>CM062804.1:957087240-958546407 GCA_031772625.1 Pinus tabuliformis
CCAGAACACCTTATCAATAGAGGAAAGTCAGTCAAATAAATGCCTTAATACAGATACACAGTTTTTCTTTCTCTGGCCTGCGTGGCTCTGCACTTCACCTTCTGCTCCCCTGCGTATACCCGCATAGAGCCTTCTGCTGCACCGCGTACCCACGCACTGTTTCTTGAATCACGCCGCGTATTGCTACTGTAGCCACGCACCCACAGATGTTATCCCGCCACGTACTTCTACCGTAGCCACGCACCCACAGATGATATCGCGCCGCGTACTTACGCACCTGCGGCTTCTGAAGCGCCGCATACTTTCACTATGCCTACGCACCTGAACCTCTGTCGCGTTGCGTACCCATGCACTGCGGCTTCTTCTGCTCTGCGTACCCACGCACTGCTCCTTCTTATGCTCTGCGTACCCACGCACTTGCACCGTTAATCACCTGCGTACCTCTGATTAGGGCCGAATTGGCAGTCCACCAGTGTGCCACAGATAGTCAGATGCCCAGATCTGATCATGCGCCCGAGAGATCACGCTTCATAGATTCACTTTCAACCTCACTTTTATATAGATCAAGCTTTTAAACCGATAACCCAATATTTCAGATCTTAAGATATTCAATTTGCAAAAGATACTTTGGCCAAGTGATCTCCTTCCCTATTTATAGTCAAATTAGATCCTATACCACGGGCCAAAACCATAGAAACAAGAACGGCGGGCTTAATACCACGGGCCAAACATAAGAAACCCCACGTGAGCGCGCTTCTCTGCCTTGAAGTAAGTGAACTGGGGGTACGCACCTCATGAATGGGTCACCTGCGGGTATGAACGCACTTCCTGGCCGGCGTACCTGCGGGTACGCACCTTTTGAACTATTCTCCTGCGTACCTCTTAATTTCCAACATTTTGAGAGCCTGATCAGAGCATTGCCACCTGTATGAGTTGCCATCAAGTACAACACATGAATCATAGAGCCATACCAGAAACATAATGCCAACAATCTCCCCCTTTGGACTTGATGGCAACCTCAAAATCTTCAACGTCATTCTCCCCCTTTGACATCAAGGGCAAAGGGTTATGCTCCCCCTAAGAACATGCTCCCCCTGAATATAAACCAGATCTGCAAAGAAGAACCATAATCCACCAAACACCATAAATGACCATGAAAGAGATAGAGACATATTGCAGCAATATTCAGACCAGCATCCATGATGTACTTCCTCCATAATGCCAACAATGCATTATATGCTCCCCCTGAACCTGTGCCATTCGATCTTCGACCAATCCGCAACCCAGCAAGTGTACGCATATACCCCAGATGAACCTTGCGTACAACCGTCAATCAAACAGATTCAACAACATGATGATGCATCAACAACCCCCAGCGTTTGCCTGAGGTATTCAAAGGTCTCCCTGGGAAATGGTTTGGTGAGTATATCAGCAACTTGTTCCTTAGAAGGAACATACTCCAACTTGACCTTTTGTTCAAGTACTTGTTCCCGGAGAAAATGATACTTGATCGGTATGTGCTTGGTCTTTAAATGCATGACTGGGTTCTTTGAAATAATGATTGCACTTGTATTATCACATAAGATGGAGATGGGTAGTATACAAGTGATTTGAAAATCCTGCAAGGTCTGCATCATCCAAAGGAGTTGAGTGCAGCAAGATGCAGCAGCAACATATTCTGCTTCAGCTGTAGACAAGGCAATCGAACTCTGTTTCTTGCTGAACCAAGATACTAATCTGGAACCCATAAAGAATGCACCACCACTTGTGCTCTTCCTGTCATCCACGCTTCCGGCCTAATCTGCATCTGTATAAGCATGAAGTGTGAGATCTGTATCTCTAGGATACCATAAGCCATAGTTTTGAGTTCCTTGAAGATATTTTAAGATTCTCTTTACTGCCTGAAGATGAGTTTCCTTTGGATTTGCCTGAAATCTTCCAACTATTCCTACTGCATGCATTATGTCTGGTCGGGTACCTATCAAATAAAGTAGACTTCCAATCATAGATCTGTAGGTTGGTTGATGCACTGCTGCTGATTCATCATTTGCACTGAGGCTACATCCTGTGACCATGGGTGTACATACTGGTTTTGCATCTTCCATGCCATATTTCTTCAAAATCTACTTGAGATACTTGGTTTGAGACAAAAAGATCCCTTCTTCTTTTTGTTGGATTTGCAAACCAAGAAAATATGTTAGTTCTCCCAGCAAGGACATTTCGAATTCTTTTTGCATTACCAAGGCAAAGCTTTGACTCATAGCTTCTTCATTGCTCCCAAAGATAATGTCATCTACATACACAACAAGTATTAGCAATTTGTCGTTTTCAACTTTTATATAAAGATTGCTATCTGCTGATCCTTTTGAAAAACCTTGTTGATGAAGATATTTGTCCAAGCGATAGTATCAAGCCCTTGGAGCTTGTTTGAGACCATAGAGAGCCTTTTTCAATCTGCATACAAGATTTGGATCATTTCCAAGAATGAAACCATCTGGCTGCTCAATGTAAACTTCTTCTTCCAAGTCTCCATTCAGAAAGGCTGATTTCACATCCATTTGAAATACTTTGAAGTTTTGAAAGCTTGAGAGAGCAAGGAACATTCGGATGGCCTCAAGTCTTGCAACAGGAGCAAAGGTTTCTTCAAAATCTATTCCTTCTTGCTGCGCATACCCTTTACAAACAAGTCTGGCCTTGTTTCTAATTACTTCTCCATTTTCATTCAATTTATTTTTGAAGACCCATTTTGTCCCTATAACATTCTTATCCTTTGGTCTAGGAACCAGCTCCCAAGTGTTGTTCTTTTCGATCTGCTCAAGTTCTTCATCCATTGCTTTGACCCAACATTCATCTTTGCACGCCTCTTTCACATTTTGTGGTTCAGTGGAAGAGAGTAATGCCAAATAGCTTGAAGTTTCTGCAACTGTTCTTCTTGTTTGTACACCTGCTTCTTTCTGCCCCAAAATCTGAGATTCTGGATGATTCTTCTGAACATATCTGGATGGAGTCTTCTCTTCTATCCTTATCTACTCCTCTGGTTCTTCTTGAGGTTCTTCTTCTTCATCATTCTGTCTTTGAGGGTAGTCTTCATCTTCTTCGATATCTTCATGATTTACTTGCCTAGGAATGTATCCCTTCTCATCAACCACTACATCAATGCTGTCAACAATTCTTCCAAGTCTTTTATTGTAGCACTTGTATGCTTTGCTGTGTGGAGAATAACCAAGAAGAATGCCTTCATCTGCTCTAGGTTCAAGTTTGCCAAGTTGCTCATCAGTATTCTTAATATAGCATTTGCTCCCAAAGATTTTGAAGTGCTTTACCGAAGGAGTCTCACCATACCAGAGCTCATGAGGAGTTTGAGTGCTATTCACCCGGACATTAGTTTTGTTGAGAATAACAACCGCAGCATATGCAGCTTCACCCCAGAAAGTTGCGGGAGTTCCAGACTCATCAAGCATAGCACGAGCCATTTGTTGGACTGTTCTGTTCATTCTTTCCACTACTCCATTTTGCTGAGGAGTTCTAGCTGTAGAGAATTCTCTTCTTATCCCATGTTCTTCACAGAAATCGAAAAATTCATTTGAGGTAAACTCCCCACCTCTGTCGGATCTGAGGCACTTAATTTTGAATCCTGATTCATTTTCAACCAAGGCTTTAAAGGATTTGAATTTTTCGAATGCTTCATCTTTGTGCTTCATAAGTCATAACCAGACAAACCTGGAGAAATCGTCAATGAATAATATCAAGTATTCTTCTCCTCGAGGTGTCCTTTTCCTGAATGGTCCACATACATCTGTATGTACAAGCTCAAGAGGCATGCTAGCTGATCCTTCCTTCTCTGGAAAGTTAGTTCTGGTTTGCTTTCCAAACTGACATGATTTGCATATGGTGTTGTCTGGAATTTTGATATCTGGAAGACTGCAAACTGCCTGATATTTGCATGCTTTCCTTATTTGTGAAAAGCTTAGATGCCCCAACCTCCGGTGCCATAACCAGTGTTCATCATCCTTGCTTAGATAGCATTGTTGTTGTCCTTCTTCAAATATGTATAGATTATTTGGAGTTCTTTTACCTTTGATCACCGTTTTAACTGTATCAAGATCACGAACAAGACATCCATTTGATCTAAATATCACCTCGGTTCCTTGATCACACATCTGGCTGACACTCAGAAGATTATGCTTCAATCCATCAACATACAAAACATTTCCAGCTTTGACCTTTTCTTTTAACTGAGCAGTGCCTTTTCCTTTTATAGCTGCAGGAGTATCATTTCCAAAAGAAACTTTCTTTCCCTTTTCTAAGGCAGAATATGATTCAAGTTTTTCTTTATCACCTGTCATATGCTTCGAACATCCACTGTCAATGTACCATAGATTTTCCTGTCCCTCTGCATAAAATGCTATCCCACATCTTTCTGTTTGTGGTTCCTTTATTCTCCATGTTTTGGTGCTTGAGGCTTGTTCCTTTGTCTGCTGAAACCTGCTCCTGCATTCAAAATCTTCATGACCAAAGTTATTGCAAATAGAACATTCAACTTCATTTTCAAGAACCGAAAAGTTGTTATAGGTCCTTTTTGTAATCCCGGTCATACTTCTTTGTTTTTGAGCTTCTCTAGTCATGATCGTTTTATATGCAACACATTGAGCTGCTTTGTGACCAAAGTTATGGCAAGAGAAGCATTGTCCATTGAAGAAACTTCTGCGGTTATCAAATCTTCCGGCCAAACGATTGTAATTTCTATTGTCATTCATTCTTGAAGTAAATTGAGAGGATTTTACCTGTGGCTGGTTGTAGCTTTTGTTCATCCTTAAGACGGATTGCCCCTGGTTTACCTGATAGTCTTTGTTTGTAATTGGTCCCTGCTTTACCTGGTGATCTCCATTGTGCTTTTGCTCATTCCTTCTTGCTGCATCAAGATAACTCTTTGAGGTGGATGCTTGAGAAGTTTCTCCATTATACCCCAGACCTGTCTTGTTTAGTGGAGAACGCTGTACATTGATGATCTCATCCAGAGTTTCAGATCCTTTGACAAACTTAAGATTAATAGCCTTTGTTTTCTCAATCTCTTTTCTAAGACCAACAATTTCACCTTCTAACTTTTCAAGATATTTTTCTTTTTCATCAATCTGAAATTATAGAGTATTAATGATCATATTCTTTTCTTCTATTCATGTCTTGAGTCTAGAAATTTCTTCATGAAAGCTATCCACATCTATAGCATCCATGTAATCATCATCTTCAAATGCCATTAAAATTTTATAGTCATTACCTCGTTCATCTTCATCACTATTTGATAGACCATCACTATCTTCATGAGTGTAGTAGCTTTTCTTATTTGCATTATGTTTCTTGCTCCATCTAGCTGGTTCCTTTCCTTTGTCAATCTTATCCTTATGAGGACATTTCGCAGCATAGTGACCTACTCTTCCACAAGCAAAAAATTTAAAAGGTAACTTACCTCTGAACCTTCCAGTACCCCGTTGAAGATTTCTGACAAAATTTGATTCTTCTTCTTCTTCTGGCACGTGACTTGCTTCATAGTAGTCTCCTTTGCCTGAAGCCTTGAAAGCAGCTTCTCTCCTGTCTGAAGGACCTCCCTTTCTCATTTCATAAGCAGTTATAATTCCGTGTAACTGAGACATAGTAAGAATTCGTAGATTTTCCTTTTCTTCTATTGCAGACACTTTAGATTCAAACTTGGGGGATAATGATCTTAAAAAAATTTCAACCACAATAGCCTCTTTTATTTCTTCACCCAAGTTTTTCATGAAATTAACAATCTCGTCTACCCGAAGAAAATAGTTAGCCACACTTTCATCATTATACATTCTGAGATTCTCATACTGAATCCTGAGGGTTTGAAGTTTAGCACGCTTTACCTGTTCATCTCCTTCCTAGCTCAAGACAATCTTGTCCCATATTTCCTTTGCGGATTTATATTGCATAACCTTTACGAATTCTGTTTGAGATAAGCATCCTAGCAGAGTATTGACTGCTTTAGCATTTGTTTCATATTTCTTCTTCTCGGCCGAATCTGTAGGAGTAGCTGAAGGAAAAGTGTAGCCTGTATCTATGATATCCCAAACTTCTGTACCAAGAGATTGAAGATAGGCAGTAACTCTTACCTTCCAATAATTGAAGTTTGTCCCATCAAAGATTGGTGGCCTGATTGATGCTTCCCTCTCGTAGTTTCTCATGATGGATGATCTTCCTTCAAGCGATCAAGCTTCTCTGAAGGACCGGCTCTGATACCAATTGTTGGAAATAATACTGAGAGGGGGGGGTGAATCAGTATTATCAAGTTCTTTTAATAAATCTTCCTTATTTATACTTTGAATTATTTTTGCATGTCAGTACCATAAAATAATGAGCATGAACAAAGAAATATAGTCACACCAAAGAACACCAGATGTAAGGTGGAAAATCAATGTGGGTGAAAACCACCTGCTGCAATATGTCTCTATCTTCTTTCTAATTAGAAACTCCTTTTACAATGGTTTTGTACTGGTGCAGTCCTTTACCAGTACGCAGGCTGCAACCTGCAGAGAGCTACAACTTTCTCTCGTTTTCCAGTCTCTCCTGGAAGGGAGCTACAACCCCCTACTTCTTTCAAGGACCACTTTTCATAAATTTTCAAACTGGATCCAAGAATATCAAATGATCATCAAGTACAAGTAAATCACCCAGTCAACTGTAGTAACCAGATCAATAGTAACAGTAAACTAAACCCAGAACACCTTATCAATAGAGGAAAGTCAGTCAAATAAAAGCCTTAATACAGATACACAGTTTTTCTTTCTCTGGCCTGCGTGGCTCCGCACTTCACCTTCTGCTCCCCTGCGTATACCCGCAGAGAGCCTTCTGCTGCACCGCGTACCCACGCACTGTTTCTTCAATCACGCTGCGTACTGCTACTATAGCCACGCACCCACAGATGCTATCGCACCGCATACTTCTACTGTAGCCACGCACCCACAGATGCTATCGCGCCGCGTACTTACGCACCTGCGGCTTCTGAAGCGCCGCGTACTTTCACTGTGCCTACGCACCTGAACCTCTGTCGCGCTGCGTACCCATGCACTGCGGCTTCTTCTGCTCTGCGTACCCACGCACTGCTCTTTCTTCTGCTCTACGTACCCACGCACTTGCACCGTTAATCACCTGCGTACCTCTGATTAGGGCCGAATTGGCAGTCCACCAGTGTGCCACAGATAGTCAGATGCCCAGATCTGATCATGCGCCCGAGAGATCACGCTTCATAGATTCACTTTCAACCTCACTTTTATATAGATCAAGCTTTTAAACCGATAACCCAATATTTCAGATCTTAAGATATTCAATTTGCAAAAGATACTTTGGCCAAGTGATCTCCTTCCCTATTTATAGTCAAATTAGATCCTATACCACGGGCCAAAACCATAGAAACAAGAACATCGGGCTTAATACCACGGGCCAAGCATAAGAAACCCCACGTGAGCGCACTTCTCTGCCTTGAAGTAAGTAAACTGGGGGTACGCACCTCATGAACGGGTCACCTGCGGGTATGAACGCACTTCCTGGCCGGCGTACCTGCGGGTACGCACCTTTTGAACTATTCTCCTGCGTACCTCTTAATTTCCAACATTTTGAGAGCCTGATCAGAGCATTGCCACATGTATGAGTTGCCATCAAGTACAACACATGAATCATAGAGCCATACCATAAACATAATGCCAACAAAATATGGGTCCAATGTCTCTAAATATATTGCACCCTTCTACTCTGCTCCTAGAGTTTCCCCTCCTTTCTCTTCTCCTCCCATATTCGACCCCAACCCTCTTGGATCCATAGCTTCCCTTCCTGATCCTTCCCTTGTCAATCCGGACATTCCTCCTCTCCCTTCATCTCCTCCCCCTTCCCCCCTTGATCCTTCCTCTCTTTCACCCCTTCACCCTCATATTGATCCCTCTAGCCCCTCATTGTGTCCTCTTCCTCCTCCCCTTGAAAGGATCCTTACCATAAACTTATCAAAGGGCTCTCTCATTCTCTCTGATAATAAAGAATTAAGGTATGAAGCAGTAATAAAAGAAACGGCATTGGAAACCCAACAACCAATGGAGACATATATCGAGAAAAATATTGGAAATAAGGAAAGACACAGTAGGCAAGTTCACAGTCAAATCAAGGTATTCCAAGCTTCAGGAAAGTCAAGATCATCATGATTGGCCCCTTTGGAAAGCAGTTTCGAAGATTGAAAGTCTTCCAAAAATAAAAATAAAAATTCATTTCGACCATGTTAAAAGGGAAAATCCATATAGTAGAAAACCTAGAGAAAAAAGGCATTCTTGGCCCATCTCGTTGTCCTCTATGCAAAGAAGACGAAGGAACAATCCAACACATATTTTAGGTTGCAGATTTTCCAAAGAGTGTTGGACTTAAATTCTACTTAAATTGGGAAAACAAGTACCCATATTCCCTAATAAACAAAAGCATGATTAAAAGATTTTGGAATAGTCTTCTCTCTTTTCCATATTGGCAAATTTGGCTTGCAAGGAACAACCATATTTTTTAAAATATCAAGCCAGAAGTAACGAAGGTTCTTGCCAAAATTTGGGGATTGGAAGCAAAATTCCTTTTTGCAAAAGGAGTGAAAAATCTAGATTTCAATCTCCTTCAACACGAAGAAAAAAACTGGATGAGCTTAGTTCTATATAGGGCTTAGAACTTCAAAAGTATTCAAAGAACAACACCAAGTAAACACAGAAATTGGAAAATTCGCCTTAAAGAAAAATAATTTATGATGTGGCTAAGTACATTAAATAGACCATGTGTATTCTTCGATGGAGCCTCAAAATCAAATCCAGGGCGAGCAGGTGAAGGTGGTTATGTAATGGATCACGAAAAGATAAATGTGACTGTATTCGAATGGGGCCTTGGATTAGATTCCAACAACAAAGTTGAAGCATATGCATTTCTTTTGGGATCTCAAATCCTTGAAAGAAAAAATTATCTGAATCCTATAATTTTTGGAGATTCTTCAATCTTAATCCATTTAATGATTAAGAAAGAAAGGCCGAAAAATGTTAGCCTTGGGAAAATAACAACCAAAATTCAACATCATCTGGAAAATATAGGTAACGTAACCTTCTACCATATCTTAAGAGAAAATAACAAGGATTTAGACAAACATGCCAACAATGTGGTTTCTCTACCCCAGGAGTTTTAAAAATTGATAATGAAATTTCAAAGCAATCCATCCCCTAATTCCCTTCGTCCTAATCCTTTTCTGACCTGCCACCTCGTGCTTTGGACAATCAATCTCAAAATCTTGCTCTTCCCTGCCTCTGTCAACTTTATTATCCCAATGAAATCTGCCTTTGTTCTCCTCCCTTCTTTGAACCTCAGATCATGCGTTTGACTCCTCCCTACTTATCTCCTTTTCCCGTCTCTTCTTCCATGCATCAAATCCCCTCCTATTTCATTGGTCGAACTTCCAACTCTTCCCTTGTTTCCCTTTGCACAATGCCTCCCTCTTCTCAGCATCCCCCTCCCGAGTAGACAGAGCCCCTCTCCTCCTGTGTAGTGCCTTCCCTTTCTAGCGTAGTTGACGTCTCACCAAGCAGTCACCCTATGTTTTTGCATATGGATTTGTTGGATAGTCCTTCTAAGAGTCAGCCCTGCACACATTTCAAAGTGCATAAGGTTTTCATGGATCATATTAAATCAATGTTGAAGAAATTGCACAATCAAACAAAATCGAATCATGCTATCATCTTCCAACAACTCAGCAAGCATAGGGAGGAGTTCGAAAAGCTCAAAAATAAATGTGCACACTTAGAGAACACAGTCAATTTCCTTAGAGAAGTCATAGCAAAGAAGCCAAGGGAAACCTCCAACACTCTGGAATGAAATAGTAGGAACCAACCAAAAGAGGAAAAATAATCAATCAGTATTAAAAGGATTCATGAACCTAGTGCATCAACATCATTTTGGTATTCAGTCATATGAAATCTTAGATCTAGTTGTCTTCTAATATATATTTTTTGTTATGAAATGTCAGTGTAAACTACTGCTCCAATAGTTTGTCAAGATCTTCAAGCTTGGAACTGAAGGTAAACTAGGAATTTATGAAGTAAACTTAGCAGATGGGAAAAAAAATGTAAGGAATTTGTTCTTAAATCCTTCCTTGTTATCTTTATCATTTTTGTAAGTGGAAGCATAGCTTCCCTCTTTATTTTGGAATGAAAATCAAAATCCCTGACATTAATTTAAAAATAAATATAAATAAATTGGTTTTAGTGAATGTTAATCATTATTATAATCATTAATGTTAAAGATAATTGTATTACATATTTTTAAATGTTGAATGGCTTTTATAATCATTAACAAGGTGGAGTTTTAATGCAACAAGTTGATGTTTTTTTATAATATTTATATGCATATGAGAAGAAAATTACAAAGTAGGGAAAAAGGTAAATATTTCAAATCTAAAGCACCACAAGAAGTATTTTAATTAATTTAAGATATTTTATATAAACATATTCATCGCTAATATCCATCCAAGGTTTGAAAATACAATATTTTGTAATTTTATGATCTACCCTTTAAATGTCCAACCAATAGAGTTGGAACAACAACACAAAATGATCATTTTAATTCGCCATTGTAGACTAGTTATTATAAATATTATTTCCATTTGAAAGACAATATTTGTAGATCGTCCTATTTAATTGTTGTACTACCATTGTTATATTCACATCAAGAGCATAATATGAGCTATATAACTATAGCCGATTGAGGATAATTGAAACCAGTTAGGAACAAAGACAATTGAAGATCAATAGTAAAACCTAATACGAATAATAAAATATTAGATATAGATTGATCAGTGATGTGGGCTTTGTTGGTCTAAAGTTTTATTATTAGCAAAGGAATGTATGTTAGAATAAAACAACTTAAGAACATTTATAAGAATGGATTTATGACATAGTTTTTCATTCTAATAGATAACATATTACAACCTTTCAACCTTTTGTGCTAAGACTTGATAGAATTTCATATATACAACACAATATAGATTCACAGTTTTCATACAATGAACATCTAGTGAATAACATTGTGCCTCATAACACATTTCCATGAATATGCCAACTAAAAACAAATGACATAATCCTTTCACCATACCATAATAAAATAATGCACATACAACTTTGTTTTAGAGGTATATCAATATCTCAACTCAATAGTCTCCTAAGATCCCCTACATGTAGGTCATGTTATATTTATTTTTTAAACAACATGGCTCTAAGGTTTTAGGGTTAATGACCTTAATATTATGTATGGAACATATTATTCATAGATTAAAAAAATGTTTCCATTATGATTAAGGTTATAGTAACAATTTGGAAATGATTCCTTCTTCTATGGGCCTCTTACCTCATTGTTTGCCTATGTATGGATACTTAAAAATGTCACAGAGCCTTAAAATGTAGATACCACTAACTTTGAGGAAACAACATGATAAAAATTATTATAAGAAAGAGATAAATCACTCACAATAATCTCACATTAATCCTTTTAGGATAGCTACACAATAAATTATGCATAACATTCAAAATATTCAAGGGATATCGATAATGAGTGCATTTTTCCTTCAAGGGGGTCAATAAAGGACTAAACCATGATAAAACCCAACTTGCAACTTAGATAATCATCCCTAATTATATATTGACAACATTTACAAAAGATGCTAGACCTTCCCATACTCAAGAAACACAATCTACCTAGGGTATGGAGGATTTGAGTAGCTCCTCCTTAATGAGACAATTGCAATCAAACAAGTGATATTAGACTCCATTCAAAACCATAATGAGAACTCACTAGTCCATTCAGTTGGTGTTATTAAACTTATCTTAAAATTTACACCCCTTTAAAACTTCATCTCAACCCTAAAAGCCCTCAAAATTCATTAAAATAGGCCCAAATAAGCCATTACAAGATATGATCACAAGGCTTGTGAGGAAAACTTATAGTCTTTAGTTTGTGAATGCATGTTTCTCAAGGGTAAATAGCATTTGATTGCATTTTTTCCTTTCCATAAGGAGTAATGATGACTTAAAAAGGCCCTGTAGCTCGTAAATTATATCTCAAGAAAGCTACAAATCTCTTCCAAAATGAACTATTGAAGATGAAATTATTAATGCAATAGATATACAACAATGAATTGTGCCTAATCATCCAAGAGAGTGTAGGTCAATATTTTGTCTTGAAACCCCAAGAAACAATATGAAAGACAACATAGGAAAATTGTTTCCATATTTGATAATTTAAAGGATAATTTTTAGCAAATTATTATACAGATTCCTATAGGTCATTTACCTAATTATTGAATCATTAAAATAGAGGAGTTAATAATCACCACCATTTCTTTTACCAAAAATTTAGCACACATAAACATTTTCTATATAATTCCACATATATAAAGCATTATAATTGACTACCAATAACAACTTATTTATTGATCAACCCTACAATAAATTTCAATGCATTCAACCATTTACATTTTAGAATTAGGAACATCACATAATAATAATATTTAGAGAAAAAGGGAGTCACTTATCCTTTTTAATAGCTAGATTCTAAGCTACTAAGGGTGAGTGTTTTTCTATCTAACCATAGGTAGTGCTTTATGAATCCCAGCCCTTAGCTAGTTACAAAACCATTGGGGTGAAGAAGAAAATTTTACTATTCTCTCAAATAAATCTACCCATCCTAAAAGCATAAAATATCAACCAAGCAACACCAATGCTAAGTATTTTTACCAATATTTCAATTATGTGATCTTTGAAACTCACAATACCTACCCCACATAACATAAGGAAATAACTCCCTTGTCTACTTAATAGTCCCTTTGAAGTTCTCTTCTATCCAATGCTCTTTAGCATATGCATAGAAAGTCCAACGGTTTTCAATTTATAGAATTAATTCAAGCATCATTTTATTAATTCTTGGATAATTTTATGGTAGATGTAATTCTCTTGGGATTGTAAGGTTGTATTTCAAATCAACTTGCCATTAATACTACATAATATTCCTCCATTCATCTTCTCTATGTGTTTCCTTCATTCTTCTCTTCTTCCCAAGGCTACAATGGCTTTATTTCATGATATATCCAGTCCCATGGTATGGTAGCTTTCTCTTTAAAATTTCTATTTCTCATTTCTATGCTTTCCCAATAATAACTCTATTTTCCTATTCAAATTTCCTCTATTGGCATGAATCAAAAGATGGAAAGCAAGAGTCTTAATCCAACAATTCCTCACTCAAAGAATCTAGGGGACAATATCCAAATATGTAGGAGGTTATTACCTAATCCAAGAGATGGCTAGATCCACTTCTCATATCTCTAATTAGACTCTAGTCTAGGTTCAACATCAATATTATCATAAGAGTAAAGGTTAACGCATTAACAAGGTGGGTAGAAAAAGAAAGCATAAGAGATATGGGTAGTTAATATTATAACCATTCCTTGAGGCCCCTTTACCATTCCCCTCTCATGGTATGATAGCCCCTTTAGGTGCTCATTTTCCATCAATTAATCTTGAATATTTTCATTAATTTTAATTGTCAATGTTTACAAGTATTGAAAATCACCATTGCATGTTTACCTCATGGTGTGAATAAAGCACAATAATAAAAATTTGTGGAAAATATTTAAACATATACATATTAAACTTAGATCATTCCAAAGGGTCAAATATGGGACATTACATGCCCACTCTTTGGAATAAAACCATCACTAGTGTTCTTTTCTTTTCAACAATGTTCCCTATCTTTATTCTTTAGTAGTACATCAATATTATTCTTTTCATTGCAACTTCGTCTCACTATGGAATATTTTGGATGGTAATGTTAAATCATTCATTTTTTGTCTTAGGACATCTCCAAGAGTTTTAACATTCTAGCACATGCCTAAGATAATCAACAAATGAAAAACATGCATGGCATATCCATTTTAAGCACCAATTTCTTCGTTCCTAGATATTCCAAATGCATAGTTGAAACATATATATACTCATAATATGAGATCAAGTATGAAAATCAACTCAATAATTATATATATGAAGATATCTTTGCTCCACAAGGTTATCATGGGAAAATTTCATCTCAATATCTTCTTTATCCCATTGAAAATAAATTACCTTCTTGAACCCAATAATATAACATGGATACTTGATTTAAGACCATGGAACTCACAATACCTTCCCCACACAACACATTCTAGTGCTCCTCAATGTGTGCATAGACAGTTCAAATTGTTGTCTATCAACTATAACACTCATAATACCTACCCCACATAACACATTCTTGTGCTCTTTAGTGTGTGCATATAGTATCCATGCTACTAAGTCTTACTACCAGGGAATTCCACTATCAACCTCTAATAGAACATAGGTCATGGTGATCAGAACATATCATAGGGTTCTAATGCCACTATAATAGCATAATCCCCATGTTTTCAACTTCAACAACCATCATTTTTCCTTATCAAATAAATTCATTACCTCACTTGTATCATACACCTATAATTCCCATGAGGTATCATCATAATATTTCAATAAAAAAAATTAAATATGTTTCATATAGAAATCATATCTCGCAAGTATAAGATCCTTCTCATAATATTTTGCCTTTGCATGTGGTAGCATAAAGTGTTCATTAAGGGATTTCACTCATCACCATATCTAGGACACTTTATCCCTGCATTTTGTGCTCAATGTCAATACTTATCATTAATTTTATCATTTTAATGAAAAAATTAGAACAAAATTTAGAACCCATGAAATCATCCTAAAATTATGCTATAGTTAATTTTATCATTTTCATTTTTGATCCATGAATGAGGGACTTGTGACAATTCTGAAACTAATACTTGTATATAAGTTCAGGAATAGAGAAAAAAAAAATTCTACTTAATATTCATGTTGGTGAAGTAAGTGGAATACAAGTCCCTTGTTTACAGATCATATGGTGTCAGAGTTGTTGGGTCCTTGACCATGACACAATTTCTAGTACTTTGAAGAGAAGTCAAACTTGGTATGGGTAAAAGCAAACAAATAAATGTTGGAAGACTAAGAATCCACCAATGCTTAGCTTAAAGTAGAGAACATGTAGTTAAAGGAGGGTCCACATGTATGACCAAAGGATGAAAAATATGGAGAAGATCCTTAATACCTCAAGGCCTCAATCAGGTTGTTACCCTTATTAAAGAACTGATTTTATGCATATGAAGACTCCCCCGTCATGGTTATAGTAGATTAGGACAACATAAAAACTCAATTTGTAAAATTTGAAGAGAAGGTCATATACATGGATAGTTATAAGGACGATATGCTCATTTAGATGAGAACTTAGCTACAATAAGAGTTGGTAGAGAAGGAAGAAGAATTAGCAAAGCTACAAGAAGTCATCCAAGATCACAAATAAGTAGAGCCACCTTCCATTGTCACTACCAAATCCAATACCATGAATGAGACAAATCTTGTAAACTTAACTTCCTTAGACATTTCTCAAGAACATTTGGTGATTTTGAAAAACACGCTAAAGGCATTGGTTCACAATTATTACCATAGATGGGCTATGGTGTACAAGGGCTAGGCAAGAGAAAACAAGGAATCTTAAGAACCATTTTAATTGCGCTGAAGAGATAAACATGAAGGCCTATGTTTCTATGATAGAAAAGAAAAATCCATTGAAAACAAGACCATATCTATGAAGGAAAAATACATGGTATAGTTTGCCTACTCATCTGAAGGAAAATAAATAGTAAATAAGGGTGGTAATACACCACCATTCCATCCTTTTTGTGGATGACTATGCATCAATTGTTTATCACTATTGCCAAAAAAAAAGCCATCGAATTGTTAGTTGTTGGACCAAAATTAAATTCATTCTTTGGAAATAAATTCTATCAAGTGGCATCTTGCTAGGAAACACAAGCCACGTGCCACAAGCCAACTTTTTTTATAGTAACAACAAGAACACTTCTCTAAACTAACAATAAATTCCAAGGCATATAGAGTAGAGGAGTATTGCAGTATTCCACACAATAGCGCCAATAATTTTTGCCACCACTGTAAGTTAAGTGGAAATTATGAAGAAAACCATTGTAAACACCATACAAAGCTTCAATGCGAGAACCATACAACCATGAGAAAAATGTTGAAAGTGAAACCTAAAGGAGGAATAGAACCCACTACATCTCTAACCAAAGGAGAAAAAATTGTCCGAGTGATAACAATAGAGGAGGTTAGCATCACCATCAAAGAGGATAGTGGGTTAATGCCAACAACCAAGGTTACCCCATTCCAATTGCTATCTATAGTCTTCTAGAAGAATTTCCCCTTCTTGAAGATGTGTTAGAGATTGGTGCAGGGAATTCCATGGTATTCTCTCATCTTTGTACCATACAAATATTGAAGCATTCCCTCATCCTTGTACCATACAAATATTGAAGCATTCCCTCATCCTCAAGACTATATCCTATTGATGATTTCCCCCTATAACCATAGATGTGTAGGATTTGTTGAATTCTTTGGGCAGAAAAGATCTATGATTGCACACTAAGAAGGTCATTCAAGCAATGTTGTTGTAGAGGTAGAGCATTAGTAAGAGCATGAAAATAGCATAAGGTTATCTCCATGATGGGATGCAATTGATCCTAGCAAAAGAAGGAAATCCACCCATCATCTTGTGGAATTTATATGTGGTGGCATAGCTTGTTGGGATCACACTAAATAAGAAAATATAATTCAAATCGACTTCCTTAACTAAGAGAAGTAAAAAAAGGCATTGTTGCCGCAAAATCTAGTAGGCCCAGTGCAGAGCTTCACTAGTGAGGGTCAAAACCTTATAGCAACAATGAGAAAGGGTTTCCATTGTCACCTCAACAACATTCCTCCTGCTTTTTAGTTGGATTTAAACCACAAGGGATGCTTCCCTAAATCACCTATAATGCTACTTTAATACTAGGGATCAAGGTGATAAGTTTTTGAAGGTCTGAATATGGCTAGAGTGCTTGGAAGGGCTAAAGATGACCTCAATTTTCAATTCTAAGATTCAAGTACTTTAAACTTAGACCACTAGTTGGGCTGCTATAAATTAGGGTTTGGATGATATTCAATAACGTGACATTCAATGTCATATAGAAACCTTAGAAAAGACCTTAGAATGATCTTCAACAATGGTTTATGGTTAGAGTTAGACTAGGGTAAAATGGTTTATGGTTGTTATATATGCATAAATAGCAAGAATAAAATGTGATGTAAGCCCTTCTAGGGTATGTTAGGCTATCAATTATGTTGGATTTTTCTTGTAGAAAAGATATAGAAGTTAATCCTAAATTATGAGCCACCCACATATAATAAAGCAACACTTTTATGCATAAATCAAACCTAAAACCCTTGTGGTTTCCAAATATCTAGGAGAGATAAAAGTAGGAGGAGTGTTAATAAATTTTAAGGTGATCAACACATACAGTGGCCATCGCCTTATCCTACAAGGGTTAATGATTTTTTTATGGCACAAATTTCCAAGGAATGATATTGAAGGAGTAAGGGAGGTGCCTTAGGGCATCCACTTCTAAAACCATAACTATTGCACTTGTGAGGGGATTAATTAAGTACAAGGTTTGCACATATAGAGTTCCCTTATAGGCCTTGAAGATGTCAATTTTTGCAACTGTATTCAAATTCCACCTTAGACGGCTCAAATAACCAATATTATGATTTCATTAGATTCCTCTTTTTGAGAGGACAAAAATTGACCTAAGGATCACCCAATTTGGTCAAGTGTAAGTTGAGTTATGAATTATTTTATTCACACATGTATTATGCAATGGTTCAGCCCTAACCACATGAGTAACTACTTGGGTCAGTCTTAACCCCAAGTGAACCCTCAGGATAGCCTATAAATAAAAGAGACCTCAAGATAATTTGGACATATCTTCTCTTCTCTTTTATCCTGGTTCGCACAGGTTCGATGGAAGGAGTTTTCTCAAGGGTCTGGAATTAGAGGAGAAAGGTTCGCTGTGGGTTAATGTCTTCTAGATCTCGAACGTTGGCATAGAACAGGGCATTCTGGTCCCTGGACACTGGCACATAAGCCTATGAGAGCGACCAAAGATCCTTGGACGTTGGCATAGAGTCTTATGGGAGTGACTATGGCTTCAGAGATAGGTCTAGAGGTATCGGTCCCCGGTCGCTTGTACAGAATGGTCCTAAGAGTGACCAGGTTGTCCTTGACACATAACAATAACTTCAAGGGAGCGATCAAGGGTTTTAGGTGTGTTGCATCCTGGTCGCAAGAACAGAGTCTTCCTAAGAGAGTCTGAGAAGTCCCAATAGCCGTCGCACAGTATCTAAGAGTGTCACCAGGGAGTTTTGATCACACACAAATAATTTTGATGAGAGCGACCAGAGTTCAGATCTGGGGTTTGACATCTTGGCTTTAGTGATATGGTAGATCTAGGTTTCTCTCTGTTGTTATACATATATGTAGACATGTAGATATGATTTGTTAATATCCTTTGCAAACATATGTATTGGACTCATTGATAGTGACAACAGTACTTAGTCGTGTTCAGCACAGTGACAACAATATACAACAGTTGACATCAGTTTGTGATAGCACATTACAGCCATAGGTAAAATATAGGTAAGTATTTGTAATGTTTTGTAGGGAAGTCATGAAGGATATGTGGTAATTTAAAAGGTCTATATTTCTCTTGAATATTGGAAAGTATCATACTAGGTACAGGAGGTGTAATATCAACGTTGATCACATAAGGTTCACACGACTGACCATGGACATCATATGGCTCAGATGAAGGATCTTGGTCAAGATCATCTATGCAAGGAGAAGATATATCTATAGTTTTTAAAATAGGATATACAAGTGCATAACTATGCTCTTCGTTCATATACAATAAGCAATGGAAAATTCTTTTGATATGCTTAGGAAAGGACAAGAAGTAGTTGACAAAAAATAATATTACAACTTGGAGAAAACTCGAGCTTTGATGCTTGGTTTTCCCGTAGTATCCTTTCATGTCTCTGTTAACAAGGCTCGTCCTCTAGTGGAATATTTGAATTTGATTTGAAGCTTGATTAGATTTTCTAGGTGAATGATGCACAACTTGATTATGTATGATCCTTGTTCACCATCAATGATTAGATCTGGATCTTTGTTATTCTCTCCTAAGGAAGACTTAGCCTTCGCTCCTTGACAACAACACCAAAATGTTATCAATCAGAATTTCTACAGGCTGTGATCGTGAAAACTCTGAGGTAGCCACTAACCACTTTAGGATTGGACGCTAGCCCTTCTAATCTAGAGAGGGGTCTCTCTTTGACTCTGTTACTCAAGGTCACTACAGTAACAGGTCGATGTGTGCTCAATGGCCAGATCTAATGTAACAACTAACATCTTTGGTTAGGGATTAAGGAAGGTATCATTGGGCATGGAGTCCTATTAGAAACTGACTCAAGATCTTCAAAGCTTGGTGAAAAGGGTATTTTCCTTCAAAGGCCTACAATCAACAATTTCTAGACATCAATTCATTCATAGTATGGAAAGATGAAGAGGAGTACATTCAGAGTTTAAAACATAGCAACAATATGAGGAATTACCTGTAAATTCATCGGTTGAAAGGTGGATATCTGAGCATGAGATATAGAGCATTTTCACATGAATTTTACATCTGTTTTGCAATTCAGATAAGAAGATACTCATATAATGATAAAAAAAAAAGGAAATAAAACATTGAGATATCGACCAAATTTGCTAAACACAATTACAATAAAGTTTTCTTCTCTCAAAGTCCAACCCTTGGTTCTTTGTTTTGCATAGCTTTATAGAAGTTAAGTTCTTATCAAGATCCAGAGATAATGGATCTCAAACCCCTTCATCCATATTTAGCTTACTAAATCAAATAATCAAGGAGATAAATATGACCCCAAGTTGAATTGATGAGGTGGCTCTCCAACTGAACGTTCATTGGGCGTTTTTTTTCTAAAAATAGAAGAAGAAAAAAATCTAGTGAATTCCTGAAAAATAGGCTCCAAATATTACTTCATATCTCTTAAACCGTGATAGTTGTACCAAAACTGAAAGAGGTTTTTGTAAATAAGAAAGTTACCAAAAAAATCCTCTTTTAGATTTGAAAAAATCATTTTTATCTCCTTGGAAACAATGCCAAAATTTAATGACTAAAACAATAAATCATTTAATATTTAAATCTGCAAAAATGGGATGCAAAGATCGCTTCGTATATTCCAAACCATGACACTTGTGTAAAAATTGAGAGAGGTTTTTGTTAATGATATTGTTCCCACCAAAAATCTCTTTTTGTTTTCAAAAATGTATTTCCAACTTTTAGAAGATGCGCTTGAATACAGTAACTAAAACAAGGTTTTAGAACTAAATCTGAAAATATATTCATAAGAAAACAACTAATGTGTTGCCATTAAATAATGATCCACAGTGAACTATTGTAGCAAAAGGTGGAGTTGTAGCTGGAAATTCTGTTGAAATTATGAATCAAAGCGGACCATTGATATTTTGCAGTAAAATTTGGAAATCCCATGTTTTTGGCCCTAAAGTCTTGCTTTGATTTTTATCAACATTCTCATCATAGCAAAATTTCATTGGATCCCTGACTTGATTTTATCAAAATGATGTTCATTGTGCAAAACTAACCTTTGTAGAGCTTTATGCTAACCAATTTCCTTACCATTGCCTCAAAATGTGCATATTGTTCAGTCGTTTGACAAATTCACTGGGCATGTGTTGTCGAGATGAAAAAAGTGAAAGCGTTGCCAAATTATCTGGTAGAGATTGTAAAAAATAGCGCAGATACTGGTGCTGACAAATTATCTCGGAGTGATTTGTCAAAACAAATCCAAAATGAGCACTGACAGATTATCTGGTAGCACTTTGTCAAAACGGAACAAAAGTGGCGTTGACAAAACATTTGGCAACGTTGTCTTGGAATCTTCATTTTCGTATTGTTGTTGCCTCTAGTAAGAGGTCCATATTGGTTCCTAGAACTTTTTTTACCCTCCTACTCTTCTTGGTCTTAAGGCCCCAATTGAGTTAACCTCAAAATTTTAAATGTGATAAAAGGTATAATTAGACGTCTTCAAATTTCTTCAAAAATCACTTTGATATTCTTGTCTAATATACAAACCCACTAGACCTAGAAATCACCCTTGTGCTATGCATTTATGGACATGCAAACCTAGCATGATCATCATCATACCTCGAAAACAACATAATAAAATGCATGAGTACTTGTAAGCAACAAATTGTCCAATTTGATTAATAATCAATGAGTATCAATAATTGTGAAAATCCCTTTTAGTTGGCGGGTGAATTGTCCAAAAATCCCAAAACAAGTAGTTGTGAGGCTTTGTGGTACTTTAATTGCTAGCTAAGTGATGAATTCCCCTGCATCCTCACACTATCAGATATGAACACATTTGCACTTGTTCACTTTCTGCATGTAAAAATTTGCTACTATTTGATGAATTTGAATTGAAAACAAGAGATTACAAATTTCCTCTACAATTCTGCGGAATGGAAATCACAATTTAGAAACACATGCAATGACATGAAACCATCAAAACCACAAGAACACAATGATTTTATAGGGGAAGCCAACTGGGGAAAACCCCTCCACTGCTTTTCATTGATCAGATGAGAATGAGAAACTATTACAATGTCTTGCTTCAACTCTGAAGCACACCTTGCGCTGTAAATTTGTTCTCTTGCTGATTGTCTTGGTCTGGCCAACACTTAGCCAATTCAATCCTCCATATTCCTCTTATTTCCTCGCATAATTCAGGAGAAATTGAGCTCCTAAATAATAGGGGAATTCCTTATTTCCTTGCACAAATACCAAGGAAATGATCACCTGCTTAACTTCGAAGCATGGACACTCAACTAATATACAATTGATAATTACAATGTTTTCCTCCACTCCAACAAGGCAATTTGAATTTCATGCATGTTCGAGCTATTTTTTGCTAATTAACTAGTTTAACTGAGAGGTTAGTGAGTTAACAACAGTTATACTACTCAATTGGCCTTCAACTAACTCAATTAATTACATGAGCTCACTTAACTGAGTTCAACTGAAACTAACTGAACTAGATTGTAAAATTTTAACAATCACTACATGCACAACTCTACTTCAAGCCTATCACTCGAATTTACTGAATTAACTAATAGACAAGGCCATATCACTCTAGATAACTCCAATCCAAGTCATCCTGCTGATGTGGAAAATTAAATTACTCAATTTGACTAAGGCACAAGTCAAATTGAGTCTTTCTTGCTATAATTTCTAACACTCCCTCTTAGCAAGAAAGGGATTTTGCACCACTGCTATCCTGCACCTGTGGAATTTGAATTTTCCACTTGACAATGCCTTTGTCAAGATATTTGCAACCTACTTCTCAGTTGGAATGTACTGTATCATCATAATTCTCCTCTGCACACAATCCCACAAGTGATAGTACCTGATATCAATGTGCTTGGACCTGTCATGAAATACTGGATTCTTAGAGAGTTTAATACAACTTTGATTATCACAATAAATCATTGTTAGATCCATCTCCTGACTGAAAAGACCCACAAGTATTTTCCTCATCCATATGGCCTCACATGTTGCTTGACTTGCAACCATGTATTCAGTCTCTATTGAGCTGAGTGACACAAACCTTTTTTTTCTTCTGTTATACCAGGAAATAGTTGCAGACCTGACCCTAAAGATAACACATGAAGTAATTTTTCTATTTGATGGACTCCCTACCCAATTTGCATCAATGAATCCTTGGAGCTTCACTCCCTTTGTCCTCATGTACCATAACCCATACTCGGTTGTTCCTCAGAGGTATCTTAATACATGCTATGTTGTCGTCTAATACAGCTTAGTAGGCTTCACCATGGTTTGACTCAATTGATTAACTGCATAGCATATGTTAGGCCTTGTGTTCACTAGATACATCAAGGTTACCACAAGTTGCATATAGGTGGTGGCATCTACTACCTATCTTGAAGAGACACCCTCCTTCCTTCAGTTTGTAGCTAGAGGAGTGTCCATATGATTGCAATTCTCCATGTGAAATCTCTAAAGTATTTCAGAGGAATGCTTCCCCTAACTCACAAAAAACTCATCATCACCCTACTATACTTCCAGCCCAAGGAAGTAATCCATCAAGCCCATGTCTTTCATCTCGAATTCTCTTGCAAGGTACTCCTTACAAGAATGGATCAATTGCTCATCCCCTGTAAGTTTCAAGTCATCAACATACAATACCAAGATAAACAACTTGCCATCTACCACACTGTGATAGAGATTGGCATCTACTTCACTTTTTGTGAAGCCCAATCCACTAAGATATGTGTCAATTCGAGTGTACCATGCTTGGGGCGCCTGCTTGAGACCATAAAGGGATCTATTGAGTCTACACACATGTCTCCCTGTTATAAGTCTCAAATCTCTCTGGCTACTCTATGTAAATTTCTTTCTCAACAGCACCATTGTGGAAGGTGGTTTTCACATCCATCTAGTGGATCTTCCACCACATCTGCGCAACTAATGCTAGAATGGTTATGATTGAGGAATACCTTGCCACAGGGGAAAAAATTTCCTCATAGTCAACTCCCTCTACCTGTGAGAAGCATTTCGCCACAAATCTGGCCTTGTACTTCTCAATGCTCCCATCAGTTGCATGCTTCACTTTGTAGATCCATCTGGAACCAATCACTGACTTGTTCTCTGATCTTGGCACCACCCCCCATATATTGTTCTTCATGATGGATTCATACTCCTCCACCTTGGCATCAACCCACACTAGTTGAGAAATTGCTTCCTCAAATGAAGAAGGCTTTGAATCAATGAGTTCCGTCATGAGAACCATATACCCAGTGTATCTTTTTGGTGACCTCCTTTGCATGCGGAAAGATGTAGAAGTTCCCACATGCTCCCTAGCATATTGCACCAACCTATCAACCTATCTGTGTAATGTCCCTTAATAATAAATAATAAACAATAAATAAAAAAATAGTAATAGTAAATAAATAATAAATATTAATAAATTAATTACATGCTCTAAATAAATATAAATAAGAATAAACAGAAATATAGTAAAAATCAGTAAAGCTATCAAAAAGTAAAAACAAAAGAAATAAAACAAGAAAAACAATAAAAATCAGTAAAGCTATCAAAAAATAAAAACAAAAGAATAAATCAAGAAAGTAGTATATTGAAAAATGAAATTAACTCAGAAAAATATATAAGCACACATAAAAACCAGACACAAAATATGGGCGGAAAAAGGCTTCAGTCTCATGGCTTCCTCAGGTATTCTCTCTCATTTTCATTCATTAAAATAATTGAATATAGTGTTACAAATAAATAGATGAGAGATAGTGTTCTCAAGATAGTGCGTGCTATCTTAGACACTTTTGGTTCAAATAATTTCTCCTTTCGTTGAGATAATTTCTCACCAGACACACACCAATATAGGAGTTACCTAAACTAACTCCTATCTTAGAGGAACAACCCAAGAGTTAGGCACAAATTCCTAACTTGGAATATTTAATTTATTTATTTATTTTTGGATTTATTATTGTTTTGTGAGAGAGGCTAACATTCCCCCCCTCAATGATAAATCCAAAATAAGAACGAGGAACCATCTTCCAAGTTCTCATGTTGATCCTCAAAAATATTGCCTGAAAAAACCGCCAAATCTGGATGCTGAAGAAACTGCAATATGAAGAGACTGAGTCAGCTGCATGACTGATTCATCTCGGAAGGACACTTGACAACTCCATCATGTGCCAAGCCGCAAAAGGATCCAACTGTCCTTTGCTTGAAAACAACATCTGGTGTCCACTGACACAATTTGATGAACGCCCACTGGCGTATTTGCTGATGATGGTCACCCACTGGCTGAAGATGTCGAAAAACAACTCAATGTTGCTTTTGCTATGATGAAAGCTGCTCACTGCTGCTTTGGCTGTCGATCGCCTACCAGCAAATTTGCTGATGCTCACTGTTGATGACAAATGCCCACTGGCTGATGAAGATGCCCACTGGCTGCTTCGCTGATGTTGTCGAGACTTTCAGTCTGACAACCACTTGTCAATTTCATTGACATTTTCCCCCCTTTGTCAGCTGAAAGGAGAGACAATCTTCTCCAAAATATATTTGAACTCCCTCGTTCAACTGCATGAGAGTACCATCATCGGTTCACTGCTGGCTGCACTATGTGTGATTGTAGTCGGTTGTAGAACTGAGACAATATTTTTACTGTGGATGACCATTCCCAAGGATCGATCCATTCATAATGTATCTTCAATCTGGATGATTTTTGTTGAGTGCGACATTTTTCTAAGGAATGATTGGGCTTGCCACAATGGAAACAAGGATGGAGATCAAAACACTGATATTCCATATGACCGGTTCTTTGACAATGAGAACATTTCGGTTGGACATCAACTTCAGGTTGCGTGCAATTTTGTTTGTCTGCAACTTTCTCAGAACCTACTGAGGTGAGTTGTTCAAGAAATCCTGCACTCACGAACTTAATTGGCTTGGAATAATCTGGGATATGTAAGTTGGTGTCATCAGTGACATATCCTAAGCCTCGTCGATTCTTGTTATTTTGAATTTCTTCCCAGGGCTTGATGATGGGTTTGGAAGAAATTTGAATTTGATCATGAACAACTTCGACACTTGAAGTTGTTTGGATGAGTGACTTATCATCTGGATGGTTCAAAGACTGGAAAGTATCACTCTTTTCTTGCAATTCATTCCTTTGAAGTTGCGATTCGAGTTGAAGAAACTCAATGGTTTCATGTGTTTGTTGTAGATGCCATGAAAGATCAGCAAGAGTTTCTTCGCTGACGTGCACCATGTCTTCATCACTGGAGATGATCAAACTGTGAAGAATGTGTAACCACTGAATATGTTGCGCCATCTGAACTTGCTCACTTGAAATCAGGCTCTCTTGTCGTAGATGTCGTGCTTTGAACTGTTTCACTTGATTTTGTTACTTGAATGATAGGCTCACTTGCTATGGGACTTGAATGGCACGCTCGCTTGATTTGTTGCTTATTTGCGCTAGAGTTAAAATTCATGCATTCACTTGATTCTGCTTAAAGGAAGGGTGTCGAACACTGTCGAAAATGCACCCAAAAAACGCTTAATGATTTTAATTACTCACTACAATGAATTCAATTTGACTCAATTCAAGACTTGGGTGTCGGTTTCAACCGAGAATGCACCCTTACAATTCAATGTAATTTGAGTTTGATTACAAGTTCAATAATGTTGATGTAGACTGTGCTTTAAAACGTTGAAGTTTACAGATTCATTAACCTGACTGTAGTGATGTAGACATTGCTTTGAAATGCTGGAGTCTGCAGATTCATGAACTTGACTGTATTGAGTGAATTTGATTGTTAAGGTAGAATGCTGATGTTGAAAACTTGCTTAGTTGTTGTATGTGTTGAGCTTAATTATCCTTCCTTGCAGCTATTTCGTTACAGGTGTTGTGCTTGCTTGCGTTGAACTTTATGTGTGTTAAATGAGATCATTTATGTGTCAAAACTAGACACAAATAAAAATGCAACAACATGAAGCATGCACCATCATCAACACACTCTTCGTGTACCTAAGATCCCCTTATTCAATTTCGGGCGGATCTAGGACACAATCACCACAAATAATATGTCTTTATTAAACTTTGGAGTACATAATCGCTCAGTTTCACAACATCTTCATGGAATCAGAGTTCTAAAACTTTTGAAAGAAAAATATCTTCAAAACACTGACTCAACCTTCTAGAAATAAAATATTCACTTATCTCTCCAAATACAAAATACTTATAACTCCAAAAATTACAAAATATACTCCTTATTTCTCCATTACAAATAAATAATTTTATCCACTCCTTATCTCTCCTAAAAATCACTCATTTAAAAAATATACCTTTATTATTCCACTCACCTATCACTCAAAATAAAAACACACCTTATCACTCCAATAATTTCTTTTAAACTCCCATTGAATAGAAGTTTATGAAATTCTTTATAAGGTGAATTAAAAAATGAATGGATTTACTTTAAAAGTGAACTAATCTCTTTTTCTAAAAGGTCAACCGAAAATTCAAAAACACACCTTTAAAAAAAAAAAGAGGGGGAAGGAATTACATTCACTTGTTTGCGTGGATGCTTTTCACCACATGCCAATGAGAAAGGAATGGAGCCACTTTAAAAGTGAGCGTATCTCTTTTAGAAAAGTCAAAGCACACTTTTCTCTAAAAATGTATTTTGAGAAGTTACCTACGGTAGCATATTGGATCTGACCCAATGTCCAGCGCCATTTAATAATAATTAATACGAAATGACGTCCCTGTGCTTTCGAGGTTGCCAATTCTCTCTCTGGACAACAGCCATCAGACCTTTCAATGCTCTGCAAAGAAAAACCGCTTCCGTTGTTCTGTCAGGATATGTCAACAGCCACACTCACTCTACACGCTACGTGAACCACAGAAAACATAGTTTGAAGGTGCGCACTGAGCAAGCACAAACTAATGTCGTTGTGGAGGATGATGAACAACAGGACGTGATTGGAGCAGGAAAGGAAGGAGTGGAGGCTGCTTCAAATACCGAGAGCAGTGAAATTGTTGACACCAAGGTGACAGAGTAAGTCATTAATAGTGTAAAACTACTCAAGAATGCAGCAAAGAGAAGAAAGTTCCACCATCTGAGGTTATCTCTGCTCTTGAGGTTCTCAGAAAAGCTAAACTCGATCCTTCAAATTTCTTCAACATACATGGAGGAAAAGAATCCCCTGGACGAACATGGATGCTGATTTTCACAGTACAGGCTAAAAAATATACCTTATGAAATGATCAATTCGACTGAAACGACCAATTCGACGTTCCTGCTAATCAATTCAGAAGACAGTAAAAGAAGGCAGTTTTGAAGATCAGAAATGGTCTCAATTCAAGAAATAGACTCAAACCTCCAGGAATGGCGGATTCGCTTTGCACTCAAGTGCTGGTAAATCCACTGATTCGGCCCTCTCCAAATGAATATTTTTAAGGAATCACCTTTACGCAGCTCTCATTCAATAGCGGTCAAAGCTATCAAAATCGCGCTTAAAAAACTTGTTTTCCCTCAAACTGAAACTAATTCGCCAATATCATTTTAGCAGACAGTATTATTGAAGGCGATCGATGCACAAATAGTTGTAATTTCCTGCCATTGCTCCCTCAACAGCGTGATGGTTCTCCTTCCACTTTCAACCAGGCTCTGATACCACATATTGAAAAAAGAAATTAACTCAGAAAAATATATAAGCGCACATAAAAACTAGACACAAAATATGGGCGGAAAAAGGCTTCAGTCTCATGGCTTCCTCAGGGATTCTCTCTCATTTTCATTCATTAAAATAATTGAATATAGTGTTACAAATAAATAGATGAGAGATAGTGTTCTCAAGATAGTGCGTGCTATCTTAGACACTTTTGGTTGAGATAATTTCTCCTTTGGTTGAGATAATTTCTCACCAGACACACACCAATATAGGAGTTACCTAAACTAACTCCTATCTTAGAGCAACAACCCAAGAGTTAAGCACAAATTCCTAACTTGGAATATTTAATTTATTTATTTATTTTTGGATTTATTATTGTTTTGTGAGAGAGGATAACATAGTAAAGTTGTATGTTGACACATGGAGTGTGTGCATGTGGTTCCCCTTCCAATGTTTGCTCTATTTAATAGATGGGGAGGAAGATGAGAGGCATTCCATCATTCCATGATTCCATCATCCATTCTCTTGGAGAATAGTGTTGTGAGACAAAGAATTCCCTGGCAGTAGTATGTTGATTGAGGGCTCGGGGGTGGCCAGTTGTAGCAAGATTTTGTGCAACTGAGCCTACGGTTGGGTGGAGAGTCGTCCCCAAGACTTTGTTGCAGGTAGCAGAATTCAACTAGCGTTCAACTAGCGTTCCACAGGTAAGTTGTCTCTCTTCACTCATATTTTTGTAATTTAATGTTAACTAGTTGATAAATTGCTTGTTGATTATAAATCACTTGACTAATCTAATTAATTATGTGTTGTTATTTCGGGGTTGTTACATATGGTATCCATTGAATTCATTGACGTTTTGGTTTTCGATATACTGCAATAATCCGTCTGATAAATTTAGGTTTATTTTTAAAGTCGGAAGTCTAGCATCGTTCCTAGAATTTGCCTTCGCATAAAATCTGTCGATGGGTATCGGTTTAAATTTAGGGCGTTTCTTTGTCGTTCATTTTACTCATTTGACCCGCATGTGCATATTTTGTTGCATTTGAATGGCTTTGTCAATTATTTTCCATTTGAATTAATGCCTCTTTGGACCCGGTTCACTTCATTGTGCGTGGATAATTCAGATCGTATGTGCTATTAGCAGTTCGTAATAATATTTTTTGGCATTTGATCAGACTTTCTCATATCCTTTGCCTTCTAGAATTAATTTGTGAATTCAAGGTGGGGTCACTCCTAAATTCATCATGAATTGCCACAGCATGGGTATGTAAAGTTAGAGTCTGATTTTCAAGCTGAAACATTGGAGGAATTACTGATTTTGACGTTGCATGCTAACTGTTTGACGAAATGTGTTCTTGAAAACTTTGCATCTGCTCAATAGCTAGGCTCAAATTTGTAGGCTGGAATGCCCACTTTATATGTAGGTTTAGACTCAAATTTGTAAGCTGGAATGCCTATTTTCTATGCCTAAAAGTTTATAGTTCCATAACTATGTGTCACAACAGTTTTTGAATTTCTTAGAGTATTTTAATAAATCTGAAGAATATGCCAGCTGTAGCATGAGTCTTGGTATGGGCATTAACATTGACAAATCATAACAAATCCCTGGGCATATCTTCATTTGGATTATATTTGCACATTATTTCAGATTAGTGAAATCACCGTGACTATCCCGTTAGGATGGATGCATACAGACTATTTGATAAAATGTATGAACGAAAATTTTCAGTTGTATGATGATTTTAGAGTTGAGATAGCAAGTGGGAAGCTTTGCCTTTGATTCTTGAATCACTTTCACCACTTTGAAATTGCCTCAGAATTTGACTTCTGAACATTATACTTGCCATCAGCGCTTGTCAAAGGATTATGTATCTGGTTGCATTGGTGTTTACATAAATAAATAACCAAAATTTGAACTAGGACCATTTTTTATTCCTGGGTGATTTCTTCAAATTCAAAGAAAATACATCTCAATTCTGTTTCAGATTTGTGACTTTGTCTTCTTGCTGCCCTATTTGAATGTTGCCCATGTATTTAGTAAACACGCTAATTTCAGAGCTTCCTCTGTTCTATTGTTGTCTGAAAATACGTGCTTCATTTTGATAATAGCTCCATTTGCATGATGGAAACAATAGTTTGATGATTAGTAACAAACTCATTAGTTTATGGATTTGGCTATCCATGAGAAGGAGATTCCAGTACATTATACCTATATTACATTGAGAGCTATCCTACGTCTGCCGAAAACAGGGTATTTCCCTGCAGCACAGATACGAACTGAAATGCCATTTAAGAGTGTTATTTAGGGAAACCCCTAGTGGTGATTAGATTCACCTTAAGTAGAGGGAGGAAAAGCCGAAGTGATAGTGGTTTATCCGAGTTGCCATTGCTTTATCTTGAGAAAGACCATTCATCTCTTGCAAGACAGACTGAGCGGTAACAGACCCAAACCTTGTATGTGCTTGTCATGGAGACCCGGGCTACCTCCTCCACCATAAGAATGTCTAAGGGTGCATAAACAATATGCCCCTTTTAAGGCCTAATAGTGGTGAGATGGTGAATGGGCATTTTGTTGAAGACTTCTTTCTTACTATTCTGGAAGAAAGAGTCAGTTGACAACATGGTTGGAATGTATTCAGAGTTTTAATGAAACCTCTGGCTCCTAGCTTCGAATGGCCAAAACATAGTGCTATCAACAAGCTGAAGAAGCTATTTTTAACTGGCTTGTTGGTTAGGAATGGTTATGGCTATTTTTAACTGGTTTGTTGGTTAGGAATGGTTAGGAACTTGAAGTTTTTAAATTTTTGGGATTCCTTTTGCGTTTTAAACCTCTCCCACATCTCTGTGTGAGGAGAGAGGAGATCTAGCAATAGAGAAAGAACATTGGACTTGTAGCACAATCTTTAACCTCTCCAACAACCAAGCCTATCAAGCATGGAACTCATCATTCCATAACCAAGGCCACACCCACCACATGATTAAACTCATGGGGGTTGCACTTATAATTATAATTAGTTATTTTAATTAATTATATTTAAAATAATATAATTAATTATATTAAATGTAAAAAATATTAATTTTAATGCATTCATGTAGAGATAAATATAAGGGTTTGTGTATTATTGTGTAGGTATTAGTAAATTATTATAAATATTTGTTTTAATACTATAAAATTAGTGGTTATTGATAACTTATGGTTTAAGTATTGTAAAAAAATAAATTTGGATGAATGGAAAATAAATTGTGGTTTGATCTCTATTGTGGAACTTATTATTATTGTTAAGAAAGATAGGGAAAAATAAAGATGAAATGTTTGTCTTTTCATGTTTTAATTCTAATTAAAAATATTGATTTCTCACCTAATGTATACTTGTCTATTAAGTTAAGATGTCAATTTTATTTACCGTTTGGGTTTCCTTGGGTCTAGTTATTAATGTTGTTGACACTAATATATTAAATTTACATTGATCGAGCGAGAATTTTCTGGACCTTCATGAAATTAGTTTTAGAATAACTAACAATGTGGTGTCCCTTATTGAATTATGTGAGTTTTGATGATTGGTCAATTATGACTTGATTCATCTAATTGATTATAGAGGTATCAAGCTTTCTCATGGTGTTGATCTACTGTACGTCATCTAAAATATAATTTGTTGATTATTTCAATAATTCCCATTATATTTATTTATGGGTTGGTTGCAATAATGTGATCATGTGCCTATGTTGTATCCTAGTTTCCGACATCTTATATTTTATGGAATTGATGTAAGAGTTTGACCTCGCAAGGGTATACATATGTGTAATTCATATGATTGAAAATATATGTGATTGAACTCTCATAGTCCTTTGGGAATATCAATAGTTTAATTGGTCAACATTGCTTTGAGGATGTCACCCCTTGAAATTTAACGATGATGACTATAACCCTAGGTAAATAGTCAACTTCCTAGTTAAAAGAACAGTAAATGATTATTAAAAAAAAGTAATTGGTACCTTGAGGATATGCATTAAGTAAACAAATTGCAATATATATAAACCACATGATGATATATTTTAGTCTCAGTGGCAAAATCGTACAGATTTGGAATAGTTTGTTTGATTAAATGTCTGATTTGCATTAGAATTAATTTATTGTTGTTATTTCATTCTCTGGTTGCATGTATTTTCTTCAACTGAAATCGGTTCTTTAAATAAAGTTTCGTGGTGTCTATATAACTGATCTCTCATTACTGATGTAGAAACCCAAACACAGTTTCGTAATTAACTGAGTTAAATAGTTCACCCTTATGCCCATTTGAGACTTGGCGCCATTTAACTTTGCAAACAATTTATAAAGGAACGAATAGTTTTACGTAGATGCTAAATAAATGAGCATGAATTTTGTTGAGTTCTCTTTTAGTTGTTTCCTTACTCTCACTAAATTTTAAATTTGTTTTCACTCTTTATTGAGCAATTTAATGGTTTCATTGCTCCATTTTATCTGACTAGGTTGTCGGATCTCAGTTTATTTAAACTGTTATATCTTATAAAACTTTGATTTATATCGTTGCTAACTAGTCCTTTCATGACAAACCAATTAAATTTGGCACAGGCTAGGGTAGATCTCATTTTTTTTTTACTCATTTCCGGATCTACCCTCTATCAAATAAGATAAGTCCAGGATGCATAGTCTGTTGTCATTTCAAGTGAGTTACTGTTATTCAAGTTTGGAAAAAATATGGTGAATACTGGTCTTGTTCCTCATTGAGCTCAGTAATTTATTTCTGAATGGATGTTCATGTTCTAACTCATACTTTTCAGCAACATCTTCCATCCAAACACCATTAAGAATCAAACAGACCCTATAATGCTTGAATGACCTTTTAATGGATGCTAACAATTGATTGGTTCAAGTGACTGTTTGTTTCTTTAAGGACTGCAACATCTAAGTCTAAGGAATAGAAAAAAAAGTCAAGGTCATATAGTTTATTCTCACAATCCTAGAGATGTTTTATTGTTGAACACACTTCTCACATATTAATATTGTGGACTGATGTATATTTCATCTGGATGTCCTGCGTCCTGAGCCTAACGTCACCCACCAAATTTGCTTAGGCTTGTTGAATCACTGTCTGAGAGTTTTTTGTGAATGATTTGGTTTTATTTGCGAATTATTAAAAGGGTAGTTGAGGTGCATGCTTTTCTACATCCTCATGGGCTATAAATTATGAATTATTGCTCCTTAGTTATGGTCACACTTAATAAACTTGTGGATGGTGATAATCTACCCATAATTGACGATGTATAATTCTTTGAAAGATCGGTATATTTTCTATCTATCAGCTTATTTTCACATGAATTTTGCCTTGAGAATCCTGTGATACCATGCTATGATGATAAACATATCTTGAATGATGGTCATTTCTGAACAATGTAAACAACTGAATTTCACATCCTAAACATTCATTTCTTGTGATTGAACAATATGCCAACTGACATGATTCGATCCACATTGGATGGCATTTTCCCTAAATTTTTTGAGCACTATTGATATGGTATACTGGCATGTTTTTGTGGAGGAACAAATCTTTAATGCTGGTGTATTTTCTTAACTACTCACCACCGGTTCATTTTACAACACAATTTACATAGTGCTTGAAGTATTTGGATAATTGACGTTGACATTTGTAATATCGTCACCATTTGAAGTGCTCTAAAATAGTGAAATCTGTTCCAATTCACAATGGTATAAACTCTAATATCTTATTACCTTTAGATGATCGTTGTTTATGTGGCAAAATTGCTGACTCTATCCACTTGCATCTGTTCATTATTTTATGGTTTCAATCTTATCTAAAAATACAGAGATAACATTCCTTGAATGTTGATCATATTATTCACTATTTATTTGGGTTGGATTGTTGTTCTCATTGTCCTTTAGCGATAGCAGTTTGCTTGGCATTTCTCTGGTTTATTATTGCAAGAACACAACTCTTTGAATATGATCTTCTAACGAACCCAGGTCACCCACGGGATAGGTGGGAATACTTACCACTATACTACAACGAATCCTTGATGATTAAGATGTGGTGAACTAATTAGGAGTGTTTACTTAGCTAAGACAGATACTTTTATGGAGCATCTAAATCATGTTTAATTGTTTAAACTTTATGATACATCTAAATCGTACACTATGATTTCAGTTTAGTTTAATTAACTGTTATGATGTTGAGTATAATGTTACATGAAATTTCATGATATAATGGTAGGAGGATAATGATGCACATGTGGTTCTTATAGTGATGATGTATCCTTATGATGATGATATGCATAGGCATTATGATGTTATATTGAGGTATATTGACATATTCATAGGTATTTAATGTTGAATACTCATGATGGATATGATATGCATAACGTGGCATAGGAATTATGATGCTATAATATGAGGTTTATTGACACGTGGTTCATTTATTATGTGAAGTCATGCAAATATGTTGATGTTATAACTTATGATGGTATTTCATGAGGTGAAGCATGTGATAGTTGCGTACAAATTTCGGACATGCATGAGCATGCAGTTCGTTATTATTCATAATGTTGCGATTAACAATGATGAATGTTTTCATGATGACATGCAAGACTTGGCATGTGCATACTATGATGGTATAGCTAATGCACTGGTTGCATGTTGAGGTGTGATGATTGCAGGACTCCACAAATGGGCCGAGAGGGCCAGTTTATTTGATGATCTCGTACGAGCCCATACGCACGAGGGAGAATAAGTAACACCATATGGGCCGGGGACAAACTCAATCAACACTACATATGCCAGTGGTTCCTTTGTATTGTATAGCTCTTGAGGGCTATGGGACCATCTTGAGGAGGCCAAGTGCCTAATATTGAAGGCTAGGTGCCTAGTATTGTATTGGGATGCCGAAGTCTAGTAGGGGTGAAAGGACTTCGATGCCTGGGGTTATGCACCTTAGTGAGTTGTGGAGGGAGTGAGCCAACCTTGCGAGATGCCCGGTGACATTGAGCACTGTACCAGATGCCTACCTTGGGGCAGATGAGGTCTGAGTCAGGTGCGAGCCTTGGGGCCAGCCTTGGACTAGGATACATGCCGAGGAGGCTTATGCCTGATTCCGAAAGTGGGAAAAAGGACAGAGATTCCTTAGGATTTCCCGGGTGTTGTGAAACTTTCGATGCCTGCTGGTTATACTAGTTCAACAGAGGGTGCCGAGACTGTTACATGAAGTAATAAATAACAAAATAAATGTAATGTCCCTTAATAATAAATAATAATAATAACTTAACTTCGGGACGAAGTTCTTTAAAGTGGGGAAGGATGTAATGTCCCTTGATAATAAGTAATAAATAATAAATAATATAATATAATATAAAATAAATAATAAACAAAAAAAAAATAGTAATAGTAAATAAATAATAAATTAATAAATTAATTACATGCTATAAATAAATATAAATAAGAATAAACAGAAAAATAGTAAAAATCAGTGAAGCTATCAAAAAGTAAAAACAAAAGAAATAAAACAAGAAAAACAGTAAAAATCAGTAAAGCTATCAAAAAATAAAAACAAAAGAATAAAACAAGAAAGTAGTAAAGTTGCATGTTGACACATGGAGTGTGTGCATGTGGTTACCCTTCCAATGTTTGCTCTATTTAATAGATGGGGAGGAAGATGAGAGGCATTCCATCATCCATTGTCTTGGGAGAATAGTATTGTGAGACAAAGAATTTCCTGGCAGTAGTACGTTGATTGAGGGCTCGGGGGTGGCCAGTTGTAACAAGATTTTGTGCAACTGAGCCTACAGTTGGGTGGAGAGTCGTCCTTGAGACTTTGTTGCAGGTAGCAGAATTCAACTAGCGTTCCACAGGTAAGTTGTCTCTTTTCACTCATATTTTTGTACTTTAATGTTAACTAGTTGATAAATTGCTTGTTGATTATAAATCGTTTGATTAATCTAATTAATTATGTGTTGTTATTTCGGGGCTATTACACGCTGGTTCTCTTCCTCCCATCTCTAAAAGATTATGGTTGAGTGGGTGCCTCCACTCGACCTCCTCTCTGCTCCTCCATATGTGGCTACTCCACAACATCCTAAAGCTTTATCTGAGACTCCTCCTTTGGAACTAGAAGTTCCTCCTTTGGTGGGATACTTAGTTCTCGCTCTAGAGAGAATCTCATAACCTTCTCCTCATCAAATTTGACATCTCTCCTCACTACTGTCACCTTGAGTGAGGGAAAATACACCCTATAGTTATGTGGAGTCTCTGTGTATCCTACAAAGACTCCCATCTCAGTTGTAGGCTCCAATTTCTTCCTGCTATCCTTGGAGACATGACAATACATAGTAGCTCCAAAAATTTGAAAATGAGATACATCTAGCTTCCTCCCAAAGAAATCTTCTTCGGGTGTGATCATGCCAAGTATTCTATGAGGGATCTTGTTCTGCAAATAAACTGCGGTGTTGCATGCTTCTGCCCATAGATGTAATGGCATCCCTTGATCATGCAACATGGCTCTTATTGCTCCCACTATGCTTATGTTCTTCCTTTCAGCCACCCCATTTTGTTGTGGGTTATGGGGTGTTATCAATTCTCTTCTAATACCCTCTTGGCACAAAAGTCCTTGAAGGTGTTAGAAACAAATTCTCCTCCATTGTCACTTCTCAGGGCTTTCAATTTATGACTAGTCTCCTTTTCAACCAATGCTTTGAATTCAACAAATTTGGAAAACACTTCATCATTTTTCCTCATGAAGAAAATCCAACATTTTCTAGAAAACAGATAAACAAAAAATACATAATACCTATTTTTGTTCTAAAGGTTGTACAAAAGGGTCTAGATACATCAGAGTGGACTCGCTCCGAGATTCCTCCCGCTCTACTATCTCGACCCTGGAAGGTGGATTTGACATATTTCCCCAATGTGCATCCCTGGCAAACATCATGTTGTTCAAGGGTACATTTCAGGAGATCAGTGGCAATCTGTTACATGAATTTAAGGCCCCATGGTGCAAGTGTCCCATGTGCTTGTGTCAAATTTCTCCAACATCTCGACTCTGCACATTTTTTGCCTTTCTATTCAATGAAACACAAGCTTCCACCCTCAAGTTTGTAGAGGATTTTCACCCTAACTCCAATTTGTTTCACTTTCCCGATAGCTACATGTCTCAGAAAGGCTTTCCCCTTACTAAAAACAACATCATAGCCTCTATCCTCCAATACAGCTACACAAATCAAATTCTTCTTCAGCCCGAGCACATACATAACATCTTTCAGATGAAGATGGGAGCCTAACTCCCTCTTAAAGGTTACAACTCCAATTCCTTTGGTATTGTACCTCCCACCATCCCCAAATTCTATGCGCATCTGAAGATCCTTCTCCTCTAGGCTACTGATGAATTCTTTGCATCCTGTCATATGGAATGAGGGACCTAAATCTAGGTACCACACACTCCCCATTACAGTGTTGGTCATGCATGCAATTAGGGTGAAGTCTAATTCGAATTATGAGGCAAGTGCTTCACCTCCTGCTCCACTTGAAGGCTTCTTTTTAGACTTATTGTGCGGACACTTTGTTGCATAATGCCCATATTCATGGAAGTGAAAACATTTTATCTTGATTAGGTCCTTCTTATTGCCATTGTTCTGGCTGGACTTTGGATTGCTTTGGGCCTTCTTGCCCTTAGCTTTCTTTCCCTTCCCAACCAAGGCAAAATTCTCTTCCTCCTCTGCTTTGGATGTTACTCCATCTCTAGTGTTCCTCAAATTTCTTCCTGCACCAAATTGGACCAAAGTCTCTCTCAATTTGGTAATTTGTCCCTTCCATTTACAGAGTCCTAGTAGTTGTGCTAGGATTTTGGAAGGCCAAGGAGAGCTAAGCTCACTAGCTCAGAAGATGACACATTTTCTCCTACTCCTCCAAGTTCATCTTGAACTTGAGTGAATCTGAAGAGGTAGTGTGGAATGGTTTCATTTTTCTGCATGCAGATGTGTTTGAGCTCGTCCCTCAATGCCAATTTCGTGGCATCACTACCATTTTTTAATAAATCAATGAGGGTCTTCGACATAGCAAATGGAAATTTTTTTCCATGTAAATTCGAGACTATGTGGTCTCTCACACCCTCCAGGATGGTCCTCTTGGTTTTTGTGGTATCCTTCTTCCACTGAGCTAATTGTTGTGCATCCGAGACTGTTGGTTCTGGAATGTAAGTTTTGGTGTATTCCAACACTCCATTATCACCGAGTACAACTTTCATCCTGTCATTTCAAGGTATGAAATTTGAGGTTCCCTCCAAGGCATACTCCAATATCAATCTGTTGAAAGACATTTTCTCGCACAGAAGAGAAACTGCTTCATTGAATCTGCAAATTGAAATTTCTGAAGGAGAAGATCTATTGACTAGTTTCTATTGTGATTTCAAGCTCTAATACCATGTAGAAATTAATAGAAATTTGCTACTACTGATGAATTCGAACTAAAAACAAGAGATTACAAATTTCCTCTACAATTTTGCGGAATGGAAATCACAATTTAGAAACACATGCAATGACATGCAACCATCAAAACCACAAGAACACAATGATTTCACAGGGAAACCCAATTGGGAAAAACTCATCCACTGCTTTTCATTAATCAAATGAGAATCAAAAACTATTACAATTTCTTGCTTCAACTTTGAAGCACACCCTACATTGTAAACCTATTCTCTTGTTGTATGTCTTGCTCTGGCCAACACTTAACCAATTCAAGCCTCCAGCTTCTCCCTATTTCCTTGCACAATTCAAGAGAAATTAAGCTCCTAAATAATAGGGAAATTCCCTATTTATTTATGCAAATCCCAAGGAATTGATCACCTACTTAACTGTCAAGTATGTACACTCAACTAGTATACAATTGATAATTACAATGTGCATTTTCCTCCACTCCAGCTAGGCAATTCGAATTCCATGTATGTCTTGGCTACTTTTAGCTGATTGACTAGTTTAACTGAGAGATCAGTGAGTTAACAACAATTCTACTACTCAATTGAACTTCAATTGACTTAATCAATTACTTGAGCTCAGTTAACTAAATTCAGCTGAAAATAACTGAACTAGATTGCTAAATTTTAGCAATCACTACATGCACAACTCTACTCCAAGCCTATAACTCGAATTTACTGACTTAACTAGTAGACAAGACCATGTCACTCTAGCTAACTACAATCCAAGTCATCCTGTTGATGTGGAAAATTAAATTACTCAATTTGACTAAGGCACAAGTCAAATTGAGCCTTTCTTGCTACAATTTCTAACACTGTATGTATGAATCTAATAATGAGTTGACAATGTGCACCCGTATTATCCTAACTCTCGAAAATGGGGAATAAGAGGTAATTTTGAGTAAAATGCTTTTCTTCGTGACAAGAAGAACAAACATATCTTATCCCCACCTCATGTGAACTGAAACTGAATTTATATGACCTTTCATACATGAACGCAAACACCTATGAGTTGCACCATTCTAGATTGGTGACAGTATAGTGGTTTAATTAAGACACATGCTAAATGAAGCACTGGCTAGAATGTGGGATGTTATGTCACTCTGATTCTAAACATGCATGAAGCTTGATTATTTCCTTGCATGTATCGTCCTTCTTGACCACTAGTATAAATCTTCTACATGCACATTATTGTTCAAGGTAACCTATTGGATCATCATCCGAGAAAGGCATTGAAACTAAGTCTAATTACATCCTCATAAGGTATGAAACCTTTCTATGATTATAGGCCTGAGGATGTGTTAATTGCCACTCTGACTTAAGAGAGAAAAAGACTATATGAATGCAATTGTTAAGTACGAATGTTTTTTATTTTGTTGTTGTTTGTATGTTATTGCATACACTGAAATATCACTGTTGTTAGTGGTACTGTTACCCATACCTTCAAAAGTTTCAACAAGCTGCCAACTAGGGCATAGCCCCTTCCATGAATATACCTTGTTTGTAATCTTTCGAGATTGGCCAATCATTGTTCTCGGTACAAGTTTTTGTGGGTGTCTAATCCTTTTATCAAACTGCAGGATGTTATACCACTTGGAATCTCAAGTAGATGAAGCAATTCAGTAATTTCTATATCTAATTATGACAAGGATTCAAGTAGATTGGTCAAAATAATTGCTAACTTTGATGGTTGCACTAATTGCCCCTGTATAACACTTAAGCCATAACACCTTTGTTGACATACATGTCTTGCAAACACACAAATCCAACCATAGATGTCAATATTGCATCTAACCATAGCTATCTAATCTAAATTGAGCCAAGTCGTATGCCTTTGACCAGATTGAATACACATAAGTATAACCTATGATGATGACGATTTGTCCAATCTCAATTTTTTAAGGGGTAGCTCAATGGACTTTAAAATTTCCAGTGGCAAAACTAAGACTACTCGATAAAACATGGGATGACATATTCTACTTTGAAGCAAATATATTAGGCTCGTCCTCCAATTCATTGTCATGCACATGATTTTATAGCTTTGTGCAACCTTTTTTTTACTCCACAACGATATTGTGGAGTAGCTTGTTTAAGATGAACATTGAATAGATCCTTTGAACAAGTACTCGACTATTCATAATAAGATACTGAAGCAGTATCGGTATTCTTTCCTCGTAATGTAAAAGCGTCTTTTTGAAGTACACATTGCATGATTTCCCACCATTACGGAATAAACACTATATCCCTTCTTTCCTTCAACCTCTGGATAGTGAATGAGAACTTGTCAAAAACTTTCCCTTCATTGCAAGCCATAGTCTATCACCATTGTCGTGACAACTAAAATTAAGAATTAGAGTAAATGATTGACCCTTTGAAAAAATCCCTTACAATATAGGGAATCATCATAAGCTTACTCTATAGATCTTCTAGTGTTACATGATTTAGAGGCACACTTTCTAGCAATTGTATTTTATAGTCTTGATGCACCTTTTCCCTTCTAGAGACCCCAATGAAGAAATACCACTTGTGCCTTTATCAATCCTTTTATCTTCCATGTCATTCGTTATGCAAGACTTTTCAACCATTTCAAGCTAGGGCTTCCATTATTATCCCTTCAAATTTATCTTGAAGCAACTAATAAAAAAAAAAGCATTGTTGTAGTTTCCAAGTAAGGATTAAGAGTGAATATCTAGCCACATTCTCCTGACTTACAAACCCTTCAAAAAATACTCATGCACGGGAAACTATTTTTGCTATCTTGTTTGTCAAAACTTATTACAACTTTCAAAAGAAAGCTCTCACATTAGTTATACATTTCGTAATAAACTTTACACTAGCAAGGCCCAATCGACAAAATGCAATGTCGAAACTAAGCTAGATAGGTGCTCGGATTAAGTTGTAGATGATATCCAACGCTTGATTAAACATGACCACTCTTTCTAGCTACAAACTTTGGCAATTCTTGGGGATCACTAAAGCATTTCTACCTTCATCCTACCATTAGGAAACATTGGTTGCAAGGTACAGATTTTCTTATGCAAGAGTAGAATGTTATGATGCCCTACTTGCCATGCACTATATGCATCAATTTAGAAAACATTACTTTCATTCCTCAAGTAGAAAATACAATGATGATGCTATGAAATAATATCCATAATCTATTGGCAACTTCGCAAATTGGTATAAATGTACTTGTTCTTTCATTGCAAATTTCATTTCCAAATTCCCTATGAATTTGAGGCAACACCCATTATCTATTGGAAAGGTTAGAATTGATCTATAAGCTCACCAATTCTTCAACTTCATCATTGACATTCTAACAACCTTTTAAGAACTGCTTGAATGCAATGGAATTTGTGTATTGTAGTTCTTCCTACAAATTTAAACCTCCAAAAATAATATTTTTCACTCCACTGCTAAGACCATGAATAAAAACTTCTTTAAAGTTGTAATGACTAAAGAGCATATCCTTGACATTTCAATTTGCTTGAGAGATTTAGAGCTTCCACATGTTTTCCCACTTTGTTCAGGTGTCCAATGACAACATCAAATATGGAAGTGTCAACCATAATGTCTTTATCAACCATGATCCACAACACTTTTGCAACTTCATCCACATAGCCATTGTTGCATAAAATCTAATAGAAGTACATATACAATAGCATTCTGAGTTTCCAAATCAAATTGGTGTTCTATTGCAAATTTCCCTAGCTCCCTATTTACATCAAGGCCATGTGAAATTTCCACGATTGGAATTTAACTTTTACCTAGTGGAATTATTTGTCTTCTTTAATTAACTTTAAGGCAAATCATGATTGCAATCTTCACAATTAAAAACATTGCAGAATATAAATACTGGAATTGAGAAAATATGCACACACGCATAAAAGTATGACACCATTGTTTTTGGACAAATGTCCCTAGAAAAGCCTGAAAGGAAAACCAGTGTAGCAGATAAGGATTTTATTATTATTCAACAATTTAGGAGAATTACAATTGGTTGTCTTTCACTGGTAAACCTTCGACAAACATCAATCTCCATTGGTAAAATAATCTAGAGGATAATTGTCTCCCTCTACTACTCGATCTAGTCCTCTCTAGGGAACTCACATTTCTCCAGGTTATTCGCATCGCGTCTTGGAAATACGCATTGTTGCTCCCGGAAATTCATTCCACCTCTGAAATCATCTTCCAGGAAGTAATCCTGCCTCATGTACTGCTTTAGGCCCACTCGCTCTGCTTTTGGATGATAGATCCAACCATTAGCTCATTGAACGAGATCCTCTGCCACTCACACTGTCAACTGGCTACTCGCACTGGATGAATGCGCCCTCCTCTATAGATAATTCGGCCTCCTCTTCCTGACTACAAGACACTGGAAAAATACCGAGGAAATCTCCTCTAGAATCTTGCTCCCAAATCTCTGTTGAAATCCTACTTATGATGCTTCCCTAGCTTCAACTACGCCTTTGTTGAATACTGCAAATGGGTAAGTCGAACTGCGCAAATGATAAACTATGTCTACTCCAAACCCTTAGACTTGCTCTTATAATCTCTTGTTGGAATCTCAACGGTCACGATCACATCTCAACCGATGGCTAAGATCATCTTGACTCCGTTAATTAACTTTTCTAGAAGCCTACAAAGCAAAATTGAACTCCCTCAATTAATTCACTTTAATTAACTAGTTTTCCAAAGTTAAACTTAGAAATATTTTAATTATGGCTAATTAATTTAATTGAGGTGTTTCCAAGTCTTTTATAATGAGACATTTTATGGGTTTTGGAGATCTCGTTTTCCTTAGCCTCTTAAACACCACAGAGATTAGAACACATGTATGTTGCTACCCCAAATAAAAACTAACATTCCCTCTTAACAAGGAAGGTTCTTCACTACTCCCATCTACTCCCTTAAGTAGACAAACTCTGCCCTACCCAAAGCCTTCGTGAGTATATTAGCCCCCTGTTGATATGTGGGAACAAGTTGTAGCCGAATTGATCCACGTTGCACACAATCCCTAATTCTCCTGCTACATGTTGTAGCTAAACCATCATGTGCTTCCATTGTGGTACTCTAATCTCACATTGTTGATGCCCCTGCGTTGGACTTTCTTTGGTTGGAACTACACCTTTCCTATTGTAACTATCCAATTCGCATTGTCTCCCTCTTGTCTCTGTGTTGCTACTATCACTGCAAAATTGTGTATCGATCTCTTACTGATCTACTATGTCACTGCACCTGTCTCCTGAGTATCTAACTATGCCTCACAATTGGCTCTGCAATTGTCTCTTGAGTATCTGATTGTGCCTTGTTGACCTTTTGATCCTCCTACTATACTATTATGGGCTCCCATAGCAAAGGTATTGGTCCACCTGAGGAATCACATACACAACTACTAGATATGATCTATTGATCAAGCCTTCCTTGACTAGATCTACATCTCCTTGTTGCTCCTTCCTCGAACCTTGCCCGATCTGACAACTAGAGTGCTATACTCCTCGTCCTGCTAGAGGTACTGCTGCTATCAATGCGAATTCATCCTCCAATCTGGTGGACAAATCCTTGATCTCTGTCAAAGCTATTATTTGCTTCCCTTTCTTGTCCTTTTTCCTCTTCGGACATTGGCGAGCATAATGACCAATCTCACCACATATGAAGCACTTGACCTTCAACAAATTTTTCTTCTTCTTCCCTCCTTTAGAGTCTTGTCCCTGGCTGAGACCCTTCTTCGGTTTTCCCTTCCCTACAAGAGTGATGTTTTCTTCTTCCTTCTCTACCTTCGGTCCCTTGCTATTGTTGTTGGCAGTGCCATCAACAAGATTGAGCCTTAGCTCCTCCTTAGTGAAGTCACTCCACAGGCATTCCCAATCCGGAAACTTGTCACACCCAGACATCAGTTGGACAAGCGTTCACCATTCCTTGGAAAACCTGTTTGAGAGTTATCCGCACAAGCTCGTCATAAATTGGCTTTTCTCCAACTGTTGTAAGTTCATCTTTGACACATTAAATCTTGGTGAGATATGACATTACGTTCTCACCCTTGTTCATTTTAACCGTCCTTAGCTTCTCCTTGAGAGTCATCTTTCGGTTCTCGGAAGGATCTTGATACAACTTGACTATGGCATCCCACATCTCCTTCACGATGGTCTTTTCTGCGACATGTGGAATGATATGATCTTGAACAGCATCGAGAATCATCCTATTCACCTTGGCGTTATCCCTCCTCTAGCCATAATACTAGATTGGATCTATCGGTATAACTATCATTGTTGTAGAAAACTCCTTCATATTGTGCTCGTCCAATAAGAATAGCATCCTTGCCTTTCAGATGCCAAAGTTGGAAGCTCCATTCAACCTATCTTGATTTCTCAAACCTGTTGCGGCCATCTATGGAAAAAACTGTGAAACTCCATAAACTGGAGAACCATCACTCCTCCAATTGGTAAATCGATTTGGAAACACTAAGTTTCCTCTGCAAAAACTAACTTGACCTCCTTTTGTAGATTTGCACCCTTTGCCTATAGCTCACACTAAATCATGTAACATGCATTGGATCCTGCAACTCGTCTTGGCACCTGAGAAATGCTTCTGGAAATTTGTTCCAACGAATACACTGCCTCCCTCTATCCTCTAAAGTTGCTCACACTTCCTCCAACAAATAGATTCAATAACTAGAAATGAAATTACTACTTCAGATCTGCGCACTGGGTAAATTGGTTATTCGATCTGCTTGCTTCGGCCCTCTGTTATGCAAAATGAATTTGACCTTCTCCGACTTTGAGAATACTAGAGAAGAAACCCTCGTGTTCTTTCTCTTCCTACTCTATGATAATTTGCTACTGCAAAACCCTTATGTTGCAAATCTATGTGCTAGATCTGCTCTGGGAGTTTTGATTTGCCTCTGGAAACCCTTTTTGACAACCTTACCGCGTACTACTACAGCTAAGACAATTCACTTTTTCTTCTTGATCACCTCCTTGGACTGGAAATCGAATTTCTACCTTTGCGATTCGCACTACCTGGCTAGGCCTGCACAAATCTAGTTTTATGTGCTTCATATCTCCCTTTGAACTGCACAACCCTCGCTCTAGAGTTTCACTGATTCGATCTTTGCTCTAATACCATGTGAAATTTTCTTGATTGCAATAAACTAGAATTTAATATTTTAGCTACTGAAAAATTTGTCTTTTATAATTAACTTTTTGGCAAATAATGATTAGATCATACTACAATCTTCACAATTAAAAACGTTGTGGAATTTAAAAACTGAAACTGAGAACATATGCACACACATAAAAGTTTGACACCATTGTTTTTGGACAAATGTCACTGGAAAAACCCCAAAGGGAAAACTAGTGCAAGCAGATGAGGGTTTTATTATTATTGAACAATTTAGGATAAATTAAAACTGGTTGCCTTTCACTAACAAATCTTCGGCAAACACTAATCTCCACTAGTAAAATAATGTAGAGACTAATCGTCTCCCTCTGCTACTCAATATGGCCCTCTCTAGGAAAGTGTGAGTTGCCTGGAGGGTGATTCCTCTCCCAGAAATTCATTCAGCCTCTAGAATCACCCTCCAGCGAGTCATCATGCCTCCTGGACTACTCTAGGCCCACTTGCTCTGCCTTTGAATGATAGATCTGACCACTAACTCACTGAACGAGCTCCTCTGCCACTCGCATTGTCAACTAGCTACTTGCACTGGCTGAATACAACCTCCTCTGCAAATAATTCGACATTCTCTTCCTATCTCCCGACACTGGAAAAATATTGAGGAAAACTCCCTTGGAATCCTGCTTCCAAATCTCTGTTGAAACCCCGCTTCTGATGTTTCCCTAACTTCAATTGCGCCCATCTTGAATACTGCAATTGGGTAAGTCGAACTGCTCAAATGATAAATTGTGCCTGCTCCAAACCCTTCAACTTGCTCTTATAATCTCTCGTTGTTGCCCTGGTGGCCACGATCACATCTCAACCGACGGCTAAGACCATTTTGACTTTGTCAATTAACTTTTCTGGAAGTCTAAAGCAAAATCGAACTCCCTCACTTAATTCACTTTAATTAACCAATTTTCCTCAGTTAGACTTAGGAATATTCTAATTGTGGCTAATTGAGACATCTCCAAGTCTTTTTTTACGAATTTTTTTTTGGGTTTTGGAGATCTCGTGTTCCTTAGCCTCTTAGATACCATAAAAACTAAAACACATGTCCGTTGTTACCCCAAACAAAATCTAACAAGGCAACTTACTAAACCTTCACCAAAATTTCCCACAATAACATATTGTATTCTTAAAATAGTTAAAATTGTTACATCCCTCAAAATAATCATGTAATGACTCCTCAAACAATCTTGGATACAAACTTGGTGGCACAATGACAATCACTACACATAACCAATTCAAAGCCTTTTGGTTATGTGAATTCAAAGCCTTTTGGTTGGGTGAAGAGATGACCTGTAGCTAACAAACCCAAAAGAAATGACAAAGTTCTGACTTTGGTTTCAAAAGATATGCTTCTTGTCACACTCCTTCATGTAATGGAGAATAAAGTACTTGTCTATTATATAACCTCCACCCTTCATTAGTTGGGCCAAGCTCTCTAAAACCATGTACATTTTTTGTGACTGCGGGTGTGATCTAGCTGCTACAACAAATGCATAGACCCTCTTATTGATTTCAATCCAACTTGCACTCTTGAATCTTTTTTAACCCCTTGTGGTGTAACATTTTTCTCGCTTTGGCTACATCATCCCATCTTCCAGCTGCAACTGAGAGGTTCCATAGCAATACATAGTTTCCTACATTCTTGGAACCTAACTCAAAAACCCATTCTCCTAGCTCCACATTGCAACGAAGGCTGCAGGCACCAAGTAAGGCATTCCATACGCTAGAAATATTTTTATTGGCATCATCTTGATAAAAGTTTGAGCCTCATAAAGATGTCGAGCATAACCAAGAATGTCAACCATGCATGCATAGTGTTCCATCCTATGAGTAACGCCATAATCTTGACTAAAGCAGTGAAATCATTTCCAGCCCAAGTCCACTAAGCCTGAATGACTACATGAATATAAAAGGCAAGTAAAAGTGATATGATATGGTTTAACTTCCATCTGTTACATTTGCTGGAAACAACAAAGGCATCCTCACCATAACCATGCATTCCATACCCATCAAACATCGTGTTCCAGGAAACCAAATCTCTTTCAGAAATATTTTCAAACATCTAGCGAGCTATATATATGTTTTCACACTTGCAATATATAGATATGCGGGTAATCTCTTGAGAAACATCCGAGTCAATTTCATTTTTGACAATAAAACAATGAATAGGCTTACCATGTTGAAGAGTTGCTAGACACTCACATGGATGGAGAATACCCAAGCTGATCACTCGGTTAGATTACGTCAATTTAAACTGATTAAAAAATGCCAAGGCCTCACTAGCATGTCCATGCTGCGTGTATGCTAAGATCACACTGCTCAATAAGATTATATCCCTTTTAGGCATTTGTTAAAGAATTAGTGTGCAGCTGCAAAATTTCCACACTTTACATACATTGCCAGAACAAAGACATCAAACTCAAATTCAATTTTGACATGGGCCTAGATCTTCTCCCTTTCTCTTAGAACAGACAAGTTGACACATGCCTAAAGAACAGAGGAAAAAATGAAATTATTTGGCTGTTCACACATCCCATACATTTGGTAATATGGCAAGGGGGTCCTCATAAAGACCACTTGCCACATGGCATTTAATCGTTGCATTCCATAAGAGAACAATTCTAATACTAATGTTGTCAAACAGTTTACGTGCATTCTCCATGCTACTGCACATGGCATACATAATCACAAGATTGGGGATAATGTTTTGATCAAGTTCAATCTTCATCATGTGGGCATGGATCCATTCACGATGTCGTAGAACCCCTAAGTGCGCACACACTGGCAATACGCTAACCATGACAACAATATCATGGCTCACTCCTTCCGGCCTCAAGGCTTCTTTGGCATCTTCACTCTGAGCATAAGCAGCAAGCAATCGTGTTACCCCATGAGACGACATCTCGTTTGGAATACATTATAGCAGGTGAATTACTATTTGACACAAAACCACTTTTGACCAGATGGGTATGAACCTTCTTCCCCTCTAGAAGAACAGGGAGCTTAGTACATGTCTTGAATACAAACAGAAATGTAGAATTATCCGGCTATCTGCCTGTACAATGATTCGGCTATAGAATGTGAGGGCTTCCTTGTACAGACCACTTGAGATGTAGCCTTTGACATTAACATTCCATAAGAACATATCTGGTTTATACATTTTACCAAACAGTAGGCATGCGTTCTCCATACTACTGCAAGTGGCATACTTGCTTACAAACTTGGTATCGAGATTGATATTCTAGCTAAATCCATGTCTGCGCATGTGGTCATGGACTTGATTCACTACTTTTCTGTCCCTATATGCTTGCAACAGAGAACTATACGGATTGCATCTGAGCCAAGTTCATCTCTCAACATATAACAATGTACTTCCTTCGCTGCTCCCTGTTTTCATATTCTGTCTCTACATGCTTGCCACAGAGAAGTATACGGATTGCATCCGCATATAATAGCTCGTCGGCCCAACTCCTATTTTAATAAGCGAAGTTCATCTCTCAACATGTAACAATGTACTTCCTTCACTGCTCCACAGAATAAGAAGCATTATTTAACTTCACACAGATGGTTTGTATCATGTATGCGCATCATTATAAACCAAGACAGAGAAAATAAGTACATTGAGGTTAATATTCTTTGTTCATGATGGTTCCATAGGTACAAAATTATGCCTCTGCATGCTGGGGTGAGTTTGATTTTATGGATTTTTAACTTCTTTCTAGCCGAACTGTTGCCTTTCAAGTCAATTCGCTTTCATTTAAGGCATTTGTTTTGCGGTATATTTCACCTGTGCACCGCCCATGGCCCATGCCAGTTGAGCGTTTCGACATGTTTTGATATCCCCTTGTAATTCACCCAACCACCTTGCTGCCGGTTGGAATGGTTTCTTTGAAATGTATCCAATCACCCTGTTGCGTGTTGGGATGGTATTGGTTAATTTCCCTTTAAATTGAGCATAACAATTATATTTCCAATAAAAATAATAATATGCTCTTGAAAATATACTAACAATACTTTGTTTTATATGATATATATGCATACAATTTCATTTAAAACGAGCATGTAAAATAGCACACAACCGCAACAACATTATTCATGACATCAAAACAGAACATGATATTCAACATAATCACCCAGAATAAGTACTTGTAATTTACTTGTTTGTCTATAGTCTTATTAGTTTCAAACTTTGGACGTTCTTCTTAGTCGTAGCCTCTACTACTCTAACTTTCTTAGTAGTGAGTCACTCCTAAGTTAGGGCCATGACTTTACCAGGGCAAAGGTTCCTTTAAGCTAGTTATGGTCCACAATAAATATCAAACATAGTCAAGGCCAAGGTACCAAAACTTAGCAACACTTCAACCCATAGTCCCTCATTTTCCCCTGAGCTAGTTATAGCCCACAATCAATACCAAACATGGTCAAGGCCAATGTACCAAATCTTAGCAACAACTTCAACCCACAGTCCCTCATTTCCCATCAATATGCACAACCCAAGGTAGTGCACCCCTTCTCTGCTTATATAGTCCCTTAGGTTGTGCCACTACCCTTCCAAGGCTCTAGGATAGGTCGGTTTGGAAGTCTTAGGGCCCTTTTGACTCTAGAAGTTACAACTACCCTCAAGGATGTCCAAGCTCTTTCCAGGCTCCCACATACAGATACCCATCTTCCCACTTCTCCCTATAGGGCTTTTACCTTCTCCAAGACAACCCAAGGAGAAGTGCGCTCCTGCCTAGACCTATCTAGGATCCTCAATGTAACAAAACCAAGGTGACCCTTTAGCTTTCCTCAAAGTAGGCACAATAGTAACACTAGCAAAATATGTAAGATCTCAAACGTAAAAAAATTTCACAGATCTAGCACACTTTAGTGTTCTAATTAGAATTTCTTGCAATCAAATACACTGAACATAATGAGATCTAGAAATGCAGCCTTTTATTTTTATTATTAACTGAAGAAAATAGTGCATGGCCATACAATAATATGGGAACCCCTGCAATGGCATGCACGAATGCTCATCAAATGAGGAAACAAAGACAATGAAGCACAATCGTGAACCCTAGATGGAATCCACCAAACAAAAGTCCCTGCGGGGTTTTTGTCCCTAGATCAAACTAAAACTTGCCAAGTCGAGTTCTCAACAAAACACAAATAGATAGAAAACTCAAGATGATCCCAATGCCTAGCTCCTATCCCTTTTTATAGGCTTGATGGACTCTTTAGAAACTTTATTTTATTGTTTTCCCTCGAAAAACGAAGGAAAATACCATGGGCAAATACCACGGTAAATACCATGGGTAGATTTTGTCCATTTTGACCATATCGAGAAAAGGGAATATTACAAATCCTCTCACTCAAATATTGCTTGCCCTCAAGCAATCCACTTCTATTCACAATATAAGCATATGCACATTGATATCAGGATCCCATACAAACTAGTGTGTTATCTCATGCCTCCATGCTAAATGATTTTGAATGGATCCTTCGATACCTGGATATCAGATAATCCTCTGGCCAATCCTTCCCTCAATAGATTCACTTTGATATTAATGCCACCTAAGTCTTGGGACTTGTGGGTTATGATAGCATCTCAAGCCTCCCTCATTGTTTACGCCTAAGAGCCCAAGTTGCAATATGCCCTTGGCTAAGAGTATCCGCCTAGGATTCATCCCATTAATAGAGTTCCAACTCGTAACCTCTTGCCAATCCATCAAGTGGGAAGGATCCAATGCATGAATGTCTGCACATGGAATAAGTCTACAATGTTGATACTGCCCGATGCTCAACTCATGTTGCTCCACTCGGTCACCCAACATGATCCATTTAGAGAACTTTGCCCTGCTCACCCTCATGTATAACGTTGGGTTGGTAGTGCCGCAAAAACCATATCTATGTTCTCCTATAGAGGGTTGATCTGGAACTCCCAACTGAACTTCTCTTCCTGCCTTGTGAGGGACTTGAGATGTTCCTCTACACTAGAAAGCTTGGTCGTTGACTCAGCACATATTCCTATCGACTCCACAATTTTTTTGTTCTCTTGTAAGACAATGTCTCATGTTGTCCAGACTCCCTGCTTCAACATCATAAGATTTTCCTTGAAATACTTGATCTTATCTCAAAAGTCCTCTACTGGCAATTTTGGTTGCTTGTTGAATGTCTTTGTATCTTCCTACACTAAATGCCCAACTATCATAGCTCCAACTTGAGCCTTTGACTAACACTCTGGGAATGGTTCATCCTGCACGTAATGTATGTCATGCTCCCCCTCATGATCATGCTCATCATGCAAGTTCACTACTATTGCCTTCTCACTCAAGTCTGCTTGGCCTCTTCCACCTATGAAGACAATCTGTTGTTCATCCTCTCCAATTGTTGAACATAGATGCATTGGTGGATTGCTATCTATACTTGATTGCTCGTATTCTTTATGGACATCCTCTAGAAGACCTATGGACTATATTGTATGATAGTCTACCTCATCAATACCAATAAGTAGAATTTTTTCATGCACTTTTGAATGCTTATCATCTTGCAAGTCTCTTTGAATAATATCACACTATTGCTCACCATCCTGAAAATCGATCGACCCAACTATAGAAGACTCCCCATGATTTGAAGGAATCTCCTTTTGTTTTGTCCTTGTTGCCTCCTTCCTTTCACCTAGACATGAATGGCTAAGTGCCCCAGATCCCTTGGAGATAAAGCATAGTCCTCTCCTTCTTATATAATTCTTGCTACAAGTTTTATTTCCTTTGTTCTTGCTTCCTCCATCAATCCTCTTCATCCCCTTCCTAGTCAACACCCTTATGAGCAATTTTATATTTTGCATGGCCAACTTTTCAACTAGATCATAAATGATTGATGATACAACTAGTTCCTTTCTTTAAATTAAATCTAAAAAAATTAAGATGTTGTAATGTCTCATAAACATTTTGACTTGGTCAAAATAAATAAAAATTAAATTAAAAATAATAATAATAATAATTATCAATGAAACATTAAAACATTATGACTTAGTCAAATTACACAAAATTAAAATTAAAAATAAAATAAAAAACATAAAATTAATAGTTATATTTATAATTAATTATAACTGGGTCAAATTACATAAAACTAAAAATAAAAATAGAATAAAAAACATAAAATTATAATTACATTTATAATTATAAAACCATTTATTGCTTCATTTTAGAGTTTTGTGATCAATTCTCAATTTGATAAATTATAAGTTGCTGGTAGTTTCGAACCATCTAATGTGATTCACATTAAATAATTAGAAATGTCAACCAACAACTTCTGATGTGATTAATCAAAAAGACGTTATCAAAACCATTTATTCTCAACTCTACTCCATACAAAATATTTTTTTTTGATCTTTTTCTACACTTAATATAGATAGATAAAGATTTAAAATAAAGATAAACCAATTTAAAAAATAATTATTTCACATTAAAACTTTAATCCATAAAATGATAACTGATATCATAAAATATCAAAAACATTGTATCCGAATGTGACACATACAGATATGTAACATGATCGCAAAATTCCACACAAAAGCCCTCACCACGTCAAAGTTCGACGGAAAGCTTCTGCGTGTGCGCTTACGGTAAAATCGTTGATATCAACGACGGTCACATGTTATGACGCCCGTGCTCGCGGAGGCCGTCGAATCAACCAATCCATGAATTTACCGATGACTGGGGCAGACTGGGGTTTCGGGCCAGGCACTACGAGATCCTGTGTTCGAATCCGTGCGTGGTGGACTCTGCAGAGTATTTCGAACTCTTAAAAGTATTGTGCGATTTCTTTGGATGGTCATTGCAGCACTAAAACAGCAAAATTTCCATCCATCCATCCCTCCTTCGATATTTCAGCAATGGGAGACGTGGAAGCGGGGTTTGCCAAGCTACAGGGAGAGGACTTCGAATATTATATGCAGACTTACTCCATCGTCCTCGGCCGGAATAGCAAGAAATCTTCTGTTGACATCGACTTATCCTACCTTGGGGGCGGCATGAACATTTCCCGTCAACATGCCAGAATTTACTACGACTTCGACAGGAAAAGATTTGCCCTGGAAGTCATTGGGAAGAATGGCTGCCTGGTGGAAGGGGTGCTCTACCTCCGGGGAACCCGCCCATCAAATTGGATTCTCAGGATTTGCTTCAGATTGGGGACAAGAAATTCTATTTTCTGTTACCTGTCAGAAAAATCGTTAAACCCCAACACCAGCACCTCAATCTCAATGCCAATGCGAATAATGCCCCTCTTGCTCTGCCCACATCAGCAGTTACCGTGCCAGGTGGTGCATCAGGGACATTGAAGAAGAGGGGCGGGAGAAAAGAAGACGATCACTATCAGCAGCAGGAGCCGCAACATCCACCCACAAAAAAATGGAGGTCGCAGGGCAAGCAGGACGGAGGATTGGACAACGCCTCACGAGAGCGGAAACAGTCAGCATCCTCATCATGGTCACCCCATGAAATGCACAATCCTTACATCATGCCTAAGCAGGGCTTTCCATATCATTCAGGTTTGTTGCGTTCTACTTCGAAAATTTAACTAGTATTATTATACTTCTGCTTTTCTTTTCTCAATGCATTATTTTTTCCCCAAACTAACATTTATTTTATTTTTTCAAATACACTTTTCATTCACAAAATTAACATTTACCTATCACTACAGCACCACTATGTGTGATCACAGTAGTATCCTGTAGCTGTAACGCAGTGGATAGCAGGTCCCCACTCCTTCACAAATCTAGTGTTTAGGAGTTTTTTCATTGAAATAAAATGCTTGCTTTGACTATTAAATGGAGGGCAATTTTATAATAATAAGAGGTTGCTAAGCAGTCACCATTCTCTAGTCCAGGACTCGGTGGATACCTCTACCAAAATCACCCTAAAACATTTTAACAAAATTGCCACTTGGACATACAATACTGCATAAAAGTCCAGTTGCCAAATGAACACAAAGCATAAGTTGCTTTCTAGTCTTCTGGTGCGCAACAAGAAGCACAAATATCTACATTCATAAATCAAACTGCTGACGCGATAAGCCCGGCATCCAATGGGAGGCTGTCGTGGTCCTTGGGGGTGGCCCCCTATTCCATCATTGCTCTGCTTAGGTTGGCTTCTCCCTCCTCGAAACCGTAAGAGCTAGAGATAGAAATTTCTCAGTTCTTGTGCATGGGTGGAAGAGGCCAACTATGTTGATCCCCCCTTCTCACACAAATACCCTGACCAGAACTGTGGTGCGGCCTTTCCTTGGGTCACTGGGATTGTTTAGTGTGGGCTGGAAAATCAGTTAGCAGCTCCCTGCACATGGTGCATGGCACACCCCCCGGTACTGTAGGATTTTTTCAAACTTTTGATGTTACTCTCATGATCTTTGGAAGGTTTTTCCTTTCTATAGGTGTGTCACCTTCTTCATTCATGGGACATTCAGAACCCCATTGCCCACCCCCTCCCCCACCTCCCGACAAGTGTGCACACCATCTTCATATCACCACCAATGTTGAGTCTGATAACACATCTCCCAAGTCCCAACCACTTCCAAAGTTTCACTTTCTTCTTTTGCTTGATTAATGTTAATTCTGGGTTAACATGTTCTTTGCTTAGGACAGTTACTTCAAAGATCCATATAGCCCATTTTACAGTCCATTATATTTCTATTTGCAATCACATAAGTTATTTTGACAGTAACTGAAGAAAGAACGTAAACGAAAAATGCTGAAGACAGGCCAAGAGAAGAGAACACAAGAATATGACTCAAGCCAGGGAAAAACACCAAGATGGGGAAAACCCTTGATCAATTCTTCTTATTATTAATGTCAAATGTTCAACAGAGAGAGTATACAATAATACTAGGTCAAGATTGACTTGCTAATTAGGAGATGCACTATCACTGCCCTTAATCATAAATGTACTTCTGAAGCTGACAAGATATACCTTCTCAGGTTGGTGACATACTGTAGAAGAAGCTTGGACTGGTTAGGGCTACTTTCAGTCTATCAAGGAGCTGCTATAATCTGACCAATCAGGTCAACCATCCAACTAGCATTCAAGGCTACATAAATACATCAGATTTTAGGTTGTAGAATATTTCTGTTGCTAGCTGCTCCTGGTTAGGGCATGTGGCACACTGCTTCTGCCCTTACATATTCACCTGAACAACCTTCTACAACTGCGACTCTCCTCCAAGACAGTCAGTCCTCTATCAGCTACAAGACAGGGCTTATTCCAGCCACCAAACACGCCTTGATGGCGGATGCCAATCTGCCTTCACCAAAGCAGGTCTGCGGTTTACCTGGGCAGGTATTTACCCTCACGGACCACTGTTCAACAACATAATGTCTGCGGCCTGCCTGAGAGGAACTTCTGAAGGTGTGACCTACCTAAGAGAGGGTTTTCACACATTAAGAAATACATCTAACCACCCCAGCTCTGCCCTTATGCCTGCGGTCAACCCCAGGGATAACTCAGACCTGTAATGGAAGATAAACATGCTCAGAAAAATTCATAGATAAGCCCAAAATTGCCTCTAAGAAGCTCGACCTTCTTCCTAGGAATACTCAGCCCATCAAACAACCCTGCACAGATGCCTGCACAGACGTCAATCCATTCTTCCTTTGCTGGAGACACCTTCCTTCTGCGGCCATTTCAGAGAGAAGCAAATGTGTGATTGATGTGTCGAATAAGGTTGGAGGACACTTCCTTTTATAGGATTTGGAGAGGGGTTCCATTTAATTAATTTACCCCAAGCCAACTTTGACAATTTGCACTTGAGAGGGCTTAATTTCAAAAACATATTTTTCCAAATCTGATGATCTTTAGGTCGATTTTGGTCCTCTCGAAAAGAGGAATTCAACGCCACAATTATCTTCTTCAAAGGAGCTGCCCAAAGAAGAATTTGGCCCTAGTTGCTAATTTTAAGCCTCCCTCTCAACTAGGGAGAATTCCTCTTGCCAATCCATCCATCATCATGCCATCTGTCATCATGTACCATTTTTGCATCTCGTCTCTACTCTGTTGAACACTGATATAGATAATGAAGAAGAAATGATCGAGAGTGAGTCACAAGACCTTACCACTTTCCACTGACAAAAGTCAGTCCTGTTGAAATATGTAACTAGGTTCGGTCTTCATAATGACATATGTAATGTTGATTTTATTCAATGAAAAGAGGAAAATAAATTTATTATTATTATGCTTGAGGCATGGGTTTCATGCTCAAGGGAAATTTATTTTAGGTCAAGCTCCCATTGAGAGCTTCTAGGATTTGTCATCGAGTCTATAAAGTCAAAAGAGTCATTGTCATGTATGGATAAATCTTCTTGGCCATGTTAGATATTGTAAGAAAATTATTTGAGTCAAATTAGAGTCAAAAGACTCTCCAAGACCATGTCACACATGCAAGCATCAAGTCGGCCTAAGTTCATGTCAAGTTGGCCTATTGGGAGGCTCAAGGAAGCCTATCTATAGGGCACTCAGCCTCATTTGGAGATACTTCATTCTCATACACAAGTTTGATGATAAGGACAAGAAGAAATGCGAAGAAGAAGAAGAAAGGAGGAAAGGTCGACCTGTTTTGTATTTGTTTTTGGGCTACTCTCCACATGTGCGAAGGAATTAGGGAAGATATTGTTGCAGTGAAACCGAGTTGCAGAAGTGAAGTTAGGTCATCAAGAAGAGCTGTTTTTTTGGAAGCCGAGTTCTCTAGGAGAAAGAATCTACCGAGGCAAAGAAGAGAAGTTGCAGTTCCTAAGCAAGTCGAAGTTGCAGTTGCAGTTGCAAAGTAGGTCGAAGTTGTTGGAAGGAGAAGCTATTCAAAGAGGAAGCATATAGACTTGGTCTTGGAGGGGTTCTTGGTCAAGGGTCTAAGTCTTGGAATTCGTCAATTGAAGATTCTATAAGAAGAAGAATTCTAGTGGGTTTTCGTCTCATCTTGGAGAGGTTTTGGCCTTGGTTGTTCCCCTACATCTTGTGTCCTTTGTCTCATTGTTCTTTATGGTTTGGTAGCTGTTTGATGAAGAAAACACTAATAAAAAACAAGCGAAGAAGAATCTAATTAAGAAAAGTAAAAATACATCACACACAATTATCATAATAAGAGAAATCACCTACTTTTGCTGCCCTGCGATTTCTCAACATGATATCAGAGCTAAGGTGACAAGTCAAGGAAGGGCAGCTCAATAAAGGACACTCAGGGATCGAAGTTTGAGAAAAGTATCAAGGACATCAAAGCATCAAGAAGATTCTCTCATCTCCAAGGCATTTCAAGGACAATGATCACATCATCTTGAAGAAAGTCAAAACTCTAGTTCGTTCAAAGAAGGCATCTACACCTGAAACTTTCTTGTGATCCTCGCTCTATCAATCATTAAAACGAAGGAATTTAAAGCATCTTGAAGTTTTCACATTCAAGGGTAGAAGAAAAAAGGAGTTGTCATCATCATCAAAGACATCAAGGCATCATCAATTATCATCATCAATGGCATCAAGTTGAAGAGTTCATCTTCACTTGACAAGTAAGCTAAGAAATCGGATTCGTCCCCCCCCTCATGTCCTAAATCCCACGAATCAAACACGATTCTCTCGGATACGTGTTTGATTCTCGTGTCTAGTGTGTCCTAGAACGTGGGATTCTCGTGTCCAGCTTGTCTTGGAGCGTGTCCCAACGTGTCCTAGAGCATGTCCCAGCGTGTCTTGGAGTGTGTCCTAGCGTGTCCTGGAGTGCACCCATCTATCATTGTTGAAGATTGCAGATACACAATTTGCCTCTTCATTCATCATGTTGAAGAGGTTGAGGGAGGTCGAGACTGCTCTTGGGGCCATGGTTACTTCAAATTTTTGGTCTTTTTGGAGAAAGACAAATCAAGCAACCGCAAAAAGAGTCAAGGACATAGTGTTAGATGATGCTTGGTGGGAGAGGGTAGGTCTCATTATCAAGATCATGGACCGTATCATTGCTTTGCTAGGATTTGCAGATACAGACCAACCCATCCTAGGAGAGGTTTATGAGGCATGGTATTCCATGATTGAGCCAATGAGGACCATTATTTTATAGAGTGAGTGCCTTGAGTATGAGACATCATTAGAGACCTTCTCCACAACGATATAGGATATTTTTGTCAGCATATGGGACAATAATTGCACACCTTTGCATTGTTTGGCTTACTCATTGAACCCAAAATACTACAGCCATGAGTGGCTGAATGGTGGATCGTCCTACAAATTCCCTCCTCACATGGATGTTGAAATTTCACATGGAAGGAAGGATGCATTGAGGCGGATATTTCAGGATAGAGCATTCCTTGATGAGGTGAAGGATGCCTTTGTAGAGTTTTCCACTGGCATTGGGCGATTTTCAGACTATGATGTTATTAGAGACAGGGGGGCTAAGAAGCCCTATTCTTGGTGGGCAACTCATGGGGAAAGAAGCCCTGCTCTACAACAGTTAGCCATGAGGCTCGTCTCTTAAGTGACCTCATCCTCTTGTTGCGAGAGAAATTGGAACACATTTGGGAATTTGTATAGTGTCAAGAAGAGCAGGCTTGAGCAGTCCAAGGTAGAGACAATGGTGTATGTGCACACCAACCTTCATCTTATTTACAAGCAGAGGGATGAGTGGCTGAAGGGAAAGACAAAGATGTGGGATGTCTTTCTTGATGATATGGGTTTGGACAACAGTGTTGAGTTGGCACTGGCCAACTTGGACCTTAATAACACAGTGCTAGAGCTTGTCACTTTTGATGATGGTGATACTCTTGAGGGGTCACCCTCCACACCAACAGATGCAAAGATTACTTTGGATATAGAGGAGGATGATCTAGTAGAGGAGAGCAATGGCGACCATGACAAATTTTGATGATGATGATGATTGATAACTGATGAACTACCTACTACCTTGAAGTTGTTTTGTATTTGCTATTTCTATTTTCCATTGGCATTGCTACTACTTATGTAACACATTTTGATTTTGACGACTTGATGAGAGAACTACAGTTTGAAGTTTCTTGTCTTTCTCCTATTGGATCATTTATGAATATGTCACAATTGTATTTGTATGCATAATGTTACTTTGTAAAACTTACAAATTTTAAATTTACAATGTAGAATCTAGATCTATGTCTAAATTTGTATCATGAATGAGAATTTGTGTAAGAAATATCTAATTTTTAATATATATATATATATATATATATATATTTTTTTTTAAGAAAATAATATATAATGTGTCCTAGCGTGTCTTGTTCCGGGGGGTCAATGTGCCCGTGTTGGACACTCGAATCTTTGTGTCCCATGTCCCTGTGTCAGGTGACTTAGCAAGTAAGTATTTTCATTTCTATAACTAAATCTAGTAAAATGACTTCATTTTGCAAGGAAATGAACAAGTTGGTTGGGTCTTCGAACTTCCTTGCATGGAAAAGGAGGATAGACCTAGTCCTCAAAGAAAATGAAGTTATTGATCATGTCAATGGCAAAGTCTCCAGACCATCTAAAGGGCAAGCGCTATCTAGGCATATGAAAAAGGATCTAAGAGCTCAAAGGATTCTTATAGAATTCATCAAGGATTCCCTCATCCCATATGCAGTAGAGTTGGAGACATCTAAAGGGATATATGATAGGCTAGCAAAATTATTCTTTGAAAGCACAACAAGAAAAGTCGTATCACTAAGATCTAAACTATACAAGTTGAAAGCATCAAATGATGAAGGGATATCTACATGTCTTACCAAAGCATCACAAATAAGGAATCAACTTCAAGATCTAGGAGAGATGATATCTGATAAAGAAATGATTACCATTGTTCTAAATGCACTAACTGATGAACAAGGTAACCTTGTATCAAAGGCCTATGAAGAGAAGAAAGCTATCCCATTCAATAATCTGTGGTCACTATGCAAGATTGAAGAAAATAGGATGAAGGCAAAAAAGTGTTGTCATGACAAGAAGAAATGGAAAATTTGGAAAGTTTGGTCCTCAGAAAAAGAAGAAGATCAATATGTCGCAGATCCAATGTTATAGATGTCAAGAATATGGGCACTACAAGAGAGAGTGTCCTAAGCTCAAGAAGGACAACAACAAATGAAGAAGGGAAGAAACCCATATCATTGAAGAAGTAGAAGAAGCTAAAAAGAAGAAATCCAAGAAAGAGGAAGTAAAAGATCTCTACTATTATTGAGATAAGTCTTCCTCACCTAGTTCTTTTCAAGTTTCTGTTTTCTGTTGTAAAGTATAGCTATCATGATAGGAATCATTAGAAGCATGATAGGATGCATCATGTTAGGAGATGGCATCATAGAAGCATTCAATTGAAAGCAAGAGCTCATGACATCATCATATAAAAGTATGAAAGATAGTTGAAATAGAAGTCTATAGCAGTCACATGTAGAAGGATGTAGCTCTTGGTAACCTCATTAGAAGCATAAGTAGTACTTATGGAAGAAGAAAGTCATCTAGTATAAAAATCTCATCATACATTATTCAAGAGAAGCATTTGCTGGATAAGGATGAAAAAAATCCTCCGTTGGAATCTTCATTGGAAGGTTCACCTTTTGGAAGAAGCAAGCGTCTGGATGAGAACTCCACCTTGTATGAGATTCATGGAATAATGGTATGATGAGTGTTATCAAAACTGGACTGGAACTGGCCAGTCCCACTGTTTTTGGCCCAAAACCGGTCTGAACCAGAATAGGCCGGTTCAGTACTGAATTGGCCTATTTCATCGAACCGGCCGATTTAGGACCGGTTTTGTGTACCTATGCAGGCTAGCATAAAAAATTGACTTTTTTAATTTTTTGACTTTTTTAGTTGTTTGGTCCACTTCTAATTCTACCATAGGCTATCCTAATATTCAAGCCTATGGCCCTAGTATTGCTATGCAATTCATGGTAATGTTAAATTCTTAAAGTAAAAGTGACATTTAAAGGAGAATGTCACTTTAACTTAAATTTTTAACATTACCATGAAATGACTCAGGATGTTTGAGAGTGGTTCCAACTTCATTGGATTTCATATGGAGAAAGTAGAATTTTAGATTTCACTCAAAATCTAGCAGACTTAATAGTTTTTTAGGATTTTAGGATTGGGGGGATTGCAACGTTTCCATTGGATTTTGTCATGTACGAGGGTATGGAACTCCCTCTATGTACTTTGTTGTTAGTGGCATTGGTCGTCAAACTCCTCTATCATGTCTCTACTAAAAATGTACCCATCACTCAAACAAAATCTTGACATGACATGCTATGTTTCTTCTATCTTATTTTAATGCCTAAATGGTTATATTGATGACGAAGACCCCAATATAGCTAATGATTTTGATGATATGTAGGCGTTTGTTGTAGCATGATTTTTTTGGATGCTAGAGGTCATCTAGAGCCTGTTTGTTGATGTATTTTCGGCTCAGAGATGGATTGCACTCGATGCTATTTTGGTTATGTGCACCTTTACATGCTATGTAAATGAGAAATTTTGCATATTTGTGTATAAATGGTTTGGATTCATATGGATGCACATAAATATATATGCTTTTCTTTAAAATATGAATATTTTATGTGTTTTTGGTAAACGGTTTTTTATTTATTTTATTTTATTATCGTTAGTTTTGTTGTTCTTCGGTTTTTTACCAGTTCCTGGTCCACAAAGTTTTTTGGTTCGATCACTGGTTCGGTGCTGATAACATTGGGTATGATGTCAAAAGAAGTGAAGTAGGTTAAGGTGATTGAAGTTCTTTCAATCAACAAAACTGCTGAAGGAAGTCTAGATGACCTAAAGGAAGAAAATGAGGTATGTATGCTTGTTTGTGATAAAATTAAGTCATGTCATATAGTTGTAGGTAACATGGAAGAATGTTCTACCTCAAGAGCATGATCAAAGAAAGGATCTCCTCCTTTGAAAGGATGCATGAAGACATGGTTCACACTAGATGAAATCAACATAATATGTCCTCATATGAATATGAGGTGGTTGACAAAGTTGAAGGAACTATGATTAGATGTTCCTTGGAAGAAATGTGTGAATAAAGAAAGGAAGAGATCATGAAAAATGCAACTATGAAGAAGACAATCAACATTCAAGGATTTGACTATGGTATCTCCATAGGAAAGATATGAAGATCTTGATAAAGTTCGAAAAAGAAAGTGACCCTTGGCATTGTATATCTTTTTGGAGATGTGTCCATATGTGTGCAGGATGTTGATGCAAGCAAGGAGATGTGATGATGAAAGGACCATCACAAAGGTAAGTTTGATTTAATGTTCATTATTGATTTTTGAATAATATATGGATGGGCAAATGCAGGGCTACCAAGGAAAGAGCTGTAAATGTCATCTACAACTGATACTCATGTGATAGGATGAAAGATCCTGAAGGAATCATGACATGAAGAAGGTAGCAAGGCATGAAGGAAGGATAGATTTGGACTAATGAATCACTTTTCGATGAAAAGAAGGATGACATGATGAAGCATAAAAACTGATAGCTTGTAGGCTTGAATGTAAAAATACACAAGATGTATTTAATAATAATAATTTATTATATATAAAATTGTACAAGTGATGTATGTTACAATGAGGACCCGCATTTATATACCTAAGCAGGTGTCCTTTCGTGACTAGGCATGTCTTTTAGACATGCCTTTTCACTTAACTTAATGACTATTTAACATAATCGATATTTGATTATTTAATATTTACATTAATTTTAATTATCTCACTTGTTATGAATTATGTTCATAACATATGACTAACATAATTCTTGAATGAAAGTGATGGATGGTCAATGCCCTACGAAGAAGTCCCAAAAGATGTGGGCTCCATAACAAAGAAGAAAGTCATGACATCGAAAGAGGGAGTCCTACAAGCAGTTGATTGTCCCATAATCTCCACGAAAGAAGAAAGAGTTACTGCTAGAAATAGGTCCCTAATTAAGAGGGAGCTTGGAAGCAAGTTTCTAACGTGGTAGAAACTTGGAAGCAAGTCCCTAAGCTAAGAGGGAGCTTGGGTACATTCCTTATACAGGAATGAGTACATTCCTTCATTGGAATGGATATATCCTCCCTAGTTGAGAGGGAGAGATAGATACATCATTCTTGTCTTCACTTGGGAAGAAAGAATGAAGGATTGGTAAGCATCTAGCATCTGATACTCTTTGAGGATGTAATAGGGCATCCAAGATTAGAGGAGTCGTGAAGGATCAATATTCTATGAGGACTGAGAATCTAAGATAAAAATAGTCGTGGAAAGACATATCCTGTGAACACCTGGGTGGGGTATGCTCTTGGAGAGACAATGATGAAGGTGTCAATAAATCATTGGTCTCGCCAACATTGTGCTATGAACCTATGGAGAGATAGAGTTGTTAATCAAGGCCTTGCTATATGATAATGCTGGATGATATGATGCTAAACAGATGGGTTACCAATCTGACTCCTCTTATGAGAATTCTTCAGATTGAGAATGTCCGAGTACATTGTATGGATTATGAATACCTCTCTAGTTAAGAGGTGTTAAAATTGGCAACTAGGGCCAAATTCCACCTTAGGAAGGCTCATATGATGGAGATGATTATTGCATTGGATTTCTCTTTCGGAGAGGTACAATTTTGATATAAATATCATCTCATTCTGACATTAGAAATGGAATTATGAATTTATTTCTCCTATGGACAAATTGTCAAGGTCGGCTCTAGTCAAATGTAGGACCATGAAGCCGAACTGATGTGTCTTTTCATCCTCAATGAAGTGTATAAATAGGAGAGACCTTTCTCTCACTTGGACATCATCTCATCACAACTTCTTCTCTCTCTTGATTGGGTCGTACAATATTGGAGGCTTCTCTCTTCTTCTTCGCACGTGTCGTTGGGCAGCGCTCTCTTTATTTTGCATGTGTGGCAGGAGGTCAAGTTTTTTTGGGAAGTTCAGGCCAAAATTTCAGAGCGTTGACCAAGGGGTGTTTGACTAGTGTTGACCTCAGTTTTTGAGCCAAAATTTTGATTTTTCTAGGTCGCATTTATTGGCACAGAAATTGAGGCATTTGAAGTGGTTTGACCAACGTTGACTTTAGGTTTGACTACAGAAATTACAACAGACTTTCTCTCTCCTTTGACTAGGTTTGACTAAAGAATTTGAGCTGATTTGAAGGCTTAATTGGATTGCTGTTTGGAGGAAGTTTTGGGGCAGCTTTGATCATCGTTGACTTTTTGGTTAGGGTTAATTTGACTGTTGATTTGGTAGATTTGTTTTGGGCGTATATTTTTACACCCTCTCTCTTTGCTGAACTATTTTTACACCCTCTTTCTTATTTTGATAATAAGAAAGTCAACCCTTGGAAGAAAAAAGCACTTGAAGAGCAAATAGATCCCATTCTGCCTTCTTTTAGCCCATGACAATTTTGGAGGCTCAGGAGACTCCTTTTACTTCTGAAGCACAAGTGAAGGAACCCAATGTTGGAGGTTCTCCTCGAGGATCACAATCTTCAGTGAGAAGAGGTCTACAAACCTTCAAAAGGTAAAGGCAAAGTAAGGGCAAGAAACAAGATGGATAAAATTGGGCAACAAACCACGTTGGATTCAAAGTTCTCTAAATATCAATCGAGGAATGAAATAATGTCTGCAACATTAGGAGTTTAGGAAGTTGGGACATGATCTTGAATTTAAGAATTTAACAAGACAGGTAATGTTGGTTTTAGTTTTGGTCAAAGAGTCTTTTTTTTTTTGCTTAAGCAAGAGATGGTCCTTCTATTCACTTAGGTAAAAAAAATATTTTACACATGTTACAACATATGCCCAGAGGCATAAACTCCCTCAAAGGGGAGTGAAAAAACCCAAAGTACCCAAAAAAAAACCTCCAAAAATCAGACAGTGACAAGGCCTAGACTGCCCTGGAACCAAGAGCGGGCCAGTGGATCCGAGATCCGCTCCCCAAAACCGACCAAAGATCTGTCTTCAAACAATCCGACGGTCAAGAAACAACCCGCGCAGGGGCGAAGCCCCCAAAAAACCCTAAAGTTGCCCGATCAACGTTGACCGTTGATCTTCTTTCCCTGATCCAACGGCTGGAGTCCATATCGCACGGCTTAAAAAGCCCACTGAATACCTCGCGATGAAGGCGGTTTACTTTATCGGTCCTCCGCCACGTGTTGATTCCTGAGTGGAATCGCTGGCTTTTCCTTAAAACCGTCTTTGGTTTGGAAGGCGCCCGATGAAGGTGGTAAACCATTAGTGGTTTTATCTTTTCGGCCCCACCAACATGCACACCAAAAGGTAGCCGTTGATCTCCCCTCTCCAGATCTGACGGCCACAGACCAAATCGGACCCCACACCTGCACATGAAAAACCTTAAAGTTGCACGATCAACGCTGACCGTTGATCTTTTCCTTCTGATCCAATGGTTGGAGTCCATATCACGCGGCCTAAAAAGCCCGCTGAATACCACGTGATGAAGGCGGTTTGCTTTTTCGGTCCTCCGCCACGTGTTGCTTCCTGAGTGGAATCGCTGGCTTTTCTTTAAAACCGTCTTTGGTTTGGAAGGCGCCCAATGAAGGTGGTAAACCATTAGTGGTTTTATCGTGTCGGCCCCACCAACATGCACACCAAAAGGTGGTCGTTGATCTGCCTCTCCAGATTTGATGGCCACAGACCAAAATAGACCACACAACTACTCACGAAATACCTAGCGATGAAGGCGGTAATCACTGTCCAGCCACCTCCATGCATCGCCTGCTGAATGGCATCGCTTGTCTTCCGAGAAAACTTCTCCCGGGTCAGAGGTCGCCCGAAGCAGGTGGTTTGTCTCAGGCAGTTTTGACCCCAGAAATTTCTTCCTTTGATGCCTTTTTCTTCCATGGAATCATTCCTCCTGTGAACAGATATCTTCTGTCTCGATAACCGACTGTGCAACTCCTCTGAAAGGCCGTCTGAAGTGAACTTATCCATCATTTTCATGAAGTAAAATTCTGTCTCTTGAATTTTCCTAATACTGTTGTCTGTCACTGAGGGCCCGAGATGAACATCCCTCCTTCAACCTGTCATTCGTTACCTCCTCCCACCAGCAGCATAAGTCAATATGCTTATTTCGTACCCCCTCATTGGCAAGCCAGTCCGCAACTTTGTTGGCTTCCCTGCGGACATGCACCAACCTAAGAGTTCTCAACATTCTTAGGTGTGCTTGGATTCTTTGGTAGATTTGCAGAAGTCGCCAGTGTTCTGAGATTTTCTCTGGTGTAGCGCCAACATTTATCCTCTTCACTGAGTTAATGACTAATTCCGAGTCAGCCTCAATGATGACATTGTGAATGTTGTACTTGAGCAATATTTCCAGGCATAATTCCATCACCATGAGCTCAGCCATATTGTTGGTTTCTTTTCCTAGATAACTGTGGAAGATGACTTGTATGTTTCCTTCCTCATCCCTCATGACCCCTCCATATCCTGCTTCCCCTGGATTCCCTTTTGAGGCCCCATCTATGTTAAATTTTAAAAAGCCATGTGAAGGGGGTTGCCAAGAAGACTTTACAGCTGAGGTAATCTTGTTGATTTGCATAGAACCCTGAGGGGGATGAACCTTGAACTCTAACTTCTCCAGTATTCTGGCCTCTCTTTGTCCAATGGGTTTGCCAATAGCTACACCTCCCAGGATATGAACAGTCTCTTTGAGTTGTTTAAGGATTAGCTTAAGGATGCTGCTCACCGGACTCGCTTTATCCTTGAAAATCCTGTTGTTGCGCTCCTTCCAAACATTCTAGATTATGAATCCTGGGGTTAGCATCCAGGTGGAGTTAATGATCTCATTATCCGAAAAGTTTTTCCGCCAGTTCTTCAAAGTAGTAATGATGTCATTTACATTTCTGTCTGTCTGCTCGAAGACTTCACCAACCCAATTCCAAAGTATTGTAGTGAAAGTGCATCTATTTAGGAGATGATTTGTAGTTTCTTCCTGTTGTCTACATAAGTGACATCTTGAGGGTCCAACAAAGCCTCTTTTTCTTAGGTTATCCCATGTCAGAATCTTTCCCTGTTGAACCAGCCACTTGAACAGTTTGACTTACATCCAATGAGGATTATCCCAGACTTCTTTTCACGTCTTATCAGTGTTTGGAAGGTTAAGCCCTGAATCTATCCTTTTGGCCTCCTTAAGGTTGAAGAGACCTGCCTTGTTCTTTCCCCATCTTAGTTGACCATCCAAGTTTGAGTTTAAGAGACCTTTAAGGGCTATAGCTTGAGTATGCAACATACCCATGCCACTGTAATCTGGAAGTTTCCATGTTCTCCATTTCCCATTGTTCCTTGATTGGTCCCAATAGTCACATACCCACCTTAATCCTTTGTTGGTGGTATCGATGTGAATGTCTGCTAATTCATCACTTCGGAGATTGTCCTCCTACTGCCAATTATCCTCCTAGAACCAAGCCAGATTTCCATTTCTGATCTCCCAGAAACTGTGATTTTGGACTAGGGCCCTGTTCTCCCATGCCCTGTTCCAAATTGCAGAACCTTTTACTTGTCCTGTCATTCTGATTAGGTTCTTCTCCTGCCATTCTCTTGCATATTTTTGCTTCCATAGTTTTGCCCAGGGGGCTTGTATTTCTTTTAGCCATCTCCACCAGATTTTGGCACCAAGAACTCTGTTAAGAATTCCTGGGTCATGAAGACCCAAGCCACCATGGGACTTAGGTTTGCAAACCTTGTCCCATGCCACAAGGGCCCATTTCTTCTTTTCTTCACCTTTCCCCCAGAGAAAGTCTCTTTGAATGTTTCTTATATTAGTAATTACACCAGTTGGTGCTGGAATGGCAGATAGCATATAGATAGGGATACTTTGGAGGATAGCCTTAGTTAGAATCAGTCTCCCTGCTAGATTTAGTGCTCTATTTGTCCATTTGCTAATCTTATCTTTTAGCTTATTAAGAACAGGCTCCCAGATATCCTTGTGAAGCGGTTTGTCGGTGAGGGGAACTCCTAGGTACTTTGCAGCAGTGACTCCCTTTGAAAGCCCAAAATTCTGGAAAGATTTCTTTGTATTGAAATATCAGTATTGAAAAAGAAAATCTTTGATTTAGTAAGACTTACCTCTGTGCTTGCTGCCCTAGCAAACTCACTCAGAATGTGTTTGAATGCTTTGGCTTCCTTGACAGTGGGTGTGCCTTGAAGCATAGTATCATCCACAAATTGTTGATGTGTCACCGTGTCCCCACCTTGAGTAAGTCTCAGACCCTGAATTCTCCCTTCCTCCTTAGTAGCTCTGATTGCTCTCCCTAACCCTTCCATCATTAGAATGAAAAGGAAAGGAGAAAGAGGATCGCCTTGCCTGAGACCTCTTGAAGGCTTGAAGGTTTTGGAGGGAGAGCCATTGAGAAGAATTGAACAGCTGGCGGTGGTAACTAGTGCCATAACCCATTTAATCCAATTGTAATCAAAGCCATAGGCTTTTAATATTGCTCTTATGTACGACCAGCTAAGTTTGTCATAGGCCTTTGCTATGTCCAGCTGAATTATCATTCCTGCTTGTTTATTGGTAATGAGTGAATGAACCATTTCATGTGCTTGAATTATATTATCTAGAATTTGTCTTCCCTCCACATAGCCCGTTTGCTCCTCTGACACTAGAGTTGGAAGGAGTGGTTTGAGACGGTTGGCAATTACTTTGGATATAATTTTGTATACCACATTGCATAATGCTATAGGTCTAAATCTGTCTAGAGAGGTGGCCTTTTCCTGTTTGGGGATTAAGGCTATGAAAGATTCGTTGAGCGCCTTTAAGACTGTCTTAAATCGTCGAGAGTCTTCCACTACCTCCAGGATGTCCTGTTTCACTATCCTCCAACAAGCTTTGAAAAAGTCCACATTGAAGCCATCCGGGCCTGGTGCTTTCCCATTGTGCATCTCTTTAACGACTTCCTCAATTTCTTCCTCTGTTACTGGTCTATTGAGATTGTAATTATCTTCTCTAGTAACCAATTTAGGAATGTACTGAGTAAATCTTTTCATAAACTAGTTTTTGTCTTCCGAGGTTTCCTCAGTAATTTTCTGAAAATGTTGGACTAGAACCTTCTCCATCTCTTCATGAGTGTTTCTTTCTATTCCATGCTGATCTGTAAGTTTCACAATTCTATTGTTGTTTCTATGAGCTATGGTGGATCTGTGAAAGAATTTGGTGTTTCTCTCCCCTTCTTTAATCCATTGTACTCTGGATTTCTGTCTCCAGAATATTTCCTCTTGAAGACATTTGTTGTCCCACTCTTGCTGGAGTGACTCTGCCATCTCTTTCCTTTCATCTGTGTAGCCTTCTGTGATGAGAATCTGGTTTATTTCCTTTAGTTTCTTTTCCACATCTCCTTTAGCTTTGAAGATGTTACCAAATTCCTTTTTATTCCACTCTTTGAGTCTGCCTTTGATGTGTTTGAGCCTGCAGTGTAGAAGGAACATCTTTGTACCCTGAAGGTGTAGTTCTTCCTTCCACCATTTTTCAATGTTTGTGAGGAAGTCTGAATGTGTGAGCCAAGCGTTCTCAAACCTGAAGGGGGTGTTCCTTGGTTTACCAAAAAGAGAAGCCTCCAATTGGATAGGCTAGTGATCTGAACCTCCAAAAGGTAGTATGAGCGCAGTAATGCTGCTTCCTCTGAGAAGAAGTTCCTCTGAAACAATAAATCTATCCAATTTTGAGGCTACTTGGGTAGGGCCCCCTCTTTTGTTATTCCAAGTGAAAATTCCATTGCTTGTTTCCATATCAACCAATTTCATATTGGTGATGAAGTTCTGGAAGGCGACTGAATCTCTACCAAGTGTTCTAGTTCCTCCTTTCTTCTCCATGAGTGATTTTGTCATGTTAAAATCACCTCCAAGAATCCAAGGTAGAGCTGGGTATCTCTTCTTCGTATCCTCCAATGTTGTGAGGAGTCGAAGTTTGTCCTCCATTGGTTGCGGACCATAGACATTAGTGATCATGTAACATTGTCTGTCACCCACCGGTTGGAAAATCAAAGAAAGGTGATGTCTGGATGCTTTCGCATCAATCACACCAAATTTTTGTGGATCCCATAGAGTGAGAATGCCACCAACAGATTTATTTACCTTAACTTGAAGGTATTCATATCTATTTAACCATTTGCTACGTTTTTCACGGATCCTCTCCACTGAGCATTTTGTTTCCTGTATGAATACTATGTCAGGTTTTTCCTCTCTGATCCTGTTACCTAGATTCCTCTGTTTTCTTCTGCTCCCTATTTCTCTAATGTTCCAGGTTGTGATTTTCATTGAGGTGGGGTTTTAAAGGAGCAACTGGAAAGGTCTTTCATCCTTCTTGAGTCAATCATGAGTTTGCCACACTCCAACAATAGTTCTTTCTGTTTTTTTCTTCCCTCCTCTTGCTTGGATTTTTGGTTAGTTTTCCTGTTATTAATCCTATTGAGGAAGTCCCTTTATTTTCCTGGTTATCATGTCCTCTTTTGACTCCTGCAGCTGTTTGCTGTGACTTGTTAAGGAATATGTGTTGGACCTTTGTCCACATCCTCCTGAGGGATGGAGTTTATTCCTAGGTTTCCTCCTTGTTCTAGAAATTTTTCTAGCTCTAGGTTCTCCCTTTCCAGGATCTCCTGTAATTCTTAGTCCTCTATACCACTTTGACTTTGAGTCATTTCCTGGTCTTTTTCTATTTCCATGGTACTCAAAGGGTCCGTCGTGTGTTCATTCTGTTCCCGAGTGAATTCCATGTTGGTCTCTTTTCCTTTCCCCCTTGCTGTCTGACTCTCTATACTCTCTTTATCACCTCCATCTACTTCTTTTTCTCCTAAGATTTCAAAACTGTTGTGACTTCTTGTTTTGTTATCATTCGCAATAGGGTTCTTTTGTGTCTTCCTTCCCCCTCCTTTTCCTTTTCCTCCTACTTTGGTGAAACCTGTCTGGTCTCTCCCTTTGCTGGTGTTTATATTTTCCTCCCTTCTATTAAGAGGACAGTCTCTAGATACGTGCCCATGCTCATGACATTTGTGACATTTGAACGGGATGTGTTCATAGTCAACTGTTTGAACCCATTCCTCGTCATAGACTTCTAGAATGACCTCATTTGGAAGAGCTCCTAATAGGTCCATCTCCACACATATACGAGCATAGGAGGTATATTTTCCCCGTAGAGTTGCCTCTGAAATTTTTAAGAAATGACCTAATTTATTGCCTATAGCTTTTAAAGACTTTGGCATCCAGTAATCTAAGGGTAAGGAGTATAGTCTAATCCATACCGGTACCGAAGTGAAGGTTTCTCGTTCTGGCACGAAGTTCATCGTCCATGGCCGCATATAGAGACCAGCAACTGCAAAGAAGTAAGGTCCTCCTTCAAAAATCCTGTCTCTGTCTTCCATGTTCATGAACACCACTGTAAAAAAACCTTTGGATCCAAGATGTATATTTAACTCCCTCGTCGGTTTCCAGTTGTATTTTATCCAGGTGTACAACGCTTTCTCTGATGGCCAGATTCCCATAAATTTGCATATGATGGCATAGTTTGCCATGTGATCCCTGTGCGCTTGCAGAGCTGGATCATTCAGAATAACCCGAGGTTTAGATATGGTCTTGGGTTTACAGGGCCCCATCTTGGCTCTATTCTCTATTCCCTGACCTCTGTCTTCTGCTGTCTCCTCCTGATAGTCTTCTTCGTGGGCCCCTTGATCTGCATGGATTTTGCTGCCTTCCGCCTTCTGAGTTTTAGTGTTTTTTGTCTTGACCTCCAAGGGTTGTGGAGGTTTGTTCTTATTCCCTCCTCTTCCTCTGTTTGTAACCATATTACTGTAGGAGGGAGTGGAGCTCTCTCCTCCCTGTGCCTCCATGGGTTCCTGTTGCCCTTTGTCACTCTCTTAGTTAAACCCTAGAACCCTTTGCGGAACCAGAAATCGCCTTCCCGAGAATTCCCTTTGGTCCAAAAGTCTTAACTATATGTGAATCGAGCTATTTCTTTTCTTCTTTTTGATTTATAGAAATATTAAACTGTTAGAGATAGGGGCAAAGGGCAAGTCTGGGGAATCATTACACTTAGGGACCCTTCCATTTTCGAACTGACTTAGATAGGTCACTTAGACCATTAGCTCCATACAAACTTTATTATGAAATCTACTGCACAATCTTGTGCCATCACAAATACGTATGCCTCTAATAATTTTCAAGGACAGAAGCCTTACTGCAGCTCTATTCTTGAAAGAGCTATTGTTGTCAAAAGTTTTGTTTAGTCAATAAAATCCCTCAACAAACCCTGCAATACCAGTTGAAGCAAGTGCCTTCACCACTGTAGAAATTTCCATATTTTGACTTTAATGTAATTCTGAAATCTCACTTCACATTGGAGGTTTCCCGTATCCAAAACCTATGAATATTCAGCCTTAGGACTGATCTGAAATATAAATTACAGGAGAAAACAGCTGACAGTATTTCAGTTCACTTCAATCCCCCAATCCACCAAGCGATTGAAGAGTAAGGATACCAAACATATATCAACAAGTTTCAGCCCTTAGGGCAGACATTCCAAGCACAAATCAGATCTGGAATCATTGCAATTGATGCAGATTTACAGTAGGAAATCTGCCCTACTATCTTCTATATTAATGTTAGATCACTTAACAATTTCAACCTTCACTGATATCAAATCAGTGTGACAAACTAGTGTTTTTATTACCAAACCAAGAAGATAATGAATACTGAAAATCAAATCTGCAGTTGAGAGAATTTTGGACAGCTGGAAGCTTAATATATGTATAAAGATGATGTACATGTACATACCATAGCCTGATCCCAAGTCGAGTACAATGCTCCATCTCTCCAAAACTCTAGCTAGGGAAAATCATGGAAAACCATATTTTCACCAAGGATCCTTCACAAATTAGTCTCTAAGTGATGAAACCCTAACCCTAGTATCCAAGATGCTCTAAGTGCTTCAAGAAACCCAACATATCCAAGACGATAATGTACAAATAAGAAAACTCGAGAGAGAGATCACAGCACTCTTCTCACCACATCCTTCCGAGGGTTTCCTCATGGAACTCTAGTTCTTCATCTCTAAACATGAGATGAACAACATTGAGTGCTTGAAAGAAAGGAATCTCTCCTTCCTCTCTATATATATGAGAGATAAGGGAGGCCAGCAATACGCAAGTGGGCCTAAATCCTTACATGCAACCTACTACAAACAAGTAGGCCCACACATGTGAAGTGCTGCACTCCAAGGTGATGTCTTACACAATCAAGTCTCCAAGGTGATATTGCCCCACAAGAGGTGTCCATGCTCCTCTACCACATGCCCACAAAAACTTCATCGCTCTGCCCAAACCATGTGATATTTCATGGTCACTCCACATACATGATCACTATTGCAAGCAAGGCCTTCCTGAGTCAACTCCAAGCCTCCATGCAATCATAGAAGCAACCTAATGCCATCTAGGGCTCAATGCCCCCCTCCGGAATGTCTAATGCTCCTCCTCTAGTGCAAGGCCAAGCAAGTAACATGCTATCGCAAGGTCTCTAATGCTTCAAAGAAAAAATCCACATAAGTATCCGATTGAGGTCTAGCAAATCAAGAGCAAGCCATCTCCACATGTGCATGTCCATCGTGAGCCAACCAAGGGCTTATCCATACACCACGCACCTCATGTCACATGGTCCCAAACAAGGGTGAAGTACGCTCTGCCAAGCTTCTCCTCCTAGGTGGGTACCTCTCCTAGTTGAGCAGCTGACTCCCCCATTGTTTGCACCAAGTAGGTTAGTCAACAAGTTAACTAGGGTAACAGCCTACTAGGCAAGGGTGCCATACCAACACTCTAACCAAGTTCAAGCATCCACCTGAACTAAGCCATCCATGTGTCCATGAAGTATTTCCAAGGGGCTAGGAGACATGGATTTCTCCTAGCAAGATTGAAATATTTCTGGAGCAACCCCAAAAGAGCTAGCAACCATAATGGTTTTGTTACTGCATCGTTTAACATGTTGTTGAACATTCTATACGACCTGCTATGGCTGGCAGACACAGGATAAAGGCTCACCGTCACCTTAGCGTAAGTCCCTACTCTTTAAGCCTGACTCCTACCAAAAAGGGCTATGGGAGGCTTCCTGTGGATGACTCCAACCAACCACTACAAGACCAGTGCCTTATAATGGGGTGCAATGGCTGAAGTGGAGGAGTTTTCACTGCTGTCTTGCTGTTCTACTGTGAAAATCTGTGTAAAATACTTTAAAACAACAAGAAATAAACCAAATACTAACATAATATAGCAAATAAATAGTCAAAATGGATGTACACAAAATATACTAACCAGATATATAATTATTTCTATAATTTGTCACCTAGTTAGAGGGGTTACTATATAAAATTGCATGCTGTCCTATTTTGACAAGTCTGCAAGTTCTGCAGATAACACTAAAGCAGCAAGCCAAAGACACTTAGACTTGATTAAATAATCTTCTCTCAGTAAATTTCTATTTCTCTCCATCAATTTTTACAAATACTCTTATGGTTATTTTACCTATGATGATGATCACACATGATTTGGAGGGTATGTTTCATATGCTTTCTCCTAGATACTGCTGCCATCCCCTAAGGGATTGATTGAAACCTCTCTAGCACTTTAGAGAGGATGCCTAGCCCTACTTGATGACCCTTTAGGGCACCATAGCCAAGACGTTGAGAACTTTATGAGGAGTGATGACCTTGGGATGTATTCAACATTGACGATGGTCTTCTCCTGTTGATCTAGAGCCTAGAATGCTACACATTGAAGCCAAGACATTGCCTAGAAAGATGTACCCCAGAGATGCTAAGTTGCCCCTAGGCTGGCATTGTACCTTTTTGATTGATATTGCCCTCTTCCTGGACTAGTCTGATGATGATGATGACTTGAGATCCCTCTGGAAGGGATGGTACACATTTTTGGATGATGACATCATGCACTAACCTTGTAATGTCACCCTCATGAGGCTTGGAGTGATGATGTGGGTTTTGTTGATGACGACATGTTGATGAGGAGAGTTTTGCTTGATGATTGCACACTGGATGAGGAGATGGCCTTTGAGTGAGGAGCACTCTTTTGACCCATCCATGGCAACTTTTGATGGAGATATTCACCTTTGGAGGATGTTGTCACCCTTGAAGGACCTTTTGCTCACACGTGTGGGCTAAAAGGAGGCTTTTTATTATTTTTTATCATTGAGATAACTATATTTTAGGTCGGCTTGTGACGTACATAACTTGTAATCACATAAAGTATTATTTTTGGGGCTTTTAGTCAAACCTTGCCCTAAATTGACTTGGTTGCCTTCCTATAAATAAAAGGAAGTTGATTTAGGAGATTCATTGCCACACACAGTCATCATACTCATCTAGAGAGAGTGTGCACTAGTCTTCGTGTTTATTGGACGCAATGGAGCACTAAGGTAGCAAATTGTCATGGGGGAGATATTATTGTTTGGAGGGATTTTCTCTTGGATTTATGAAGTGATTCTATGGTGAGTTGTGCTATTTTATTGTATCCTCTTCCATTTTTCAAATGTTGTAGAATTAGGGTTTCGATGAAGTTTTCATCTTGACATATTGAATCTTTATGTCTCTAACATCTTCTTTGCAAAATTTGTCACCAATTATGCGTCAAGGAAACCTAGTGTAGCATTCACTAACCTTAAATCTCGAATTGATTGAAAGCCACTAGGGTTAGGTTGAAAGGTTTTCTCTTTCTTAACTCGTTCCAATCAAGGTCTTCCACCATTGACCATGCCTTTTTGACTCCATATGCCCAAGATTGATAAAGACACTAATATTTTGTGTCAATCTTTAAAATAAAATATTTTTCCTTTTTCTTTTATGTTTTATAGGGCAAATGAGGGTTATGTAGGTTATGGCAAAATCTGCATTAAATAGTATAAAATACCTTGAACATCATAGTCTTAGGGTTAGGCGTTGCGTCTTCTAATTTGAAAAAGGAAAAATGTCATTTTTATGCATTTTCAGCAACATTTTTAGGGCTGACGTCTAGGGTTTAGTAGCTGTTTTATGCATTTTTGAGCCTTTGAAAAATTGTTGTAATCTTTTCCTTTGTTTACTCATTAAATAGGATTTGATTATTTATTGTTTATCATTAATTATAGGCTGTTTTATTACTGCTGTTATAAATTTTGCATGCTCTAAATTGTGCTTATTATAAACTCTAATTTATAACAATGATCATTAAATTAAAGATAACATGTGTTTGGAATCTATTTTAGCATCTCTAGGACTATCTTGGCCCTCTAGACTTAGTCGTACGTTCTTTGAACTTGCTACCTTATCTTACCTGGAGCTCTACCTTATTGAATATTATCCTGAGGTGCCTATTTCGCAGAATCCTTGTCGGGTAATTAGCTTGAGAATTCTTGGATTACTTAATCTGCAAAATCTCTTGGGGAAGCCTCTCTTGTGGGGATAACATCCATCCACAAAACAATAGGGGAACAACTACTAAGGTGACAATGGTGGTTGATCCTGTTGTTGCCCTTGATCTAGGGTACTTAGTGAGGCTTTGCATTAAGGTGCTAGGTTTTGCTGTAACAATGACCAGAAAACATTTTGAATATTTTTTCACCTCAAACTTGAATACTTTTCTTCCACTCAGATTTCTTTTAAGTTTTCTTTGAATTGTGATACCTCCTTGAATACATTATGTTGCAAGAAACAATATGCTGCCACAAAATTTTAATTTGCTTTTCCACCCGAAAGAAATAAAGAAAAATATTGTTATCCCCTGTGCCTGATTTATTTTATTGCTTGCCTGCATAATTATGTGCCTATCACTCCTATAACAACGTTTTTTATTAACACTTGTAACCATGTCTTTTATTTTGTGCCTTTAGTGTTGGAAAATGTAACTAGGTTTGGTCTTCATAATTGTCATTGTACTCATGTCATTATATATTTTATGAAAAATGCAAAAGAAGAAAAAGAAATTTATTTATTTTTCAAGCATGAGGTACATGCTCAAGAATTATTATTTTATTTAGGTAAGCATGTTCTTCATGCTTCTAGGTTTTCTTGAGTCAAGGTCCTATTTGGACCTCTTGTAAAGAAAAAAGAAAACTAAATTTTTAAATATGTAATTTTGGGTCAAAAACCCCTCTAGGTGCCAAGTCGGCCCTGCCCCAATGGACATGTCTATTTCTGGACAATATAAATAGAGGGAATGTGGAGCTCATTTGGACGCACACACTTGGATGTTTTTGGTCTGAAATATCGCAGATAGGACAAAGATGACGAGGAGGGCCGAAGTATGAGAGGAGTTTCTCCTTGAGCTTAAAGTTTGTGAAAGTTCTGCCTTGATACATCCCTTGTTGCTAGTCTCTTGACGATGGATTTGTTGTGCCAAAGGAGGGTCTGACTTGGCATCTAGAGGGTGAAGTTTTCTGTGGTTGTGGGTTTTGGATATCTCACTTTGATCTGATTCTATAAAAAGAGAATTTTCTGGTTTTTCCCTTTGGAGGGGTTTTGCCCTTGCTTGGAGCCGATATCTTGTGCACTGTGATCTTCATGTTTTATATTTGATAATTGTTTGATGAAGAAGAACATAAATAAATTAATAAGAAGCCAATAAATAAGCAATTATCATAGAAAAGGAAAATGTAATCTAATCGTAAAACCTCCTGGTTTTCCAACATTTAGGACTTGTATATGCTCACCAAGATTTCCTCCCACACATCAAACACTTCTCTATATCTCGCCTTCCCTTGGCAGACCATGCCTCCTTGCCTTCTCCCTCTCTACATCCTCCCCCCAAACTTCTTCGTTGTAAAAAAATGAGCATTTCTTTCCCAGCAAAGACGTGAACTTTGTGCAACACTTCACCACTCTCCAAAATCATTATGGCATGCCCTCTTTCCTAAACACCATGATACCCCATTTTGGCTTGGACCCTCAGGTTATATTCTTCCATACCACCTCCGTTTATGACATCTTCGGACAACCCCCAACACATATTCCCTCTCCCCCTCCTCATGTCATCTTTTCTCTAAGTGGGATATCAAGAGAGTAGTCAAAGCTATAAGCATGTTGATGCTTCCAGAAATCCATCAACCAAGGGGTCTCCTCGATGTGAAGTTCCAATTAGACCTCACATCGTTTGGAATAGGAGCGCCATTCAGAATATCAGGCCAATTCCCATATATTCTTATATATTTGCCTTGGCTTTAGCTGTCAGCAAGAGAGAGAAGCGTATATGTGCCTTTGCGAAAAGCAAGTAAGTGTGACTGGTGAATGTTTGGTTGTAGGTGTATCAAGGTTCTACTACAGAGGGAGGAAAGGTGAGACTCTAAGAGAGAGGTAATAGTATCGCACTAGTAGAGGCACACATAAGCAAAAGAGAATCACGAATAGTCCACATAGATGTGACGATTGTTACAACCATTACAACACATTTTCAATAGGATAAGCACTAAAATAACCGAAATAGTTCAACTACTTTAGTACAGGTGAAAACAAGCATGAATCATAAACATTCACAGAACAGTCTTACAAATATTCACAATCCATGCATGAAAACGTGTTGGCCATCAGGGTTCAATTATTATGTAAAATTCCTAAGATACATGAATACAACGAACATCACTAGCTCCAATAGTGGAGCATTGGAGCCATGACTTGCTCCCCAAAAGTACTAATTTTGTCTCGCTAATGCCTTGTGGGAGAAGCCAAGGTGAAAAGTCCTTTTACATGAGCTATGAGGGTGTATATATAACAAATGGGGTGACCATTCACATCTCTTGTGACTCTTGGACTACCTTCATGACTGTTCGACTTCTTTATGACTTTTCAACTCTTACATGACTCTTCATATTCTATACATGACTCTTGGACTTCCACTTTACAATACATTCTCCAGTATAAATTTACATAATCCACGTAATGATGTGGCATATGATGACTCATGACATGACACTGATGACATGGACTACATGATGACATGGCAATGTCAAGCCATTCTTTGCTGTTGCTTTCTTTGATAAGAGATGTATCCAATACTTTTTTTTCATAAGAGATACTTGTTCTTCATATCCACCCTCTAAAGGGTTGTGAATTAGTGTTCACGTCCCTTGTGACTCTTGGACTACCCTCATGACTGTTCGACTTCTCTATGACTTTTCAACTCTTACATGATTCTTCATATTCTGTACATGACTCTTGGACTTTCACTTTACAATACATTCTCCAATATAAATTTACATAATCCACATAATGATGTGGCACAGGATGACTCATGACATGACACTGATGAGATGGACTGTATGATGACATGGCAATGTCAAGCCACTCTTTGTTGCTTCTGTCTATGATAAGGGATGTATCCAATACTTCTTCTTCATAAGAGATATGCTTTGTTCTTCATATCCACCCTCCAAAGGGTTGTGAATCAGTATGGCGTCTTCATGTAGTCTTCATCTTTGGTCTTCTGTTGTAATATGGTGTTTCTTCGCCTTCTCGCCTGATCATCTTATTTCTTCAGTGCCATAGGTGTCTTATAGCATGGTCACCTTCTCCTTTCCCTCCATCATCATCATGTCATGGTACGATAGAGTACCTGCAACTGGAAATCATTCATGACAAGACTATATCAGTGTGAAAACCACTAATCTAACATGCTTCATGAAATCACTTGTCAGGGCTGGAACTAGTGACTGGTTGAGTGACTAACTCAAGGATTGTGCAGTTCTAGAGGCCAAGGTCCAAGACTGAGGCTAGAGACTGTGCAATGTGTAGTTCAAGATGGTCTGGATTAAGTGACTGCGCAATTGAGGGGTTGAGGAGCTCAAGGTTGGGGCTTGAGGCTTGAGGTTGCCTAATTTGCAATTCTAGAGGGACAAAAGCCAAGGGATTGTGTAGTTGCGGATTTCAAGAGCTCAGGGTTGAGGCTTGAGACTGTGCAATGCGCAGTTCTTGGAAGGTCAGGGCTGAGTGACTACGTAGTTGAGGGACTCAAGGAGTCAAGCTAAGGGCTTGCGCACTGAATTTGCCTACTGCGCAGTTCTGGGAGGCAGAGGAGGCCAGGGGACTGTGCAACTGCACAACTTAGGAGCTCAAGGCTGAGACTTGAGGCTTGAGATTGTGCAATGTGTAGTTAAGGCTGGGCTGGAGACAAGGATTGCTTAGTTTTGGAGCTCAGGGCCCGAGCTTGAGCATTGACATTGCATAGTTCTGGAAGGTAGAAACTGCGCATTGCACAGTGCCAAGAGAGAAGGCTGTTGCTCGAGGGTTGAGATTGCGCAGTGCGCAGATTAGGAGGGCTAAATGAGGTTGAATGAGCCGATCGGGGAGTTTTCCCAGTTTTGACTAAGTGTTGGATTAGTGAGAAAAAGTTGAATCAAAGCAAGACTTGAACATGATCACACACTCATATAATTTGACGACACAACAAGGAACACTCATAACCCATGAACAACATACTTCCCCTTAATGCGACAACTTTGCGATGACCTACACCAACTGCAACACCAAAGATACACTTTCGTTGATAGTGACGACATTGTGCAACAATGCTTGAAACTTTGGAAATGAGTGTGATACATGTTTACATGGTAAGTTCAACTCATTCACACAAAGATTACCCCTTGAAACACACCTGAACTCCACTTTACACGATAAGCGACACTTCCCATGCCAAAAGACGACACTTGCTATACGAGAAGAAAAGTGCGAACGACACTTGCGATATGCAAATGGCGGTGAAAGTAACACATGCCAGAGCGAAGATAACATGAAAACAACACTAGTTAAAGTGAAAGCAAGCGAAAGTGACAGTCGAAAACATGAAAGCGACACTCACAAAAGCGAAGGCGCACAAAAGTGACAGTTTGAAAAGCTCACCGAAATAGAAGTACAATCACAACCAAAAGTGAGAGACTGTCAATGCAAGTGCGCATCGATTATCGACATAGGTTAATCATTGCACAGGCACCGTCTTGATGGACTGTGCTATGCTTGTTCAAGCTTGCATAAAAGAGTGCGCTCATGAACTTGTTGTGCACTGAGCATGTGTGAGAAGGTGATTTTGACACTTACAATTCAAAAGGGAGCTCAAGGACTTAACAAAGCATAAACTGACCAAGAAGTGACCACAGAATGACTGATCGTAAGATCGACAGTAGGCTCCAAAATTCAGGCGTAGGCAAAATTTTGGAGGGGTGTTTGTCACAGCCACAACAGAGCACCAACAAAGCAGCGGATGAAGAAGGCTTTCAGGCATAATTCCATAAGGATGGTATCAATCTTTTGAGTCCTATATTGCCTATCTATTCAACCATGTGGTTTGTTCTAGCTTCCCCCTTACTTGGGCAAGACACATTATCCATTTGTTCCACAAATCAGGGAGCAGTTGTGAGCCGAACAACTACAAGACTATCATGGTGGGCCACACCTTCTCTAATGTAATGTTCCTTTCTAGAATAATTTCCCTAAAATCAATTTCACAATTTTGTAGTTTTGAGTATTATGGGGGCCCACAAAATTTTGGGGAAAGAAGGGGGCCGAAATAATTTTGTTAGTGGAATGTGGGGGCCACACTCACATGCAATACGCACCCCCTTGGAGAGAAAAGGCGAATTGCTAAGGAGGGAGGTCAAAATATTGGATGGAGGGACCCACATGAGGAGGCAAGGAAAATTATAAATAGAAGGAGCATTGAAACTATTGGGGCTTTTTGATCACTCATCTATTACCTTGATGCTCAAGCTGTTTAGCTGGGTCACAAGTGCTGCTTAGCACAAAGTTTTCCAAGGGGAGAACTTAGCCTTCTTTCAGTGGACTTCGAGTGTCACCCTAGGAAGGTAAATTTGCTACTGCATTGGAGGGAGATTTGTGGAATTTTGGGAGCATCTTTCAGCCATTTCCCTCAGCTAATTCGTGCTCCAAGAGGATGCAGTAGAGGATCACGTGCCACTCATTTTAGCGATTTTCCAAAAGGTGTTTGCTGGCTGAAATTTAGAGAAGTTGCTCCAGGGGAAGACTAAGCTTGGTGCAAAATTTTGGGGAAGTTGCCTTTGAGAGGAACAAATTTCTCTTCCCTGGGCTTGCACAAGAGAGAGACTGGACAACGTGTTTTAGAGTTGGGCTTAGCTCTTGGGTGCCGGGACTTCAGCACATCATCTCTCCTACTTCCGGAGAAATTTCCTAGAGACTTCCACTAGCAGATTGAGGAGGGATAAGAAGGATTTCAGTAGATTCTAGCACCGGGGGACGCAGTTTCTGTTTAGGAGGGCATAGTGCCAAAATAGGGCAATTCCGGGAGGTTAGAATTAGCCCAATTCCTTTATGGGTTTTGGTGGGTTTGGTAAGAGGCGACTGGGGCTAATTTTGCAAATTTTTTTGAGCACTGAAGGTGGGGAAAATCTTCAATTTTTCCAACCAGTAGTGCTGTTTCACTAGGGCCAGCACAGATCCTTACAGAGGAGTTGCTCTACAACAATTGGGAAGTCATTGTTGGACACCTAGGGCTTGTAGCTTGCATTGAGCAAGCCTAGGTGCATTCCTTCCATCACACTTTGTGCTCCTATCATTTGATAATAAAATTGGCCCATTCTGGCGTGGTTTTGGAGCATCTCTGGTTACCTGATTGCATGTATAATTTCTTGTGTTAGATGTGTTTAATTTGCTTTGTTTATCGCTATTAATTTCCATTTGGGATATTACAGTGGTACCAGAGCCCAGATCTTGGCTCAGCTGTGGGGTTTTTCCTATGAATGAGGAGGATAGGCAGAACATTACTTATCGAAGGCAAAGGTATTGGAGCAGGAAAAGAGAGTTGGAGATTACACCAGATACTGAGGCACCAAAGAAGGCAGTAGTGGTGGAAAATATGGGGGAGCCAAGGAGTAAAGAGGAAGCAACATTTGATAGCTTCTTAAAGGCCCTAAGCGATTTGGCCAAAGGGCAGAAGGAGATGTTGGATGAACTCAAGTAGCAGAATAGGGACAAGAGCCTACATCGAGAGTTCCTATTTGGGGAGAATTCAGAGGCCTCCCACCAATATGACAACCATTCGCCAGCTGCTCACCCACAAGCTCTTAGTGGGCCAACCAGGACTACGCTGCCCACGTTTTTGCCTTAAACACCTAGTGAGTAGGGGGGGCAAGATGATCAAATGCCCATGGGAGACTACTTCCGGGAGTGGTAGTCCATGGGGGGGGATTTCAAAGCAGCATTATCCTTCAAAGATTTTGTCTAGTTCAAGCAGGATGAGAGAAGCAAGAGCACTGGTGGGTCTAGCACGCAGAGTTCAAAGTTGCACCATACCATTGGGAGGTTGTATTTTCCCACGTTTGATGGATTTACCAAGTGCACAGGTTGAGCTTGGGTGGACACTAGGGGTTCCTGAAAACATATAGGACAGTCAGGGAACGTTTCACGTGGAAGGGCCTCAAGGGAGATGTGTTGAGGCATGTGCAGGAGTGTGAGGCTTGTCAGAGGAACAAGGGAGAGTTGACCCATCGGGCCAGGTTGTTGCAACCACTTCCCATTCCTGAGGGGAAATGGGAAAGTATCTCTATGGATTTTATCACAGGGCTTCCCATGGTGCAGGGTAGAGATTGTATATATGTGGTGGTGGATCAGTTGACAAAGTATGCACACTTCTTTGCTATCCAGCTTGGTAGTCTGCTTTGCAAGTAGCGGAGCTGTTTTTCAGAGAGGTATTCTGTTTGCATGGTCTTCCCAAGACCATAGTCAGTGACAGGGACAACCACTTCATGGGAGCATTCTAGCAGGAGCTTTTCCAATTAGTGGGCACTGAGCTCACCCCCAGTACCAGTTACCACCCACAGATGGACGACAAACCGAGAGAGTTAACAAATGGCTGGAGGCCTACCTACAGAACTATGTGACAGGGTAGCGACAAGCATGGGTTCGGTGGTTGCATTTGGGAGAGTATTGCTACAACACCACCCATCACATGTCCATCAGTATGTCACCTTTCTGTGCTTTGTATGGGTATGATGCTTTATCTTTTGCTAACATTGTTTTTGGAGACAATTGGGCCCCAAAGGCCAAAGATTGGATCCAAGAGAGCTAAGATATCCTCAAGGCTCTCAAGGACAACTTGTTGACAACCCAGAATCAACAGAAATTGTATGTAGACAGGCACAAGATTGAGAGGCATTTTCAGGAGGGGGACTTGGACTTTCTACGACTATAGCCATACAAATAGTCCACACTGAAACAAAAGGGGGCCAAAAAGCTACAACCCCGTTTTAATTGGCCATCTAGGGTGATCAGGAGAGTTGGAGAGGTGGCTTATGAGCTGGAGCTTCCACTCAGAAGAAAGATCCACAATGTTTTCCATGTCTCATGCCTCAAAAAGGTGTTGGGACAGCAGGTGACAACAACTACAGAGCTACCCGGTTGGACGATGAGGGGCATCTAGTGCTAGAGTCGAAGGTCATTTTGGAGACTAGAGAGAGGAAGTTGAGTAGAACTATCAGGGAATACTTGGTACGCTGGAGGAACTTATCGGATGAGCATGCCACTTGAGAGGGTGAGCACATACTTCAACATCCAACACTACATTTGCTTGGGGACAAGCAACATTTGGGAAGGGAGGATTGTAATGTTCCTTCCTAGAATAATTTCCCTAAAATCAATTTCACAATTTTGCATTTTTGACTATTATGGGGGCCCATGAAATTTTGGGGATGAGACTTTGGAGAAAGGGGCCGAAATAACTTTGTTAGTGGAATGTGGGGGCCACACCCACATGTAATACCCACCCCCTTGGAGATAAAAGTTGAATTGCTAAGGAGGGAGGTCGAAATATTGGATGGAGGGACCCACATGAGGAGGCAAGGACACTTATAAATAGAAGGAGCATAGAAACTATTGGGGCTTTTTGATCACTCATCTATTCCCTTTGTTGCTCAAGCTGTTTCGTTGAGAATTCACCCTTCTTTCGATGGACTTCGAGTGCCACCCTAGGAAGGTAAATTTGTTGCTACATGGGAGGGAGCTTTGTGGAATTCTGGGAGCATCTTCAACCATTTCCCTCAGCTAATTCGTGCTTCAGGAGGACGCAGTAGAGGATCACGTGCCAATCATTTCAACTATTTTCTAGAGGGTGTTTGCTAGGAGAAATTTAGAGAAACTGCTCCAGGGGAAGACTAAGCTTGGTGGAGAATTTTGGGGTTGAAGGTCGTTGCCTTTGAGAGGAACAAATTTCTCTTCCTTGGGCCTGCGCATGAGAGACACTGGACAACGTATTTTGGAGTTGGGCTCAGCTCTTGGGTGCTGGGACTTCAACACATCATCTCTCCTACGTCCGGAGAAATTTCCTAGAGACTTTCACTAGCAGATTGAGGGATAAGAAGGATTTCAGCAGATTCCAGCACTAGGGGACGCAATTTCTGTTCATGAGGGCGTAGTGCCAAAATAGGGCAATTCCGAGAGGTCAGAATTAACCCAATTCCTTTCTAGGTTTTGGTGGGTTTGGTGAGAGGAGACCGGGGCTAATTTTGCAGAATTTTCTGAGCACTGGAGGTGGGGAAAATCTTCATTTTTTCCATCCAACAATGCAGTTTCACTAGGGCCAGTGCAGATCCTTACAAATTTGTTGCTCTACAACAATTGGGCAATTGTTGTTGGACACCTGGGGCTTGTAGCTTGCCTTGAGCAAGCCCAGATGTATTCCTTCCATCATTTGATAATAAAATTGGCCCATTTTGGTGTGTTTTTGGAGCATTTCTGGTTACTTGATTGCATGTGTAATTTCTTTTTTTAGATGTGCTTAATTTGTTTTGTTTATCAGTGTTAATTTCCATTTGAGATATTACATCTACGCTTTACGCCATGGTCTTACATCAGTGGCTTTCCGAGGAGCTAGAGAGACGACATCTCAGAGTTAGAGGATAGACAAGCTTCCGCCCATGTTACCAAACTATTGAACACATATTCACACTTAGAGCCATTATTGAGGAGGCTTACCATCGCTCTTCGAAAGTATTTTGTTGCCTTGTAGACATTCATACAACATTTGTTACTATTCCTAAGAAGTCATTGTTCTAGAGGCTTTGGGACATCGGCATATCTAAGACCCTTCTGGTAGCCATCATGAGACTTAACGAGTTATTTTTGGCTCGACTCAGAATGGCACATGGCCTTTTTGTCTTTATCCAAAGTACCATTGGGGTGAAACATGGGTGCCCCCTCTCGTCGACCCTCATTGGAATTTACATTGATGAATTGGAATCTTTGCTCCATGAGCACATCGAAGAGGGGGATGGTTCCCTTCCACATGAGGTGTTGATCTCCTTGCTCCTTTTTGTAGATGAATTGGTCTTGTTGGCATTTACTCTTGAGGGGCTGTAGAGACAGACACCCTAACCAACTTTTGTGACCTTCGACAGTTGATGGTCATCCTAGGTAAAACCAAGGTTATGATCTTCAATGCTTCAAAGAAAACTCTTACAGGCATGAATTCCTACTTCCAGGGGGAAGAGATTGAGGTCACCACATTATACATCTACCTAGGAGTACAGTTCACGGGATGTTGTTTTGGTATGTGGTAGGCCCTCAAGCCTTGACTTAGCAAAGGGTATGGTTCTTTGGCCCTTATCAAGTGACAATGCTTCCAAAGTCAATTTGAGGACATCTCGTCTAAACTGTTACCTCATGGATGTGATTATTGGACCCACGGTCCTCTATGGCTCCCAGATCTGGAGGTTGATCTTGGTACAAACAGATTGGGCCCAGATGGAGAGAGTTCAAACCTTGCTTCTCAGGCGCATTGTTTGATGCAAACGTGGAGTCCCACATCCCATTATTTAGGCAGAGTTTGGTGCCCACACCTTCCGCCTCGATGCCATCTTTTGCTTTGTTTCTTTCCTCCAAAGAGTCGAATCTTTTAGAGATTCAACTGTTGGGAGAGACTGGCACCCCTACTTTGCACTTTGCTCCTCGGAGGCCCTCGCTTTGGCTCACCCTTCATGCCAGACACAAGGTTGGTTTTTAGATGTTTCTTGAATTCAATAGACACTGACCATTGCCCTAGAGCATCTTTCCCCCTTCAGATTCTCCCAGATGGAGAGAGTTCAAACCTTACTTCTCAGGTGCATTGTTTGCTACAAACGTGCAATCCCACATCCCATTATTTAGGCAGAGTTTGGTGCCCACCCCTTCCCCTCAATGTCATCTTTTGCTTGGTTTCTTTCCTCCAAAGAGTCAGATCATTTAGAGATTCAACTGTCGGGAGAGACTGGCACCCCTACTTTGCACTTTGCTCCTCGGAGGCCCTCGTTTTGGCTCACCCCTCAGGCCAGACACAAGGTTGGTTCTCAGATGTTTCTTGAATTCTCTAGGCACTGACCATCTCCCTAGAGCATCTTTCCCCCTTCAAATTCTCCCTTGTTACATCGAGTCATCTCGTGTTGCCCAAACAGGTTTTGAATCAGTCCATCAGAGAGGATATCTATAGATTGTACATTTAGGTCACTTGGACTTCCCCTTCGATAGAATTGGGCTCAAAGATGTCCTTCTACCCTGAGCATTTCTATTGAAAATTGGCAACTACAGGATGAATTTCCCATGGAGAAGCCCACCTACCTCCCAGAGGATGTAGGTAGAGCAGATTTGCGCATTCCAAGAGGGAGTTCGAGTAGCGGATTAGGAAGTCGAGCAGGAAAGGGAGGAGATTCCTGTTTATTTTCCCAGATTTGAGTTTCGCAGAAATGGCCTTAGCAGGACTTCGAGATCAGGATAGGCTTGATGGAGCCTCTAACTATTGTATCTGGAAAGCCAAAATGACTTTCCTGCTAGATGAGCATGGTCTGAAGACGTATGCAGAAAATGTTGTAGCCATACCTACAAATCAACAACAACTAGAGAACTACAATAAGGAGATGGCCAAGGCGAAGAGGATGATCTTTGATGGAGTTCGAGATCATATGGTTCTGCATCTATTTGGCAAGAATACTGCCAAAGAAATGTGGGATATTGTCACAAAGCTTTTCCAGGATCCTTCCGAGAACCAAAAGATGTTCTTGAAAGAGAAACTGAGGATCGCCAGGATGTAGAAGGGTGAGGGAGTCACTCTTTATCTCACTAGGATTCAGAATATCTGAGATGTGCTTGCAACAGTTGGAGAGCCACCTCCCGACAGTGAGCTAATGCATACAACTATCAAAGATTTCTCCAAGGTGTGAGCAACTTTTGTCCAAGGTATTACTGGACAAGATCACCTACCTGGATGGGATCGATTGTGGAGCGATTTCACTCAGGAAGAGATGAGGCTTGCTCTTGCGAGAGTAATATCAACGAAAACAGTAGCAAAGGACTTAAGATTGTGAAGGATGAGGAGAATGTAACCCTTGCATCTAAAGGGAAGGCGAAGAAAGGTCCCAGTCAGGGACAAGGCTTAAAAGGTGAAGAAAAGAAGAAGAAAGATTAGTCAAAGATCAAGTGCTTCAGGTGTGGTGAGTTTGGTCACTATAGTACCCAGTGTCCCAAGAAGGAGAAGTAGGAGTAGACAACAACTTTGACAAAGATTGATAATTTATCAACCATGTTGGAGGATGAATTTGCTTTGTATGTAGCTATACCTCCAAGAGAGAAGTGGGGAGATCTTGAACTCTAGTTCTCAGATTTGCAGAGATTTGGGCAGGATCCATGGAGGACAACATCAGAAAGATGTTTCCTCACAGATCATTACCTTAGTTACAGGGGTACACAACATTTCAGTAGCAAGAGGATCAATGTTGTTGATGCAGTCAGAACTTGAGGGACAGTTGCAAAACTAGTTGCAGTTAGAGACTCATGAGACTGTTGTAGTGCTAGTATAGGGACACAATTGATTCAAAGTTTGGTTCTCAGTTGCAGCAGAAGCAGTAGCATGAGATCAGTTGCAGCGCAGAGTAAAGTTGGCAACAGTGTAGGATGGTACAGTGCAGCGTCATCAGCAATGTAGATGCAAGGTGGTTTAGCTACAAAGTTGGTAGATGAATCAGAGTATGCACAGTGGCTTGATGGACAGTGACAGATTGGTTACAAATGTCATACATCAACAATGTGAGGGAAGATGTTACCAGAGAAAGATAGAAGAACACCTTCCTTGCTAAGAGGTAGTGTTAGTTTTTTTAGCATCAAACACGTGTTCTAGTCTCAATTTGTGTCAGAGGCTAAGAACACGAGATCTTCAAAACCCAGAAAAAGTTTCACAAGATAAGCTTGCTAAAAGCCTTAATTAAATTAATTAAGCATCATTTAAATTTTTCTTAAGTCTAACTTAGGAAAACTGGGTAATTAATATAATTAATTAAGGAAATGTGAGAATGCTCTAGAAACTCACACATATAGAGTTTGAGATGATCTTAGTCGTAGATGGAGAACTAATCATGGTTGTTGCTGAGCAAGTTGAGGGGGATGGAGATAGACACATCAGGAGAGTGAGCTCCTTGGCAGATCGAGCTATCCAGCTGCAGAAGACAAGCAGGGAAGAAGAGTTCGAGTTAGAAGGAGAGCAGAGATAGTTTGAGGGTTAGCCGAAGGATCGTGAGAGAGAATTTCCCATAAGAAATTCTCTACAATTGTTAGTTATTCCAGGAGCTGCGTAGAGGCTAGAGAAGCCTGCGCAGGGGGCAAAGAGAGCAGTTTGATTTGACTGTTTCAGAGGGAGATTGGGCTCCAGATTGTCGGGAAGAATTTCTGGAGGTGGCCAGAGTGATTTTCCAGGAGGCAGCAACTCAGTTTCTTTAGCAGTGATTTGTCTCGGAGTATCTTCAGTGCAGAGCTATGCAGGACTAGGAAGAGGTGCTTCAGTGGGTGGCTGAGGAAGCCAGTTTTGACGTGGATTTTGCCTAGGAGGTAGTAGAGAATATATAGCTGCAAGATTGCCAGTATTTCAACATCCTGATATTGTACTCTCATTCCTTGCTAAAGATATAATAAAATAAACCCTCATCTGCTACACTGGTTTTCCCACATTGGGTTTTTGGGGGGAATTTTGTTCGAAAATAACGGTGTAATTTTTATCATGTGTGTGCTCTATTTTCTTAGTTCTAGTTTATGTTCCACAATGCATTTTATATTTGGTGAAAATTCTAGTAGTGATTTTATTCGTTGTTTGTCATAATAGCAAATAAATTGCAGTTAATAATATTCAGTTAGAAGAATAATTTCCGGTTGTTGCAATAGTGAAAATTTCACACCTCCCACGAGGAAGAGACCTCTATGGCTTCGTGATACATTAGAAGATGCTGAGAGACACTTAGCCCCAAGAGGCACCTTCAGAGAAAGCAAGCAACCTTGAAGATATCATGGATAAGCTGCTTTGATGAGTGACATTATACAGTCTGAACCTTTCAGTTATGAAGTAGTGAAGGAACAAGTTTGGAAAGATGCCATGGCCGATTACTAATTAAAGTAATTGACTTTTATCATATAAAGTGAGTTAATCTAATGAAACATGAAGGTTATTTGCATAAAAGGAATTAAATGAATCTCAACCATTGATCTAAAGTGATTTTGACATGTAATTTCAACTGCCAATCACTTTGGAGATTAGGGTTGCGGATTTAGTCAATAACTCAAACTTATAGAAGAAAGGCTAGAAGAGAGAAGACACATCTTGAGCACAAAACACAGTGAGATAGTGAGATCTTAGTGATTGGGTGAAGGACTTTCATCCAAGTGTGAAAGGTTCAAGTAAGAGTGTAAGGGGCAACAAGGGAAAGGATTCATATCAGCTAGTGAATTGAGGGATAAATCGAGGGTTTGATGAACTAGATCAATTCCGGGTTTATTGTTGTATTTGTATTTTTCCTCAATGGGCCATTATCCTAGGGAGGGAGTGCTTGTATGCTATAGATTATGTTTAATGAAACAACAACTTTTGAAGGGTAGAAATCTTGTGTGCATGTGATTGAGATTGGTGTTTTTAATTTGTTTTTGCTGTTATATTTTATTTAAGTGTTAAAATCTCATCTATTTCTTTTATTTAGTAGATTTGATTTGCTAAGAAATATTAGTAAGGTTGCTAGGGTTAGAAATTAACATGGTGTCATAGCTTAGCCTCTGAAGGCTGATCTCTAAAAAATTGCACAAGTGGACCAAACCATATAGCACAAAGTTGTAGAGACGAGAATCGACCGTACAAGTAAAGGGGCCAATTGTGTAGGGAGCAAATTTGTACGGATGCTGAGATGTACAGGAAAAATCACATCCATACTCAATTTGATTTATAAGTGATGCAAAGGGGCACTTGCACTGTAGGGTGTTGTTGATCTTGAGGGAGATTGTCACTAGTCTCCAAGAGTTCAACATTGTGCAGCAAGGTGTGTGTAGAGGGTGTGCACTTGGAAAGAATGCCAAGGCCGCTTTTACAAGCAACGAGAATAGGTCCAAGGGAATCTTGGATCTCATTCACTCAAATATATGTGGACCAATGTCAATGGCATTAATACAGGGAGAACATACTATGTCACGTTTATTGATGACTATTCTAGGAAAATTAGGATCTTCTTCATGAAGACCAAGATGAGGTTTTCAGTTGGTTCCAATAGTTCAAGGTCTGGGTGGAGAACCATTTAGGCAATAAGATCATGGTCTTGAGATTAAATAATGGGGTAGAGTACAACTCCAATGACTTCAAGGAATACTTCAAGGAGGTAGGTATTAATCAGAAGATGACAATCTTGTACACCTGTCAACATAATGGGGCTGCGAAGAGAAAGAATCGATCCATCAACATCTTTGCTAACTAGGAGTTGCCTATGTTTCTTTAGGCGAAGGTGTCCTCACAGGAAATTGGGGGACAAGACTCTTGAGGAGGCATTCATAGTGGTGAAAACAAAGATAGGACGATTGAGGATCTTTGGTTGTCCATTTTACATCCATGTTCCTATGGAGAAGAGGATGAAGTTGTAGCCTTCAAGACAAAAGGGCATAATTTTTTGGGTATAGCAAGACCTCAAAAGATCATAAGATCTTCATACCAACACAAAGGAAGACAATTGTGAGTAAGGATGTCAAGTTCAAGGAGAACTTGGCATCTAGGAAGTCTCATGAGTTACCACTAGTAGGGATAAGAGGACAAGGAGCAGGAGGTAGGTATTAAGCGAAAGATGACAATCTTGTACACCTGTCAACATAATGGGGCTGCGAAGAGAAAGAATCGATCCATCGTTGTCTTTGCTAACTAGGAGTTGCCTATGTTTCTTTAGGCAAAGGTGTCCTCACAAGATATTGGGGGACAAGACTCTTGAGGAGGCATTCATAGTGGTGAAAACAAAGATAGGACAATTGAGGATCGTTGGTTGTCCATTTTACATCCATGTTCCTATGGAGAAGAGGATGAAGTTGTAGCCTTAAAGACAAAAGGGCATATTTTTTGGGTATAGCAATACCTCAAAAGATTATAGGAACTTCATACCAGCACAAAGGAAGACAATTGTGAGTAAGGATGTCAAGTTCGAGGAGAACTTGGCATCTAGGAAGTCTCATGAGTTACCACTAGTAGGGATAAGAGGACAAGGAGCAAGAGGCTTTGAAGGTAAAGCAACATTTAGAGGCTCCAAGTTTATGAAGTCAACCTTCAGGTGGGGAGGAGTTAGTAGCTCCTTTCAGTTCTTTCATGAGACTTAGGTGGTTTGAGTAGACTTTAAGGGATGCTTAGGAGCTTGTGGAGGCTCATAGGAGCAGTTTCAAGAGAGCATGCCTCTGAAGAAGTAACTACATGGAACTGATGAGTAGTGCCATCGAAGAGGCAACAAACTAGGTGGTTTGGAGGAAATCCATTGTGACGGATGATGCATGGGACATTGTGCCCTGCAAGGACAACCAGTTCTAGGTGGCTCTCTATGAAGTACCTCCCTCACTAAGAGGGTGTTGATAAGATTAGCTTGGGTAGACACTTCCACACAACCCTAAGTGTCTAGGTGTGTGGAAGTTGCCTAATTGACCCTTAACCTTAGCAATTACTTTAATTTTTAAATTAATTCACTTTTAAAAGATAAAGTGAGTTAATCTGATGAAATACAAAGGTTATTTGCAGTAGTGAATTAGATGAATTTCAACTGTTGATCTAAAGTGATTTTGAGATGTAATCTCAACCATCAATCACTTTGAAGATTAGGGTTGTGGATTCAATCAACGACTCAAACTTATAAAAGGCTAGGCTAAGGGAAAAGACACATCTTGAGTACAAGACATAGTGAGATCTCAGTGATGAAGAAGGACTACATAGTGAGATTGTGAGATCTCAGTGATTTGGTGAAGAAGGACTTACATCCAAGTGTGCAGGGTTTGAAAAAGAGTGGAAGGGGCAGCAAGGGAAAGGATTCAGATCAACCAGTAGATCGAAGGACAGATCAAGGGTTTGATTAGCTGGATCAATTCTAGGTTTATTGTTCGATTGGTATTTTTCCTTAGAAGGCCACTATCCTAGGAAGAAAGCCCTTGTATGTTGTAGATTATAAGAAATGAAACAGAAGATTTTGAAGGGCAAAAATCTTGTGTGCATGTGATTGAGATTGGTGTTTTTAATTTGCTTCCTTTAGTGTTAAAATCTCAGCCGTGTTTTTTATTCAATAGATCTGATCTGCTAGGGAGTAATTAACCAGGTTGCGGGGATTAGAAATTAGCATGTAGATGACAAGAAAGATGTTGACATACCATATCTCTGTCCATGAAGAATCAACCACACAAATAGAGTGAAATACCAGAAGTAGAGAGAATTATTTAGAGGTGCTTAGGAAAAGAAAGAATGAAATCACTTCAATGATATAATACAAATGAGGAGTGTTTCTTTGTATTTATGCACATCCTTTATGGTTAGGGTGCTACCCATATAGAAAGTACGATAAATGGGTTAGTTAGGTACCCATATGTAAGCTCCATAAATCTATAATCAATGTAATGGACTGACATGTAGCCTTACGTGACAAGTAACTCACATGATCTCAACATCTCCTTGGCCCAGACTCCAACATGTCAACACATTTGTTTACCTTTGCATGGAGGGGCTGCAAGCCTGTAGCTGCCTTCTCCTCGTGTGTAAAGCCAAGCATTGATGAAGAGTTTCTGTTGCTAGACTCTGCATTGCATTTTTCAGCTGTATAATTGATTTTGTTGTTGTTATCAATCATCTTCCTTGACTTCAACTCTATCCATATGTTTCCTTTTTGAATTTTATAGTTTGATTTTACTAAGTACATTGTTAGGTCTCATTTAAATATTTGTTTTGAAAATATGTTGTATTTTAATAGAGAAATCTTTACAAACAACAAAGCAAAAAAGTGGAAGGGTATATGCAATGAACATCGGAACCTCTTCCATACTGCAACTAATGTTGAGATGAAATCAGAATAATCTGTGGCATACAAAGTCTGGGGATCTTTGAGCAAAAGAGTGACCTTAGCTAAGTGCTGAGGGTTTATCTCAACCTGCCACATGGAACAAAAAGCAGAGAATGAGCTAACCTCCTGTTCAGAAACAGATTTACATTGGATCTTCCATAGAATGAATAATGCTGAAATCCACAAGTGCCATATCCAGTGCCATATCCCAGATAAGGCAGGACAAACTAGAGAATGACAATCTCCAAATAATGCAGCATGCCAATGAACCCTACCCTGGAGCAGAACTGAATACTGATCCTCAATATATCTCCAGCAACGTTTGGCAAACTGACACTCCCTAGAGTTGTTGTTCAGTCTATGAATGATGATAAATAGTGTTGATTTTTCTAGTGTAGTTAAGAGTCAAGACTAGAGTAGCTTTTCACAATTGATAATTACTTCTAATGATCTAACCAGTCCTTACTTTATCTTCCAATCATCAAGTAGCTATACATGAAAAAATTCAACCATTCATTTCATTAATAGAGCAATATAGAGATCACAGTAAACAATAGACAAGAGACGCCAAGAATTATGCCCACAGCCAGGGCAAAACCCAATCTATTCTTTTCTTATGAGAGAGAGATTCTGTTCATCAAAGAATATTCCAACAAGATTCAAATCTGACCTCAGGAATGTTTCAGTCAAAACAAGTCAACTAGGAGAGAGAAAAGGCAACTCTGGTCAACAATTACAGTCTGCACAGAGAGGCCGAATTTCAGCCCTAAGGTGGCTGAACAGAGGGCCGAAATTTGGTCCTGAAGTAGCCTCGTAAAACAGTCAACGAACCAGTCAAAGTCTTCAGTCAAACCTCCAGTCAATGCATGTGGTCAATGCTAGTCAATTAGCCAAAAATAGGGATGAAATCTCAGTCAAACAATGTCAAAGTATCTCTGCATTCTTCGGCCCTCCAAGGTTGTCAAAACTTCAGTAAAATAGATGCCGAATTGCCCGAGTCAAAGAAAGTCAAAGTAGCTCCAAGAAAATAGTCAATGCAAAAAGGTTATAATTATTTTTGAGGTATATCTAAACCCTCCATCCTCACGACTACTAACAATATTTTCATAGAGATTAAATGGAGGTTTTAATAAATTAAAAAATGAGAATACTTTTATATATACACATATGAAATTTATATAATATAAATAATATTATAAACTTTAAAGAAATAGGATAGATGCATTTTAACCAAGGATCCAAGCGATGAGAAAGAAAAGTGATTGACAATGATAGAAGAAAGATAGTGCGTGATTCTTTTAATTTTTTTATTATTCTATTTTCTTTAACATGATTGATCCAAAACATAGGTTTAATATTTTACAACCAATTATGTTTTTTATTAATTTAGATACTTTCTTAAATACAATACAATGGGATCATATTTAAGAAAGAGAGCGAGATGGAAGGGGAAATAGAGTGTGGGAGAGAGACACACCGAGAGAGAGAAAGGAAGAGAGAGAGGAGGGGGAGAGAGGGAGGGAGAGAGATGGATTTGGAGGGGGAAAGAGAGGGAGTGACAAGGGAGAGATGAAGCTGGAATGAGGGAAGAGAGAAAAGGAGAGGATAAAGATAGGGAAAGAAGGGGAAGAGAGAGACAGGGAGACATAGATATGGAGGGGGAGAGAGGAGGAGAGAGAAAAGGGGAGAGGGAGGGAGATAGTGACAGAGTTGGAGGGTGGAGAGAGAGTGTGTGTATGATGGGGGGAGAGACGGAGGGAGGTGGGAGAGAAGGGGAGAGAGAGGAAGGAAAAAGAGAGAGGAGAGAGAGATGGAGTTGGAAGGGGAAGAAAGACATAGAGAGAGAAAGGTGGAGAGGGAGTGACAAGGGAGAGATGGAGAGTCAGTGAGGGAGAGGAAGAGGGAGGGAGAGAGAGATAGATAAATATGGAGAGAGAGTGTGTATGTTTTGGGAGTGAGAAGGAGAGACAAGGGGAGATAGAGATATAGATGCGGGGGTAGAGAGATAGAGAGAGAGAAGGGAGAGATAGAGAGAGAGAAGGGAAGAGATAGAGAGGGAAAGGAAGAGGAATATATATATATATATATATATATATATATATATATATATATGGGGAGAGAGAGAGAGCATGACATATGTTTAGGGGGGTTGAGATAGAGAGACAAATAAGGAGAGATGGAGGGAGGTATAAATATAGATAGCAGGGGAGAGAGAAAAGAAGAGAAAGATAGAGAAAGTTAGGGAGAGGCAGATAGAGTGAGACAGGGGAGAGAGGGAGGGGAAGAGAGAGAAGTAGAGGGGGAGGGAGATAGACATAGAATGGAAGGTGGAGAGAGACAGAATAAGAAAGAGTCTCACAGAGACAAATACAAATGTAGTAGTTAGATCTAGAAAGTCATGAATATTTTAGATTTTCAAAGTGGTTGTTGATTTCTAATCCTATTTGATCACATGCACTATATGCATTGATTTCAATGTAGATGTCGATTTATAATTCTATTTAATACCTTACACTAGATGCATTGATTTCAGTGTCGATGTTGATTTCTACTCCTATTTTATTGCTTGCACATGATGCATTGGTTTTAGTGTAAATATTGATTTCTAATCCTATTTGACCGCTTAAATTAGATGCATTGATTTCAGTTTAGATGTCGATTTCTAATCATATTTAATACCTTGCACTAGATGTATTGATTTCAACGTAGATGTTAATTTCTACTCATACTTGATTGCTTGCATTAGATGCATTGGTTTCAGTGTAGATATTGATTTCTAATCCTATTTGATTGCTTGCACTTGATGCGTTGATTTCAGTATAGATGTTGATTTGTAATCCTATTTTATTGTTTGCACTAGATGCATTAATTTTATTGTAGATGTTGATTTCTAATTTGATGCAACAAGATATATGATGTACATTAATTTCAAAGTAATTAGATTAATAGTGTGCATTGATTTCAGTGTAAGTACATCTCTACCTCCTCCATCAATATCTCTATCTCCCATTGTCTCTCCTTCTTTATCTCTCCCGCCCGCCCTCGCTCCCCTCCCTCCCCGCCCGCCCCCGCCCCCCCTCGCTCCCCTCCCCCCGCCCCCTTCCCTCTCCCTCTCCCTGCCCCCTTCCCTCTCCCTCTCCCTCTCCCTTCCTCCCTTTCCCCTCCCTCTCTCTCTCTTCCCCTTCTCTCTCTCTCTAACATTTCTCTCTCCATATCTATATCTCTTCCTCCCTCCCTGTCTTTGCCTCTCTCTTCTTCCCTCTCCCCCCATCTATATCTCTATCTCCCCTTGTCTCTCCTTCTCACCCCCAAAACATACACACTCTCTCTCAGTGTAAGCACATAAAAATTATTCAACCATAAATACAATACTTGAATTTTCATCCTAAATAAAATGTTTGCTTCTTGAAACTATAAACTATTTATAATTGGGTACATTCTTATTATTCCCATTTTCCATCATTCAACATTGTTAATTACTTTGCATTCAAACGTGGTAATAGAAAATAACTACCATTGAAAATTATTTGGGGTTTAACACTCCATAAGTCACAATGATTGAATTTCGAGAAAACTACTATTAATATTGGAGAGAAACAGAGACAAGGTATGTTGTTTACTACAGTAGCTCGAGTTAAATATTTGAATGGTCTATGATTCCAACTACTCTTTTCATATGATTGATATGAGAAAATGGAAAAACTAATAGGTGTGACAATAGGAACAGTAGAAGAAAATAGTTTCAGATTGATCGCAATGAAGATTGTTTGTAATTGACTATATTCTTAGTATTCACATTTTCTATCTATCAAAATTGTTACATTGACACTTTGCACTCAAAATTTGTATTTCATCATTTTTCATCATTCAAGTTACTAAGAGTCTCTCTCATCTCAACAAACTGAGGTAACTAAGCAAATTTTAAATCAAATTGACCAAATTAACCTTAGACATATCTAGAATATTTAAAATGATCAAAATAATTAGATGTTCAACAAATTTTGTATGACCGCACACGACTGAAACTAGCCTAGATCCATCTTAACACTGGATCTATCAAGCGCCGAGAGGGATCAAATCTCTCGAGGTGCAAACCTTTCCTCAAGTTTTGCACTCAAAAAATAGGTTTGCACCTCGAGAAATTTGATCCCTCTCGGCGCTTGATAGATCTGGTGTTAAGATGGATCTAGGCTGGTAATAATAGTTCCCCTTAGGGCTAGTATTTGTATTTATCTCTATTTTAATATGTTAATGAGTATAACATTCATATAATAAATACTGTCACTTCTACTAATGTTAATTTTATGATTATTATTACTAGGGGGAGGCACTATTATTATTATCATATTATTAATAACGGTTATGCTTTTTAATAATATTCCTCGTTAATAGCATTTTCTTTATGTATTTTCTAGCTAATTTACCTTAATTATTGTTAACCCGATTTGTAATAATTATTCTTCTCATTAATTATTAATATATTATTAATTATCTAATTTTTAACTAATTAATATCCTAGTTTTAATTATTTTTAATTAATTTTTAATGATTTCTTTAGTACTATATCCTTAATACCTAATGATTAGCCTCTTGTGTTTCGTTCCCTATATTTACCTTCCTCTTTTCTGGTTATTTTTAATTAATATTTAAAAATTATTTTTATTCTAACGTTCTCCTCCAATGGCTATATTGTTTGACTTTTTGACTTGAAGGTCCTTCCCTATTTATTCATAGGGCTTGATCAGATTTTCTTGTCATTTTGTCCTGAAGGTGAACCACACTTGATGGTTCGAAATGTTGACAAGAAAAATCTCATGTGATGGATCTGGAAGATGTACTGCAAGACAATTCATTTGGACAGTTTTATGTATATAGTTTGAGTCCATGATCGGAACATATTTACATGGGCTCTGTTGGTAGTATGTAAGAAAGCTTATTTTTCTAATCCTGCTTTGGTTATCCCAGATCAAAAAGGAGATTTGAGAAGAAGAGCAGACCATGAAGCAGAGATGTTTCAGCAGATGCAAGAAGAAAAAGATGTAGTTTCAGCTGTTGCAACTGTACTTTCAGACCTTTGTGGTCCAGGGGAATGGATGGCAATGGCAAAACTTCATTCTGAGGTCAGCAATTTTTTCTCAGATGTTGGCAGCAAGTGTAATGATTTCATGAGTAGGACTTGTAACTAACTATATCAAGAAAAAGGACTGATTCTGTTTGTTTTTCATCAGGATTTGACAGGTTTAGAATCTAGACAAACACCATAGCTTCTCAGGTTAACCAAAATTGGATAACTGTAGATATAATCAGTCATTCATGTTATGATTTATGATCCTATTTCCTGGTATAGGTGGTCTTAGCGCCAAGGTAGATCTCTAGAATTGGATTAAGTTCTGAATATCAAGACCTTACTCAATGAAACCAAATTAATATGGCTTCAAGATTCTACTATGGCACTTGTAGAGGATGATTAGAATATTAGAAACATAGTATCATTAACAGTTTTACTCTATGGGCAACTGGTAGTGAATGTGAATCTGATATGTGTCGAAGGAAGAAGATATTGCAAGCTAAGTAGGCTTGACTCCCACTGTAAGGAGGAAGGATGAACCTAGAAAACCTTTCAATCTGCACAGGAAATAGTTTAAAAGGTTCAAGGAAAAAATGGAAAGGTTGCAGATGAACCTGTGCCTTACCCAGAAAAAAAACACTTTTGATATTTTTCATACAAAAGAAACATTTGAGAGGGACTTAAATATACAGAATATCTATCTTATATATATATATATATATATATATATATATATATATTGATTGAAGTATTTAGGCTTTATATGTTAAGAACAAAGTCAAGATTTACATTAGATCTCATTATATATTTTTTCAAGGAGCAACCAATTAGATTCTCAATAAGTTACACCTCAGTGAAAATATCACTTGATACTGGCTACAATGGATATATTCGTGTTTTATCCATTGACTAATTCTTGCATATCTGGGATTGCATTATGCGGAGATCTCCATCATATATCTAACCGTGACATAAAATTTCTTGCCATAGAGAGTAAATAACTTTTAAAAAACTTCAATCTAAATCAAAATATCAATTGATGACATAAGATTTCTTTCTTATAAAGAGTAAATTGTTTCTAGGAAATGCCAACCTAATTCGAATATTGATTGAGACTAACTGTAGATTTGCATTGCCGCTTCTATCTCCCCAATGCCTCGCCGTCGCCACAGAATGAGGTCTCGCAAAGGTCAGCCTCGGCGCGTGCCTTCCAGCCCTTCCACCGAGTCGCCTTCCCTTTCAAGCGATTCCTCTGTCGGCCACTACCCTCGCACTCGAAGTGGGAGAGGCGTCCCTCGTCTGGCTCTGCGCTCTTCACTTTCAGCAGTTCTCTGAACTGCCCAAGGATCACCGCTCACATTTCGGTGGTCTTCTATGAGGAAGCCCAGGAGGGAGAGTCTAGCTCTCATCAGGAGGGCCCGGGCTCTGTCACTGTTCCGTATTTGAACTTACAGATGGGGATTGGCAGGTCATCTTTTAAAACGTGTACATTGATCTTGGTTTTTTTGTGTATTATGGCAACATGGAATTGCAAAGATACATGAATCAATCTATGAATAATGCCTTGGATGGTACCAAACTTACATTTACATCAGCTCTTTTTATCAAAAGGTTTTCTTCATTTGTTCAGAAGTTTTTGATCTTTTAGAATCCTTCTTCATTTCCCAAGCTTACTTCTACAGTTATCCAATGGGTTTCATATGCATTATTTTTTTGAAACAATCAAAATCTCTAAAAAAGTAATACAATACATGGTTACAATATTCAACTTTGACAGATTACTAGTAAGCATGCAGCAACCCTGTTTCCTTCCACTTCATTGTTCGCATAGACATTGCCATAAATTGCATAGACATGTTTTAATTTTTGTAAGCAGTGATTACAAGATAGTAGATACAAAATAACCAAAATATGGGGAACCCTACTGGGGAATTTGTTATGGCCCTGTCACTTTTGTAATTATCTTCCCTCAGGCTCACAAAAGATATAATCTCCTTAAATTGGAATTCTGGAATCTTGCATAATTTGTGGACTAAAGATCATTTGTAGTCGGCACAATTCACCATTGATGGATAGCACTCCAAACTTAGCACTGCTTTTCTAAGTGGCATGAGATGGAATCCAGTTTTTACAAATACATTATTTTGCCATTTTTATTTCCTAACATCATTCTCTTGACTGAAGGCAAAACCTTTCTCCCTGTGAAAGGATGAGCTCAAATTATAAAATTTTATTTGAAGGGGCTCCATCATTCCACCAGCTCAATTCACATGCTCCAAGACCTGCATCCTTAAAAAAACATCCTTCTGATAGAATGTTCGTTTCCCAAATCTTGTCACCGCCTCCACCTCTTGGGATTCCTAATTTCCTCCCGTCAAAGTTGTGGCACCTTTGGGCAGGTTGTCAACCTGAATATTCCACTTTCCATAAATTTGCTGTATACTAATCCAATGTGGAAAAATTCAACCTCTGGAATAAATCGGCAAGGGTCCGGAAATTGAAAAAGTCGTTAAGTCAGGTGGTTTTTGAAAAAATCATCGAAAACACGGCAAAATTAAAAAAATACAAAAATATTCATTTAAAAAAAATTAGCATCCAAAGTGTCCACAACATCAAATAAAGGCATTTCCACATAAATATGAAAAGAAAGCTAATATATAATATGTATAAGAAGTCTAGTGCTATATCACATATCAAAATAGTGAATCAAGTCCTGACTCAGTCTCAATTCTCAAGAGTCAAAATATCAACAAAAAGTATAATAAATGTATATCATGAGTCATCTACATGTCATAAAGTAATCAGCCACTGAGATCCTCTACCTCTTTTTATGGGAATATGGAATGAATTTGCCTTTTCCTTTAGAGGAAGAAGGCCCTGCCCTTGGGGCTACAAATGGACTTTGTTGTCCTCTAGAAGCAAAAAAAGGAGGTGGCCTCTGTCCTCTGCTGCTGCCCATCCTAGATGGTGTCTCCTCCTTGTCCTCCTCTGACTCCTGACCCTGCTCCTCCTCCTCCTTTGACTCCTGACCTTGCTCCTCCTACCTCCTCTGCCTCTAGTGCCTCCGGATCCACATCTAACCAATCAGGGATTGAGTCCATGACAGGCCTCTCAGCCTCAACCCTCCATGCAACAGTGGTGTCAATATTGTCCAATGAGATGGCTTCCACATCAGGGTTTTTTTTGAAGTTGTCTCACCCACAATCAGAGATTGTAGTATATGTAGACCATGTCATTGAGGCGTTGGGACTCCAACCTGTATTAGGGTCATAGATTGTAAATTAGTACTTAGAAAATTTAAATATTAAAAATAATAAATTATAATTTATAATGAATTCAAAAATTTAATTCATTTTTTTTTACTTATTGTGCTTTTTGTTGTGTATTTTGTCAAATACACTCTCGTTGCGCTCACACCCAGAGGAATTGCATGGTTAGCCGAACACTCGAATGGCGAACTTTTGGAGATAGGGTACTCTGCCACCATAGCTTGTCCACCAAACATCTACAAGTTAAAAGAAAAATGAGAAACATGAAAAAAAAGTTAAAGCATTGAAATTCTAAACTTGAAACAAATTATGAAGAGACAATGAATTATGAAATTTGAAAGTTGAAACAAACTGAAGCTTACCTAGCATTTTGGTTGTCCTATTCTTAATAGCCATGGTAAAACCAAATGTGCAACCTGCCATCCTATATATCTCCATTTCTTTAGAAATTTCTTCACGTTTTTGCTCAGATGTCACCATCCTCTCAACACAAGTGAGGAATCCATTCATAACCTCGACTTGCAGCATGAATGGGGCGATGGAGGGTATTGTTCCATCACTCATCAATCACTCTCCATACCAACTATTGTTTCTCAAACCCCTCGTTCTCCTTATCTTCATAATAGGCACGAATGGCTTCTTTGGCCCTATCCATGGCCTCATACAAGTAGCCCATTGTGGACTTGTCTCCATCAACCAACCCAAGAACCCTTACCAAAGGTTCCGTAATGGCACACATGTCCTCCACTCCTGCCAAAAAGCTCTGATCATATGAAACTACTCTGCATATGCCCTCTCCCTTCGGTTTGCAGCTAATAGATAAAGCACACCAATCTTGTGAAAGAAACATGCTCTTCACATCCCACATAGAATTCAACAGGGACTGAAGAGATATGAAACTAGTGGCAAATCGTGTAATGGAAGGATGCACCGACTCTTTGTTGTTGGTGAATCTTCTCATCAAGCTAAGCACAGATGCATGATTGTATATAAATTTTGTTATGCTCTTGGATGATTCAAGAATATCCCTCACGAAAGGAATCTTACCTATATCTTCCAACGCCAAGTCAATACAATGTGCAACACAAGGTGTCCAAAACAAGTTAGGATACCTCTACATAAGTAACTTGTCAGCAACAACATAATTTGTAGCGTTTTCTATTATGACTTGGACAACATTTTGTGGACCTACTTGCTGAATGAAGGTGTCCAACAACTCACATAATAAACATGCATCTTTAATTTGTGAAGATGCATCAACAAATTTCATAAACGTTGTCCCCTTGGGACAACTAACCAAGAAGTTAAGGGGGGTCCTACCCTTTTGGTCAGTCCAACCATCTGACATGACTGTGCATCCATTGTGTTCCCATGGTGCCCTAAACTCCTCCAATCTAGTAGTACAATCAACCTTTTCTTTTTGAAGAAGAGGCTTTCTCAACTCTGCAAAGGTAGGGGCTTTGTACCCCGAGCCAACAACAGCAACAACATCAAGCATGGTTGGTAGAGTGGGTTGGTCTTAGCAATGTTGAAAGGAACATCACTCCATAGAAGACACTTGCTGACCAGCTTGTCAACTTCCTCCTTTTCCTTTTTTTTAAGTGTCGATTTGATGCCAAGTTGTGCACCAGGTGTGGTTCTAGGTACAAAAACAAACAAAAAAATGAGAAAGCTGAGGGGTTGGGCCATGTGGGTGTGGAATGTGATGCTGAAGAACCACTCTCACTTCCCCCCACTCTTGAGGCCCCTACAAGTTGGCTTTTTACAACTGACCTGTTATCTTTGGCATCCTCTTTATCAGCCACTCTTTGCCAAAGTTCGTTATTTTGCCTCGAAATTGTCCCAGATGGAATTTTAATCTGTTGACGCCCCCTGACATATGCTTGCCACACAATTTATAAAACAAATATTGTCTATTGACCCCCCCACTGTCGGGTATAGGATTAGGTTCACCATATTCTCACATAGGGTCCAAATTCCTCGACATTTTGTTTGAATCTTTGAACTTGAATTTGAACCTATGGCACAAAAAAATTTGAATTTTTTTTTAAAATTGCCCATTACATAAGAAACAAACACAAATGTAATTGTTAATTTTAAATTTTAAATGCCTCTTCTCACTCACTTGAACACACTCAGATTCACTAGTGAGTAAACAATGGTTTGACTTTTTGATTCTTGAAACATGTAAACAATCTAAACATTTTGAAGTTTTGATTCAATCTAGATTCTAAACATGTTTTGATTCAAATTTCTAAGCAAAAACAAGCTAAAAACAAAGTAATAGAAAGATTTGAGAAGCTATTTGTGTTACAAAGACAAAGAGAAATTAAAATACATACCTAGTAACAACAAATCGACACCCTGAGTCTCTCACGTTGAGTAGTGAACAAATCTACAAATCGACACCACAAAACTAGTAAATCTCCTCCTCTTGGGCGATGACAAACAACTCCTCTCTCCACAGGGATGAATGGCAGAAAGAAAAGTGAAAAATGAGTGAAATTTTCGGCTCTTTCCCTCACTTATGCGCGGCCTAGACGGGCTTCACAATTTTTTCAATCGACTCTGATAAAATCATGACTTTTCGATAAAATCCCGATTTTTTTGTTTTCCAGAAAGTCACCAAAAAGTTGGCCGATAAAATTGGCTAGCTCAAAAAATCAGACTTTGCTGATTTTATCGCGACTTTTTCCACACTGTAACTAATCTCCTTAAATTCTAAAAAGGACTGTAAGGATTCATAAAGCTGATCCTTTAGCGATGGATCTTTTGATTTTCAAAGGTCCTCCATTTAGAAATTTATGATAAACTTAGAATCACCATTCGGATTTGTTTTTTTGCAAGTTCAGCACTGGTGAGACTACATCATGGTCATGTCCAAGAATAACACCCGAATATGGCGTGGAATTGAACCGGTGACTTAACATCAGGTGTGCCTTAACAACGCATTCGATCATTGTCTATCCAAGACCCATGGACAAAAGTACACCCATCACTGTCTATTCTATGCCCCATGGGCTTTTTTTTGTATGTTTGGCAACAGTGAGGCTACATCATGATCGTGTCCAATAATAACACCCAAATAGGGCGGGAAATTGAACTGGTGACTTAACATCTAGGAGTGCATTAACAACGCAACCGATCACTGTCTATCCAAGACCCCATGGACCCTCCATGCGGAATAATTTCACTGTAGCCCAGAAGTCTTAATTTGTTCACCAGAATCCGGAGCTGTTACCTCTGCTGCATTATCTGTGACAGGTGGGAACCCAGTACTATCTCATATTTCCAGTTCTCATTCTACTACCTTTCCCCCTGTTTTACTAGGGTTGCCCATCAAATGGTAGAAGAGGACAATCTCTCTCCCAGTGTAGTGGCATTTGCCAGGTTTGCCCCAGCTTAAGTCCTGATACTGGGCCGAGCCAGTGAGTCGAACTTACCAGCAATGAGCGAGGTCCTTGAGTACTCATGGGTCAGATGTTGACTCACGAGTATATTTAATTTTATTACTTGGTAATTCACACTCACAGGCTCAACCTAAACACCTAGGGGTAGCCAGTTTATAAGCCAAAGTAAACAAATATTAGTCATTTGTGTACATTTTTCTGCTTTTTTCTTTCACAGTTCTATGCCAGCAAAATACCAAGGTTTCTGTCTTACATCGAGGGCAAAGGAAGCAGATGTTATCATCAAAATCATCAAGGCAAATTCCCAGCAAGATGAATATAGTGGCAGCAACAGTTCAGCATCCTTCTAGACTGTTCCAGGAGATAATTTCATCCATATTCAAGCTGCTAAAGTTTGTCTTTGCTGAGTTCTCATCCCACCCCACTCAAGTTTGGACATGATGAGGTAGAATGTTCCCATTTTGAGAAAATATTGAGACTTTCCCAGATGTTTTTTTTTTTAAAACCACAATGGCGGGAGAGAAGGCCTTTGGTTGGAACTATTGCAAGAAGTTGCGTTTGGGGGAAGTAAAATATAATTTTTGTGGCAAGGAATTAAGTGGTGGAACAAACCAGTTAAATTATGACCTTGCTGGAATCCTTGGTTGTGATGCAACTCCCTGCTCACAAGGCCCTTTAAATGTTAAACACCAAACAAACTTTGCTTATGAAGAGGTAAAAAAGAAGGTGAGAAGAACCGTTAAAATTGTGCAGTCATCTTCAAATACACCAGCCTCAAAAAATCTCCTCTAAACAGCCCTAGAAACTACTCATTAACATGAGAAATGTAAGTCTAATTGTCAGATCTGCAATGCACAATATTTGGACGGCAAAGGTACTCTTCATATTACAACATAGTGAAGATACAAGTACATACCATCATCTCATCACAAGCTGGTACAACTTGTCCTATCCGCTTATCACAAGATAGGACACTCCAATTGCTTCCAAACCATAGCTAGGGCATTCACCATTAAAAAAACCCTTAAAAGCAATCATGGTCTAGTAAGGCATCATACCAATCTATTCCTAACCACTCCAAAAGCTCAATGACAAGCTGGCATCAACACCAACAAGTCAATGCTTGATCTCCCACTTACGACAAACAAGTCTTCTAGGAGATACCCCAAGCCTACATCACACAAGCCTTTAGTCTTCTTCACTCCTCTCTAGTGCTCATGTTTTAATCTAGGGTTTACATTACTCAAATCCTATTCCTTCTTGCATCACACAAGTAAAAAGGATCCAAAACAAACCCTAGCGCTAGCCTTCCAAGTTTATTTTCCATCTAGGGTTTGCATCCCACAAACCCCAAGTCTTCTTTTCTTGCATCACACAAGCACCAAGTCCTCTAAATAATTTTACAATGGAATATCAAGAATACACTTGTCATTAGCATAAGCTCCAAGTCTTCTTCAAGCTTAAACTTTAAGCATCACACAAAGCTCCAAGACTCCTCTACTTGTCTAGTGATCTTTTTTTTTGGTTCAAGGGTTTACATCACACAAAACCTAGGTTTTTCTTCTCTTGCATCACACAAGTATGTAGCACTAGCATTAATCGTCATGTCTCCTCTAGGATTTATATCACAAACTATAGGTATTGCTCCCTACAAGATTCTCCAAGACAATTATAAAGAATAATGAGTGCATCAATAGTCGTAAGTAATGACAATGGCTCTTTCATCCCTTTATGTAGATAGGTGAGGGTGGCGAACATAAAACATGGACCAGGTCCACACAAGTAACCCTAAACCTAGGTCAACAAAGCAAACCCAGATGAAGTGATCTACATTACAAGGATGGCAAGTGTCAAACTAGGGTTTCACCCAAACCTAAGGTGGTGCACCCTCCAATCATGATGCCTCTTTGAACAAACCACAACACTTCTCCTCGAAGATGGTGTGCTATCCAACACATTGTTAGCCTAAGCCTTCCTTTCACATAGTGGTTCATTCTACAAGCATTCCCATGCAAAGTGCTCCTTCTCTAGTTGTGTTCCTCATGTCCTTTAGTGCCAACTCTCCTCAACAATTGTGCCAAGGTAATTACTTGCTCCAATGCTTTTTCTTAATGTGTCCAAGTCCACGACAAGCCTACATGAAGTATGCTTCTCAATCCAAACATCTTGAAGCAAAGCATCAAAAATCTCCAAAGTGTATGTCACATGGTCCCATTCTTTTAGGGCTAAGTGCCCTCCTCCAAGTGCCTAACACTCATCATCCTAGGTGGATACCTATTCTAATCAAGCAATTGACTCCCCCATTCGAGTTAGTCATCATGCCACATAGGATGGCAACCTCCTGTTAGAAAATTAGAAAGGCAGAAAGATTTTCTTATACTTGATAATTACTTGTGATGTTCTTGATTTGTTATTACGATTGTTTATACCTTCTTTATTTATATCATCAAGCAATTACCAAAGCAATAGCACATAAAAAAATGGACACCAGATGTAGGCACTAGGCTAGGGAAAAACCCCCCTTGAGGGGAAAACCCAGTCAAGAAAATTCTTCCGTTCAATTGTATTCTTTGAGACTCTTCACCCTAGACAAAGACCAGACCTTCCCTCCACACCAAGTCAGCCTCCCAGATCTTCGAGCTCCTTTCCAACAACTTCGACTAGGCAACAACTTCCGCCATTAGGCAACTTCCGACACCAGTGAAACTTGGGAAGACTTCGATTTCCCAATCTAGGGCACGAAACAGAGAGATAGAGGCACCAAGATTTCGTTTTTCTTCTTCTCCTTAAACTCCACCCAACTTGCACTTCCTTTTGGCTTCCCGGTTTCAGACTTCGAACTTCCCAGCTTCCTTAGAGATATCGAACTTGCTTGAGTTGAAGTGGTCAAAATGAATTCACTTTGCTTGTATTTATAGGCTCCATATGAGGTCGAATTAGTGTCCTTAGGCCGACTTGATGTGGAGGATACATAAATTACATTTGACTCAATACTTGACCTTTTTACATGATTCAAAAGCCCAAGAAGGGTCTCTTTAAAATTACAATGACTTTATTGACTTAGAATAAATCCTAAAAGTCCTCAATGGGGACTTTGACCTAAAACATGGTGACCAAGCATGAAACCCATGCTTTAATAAGTCACAATAATAATAATAAAAATTCTTGTTTTTATTCTTTTGACAAGTACATTACAAGTTGACTCAAATACATTAAATGTCTTCCGTACCTAGTTACATTTTCCAACGCTCCCTCTTAACTAGGGAGGTATTCATCATATACAAGTACAAGGAAGATCTCAACTATATGAACTATGAAGAACCTTAGGCATCACAATGCCATGGACTAGATTCCTGACCAGGGAAATCTATCCATTGGTCTCTCAACAATTTAGGCACCGCAATGCCACAGACTATGTTCCTGACTATTGCAATCTATCCAAGTGGGAATAAGGTGGACTCAAGCTTTTAGCCCCTCTAGGTACCATCAGGCTTACTTGCTAACCACCAACCCAAAGATCCAGATGTGTATCCAAAAACAGAGCTCTATAATCAACACCACCTTTCCAACTTCGGGGCCTAGACATCAACACAACGTGCCAGCGATATGTCCTCCTAGACAATGCTTCATTCACAAAGACTCAACACTCCTTGATCTAGCAGATCAATCTCTCCCAATCAAACTGATTGGTAACCAACATGCTATCAAAACTTTAGAGAGATTCCCTGTACAAACACAACCCCCATCAATGATATACTTTCATATGTACATAATCAAATACAAACATCCGAGGTCTAGATGTTGCTTCTCAACTTTTCATAGTAGGACTATCAATCGAATCTCTGACAGAAGATTCCTCAATCATACACTTTCCTTTCCTACTTCTCATGCAACAACATATCCTCCGAAATTCATTCTTCAATCAAAACCAAGCTATTCCCTCCCTCTCAACCAGGGAGCATCTCTTTATCTAGACTCCCTCTTAATCTTAGGGAGATCTCTTATATTCAGGCTTCCTCAGGGAGATCATCTTCTGCTTTTTCGTCATCGGAGAATCTTTCGTGGCTTCCAACCATTTCATCAGAGTTATCATCATCCTCATCATGCTTACCATATCAATGAGCATCTTCAGCATATTGAAGATTGTGTACCTGCACAACTTAGATAGCAAGTACAACCAAATCTATAGAAGCATGAAGTTAGCCATATTAGAATCATGGAAGCATTTCAACTTTATACATATCAGATACCAAAACTTAATTACAAACAAGAGACATATACTCTTCAACATATTGCTAGGGACTTTGTCATAAACCCTAGACTACTTCATAACAACTTTCATTCCATCTAGGTTTTCAATGTTTCTTTCAAAGGGTGCAACATACCCTTCTACAACATATAACAAACCCTAGAAACAATTGAAAAATATAAATCTACAACGCATCTAACAACTTCAGAGTTCAAATGTTAGATTTTCCACTATGGTTGCTTACAAATCCTAGATTTCATACAAGAGAATTAATCAATCAAAACCAATCACAGCTTAGTCATTAACATGACCAAATTTCACTAGGGTTAGTTGCAATCCCTAGATTTTCAATCAACCATCAATTACAACTAGAACTCAGATTTCAACAATCTTACACAAATCTCAAATTATCATATTGTCATCATACATAAGAGATTTTTACTTCTTCTAAGGTTTAACTCAAAAACCCTAGAATTTCATTTTCACAACCTCAACAATCCTTATAAATAGATCTCAAATCGTTATGTCATACATACTAGAGAATTTAACTACTACAAGGGTTTAGCTGCAAAACCTTACATTTACCAAACAACATCAAACTTTGACTAGGGTTTTAGTTCCAAACCGTAGGATTTATGACCACTGACAAACAGGTCAACTCATACATCTAGGACTTCATCATCATGCATAGGCATTTCATATAATGTGTTAGTCAAACCCAACCTCACACATATCAATAAAAATTAGACATATAACAAATTTGATTAGACTAGGGTTTGATTAGACAAACATACACATACCAAGGAAATCAATTCTAAGACATTATAAGGGTCTTGGTTACACATTCCACCAAACCCTAATGAGTTAGGGTTTCAATATAGGAACATAGCAAACCCAAAATCACCAATACTTCAAAGGTTCGAGACTTTAGACTTCATCATTCAACCCTAACAAGTTAGGTTTTCCTGATCATACCCAAAATCCTAAACGTGACATCATTAATAAGACTTCAAATAACATTTCTCAATATCCCTAAGCAGTTTAGGGTTTCATACATTCATATTAACATACCCTTAGGTTAGGGTTTTCTAGAGAACCTGTGTAGTGTTCTATAAAGAATATGAGTGGGGTAGATTTATCACTTGATGAATCACCCAGAACAACAATCAATATGATTCAATATAGCTAGACACAACAATTTTAGTAACAGATTGTCAAATGAGTAAACATTTACTAAAGAAGTCAATGTTTTAAAGCATACCTATGTTCCTCGACAAACCTTGTCTTGAGAGGCCCTCTTTCATACTTCTTGAGAATATAGCTGATTTTTTCCTAATCAAGACAATAGAGGGAGATTGGTGATTAGTATTTAACATAATCAAAACTAAATGAGTACATGAAACAAAAACTGAAAGGAAATGAGATACTTATCTTTGGGAGTTGTTGGGGGCTCCCTCCAAAGCTTGAGGGATACCTATAAACTTACAAAAGAAAAATGTCTTTTCCAAAAACATGTTAAAACCCACAAATTCTAAATGTCAAGAATATAAAATAGAATAACTAGGACTAAAAACAAAGGACTTAGTAGTGTAAGTCTCTTATGTCAGATTCTTCGGGTTTGACTTTATTTGGGTCTCCTTCTTCAACGATGTTGGCTTGATCTCTTTCTCTCTTCTTGTTTCTTGGATTGTCGGGACAATCACTCCTGTAGTGATCCTTCTTATGACATTGATAGCATTCTACCTTGGACATGTCAACTTTCCTCCTTGGTCCTTTCGATTCCTTTCTTTTATGTTGAGAAATGTAGGCATTGGATACTCCTCTAGGATTGGAAACTAGAGAGATCCTCAATTCTTCTTGATTGCAGGCAGTCCATAGTTCTTCAAAAGTGAGAGCTTCCTTCCAACTGTTAAGACCTGCAGCAAATGCACCCTAAGTAGGTGGCAATACTAATATAGCAGTGATCACGAGTTCTTTCTCTCGAACAATTTCATCAATGGCCAAAAGATCATCCTTGATTCTTGCTATCTTCACAAAGAAGGAGGCCACTGCGTTTTCTTTAGTCATCTTTGTGGTCCTTAGCTCATTCTTCAAACTTGCTACTTGACCAATGTTCTTAATAGTGAATAGCTTTGACAAGGCTTCATACATTTCTTGAGCATGATTGATGTTGGCTATGAATGGGACAAGGTTGTCCTTTATTCCTTCTACCATTAGAGTCATGGCCACCAATTCTAGATCCCTGAACTTTACTTTGTCAACATCACTGGAGTCTTTTGTAGGCTTCTTTACTTTTCCTTTGACCAAGTCTAGAACCTTGTTCTTTTCAAGGATGAGGTCAATCCTCTTCTTCCAAGACCTGAAGTTTGAAGCTTCTTTATGCTTGTTCTCTCCCTTGATTGTGTTAGGCATCTTCCTTGAATATAGTAGATTCCTTCCCTGGGATAATCCTTTTGAATGGTTCCTTGATCAAGTGCTTGAGACTGCCTTTTTCTTCTTTCTTCACCAAAGCTCTGATACCATGTTAGAAAATTGGAAAGGCAGAAATATTTTCTTATACTTGATAATTACTTGTGATGTTCTTGATTTGTTATTACGATTCTTTATATCTTCTTTCTTTAGTTCATCGAGAAATTACCAAAGCAATAGAACATAAAACAGTGGACACTAGATATAGGCACTATGCCAGGGAAAAACCCCCCTTGAGGGGAAAACCCAGTCAAGAAAATTCTTCCTTTCAATAGTATTCTTTGAGACTCTTCACCCTAGACAAAGACCAAACCTTCCCTCCACACCAAGTCAGCCACCTAGATCTTCGATCTCCTTTCCAGCAACTTCTACTAGGTATCAACTTCTGGCATCAGGCAACTTCCGGCATCAATGAAACTTGGAAGACTTCGATCTCCCAATCTAGGGCACGAAACAGAGAGAGAGGCACCAAGAGTTCATTTTTCTTCTTCTCCTTAAACTCCACCCAACTTGCACTTCCTTTGGCTTCCCAGCTTCAGACTTCGCACTTCCCAGCTTCCTTAGAGATATCGAACTTGCTTGAGTTGAAGTGCTCCAAATGAATTCGACTTGCTTGTATTTATAGGCTCCATGTGAGGTTGAATTAGTGTCCTTAGGCCGACTTGATCTCTTCTAGGCCGACTTGATGTGGAGGATACATAAATTACATTTGACTCAATACTTGACCTTTTTACATGATTCAAAAGCCAAAGAAGGGTCTCTTTAAAAGTACAATGACTCTATTGACTCAGAATAAATCCTAGAAGCGTTCAATTGGGACTTTGACCTAAAACATGGTGACCCAAGCATGAAACCCATGCTTTAATAAGTCACAATAATAATAATAAAAATTATTTTCTTTATTCTTTTGACAATTACATTATGAGTTGACTCAAATACATCAAATGAAGACCAAACCTAGTTACATTTTCCAACACCTCCTAGGTAAGTGAGTTATGTTGGCACTTTACCCAAGGTCAAGCATCATCTCTAATCGAGCCATTGATATGTCCATAAAGTATCACCAAGGAAGATCTAGCACTATCCTAGCTAGGTGACACACAAATCAATTCTCTTTTAATTTGCAATGTGTAAATCCGATGTCTCCACAAAGTTGGAAGAATAGTCCTCCATCATGACATCAACATCATGCCTACTTTGCAAGCATCCATGAGACTCAAGATCACTACCACAATTACAAGTCCACACAGTCGATCATCTAAGTGATCATTGCTCACTAAGGTGTGTCTCTCTTCAAGTAAGAAATCAAGCAATTTGTAGTTCAACCTCTGGATGGTGAATATGTAAGAAGAACAAAAGAAAAGCAACTTGGTTTACACCATGAAACCAAGCTATTCCATCTTCATCATGAACTTACCCTTTGATAGGGGTTTCAAAAGTACGTTGACATGTTAAAGGAACATAACCCTAGACATTGTTTATTGACAAACTATAAAATAGCTTAAGTGTTAAAATTGGCAACTAGGGCCAAACTCCATGTGGGTCATCTTATTAATGGAAGCTGATATTTTTCTTGGATCCCTCTCATTGAGAGGTGTAGGATTGATCTAAAGATCATCCGATTCCGATAAATATTCATGGAGATATGAATTTATTTGTGTTATTGGACAATTCGTCAAGGAGTGCCAGCAACCAAATAAACCCCTCTTGTGCTCAACGTTTTAGTATAAATAGAGGTGGCCTTCAAGTCATTTCAACACACTTGGGATCTCTTCCTCTCTACTTGTCTTTGGGTTTTAGTAGGAGGAGTGATCCTAAGGGATAACGCTGCCCTAATCCAGAGGGCAGAAGTCGGAACTGCTGGGAATAGCCGGAATTGCCGGAACTGCCGTGAAAATCCGAAACTGCCAGAAATGCTGGGAAATGCCAAAATTGCTGGGAAAAGCCAAAACTGCCAGAACTGTTGGGAAATGCTGGAACTTCCGGGAAATGCCGAAACTGCCGGGAAAAGCCGAAACTGCGGGAACTGTCGGGAATAGCCGAAACTGCCGAGAATAGCCGGAATTGTTGGAACTGTCGGGTATAGCCGGAATTGCCGAAACTACTGGACCTGCCGAGAACTACTTGGAAAAGCCGGAATTGCCGGGAATAGCCGGAACTGCCGGAATTGCTAGAATTGCTCGGAACTGCCGGGAATAGCCGGAACTGTCGGGAATCTCTGGAATTACCAGAATTGCCGAAATTGCCGGGAATAGCTGGAATTGTCGGAACTGCCGGGAATAGCTGGAATTGCTGGAACTGTTAGAACTGCCGGAACTGTCGGAACTGCCGGGAATATAGCCAGAACAACCGAGAAAGCTGACGCAGAGGGCAGAAGCCAGAACTGCTGGGAATCGCCAAAATTGCTTGAACTGTCGAAATTGTTGGGAACAACCGAAATTGCCGAAACATGGTGCAACAATGGCACATAATGCAGTACAGTGATGGGTACAGTCATGATTAATGAAGCATGATGAGATGCATCACAGTGATGATGGGTGCAACATGGTCTAGCACGGTGAGGTGTAGCATGATGACGAAATGCAGCACAACGATAGGTGAAGGAGTCACCTTGGAGAATCAGTTGAAGCAACATGTCTTCAACTGATCTCATGTATCATCTTCTTAGAGATGATCTATGCTCTTATCTAGATAAGTCAAAGTTTTGACTTCTGTTGTAAACATACTATCTCTCTCTCTGCTGAACTATTGAAGAACATATAAGAAGAATTGATCAAGGGTTTCCCCACATTGGGGTTTGTCCCTGGCTAGCGCCACATCTTGTGTCCTCTTGTCTTGGCTTGTCTTCTGCGATTTATGTTTATGTTCTATCTGCAGTTTACTTTAATGCTGATGTGATTGCTAATCTGGAAAATATATTGAGCTAATTGTGAAAATTGAAATAAATTGCTCTAAGCATAGAACATACCTAAAATTAACATGGAATCAAAGTTGAGGTGAAGACAATGCCCAAGAAAGAGTGAAAGAACAATCACCGAAGACAGTTGGGAAAGGACAAAAGGATTAGTGGATTCCTCATCCCTCTTCAAATTCACCGAGGGTGAAGTCGAAGTAGAGAATATTATCAGAATGGCGCAGCGGAAGTTTCTGATGGCCTACCTAAAGATCATTTCATTGGGAAGTTCGGATCTAAGGGTGGAAGGAAAGGCAGATGCCTTGGTTGTAATAAGTTCGACGATTATGTGAAGGAGTGTCCGAATGGCATAGACACATCTCTTGATGAAGATAACAATCATTCTAGGGACATCTTCAATGATCAAAGGAATGACAGGTAATTCAGGTCATCAAGGAAATGGCCGACTCTTCAAAAAAAAAAAGCAAGGAACCCTGGTTATGAAGAATCAAATGTTGTTTTTGATAAGATAAAGAAGCGTTATCTTGTAATGGCCCCCTCTCCTTCAGGTTCTTTGGGAATCTGGCTTATTGATTGTAGTGCTTTAAGGCACTTCATCAGATAGTAGGGTGCACTCTCTAATTTGGTAGAGATGGAAACAATTGTGGGATTATACTTGGAGCCGATGCCACCTATCGTAGAAAGGGTGTAGGGAATGTTACCCCTCAATTAATAAGGGTAACTCGATTCATTTACAGAATCTCTTTTATGTACCTGATCGCAAGAAGAACCTGGTGTCCATTTCAACGATGGAAGTCAAAGGTTATGAGGTGGCACTCATCGATGGAAAGGTACGTGTTTGAAAATAGAATTTTCAAAGATGTTTTTGAGTTCAGGATTGTATCAAGTTGAAGGAAGTCCACCGGGGACCATGTCCATTGACACATAGCCCCAGAGGTCTATGAGTCAGATGGTGACAGGGATGCCTGAATTCAAAAAGAGCATGAAAGTACATGTCTGAGATGTACCGAAGGAAAATCTTACAAGGGGACCATTCCCCTCATGTAGCAAGTCCACAGGTTTGGAACAACCCGAGGGGTTTGAGATTGATAATCAGGAATCTCACGTATGCAGGTGGAAGAAATCCCTCTATGGATTGAAGCAAAACTCCCCGGACGTAGTATGAGAGGATTGATAGCTGTCAGATGAAGCTGAGATTCACTAAGAGTGAAGCCGATCCAAACCATTGTTTGAAGGTTGTGGATGATAGACCTCTCATACCAACACCTTATGAGGACAACCTATTTCTGATAGGTGCAGACCTTCTCATTTGCAGAAGTAAGAGGGAGTTGGATTTCGGATGTGGAATGATAAACTGCAAGCCTGTGACTACCTCGAGGATTTTAACTTTCAAAAGTTATACGGTAGTGATGTCGGACCAGATTTGGGAAATGCCCTTGAGTTTCATTAACTCATTCGCGTTGATGTTCTTGGTGAACTTCCGTCCGGACATATGTTTTGCAGTTAGCATGGTGAGCTCATATTTGGTTGAGCCTCACTGGATTGGTGCCAAGAATCTTCTGAGATATCTTCGGGGCACAATCTCTCATGGATTGAGATACACTGTCGGAAATATGAAACTGCATGATTATTCGAATGCTGACTGGGCAGGCAGTGTGGAGGATCACTAGAGCACTTCCCAGTGCTGGTTCTCTTTGGATTCTGCTTCGATATCATGAATGAGAAGGAAGCAGAAGTCGGTTGCTATAAGCATCGCCGAGACCGAATACATAGCTACGAGTATGATCTCGTGTGAAGCTGCATGGTTGCAGAAGCTCTTAAGTGAGCTGTTTGTACACATGATGAATACCACTGTGATTCTCTGTGACAACCAGAGGGGGGATTCGATTATTGAGGAATCCCGTATTCAATGATTGCTCCAACAGATAGACATCAAATACTGCCTTATCTGGGATATGGTGAGTCGATGAGCGAGGAGGCTCCATCGCATCGAGGCTGATGTATAGGTCGCAGACATTTTGTCAAAGCCCCGGGGAAAGGTCAAATTTGTGACTTTCCTGAACGACTTGGAGTCGTTGAGAGACCTTTTTATAAGGGTCCTGCATGTTGCATGCATTGAGCTCTGGGAGCTCTTGGGGGCTTGGGGTACTTACTAGAGCAACATATGACCACAGGGCGACTCACCCTCCCCTGGTGGTGCGCTATGTACAAGATGACAGGTTCAACCTTCCCCTGTGATACCCCATGGCGACTGTGGAACAGGATGATTAGTTCTTCTGTGGGTCGGGATGATTAGTTCTCTCGTGGCAACTGTGGAACAAGATGATGAGTTCTCCTGTGGGCCGGGATGATTAGTTCTCCCGTGGCAATTATGAAACAGGATGATTAGTTCTCTTGTGGGTTGGGATGATTAGTTCTCCTGTGGCGACTCTGGAGCAGGATGATTCGTTCTCCTGTGGACAGGATGATTAGTTCTCATGTCGAGGCATCCTACCCATGCAGTCTGGGGACTCATGGGAAGTACCTCTCATCTGATCAATGAGCAGGGAAATGGGGTTAGGGACCATAGTAGTACTATCGATGGACGCATCGATATATCTATTGTACTCCCTATGCTAGGATGGCCTCCATTGATCTAGGATTAATAAAAATGATCTAGGATCAGTATGAGTGGTTTGAGACACTCTCTTGTGATATTGATCTTAGATCAATAAAACTGACTTCGTGCCAGTAAGAGTGATGTGACACACTCTTCAGATGAAACTGACTTCGGGTCAGTAGAGAATCGTATGAGACATTCTCAATCAATTCTTCTTCTTCATGGTTCAGCAGAGTAGAGTAGAGCAAAGCAGAGCTCAGCAGAGCAGAGTAGTGCATGGCACTGATGGCAGAGATGGTACAGTCGGACATATGGATCAACGGATGGAGTTCTCCCTAGTTGATAGGGAGTGTTAAAATTGGCAACTAGGGCCAAACTCCATGTGGGTCATCTTATTAATGGAAGCTGATATTTTTCTTGGATCCCTCTCATCGAGAGGTGTAGGATTGATCTAAAGATCATCCGATTCCGATAAGTATTCATGGAGATATGAATTTATTTGTGTTATTGGACAATTCGTCAAGGTCGGCCAACAACCAAATAAACCCCACTTGTGCTCAACGTTTTAGTATAATTAGAGGTGGCCTTCAAGTCATTTCAACACACTTGGGATCTCTTCCTCTCTACTTGTCTTTGGGTTTTAGTAGGAGGAGAAATCTTAAGGGATAACGCTGCCCTAATCCAGAAGGCAGAAGCCGGAATTGCCGAAACTGCCGGGAGAAGCCGGAACTGCTAGGAAATGCCAGAACTGCCGGAACTACCTGGAAAAGCTGGAACTGCCGGGAATAGCCGGAATTGTCGGAACTACTGGACGTGCCGGGAACTACCGGAACTGCTGGGAAAAGCTGAAACTGCCGGGAACTGTCGGGAAAAGCCGAAACTGCCGAAACTGTCGGGAAAAGCCGGAATTGCCAGAATTGCCGGGAATAGCTGGAACTGCCAGGAACTGTCGAGAATAGCCGGAATTGCCGGGAATAACCGGAATTGCCGGAACTGCCGAGAATAGCTGGAACTGCCAGGAACAGCCAAAACAACCGGGAAAGTTGATGCAGAGGGCAGCAGCCGGAACTGCTGGGAAAAGCTGGAACTGCCGGAACTGTTGGAACTGCCGAAATTGCCGAAATAGTCAGAGCATCTGTCTCTGAAGGAGAGCAACATGCAAGGGACAACTAACTGACATTGGGACAGTTGTATGGTACTTAGTAGCAAATACACCAAGCATGCAATGTTACAGCGAGCATGCAAGGGACAACTAGCATGCAAAGGACAACAAGCAAGCAAGATGCAACCAACGCATAGGTTAGTATGGAAACATGGTGCAACAATGGCACATAATGTAGTACAGTGATGGGTATAGTCATGATTAATGAAGCATGATGAGATGCAACATAGTGATGATGGGTGCAGCACGGTGAGGTGCAACATGATGTCGAAATGCAGCACAACGATAGGTGGAGTTACCTTGGAGAATCAATTGAAGCAACATGTCTTCAACTGATCTCATGTATCATCTACTTAGAGATGATCTATGCTCTTATCGAGATAAGGTGTTGACTTTTGTTGTAAACGTACTATCTCTCTCTCTGCTGAACTATTGAAGAATATATAAGAAGAATTGATCAAGGGTTTCCCCACATTGGGGTTTGTCCCTGGTTAGCGCCACATCTTGTGTCCTCTTGTCTTGGCTTGTCTTCTGCGATTTATGTTTATGTTCTATCTGCAGTTTACTTTAATGCTGATGTGATTGCTAATCTGAAAAAGATATTGAGCTAACTGTGAAAATTGAAATAAATTGCTCTAAGCATAGAACATACCTAAAATTAACATTGAGACTAAGGGAGACATGAACAATGGCTTATCAAAACTCCAACACCCCTAATGCCAACATCATAGGCCAAAATATTTTGGCACCACATCAAGAACTACTCAGGGCATCATCTCAGCTCATTGATCTTGAAATACCATGCTTGTGGTGAAAATAACAACAACCCATAAACGGTTATTGTCAAAGTGTGAACATGAGATTCCCTATCATGCACCTAAAAACCTTTAGAAATTGAAGCAACAACCTCAACAAGGTCAACCCCCTCTTTCTAAGCTAATCTTGAGGCAAGAGTAACATCAAGGTCAACACCGTCTTCTTGAGAGAATCCAACAACCTTGTCATTGGTTCTCATCATGTCTCCCATTAATTACAAGCTTGGAATCAATCGCTAATTCCACCACCATAGGTTTTGAACCTATGTCGAAGTTGTCGTCAACAATCTTATTCAATGCCAAACACTCCTTTGTTCTACTAGTGTAAATCGAAATGCTAGTGGTCCTTTATCTTTATAGGGATTTACCCAAACCCTAGCACTCTGAGACAAAGTATAGAGTATAACCACAAATGAAGAATAAAACATGAAAGATCAACTCTCCAAGATCATGTACAAAGTATATTTTAACATAATACAAGTGCACAAGATGACCTACTAAGATTCACCAATAGCTTAGGATCACACTAGCTATCATATCTATGATCAATCTCTCAACTTGTACAATGTACAAGATGTACATACAATACTACCCCCAATGGATAATGCCAAAAGCTCCCTCCAATTTATGACAATCATTGAAAATGAACAAAATCACCATCTGTAAGCCCTTGAGTCACAATTCAGACCAAAACCAATAATCATTAATCTATCACAGAATAAATCAACCCCTCATGGTTTCCAAGAATTGGCAAAACAATCAAATGGTTAAACATGTTTATCACATGCATCAACCCATTTCGAGCATTGGCATGCCTTGATAAAGTTCCTTGAACCCAACGACCTAGCAATTTACTACCTAATAGATTATTACAGATCTATTAAATAAAAAGCACAACTGGGATCTTAACAAAACTGCACAATGGAAGCAAATTAAACGACCAATTTCAATCACATAAGCACACACAAATTTTTTGCCCAATCAAACAATTCTTCATTCAAATAACTTCAAAACCTACTCGGGCTCCTTTACTGGGAAAATGGCCCTTTGATCCAGGTGATCGAACCTTAGATTTGTGCTTCAATCTATCTCTTGGCTGATTTGGATCTCCTTTGTTGCTCCTTGCACCTTCCTTGGACTTGGCACACTTAAATGGGAGTCTTTCTCCACCCAACCACTTAGACGTCCTTCTCTCAATGTCTTGTGCTCACTCAATGTGTCTTCTCACTTAGCCTAGCCTTTCTTTTATAAGCTTGAGTTATGACTGAATCCACAACTCTAATGTCCAAAGTGATTGATAGTTGAGATTAGATGTAACCTCACTTGAGATTGATGATTGAGGTTCATCTAATTTACTAATGCAAAAGCCTTTGCATTTCATTAGATTAAATCATTTTTTCTTATAAAAGAAGTTAGTTTAATCACTAAAATAATTGCTAAGGTTAAGGGTGTATTAGGAAACTTCCACCCACCTAGACACTTAAGCTTGTGCAAAAGTACCTACTCAAGCTACAAATAACAACACTTTCTCTTAGCCAGGGAGGTACTTTTTGAAGATCCACCTGGAATTGGTTGTCCCTCTGGTCCTGGCATATTGTCATTCTTTGGAGGCCTACTCTCCTTGAATGTGCTTGTTAAATTTGGACAACTAGGTCCAAACTCCATGTTCTGATGCTCAGATTAAGAGGCTAATATTTTTGTTGGATTCCTCTTTCTGAGAGGTGTAAAATCCATATAAAAATAGTCTTAATCCGATGAGCAGAACTTATATTGTGAATTTATTATTCTTAATAAATTATATGTGCAAGGTCAGCCAGTTTTGTAATGTAGGCTCACATGCCCAACAGATGTGTCACACACCCTCATTGATGGATATATATACAGGAAAAGTTGGAGAGAATTTTATCACAACTCAACTCACATCTTCCTCTCTCATCTTAGAGAGTACGCTACCTGGAGGACGAATTTCAGCCACACGTGGGAAGGACGAAGAGGACAGACCGTACGGATTTTCTGTTGCTAGGGTTTCTGCTGCTAGGGTTTTGCAGAAAGTTTGACCAGCGTTGACTTTGGTCAACGCTTGGTCCAATCAAGCTGAAAATTGGTGGAAAGTTCGATTTTTGAAGGCCGTACTATCTGGCACAAAAATCAAGGTCGAAGGGTTGACCGTTTTGCTGCTGCGTTGACTTTTAGCTTGCTGCCCCTGCGTTGACTTTTCAGGACAGCGTTGACTTTTTGTAGAATTGACTTGGGTTGACTCATCTACTAGTTGGAGGGATCTTGTGACACATCTGGGCTGGCTGACCAAAGGAGACTTTGCTGGTTGAAGCATCCTGTTGACCGCCGAAACGAACACACACATTTTTCTTGTTTCTGATTTGTCTTCTGTAAGATCTGCTTATATGTTCTATCTGCATTTTGCTTAACTACTTGTATGATTGCTGTGAGAAAAGTGAAATTGCTCTTAGCATAGAACATCTACAAAACTTTACATGGTATCAGAGCTGAGGTGAAGACAAACTCTATCTATAGCAATCATCATCGAAATAATCATGCCCTAATCGAAGTCAATGGATGCCTTTGTGTCGCTGTACATAGAGGATTATATACGCTATCAATGATATACGTTGTAACGGAAAGATATACAGCGCAGCTGTAGAGGATATGTTTAGGCAGTAAAGGAAGCCGCAGTCATAAGGACATGAGGCTGCAGTCATGAAGAGTCAAGTCGTAGTGATGAAGAGGTATCTGCAGGCTTAAGGCTCTGGCCAAAGTGCGAAGAAGAGTATTTCTGTGTCTTTTGTTTATGATCTGATTGGCCAAGTAAGGAAGGAGGCTAGCTGAGCTTGTAAAGAGGAGTTCTGAGCATAAATGCATGGGTTATTCTCTATGCACAGGCCGTTGAGTGATTTTGAGTTTTACAATGGGACAAAAGTCTGTTTTGAGAGGGCCGAGAGGCCCGCAAGGAGCAGGAAGAAGGCCGCAGTACCCTTGACCATCAACGTAGGAATTAAAGAGGTTTGAAGGCTGTATAGTGGGCTGTCGTAGAAGCCACAGAAAGCCCTAACCAGGGCCGAAATTTCAGGGTCCTGTGCATTGGTCAAAATGTAGTTGTGGACAGAAATATGACGTCTATCACAGGTATATGCTTGTCTTTTATAATGATGAATTTGCCAGATACTATGGTCTAGATTAGACAGTTTGCAATTCTGGTATAATGGGCTGTAAGAAGATGCTTGGTAAAGCTCCAAGTATAGTCCCTTGAGAAGGACAACAAGGGCTGTTAGAAGGTAGATGATTTGGAGTCTTAAAAATGGATATATGGAAGAGCTTAAGGGTAGTCAAGTGGGCTTATTATCAGACCCCATCTTCTGTACGTATGACAGTGAAATATGACAATATGACAGAGTTTTTGACAGTGATCTTCTGCACTCATTGTAGTGTCACTTACTCTTATAACAGTTATGCATAGCAGTGATATTGTTCTCTTGACAAATGGAGATGATATATGAAAGAGATATTTGTTCCTATGACAATAATGTTTGGGCAGCGACTTTAGTGATATTTGGACAATGTTTCTTGATGTGTGGAAGTGATTCTTGTATGACAGTGATTTATATGGCTGTGATGTGACAATGATATATAGGACAGCATGATGATGATGCATAGGCAGCATTATAAGATCATGAACATGAAGGGCTGCCTGATTTTGGAAATAATCATAAAGGTGTATGTAAGGGCTGAAGGAAAACATACAAGGGGACCTTTCCCCTCAAGTGTCACAAAGACATCTGAGATATTGCAACTGGTCCATTCTGATCTTTCTGGTATGTTGCCTGTAACATCCCTGGGGGGATGTTCTTACTATATGACATTTACTGATGACTTCTCTCGCAAAACCTGGATGTACTTCTTGAAAAAGAAGGATGAGGCTTTCATGTGGTTCCGTACCTTCAAAGCCTTGGTGGAAAATATGACCGGAAAGAAGATCAAGATTTTGAGGACTGACAATGGCACTGAATATGAGTCAAATGAGTTCAAAGACTTCTGCAGAGAAGCTGGCATTAAGAGGGAGACTACCACTGCACTCTCTCCACGTGTTTGGGTTTTGTGGACAGAGAGATCTAGAGGAGAATCCGCAGTTCTAAAGAGCCCTCATACGCTGTCCCAAGAGGCCCTTACACGCTAAGAATAGGAGCCCTAAATCTGCAGTATATTGGGCCCTAAATCTCTGTTTTATTGGGTGCAGGTAAGGGCATTTCCAGTGAAGGAAGAGGGGACGTTTAGGTCACTCCTATGACTGTTTTGGAGCGAAAATTAACCAGCAGAAAGGCCTCAATAAAGGAGACAAAATTCTGGGTTGATTTGAATATTATGTGCGGGCTGGAAACTCTGTTTCAGCAGGCCGTGGGTACAGGAAGCCACCTGTGGTAGGCCGCAGGCCCTTACCCCACTGAAAAGGCATTGCGTGGGACTGTTTTGGGGCTAGATTGAGCCCTAATCAACAGCGTGGATGCAGAGGACTTATACAAGGGTAGCACGTAGTTTTTGAAGGCTGTTTGGTGACTTGGTTAAGGGCTGTTGCAGCATATGGATGCCCTAACCAGTCACAATTAGGAGCAGCAGCGAAAACAGATTGGAACAACAATTTATGCCTTGTGTTGGGTCAAGGAATTTGATCAGTTTTGGATCAGATGGTTGGGCAACCTGTGGGAGCAAATTTGGAGGCTTGATTGGGTGATCGTAAGCCTCAATTAGTGCAGATCTGACTGTGTTGTAGTGTTGCAACGTGATGATGCAAAGGCAGCATGGGTAGCATGCAGCGTGATGATGCATAGACAACAAAGAAGATATGAATCTCCACTAGGAGTACATTACAATGAAAAGACCAGATCTGTCATTCTTGTTGATTTGGGGTAGCAATGTGATGCTGTATAATGAGAGCAACATTACAGTCATTGAGGTGCAGATCCATGATGATTGAGAATTGACTATGACGATATATTTGCACCTGTGGCTCGATATACCACCATCCGATCCATCATAACCCTTGCTGCTACGCAAGGATGGAGTCTTCATCAGATGGATGTCAAGACCGCTTTTCTGCATGGTGCAATAAAGGAAGAGGTGTATGTAGAACAACCTCTGGGATTTGAAGTTTAAGATCGAGACACTTATGTCTGCAGGTTGAAGAAAGCCCTCTATGGGTTAAAGCAAGCACCCAGAGCTTGGTATGAGAGGATGGATAGTTACTTGATGAAGCTGGGCTTCACTCGAAGCAATGCTGATCCAAACCTTTACTTTAAGGTTGTGGAAGGAAAGCCTCTCATTCTAGTGCTATATGTGGACGACCTCTTCCTGACAGGTGGTGACCCTCTCATTCATCAATGTAAGAGGGAGCTTGCTGCTGAGTTCGAGATGAAAGACCTAGGACTGATGCACTATTTCCTAGGCCTAGAGGTCTGGCAGAGACCTGGAGAGATTTTCCTTTCTCAAGAAAAGTATATTGTGAAGCTTCTGGAAAGATTTGGGATGGTGGACTGTAAGTCCGTGTCGACACCAATGGAACTCAACTTTAAGAAGTTGAGTGGCAGCGCTGCAGGGCCTATCTTGGCCAATCCTACCGAGTATCGTCAACTCATAGGAGCTTTGATGTTCTTAGTGAACACCTGTCCGGACATATGTTTTGCAGTGAATACTTTGAGCCAACAGATGGTTGAGCCTCATCATTTTCACTGGGTTGGTGCCAAGAATCTTTTGAGATATCTTCGGGGCACGATAAACCATGGGCTGAGATACACTGCTGGGAGTGTGATACTCCGGGATATACTGATGCCGATTGGGCTGGCAGTGTGGTGGATCGTAAGAGCACATCTGGATGCTGTTTCAATCTTGGTTCTGCTTCGATCTCATGGATGAGCAGGAAGCAGAAGTCGGTGGCTTTGAGCACCGCGGAGGCCGAATACATTGCTGCTAGTATGGCCTGTTGTGAAGCAGTTTGGTTGAGGAAGCTCTTTAGTGAGCTGTTCCAACATGTGCTAGATACCACTGTAATACTCTGTGATAATCAGAGTGGGATTCGTATGACTGAGAATCCTGTGTTCCACGACCGATCCAAGCATATTGATATCAGGTACCACTTTATCCGGGATATGGTACAGCGAGGCGCCGTAAGGCTCGATCATATAGGAACTGATGAGCAGGTCGCGGATATTCTCACTAAGCCCCTGGGGAAGGTCAAGTTCCTAACCTTCCGTGAGAGTCTTGGTGTCGTGGAAAGACCCTATGATGTGGGTCCTGTTGGACGATGAGCTCTGGGAGCTCTGGGGGCTTTGGGGATAGCTTCTCGAAGCTATAAGCACTCATAATGCTTCTGCCCCACCCTTGTGATTATTGAGCTGGTTCGCCACTCATTTAATCTGTGCCCCGTATGCATCCTACCCATTGAGTTCAGGGCTCATGGGAAGTACCTCTCATTTGGCCAATGAGGTGTGGAAAAGCTAGAGACTATTAGCAAAGACTGATGGACGCATCAGAGATTGCCGTACTCTCTATCTAGGATGGCATGGTCTAACCTCTTGATCTGGGATCAAGATTTGTGAGGTCTGGGACCTCTGGACTGATTATGTCAGTCGGGGAATGATGTCTTTGTGACTGACCCACTTCTGTTCTGAAATAAAGAAGCCAGCAAAGCAAGTTTCGGCGGGATGACTCACGATGTTGATTGCACTAATAAATGGAGTTCTCCCTAGTTGAGAGGGAGTGTTAAATTTGGACAACTAGGTCCAAACTCCATGTTCTGATGCTCAGATTAAGAGGCTAATATTTTTGTTGGATTCCTCTTTCTGAGAGGTGTAAAATCCATATAAAAATAGTCTTAATCCGATGAGCAGAACTTATATTGTGAATTTATTATTCTTAATAAATTATATGTGCAAGGTCAGCCAGTTTTGTAATGTAGGCTCACATGCCCAACAGATGTGTCACACACCCTCATTGATGGATATATATACAGGAAAAGTTGGAGAGAATTTTATCACAACTCAACTCACATCTTCCTCTCTCATCTTAGAGAGTACGCTACCTGGAGGACGAATTTCAGCCACACGTGGGAAGGACGAAGAGGACAGACCGTACGGATTTTCTGCTGCTAGGGTTTTTGCTGCTAGGGTTTCGCAGAAAGTTTGACCAGCGTTGACTTTGGTCAACGCTTGGTCCAATCAAGCTGAAAATTGGTGGAAAGTTCGATTTTTGAAGGCCGTACTATCTGGCACAAAAATCAAGGTCAAAGGGTTGACCGTTTTGCTGCTGCGTTGACTTTTAGCTTGCTGCCCCTGCGTTGACTTTTCAGGACAGCGTTGACTTTTTGTAGAATTGACTTGGGTTGACTCATCTACTAGTTGGAGGGATCTTGTGACACATCTGGGCTGGCTGACCAAAGGAGACTTTGCTGGTTGAAGCATCCTGTTGACCGCCGAAACGAACACACACATTTTTCTTGTTTCTGATTTGTCTTCTGTAAGATCTGCTTATATGTTCTATCTGCATTTTGCTTAACTACTTGTATGATTGCTGTGAGAAAAGTGAAATTGCTCTTAGCATAGAACATCTACAAAACTTTACAGTGCTCTTAGGAGCCTCTACATGCTCCTGAGCATCCTTCAATGTGTGAACAATTTTGCTTGTCAACTTGTATAAATTTCTCTCTAAAACCTTGATAGCCACTGCAATGTTTGGGCTAGATTTCTCCAGATGAATAAGCATATGACCATTCCTAAACATAACTATATATAGTCTATCCTCTGTGATTGATATTGATAACAAGTCCAACCCCTTCCCCCCCCCTTTCACTGCATCCTTGGCACCATTACCAAGCTCCACATATGAATTTGAATCTCTTTTTGTTAGATTGCTAAATAGCTCTCGTGCCTTTGTCACATGGTGTGATGCACCACTATCCAGTGTTGAAATTTTGATGTTCTATGTTGTAACAATCACTTCTTACAAAACTTCTTTATGCAACAATATTAGATAAGCAATTGTAGAAATAACATAAATCAAATGCACAATAGAAGACAACCACGAACTAAATGAAACACTGAGAATTTAGGTCCAATGACCAGGGAAAAACCCAACTAGATTCTTCTTCTCTTAGAAATCAATTGTCAACAAAGATACATAGTACAATAAGAGATCAAAAGAATGAGTATGTTCACCCAAATCTGAACAAGTTGTAGCATGAAGATCACTGGTAGCAGCGACAGATGCACACATTGAATCGACCTTCCTTCAACTGAATCAACACTGAAACACTGAATCAACCTTGGCTCACCAAGGTCTACTATTACTCTCCAAGTCTCTCTCTCATGATCTTCTTCAACTCTCTCCAACTCTCTCTCAAGTTCGAATTCTTCTTTCACAATGCACAAGTAGTGAGGGGAGAAAGAATGAAGGCACACACACACACATGTAGGAGGAGCAATGAATCCATGCCATAGAGGAGGAGTAACTCGCATGCCAAGAGGGAGAGTAACATATGCCCATTTAGGAAATGTAACTCATGCCATTAAGAAGGTACACATGCCTTTGTAACTTCTGCAATTAAGAAGGAGAGTGTAACATATGCATTAAAGAGTGTGTAAGAGGAATCTTTCATGACACACTTTAATGAGAGCAGAAGAGAGTGTAAGAGGAATCTTTTATGATGAGCTTTTATTGAGTGTAAGAGAGTGTAAGAGGAATATGCCATGCCAATAATGAGAGTGTAAGAGAACATTATTAAGAGCCATCATTGAGTGTCTTGAATTTCTTTTTAATAATAATATAATAGCATCAGAAGAATAATAATAATAATATTAATGATTAAGTCGAAATTGAACTATTAGGATTGACTGATGATTAGAAGATATTTTCCTTCAAGAATACTTGATTTCCAATTTGATGCAAGGTGATTTACTATTTTCGAAAAGTCATACTTGAGACTTTCTATTTTTAGAATTCATCCCCGAGCTACCAAATTTTCAACACTCCCTCTCAGCTAGGGAGGAATTTCTTTCTGCAACAAAAGATCTTTGCTTTCTCTGCTCATCTTTGTTCATCTCTGCTTTGTATCATTTGGAACAATGATGTCTCACTCTAATGAAGAAGAATCATCACAGGGGAGATTCATCCATCACCCTCTATTCACTTGGGGGGATTGCCACTTGCCAACATATGACAAGAATCTCGCACAACCAAGTCTCATCTCTGCTTGGGAGGATAACCTACTTGTTAAGGATCTTGCACAACAAGTCACGTCTCTGCTTGGGGGATAATCCACTTGTCAAGGATCTTGCACAACCAAGTCACGTCTCTGCTTGGGGGGATAACCCACTTGTCAAGGATCTTGCACAACCAAGTCATGTCTCTGCTTGGGGGGGTAACCCACTTGACTCTCACACAACTAAGTCTCATCTATGCTTGGGGGATCCACTTATCGACACATGACAAAGATCTCGCACAACCAAGTCTCATCTCTGCTTGGGGGGATCCACTTGTCAACGCATGACAAGGATCTCGCACAACCAAGTCTCATCTCTAATTGGGTGGATAACCCACTTAACAAGGATCTCACACAACCATGTCTCATCTCTACTTGGGGGGATCTACTTGTCAACATATGACAATGATCTCGTACAACCAAGTCTCATCTCTGCGTGGGGGGATCCACTTGTAAAGACATGACAAGGATCTCACACAACCAAGGCTCATCATCCATGACCACCCTTTCTAGGAAGGGTTACATCTATTAGTCCAAGCCGCTCTTGGAAAACCAAGAACTTTCCTTTCGGCAAAGGCTTGGTAAGTATGTCAGCTATTTGATAATCAGTCACAATATGGTGGAGCCTCACTGCTCTTCTTTGCACTGTATCCCAAATATAGTGATATTTGATATCAATGTGCTTGGACTTGTCATGGAACATGGGATTTTCTGCAAGTTGAATCCCACTATTATTGTCACAGCATATTACTGTTGTATCTAGCACATGCTCAAACAACTCTCCAAAGAGTTTCCTTAGCCATACTGCCTCATAGCTAGCCATGCTAGCAACATTGTACTCGAGTTCAGTCATGCTAAGAGTTACAGACTTCCGTTTCTACTCATCCAAGATATCATGGAAGATCCCAAGCTAAAGCAACATCTAGATGTGCTTTTCTCTATCAATAGAGTTACCAGCCTAATCAGCATCAAAGTACCCATATAGTCTTACATCTCCGACAGTATATTTCAATCCAAGATTGATGGTCCCATGCAGGTATCTCAGTACATGCTTTGCAGCAATCCAGTGTGCATGAGATGTTTTAATCATATATTGGCTTAGAGCTAAGTTGCAGGAAACGTTGGAGAAGGGTTCGTTTTCAGCCGGAAACAAAACGGAAACGAGGAAACTCGTATCGTACGGCCTAGAAACGTGTTTCTGGCCATACTGGCCCATTTCTCGAGGAGGAAACATGGCTAGTATAGCCGGAAACGTGTTTCCGGGCCGTACGATGGAGTTTCCTCTTCTAACTTGACTTTTTCTTGTATTTGTTTCTAATTTTTTTAGCTTCTAATTTTTTATTGGGCGACTAAAATATCTTCTGGATGCCTCTCAAGTTATAAAAAAGAGGATTTTTTTGAGTGGGGCAGCCTAATGTTCAAGCCTATGGCCCTAGTGTTGATATGCAATTCATGGTAATGTTAAAGAATTTAAGTAAAAGTGACATTCTCCTTTATTTTTCATTTTCATCCTTTTACTTAAATTTTTAACATTACCATGAAATGACTCAGGATGTTTGAGAGTGGTTTCGCCCTCATTGCATTTCATATGGAGAAAGTAGAATTTTAGATCTCACTGAAAATCCAGCAGACTTATCTGTTTTTCAGGATTTCATGATTGGGGGGATTGCAATGTTTCCATTGGATTTTGTCATGTACTAGGGTATGGAACTTGTATTTAATCAAGAGGATCAAAACCTCTATGTAGGGGAGACTCCCAATAATCAAGAGCACGTAGGATACTATGGTATGGAACTTGTATTTAATCAAGAGCACTAAGGTCGTTTGACTATGTAGGAGGAGACTCTCAATCAAGCACGAGACAAGAAATTAGAAATTTCTTGTGGCTGATTTTGGATATTGCTATTTTCATTATGTGATCATTCATGAGTAAATGTGATGTAAATTTAGAGACTTATAGTTTATGCATTGACAATTGACAATTTAATCATAATGTAATAAATTAGAATGTATCATATATGCTTTATGATTGCACATATTTCTTAAATGTCCTAATATATATATATATATATTTTGCGTTTCCCTGTTTCCAAAATTTGGGGGGGTCATGTTTCTTACCCATGCCCGTTTCAGAAACTCGTACCCGTTTCCCCGTTTCATACAACTTAGGCTTAGAGTATTGACCACAAAACATATGTCTGGTCTAATGTTCACTAAGAACATCAATGCCCCAATCAATTGTCGATATTTAGAAGGATTTGCCAAATCAGGACTTGTAGCTTCACCCACAACTTCTTGAAGTTCATCTCCATTGGATTATTCATGGATTTACATTATATCGTGACAAATCTTTCTAGCAGCGTGACAACATATTTTCCTTGAGAAAAGAAAGTCTTACTAGGTTTTTGCGATACTTCAAGACCCAGAAAGTAGTGCATCAAATGAAGATCTCTCGTTTCAAATTCAGAAGCTAACTCCCTCTTACACTAGAGAGTAAGAGGTTCTCCACCTGTCAAGAATAAGTCATCAATATATAATACCAAAATCAAAGGCATACCTTGGAACGTTTTGAAGAAGAGATTTGGATCAACATTGCTTTCGGTAAAACCAAGCTTCATCAAGAAGCTATCAATGTGGACATACCAGGTTCTTGGAGCTTGCTTCAAGCCATAGAGGGCTTTCTTCAGTCTACACACGAGTTTCCGGTCATGTACTTCAAATCCTTATAGTTGCTCCACAAATATTTATTCCTTGAAGAAGCCATGCAGAAAAGCAGTCTTCACATCCATTTGGTGAAGGGACCTGTTGACCACTACCGGTCAACTACCCATAGCAGTACACCCCCTTTTCTTTGTGGCAAAAAGGGTAGCGCTTGATCGACATGTCCGTGCCATTCTACAGTCATCAACAGCTTGATCAATTTATGTTGTAAACCCAGTCTGCATGTATAAATTGTAAATAATCTTAGCAGATATGAGTCATGTATATAAATTGCCTAGGTGGACCTAATTTTCTAAGTGATAATCTACGTTCCGGAAGGTTTTTCGTCTCACCGATCCATGATCGACAGAGTTTTCCTTCAGCCTAACCCCAAAGCCGGAATGGATTTTGTCACTAGAATCTTAGGAGAATCCTAGTGTGTTAATCTGCTAGATTATAGTTGTGTCGCAGAACTGGGTGGTTTATGAGGGTCTGTGTCAAATAGGTTCTCCCCCTTGAGATGTAAAGTTGTAAAAATCATGATGTAAAGTGTCCTAAGGGTTAGAAAATGTTTTTAATCCCCTCATAAGTCCTAAGTCCTAGGTCCTAGGTGATTTTTCCAAAGGTTAAGTTCGAGGATCCATTTAAAAATAAATTAAAAAAAAAATAAAAAAAAATTGAAAAATTAAAAAAATAAATAAAAATAATAAAATAATAAATAATAAATAAAAATAATAAAATAAAGTAAAAACTTAAAAAATAATAAAATAATAATATTTTGAGTAAATAAATGCAAAATTTCAATTTTTTAATGCATTAAAAATTCGACGGATGAGATTAAGAGATATCTTGATCCTCATCGACGGTCAAGATCATTTTGACATGGATCACTCGAATTAGCTGTTGGGAATTTTTCCTTTAAATAAGGTGTTAGGGGTCATTTGACACGCAGATTGGATCTTAGAGTCTGGTGCTAAAGAAGCTCTCTTGTAAATTTTTCTGGTGCTAATAAAGAAGACTTTGGGGTTAAAAATCTTGCTGGTGTTACTCTTTTGAAAATGCTGTAAGATTGTTCTATTTTTTTTTTCTGCATAATTTTATTTTCAGCCATTGATGATAGCTTAATGAAGATTGATCTAGGCATAGGTATCTTGTCTGATCTTTGGGGTTTGAATAATAGTTTAGATTCTGAAATATAGTGGCAGGTATCTCCATTTGATTGGGGTTTCACTATTGTTTTCTCCTTCTATGTTAATGGTTGATTTTAAGCTGTGCAGGAAATCCTTTTTTTTAGATTATCGGGCGTTAGGGGAAGTTCTCGGCTGAACCAGCCAACTCCGAGGTTGTGTTTTCTAAAAGAGCCCAACGAGTTCTTGATCCCGGGCTTATCATTCGAAATATTTTTATGAATGCATGCAGGGTTTTCTGAAGCGTTTTACATTAAAATTAAATTCTGATAATATTACTGTGATTATTGATAAATCTGGCTTCTTAAGAGCTTTCAGTTTGTAAATACTGTAAATTTTTACTGGGTTTAGGGTTTTCAGTTTTTGTTTTATGCACGTTATTTTTGGGTGATTTTTCATTCCAGGTTGCAGGGTTTCTAAAGATTTCCAAGGTTTATCTGTGCCGTTTTGCTGTCCAAGGGTTTCAGATATCAGTTGTTTTCAGATCTGGGGTTTCATTATTTGCAGGAAGTTTATTTTTATGTGCTCCCCATCAAATTCCAACTCCTGTACGCTGCCAAAGTCTGCAAAATTATTACGCTGCCACCATAACCTTGCATCGATTTCCTTCAGCCGCCGTCCAGCTATACACTGTCACATTTCGTTTCACCTTGCTCTTTCCCAAACTCGTTCGAGCTGCCAGGCTTGCGTTCTACGCTTTCTCTCATCTCTACGTTCCCATTGTTATCGCCCTGCGTGCATCCCTTCAATCCTCTGCCCGTCGAACTCCTCCATGTGTTTTTTTTATTTTCCATACCACCAAAACGCTGCAGATCCCGGTCCCTTCTGCGTCCAATCCTCAACTGGCGGCTTTATTTGCTGCAAACGAATTGTTAAAAACTTGCAGATGAATCGTTGTCACCTCAAATCTGCAAATGAAAGCTCAGAACAGACGTGGTTTCAAATCATTCCCTCTTCCTTCACGCTATCACCATCGGATTCCCTTACGCAGCAAGAAACGCTTCAGATTTCTATGGTTACTTCCTCAGTGCTGACCTGCTCTTCGATATACACCTGCAATTGCTCGACGGCTTCATCCGTGCTACGCTCCCTTGCAACCTTCATCGCAAACCCGTCGAAGCACCCTGTCGTAAAATGCGCTCACTGAACAGTAAATCATCACGATTTTTTTTTAAATTTTGTTTGTGTATGGTTAATGCGTTTTGTGGTTAGTTTTATTTTTTTTATGTAGCGTGCTTTAACATATATTAAAAAGAATAAAAAAGGCAAGACTCGATTTTTTCATTTTTCCTTAGATTTTAGTTTTGGTCAATTTCGACTTCAAATTTAGAATTTTATTTAATTTTTGTTTAGTTTAGGTTTCATACAATAAAAGTTAAGGTTTAGTTGTTCATTTAGGTTAATGTATATTTGACTCAAGTTTTTATCAATGTTTTAAGACTCCGACTCCGACTCCGACTCGGCCGAGGATCGACTCCGACTCCGACTCCGAAATGGTAATGACTCGGCTGGCTCGATTTCAATGACTCAGTCGTTGTAAAAAATACATTAAATATTTATTTTTTTTATTAAAAAACATAATTTTAAATATTTTAAACATAATTTTAAAGATTTTCATTCATGTTTCCAAACACACAGCATTATAATATAGATGGAAGACAACATATGATCAAAGTAGGCTCATGAACCAATCCACTATATCAAAATGGTACCCAATGGCAATACATAGTCAACTGTAGTCTGTCATACATGATCAATTCTAACCATGTACAGTGTCCTATTTGTTTGGACAACCCTCCATTGTGTCCTCAAATAACAACCTGTGGTCACATCTTTTGTTTTCCTTGTATTCTACGGTATTTGATGATGGGAGAAGGGGATCACAAAGGTGACAATTAGGAGAAGTGCCCCCTCTGCTCTGTTATGATTTCATGTAAGGATCTTCATACCGTTTGCATTAGTAATGTAAAACACTATGATGTTGGGAAACATATTGACTTCACACTTTTAACAAGGGCAAAAAATTCTGTCATTCCTTTTGAAAAGAATCAGTATTCTCTGGGTGCTTTGCCTCACAGTATAGATGGTCAGTGTAATGCCTTTTCAAGGTTTACTCTAACATATGATCCAGAGTTTTCTGCAAGCAAGGCAGCACTCGAGCTTACTAGATGGATTGAGAAAGTACAGTCTGAAGGGGGTGAAGATCTGGAGTCACTCCCTTATGTGTATGCAGCGAGAGATCAATTAGAAGAAAGGAAAAAGGCATGGACTGAACGTCGTGCCTCAGAATATCTCAGTGGTAGTCCCCCACTGAAACAACAGCTTATGGCTGATGCTAAATCAGGGTCCGGTAAACTTAAGATTGACAGTTTTGATTCAGTAAAGGAGGATGATCCGTCAGAACCACAAGGTGTTCAGGGACACCTTTCTAAGTGTGACGATAAAAGGGAATTGGATAAAGCATCAGGTAAGCTTAAAGAAATTAAAAATTTGGAAGATATGGAGTTCAAACATCACAATGAAAACACAGAGCCTGTATTAATCCATAAACTGCATTAACCTTTTGAAAAAATACCAAAAAATGAATTTTTTTTATGTGTTTTACGCTGCCCAGCCGTCCCCTTGTGACTCGGCCGAGTCATATCAGACCCGGCCAGGTTGACCGAGTCACACATGACTCGGCCGAGTCATTGGATGACTCGGCCGAGTCATGTGTGACTCGGTCAACCGGACCGGTTACTTGGCCGAGTCACTCCTCCAGCTAATGAAACGGTTCGACTCGGCCGAGTCGGTTTCGAAACGGCCGGCTTGTAAAACACTGGTTTTTATATAAAAAAAATAAAATAAAATAGAAAATTTAAAAAATTCCCTTTTACTTTTTAGACCTTAGTTTAAATTTAAATTAGACTTTTTTTTTTTAGTTTTGTTTTAGTTTTAGTTTAGGTTTTAATTTCAAGTTTCATTTTCATTTAAAAAATAAATAAAATAAAAAAATAAAATAAAATAAAATAGAAAAGGTTTCTTTATATTTAATCTAGACTTTAGTATTATTTCTTTTGATTTAGTCTTTAGTTAGCTTAATTTAGATTTATTTAAAACATAAAAAATATTTTGGGAAATTTTTGCAAATTTCAGTCTTAGCTCGGAAATTTCTTAGATTTCATCTTTTATGCTGAGGCTAAAATTTTTGACGTGGGAATTAGTGTTTAATATGATTCAATGTTCATCTGAGGATTAACTGCATGAATGTGATCTCTGGTTAATATTTTACGTGATTGTTCAAAGCACTTTATCTTTCGAAATTTCAATTGCTGGAGTATCATTTAAGCATTTTCTCGCATTTGATAAAAATTAATTTTTTGAATGGTTGCTCTACATGGTTTATATTTCTGCAGCATCTGATAATTAATCGTTTAAACATTAAATCCGCAAGGCACTGGTCTATTAAACTTAACAAAATCAATTTAGTGCTTGTTTCTTCGTGTCTCCCAACCCAACTGGTCGACAGTTGGTCTTCATCACCTCATAGGGTCTACCCCCCTTAGCCGCGGGAGACAGGCTTAAACGGAGAGATCGGGGATCAGAGTGACAGCCCCCGATCTGAGCGTTGTCGTGTCAATCTGTGCGACAACAGGACCATCCTTGGCTATCAACTAGAGGCACAATAGGTCAGATGGTTGTATAGATCAAGAACTTCAATCCCTTGATCTGCTTCACTTTTATGTCATCATTATCATCATCCCATGAATTCCACAACTTTGGAATTCTTGATGAAACACTTGCTTCCCTTCATGATCGGTGAAGCTTTCAATGAAGATTCCATTAGAGATTCTAAAGTATCCCCATCAGCAGATGTTTCCTTTTGACAGATGTATGATGAACCTTGAACTAGATGACCTTGCTACTTATGTTTCCAATGAGGTTCCCAACAGCTGTATCCCTGACTTCCATAGATTCCAACCATCTTTCATGCTTCTCTATGATGATGTCCCGAGCTCTTGCTTTCAATGCTTCTATGATGTCTTGATGCATCCCATTTAGTGAATCATGATAGCCATATCTTACAACAGAAGACTTAGGAACTTGAAAAGAACTTAGGTGAGGAAGACTATCTCAATAGTGGAGATCTATTACTTCCTCCTTCTTGGATTTCTTCTTTTCAGCTTCCTCCACTTCCTTGGTGATGTGGTCTTCTTCTCTTCCTCTTTTGTTATTGTCCTTTTTGAGCTTAGGACAATCTCTCCTATAGTGCCCATATTCTTGACACCCATAGCATTGTATTTTAGCCATGTTCTTCTTATTTTTTTGATGACCAAACTTCCCAAATTTTCCCTTTCTTTTTATCATTGTAGCATATGATTGATTTTGCTCTATCGCTCCCACATCAGATTTGACCTTTACTCTACATTCTTCAATCTTACAGAGTGACCATAGATCCTGGAATGGAGTAGCTTCTTTCTTCCCATAAATATTTGAAGTAAAGTTACCCCACTCCTCTGGTAGTGCATTTAATACAACTATAGTCATTTCTCTATTAGTCATGACTTCTCCTAGATCTTGTAGTTGATCTCGAATCTCAGATATCCTCATAAAGTATGAGGTTATTCCATCTTCCCTTGACAGCTTCATCTTGTAGATTTCTTGCCTTAATGAGATGACTTCTCCACAAGTTCTTATAGAATACAACTCTACCAATTTGTCATAGATTTCTTTTGAAGTTTTGAGTTTAGATCATATGGGATGAGGGATCCTTGGTGGATTCTATGAGAATCCTTTGAGCCCTAACTTCCCCTTTCATATACTTGGCAGGAGCTTGAGCATATTCCTTTCTTGGTTTAGTGATAGAACCTCTGACATGTTCGATAACCTCATTTTCAATGAGATTCAAATCTGTCATTTTCTTCCATGCAAGATAGTTTGAAGCCCCAACTAGTTTTTTGCTTTCCTTGCAAAAATACATTTTGACATATTCAAGTGTGGACATAAATATACTTACTTGATAGGATGCTCCTTCTTGTTGCTTCCTTGATGTTGATGATGATATAGAGGATAGAAAACTTCTCCTTGATGAAGGTAGTATTCTTCAAGAATCATCCTTGATCCCACAGGGAGTGAGATGGCACCGCCTTTTGATCTAGCTTCCTTTGGATGAATAGTCTTCAAAACACTTTAACTTGAGTAGATGTAGGGTTTTGGCCTGCTCCCTCTTGATGATGATCTTTGTAGACTTCTTTGATCTAGGGTTTTGATGCTTCCTTTGACTTCAAGATGATCTTCGCTTTGATGCCTTCCTTGAGATTTGATCCTTGAGTGTCCCTTTGATAAGATGCCCTTCCTTGACTTAGTCACCTTAGCTCTGATATCATGTTGAGAAACCTAGGGCATAGTAATTAAGTGATTTCTCTTCTATTAGTAACTGCTTGTGAGTGCTTTTCACTTCTTTAGATTAGGATCTTTTATTACTTAGGTTATTAGTGTTCTTCTTCATCAATCAGCTACTAATGCATAAACCATAAAGAGACAAGAGACACAGATTATAGGCTATCAGCCAAGGCCAAAACCTCTCCCACTTGAGAGGAAAACCTGAACAAATTCTTCTTCTTATAGAGATTTCAATTGATTAATACTAAAACCAAGACCCTTGACCTATCTGCCACTCCAAAACCAACACACAAGATCCTTAATCAACTATAGTCAACCTTCTGCTCCTTCCTCCTTCTCTACTTCTTCTTCAATGTAATGTTTGTAAACATGAAATTAAGTGATAAACAAAGCAAGCAAACAATCCAACAATCAGAAATGCGAAATACACATCATACACCCATGAAAACGTTGGAAACAGAGAACTGCTGAGCCATTTTATTAAATCTTCAAGGGCAAATACAACAGTGAATGGAATGGTGCACTTGGGCTTGTCTCTAAGGACAAGTGTGACAAAACTCGGGTGAGCAAATGTTGATTTGAGGGCTGTCCAACTGCTGCTCTGAAACTGATCTGCGTTGCCCAGAAACTGTGCTTTCAGCTGGAACAAAGAGGCTGGAATCACTGCTTCCCATGCTCAGAAAATTATAAAAGTCTAGCTCCCGATCCTCAGCAAAAACCCACCAAAACCCAAGAAGGGTTTGGCCTAGTTCAGACTTCTGAAATTCGACCCCCAAGGAGCCTGTCCTCTGCTGAAACTGACATACTCAGCCTGCCTGAATGAAGTTGGGAAATTTCTCCAAAACTCCCTTAAATCACTGGGATGAGACCTCCCATGAATTTCCTTCCTTCCCAACTGAGATTCTGGTATTGTGGCTCTTCCCCTCAAGACCCACGTGATGCCCAGACTGGCCCTCTGCGCTGTCCTCTAAGGCTGGGTTTCGAACTGCCTATTTGCTGCACCCACCTGCTCCAAAACTCCTCCCAAGTGCTGACCACCTAATGTCCTTCAACTCTCCTGGCTCCTCCAGGTAGTACTGGCCCAGTGAAGCTCTACCCACAACTGCGTGTTCCCTTCTCTGACTGGCCTAGAAATACGCACTACTTGATGGTGGCTGAATGTGCTAGCTGTGAATACTCCTTGGCAATGTTGCATTAATCGTTATCGGGATTAAATCGGCACGGGGAAAAAATTGGAAAAAATTAGAATTATCGGAAAAAATCGGGAAATAATCGTTTGGTACAAAAATATTCATTTTTTTTTCATTTTTTTTTAATAACTAAACCATCTACAACATAAAATAAATACATTGACACATAAATATGATAAAAAAACTAATATATAAGATGTTTAATATCATTTCTAGCCCTAAAATCACGCATAACATTGAATCATGTCCTGAATAGTAAGTCCTGACTCCTGAGTCCCAACTCAGCCTCAAAATATCAACAAAAAATATGATAATGTATCTCATCATGCCATAATGTCATATACAATAAAATGAAGAAAATAACTAAAGTCGAATCCTATTGATTTCCTCTGTCCCTCTTGCAAGAAAATGCCACAGCTTTCCCTTTCCCTCTAGATGTAGATGCTGGTGCTGGAGTTGTCAGTGGAGTTTGCTATGCTCTAGAAGTTGAAGAACTAGAAGTAGGAGCTATAGGAGGTAGACCACGTCCTCTACTGGTGGCAGGGGTAGCCCGGGCAGGTGGTGTCACCTGGAAACATTACAATCTCCGAATCCTGAAATCCTGAAAAACTGAAAAGTCTGCTGGATTTTGAATGAAATCTAAAATTCTACTTTGTCCATATGAAATCCAATGAGGCCGGAACCACTCTCAAACATCCTGAGTCATTTCATGGTAATGTTAAAAATTTAAGTAAAAGTGACATTCTCCTTAATCTTCATTTTCATTCTTTAGTGACATTCTCCTTAATCTTCATTTTCATTCTTTTACTTTAAGAATTTAACATTACCATCAATAGCATATCAATACTAGGGCCTAGACTTGATCATTAAGCTGCCCCACTCAAAAATTATTTGTTTCTTTCAAAAACAATTGCATTTCAAACATTTAGCATCCCTTAAAAAACAAAAAAAAAAACATTATAAAACCTCGCTGCCATCTGTCGCAAACCTTGGCAATTTTTTAAGTTCTTATCGCGATTTTTTCAATAAAAATCGGCAAAAAAAATCCGGCGATTTTTTTGTTTAATTATCGCGATTTTATCGGAAGAGGGAAAAAATCGCAATTTTTTCATTTTATCGCGATTTTCACAACACTGCTCCTTGGTGCTCCCCAAGATGCTATGAAACTGCCTTCCTAGGGTGGCACTCGTAGTCCCCCGAAGGTAAGGTTGAATCTCCCGCTTGAGAGATTCATGGCTGAACAGCCAATTGACTCGGCTAAGAAGCTCGAACAAACAATCAAGTGATTTTCGATATGCAAGAACGAATGATGCCCAAGTGAGGAGCTCCTCCTCCTTATGACTTCGTGGGCCTCTCTTTGCCTCATGTGGGCCCCTCCAACAACCATCCGAATTCCCTCCAAGGCAATTTGAATTGCCCAATACACTTTCCCACGTGGGTGGCCCCCTTCCGCTAGCTAAATAATCTGGCCGTATTTCTCCTAAGTTCGTAATTTGAAACTGCTTGGGTCCTTTTCCTTAGCAAAATTTCTACAAAATTGTGGAGAGACAAACCTGTTACAAAATCTTTTGGGAAGGCACATGACATTCAACCTTGGCTTTCTTTTGCTTTATACCTTCGGCCTTTTTCCACTTTGGCTCCTTAGGAGGACTGCACTTCTCCTTGGCTTCCACTGCTGCAACAGAGTTCTCTCCTCGACCTTCACTGCTGCAATAGACTTCTTCTCGTCCTTTACTGCTATAACAGACTTCTAGCACGTATAGGGTTTTTCTGCCCTTAGAACAGTCCCATAAAGTACCCTAAGAACCTCGCTCTTCTCCTTCTTTACTTCGCAGGCTGGGAGGCTTCTCCTTTTATCCTTTTTGCACTTCTATTTCAGATCATTGTTCCACCGAATTGCAGAAGATAAGATGCCCGAAATTCTGTTTCAAAGATGAAACCCGAGCTGCCTATAAATAGTAGTTTGCCTCTGTAAATTAGCCGACATGAGAGAGCTGAGCCAACATGTCTCTTTGAGTAGGTTATTTACTCCATTTTGTAGCCGACTGGAAGGAGCTGTTTTGTGCTTGGTCTTGGAGGGCTTACATACTGATTTAATAACTCATACAAAATGTAACATACCCAAGAAGGGTTCTTCATACATGGCTTTGACTCAATTTGACTTTATGATCAATCCTAAGGACTCACAATGGGAGTCATACTAAAAATAAAATTCCTTGCTCATGAAACCCATGAGACAAGCATTACAATATTAATTTAATCTATTTCTTTTTCTTCTTTGCATCAATTATATAAAATCACAATAACACGTCATTATGAGGACCGAACCTAGTTACATTTTTCAACAAAACATCCTATAATCTCATACCATGAGACCTTCTTGGCACACTTGAAGGATCTGTGGACTGGTCCTCCTGACCTGAATCTGAAGGTTGAATCCCTCAGCTCTGATCAACCTTCGGAGCTTCCCACTCATTGTTTTTTGTCACTATCCCACTGTGTGCCATTTCTCGAATAGTCTGGCCCTTTAGCCTATACAAGTTTCCCTCTTTAACTCTAATGACATGGCCATTGTTAGAACTAGATGCCATGGATCTGATCAGTGCCTATCCATCTTAGAACACTACAACAAATCCCTCCTCTATCATAGAGACTGAGAGAAAATTTCTCCCGAGTTCTAGCGCCCATAGCAGGTCCTTCACTTTCAACACGCCTCTTGACTCAAGCCGGAATATCACTATCCCAACTCCCTTCACTACATGTTTGGTAATCAACATCAAACTCTACATGCATCTCTGAGTCCCACTCTGTCAGGTTGTCAAATAGCTCCCATGCTCCTGTCATATAACATGTGGGTCTACTATCCAATAGCCATGCACCAGATGGTATGGTGCTCAAAAAAAGATAAGAAATAAGTGTGAATTCCATCTCAAACTTCCTGGCAAACTCTTCCACTTGAGCTTTTGCCGACACAACTACAACTAACTGCGTACCTTTTTCACCCTTCTTCCTCTGTGGACACCATGATGCTTACTGTCCTGTATTATGACATGCAAAACACTTGATCGTAGTCAAGTCCTTCTTCGGTTGTAAGGCTGACTTGTCACTCTTGCTTGAACCTTTTCCTTTGCTTTTCATTTTATGACTGGCAAGAGCAAGACTCTCATCATCACCCTTGTGCTAGCCTCCTGATAGAGATTCTTCTCGAATCTCTTCCTGGATGAAATCACCCCATAGTTTGTCCCCATAGTTTGTCCCAATCAAGAAGGTTCTCTCATGTGACAATGCCCTTGATGAAAAGATCCCATGGCTTGGTGAAGCCATCCAGGGCTGTCCTTACCATCTCTCCATCTGTCATGGCCTCCCCAACTATAGCTAACTCATCATGAACCTGTGTGATCTTGGTGAGATAAAAGGTCACTGTATCTGATTTGGTCATCTTGGTGATCCTGAGCTTTACTCTCAACCTTTGCATTAGATTAGATTAAACTCACTGGTTCCTTATCATAGGCTTCAAATCGGCTGGTATTCATTCTTATCTCATTAATTATTGGTTTGCTTTCATGCAAGTTGCTTTTGATTGCTACAATTAATACTGTGATTTTCTGTTGTTGTTCCTCATATTTAATATTGTTTTGCTCTACTCCTAAATAAACTCATAATCTGTTTGCTTCTTATGAGTTGTGATTGAAAGCATTGTTTGTTTTCTTTTTTTCATTCATATTTTAATTTGATGTATAGCAAGGTTTTTCCTATGTTGTAAATAAACAAGCACTACTAATCGTAACTGCAATTTACATATCTTGAGAAACATTCTGAAGTTCAATAACGCAAATTTCTTCAACAAACACTCACTGCTATTGCAAATGTGGATTGATTCACTACGTGTCACATTGCAAGTGCACTGCAGTATTTTCCATTTCTCACATCTATGGATCTTCAGCATGAGCAATTATTGTCTACAAGGCAGTACACTAATGCAAATTTTCTGGGATAAGTATGCATTTTTATTGTAGGAAAATTGGATCAGAGACAACTTTTCAGTATATAGGCGTGTTACAGTGTTAGTCGTTTAAACATTTCTCTAAGACAGCCAGAGTGCTTTCTTGTGCAAGAGTCAAACACAAGTATTTTTTTGATAGAAGTTCAATTGACTCTTAAATCTATGCATATGCAAATGTTAGTAGCCATAGTTGACTCCGACTTTGAGCCTGTTCAGTTATGTTCAGCGGTGCAACCTTTGCAGAGGATTTATACTTAGAGCTGACCAATGACCAGTACCACTGAATTTGTATGTATATTTGATAAACTAAAAATATTTATATTTTCCAATGCTTTTGCATGATTTAAGATGCCATATGCATATTGGAAATATGATATATCTAGTTTATAGTCTACTTATAACTTGTAAGAACTATAAAAGCTAAATGTATGTGTTTATAAAATGGTCTTCACTAGGAGTAGAAAGAGCGTTTCTTTTAAACTTGTTGCATGTATAGCATGTTGTTTTGACTTTCCTAGGAATGGGCTTTTTCAGATTTTAGTGCTGTTAGAAATGTACAGTAAAAATTTAAACCTTTTTTTTCCATGGTGCAGCTTCTTGAACACTACAGTGGGATTTGGCATCAGAGTAGGATAAGGAAATTTTTGACATCAGATGATTGGGCAGATTCCGAGAGTAAAGGGAGACCATGGATTGGACTTCTTTCATTACTTAGAAAATATCCAGAGCACTTTGTCATCAATACAAGGTCTAAAGGAAGAGTAACTCAAGAGTTTGTATCATTGGTTTCTCTCCTTTCATAATCAGGAAAATTCTGCAGCATCGCAAGCCAAGAGCACCAGTTGTAGTTTATATGTGTTTTTGTTCGTGACAAGTAATGGATTGCAAAAAACAAATGTATAGTCTACTGTAACTTTTTAATGTGAGTTTACATGCTAATTGTATGTTGTTTATTTTTAACATTGGAAAAGGAGATTATATTATGTTTACAGAAAATATTTACAATACGAACTAAATAGGCCTGAGATCTCGAGAAGCCAGCATAGTGGACATGCTTTGCGATATTCTGGTTTCTCCATCAGAACTTTACGGAAAGTCATCTGACATGCTTCAATAGTAATAAATAGGATGCAAATTCTTATTGTTGCCAATCCAAAAACAAGTATTATCATCAAAGGCTAAATAGATGTTCAAACTTCATTTATCATTTATGTGACTACTGACACAAGATCAATTTTTTTCACTGTCTCCACTGCTCTAACCTCATGTAAGTTGTTTCTAACAGTGCCTTCAAACATTTTATCCATCGTCTCCACTTACATTTCCTCCATCATCATTTTCTCCATCTGCAGCCTATTCTTCATGAATTTCCCTTTTTGAGGTACTTGTTGGTCTCTTTGAACTGGTTTTTCCAAGCATTTCACCTTGTTTTCCAGAGTTCTTGAGTCTGCAGTCAGAGCTTTGCTCTTGCAATGTACATTGGCTTTTCAGTTTCAACCAAACTCAATTTTAATTGGGAACTCTTTTTGAATTTCATGCATTCTGGTAATCACCTCAATTCTGAAGCTTGCCAGAGTATTTTGCATGCCGTAGTTCTGCCACAGCATTAAATCTATTCTAGCTTTCACTACTTGTCTTAGGATCTCGAGTGAAGGCAATTTCTTCCTTCACGTAATTTTTGTTTTCTTCCTTTAGCTTATCATGCTCAGTTTTCCCAGATTATTCATCCGCTAATTATCATCTGGATGGATCAATGGATCTGCATTTTACAGTATCACTAATACAGTATACTTTATTCCACGGAATCTGCTTCCTGCATATGATGCTCATTTTCCCATATTTCTCTAATTATTACCTGGCTAAATCACTTATTCTGATTTTTATAGTATCATTAAAGCTCTTCTCCACCTTATCACACACTGCCTTTTCAATCTCCCCTGTAGTAGCTGCCCAAGGTTCCACCTTCGTTATATGGTGTATGCCTTTTCTTTTGATGTGGTCTAGCAAAAGGTATTCTAGGCTTAAGAAAGTTTATCCTCTCTCCCTTGCATTGCAGGTTGTGAGCAAAGCAGGGCAAAATGAGTGGAGTAGAGAGAGACCAAAGGTAGTGCATTAGAGGCAAAACATTGATAGATAAATGATCTAGCAACTAGATGGGGATGCAGGTTACAGATTATGAATTTGATAGGTATTGAAGGTCTCTTCCCCAGTTATCACATCTATATGAACGTTATGAATCTAGCTCTTCAGGTGATTTTTCCAGTGTTATCAGACTTGACCAAGGCAGATTGGTGTTTGGGCAACACTGGCCCCACTCGACTGTGACTTGATGGATTCAGCTGAAGTTATCCTAGTGACTTGATCAAGTAAGGGAAAGGTGTCAGCCAGCCAACAGGAGTCAAGCTTGGAAAAAAAATATGAATCCCTAACCTACCCAAGCCTTAATTCTTTCTTACAAATAGACCCCCTCATCTTGCTTTCCTTAATCGACTTCTCATTCGATTGTTTGGAGCTGAAAAATACCTTGCCTGGTAGTCTGTTGTAACTTATTTGGCACGGACTTGGAGCCAATTTCAAAGGGGTTTGGACTGTGGTGGTAATTTAGAACCTTGAGATTTATGTATTATGTCCCAGTCTATCAATTACTTTTCAGAACTTTAAATCTGGATGTGATTTTCTTATTTGTACCCTTATGTGCAACATAAGTCGGGAAACTTGAATATTTGGTGTCTGAATGTCTGTATTTAAATTTTACCCTATGTGCATGAATATTTTTTTTCCTCAAATTTTGAATTTTTTGTGTACTTTTTAATAGTGTTTCCAGAGCATGGAACAAAGCAAGGTGCAGGAGCAGCAAGAGTGCTCCTTCCCAAAGAATCCCGAGACAGAAGCATCCTAGGAGCATTTCATGTGTAATATATATTTCAACATATGATAATGCATATGTATTCAAAGAAGGTGCAGCATGCAAAATTAACTGCATAAAATACATAAGATATTTGTGCTACTTGCAGGCAAACACTACATTATTAAGAAGATAGAAATGTCATCCACTGTAGATTAATCATTTGAGGATCAAGTGTTTGGTATATAGATAATATCAACCATCTAGCAGTAACAAAATTGTGAGAAAATTGAGTATTGAAGATGAAAATAGATCTTCAATTTTTTATAAATCTAACCTAAAATAAACTACAAAATATTATATCGCACATAAGGATCACTAAAAACAACTTAGTGCTGAAAACAAGCATTATATTTCGATTGCTTATCAGCATGTGCCCCATTTATCTGTTCTGTTCGAGTGGGCAATGTGCACACATTTTACTTTTGGTGATTGAAGGGATTCCCCATTTCTACTCTTTAACATACATTATGATTTCTCCTGGTTACTGTGTGATATTATCTGTTATTGTCCAGTTTGGAGCATGACATAGGAGTTTTCCTTTGACTTCCGAGTAATGAAAAGTATACAGATTGTTATTAGTGAAGGAATTTTATTGTCAAAGACCAGAAAGTCTCATATGGCTAATGTACAAGTAGACACCTCCATGTGAAATATTAATATCCTGCATTAGGCAATGTTATATGCTATTTGTGCAACTATTTATGGACTTAAGCAAATGATATATTGAGTTTTGGGATCTTCTAGCTACAGGAGAGGAAAACTCAAGTACAAATTATATAATTAGAATTCCAATAGCTTCCGTTGTGCTGCATTACCAAGCTAGCAACTACAACTTGAAAAAACAATATTAAATATCACTAGCTTAAATATCGCTAGCTCTCCAAGAAACACCCATTCTGCATTGCACAATCAATCTCCCCAACAAATGGAGAGCTTAGTGAGTGACCCATTCTGGTTCAAGAGCATGTTGTCACTTCACTCCACTTTGTGTAACACTTCGAGAGTGTGAGGGGGGGTGTGCTCCCATGTCTCATAATTTGTTTATTTTTCCAAGTCAACTTTGAGTTGAAGCCCAAGCCTCGAGTCCACTGATTTAAAGACCTCATATGGTCCAAATTTGATTGGATTTTGCATTTCATCCTTGGACACCACGCCAACCTTGGTTATATGTGACCACTTATCCCTAACCTTTGGACATGAGATGTGATCCCCCATTAGGGTTCTCACTATCTCATTATTTTAGATTGCCTCCTAGTCCTTTGTAATAAAGACCTCAATATTCTTGTCACTATGAGTATGAGTTTCATTTTCCCCACATGCTCCACATCAATGCCTTCTCTCTTTGAATTAATGTAGATGTTAGCTAGTTAGTTTGCCACCTTCCTAGTTGATCTCTTTTTATGTGGCAAAATATAAGGTTTCAAAAGTAGCCAAAGAGTTCAGGACTTCTTTCAGTTTGGCTATTATTTGCCGGTTGGTAGATTTTTTTGTTCTGTATCCCTCTTCTAAGCGACCTCCTGTCAAGTGTATAATCTTTCTCTTTTGAGCCACTTTTAGTCCTCTCAAAGCTCCTATTATTTTCTCTTAGTGTTTGTAGCCCTTTCAAATTGCTGAGAAGAAGGTGCATACTTCACCTATTCTCTCTAAAGACACCTCCACATTGAGTTAAGTTTGAATTCCCTTTAGACACACCATACAAATAAAGTTTAATAAGGGGGTGTAGAGTTGGAGATCACTTTTTGTATTTCTGTAAGAAGTGGCACCTTTAGTTTCTTTAGTTATGGTTATCTTTGATATGTCAAACTTCCATATTTTAAAGGCTTATAGGTCCTTACGATAATTTCAGTACTAGCTTCATTCTTAGAAAGATATAAACACTTTTTGGAAACTTCTCTTTAACTTTATATTAGAGTTTCTCTTTTGCTTTGGATTTATTTCTGAATATTTGATCATTTTGTTCAATCCAATTGTTTTCCTATATTGAAACATAGTTTAAGCTTCCAAGTATTGCTGAGCACCAATGTATTAAAATGATTAATAGTGCTTTCTTCGAATTGTTGATGAAAGGATGTGGAAAACAATATTATTCTATGCTACTGCATAGAAATGGAATAGACTTACAGCTAATGACCGAAGTTTGGACAAATGCCTTGTATCTCTTTCTTCTTTTCCCTAATCAACTCACATTGATGGGTCATTGACCCCCTTCTCCCAAAATTCAATCTTATCTTCAATAAAGGCTACAACACTTGGTCAAAGAGATTCTTTCCACCCTTGGCTCCATATTTTATCCCTTTCACTATTTATAACAATTGGCCCAGAGTTTGTATCCTTTTTTGGATTTGTAATATTCCTAGTCGGAAATTCTAAGTGATAATAACAAATAAAGATAAACATGTAACCATAAAACTAACACACCAACATAATGACAAATTGTACCAAGAGCTGAGCTATTTTATTAACTGAGAAAACAAGGTAAACATAAATGAATTAGAGGAACCTGGCTTGCTACAACAAGCTAGTCAAGTCCCAGGTGAAAGTGGAGTTGCTCAAGTGCTAGAAACTGTGCTCCCCAAGTCTTTGTGTTGACCCATTAAATTCTATTACTGCTAGCTAGAATGGAATTGGTGTTCCGGCCCTATAAATTGCTCAAAAAAATTCAGGAAATTAACTGGAGCCTCCTCACAAGGAACCTAGAATAACCCAGAAAAATCTCACGGACCCAAGTGGTTGAAATGGTCCCAGAGTGAATCACGACCTTCTCCAATAACTTTTGTTGTTGGATGTTGACTAGAACACTATTTTTACCAAAAATACAACCCAAAAAATTCTAGGAAATTAACCCCCTACTTCTCTCACCAAACCCACAAAACCCTAGAAAGGGTTTGGGTTGAATCCACCAACCCCCAGTGACCTCCAACAAGTACAAATCGCCAAATTTGGCCAGAAAACGCCCCACATTTTGATATTACGGAATTATTCCCAAACCTACTACTGGCTAAATTCTCCCTTGAGGTTTATATCCAATCTCCAACCCTTATCTCTCCACAATTCCTCTCCCTTCTTCCTTTGCGCAAGCTAAGCCATAAACCCCTACGCGCTTCTGAATGAAGAGAATTTCGTCCCACAGAATTATTGCTCTCTATCCCTACAAAATCACCACAAAATTCTTGGCTCCAACTAGGAAAATCATCCTGCAAATAACCTAGACTCCATCTTGTATGCTAGACCACAATGAATAACTCGAATTGCCTCTACGCTCTGAAAATACGCAGAGCTAGAAATGTTGTTGTAAATGAAGCTCTATGAAAGCCCAACAATGGACTCTCTGAATTCCCAACCAAGGAGGCACTCGAAATCTTCCGAAGATGGGGTGGAATCCCGTTTGGAATTCTTGCGCTAAACAACACTCTACTCTTGCGCCAAACAACTCTAAGAGAAGATGAAGCGTTAAGTGTAATAGTCAAAATATGATCCACAAAATGAGTCCCTCTTATATTTTCTCTCCATCCTTCTAGATCCCTTTAATATTATTTTATTGGTGGGAGCCATTTTCCACTTTAGTTACTTTTTCCACAATTTTAATAAAATAATAATTTGCCACCAATTTGCAATAAAATAGTACTTGCCACCTTGCTCCAAAATACTAGTTGCCCCATTTTAATTAATATTTTACCAAAATTGGGCAAAATTCCCATTCTCACAAAATTGGAGATATTACAGTCCTCCCCGCCAAATATTGCTTGTCCTCAAGCAATTCCCGAACAAACATTGCAAATGGCTACTCAAATGATACCAAGGTCCCAAATGTGCCACTGAGACATCCCTATCCCCAACATTATCTTGTCATGAAGGAGTTCCTCGATACGAAGGTCCCAAGCCATCCCGATCAACGTGAAGCACCCCTTACTCCACTTACTGCCCAACCTGGTAGAGGCACCTGAAGCCCTATGCATACTATGAGCAAGTAGAGCATCATGATAATATAAGGTCTTGATCCACTGATCATGCAACTTCTCTAATGAGTCATCCATCTCATGCACTCCAAGGGTGGACTACTGAAGATACAATCCAACCCCGATGGGGATGAATCCTTGTCCACATGAGCTTCCCCTAATCTCCTCTTGATGATCATCCCTCCATGCTGGTGATATCCCCCACGCCAACAATGAATCACCAAAATCCGATGGAAGATCAGAATGATCACCCACTGTCGAAACCAGCTCATCCCAAAGGGTACTTGAATTGTCAAGTACTGTGACACCAAGGTCCCATGCCCATTACAGGAAGAAACTGTCCTATTGACCCTACGACACTCTAGTCATGACTCACTGCTCGAGATGCTCGTACCAGAGTCTCTTGTCCTGTAACACTCGACCATAATATATGTGATGATCAAGGTTTGCCCAACCTGCCCAAGCGACTCAACAATGCTAGAGCCTATCACTCCATGGCTGGCCCCAATCTTGAGCAACAACCTACCTCACCATATGATGAAGACCTCGGTGATCCCCCATGTGTCAGCCTGAGAATGAACCAGATCACCTGCTATCCTGACCGTACTCACTAAGAAATGGAGTGTCCCACCAATCAACTGGATCCCTAGATCCCATAGCCATACTAGAGGTCCACAACTCCCAATCCTCACTGCTTGTTGCAGTGACATGCAACTAGCTACTAGGACTCCTTTGTGCCTCGTCTCTGACCCCTGTATGTATCCAATAGATGGGCACCAAGCATCAAGAATTTGTCCTGCGTATGAGAAACTGCTTTTCTCTTGCCATACCACACAACGAAATTTTCTATCCCAACTCTTGATGATGTACCTGGATACTACATGGAGCATAGGCATCCTCTTGCCAATGAAGACTACCATCCCCTATACCTCAGGCTCACATAACACCTCGAGTTGTCTTGCCGATAATGCGCCTTGCAACCCACTCACGATCACCTCCCTAAGCTTGCACCCTTCAGTTCATGCCTTGACCAAATGCCACCATCGAGAAGTCTCTCCCTCGATACTCTGTGTCCCAACTAACTGTCTCGAAAGAGCCTCTCGTGTGTCGCTGCTTGTGATGAAGGTATCAAGGGACAACATCCAACTCCTTTGTGCCTACAAATAATGTAGAAGTGAGAGGCGCATGAGTCCCCATGGATATCATCAAATTATGCTCATCTGCGTCCTCATTGATTCTGACTGAACTATACCCAATGACATGTTTGTTATCTCTATCAGGCGGTCTCCCTGGTGGTAATGCTCCAAAATCCCAATGGGATGCATCACACATCACTACATACAACCAAGCATCCCTACGCTCCCCTGCATAAGACATGTATCTATGTGCCCTTTGGCACACGAGTGCACCTAGTTACACACCTCTATGCACTGTGGGACACCACTACTAGCCGCCTTATCATCCCAAATCATTCGGTATCCCTCTTGTGACGAAGTAGCTGTCACTCCATATGAAACCTCGAGGTGGTGTGAATCGCTCCTCCTACTCCACAGTGCAAGCCCTAACAACACGACACTCCTCCATGCACCTATGTGCCCCTCTGCATCACGATGGACTCTGTGACACGACTTTGTGCACCATTGAACACCTACACCAACTGCCGCACCACTCTGCATCCTTGACCATCCCACATGCATCCGTGCATCCACTACTTTGCTAGTGAATCCACTACATGCTAACGGAAATGGTACTATTGTGCCTAGCCTTAATAGCTCATGTGTCCAATATGCCAATAAAAGAGCCCTATCTCCATACAATGCCCTGTCTAATGGCCTGCTGATGGCACCTTCTCCGACCAACCCCTGCTAGAGTATGTTGATCATCCTACAATCCCATCTACACCCAACATCACAAGGCAATTTGCAGTTTTCCTGCCCCCCTGTCAATCTAACCCAACACTAGTGTTGATGGAGAGATGAAAGTGTGTAGGCGCTTAGTCACCGGATCCATCAGACTGCCAATACCATCAATAACCAAGCCCATGTTGTGATGGGGAATCCCACCTGGATCCCAACAACAATTGGGCCCTTGTACTCCTCTGGTAATCCATGGGCTCTGCTTAAATGCGACCATGGATGTACCCTACCTCCTAACTTGCTCCATTAGGTACCAACTCAATACCTCTCGCCATCCAATCCCAAAGGAGGGATGAAATGTACAATCTCTTTTGTACATGACAAACCCTCCATGCTGACGATGTGCCATACTCAACTCAAACTGTTGGCCCCCGCTAACCCAGTCATCCCCTATGATATGTCTCGACAACTCTACCTCTCTCAATCCAATGCATAAGCGTGGGATAATAACGTTGTGGACCCCATCAACGTGCCTTTGAAGTGAACTGTGCTGAAATCCAAACGTGTGCTCTTCGTGTTGTCCCTCGTCAATGTCTAGCCCCAAGAACAACACACATCCTCCTCCATCGCGGCCTCAACTTGAGCCTCCAACTGCTCCTCCACCGAAAACCCATCATATAAAATATCCTCACCGATCAACAGTAGGTGACTATCGTCCGAAAATTCTATCATAGATTTGGATGCCTTTCTACCTATCAACTCCTCATCAATGGTGGAGATGTCTCCCGAAACCTCATCAACCTGTGGTGCGTTGCTATCACCTAAAAACTTGGTCACAATGTTGGGTACCTCATCAATTGTCGACATCTCAGCAACGAGTGTATGCTCAACTGTCTCCTTGCCAACCATGGCCCCTTCAACTACTTTTTCATCTTCTTCCTTGATCCTCCTCATCATCCCTGCATAGTTCCATTGAATTTGTTATGCTCTTAACCTGCAAAAAGATACCCAAATACAGAATATGCGAAGAAAGATACCTAGAACATAGATTAATGAGAGACAATAGCAAATATTTTATTATTCAGAAAGCAATGTTCACTGGTCTCTTCGAGGGGGCAACCTCTAGTAGAGCAGAGCTCGATTCAAAAATAAGACACAATGCTCCTCGCAGGGAGTCTCTATCCTTTATATATGACTCATACATGCAATACCAAGGATCAATACCATGGGTTTTATTAATACCATCTATCTAATACTACGACCCATTTGCAACTAACTGTGGTCCCGTCATTAATTGCGGGTTAACCACTTACAATTATTAATATGGGATTTATTGACTCTTGACTATGACTCGATCCCATTACATAAATAAGGGGGTTAGGGTGGGACCCTAACATGCCCTCCCCCTTAAGACTAGCCTTGTCCTCAAGGCTGAAGCTGCGGAAACTGCTGAAGAATAGTGGCTGGTTCCCAAGTTGCATCTTCTGGAGAGGTGTCTTTCCACTTGACGAGGACTTCCCTAATCATGCGGCCCCGCAGGTGCCTGTCTCGTGTGTCTAGGACCTGTTCAGGTTGGAGCCAAATTGACCCTTCTTCGTCCAATTCAGTTAGACTGGTTTGAATTCTGCAATTGTTCCCAATCACTTTCTTGAGGCATGAGACATGGAAAACTAGATGGTTTTTTGCAGTAGGTGGCAAAGCCAACTTGTAAGGCACTTCTCCAATGCGTTGAAGTACTTGATATGGTCCGTAGAATTTTGGAGATAGTTTTTGACAACCCTTGTCTTTGAGTGATGTTTGCTTATATGGTTGCAGCCTCAAAAAGCCCTGATCCCCTTCTTCAAATTGGCATTCTGAGCGATGCTGGTCTACCTGTTGCTTCATGCGGTTTTGAGCTTGATGAAGATTCTCTCGAAGATGGGCGAGCATGGTTGCGCGGTGTTGTAGGAGTTGATCCACTGCTTGTACTTTTGAGCATCCCTTGATATAAGAAGTAGGGGAAGGAGGGAGTTGACCATATACTGCTTCATAGGGAGTCATTTTGGTGGTGGCATGATAGTTGGTGTTATACCACCATTCAGCAAGAGGTAACCACTGTACCCAAAGATGTTTCTTTTCTGAAGTGAAAGACCTAAGGTAGGTTTCCAGACATTTGTTGACGGCTTCAGTTTGACCATCTGTTTGTGGATGATAGGAAGTACTTAGTTTTAGTTGAGTGCCTTGTATCTTGAAGAGTTCCTGCCAAAAATTACTGGTGAAGATCGGGTCGCGATCGGACACAATAGAAGTGGGCATGCCATGCAATTGAAGATCTGATCCATGAAAGCTTGAGCGACCAAAGTTGGTGTAAACGAGTGGGGTAGGGCGCAAAAATGAGCATACTTCGAAAGTCTGTCCACAACCACCATGATGACTGACTTGTTTCCTGACTTTGGAAGACCTGTAATGAAATCCATAGAAACCTCCGTCCAAATTGATGCCGGGATGGGCAACGGTTGTAATGTGCCTAGTGTGTTGACGGTCTCCCCTTTGTGGCGTTGACAGACATCGCATTCTGCTACGAAAGTAAGGATGTCCTTTTTCATGCTTGTCCAAAAAAATGATCTTTTGGTGCAAGCATACGTCTTCTGAAAGCCTGAATGTCCTGCAATGGGGGATGAGTGCAATTATGCCAAAATGCGACTTTTGAGGGTGGATGTGGGTGATATTACGACTCTGTCCCTGTAGCGAAGAATCTCATCCTGCCACGAGTAGCCCTTGGTGGAATTTGGATCTACCTAATTGAGAAATGAGTTGGGAGAGCCCGGGATGTGAAAACCATTCCCTGCGAGCCTCTTCAATCCATTCTGGAATGGGAGGGAAATTGCTAGCAGAGTACTTTCCTCCTCAAATTGGCGAGATAATGCATCTGTGACACTATTGTCTTTCCCTTTCTTGTAAATGATCTCATAATCATATCCCAGCATTTTGGCGAGCCATTTATTTTTTTGTGGGGAGGATAGGCGTTGCTCCAAAAAATATTTAAGACTGTGATGATCTGTGCGGATTCGGAAACGTCGCCCCAATAAGTAAGGTCTCCAGGTCTCTACTGCATGTAAGATGGCCATCATTTCCTTCTCGTAGGTAGATTGGCCCAGATTCTTCCCACTTAGTTGTTGGCTTGTGAAGGCCAAAGGTCGCCCTTCCTGCATTAAGACCGCCCCAATACATGTACCCGAAGCATCACATTCAATGACAAAAGATTTGGTGAAGTCAGGTAGTGTTAAGATTGGAGTGGAACACATGGCATTTTTTAGAGCTGTAAATGCCTGTTGTGCTTCCTCATTCCAGAAGAATGAATTTTTCTTCAGGAGTTGAGTGAGGGGCTTCGCTATGCGACCATAGTTGCGGACAAATTTACGATAATAGCTTGTGAGACCCAAAAATCCTCTCAAGCTCTTCAAGGTCTTAGGTTGAGGCCAATCCTGCATTGCCTGAATCTTTTTGGGGTCCACCTTGACACCTTTTCGCCCCACAATGTGGCCCAAATACTCGGCTTCTTCCATGCCAAACGAACACTTGGACATCTTGAAAAATAATTTATGCTTGCGGAGCAGTTGCAAGAGTAGATCTACATGCTGAAGATGTGCGGCCCAAGTGCAACTATAGATGAGGATGTCATCAAAGAAGACAAGGACAAATTTCTGAGATATGGTTTGAGAATGTGGTTCATAAGGCTCTGAAAAGTAGAGGGGGCATTACAAAGACCGAATGGCATGACCAGGAACTCATAATGGCCTTCATGAGTTCTGAAAGCAGTCTTTGGAATGTCGACTTCCTTCATGCGAATTTGGTGGTAGCCCGAGCGAAGATCCAGCTTAGTGAAGAATTGAGCCCCGTTGAGTTCATCCAGCAAATCGTCAACCACTGGGATGGGAAATTTATCTTTGACTGTCAACTTATTGACGGCCTTGAAGTCTGGACACATCCGCCACTCCCCGTCTTTCTTGAGCACCATGACCACCGGTGATGAATAAGGACTAATGTTGAGACGAATGACACCTTCTTCCAAAAGTTCCTTGATTATTTTTTCTATTTCATTCTTTTGGGTGAACGGATATCTGTATGGGCGCACATTTGGGGGTTGGGCCCCTGGAACCAAGGTGATGCTATGATCATGTTCCCCTCTCGAGGGTGGAAGCTCATGAGGCTTGTCAAAGACCGACAGATGGTTATTTAAAATCTGTTGCATCTCATGATGAATCGGCAGAGACTTGGTTTCGACTGCCTGGATGGCATTAAATTGAGCTATAACTCCATGATGGCCTTTTTTTAGCAAATTTTCCATCCTATGCGAGCTGATGATAGAGGGAGCTCCCACCTGGAGTCCACGGAGGGTATGTGTGGAGTTGTTCTGCTTAAAACTCATATATAACTCCTAGAAATCCATTGTGATTGGCTCAAGAGTACGGAGCCATTCAGCGCCAAGGACAATGTCGCATCCTCCCATGTGTATGGCAAACATGTGGGTTTTCAACTGATAATCCCCCATTTGAAGTTTGACATTTTCACAGCGGCCTTCACATTTCATTGTGCCCCCATACGTAATTTGGACTTGGAAGTTAGAAACTGCTCGTACAAAACAATGCACTGCTTCGTGACTTTTGATGGATGAAATTATGTGTACTTCCACTATCAATCAAGACTACTACTGGGCGATGTTTAATAAAACCTATGATTTTGAGAGTTTGAGGTGAAGAAATCCCTGCCAAAGCATGTAGCGAAATAACTGGTTCGTCAGAGACATTGTCCTTTTGGTTGTCCTCTTCTAGCGCCTCATGTTCCTCAAGTGGTGGATCTTCCTCTGTTGAGCTGTAGTAAGTGGCATCAATTTGAAAAAATTTGGGCTCCTTGCATTTATGACCTGGGGAGTATTTTTCATCAAAGTAGTAACATAATCCTTGCTTTCTTCTTTCGGCCATTTCCGCAGGTGACACCTTTTGGACCTTAAGTGTTTGAGTCGTGTTGTGAACCTGTGGGGGGCAACCTCTAGCGGAGAAATTTGGGCGACTGTACTGGGCTGCTAATGCACGTTCCACGTTACGAGCTACCTTGCAAGCCTCCGTCCATGTGGGAGGGTGGTGCAGTAGGACTTGGGCTTTGATGGCTTCTTTAAGACCGCTGATAAAATATTCCGTGTAGAACACATCTAAGAGACCCCAAGTGCGGAAGGCTAAGGCTTCAAACGCTGTAATATATTCATCCACTGTGCCAGTCTGTCGGAGCTTAGTAAGACGACCCAAAAAAGAAGATTCCTGGTCAAAGCGGTCTGAAAGAGCTTTTTTGAATTTGGTCCAAGCCCGAAAAGGTCCATTGCAACGTTGATGCCATTCCCACCATTGCCACCTTTCATTGTCCAAGTACATGCTCCCCACCATAAGCTGAGTCTCATCATCTAAGATGTTATTCAGATTGAAATACTGCTCCATTTGTGCTATCCATGCTGCCGGGTGAGAACCGTCAAATTTATGCATATCCAACTTGGGAGGTCGCTGACGGGATTGTTGGTGGGTGCGCCAGACGTGAGGAGAGTGGCTAGACTCACCCTCACTGTGTCCATTGCCATTATACGCCTCCTCGTGGGCTTCCTCCTTGCCCTTCGGGATTAGGAGAGATAGTCTGTCAAGTTGACTCTGGATGGATTGCAAGGTTTGTTCAAGTTTGTCAATCTTCTCATTGGCCATAGCTTGAGCTCTAGTTTCTACCATGCACCGATCAGATGTTCTTGAGATTTGGGACCGCCCAAAAAAAAAAATTCAGTAAGAATTGAATGGTACCACCGTGCTCAGCTCGTCGTCCTGATTCTGATGGGCTAGATGGCCCTGGGAGATCTCAGACATTTTTTTTTTTTCTCCTTCCTTATGAATATTGCAGTCGCCAAATCCTCAAAATGTAAATGATGCCAAAATCCCTGCGAAAATTATGCCCAGGTATAGGAACAATACACAACTACTCAGATCTGGTGGATCTGAGAGATCTAAATGGCGGATCGGATAGCTTTGGGTGGCGGAACAGACTGCTGCTGTGGATCTGATGGATCGAATAGATCGGAATGGCTGGTCTGCTCACCTGGAACCGTTGGTCTGATGTCTGCTACTGCTGTACCCCTTTGCACGAGCGGATCTAGCAGAGATGATGCGTGATCCCAAGATAGAAAAGGGAACTATGGTCTTGAGGAGTGTCAGGTGCTACAGATCGCAATATACATATGGGTCTGGCAGTAGTACTCGGCCCAATGTTTCAGGGCTCTAACTAAGGAGGATCAACCGTACCCTTAGCCGTACAACCCAACTACCCTATCGTACGGGCGAGTAATCTCTCCGAGTGCTATTCTCGGTGTACTGTAGCAGCAAGACGGCCAACGGTTTATCTATGGTGAGGTTGCAGAGGAGCTAAGGGGCTTCCGATATACCCAGAAGGTACTTGGAAGACAGTTCGTATGCGGTTCTGTCTAATGCACTACTATCGAAGGGGTACCCACAAGGGTTACAAGGGAGTCCAACAAGCGTGACCACCTCTTGTATTTCCTGCGTGCATGCCTCCCCAAATCCGCAGGTTTATGCGCTCAACGATAGATCCTGTGGTTTAAAGACGTCGGAACACGTCTCTAGCCAAAAAAAAAATTGCTAAGAAATGGAGATCCCACCGGCCCTGGAAAGTGTTCTGATACCACTTGTTATGCTCTTAACCTGCAAAAAGATACCCAAATACATAATATGCGAAGAAAGATACCCAGAACATAGATTAATGAGAGACAACAACAAATATTTTATTATTCAGAAATCAATGTTCACTAGCCTCTTCGAGGGGGCAACCTCCAATAGAGCAGAGCTCGATTCAAAAATAAGACACGATGCTCCTCGCAGGGAGTCTCTATCCTTTATATATGACTCATACATGCAATACCAAGGATCAATACCATGGGTTTTATTAATACCATCTATCTAATACTACGGCCCATTTGCAACTAACTGTGGTCCCGTCATTAATTGCGGGTTAACCACTTACAATTATTAATATGGGCTTTATTGACTCTTAACTATGACTCGATCCCATTACATAAATAAGGGGGTTAGGGTGGGACCCTAACAGAATTCCCACTGATTTGTGCATGTCTCTTAGTTCACCGAACTCCCAAAAAGAGAGGGACGCTTGAATGTCATGTCCCAATGGTTGGTATGCCCTCCAATTTGCTGCCAAGAACTCCACACTAGTTGCAATCACATCTTTCCATCTTGATGCATTATCCGTAATTTTGGGCATAATGGATTTGTTGTATAATTGAGAATGGTCATGATTCTCAATTGTGGTATGAATCAACTGATCCCCACATCAATCATCATTTGTTGCATCCTAATCACCTCATTCAAAGTTACTGCCATGTTTGATTTTAACATTTCTTTGGATCCCATGATTTCTTAGCTTTCTTTTTTGGTCTTGTCATCACTTGGCTTAAGGTCCATAGCTGGCCAAGATCATGGCTCTGATACCATTGTAATATTCCTAGTGGGAAATATTAAGTGATAACATAAAATAAATCATAAACATGTAGCCATAAAACTAACACACCAACATAATGAAAAATTGCACCAGAAATTGTACCAAGAGGTGAACCATTTTATTAACTGAGAAAACAGGGTACATATAAATGAAGAAGAGGAACCTGACCTTGCTACAACAAGCTAGTCAAGTCTCGGGTGAAAGTGGAGTTGCCTAAGTGTTGGAAACTACTCTCCCCAAGTCTCTGCGCTGACCCAGTAAATTCTGGTACTGTTGGATGGAATGGAATTGGTGTTTCGACCCTCTAAACTACTTAGAAAATTCTAGGAAATTAACTAGAGCCTCCTCATAAAGAACCCAGAATAACCCAAAAAAATCTCATGGGCCCAAGTGGTTGAAATGGTCCCAGAGTGAACCACACCCTTCTATGATAATTTCTATTGTTCGTTGCTGACTAGAACACTGATTTCTGCCAAAAACACTGCCCAGAAAATTCTATGAAATTAACCCTGGAATCCTCTCACCAAACCCACAAAAACCTAGAAAGGGTTTGGGCTGAATCCACCGACCCTCATGACCCCCAACAAGTGAAAATCACCAAATTTGGCCAAAAAATGCCTCACAGTTTGAATTACAGAATTATGCCGAAATCTACCACTGGCTAAATTCTCCCTTGAGGTTTTACCTCCAATCTCTGACCCTAATCTCTCCACAATTCCTCTTCCTTCTTCCCTTGCGCAGGCTAAGCCAGAAACCCCTACACACTTCCAAATGAAGAGAATTTCGTCCCACAGATTTGTTGCTCTCTATCCCTGCAAAATCACCACAAAATTCTTGGCTCCAACTAGGAAAATCCTCCTGCAAATAACCCAGACTCCAACTCGCTGTATGCTGGACCACAATGAATAACTTGAATTGCCTCTACATCCGGAAAATACACAAATCTGAAAATACTATTGTCAATGAAGCTCTATGAAAGCCCAACAATGGACTCTTTGAATTCTCAACTAGGGAGGCACTCGAAGTCCTCCGAAGATGGGGTGGAATCCTGCCTGGAATTCCTATGCTAAACAACACTCTACCCTTGCGCTAAACAACTCCAAAAGAAGATGAAGTGTTAAGTGTAATAGTCAAAAGATGGTCCACAAAACGTGTCCCTCCTTTCATATTCTTTCCATCCTTCTAGAATCATTTTAATATTATTTTATTGGTGGGGGCCATTTTCCACTTAGTTACTTTTTCCACCATTTTAATAAAATAATTATTTTCTGCCAATCTGCAATAAAATAGTACTTGCCACCTTTCTCCAAAATACTAGTTGCCCCCTTTCAATTAATATTTTATCAAAATTGGGCAAAATTCTCATGCTCACAAAATTGGAGATATTACAATATTATGAACTTGCTTGAAATTGTGACTTCAATTAAAAGATGTTTGTCTTCGTTGGTTGATAATACATCTTTGTGTTGAAGAATGTTCCAAAGTCTATCGCTATCAACCATTTTGGCAACCCTTGGCTTTAGGATTTATATTTTCCATGATTTTTCTATGATCTTAGGTAGTCATCTCTTTTTGGTGGAGATTTCCATATAATCCCTTATCATGATCAATCCCTCTAATGAAGGATTACTTCGAAGTAGTTCATGTTAGGTTGTGTTGTAGTGTCTACAACCACCCTCCAAAATCTTGCCTATGATTCGATTTTGGAGCCTTCCTTCCTATCCACAGGAGCTTATCTTGCACTGATTCAGGGATTCATGCTTTTATTAAGGCTTATTTTTCCAGTTGTGCTTGTGTTTGTTTGTTTCCACACTTAAATGATCTTTCTAACTCTCAAGCTAATCTCTTGACTTGGTCTTACAAAAGTTCTGGACTTGCCTCTAGAAACTGTGCAATCCTTGAGGGTAAGCAACCTTGATGATTGGAATTGTGCAATTCAGACTAATAGTCAACCTTGAGCTCATAAACTACAGCGTCATGGAAGGCAACCGAACATTAAGCACAGAAACTGCGCACTCCCTCACTGAGCTCAGAAACTGCGTAATGCACTGAGTCGGAAAGTTGCCCAGTTCCCCCGAATTACGCAATCTTTCCCAGCAACATGCATGGCAAGTTTCCCCAGAAAAACAAAAAAGAAAAAAAAGGCTAGAAAGCAAATAACATCCCTAAAAAATAGGGATCCATTATTAGTATCCTGAAAGAGGCACATTCACTATTTTTAGAAACTTCTGCGAAGTGTCATTTTTCCTTGATTTTAGGCATGCACGTCATAAACCCTAATTCACTCAAATTTATTTAATCAATGCATCTAGTGCTCATTTTAATATTCAATCTTGGAGCTATAACATTCCCAAGGAGATCAAGGAACCTTTGGTGCAGTCATCATCGCTTTTCCAGGTGAGTTTCACTTTTATCGTCTTTTGCTGTTTTTTTGTCGCTTTTTGTCGTTTCGCTTGTGTGAGTGTTGTTTTTCTTATTTCTCTTCATGGTTGCTGGCATTTCAATTTATTTTAGCTTGTAGAAGAGTTGTTCCAAGTTGTAGTTTTCCTTTCACAAGTGTCACATCGAATTTCTTGTGTTTGCACTGATGGTCGTCGTTGCAACGACTCTCCTCACATACTTGATTTTCCTTCTGTTTGTTCAGTTTCTGCACTTGATCTACATTGATTCCTTCATACTTAGTCGAATCTGCACCCAAGCTCACATCATCACTTAGTTTTGCTTGTTTCCCACACTTCCACTGGGAAAACCTGCACTTTCCTTGGCTAGGCTTTTCCTTGCCCAACTGGGCACTGTGCAATCCTAAGGCTCAAGCTAAGAGCTTGGCCTTTGGAACTACACAGTGCACAGTGCAGGCTGGCCCAACTGCGCATTGCACAATTCCAGGGCTAGGCCTGTCAGCTTGGCTATTGACACTACGCAATGTGCAGTCTCTCCCAGTCTCTACCTAGGCTGAACTGCACATTATGCAGTTTCAAGCCTCAGGCTACACTGCACATTGTGCAGTCTCAAGCCTTAGGCTGCACCCTTGACTTCTGGCATTGCGCAGTTCCCACAATTAGTCTACCTTGCTTGTTAATGGACACTACACAATCCCTCTCATGAGTTGCCTAGTTTGCTGCTTGATCATGCTTTGAAGGTAGATTTTCAAAAGCTAATGTTTGCTTGCCATGAGTGTCCTTTTTGTCCCACAAGTACCACACTTGTGAAACACTTCTCTTCAGTTGTCATTATTACCATGGCACAAAAGAGAGATGCTTCAAAAGAGACCACTGAAAGAAATACTGGGGAAGCAATTGAGCAAACACCAATAGACTTGCTAGTGTATGCATACACTCAATTGTTTATAGAAAAGGGTCAACACTAACATGGCAGCGAGTTAATGGTGCTCTTTCAGCAAAGAGCCTTGTGGTAGAACTAGAGGACTGCTAGGTTTATCTCAATATTCGACAATCAGGACTACATAAGATTGCATGCAGATATCCAACCTTCCCATGTGCAGATATCACCAACTAGATTGTTTCACACATTGATGAGAAGACCATGACATTGAGCAATGCCAACGGACAAAATCTTGCTACCTTTCTGACAGAGGATTATCAGAGCATGTATCACTTGCCCAACCCAATGAAGCTCATGGACTCATATTTCTATGCCACCAACAACTATGTGAACACAAGAGATATTGTCAAAGGCTGGATGAAAGAGCCATCAAAGTTTCAATAGACACCCACCCATTCATATAAGACAAAGTCCCTCAGGAAGGCCAACCAACTCTTGGTTATCTTAACTTGCAGGATCCATGGTCAATGGAGCATGAAGACCTTTCCTAAAGGGTCGACAGTCTTATTGAACCAGGTTGTGAATGAGGGTAAGTCGTTCAACTAGTTAGATTTGTTGGATCGGCAGTTGAGAGCTGATGTGGCACAGGCCCAGAGTCCTCCCGAGGGTGAACAAACAAGGTTTTATATGCCTGCATATTTACTAGATGAAATTTGTGCACAACATCTGTTTCTTGGCATGACTTGGACATGGACCCCACGAGAAAATACCATGCATATCTATTGCAAGCTACTTTCAGATTGTATTCATCGAGGAGTAATGGAACAACTAACTGACCATTTCATCATCTCACTTTACAAGCTCATCTTTAAAGAAGAACCACTTTGCATGTCACAAGAAGCAATGGAGGCAATAGAAGAGATCGTAGATTGGTATGCCTCACTGGGTGGCACCTTCCTTAGAGTGTTCGACGGAGAGAAGCCACCACATGTTTTACCAAAGTATGCCACCGACAAGCTTGTCATGTAAGAAGTGTCATATCATCTCGCCACAAGGTTGTCAGCAGCTTTGCACAAGAAGAAGAAAGCACCATTTCCCACTCTTCCTTTTCAAATTGGATTATACGAGATAAAGAAATTGAAAGTCTCGGATACCGAGGGAAATGAGATAATGAAGTTTGCATTCGGTACTTGAGACTTTAATCTGTATGATCCCCATAGTATTTGCAAAGACCATTATGCAAGAATTCATTTTTAGTAGCTCAGCGGGTCTTTTCCTTGGCTAGAAGAGGATCCATGGAGGAATTGCTACAATGCCTCCAAACTTCGTGAGCTGATCAGTTTAGCAGGGAATTCGCTACTCCGTAGAGGGCAACAATTCTGGAAGAAACAACAATATAAGGCAACAATCCCATGCAGGACAAGAGAAAGAGAAATATTTCTGACAGTCCAGGGGAAGAACAAAATTGTAAGATGAAAGCAAATCCTATTCTTATGAAAGCAACTTTAGCAGCTGAAGCGAAGAGGAAGCAGAGGATACAAAGAGCAGAGCAGAGGAAGAGAAAAAAGCAGAGGTTGCAAGAAGCAGATTTGAAGTTGCAGGAAGCATAAAAAAAACTAAAGGAAGAACGGGAGTAGAGGAGGAAAGAACAATAAGAGAAGCATAAGCATGAAAAAGAAGAAAGGAAAGACGCAATAGCAGGAGAAACAATGCCCATACAAGTTGAAGAACAAGAACAGAGCCGATGAGCAGCTTAGGAGGAAGGTGAACAGATGCAGGATCAGGAGCTTGCTCAACAAATTGAGCACTTGATTGAAGTTACAGATATGGAAATGGAAAAGGAGTCGCGAAATTAAGATTTTGATATGATGCCGAGCTTACCACATGTCATCGTTCAGTGTCCACCACCTCCAGCAGTGGAGCTAGTACCGAGCGAGGAAGGGGATGTTTTTCCTCTTGATGATGATCCAGTAATGGATGTGTACAATCTGTCATTTGATGAGTTCCAAAAGAAGATTGTACAAGCATAGAGAAATCATTTTCCAGATGATCACGCATCACCTGCATTCGTTAGAGAAAGGGTGATAGTGGTGGACACCAAGAAGAATCCAAATGCCATTGTCGAAACCAACTTAGCCTTTGCAGGTGCAACAAAATCAAACATTAAGTAATTGACGGTCGAGAATGAGGAATTGGCACAGAACTTGTAGGTTGTTTGGAAAGAGGCAGAACAACTCCATACAGCAGCACATAACACAGTTTCCACATAGTTCTACTTAGAGGAGATGAGAGAAACGATACTTGCTAAAGTATCAACACTTGGAGAAACCACGCAAAACCTCTATGAGGAGTTTTTGACGATTCATAAAGCAGTTATCTGTTTGCATGGCTTACAATAATAGAGCAAAGGTTTTGTTAAAACTCTCAAGAACGTGCAAGCTGACATTACTTATGTGTAAGAATGGACAATGTGATACAAAGGGGAACAACTTTAATTAGGGAAGTGTTGACAGTGTTGGACTCGCCAACATTAAGGGGATCTCCTCGGTATGAAGTCCCAACTAGACTTCACTCCATTTGGTGTAGGAGTCCCATCCAGTATGGTGGCCCGATTGCCATTATCTTAAATGTTTTCCTTAGCTCTTGCTTGTAAGCACATGAGAGTGGTCTACTTTTTCCTTAAACAAATTTCACGTGTCTGGTGAATGCTTAGTGTTACTTGTGTCAAGGTTCTTTCACTATAGAGAGAGAGGGTGGAAGTGAGTCTCAAGTCGAAAGGGAATAGTCCCAACTTTGTTAGAGACACACAACACAACAAGACATGCGCAGTTTCCAACAAAGTAGTCCATATGGATGCGGCAGTCACAAACACACAGTGAGCGAATAGCATGTACAACACCTAGCGGAGTAGTCCACATGATTGCAACGGTTATTATAACAAGTTTATGGGAATGGTTCTATCGAGTGTCCTGCGGGATAGCCCACGCGAGCGAGACAGTGTTAACAACTTATACAACACATTTTTGTAAGCATATGTATTAGAACAACCGAAATAGTTCAACTATCTTAACACAGGTTAAAGCAACATGCATTACAAGTGTCCAAAGAATAGTCTTACAAACAAATACAATACATGTGTGAAAACGTGTTGGCCTGTTATCAGGCTTCTGAATTAAGCGAACGTCCCAAGACACATTGGTACACCATATATCACTAACCCCGATAGTGGGGCGTTTGAGCCACTGGTCGCTCCTCAAAGAAAATACTATGGACTCTTAAGGCTATGTGGGAGGAGCCAAGGGGAAAAGTCCTTAGCATGTACAAATGAGGGGTATTTATAGAAGGGTAAAACGCGACAAAGTTGGTGTGTTCATGTTGGTGGTGTTGTGCATCTCGAGCTATAGTGTTGTTGAGTGATGGATGTGCTCTTGGTATATCATAGCTTCACCTCCGCATGGCAAGGTGTGCGGAGTCTTCGATGGTCTTGGTGTTCGCTTGATGTTGCGTGTACATGTCGCTCCTTCGCTTATACTTTGGCATGATTCATGTGTTTGTCTATTCGTGAACAAGTGTCCTTGCATGCCCTCCTTATTCATCTTGTTCGTCGTCAAGCCATGTCTCATCCATGTACCTATATCTGCAATCACTCATGATGTGATGACATCAAATCCAGAAATCTCCTAGTTTACCATCATGCATCGTCGTTCGCTTTCAGATGCAGGTGACCGGGAGAGAGGACAAGCTTCTGCAACTGTGTAAGGCAGATTTTAAGCCGGGATTCAGGCTCCGGGCACTGTCCATGAAAACTGCGCAGAGGTCACTGGGAGGTTGAGATGGGCAATCTGGATCAGCAGTGACTGTCCGCGGGATTTGGCTCGGCTGGAGGACATATCTACGTAATTTTTCAAGGAGACAGTGCAGGGAGCAGGGGGAGACTGGCAGCAAAAACTACGCAATTTCTCTAGGGAGCTCGCAGTGAGCTGCGGTGGGCTGCTGACAAAAATGCGCATTTTTTTTGGGGAGCTGGCAGTGCGCTGCAGGAGGCTGCTGACAAAAATTGCGCATTATTTTTGGGGCACTGGTAGTGAGCTGTGGGAGGTTGCTGGAAAAAACTACGTAGAGCTGGGAGGCTGGCCTGCTGAACATCCCTACCCAATTTCTGAGCTAAGCGGGATGTTGGGAAACTAGGAGACTGCTCATGAAAACTGAGTAGTTTTCCGAGTGAGCAACAAGCCAACTGACAGGGTGACTGGCTGGAAAAATTGCGTAATTTTTTAGGGCAGTGCTGTGACAGGTAACGGGTGTCTATCTGACATGTCTGCGCAGTTTCTTCAATTAGCAGAAGCAGGCATGCTTGGCAACTTCTACGCAATTTTTTGGAGGAGTGAGGCCCGGGGTCATTGCCCAGTCAAACTCTTCGGTTGACTAGCTGGATGCTTGGTTGATGTGCTTGTGGGCAGCGCAGATTGAGATGGATCGCTGGGAAACTTCTGCGTTGTTCTGGGTGATAGTAGGTCGAGTCTATTCTAGGATTGCGTAGCGCAGACTACCTGGGAGGCAGACTCGAGCTATGTGCAATTCTGGGCAAGAATACATGTTCACTAAGGGATGAAATTGCGCAGTGCAACTCAACGGAGGTTTGGTTGTTGAGGTTGGTCCAGTCAACATAGCTTCAGCAAAATGACTAAGTGTGTGAACGAGTGACTTCGTACATGCATGACCTTGCGAACACACACTCAACATGACTTGACGATAAGACACCTCGAACCATCAATACAACATACACTCAGTGTGAATGACCGACGGTGCGAGCGACAAGTGCGACACTTGTGATAGATCGTTGAACGATCATGCCAACACTTGCGCAAAAATGCATACAAATCCATGTGTGAGTGCGACGAATGTTTACATAGCGAAAACAACTTGTACACGCAAAGACAAACCTTATGCAGAGCCAAAACATGGCTGCAAGCATGACATTGTGGCCAACATGCAAAAATATGTTCGATGAATAGTCAAGCGAGAAGGGTGCAAAGACTCAACACAATCTCACGGGATGAGCCCGAGTGCTTGCAAACATCAAGGAAAAATCTAAGGAAGGTTCTGAAATTGGATGCAAGCCAAAATTTTGGAGGGTGTTGCAGCCACTACAACACTTGGCGACACACTGGTTGAATTCTAGCTTCTCTATTTTGGTACATTTACAAAACATGGCCTTGGTCTTTCAGGGAGTATTGAATCATTGTGTGGGTTACTTTGGCTTCCCCACTTACCCCATGGATAGACATAGTTCACCTTTCGCCAACTCAGTTAAACACAACAACAAGTTTCAGCTTAATCATAGTGTTTCGAAATCGGGAAGGGCAGTTTGGCTCCCGAGTTAAAAAAAATTCAGAGTATGAGTTTTCATCTCTGGTGTTGCTCCGCTGCCAGCCGGGCTGGATAGTACCCTGACGGAGTCACGCAGGAACACACACATTGCTCCACTGCCACCGAGCCTGGTCAGTACCCCGGTGGAGTTGCATGCTTCACTTCTCTGCTCAGGAAGCCTTTCTCTTCTTTCACCTTTGTATTTTTTAAAGAGGATTATGCATAGGCACTTATTTATTTTTGGGGCAGAAGAGAGATCCCAACTTATTGAGAGCATAAGAGGTTGTTCTTTCAAAGAAACATGTAAGACCTCTGACATAGGTTTTCTCGTTTATATTTTCCCCTTCTCTGTTTCTACTAGTTGGATGAGCTTGAACAGTCAGAGCAGAAGACTGAGTACAGGCATGGGTTTTCCCAGTGTGGACACAGGTTCATGGTTGGACCCAATCTTCCCTTGCAGAGGACTCATATTTTCCGTCAAGACTTCATCGGCCAAAGGTTATAACCAAACACATAGAAGGTGGATGCAGGATTGGCCAAATGCTGCAGTGTCACAAGACTCTTTAGATCTCAGCCACATACTCATTCAAAAGCCAGAACTCAGTAAAGGGAAACACTTATTTACAAAAACAAAAATAGCATGATACTAAACAAACAAAACAAAACAAAACAAAAATAGTAAGAAAAGTGAAAAAGAAAAACAACAAGCAGTAAACAGACTATGTACATGGCGCAGGGCGCAACCCCGGCTTACTGAAAATAATGTTTGAGATCTTGGCCGTTGACAGGAAGGTTGTCAATCCTCCCATCAAGTGATTGCAGACGATATGTGTGTGGGCCAAGTTTCTTGTGGACAATGTACGTACCCATCCACAAGGACTGGAACTTCGTATGATTGCCTTTGTCTTCATGGGGTTTGTCCCATTTCAAGACTAAGTCACCAACATCGAAATTAGCGTTCCCTGCAGACTTATTGTCGAACCATCTTTTGATATGGTTCTGATGGAGTGTAAATGTTTCTTTTGCTTTCATCCTTTCTTCCCATAGTTTGTGAATTGTATCCATCCTACGATGAACTAACAGACAAGGCTTTCCTTGGGATTCTTGAGACAACTGAAGCACAAGCAAGTAGATTTTTGGCGGTAGGATGGCTTCTTTACTGTAGACCAGGAAATTTGGCGAGGTATTTAGAGAGGGTTTGGATGTTACGCGGTCAGCCCTTAGGGCATTCGTCAAGGAAGAGTGTCAGTTATGTTGTTTAGAGTAAATGGTATTTTTTATTATGTGGATAAGATTTTTGTTCGTGGATTCTGTGAGACCATTTCCCTGCGGGTAGTAGTTAGATGAGTGTTTCAACACAATACCATATTGCAATGCAAAATAATAAAGCTTCAAAGATGAAAACTAAGTTGCATTGTCAAACACAAGTGATACCAGAACGCCAAAGCATGAGATGATGTTCTGTTGGAGGAAGTTGATGACTTCCTAGTCGTTCACTTGTTTGAGCGGAACTGCTTCTATCCACCGCGTGAAGTAATCAGTTTCTATCAAAATGTAGTGGTTTTGTTTTGTCAAATGTGGGAAAATTTCCCCAATGATGTCCAGGCCCCATTGTTGGAACGGTTCAATCACTGCAACAAGGTGTAGTGGGGCTGCTGACCTTCGTGTTCTACTAGCACATCGTTGACAAATCCGACACTTGCGGGCATAGGCGTGTGCATCCTTGAACAATGTGGGCTAGTAGAAACCAACTCGCATTACTTTTTGCATAGTGGTATTTCCCGCGAAGTGGCCCCCGATCGGTCCATCATGCAGATCATGCAAGACCACCTCTAAATCATGTGCCTCCAGGCACTTGAGAAAGGTTTCATTATTGTGCTTTCTATAAAGCACTCTCTGCACCAATTGATAGGATAAATATTTGAGGCGCAATGCCCTCTTCTGTCTCATGGAGAAGTGAGAGGGTATGGTGCCATGCTCAAGGTACTGGCACATGTCTTCGTGCCAAGAGTTTCCGCATGCAGTGGGTGGTTCTCGCTCTACGTCATAAATTTCAATTTCCTGCTTCCAACCGACGAGCTCTTCTTATTCCTCCTATGCTTGGACTACCTCAGTTGCGAGTCTGTAGAGACCATGACCCTTGATAGTGTGAACTAGATTGATGTCAAGATCATACTCTTGCAAGCCTATCATCCAGTTCACATGTCGTTTACCTAGTTCTTGTTGTACGAGCAGTGAGCGGACTGCTGGGTGAGGCACATAAACTATGCAATGGTTCTTTAGCAAGTAGGGTCTGAAGTGTTTCACCGCCTTGTACACTGCATATGCTTGTTTGTCAACGGCGGGGTAGTTGAGTTTCGGTCCTTGCATGCTTGCGCTCATGAAGAAGATGGGACGTTCGTCGTTCAACTCATCCTTCTGAGTGAGTACCGCAACAAGCGAGTTGTCAGAGGTGAAGGTGTATAGCAAGAAATCCTTGTTGAAATATGGGCTGTAAAGTGCAGGTGCTTCTGCTATGGCCTGCTTGATACAGGTGAATGCATTCTTTTCCCTCTTACCCCAGCTGTAGATTACATCCTTCTTGATCATGTCTTGCATTGGTTTCACTATCTGCACATAATCCGAGATGAACTTCCGGAGGAATTTTATCTTTCCCAAGAAGGATTTCATTGCTTTCTTGTGGGCTGGGTGAGGGATCTATGTGATGGTCCGGACTCGGTCCGGATCAACCTTGATTCCGCTTCTGGCAATGATGTGCCCAAGGAGGTTCCTCTTAGGCACTGTAAATACGTTTTTTTTGGGATTCAAGGAAATCCTGTATTTCCGACATTGCTCAAATATTTTCTTCAGATGGCATATGTGGTCTAACTGTTTTCTGGAAAATAGTCACATCAACGAGGTACACCACTGTGCTCTATCCAATGAGTCTATGGAAGGCGATGTCCATGGCGTGCTGAAAGGTTGCGCCTGCATTCACAAGCCCAAATGGAATTTGTCTGTATGCAAACGTACCCCACTTGGTACAAAAGGTAATTTTGAGTCGATCATGTTCTGCTACTAGGCCCTGATTATATCTTGAAAAGCCGTCAAGTAAGGAAAACATTTCTGCCCCAGATACTGTCTGTAAAATATGCTCCATAGACGACACGTGGTAATTGTCTTTATCCAAGGCATGGTTCAAGTTTTGGAAATCAACGCACAAGAATATCTACCTAAACTTCTTACATACAGGAATAAGGTTGGAAACCCATGTGGAATGACGAACTTTGTATATGATCCATGCATCCAACAACTTGGTCATCTATTTCTGTATAAGGGGTTCAAGTGATGGATGGACTTTCCTCAACTTCTGCTGAAACAACTTGACCCCTTCCTTGATTGGAATGACATGTTGGATTATTCGTGTGTTGTAAGTTTTCAGATCATCATATGTCCACGTGAACACATCCCGATATTGTTTGAACAAGTGGACAAAGGCTTGCCGCTTTTGCTACGTGCAACACATACCGAGATTGACGAACTTTAGATCCTGTTCTGTTCCCAAGTTTACCTGTTCGTGCATCATGGTGGAGTTGTGGGTTTTGTTGTTCCTTGGCCCTTGAAAGTGGTTCTACAAGTCATAGATCTTTTCCAAAGATACCACACCCTTGGGGATGAGGTTGCCTTTCTTGTCATCAACCCCAACTTGCAGAGACTGCTTGTGCTCATCTTCGTCAATCATTGCATCCTTGAAGACATCAACATTGGCCATGAAATGTAGTATATGTTGATCATCGTCAAAAACACGTAGATTAGTTATGTTATCAGGGATAGAGGGCTTATACAAAATTTCAACAGTAAATCTATCCCTAAGTGGTGACATCCTAGAAGTTGTGTTTGCTAAAGCATTGGCAGTTGCATTATGCGTTCTTGGCACAACAATGATATTAAATGCTTGGAAGTTAGAGATCAGTCGCCATACCTCTTGCTGGTAACTTTTTGGTTGAGGTGATAAACAATGTATGGTGTTACGTACCTTCCATACCACTATTTTCGAATCACCTACCACTTTGAGTGTAACCACGTTGAGGTTGATGGATTTTTGCAATCCCAACACGAGTGCTTCATATTCAACAATGTTGTTTTTGCACTCGAACTCCAAGTGGCTCGAAATCAAATGTTTCCTGTGTTTTTGGTCATCAAGACACCTCTGGCTCCAGAGCCATCCTGTGTATTTGATTTGTCAAAGTACATGGTCCACAACTCATCTATACATGGACCTTTCAACGCGCTTGTACTATTTCTACTGTTGTTATTGCTACTAGTGTTACAATGCATTGTACAAGTTTCATTTCCATCAGTTGGGCAAGGAAGGAGACCCAACTACATGTTTGGTGGGGTTGGAGCTGGTTGTGCAAGATAACACCCCAACATTGTTTCCAAGAGGAAGTTGTCGAACATGAGCTTTGCGAAGGCCAACGGTTCATTCTTGCCATTGATGGGAGTGATGTTATGCCTCATGTATCTCTTGGATAACACCCGGATTTGGTTGCTTTTTCCCTGATATGAAAGCCACAAGTGTGACCAGTCTGTAACAAAGTATCCATTCAACTTGCTAGACCAGTCTCTGCTGAGTAGTAAGCCATATGCTTTCGGTATGTCCACAACAACAATGTTTATGCAATGGTGAACTCGGCCGTCATGAGATAGTGAACTCAGCCCGAAGTTCACCAATGACTGGTACGCATGTCTGATCGAGTTGGATGATTTATGCGTATGTCTTTCTCCATTGCACATTGATCTTCTTGGAAATGGAGAGTGACATGGTGTTGGCTGACGTGCTAGAGTCAACCAAACAATTGTGAACATTGCAGTTAAAAATTTCAAATGAAAGCAAAAATGGAGGGCAAATAAAGTTTGCTTCTTCCATCCGGAGTGTGTTTAGCACAATTGTGAGTGAACCAGGAGATGTGCTTGCTCCCTTGCTAGTAGACGTCGCGCTGTCCGTAGATGTCTACCCCAGTGCACACAAAAGAATATCTCGTTGACTATGGATCTTAGCCAACTCGAACAAAATAATGTTTGTGCGAGTTTTCTTCATGTCTTCCACGATATTGTAATCTAGAGCAGGTAGACTCACCGAGATGTCCGGGGTCAAAGTTGTGTTCATATTGTCTGGCGAAGTGTTCTGCAGTTTGTTGCTCATGGACATACTCTTGTCCGTCGCTGTCTTTGTGGGCTTGCTTTGTGTTTTTTCTTTTGGACGGCTGGTGGATCAACCTTCCTCAGTAGTTTGAGCCTTTCTCGCATTTCCCCAATTGTAGGGGGGGACACTTGACTTCTAAGATTGTATCGACCATTTTGCTTTTGGGGATGATTCTTGGTGTTTGTCTTCTACACTGCTCATGAGCACTGATACATGTTGATCGCCTGCTTAGTGTTTGATGTCTCATAAGGTGCAGCATCCTTGTCATCGTATGTGTCTCTAGGTTGGCCCTGCATACTTCTCACTACATTTGGCATATGGTCGCATACTGAGCCTGCAACTTGTTTCCAATATGAACAAGACCCTTTTGGGTGATTATCTTCATGAAATGGGAAAAATTCATTGTTCGCGCACTGTTCTAACTAGAACACTGAGTTGGAGCTCTACGTGGTTTTAGCTGAGAAGCGATTGTTGCCTCATGACATGCTTCCTTGCCTTTGTCTAGGTGACCGACTGCTCGCAGATGTGTCGATTGTTCATTGTTTGAGCTCAGACACTTATGTTGTCAAGTTCTTGACAAGATGAGTAAGGGTTTCAATATCACTTGCTTCCTTGTCTTTACCCTTGCTCGCCGCAGCCTAGGGCTTCCTTCTCGCATCTCTGGAGTCCTTCGTTGGTTTGTCATCCTTGATGACTCCAATCGCGCGCAAGTCCTTTTCTACAACGATTGCCTCTTCGCAGTTTTCTAGTAATGTTGGTTTCATAGCTCGCTTGATGAACTGCATAATGCTAGTTGGCAGTGCGGACGTGTAGTAATCGACAGTGATGGAGTCATGAGGTTTCGTGTCCACTGCAAACTTATTCAATATGCGCAAAAACCTCTGATTGAAATCTTTTACCTTTTCTTTCACCTCCATCTTTAGGCTGCCCAACTCTTTGAGCAACATGGCTGGGGTCTTGTCATCAACAAATTTTTCTAGAAACATGTGTTTGAACATACCCTAGTTATGGATGGAGTTGACAAGAAGGTTGTGATACCATACTGTTGTGCGACCATCCAAGGTACATGGGAACAGTCTGCATGCAACATTGACGTACCATACCTCGAGCGTCTACAGCTGTAGGTAGAAGTTGTCCAAGTGATCTTCTGCCTTCACTGCGCTGTTAGGGTCATACTTTGTGATCATTCTCTCTGAACGCTTTGGAATCCTATGCAAAGCACCCAAGAGAGCCAATGTCTTGTGTGATCCATTCCAAGTTTTGGTCATCCATGTTTTCTTCTTCTTTGTCCTCCTCCTCTTCTTCAGAATCTTACTGTTTTGGCTCTGAGTCCGTCGGTTCGTCTCCTCCTCCGCCTCCTCCGCTTCATTCCCATCTGCCTCTTGTACGAGAATTTGAGCCCAAGATCATGAGGGTGTCTCGTTCTCCTTATTGGCAGAGCGGAGGTTCCTCTCCATTATCAATATCTTTTGCTAGACCTTCAAGTGTGGCAAGAACTGCTTCTTCCACTGATGATACAACAACCCCTGTCGGAGTGGTATTTGGCTTTCTTGATGCGTATGGAAGATGTTGTATTCCTGGGATTAGTCCAACTGCTTTCATGAATTGACGAGTGATGGGAATAATGGAGAGGAGGTGTTGATACGAAATTTCATGTTCATGTCTTGGAGGTGAGGAGTAACCAACTTCAGAGTTGCGTGTAGGTGAGAGAGAGTGCAAGTTACTTCCTTGACCAGATGATTGATAAATGGGGGTGGGAGGAAATTCAACCACAAACAATTGGTGACCCTCCTTCTATCACCAGAAATGTTGATGGTACTGGACCCGCCAACATTCATGGGATCTCCCTGGTATGAAGTCCCAACTAGACCTCACACCATTTTGTGTAGGAGTCCCATCCGGTATGATGGCCCGATTTCCATTATCTTAAAGGTTTGCCTTAGCTCTTGCTTGTTAGCACATGATAGTGGTCTGCTTTGTCTTCGAACAACGAGGTTCACGTGCTTGGTGAGTGCTTGGTGTTAATTGTGTCAAGGTTCTTTCACTGCAGAGGGAGAGGGTGGAAGTGAGTGTCAAGTCGAAAGGGAATAGTCCCAACTCTGTCAGAGACACATAACACACAAGACGTGCAACTTCTGGTGGAGTAGTCCATGCGGATGCGGAAGTCACAAACACAAAGTGAGCAGATAACACATACAACACCCAGCAAAATAGTTCACACGAGTGCAACAATCGTTATAACAAGTTTATGGGAATGGTTATGTCAAGTGTCCAGCGGGATAGCCCAGACAGGTGAGACAATGTTAAAAACTTATACAACTCATTTTTGTAAGCATATGTATTAGAAAACCCAAAATAGTTCAACTGTCTTAACACAAGTTAAAGCAACATGCATTACCAGTGTCCAAAGAATAGTCTTACAAACAAATACAATACATGTGTGAAAATGTGCTGGCCTGTTATCAGGCTTTTGAATTAAGCGAAAGTTCCAAGATACATGTGGGTCTCTTGGACTTCCACGTTATATTACATTGATTACAATAGTGTGGCCCATAGTGGTGATGTGGTCGAGATGACTCATGACATGACTTGACACGACAAAGCTGGTGTGTTCATGTTGTTGCTGGTGTGCATGTTGAGCTGTAGTGCTGCTAAGTGATGGATGTGCTCTTGGTGTATCATAGCTTCACTTTCGCATGAAAAGGTGTGTGGAATCTTCGATGGTCTTGGTGTTTGCATGATGTTTCATGTGCACATCGCTCCTTTGCTTGTAATTTGGCATGCTTCATGTGTCCGTCCATTCACGAACAAATCTCCTTGCATGCACTCCTTGTTCATTCCATTCGTCGTCACGCCATGTCTCATCCATGTACCTGTATCTACAATTACTCATGACGTGCTGACATCAAATCCAAAAATATCCTATTCTACCATGATGCATTGTTGTTCTCTTTCAGATGCAAGTGACTGGGAGAGACAATAAGGTTCTGCAACTGTGTAAGGCAGATTTTAAGCCGAGATGCGGGATCTGGGTACTATCCATGAAAACTAAGTAGAGGTCACTAGGAGGCTGAGATGGGAAATCCACATTAGTAGTGACTATCCACGGGATCTAGCTCGGCTGGAGGGCAGATATACACAATTTTTTCAAGGAGATAGTGTAGGCAGTAGGGGGAGATTGGCAACAAAAACTGCACAATTTCTTCGGGGTGCTAGCAGCGAGCCGCTGACAAAAATTGCGCATTTTTTTCTGGGCAGCTAGCAGTGGGCTATGAGAAGCTACTGGGAAAAACTGGGAAGAGCTAGGAGGCTAGCCTACTGGACATCCCTGTGCAAGTTTTGAGCTAAGCGGGATGCTAGGAAACTGGGAGACTTCTCATGAAAACTGCACAGTTTTCCGGGTGAGCAGCAAGTCGGCTGACAGGGTGACTCACTGGAAAAACTACGCAATTTTTTAGGGCAGTGTAGTGACAGGCAGCGGGTGTCTATCCGGCATGTCTGCACATTTTCTTTAGTTAGTGGAAGTGGGCATGCTTGGCAGCTTCTGCGCAATTTTTTTGAGTGAGGCTCGGGGTCACTACCCGGTCAAACTCTCTGGTTGACCAGCTAGAGGCTTGGTTGATGTGTTTGCGGGCAGCGCAAATTGAGATGGCTTGCTGGGAAACTTCTACGTTGTTCTGGGTGACAGTCGGTCGAGTTGATTCTAGGATTGAGTAGCGCAGACTGCCTGGGAGGCAGCCTCAAGCTCTAGGAAATTTTGGGCAGCAATACATGTTCATTGAGGGTTGAAACTACACTGTGCAGCTCAGTGAAGGTCCAACTGTTGAGGTTGGTCCGGTCGACATAGCTTCAACAAAATGACTAAGTGTGTGAACGAGTGACTTTGTACATGCATGACCTTGCAAACACACACTCAACATGACTTGACGACAAGACGTCTCGAACCATTAAGGCAACATACACTCAGTGTGACTAACTGACGGTGTGAGCGACAAGCGTGACACTAGTGATAGATCGTTGAACAACCGTGACGACACTTGCACGACAGTGCATAAAAATGTGTGTGAGTGCGATAGATGTTTACATAGCAAAAAAAACTTGTACACACGAAGACGAACCTTATGCATAGCCAGAACATGGCTGCAAGCATGACATTGTGACCAACAAGAAAAAAGATGTCCGATGAACGGTCAAGCATGGGGGTGCAAAGACTCAACACAAGCTCACGGGATGAACCCGAGTGCTTGAAAACATCAAGGAAAAATCCAAGGAGACTCTGAAATTGGATGCATGCCAAAATTTTGGAGGGTGTTGCAGCCACTACAACAAGAAGAAAACGCAGCCACAAGCAGAGCTTGAGAGAGTAAGAGTTCAGATGTTGATGCAAAACAACAAGAAACTTGCCTCATTTATTGGTAATATTCAAGCCTCATATGTACGTTTATTCAGTAGTTTGGATGTCCTTGTGAAAACATACAAGATGTCATCAGTTCGCTCTCTTACCAAAGCCAAACCGAAGAACCAGGTCTGGAAGGAGATCGAAGAGTACTTGGAGCAGCGGAGACAAATTTCCACCAAGGAAGATTTGGAGCTAAAAAAATAAGACGTGCAAAATTACATCAGTGGTGCTGTCCAAATTATAATGATCTTGGTCATGCTTCTGAGGGAAGTTGAAACTAGTTCCAAGTCATTGTATCGAGATGCCATGGAGGCTAGATTCCACTTCTAGCCAGACACCATCATGCAATTTGGGGATGTCATCGTAGAATACCACGCTTAGCACCAATATGTGACTGAGAAGCATCAAGTGGAAGTTGTCGAGCTAGAGTTTCCCCAAAGTAAAGCATCATAGTATTTTTTCTTGTTAACTTGTTAAATTGTCTCTACCCTATTTTGTCTTATATGGGTATGAGTGTAAAATGTAATTCTTATTGCTAATTATTTTGTAATGTGAAATTCCAAGTCTCAATATTGGAATGTGAAGAGTCATTATGTAATGTAATGAGTCATTTGAAAGAAGTTGAAGAGTCATGAGAGTAGTCCTAAGGTCACAAAGGGGAGTTTAAGGGTCATCCACCCCCTGTTATAAATAGAACCTTATAACTCATAACGGGATTTTGGGAGACAATATTTTGGCTAGGCTAGGCTTAGGCTTAGGAAGAGATTGGGAGTATTGTGAGCCTTGGCTTCTCCATAGAATAGAGGGAGTATACTTCTTTGGAGGAGAAGGTGTTTCTGACTTTAATGTTCCACTATTGGGGCTAGTGGTTGTCAATGGTATATGTATGATTGGAACTTTTATTTATAATAAAACTCAGAGCCGACACGCTTTCATGCATATGTTGTGAATATAGTAGGACTATTCTTGTTTTATTTGTAATGTATGATATTTAACTTACGCTCATGCTTATGAATTATTTCGTTTGCATTTGTATGTATCTTACTGAATGTGTGTTGTTGTATTAATTTTTCACCTTAACTTGTGGACTAATTTGCATGATATCCAGTGATGTCATTATGCTCGTGTGTTCCTTTTAAGATGCATACTATTACATTCTTCTAAGGGGATCACTCTCTTTTCCCTTCGTGTGTTGGAACTGTTCATGCATCACACTTGACCATCCACAGGGTCACACACAATAGTTCTTTTAGAAGACACCATGCACCACTCTAAGCGTATTTGCAACCAAGGCAGATCATTAACACCCCACTATCGAGACTCCTAGTCCAAATGGTGTGAGGTCTAGTTGGGACTTCATATCGGGGAGATCCCTTGAATGTTGGCGGGTCCAACACCGTCAACATTTCTAGCTTAAAGGAGGGCTAGATGACAAGTTGAGCCCTTGAAGTCTATTTTGAATTTCTACACTCATTTAATGACTTCTCCCCAAATCATAACCCCGACATGTTTTTCTAGACACACAAATATGAAAGTGTTGGCGAGAATTATTGATGACTTGTCAAATTTGAAATTCAATGGCGAGGGTGAAACAACCTTATTTGAGCACACCACACATTTTCTTGATTTCTGCACAAAGCACAATATCCATTGTGAGGATGTTAGATGTAGGTTGTTCATTCTCACGTTCGAAGGGCGCGTACATGAATGGTGTAACACATTTCCTAATGACTCCATACACTCTTTCAAACACCTTGTCACAAAGTTGTTCCATGCCTTTGATATGTATGATTGTAAAACTCTGTGCAAGAAAATTTTAAATTTGCAAAAAACACCTGATGAATCTATCTAGGATTTTCACAATTGTTTTATTAATTTTTTCTTTGAATTTCCAGAAGATGATGTTGATTGGTCTCTCTTGATTGATAGATTCCTATATCTTGTTCACATTTCAGAAAATTTGTACGATCTCGAATCTTTCGAACCCCTCCCAATATACCTCTGTATTAAAGCTTATAAATATGCGATGGGTGAGGTTGTTGTTTCAAGTGATCCTTCGCCCCCCTTACCATCAAACATCTCCAATTCCACAGGTTTAGGTGGGAGAATTTGAGAGTTCATTTGTTGATCTACCGCCATCTTCTCCCACCCCACATACTCAAAATTTCAGCGCAGGTTTGGACTGTGAATCTGATGGTTAGGATGAAGTGTTATATCCTCGTCCTCCATCTTTTGATTCCTTTGATCATTTGGATGATTTTTTGTTGTGTTCACATGTTTTGAATCCTTCTTTTGGTGTTCATGAGAGGTTTCAGATGCATTTGGTGCTGAGAAACCAACTTGTGATATCATTTATGATGATTATGTGTGGGAGCCCATAGCTGAAAAAGAATCTGCGATGAAGGATGATTCTTCTCCTTTCCTACCGCTTCCTCATTATCTTAACATTTTCCATGATCCTATCATCCCAGTTAAATCTTGTGAATAATCAGTTTCCGATGATTCTCAGAACACGTGGAATGTCAATTTTTCATCCAAAGGTAGAGAGGAAAATTTTGTTTTCCCTGATATTTCCAATCTCTCATCTTATCTTTCTAAAAATACAGAGGGTGAAATTTCTCGTTTTCCATCATCCCCTCTTTACGATTCGTCAGATCATGAGGATGCCTTTGTTTGTAATCTTGAACTTTCTGATCATGGTTGTTGTGAACTTTTCATTGATTCATTTGATCACGATTTTGATTTTTCCACTGTTAATCTTTCTAAGCCACCAGTCTTCGATGATCCATATTCTAGTGAATTGGAATTTCCCTAAGATGTCGAGGCACTTCAGCCCGAGTTTATGGTTATGTCAGGTTCTCATAGTCTTGCGGTCAATTCCACTTTCGACCAAAAATATGATGAATCTTTCCAGGCTCCTCATCACTCTGTCGCACATATTGAAAATCAATTTGTTTTACAATTTTCGCATCCTCCATTTTTATCACATGATCCTATCACTCAATCATTGGAGTCATACGTGGCGAGCACAGGTGCAAAATGAAAATTTTCTTCTTCTTTAGGTTAGCCCGTTTCCATAGTTCGAAAGTTTGTTCTTGTATGTCTACGGGTTGCAGTGTGTCTAAACACCACAATGCCCTAGCATAATGTATTCCATGCGCGTTTCGTTCTTACTTTTTTGTGCGTACTTCCAAACTTCGAACCTTTTGGTTTGCATTGTCCTATCTTTCTGGTTTATTGTTATGTTTGTATATCTTTCTTGACATGCATTCCCTCACGTACATGGGCTAGCCAATGCACCGTTGGATGCATTGGAAGTATCATTTCACATGAGTCTGGCCTATTCAATGTTAGGTAGGAGTAGGAGTAGTTGTTTTCTTCTCTTATTTGCTTTCTTGGATTTTATTTCATTTACTCTCTTTGGTTTTTTTTTTTTTTTTTTGGAGTCATAGGGTAGCTTCCGTATGAGACCATGTTTGGCTTCTTACACAAGCAGGGTGAAATCCAAGAGGAAGTTGTATTGCTACCAACACTTGGTTATCTGTCTATTCCCTCTCTTTACGTGAATCTTGCATTTCTTTTAGTTGATGATACTTTGATGGAAAATACGTTCTTTTCAGAGAAAGTCACAGTGAAATCATGATGCTTGCACTTTTAACTAGTACCGCCTACTCTAATGGATCTTCTATTTTTTTGGGTTACTCCTTGTCAACTAAGTCGAGTAGAGTAAGGAGGGGAGGAAACCCTTAACAAGTATGTCAAAGGTGTATATAAATATCCTTATTTGAAGGGACAACCTCTTCTTCTTTCAATAAGTCGGGATCCATCTCCTGCCCCCATGAAATAAATAAGTGCCTATGCACAGTGCTTTGAACAAAAGAAAAATTGAAAAATGAAATAAAGGGCGAAAGAAGAGAAAGGCTTATTGTGTAAAGAAGTGAAGCAAGAAACTCCATCGGGGTACTGTCCAGGCTTGCGGACAGCGAATCAATGCTTGTGTCCCTGGAGTGACTCCGTCGGGGTACTGTCCAGGCTTGCTGGCAGCGAAGCAACACCATAAATGAAAACTAAGGCTCTGACATTTTCTTTTACTTGTGCATTTATATACACCTCATCCCTAATCGAAACAACTCAGTTTGACTTGACTTGGTATGTTTGATGTCGATAAAGAGAATGGTAGGGACTATATCTTGAACTCAAGATAAGTGAAGAAGTTGTGACAATCAATGAATTAAATAATACTTCTGAAAGATTTAGGCATGTTTTTCATTAGAAAAGTTCCATATAGAGAGCTAGAGTTCTACCAGTGTGTCTCCAGTGTTGTAGCGGCTACAACGACCCTCCAAAATTTTGCCTATGCTTCAATTTTGGAGCCTTCCTTCCCATCCATAGGAGCTTATCTTGCACTGAATGAAGGGTTCATACTTCAATTGAGGCTTACCTTTTAATTTGTGCTTGTGTTTGCTTGTTTCCACACTTAACTGATCTTTCTAACTCACAAGCTAATCTCCTGACTTGGTCTTACAACAATTCTGTGCTTACCTCCAAAAACTGCACAATCCTTGAGGGCAAGCAACCTTGATGGTTGGAATTGCGCAGTTCAAACTAATAATCAACCTTGAGCTCAAAAACTGCGCAGTCATGGAAGGCAACCTAGCGCTGAGCCCAGAAACTGTGCACTCCCTCACTGAGTCAGAAAGTTGCCCAGTTCCCCAGAATTGCACAATCTTCCTCGGCAGCATGCATGGCAATTTTCCCCAGAAAAGAAAAAAAAAACAAGAAAAGTTAATAAGAAAAAAAAATCCCTAAAAAATAGGGATCCATTATTAATATCTTGAAGGAGGCACATTCGTTAGTTTTAGAAACTTCCACCAAGTGTCATTTTTCCTTGTTTTTAAGCATGCGTGTCATAAACCCTAATTTGCTCAAAACTATTTAATTGACACCTCTAGAGCTCATTTTGATATTCAATATTGGAGTTGTATCATTCTCGAGGAGATCAAGGAACCTTCGATGCTATCGTAGTCGCTTTTCTGGGTGAGTTTTGCTTTTATCATCTTTTGCCGCCTTTTCTGTCGCTTTTTGTCATTTCACTTGTGTGAGTGTTGTTTTTCTTACTTCTCTTCATGGTTGCTGGTGTTTCAACTTATTTTAGCTTGTATAATTGTTGTTCTAAGTTCTAGTTTTCCTTTCAGAAGTGTCGCATCGGCTTTCTTTTTTTGACCGATGGTCGCCATTGTGGTGACACTCCTCACATACTTGATTTTCCTTTTTTTGTTCAATTTCTACACTTGATCTACATTAATTCATTCATACTTAGTCAGATCTGCACCCAAGCTCACATCATCACTTAAATCTGCTCATTTTCCACACTTCCACTGGGCAGATCTACACTTTCCTTGGCCAGATTTCACCTTGCCCAACTCGGCACTGCACAATCCTAAGGCTCAAGCTGAGAGCTTGGCCTCTAGAACTGCACAGTTCATAGTACAGACTGGCCCACTTACGCATTGTGCAGTTCCAGGGCTCAGCCTGTCACCTTGGCAACTGAGACTGTGCAATGCGGAGTCTCTCCTAGTCTCTACCTAGGCTGAACTGCACATTGCGTAGTCTCAAGCCTTAGGTTGCACCCTGTTGTGCCCTACAACAACCCCCCATTTCATAATATTTTTATCACAAACAATTAACATATGAAAGATAAGAGGTCTTATTACAAGCCTGCTTACCATGTTCATAGGAAAATAATTTAACTGACATTACCAAAACTGCATACCAAACAGGGTAATGGCTTGAAATTTCAAGACAAGGGGTCTCATCACGAGCCAGCTTGTTCAGTTTGATTACTACCCGTGAATGGCATTGTCGTTATCTGGCCACCAAACCAGGACAATGGCTTTTATCTTAAGCAACGAAGAAAGTGAAATTCAAAAAATACGAAAATATCTTTTGAATTCATTCTGTTTAGTCACACTCTTAAGTGAATGGAATAATGGACAATGACATGGTTAAAAGGTAACCCTGCCGAGACTATGAACGTTTGCTGGCAGCAGAGGCTCTACCTGTGACAGAGGAGTTTATTTTAAAAGCTGATATGGAGAAGTTTTCTATTTTACTTTTATGAACCAATAAGGACTTGTTTCAAAACTCAAAGTGTGTTTATAAAAAGAGGAAGTCAAATGAAGAAACCTGTTTTATTCAGAATCAATAGACATCTAGTTATATTAGAAGTTTCCTTTCTTTATAAAGATTCTATTTGAAAAGGTGTAAGTATATTTATTAGTCCAGAGATAACTGGTTCTACCAGCGAATCACCAATTGTTGTGCCCTACAACAACCCCCCATTTCATAATATTTTTATCACAAACAATTAACATATGAAATGGGTCCCTTTTAAAAAATTTAATTGGCATTAATGAATTTGTTCGAAAAAGGTATGATAATCAAATGAATTTGTTAACAAAAGCCTTTTTGAACAAATAATAAGCAATTTTTGGTTAAGTCCGAAAAGGCAATCGCAAGACCGTTTGCTACCTTGGTTCTTTCCGATGCGATATCGCTATCGGCCATCGGCGATAGCCAATGCACACACAGAAAAAGCACACATCTTTTCCCCGATGCGATATCGCTATCGGTAGTCGGCAGAATCCCATACATCTTCATAAGACGTTCAGATCTTTTTCCCGATGCGATGTGATATCGCTATCGGTAGTCGGTAAATCAATTGATATGCATTTAGGGATTATGTTCGCGCGCTAATATGATACAATGTCGCAATCGGCATTCGCCAAGATCTCTCCCAAATGATAATGTCACTCACACTCCCGATGCGATGCGATGACGCTTAATGATGACCAGAACTCCTAATAAAAGGATGATTATTTCAAAGCATTAAAGTTATATTTAAATCCGATTTGACAAAAGCACAAATTTCAAAATGCCGTTAAGTAAAGGGATAAGGTAATGCATGCGTATTTAAAGCTTTGCCCCTTCGAATTAACGAGCAATTACGATTAGACCTTTGAAAAAATCTATTGCACGCTTTAAGGGGTCATTCGGTTTAATAACTTAAGTTATGGTCATTTATGAAGCTGCAGGCCGTAAAATCACCATCATTGCATCTGCGGTGCCCTCCCAAATCATTAGATCCGCAGCCACTTTTAGAATTAATCTCACCACGCTTCAAGTTATATATCTATCCCGTTATGGATCGTCATTGTTATTTCTTTGTTACGATTTCTCTTGCATTTGTGTAGAATTCAACCGAGAGGAGTCTGAATATGATGGGAAAGAAGTTCAAAAAGGTGGCAGGTTCTACTCCAACACCTGTCTCAGGCCAAGCTGCTATGGTTTCAAAGAAAGGCTTAATCTCAGATACTACATGCACTGGTCTTCCTGGTACTACATGGCAAGGTACATACAATTTGCTAGAAGCAGAACAACCAGAACAGACAGTAACGGAGGCTAGTGTGGATGAACTAAGAAAGTCTGAGGCAACTCTTAAAGATTTGGCTGACTCCTTTCTGCACAGAATAGCAGCCAGAGAACAAGTCTTGCCTTATACTGATGTGGTACGTTGGGCAATTGAAGAAATTACTCTCATTTTCGGTTCCTTCAAGCCTGATGACTTGAGACGGATGTATCATTTGCCTCAACCCGAGCTAGTCTATAATAGAGCCTTTTTGGAGAAATTCGTGAAGGAGAATGAATCGCCATCCGAACCTCTCCGAGAATGGAGGCAGAATCCAACTAAACACAAGCATGATATGTCGGGTAAGTACTCCAATGCTTCTTTGGCTTCACCTTATTGCTACGCCGGAATTATGATGTGTAGATTGTGGGGATTTCATGACTCTGCAAATATTCATATTGATATGGTTCCTTTAATGGAAGCAGCCGTCAATAGTATAATCATGGATTGGGCCACTATTTTGTATGATAAATTGGTCATGGCTATTCGTGAGTTTAGGGCCAAAACCAGAGTCACTGAGAGAAAAATCCCACCATTCTATTACTCTGCTTACATTATGGATACCCTTTGTTTTAATTCTGAGTTCCCTGTCCTTGGTTGGAGATGGACAACCCATGACCCAACACCCATTCACTTGTACCATCGGAAATTGTGGAAACCCTCTCACAAAGACCATTTATATCAAATCTGCAATGGTTTTATGGTTCCCGTTCACTATTCTATTTTTGACAGACCTATCCCTAGAATTTCCTATGAAGCTTCTTTTGATCTCCCAGCCGTAGCCCATTGGTTCGGCGAAGAACATTTTACCTATATTAGAGTTTTTGGAAGCAAAGCTAAGCCACATGTCCTCCCCCTGTACGTCCCAGATAAATTGTTAGCCCGGGAAATCTCCTACCAGATTATGTCTGAGGGTGTCACACAAACTCTCAAAGAGGAGAAAAAGAGAGGATGGCCCTCTTTTCCTTTAAGAATTGGAGTTTATACGCTGCTGAATTACAAGCATGCAGAGAAGGAAGCAGCCAAACTCCAATTGATATCCCTGGCTTCTATTCCAAATAGACTCTATGATCCAAAAAAGACTGCTTTCATTGCCCTGGAACAGGCCAAACTGTCAAAGGTTGTTCATCAAGAAGACCAGTTTGACGACCTGTTCATAAGTGCCGATTCAATAAGCCAAGTCAGACAACTTGCTAAATTGAGTTATGAAGATGAGGAGTTAACTGAATTTAATAAACTTAGAAAGCAAAGGTTGCAAACTTTGCCTCTAGATTTATTATCCACAGCCCAAACATCCTCCTCAAGCGAGCCTGGTCAGCAGCAAATACACCTATCTTCTGTTACAACTAAAGAATATGATAGACAGCAGATAGAAAGGCAGCAAAAAGCACAAATTGAACAAGAGCAAAGAAAGCAAAAGGAGTTAGAAGAACAGAGGAAAAGAGAAGAAGAAGAGAAAGCAAAGAAGGAACTGGAAGATAGGCAGAAAAGGGAATTGGAGAAACAGCAGCAAAGAGCACATGAAGAGCAACAGCGGAAGGCATTGGAGGAACAGCAGAGGATTGAACGGGAGAAAGAACAAAGTAAAGCTCAAACAGAACAAAGTGAGCAAGTCTCTACTGATCCTGAATTAATCAAAGAATGGAACCAATTCGATTCCATCATAAGTGGTAAGGAAGCCTCCAAAGACCCAGACGCCTTTAAGACTCCCAATACTACTTCTTCTCCGGTTCTAGAGGGAACCAGCGGCTCACCCATGGTACAGAATGTAGAGGTAATCACTCAAGATCCATCCGATCAAATTGATCTTCAGGTGGAGGAAATTCCTCCTCTAGACATTTTCTACAGCCCAAAGCATAGAGCCGTTGTAAAGCGCTCGAGGAAAAGGCGAAGGCTTGATCAACCTTCTATTTTGCCTGAGCAAACAATCACGGGCAATATGGTCTGGAAGGGAGAATTGGATCCCTTTGAAGATCTGACAAAGCTATCGCAATTTGCGGGAGCTTATTCAGCGACAACTATTGACAAAGCATCTGAAGTAAGTCTTCTTTTGAAGACTAAAGAGCATGAGATATACGCATTACAAGCAGAAGTGATAGAGGCAAGGGATAAGGCAGCACAGGCAGAGGAACAATTGCTGGCCCAACAACAAGAAAATCATTTGTTAACCCAGCAAATTGAACAACTGAGGATAAACCAAAGTGACATTCAGAAAGCAAAAGAATTGTCAGAGGCATTATCCCAGTTGAAGGCATCGAATGAGCTGATGATACAAGCTAAAGACGAGCAAATAATTCAGCTATCAGCTTAGCTTGAAGGTATTAAGAGCGCCAAGAGTATCAATGATTTCAGAGCAGAGGCAACTCGAATAAACAGCGCACTGATATCTCAAATCAGGATCTTATGCCAACAACTTGTTGAAGCTGAGTCACTGTGTGAAACATCTACAGCAGTGTGTCAACAAATCGAGAAAGCCAGAAGTAAGTTGGATCAGGCTGAAGACGATATAACAGAGTATATTGAATGGCAAGACTCTCCAGAAGGGCAAGCCGCAAATTTCTCCCGTATCTGTGTAACATACAAGGACATACTCTTCATGGAATGGAACACACAGATGATGAAAGCAGAAAGAGCAGCCTCCAGATGCAAAATGATTGCCAGTAACATGATCAATCTAGTCAATGATACATTGTATCTGGCAAACATGATTTCACAATGCACACCTGGAAACATAACAACGGCAAATATGCTGGAGCTCAGGAATTACCCTGATCTGGAGAAACAAGGGCAGTTAATTACTGGAGTAAATACCTTGACCGCCGATTCATACTGGCTTTTCCTGATTAAACCACATTCTCAAAGGTCGGCTCTTAATTGTCTAACAGATGCTCTCCGATACCTGATTGCCGATATTCGAGATGCCACATATGATGCACAGCTGACTTCACGCCTCAATACTCCACCAGAAGTAGAGCCAATGCTGGCGATATGTCAGCAAAGGAGTAAAGGCAAAGAGACCTCTGACTGAAACATCGCCGCCGACTGCCGAATCACCAAGATACAAAATGATATTTGTTAATGCCGATTTAGTTGTTTTTCAGTTTTATATATTTAGATATTTTAGATTAGCATAGTATTTATAGACCCTTTCATTGTTTTGGAAAGGGTCGTAAAATTTTGTAAAAGACTTAAAGGCTGAAGTTTGCACTATTGTGCTTCAGTCTATATTCTTTTTGAAACTCGACCACTGGTTCTTAATTTTACTTGGAAGGCTGTTTTAAGTAAATTGTGCACTATTGTCGTTTGCTTGGAATGCTTTCTGGTCTGAAGGAGGAACCGCGACATAGCGATTAATATATTGGATTGATCAAACAGCTTGCATGGTACTATTATCTGTATCTATTCTCTTTTCTATTATATGAATTGCTGTGTTATTACTTTTGCTATTGTTGATTACATGTATGCAATATAACAGCAAGTCTACATTTCATATCACTATTGAATGTTTTGTGATTTGTTATCTCTTTTAATCATGCGTGTAGCAATGATATAAATGACTGAGTACAGTAATTCGCTATTATCGCTCTGCATAACTACTTATGCAGAGCAATCTTAAATGATTTAAACATTTATGCTTATTGTTAGTGTCATCTATATGCCTGCCAGTAAGCCTAAATTATCAAACGTTGTATTCAAATGAATCAATAAGTCCGGGATTAGCTTATAGTTATTATATTTCTTTTGTAGTTTAGTTATTTATTTATTATCACCTTACATCGTAAATCATTCATCCATCCCGTTTACTTATAATCTTTGGGAAACTGGTCCCATTATCCCCAGTCGGAGCCACTATTCCAAACGGAAAAGGAGCTGCACTAAGTTCCGGACCGGGTGGTTTCCCCGATGTTGTTGCAACGAATTTCGGGGCATCAACATTTTTGGCGCTAGAAGGAGGGCATCGACTGTGAATGGCAAGTAGGTCCAAATCTGCAAACCATTCTAAGAGTAATTCTCCCTCCAAATCCTCTTCACCTTCTCAATCACATGCTGGTTCTCCGGAACACAATCGAGAAAAAGAGGAATCAACCACCACTGCTCATACCCATCATATTTCAGAACATTTAAGTCTTGAATCCCCTGAAGTTCAGTCTCTTATCCATAAACTTCAGAGCTTCTCGATTTCACCTCAGAAATCTGAAGTATCACAAAGCAGTGTGACCTCGCAGTTAAACTTATCCCATCCACTTACCAGACTTCAGAGCGAAAAACTCGGTATCGAACCTACTGAGTTCCCTTTACCGAAAAGGAAAAAGGCTAAGAAGATTACTGAAGTATCTGATAGTGAAGATCTTTCTTCCATATCTTCCATCTCAACTCCTCCTCTGCGAAGTCAATCGTCCACTCCTCCGTTACACATTGTTGTTCGTCAGGGAATAAGTACTACAGCATCTCAAGCTACTCTCGCTCCAACAACTTCTTCTCCTCAGTCATCTGGAATACCAATAGTAGTAACAACTATTATCGCCAGCATAATGGCAGATCCATGGACTACGCCAGGTGCAGTCAATATGCCCGGACCATTACATGATCTACCTGACGCTCCCGAAAAATGGTTGCCTAAATTTAATCCAGATAACGGAACACAAGCTGAAGAACATATTAACAATTTCATGTTAGCAGTTAACTTAAAAGGAGTGACAGAACAAGATGTTGTTGTCAGACTTTTCCCTTATACCCTGCAAGGATCGGCAGGATCCTGGTACTTCTCATTACCTTCTGGTTCTATTACCAGCTGGACCACATGCCAAGAGCAGTTCCTTACCAAATATGGAGATGACAGGTCTCTAGCGACTTTAATAAACGACCTCTCCAATTTGAGAATAGAGCATAGGGAACCAATAAAGGAGTTTAATGCTCGATTCAACAAACTCCTAAATAAAATCCCCACCGCTTCGAAACCAAGTGAACAAATTAGGAGCGAATGGTACATTACTGCCCTCCCTTCCAATATAGCTATTTTTGTTGACAGGGCTGGCAAACCTACCTTAGCTGAAAACATGAAGGAAGCACTTGCAGTTGAAAAGCGTATTAATGCTCTAGAGAAGAAAGCTGCCTTGGAGGATAGAAAATCCAAAAAAGTTTCATTTAAAGAAGATTCTAAGAAAAAGACCCCAAAGGACCCATACGACATGGAAGGTTTACAAAAGGTCCTTAAAACATTGTCTAATGAAATGGTTGAAATTAAAAAACAGGTGGCCGAAACTTCGAACAAAAGACCATTTAGAACTTTTAAGAAAACTGAAACAAAGCCACCCAATGTTATATCTAATGCAGACTCTGAACAGGAAGAAGAAGAAGAAGAATCAACCTCTCAAACGGATGATGAAGAAGAAGTAGTTGAGTGTCACGGCATGTGGGATTTCATACTCCCAAATTCTGACACCGAGAATCAAGAAGAAGCTTTTCCTGTTACTACAAGAAGTAAAATCGCTTCTGAACCTACTCAAACAACTACAAAAAAGAGGAGTGCAGGTGCTGCCACACCAAAAGAAAAAGTTCTTCCAAAGAAGTCTCCGGTAGCAGCCCCTCAAAACCAGCCTCCGATTTCTAACTCTCCTTCAACATCCAAGACACTAGTGGTATCTGACTCCATGGAGTATAATATTGTTGATGATATGAAAAAGACTAAGGCAAACATAACCATGTTTGAACTAAGTAAGTTAAAACATCAGCAGAAATTGCTCCTAAGAGAATTTAACGATGTCCCCTCTTCTCCTCTTCCCAGTTCAAAAGCTGCTAATGATTCAGGACAACCCCCTCCAGATATGGTCGAAGCTACCGATTCGGTTCTGATCGGAGATAGATCCAATTCTCATACCCCACCTTTCTTGCTCACCTATGAAATCTATAATCGAAATCTGCATAACTGTTTAATTGATTCAGGGGCTTCATCTAATATTATGCCAGCTTCAGTTTGTTCTAAACTGAACATAGAACCCCAGAAGTCCGCAATTCATATTGTACAGTTAGACAGAACCAAAGTACAGGTTATTGGAGAAATTAATTCCGTGACTATCAGGTTGTCTGCTGATCCCAGAATAGTACAGAGAATAGATATTTTGATTGCTGACATACCTGAATTCTATGGTTTAATTTTGAGCAGAGATTGGTCTGAGAAACTGCATGGATACATTTCCACGGATTGGTCACATATGTGGCTCCCCTATAAGGGTAAGCCAAATCAAATAAGGATCGACCGTGAGAAACACATGACTCACACAGTAACCGACTTCGAACAAGAAAACCAGCCTGTGGCCTTCAACAACAACATTTTGGGAAATTATTCCTCAGAATCATTCTTTGGCAACTTTGTTGCCCAATCTTCCCCTTTTTTAGTTAACCATTGTACATCTCAAGTAGAAAATTTTTCACAAACCAATTTATCCAAATGCTTCAACGAAAATCAAAAAGATGTAAATACTTTTGTTGATTCTCCTTTATTTTGGTCTTTGTATTTTGATGGCTCTAAGTCCAGTGAGGGATCAGGAGCAGGTTGCATCTTGGTTAGTCCGCAAGGCGAAAAAACAATGCTATCCTGTCGATTAGAATTTGAATGCACCAATAACACGGCCGAATACGAAGCTCTAGTGCAGGGACTATATAAGGCAATTGACCTTAAAGTCCAATATATAAAAGTATTCGGTGATAGTGAGATCATTGTTAAACAGGTAAGAAATACAATTCATTGCCTTTCAAGCCACCTTAAGCATTATCAATCGCTAGTGCAAGATCTTACTTCGCATTTCTCAGCATTCAACATTTCTTCAATTCCAAGATCACAAAACTCGGCAGCTGATTTACTAGCCAACGTAGCTTCCAAACTCCTCCCTTCTGAAGACTATAGCCTTGATAGATTTTCTATAGAATTAATTTTTAGACCTTCAGTTCCCGATAACATCACTAACTGGAGGGTTTTCAACCATGACGAGGACATCTTGCAATTCTTAACCTCTGAAAAGTCTTATGACAATCAAATCATTGAAGAGCATGACCATGATTCTCAAATGAAAGAAACATCTCAAGATAACGCGATTCCTAAGCCTGTAGTAAAGCTCGAAGACCTTTATGACATTAAAGATAGGTTCAAACCTGTAATTAATGCAAAACTCCAAAGCTCTACTCTTAGGTTTGAATCAATCAATTTGGGAACAGATCAAGCTCCTCAAAATATCAACTTAGGACTAGGACTTTCTATAGAAGAAAAGGAAGCATTCATCAAACTTTTAAGGAAAAACAAGCAAGTTTTTGCTTGGAAGTATGACGACCTCAAGACATATGATACATCTATCATACAACATACTATTCCTATGCTTCCCGATCAAAAACCTATCCAGCAGAAGTTAAGAAAAATACACCCGAATTTGGAGAGCCAAATAAAGTCGGAACTTAATAAGCTCCTAAAAGCTAAGATTATCTTCCCTGTCCGACACTCAAACTGGGTCTCCAATATGGTTCCAGTTAGGAAGAAAAACGGCGACATTCGAATCTGTATTGATTTCAGAAACTTGAATAAGGCAAGCTTGAAAGATAATTTCCCACTGCCTACCATGGAACAAATCTTCCAATCGGTAGCAGGATCTGAATTGATGTCCTTTCTCGACGGTTTCTCAGGATATAATCAAGTGTTGGTCCATCCTGATGACCAACTAAAGACTACATTCAGGACAAAATGGGGAACTTATGCATATCAAAAGATGCCTTTTGGACTCATAAATGCAGGAGCGACATTCCAAAGAGCCATGGATACAGCCTTTAGAGGGTTAATTAATCGCACAGTAGTCGTCTACCTCGATGATATTACTGTGTATTCTAAAAAGAGATATAACCACTTGCATGATTTAAAACAGATTTTTCAACGATGCAAAACATATGGTATCTCTCTCAACCCGAAAAAGTCTTTCTTTGCTCTCAACCAGGGTAAGCTTCTAGGGTTTATTGTATCTAAAGATGGCATTTATGTAGATCCTGATCGAATTAAGGAAATTTCTGAAATTCCTTTTCCGCACAACAAAAAATCGATGCAGTCGTTTCTAGGGCAGATTAATTTCGTTAAACGATTCGTTCCAGATTTTTCACAGATTGTACTACCACTACAAACGATGATTAAAAAGAATTCAACCTTCAGATGGGGAATAGAGGAAAAGCAAGCTTTTAATGATATTAAGCAATCAATAATCAATGTCCCAGCTCTGAATACTCCAAATCTTTCTAATCATTTTATATTATATACCATTGCATCCGACTTATCTTACGCAGCAGTGCTCACCCAGTTGAATGATGACAATTTGGAAGCGCCTATCTCGTTCTTCAGTTCAAACTTTCAAGGCGCCGAATTAAACTATTCCGATATTGAGAAACAAGCTTTTGCTGTCTTTAAAGCAGTCAAACATTATCGACCCTTTCTTTTAAAAACCCATACTAAAGTGATAGTTCCTTTCTCAGCAGTTAGGCAACTATTAATCCAAAAGGAATTGGGAGAAAAGAGGGCAAATTGGGTCGCAGCTCTCCAAGAATATGATCTAGAAATAAAGCCAGCAAAGTTTGTTAAAGGTCAAGGTTTTTGCAGGATATTAGCAGGAGCATCAAACATTCCGGAATCAAGTGATATAGAGCAAACCCAAGAAGTTAATCAGCTAAGTATTCCTGATTCCGAATCTCAATATGCAGATCTGATCTTTTATTTAAAGAATGGTTATGCACCTACCAATTTGTCCTACAAAAACAAAAGAGCCATTAGATTGAAAGCTAAGAATTTTTCTATTATTGGCGATGTGCTCTTCAGAAGAAACTATGATTCTGTCCTATTAAGATGCCTTGAGAAACCTGAAGCTCAAAAGGTTTTGCAGGAGCTACACGACGGACCAGCAGGAGGACATTTCGGAGCTGATACAACAGCTCATAAAATCATTCATGCTGGATACTATTGGCCTACTTTGTTTAAGGACGCTCACGAATATGTAAGGAAATGCATCAAATGCCAAACTGCCAGTGGAAGACAACAAAAACCAGCTTTCCCTTTGCAACCAATCAACATTGAACAGCCTTTTGAACAATGGGGATTGGACATCATTGGAGAAATTCATCCTTCTTCTTCCAAGCAGCACAAATATATTCTTACAGCAACTGATTACTTTACAAAGTGGGTAGAAGCAGTTCCGTTAAAAACAACAAACTCTGAGGCGATCATTGAATTTATAGATCAGTTCATCATTACCAGGTTTGGTGTTCCAAACGCTCTCGTCTTTGATAATGCTTCTTACTTTCAGGTAATGCAATGATTGATTTCGCTATCAAAAGGGGATTTAAATTAAAGTATTCTGCTAATTACTATCCTCAGGGTAATGGCCTAGCAGAATCAACAAATAAAAACCTAATCAAGATCATTAAGCGAACAATCGAAGAGAATCATAAGAATTGGCATAAATCCTTGGTATTTGCATTATGGGCTGATAGGATAACACAGAAAGCTTCCATAGGGACCTCTCTGTTTAATCTTGTCTATGGAAAAGAAGCAATCGTACCAACCAATCTTCTTTTTCCATCTCTAGCCCTAGTGCAATTTATTGACGAAATCCCTTCTTCCTCTATCCAGTTTAGATATGATCAAATTCTTAAACTTGAAGAAGAAAGGGAAAAAGCCAAGGTTACACACGCTAAACATCAGCAAGTCATTAAAGCAGCTTTTGACCTGGCCTCATCTAGTCCTAAACAATTCCAAGTCGGAGATCTAGTCCTGAAATGGGACAAAGCCCATGAAGACAAAGGTAAACATTCCAAATTTCAAAAATTGTGGCTCGGACCATTTCAGATCTGTGAAAAAGTAGGCCATTCCACTTTTATACTGCAAAATCTATCAGGGGTGAGGGATTCTCTCCCTGTCAATGGTCTGATCTTGAAGAAATTCTTTAATTGAGGAGGTAACCCCTTCTCTATGTAGTTTGATAGTTTTTATATAGTTTGTAGGATTTGTAGAAATAAGGACGTGGGACATCTTCCATTGACCTTTCGCTGTAATTAAAAGTTGTCTTGCCACTACACTATTAATATTTACTTTTAGATAATAGTGTCTTAAACCAAGAAAGATCATTTCTAGGAAATTAGACATCTTTTTATTCTGAACATCACAGTCTAACTTTTGTAAACTTCACTCTGAACGAAGTTCTATGAGTCATCTTGAGTTTTCAAAATAAGTCTCCAAAGGTTATCTATATTAAAAGAGGGGCTAATCCATCTTCAGCATCTTTAACTCTTAAACCTGTCATCCGTTTACTCTTAAGAAGATAGTTGTTCATCCCATTCACTAAAAGTTTATGATTTCTCAGAGTGTAATTCTAAAATATAAAAGATCAAAGATAAGAGGTCTTATTACAAGCCTGCTTACCATGTTCATAGGAAAATAATTTAACTGACATTACCAAAACTGCATACCAAACAGGGTAATGGCTTGAAATTTCAAGACAAGGGGTCTCATCACGAGCCAGCTTGTTCAGTTTGATTACTACCCGTGAATGGCATTGTCGTTATCTGGCCACCAAACCAGGACAATGGCTTTTATCTTAAGCAAGAAGAAAGTGAAATTCAAAAAATACGAAAATATCTTTTGAATTCATTCTGTTTAGTCACACTCTTAAGTGAATGGAACAATGGACAATGACATGGTTAAAAGGTAACCCTGCCGAGACTATGAACGTTTGCTGGCAGCAGAGGCTCTACCTGTGACAGAGGAGTTTATTTTAAAAGCTGATATGGAGAAGTTTTCTATTTTACTTTTATGAACCAATAAGGACTTGTTTCAAAACTCAAAGTGTGTTTATAAAAAGAGGAAGTCAAATGAAGAAACCTGTTTTATTCAGAATCAATAGACATCTAGTTATATTAGAAGTTTCCTTTCTTTATAAAGATTCTATTTGAAAAGGTGTAAGTATATTTATTAGTCCAGAGATAACTGGTTCTACCAGCGAATCGCCAATTGTTGTGCCCTACAACAACCCCCCATTTCATAATATTTTTATCACAAACAATTAACATATGAAATGGGTCCCTTTTAAAAAATTTAATTGGCATTAATGAATTTGTTCGAAAAAGGTATGATAATCAAATGAATTTGTTAACAAAAGCCTTTTTGAACAAATAATAAGCAATTTTTGGTTAAGTCCGAAAAGGCAATCGCAAGACCGTTTGCTACCTTGGTTCTTTCCGATGCGATATCGCTATCGGCCATCGGCGATAGCCAATGCACACACAGAAAAAGCACACATCTTTTCCCCGATGCGATATCGCTATCGGTAGTCGGCAGAATCCCATACATCTTCATAAGACGTTCAGATCTTTTTCCCGATGCGATGTGATATCGCTATCGGTAGTCGGTAAATCAATTGATATGCATTTAGGGATTATGTTCGCGCGCTAATATGATACAATGTCGCAATCGGCATTCGCCAAGATCTCTCCCAAATGATAATGTCACTCACACTCCCGATGCGATGCGATGACGCTTAATGATGACCAGAACTCCTAATAAAAGGATGATTATTTCAAAGCATTAAAGTTATATTTAAATCCGATTTGACAAAAGCACAAATTTCAAAATGCCGTTAAGTAAAGGGATAAGGTAATGCATGCGTATTTAAAGCTTTGCCCCTTCGAATTAACGAGCAATTACGATTAGACCTTTGAAAAAATCTATTGCACGCTTTAAGGGGTCATTCGGTTTAATAACTTAAGTAATGGTCATTTATGAAGCTGCAGGCCGTAAAATCACCATCATTGCATCTGCGGTGCCCTCCCAAATCATTAGATCCGCAGCCACTTTTAGAATTAATCTCACCACGCTTCAAGTTATATATCTATCCCGTTATGGATCGTCATTGTTATTTCTTTGTTACGATTTCTCTTGCATTTGTGTAGAATTCAACCGAGAGGAGTCTGAATATGATGGGAAAGAAGTTCAAAAAGGTGGCAGGTTCTACTCCAACACCTGTCTCAGGCCAAGCTGCTATGGTTTCAAAGAAAGGCTTAATCTCAGATACTACATGCACTGGTCTTCCTGGTACTACATGGCAAGGTACATACAATTTGCTAGAAGCAGAACAACCAGAACAGACAGTAACGGAGGCTAGTGTGGATGAACTAAGAAAGTCTGAGGCAACTCTTAAAGATTTGGCTGACTCCTTTCTGCACAGAATAGCAGCCAGAGAACAAGTCTTGCCTTATACTGATGTGGTACGTTGGGCAATTGAAGAAATTACTCTCACTGATAGAACCTTCCATACTAAGGATGGAAGGATTTTCGGTTCCTTCAAGCCTGATGACTTGAGACGGATGTATCATTTGCCTCAACCCGAGCTAGTCTATAATAGAGCCTTTTTGGAGAAATTCGCGAAGGAGAATGAATCGCCATCCGAACCTCTCCGAGAATGGAGGCAGAATCCAACTAAACACAAGCATGATATGTCGGGTAAGTACTCCAATGCTTCTTTGGCTTCACCTTATTGCTACGCCGGAATTATGATGTGTAGATTGTGGGGATTTCATGACTCTGCAAATATTCATATTGATATGGTTCCTTTAATGGAAGCAGCCGTCAATAGTATAATCATGGATTGGGCCACTATTTTGTATGATAAATTGGTCATGGCTATTCGTGAGTTTAGGGCCAAAACCAGAGTCACTGAGAGAAAAATCCCACCATTCTATTACTCTGCTTACATTATGGATACCCTTTGTTTTAATTCTGAGTTCCCTGTCCTTGGTTGGAGATGGACAACCCATGACCCAACACCCATTCACTTGTACCATCGGAAATTGTGGAAACCCTCTCACAAAGACCATTTATATCAAATCTGCAATGGTTTTATGGTTCTCGTTCACTATTCTATTTTTGACAGACCTATCCCTAGAATTTCCTATGAAGCTTCTTTTGATCTCCCAGCCGTAGCCCATTGGTTCGGCGAAGAACATTTTACCTATATTAGAGTTTTTGGAAGCAAAGCTAAGCCACATGTCCTCCCCCTGTACGTCCCAGATAAATTGTTAGCCCGGGAAATCTCCTACCAGATTATGTCTGAGGGTGTCACACAAACTCTCAAAGAGGAGAAAAAGAGAGGATGGCCCTCTTTTCCTTTAAGAATTGGAGTTTATACGCTGCTGAATTACAAGCATGCAGAGAAGGAAGCAGCCAAACTCCAATTGATATCCCTGGCTTCTATTCCAAATAGACTCTATGATCCAAAAAAGACTGCTTTCATTGCCCTGGAACAGGCCAAACTGTCAAAGGTTGTTCATCAAGAAGACCAGTTTGACGACCTGTTCATAAGTGCCGATTCAATAAGCCAAGTCAAACAACTTGCTAAATTGAGTTATGAAGATGAGGAGTTAACTGAATTTAATAAACTTAGAAAGCAAAGGTTGCAAACTTTGCCTCTAGATTTATTATCCACAGCCCAAACATCCTCCTCAAGCGAGCCTGGTCAGCGGCAAATACACCTATCTTCTGTTACAACTAAAGAATATGATAGACAGCAGATAGAAAGGCAGCAAAAAGCACAAATTGAACAAGAGCAAAGAAAGCAAAAGGAGTTAGAAGAACAGAGGAAAAGAGAAGAAGAAGAGAAAGCAAAGAAGGAACTGGAAGATAGGCAGAAAAGGGAATTGGAGAAACAGCAGCAAAGAGCACATGAAGAGCAACAGCGGAAGGCATTGGAGGAACAGCAGAGGATTGAACGGGAGAAAGAACAAAGTAAAGCTCAAACAGAACAAAGTGAGCAAGTCTCTACTGATCTTGAATTAATCAAAGAATGGAACCAATTCGATTCCATCATAAGTGGTAAGGAAGCCTCCAAAGACCCAGACGCCTTTAAGACTCCCAATACTACTTCTTCTCCGGTTCTAGAGGGAACCAGCGGCTCACCCATGGTACAGAATGTAGAGGTAATCACTCAAGATCCATCCGATCAAATTGATCTTCAGGTGGAGGAAATTCCTCCTCTAGACATTTTCTACAGCCCAAAGCATAGAGCCGTTGTAAGGCGCTCGAGGAAAAGGCGAAGGCTTGATCAACCTTCTATTTTGCCTGAGCAAACAATCACGGGCAATGTGGTCTGGAAGGGAGAATTGGATCCCTCTGAAGATCTGACAAAGCTATCGCAATTTGCGGGAGCTTATTCAGCGGCAACTATTGACAAAGCATCCGAAGTAAGTCTTCTTTTGAAGACTAAAGAGCATGAGATATACGCATTACAAGCAGAAGTGATAGAGGCAAGGGATAAGGCAGCACAGGCAGAGGAACAATTGCTGGCCCAACAACAAGAAAATCATTTGTTAACCCAGCAAATTGAACAACTGAGGATAAACCAAAGTGACATTCAGAAAGCAAAAGAATTGTCAGAGGCATTATCCCAGTTGAAGGCATCGAATGAGCTGATGATACAAGCTAAAGACGAGAAAATAATTCAGCTATCAGCTCAGCTTGAAGGTATTAAGAGCGCCAAGAGTATCAATGATTTCAGAGCAGAGGCAACTCGAATAAACAGCGCACTGATATCTCAAATCAGGATCTTATGCCAACAACTTGTTGAAGCTGAGTCACTGTGTGAAACATCTACAGCAGTGTGTCAACAAATCGAGAAAGCCAGAAGTAAGTTGGATCAGGCTGAAGACGATATAACAGAGTATATTGAATGGCAAGACTCTCCAGAAGGGCAAGCCGCAAATTTCTCCCGAATCTGTGTAACATACAAGGACATACTCTTCATGGAATGGAACACACAGATGATGAAAGCAGAAAGAGCAGCCTCCAGATGCAAAATGATTGCCAGTAACATGATCAATCTAGTCAATGATACATTGTATCTGGCAAACATGATTTCACAATGCACACCTGGAAACATAACAACGGCAAATATGCTGGAGCTCAGGAATTACCCTGATCTGGAGAAACAAGGGCAGTTAATTACTGGAGTAAATACCTTGACCGCCGATTCATACTGGCTTTTCCTGATTAAACCACATTCTCAAAGGTCGGCTCTTAATTGTCTAACAGATGCTCTCCGATACCTGATTGCCGATATTCGAGATGCCACATATGATGCACAGCTGACTTCACGCCTCAATACTCCACCAGAAGTAGAGCCAATGCTGGCGATATGTCAGCAAAGGAGTAAAGGCAAAGAGACCTCTGACTGAAACATCGCCGCCGACTGCCGAATCACCAAGATACAAAATGATATTTGTTAATGCCGATTTAGTTGTTTTTCAGTTTTATATATTTAGATATTTTAGATTAGCATAGTATTTATAGACCCTTTCATTGTTTTGGAAAGGGTCGTAAAATTTTGTAAAAGACTTAAAGGCTGAAGTTTGCACTATTGTGCTTCAGTCTATATTCTTTTTGAAACTCGACCACTGGTTCTTAATTTTACTTGGAAGGTTGTTTTAAGTAAATTGTGCACTATTGTCGTTTGCTTGGAATGCTTTCTGGTCTGAAGGAGGAACCGCGACATAGCGATTAATATATTGGATTGATCAAACAGCTTGCATGGTACTATTATCTGTATCTGTTCTCTTTTCTATTATATGAATTGCTGTGTTATTACTTTTGCTATTGTTGATTACATGTATGCAATATAACAGCAAGTCTGCATTTCATATCACTATTGAATGTTTTGTGATTTGTTATCTCTTTTAATCATGCGTGTAGCAATGATATAAATGACTGAGTACAGTAATTCGCTATTATCGCTCTGCATAACTACTTATGCAGAGCAATCTTAAATGATTTAAACATTTATGCTTATTGTTAGTGTCATCTATATGCCTGCCAGTAAGCCTAAATTATCAAACGTTGTATTCAAATGAATCAATAAGTCCCGGGATTAGCTTATAGTTATTATATTTCTTTTGTAGTTTAGTTATTTATTTATTATCACCTTACATCGTAAATCATTCATCCATCCCGTTTACTTATAATCTTTGGGAAACTGGTCCCATTATCCCCAGTCGGAGCCACTATTCCAAACGGAAAAGGAGCTGCACTAAGTTCCGGACCGGGAGGTTTCCCCGATGTTGTTGCAACGAATTTCGGGGCATCAACACACCCTTGGTTGCTAGGACTGCACAATGTGTAGTTCCCACAACCAGTCCCTCTCATTAGTTGCTTGGTTATTGTGTGATCATGCTTTGAAGGTAGATTTGCAAAAGATAATGTTTTCTTGCCACGGGTGTCCTTTTCGTCCCACAAGTACCACACTTGTGAAGCACTTATCCCCAGTAGTCATTGTTACCATGGCACCAAAGAGAGTTGCTTCAAAAGTGAACACTGAAAGTAGTACTGGAGAAGTAGTTGAGAAAACCATTAGGGGAATTTTGGGGTCTAAAATGGGCCTCACAAGGAAATTATAAAATAATAGTGGAACTAATAAAATAAAATTAGATTACATCATCAAATCTTAGAGGGAAAAAAAAAAACTAATTTTCAACTTATCTCCCTATGGATTTACTCAAATTTCAAACGGAAACACTCGTTTGATTCATAATTTGATTCTTCATCCTAGAATTGGCCATGTTGCATACTTTCGATGGACCGTGCTACATGAAAAATGAGAAGTACATGAAAAACATGATTGCAATCACATTTTTTCATGTATTTCTCATTTTTCGTGTAGCAGGGTCCATCGAAAGTATGCAACATGGGTACTCCCTGGATGAGGAATTAAATTTTGCATCCAAGGAGTACTCCCGCTCAAAATTTGAGTAAAACCTTAGGGAGATAAGTTGAAAATACGAATTGAAATATAGTTTTATTATTTTATTATTTTTTAGTCTTTTACTTCTTTACTCCAAAATGGTGAATCATCCCCCATGGTTTACATCATCATCTTGAATCCTATTGGTCCTTATAAAGCTTATTTTGGTTGTACATTTTTCTTAGGAGGCCCATTTTAGACCTATGTGTGAATGCTTTTAGAAGAAAAGCATTCACACATAGAGACACCAGGATTGGTTGGAGACTAGGGCAAAACCCACTATGGGGAAAACCCTTTCAAATTCTTCTTCTTAGATTGTCATCAAATGATTCAGCTAAAGAGAGTACAATGATCCATATCTTCATCTATGCAACTAATCAACAAAACAATAACAACATCCATGAAATGAACCCAACAATGTATATACTTAAAACCTTGAACTTGAAGTTTGTAATGAACCGTCATTATCTGCAGTCAACTGTTGAACTCTATGGTCACTAAGTGAAATTTTTGGACAACTGAGATTTCATCTTTTAGGCCCAGTTCGCATGGAGTAGGTGTCATGCAAGTGATTATGGCTTCCCATTTGCTCCCTTAAGCTTGGCATGCGAGCAACTAGGGTCAAATCTGGACTGCAGAAACCCTAACACCTCAGTCACATGGATGGAGAGTTGTTCGTGTGATTGGAAGGCTCCAGTCGCACAGATGAGATTATGTGCAAGTGACTATGGTTGAATCCTCATTGTATTGTTGTAGGTTTTAACCCCGTATAGAAATTACCTACATACGAATTATAAAAATAAAAAATAAACAATGGCGAGAGCATAAAACATAAAACATATATACACAGATATTTTCCCCTGTTTCCCAAAACCGAGACTACCAGATTGATTTTTCATTGTATTACTTTCAATGTTACAATACATATATACATGTTGAAGCATCCATAAACCCCAATCCATTGACCCTGGATTAGAACATAATCATAGTTCCCTTGATCGGATCTACAAAATACCATGGGTAGAAAACCATCATGCCCAAAACCATGTGTGAAAACCATTCACAAAACCATAGGTAGGTCTGCCCAGCTAATATAGGGTCCAAAAAAAAAATCCCTGGGGCGTTGTGCCCAACGCAACGAACAGGGGGGGCTTTCGCCCCCCCATGACCCCCCTGCATGTGGGGCAAGTCATGGAAAGAATATAACACACACCCAATATTCACCCACTTGTTGTTTTCTTTCCACGAGGGGCCCTAGGAGAGCTTAGTCATTGGTTTAACCCTGCAATGCCCATTTTTTCTCTACACCAAGAAAAATTCTCAGTGCTCACAGACTTTGTCCATGCATTTGCAGCATTCTTCAAAGTGTCCACCTTTACCAGCAACACCTTTTTGTCCTCAACCATATCCCTCACAAAGTGATACTGAACATCAATGTGATTTGTCTTTGAATGATAAGCAGGGTTCTTTGCCAATAAATTTTCACTTTGGCTATCACGGTCTATCCTTATAGCTCACCTTACCAACCCCATACTTGAACATAATCTCAACAACAAAAATGTTTCCTTGCTTGCATGAGTGGTTGCCATGTATTCTGCCTCTATAGTTGAAAGTGCCATTACACACTGTCTCTTTCTCATCCAACTGACTTCACCTTCAAACGGGTTAAATACATATCCACTTGTAGATCTTCTACGATCCATATCTCCAACCCAGTCTACATCAATAATCCATGGATCTCCAAAACTCTATCAAATCCTGGTCTTCCTTGGTAGCACAACCATAATCACTAGTGCCACGCAAATACCTGAAAACCCGCTTCACTGTTATCCAATGCTCCTTCCCTGGTTTTGACATAAACCTGTTCAATATTGCCAATGCATGTGCAATGTCTGGTCTAGTACAAACCATTACATACATCAACCTACCGACTGCACTTGTGTATGGAACACGGGACATGTCATCTTCCTCTTCTTGTGTCTTGGGACACTGTTCAGAAAATAACTTTACACCGACAGGAATAGGAACCTTCACCGATTTACAATCCTGCATATTAAACATCTGCAATATTGTCTTGACATGCTTCCTCTAGTTTAACCAAAGATTCTTTTTTGCTCGATCTCATTTAATTTCATATAGTTTGCAACACCAAGATCTTTCATGTCGAATTTGAAGGACAATTGGGTCTTCAATTCCTGGATAATTTCTTTGTTATTTCCAATCAACAACATATCATCCACATAGAAGACCAAATAAATAACACAGTCACCAATTAATTTAAAATACACACAGTGATCTTCTTTGCTTTTGGTGAAGCCAAGTCCCCGTATATATGTATCAAATTTCTGATACCACATCCTTGGTGACTGTTTTAACCCATACAAATACTTTTTTAACCTGCATACCAGTTCTTTCTTACCCTTCACCGCAAAGCCTTCAGGTTGCTTCATGTAGATCTCTTCTTCCAGATCCCCATGAATAAATGTTGTCTTCACATCCATTTGATCTACCTCAAAATCAAAAGCAGCAGCAACAGATAAAAGTAAAATAATAGAAGTTACATTGGCAACAGGAGTAAAAATATCACCCAAATCAATTCCCGGCACCTGGGAATAACCTTTTTCTTCCAACCGAGATTTGTATTTCTCCACCTTGTCTTTTTCATTCATCTTATTATTAAACACCCATTTGCTGCCAATGGGTTTCATTCTAGCTACAACTCCACCAGATCCAAAGCCTCATTTTTTTGCAAATATGTCATTTCATCAACCATGGCATCTTTCCAGAGTTTTCCATCCTCTGAATCTACTTCTTCCCTGACAGTTCTAGGATCATCATCAGTAATAGATAAAGAAAAATTTGAACAGAAATAAGTTGGACTATACCTTTTTGGCTACCTTATTTCTCAAACTGATCTTCTCACAGCTGGAGTTTGTGGCTCTTCATCTTATGATTCCTCTTCTGTTGTAGATTCAAATTCCTCCTCCTTTAACTCAAACTCTATCTTCTCAAGTTCTTTTGGTAGGACTTCATGTTTAATAACACATTTCACCTCTCTAAAGACCACATCGTGGTTGTACGCAACCTTTCTTGTTTCTGGGTTTCAAATATTATAACATTTTAAACCATCCTTATACCCAATAAAGATGCACCTTTCATATTTACTATCCAACTTGGTTCTTTTCTCCTTTGGAACATGTACATATGCATCACATCCAAATACCCTCAGATGTGAAAGAGAGGGTTTCTTACCAGACTATACCTATTGTGGAGTCTTATCCTCCAAAACTGATGAAGGTGATATCTTGACCAGGTAACATGCAGTCTCCACCGCCTTTGCCCAGAATTCCTGTCCTAACCCGGCACCACTGAGCATGCTTCTTGCCTTTTCCATCAACGTCCTGTTCATTCTTTCTGCAACTCCATTTTGTTGAGGTATGTATGGAGTAGTCTTCTGTCATGCTATACCACACTTCTTACAGAACTCTTCAAATTCCTTCTTGCAAAACTCTCCACCATTATCTGTCCTTGGCACATTTATCTTCTTCTCTATTTGGTTTTCCACCAGAGCCTTAAATTCTTTAAACCTATCAAACAATTCAGATTTCTTCCCAAGTAAATATATCCATGTATTTCTTGAGAATACATCTATAAATTATACATATTACACAGACTTAACCAGTGACAAAACCGACACAGTTCCAAACACATCAATATGCATAAGCTCTAATATTTGTTTCACCCTCTTAAAACCAGAGGGGAAACTCACCCAATTTTGCTTCCCACATACACAATTTTCATAGAAATAAAAATCCAAAGAGAAATTAGACATACTTTCTACCATACCATTACCATGAACTATTCGAAGGCCCTTCTCTCCAGTATGTCCAAGCCTTTGATTCCATAGCATGGTATTTTCTCCAGAGACCACTAGATTTCCTGCTCCACTTTCAGGAACCAAAGAACTGTTGCACCCATCGATAACAATGCTATAATGAAGTTTCTACAGAGTTCAAATCTGAACTCCCCACATCAATACCAGTGCTCCCCGAACCATATTGCAGGTATCTTTCTCGAACGTTGTTATTACACCTGCATCATCCAGCTTGCTTACAAAAATCATATTGTTTGCCAATGCAGGAATATGCAAAACACCTGGAAGTGTTATAATCCTTCCACCTTGCAACTTCAACTTGACTTTTCTACGACCGATGATTCTAGCCTTTCTGTCATCCCCTAAGAAGACGTCACCACCATAATATTTATCATACTTGCATAACCACTCCCTGTGGGGAGTGAAGTGAAAGGATTCTCCTAAGTCAATCAACCATGCCTCATGATCTACATGTGCACTTGAAGAAGAAGCCAATTACACATCCCCACCTTCGTCTAAGGTGGTTTTTGCCTTTGCAGAAGGAGCATCATCAGATCCCTTTCCTTTCTCAAGAGCCTTAGATCTACATTCCTTTTTGAAGTACCCTTCCTTTCCACATTTCCAGCACACCTTTACAGGTTTTCCTGGAGATTTAAATCTCCGTCTAGATTTAGATCTCCCACTCGAGGATTTATTTTTGTTTATGTTCTGGGACCATCCTCGTACAGAAAAGGCATCACCATTCTGGCCCTTCGTATTTTTTCGTCTCATCTCTTGTGACAACAAGGATGAGACTGTTTCATCAAACTGCAAGGCAATCACATTGCTACATATTGCAACAACCAGGCTATCCCGTGAATCTAGTAGAGAAAACAACAAACTGATGCACTTATCTTGATCTAAAGCTTTTATATCAACAAATAACAATTATCTTACCATATTATTAAATGTGTTTAGATGCTCTATCACTGACTCTCCATCCTTCATCCTTAGGTTATATATATTTTTCTGTAGGAACATTTTATTCTCCAGAGACTTAGATTGGTACAAAGTCCCTAACTTGTCCCACAAAGTCTTCGCCGAAGCTTCCCCTGATGTATTCAACAATACTGAATTTGAGATACACAACCGTATTGTACTCTTTTCCTTTGGATCCAACTTTGCCCAATCTTTAGTTGACATTGTCGTGGTTTAGTACCCAGATCTACCACAATCCACTGATATTTATCCACGAGCAGATCCTCAATCTTGAGTTTCCAAAACTCAAAACTTTGACCATTAAATTTCTTGATCTCTATCTTTCCACTACTCGCCATCTTCTTTCACCACAAGAATTGATCCCACAGATCTCCCACTGAACAGGATCTACCATAGGCTTGAGAAAAACCCCTCAGCAACAAAGGTGTCCCCTTGAAGCCAAAACTACTTTGATACCAAATGTAGGTTTTAACCCCATACAAAAATTACCTACATATGAATTCTATAAAAAAAAAACAATGACGAGAGCACAAAACATAAAACAGATATACACATATATTTCCCCCTGGATCCCAAAATTGGGACTACTAGATTGATTTTTCATTATATTCCTTTCAATGTTACAATACATATATATATATATACATGTTGAAACATCCATAAACCCCAATCCATTAACCCTAGATTAGAACATAATTGTAGTTCCCTTGACCGGATCTACAAAATACCATGGGTAGAAAACCATCATGCCCAAAACCATGTGTGAAAACCACACACAAAACCATAGGTAGGTCCATCCACCTAATTTAGGGTTCAAAAAAAAAAATTACTTGGCCCTACCCCGAGCCTAGTAGAGGGGGGCTACCGGCCCCCTCAAACCCCCTAACAAGGGGAGTTGTCACCCCCCCTGCTGCATCCGGTGCAACAAACAAGGGGAGTTATTTCCCCCTCTTTTAGCCCCCCATGCGTGGGGCTATTCGTGGAAAGAATAAAACACACACCCAACAGTTGTGCCTGTGACTGAGGCCCAAAACCCTAAATCAGAGATGTGAGCTTCAAACCCTGCAATTTCACCTCAGAGTGAACCTGATCCTCCGCGAATGAGCCTCAAACCTGTGCGAGCCAAAAACCAAGATAGAAGAGTGTCTCATAGTAGTGTCTAAATGAGGTAGAGGTCACTTGTATTTATAGCCTTCCAAGGTGGTCCACTTTGCTTTAGGGCCAACCTTATCAAATGTGCACATGTGGGATTTTCTTCATAAGTACACTTTCCCTTATTTGATTTGAGTGATATTTAGGTCAATTTTGGTCATCTCGAAAAGAGAAATTAAATGCAATAATTATCTCCATCAATTGAGTTGTCCAAAGTGGAATTTGACCGTAGTTGCATATTTTAACAATAAAATGGTTTTCTAAAGAGATGAAGTTTGAGTTTGAGATGTCAATGATTGGACAACTTAGCTTTTACCTAAGGTTGAAAATCCTACAAAATTTAAGAGGCATATTCATTTCTGGAAAGAAATACCTAAAAGATATGTTCAAAAAGTTGCAAATGGAACACTGTAAACCTGTCTCAACCCCCATGGAAATTGGTTGCGAGTTATGTGTAGATAATGAATCACCTAATGTTGATCAGAAAAATTACAGGTCTATGATAGGGAGTTTTCTATACCTAACAACATCTAGACCAGATATAATGTTGGCAGAGGGATTATTGGCAAGATATCAATCAGAACCTAAAAAGATTCATCTACTAGCAACAAAAAGGATATGCATATACTTGAAAGGGACTATAGACTATGGACTATGGTACCCAAAAGGGAAGAACTTTACATTGACAACATACATAGATGCAGATTGGGCCAGTTGTGTGGATGATAGGAAAGTATGAGTGGTGGTGCATTCGACTTAGGAGAATCATTAGTTGCATGGTCAAGCAAAAATAAATCATTAGTATCTCTATCTACAATAGAAGTTGAATACATAGTAGTTGTTTTTTTTTGCACACAGGTGTTATGGATAAAAAAACTCTACAAGGAATGAAGGTAACTTTCAATGAACCTATATTTATGAAGTGTGACAATACAAGTGCAATAATTATATCGAAAAATCTAATGCTTCACTCAAAGACTAAATATATCCCTATAAAGTACCACTCCCTCAAATAACAATTGGTCTAGAAAAAAGTGAATATGGAATACATACCCACAAAGGAACAGATACAGATATTGTTGAAAAATGCATCAAGAAATTCTCAATTTGATTTTGCCCTTATTAAATGAGAAAATTTGTATTTCCACATCAGCAAACAACTTGGATGCAGTTAACTTGTATGACATGGCTTGTGTCACTCAATTTACTTAGTAAATTCAAGTTAGAGGAGTTAGAGTTCGGTTAAGAATCTGTGATTTCTAATTTGTAGCAATCAAGGTCAGTTATTTCAATTTGTTTTTAGTTAAACTAGTTCTAACTGTTGGAAGAACTAGTGGAGGGTTAGTTTTGTAGTGAGACTTCAGTCAAACTCAGTGATCATCCAGTTAACTGATCAATCAACCGAAAAGAGCTAGTGCATGCAGAGAATTTGAGTTCCCCATCTGTGATGGATATTCCAAGGCAGTGTAACATCAGTTGTAGACTAGTCTTGATTGTACAAGTGTTGCATGCAGTCATATGATCAACCTTGGGAATTGCACAAGCATTTTGGAGGAAAATCCTAAATAATAGGGACCTAATTTCCTCAGGAATTGCACAAGGAAATAGAGGCTCAAGTAGAGGCATAATTTTACTAAGTCTAGGTCATAGCTTCTCACTGAGTAGAGAGTAAGGTTATTCACTTACAGTTTGTGCTCAGTTGAGCAAAGAAATTGTAATACATCTCTATTCATCATATTAATGCAACCGTGCATTGGGTTTCTTAGCATATTTATTTCCCATGGAAAAATAGTGTGTGCATGTGTATTATATCTTATTTCATGTTTGTGATTAATGTTATAAATTGTGAATTGAATTCCGCAGAGCAGTAGAGTAGGTTTGGGTCTTGTGATTTTGATTAAACTTCATGAGCAGTTACAAACCTACACCATAATTTCTACATGGTATCAGCGCATGATTCACATTAGAGCAGGAATTTCGAATTTGTTTCTCAGGAGGATAGAATTTGCAGTTCAATGTAGCAGGATCTATATAGAGTTGGGACGGTGACCTTCAACGGGTTGAGACTAGAGTATGCCTTGGAAGGTAGTTCTAATTTCATCACATGGAAGGATCACATGGAGGCCATATTAAATGACAATGGATTGCTAGAATACATCAAGATAGATGTTGCAAAACCACAGGCATATGATGCCCAAAACCTTGCTCAATGGAATAAAGATGTATCCAAGGCAAGAATAATTGTAGTGCCCCACTCTAGTTGACTAACAATGATATGAGATTAACATTTATTTAGCCATAAGGCCCACACTTTATTCTTTGAGGACCTCAGGTTGAGGATCCGGGCACATGACACTATTATTAGTGATCGAGATATTCATGGTTGTGATGTTTATGAATGCTTTCCATTGATATTATGATAGCATGAATGGTTATGTGTCTTATCTATTGGTATTCTGATGATTACAACATTGAATAGTTAAGTTTGGTCTCTTGTTGAATTTATGATGATGAGGGTAGTAAAGAATATGTATGCTCTCTACTAAAAGCATGATGATGATAAATTTGATGGATAGGTATATTTCTATTGCTGTTACGATGTTGATAGCTTAATAAATATGTATTTTTCCATTGATGTTTAATGATGATAGCCATGATGGATGTGTCCCCTATGTTACCTACTTTCTTTAGTTCAGGCTTACAATGGACAATGATGTGAATGACTAGAAATTGTTAATGATGCTATTTTGACAATGACTAACATTGAGAAACCTTGTTACTGATGATTATTGAGTATGGCAGGAAACCGTCAGAGGCACTCGCATACGACGAGCTGATGACACTTGGTTTGATGAAAATTTATATTATTTTTATCTTTGAAAGTCTAAGTCGATCTTGAAATCTGCCATATATGTTTAACTATATTCTGATGATATGTTAATGGTTGCAGGCACAAATTAGTTGCTTGACCGAATGATTCACATATGGGTGATGGGGTTGTACAAGTGGATGGAACTACATGGGAGGGGTGGGACAGAGTCCCTGATCTCACCCACTAGCACTCCCGCCGTGACTTGGGCTGGAAGGGTTGAAACACCTTTGCCTTGAAGATCACGATGCCATGAGGGCAGGTCCCAAAGTTGGGTCTCTCATGAGGATTTTACCGGGGGGCACGCATCAAGGCCGATTCCTTGATCCCCCACACCATTAGTCTCACTATAGCAGGCAACATAAGAGATGATAGTGGTCTATGACGTTGCACTATACTTTCCCCTCGTAGTCACTGGATGCTTGAAGGGCAAGTGGTGTGGCACCCTTGGAACTTCAAGGGAATTTCTTGAAGGGCACAACCAACTTGGCACCCTTGGCATCACAAATAAACTATTAGGTGTGGCACCTTTGGAACTTCTAGGGAAGTTCTTGAAGGGCACAACCAAACTGGCACCCTTGGCATCACAAATAAACTATTAGGTGTGGCACCCTTGGCATCACAAATAAACTATTAGGTGTGGCACCCTTGGAACTTCTAGGGAAGTTCTTGAAGGGCACAACCAAACTTGGCATCCTTGGAATCATTAAAAATAAATAATAATAAATAAATATAAGCAAGGAATGAAAACTAGGTAAATTTACATCAAGGGTAAATGATGATTAGAAACCAATGTAATTAAATCAAAAATAAAACTTGGAATAAGGAGGATCATAGGAAGAATTAAAATAAAGTACCTTAAAAACTCTACCCTTCCCATTTTGGAAAATACTAGGAAGATTATGTGGTTTAATTAGGAAAAATGGGAAAGACAAACATAATGGTAAGGATAAAGATTAATCCTAAACTAATTTAAACCTAATTAAGAAAAGGGGAAGGTGAATTAAAATAAGAATAATAAATTAAATTTAGAGAAATGTAGAGAAGCTCCATGTGTCAACAACCAACATAAGAATATCCATCTAGGAGATAACCTGAGTTAAATTAGGGAGTAGATTGGGGATAAAATCTTGACCCATTAATTGACTTCAAGTAATGAACACAAATTAAGGAATAAAAGGGGGAATAAAGAGACAACTAGGAGAAGAAATAGGAATCTTGTTGAGGTGAGGAAAATATTAGTTTTAAATAAAAATTTAAGTAAATAATTTTGGGAGACCCTTGATGTGAGAATGACACATGGGTGGGTGAATAATCAAGCTATTGAATTATAAAAAAATAATTAATTATGCATGACATGACAAGTGTCACCTATGAGGACTCCTATAAAAGAAGGGGCAAGCCATTGAAGAAGGGACTTTTTGGGAACCCTATTGTTGGATGGATGAGATGATGTCAGAGCAGTGATTACAGAGCTATAGTGAGTTTGGTGAGGTAGAGGATTTTAGAGAGGGGACTCTGGAGCCAAGGTGTGCTCTCCTCTACCAGCTAGTGCTTTCCTCCATTGTACAACCCCATTGCAGCTTGGGGGTCCGCGGGGAAGAAGAGTACCCAAGGAGTAGGCTGGGAGGTTAACCGATGGGTCTTCGCATTCGGATCAAGTGCGTCATCATTCACCCGCGGAGGTGACCAGCTACAAGGGAATACCAGTAACAGCAGAGCAAGCGGAGTCTCGCCTTCTGGTGAACGGTACATATGTATTTCATTACTATTGATCTTAGTTAAAAGTATGTAAATGTTATGATATGTTTCCTGAAATGAGTGGCAGGAATGTGTGTGCTAAATAAATTTGAATTTCAATGCGTTTCTTTTCTGGCTGTATTTGCTGTTAACAAAAAAAAAAAAAAAATTGCATATAGTCTGAATTTGGTCCTTACAATAATAATGTTGGAGGGAGTACGAGATCACATTGTCTCAAATATCCACGCACAAGAAACTTCATTCGCAATGTGGAAAGAACTGACAGAATTGTTTGAGAATAGTAGTGACCACAAGAAGTTGGTGCTCAAGGATAAACTTCGAAATATCAAGATGCAGAATAATGACATTATTCCTCAGTATCTGAGTAGGATCACACAATTTTGTGATGAACTTGACGAGGTTGGTGTAAATATTGCAGAAGATGATTTCGTAAGCCTATCCCTTCTAAGCCTTCCCAATAACTGGCATAGCTACCAAGATTCAGTGAACGAGAAGGAGAAACTACCAAATTGGGAAATCTTATGGTCTGATTTGGTACAGGATTAAATAAGGTAGAATACCGATGGGACTTCATCCAAGGGAAAGGATGAAGAAAACTTTGCATTGGTTGGAAAGGGAAAGAAGGGAAAAGGGAAGAAATCTCAAATCAAACCAGAATCCATCCAAGGGGGCAAGAAGAAAGATTTGTCCAAAATTAAATGCTTCCATTTTCATCAATTCGGGCATTATGCCACAAAGTGTCCACATAAACAGACAAGCAAGAAGACCTCGGGAGGAGCAGCAGGCAAAGCCTTGGCTTCATAGTTGGAGCTTGACTTTATCCTTATCGCATGCATGGCCAACACAGTGATGGGGAGTGTGTGGTACTTGGACTCAAGTGTATCATTCCACATGACAAGGTGTAGAGAGTTTTTCAGTGACCTAGAGGAGAAAGATTTTCATATGCACATCAAGTTGGGGGATGACGGAAGGTACGGCACGGCCGGGATTGGTACAGTCACCTTTTAGAGGGAGTTGAGATCCACCCATAGGCTCAAGTATGCCATGTTCATTCCATGTATAAATAAAAATCTCATATTTTTTCAGTTTTGGAAGACTGTGGTTATGATGTGATCTTCAGCAAAGGAAAAGCATTCTTGAGACACATAGTCACAGGACAGGTGAAGTAGATCGGGTTCATGTGAAGAACATGTATAAGATATATGGGAAGATTGTGTTGCATTAATCACTAAGGTAGAGAAGGTGTAGAATCGCGATTTCGGTGAACTTTGGGACATAAGACTTGGCCATTTTCATCATGGTGCCTTGAATATTATGTAGCAAATAACCATTGGCCTCCCTAAAGGACCACTTGAGTAGCAAGATGTATGCAAAGGATTTCCCTTGGGGAAGTATACAAAATCCACATTCCATGATCGGGACAACAAATCAATGACGTCTTAGAAATGATCCATTATGATGTTTGTGGACCCTTCTCGACAACCTCCATTGCCAGACACAAATATTTTGTCAATTTTATTGATGACTTCTCACGGAAATGTTGGATCTTCCTCATGCAGAAGAACGATGAGACATTCTCCAAGTTCATAGAATTCAAGGCAATGGTTGAGAAAGAAACATGCAAGAAGATTAAGGCTCTCAAGAGTGATAATGGAGGTGACTACATGTCAAATTAATTTAAAAATTTATGTGCAAAAGAAGGCATTCGATGAGAGTTGACAACACCCCACAACCCACAACAAAATGGGGTGGTGGAGAAAAATAATCATAGCATTGTGGGAGTTACGAGGGCTATGTTGCATGACCAAGGCATACCACTGCATTTGTGGGCAAAGCCATGCAACACAACAATCTATTTGCAGAAACGAAGTCCTCATCAGATTCTTGGTACAATTACACTGGAGGAGGCCTTCTCGAGGAGAAACCCTAATGTTTCTCACTTCAGGATTTTTGGAGCCTCTATTCACTGCCATGTCTCCAAAGAATCAAGGAAGAAGCTTGAGTCCTGAGTTGGGCGTATTTGTGGGTTACACCAAAACTTCTCACAACTATTGTGTATACTTACATCCCTCAAAATGGTAATTGTGCGAAGGGATATAAATTTTGATGAGGAGAAAGTGATGTGGTGCTCTCTTGAGAGAGAGCTTCAGATCCCACGAGAAGAGGAGATTTTAGCTCCAAAGTAGAAGCCTAGTTTTGGAGCAGCCACAGATTGAGGAGAAAAGAGTGGAGACAATGGCACTCAAACATAACCATCTAGAGAAGGAACAAAAAGGACCAGGGAAGTCGATAGACTTGTGAAGGATGCAAGGGAGAATGTGGGAACTCCTTCAAATTTGTGCAGGAAGAGAAGGTCACCTAAACGGTACACTCGCTACATGGCTTTAATGACTGATCTTGTAGAGACTGAGCCATCCTCTTTTGAGGAATCAATAGAGAAACTTGTATGGGTTGATTTAATGGTGGAGGAATACAAATCCATTGTAAAGAACGGTGTTTAGGAAGTGGTCCGGAGACTGATTAAAAAATCAGTTGTGGGTTCAATATGGATCTTCAAGGTTAAGCATGCAACAGACGAAAGCATAGAGAAATATAAGGCCAGATTTGTGCCCAAAGGATTCTCTCAAGCTGAGGGATTGACTATGAGAAGACCTTTGCTCATGCATCAAGGTACTCATCCATCAGATCAATTCTTGCATTGGTTGCGCAGATGAGGTGGAAGATCCACTAGATGGATGTAAAAACAACATTTCTCAATGGGTTATTGAGGAGGATGTGTACATCAAGCAACCCAAAGGTTTTGATATGTTTGATCGGGAGTCTCACGTGTGCAGACTCAAGTGAGCGTTATATGATCTCAAATAAGCACCTCGTTCTTGGTACTCCAGGATCGATAGTTATCTCACTGGTTTGGGCTTCACCTAAAGTGAAGTGGATGCAAAACTCTATCATATCTTGGTAGAAGGTAAATTTATTATTATTTTATTATATGTTGATGATTTCATTTTAACTGGTGATGAGAAATTGATCAGATATTACAAGGAGGACATTGCAAGGGAGTTTGAAATGAAGGACATGGGTTCATGTACTACTTCCTCGAGTTTGAAGTATGGCAAGGCGATGGGGAATTGTTTGTATCTCAAGGCAAGTATGAAAATGAGATACCACATATATTCTGCATGGAGAGTTTCAAACCCATGGAGACACCTCTAGCAACCAATTAGAGGAAGGAGGATGCCACTTTAGGTGAAGAAGTGGATGTTACCATTTATCGACAGCTAGTGGGTTCACTGATGTATCTTGTGAACACACGACCAAATATGTGTTTTGCAGTCAACCAGCTGAGCCAAGTTATGGTTAAGCCAACCAAATTATATTGGAAGGCAACTAAGTATGGTTTATGGTACCTTAGAGGCACTACCTAGTTTGGACTATGGTACAGATAGACAGAGAGAGTGAAGTTGTGTGGCTTCACAGATGCAGATTGGGAGGGGAGTTTACCAAACTGGAATAGTACATCAGGTGGAATTTTTAGTGTTGGGTTCGTAGTAGTTTCTTAGTACAGCAGGAAGTAAAGATTTGTGCCACTGAAATAGGCAGAAGAAAAATACATGGTTGCAAGTCAAGCAGCATGTGAGGCGATCTGGATGAGAAAGATACTTGTGGGACTGTTTGGTTATATGATGTTATGAAACCAGCTCAAGAGAAGATAGAAAAGATAGATCAACGCCTTAGAATTCAGCCTCTTCGAGGGGGAAACCTCCTTTACATTACATAAATGAACAATTCTTGGATGATTCAAATGACAAAACCTCCTTTCTATATATAGGAGTCTAAGGAGTCACAATATAATCTAGCCGACCTAACAATAATAATATAAAGCCACAAAAATAACAATAGAGGGATTCTATGGGGCACAGAAATAACAATATGGGGGTAATAGGGGCACAACAATATAAATAAGGGGTATAACTACAATAGTAATGGGGTAATCACTAGTATTATAGGGACCCAACATGCCCCTCTCCTTCAAAAAAGTGTTGTCCTCAACGCTTGAGTAGTTCTGGATACTTCTGCATAAAATTCTCATCCTCCCATGTGGAATCTTCAGCGGATAAGTTCTTCCACTTGATAAGATACTCTGAAATTGATCGATAGCTGTCGAGTTCTTGTTTTTGTGACTGCTTCCGGTTCCAATATAATTTTTCCTTCCTCGTCAAGTTCTGGCAATATTGTTTGAATTGTGAGCTTGTCGCCTATAACCTTCTTTAAACATGAAACATGGAAAACTGGGTGCAATCGAGAAGCTGTAGGAAGCTCCAATTTGTATACCATAGTACCAATATTTTGCAACACCTTGTACGGACCATAATACTTTGGTGATAATTTATTATCCTTCTTAGCTTGCTTTAGGGACATTTGCTTATATGGTTGTAGCCGTAGGAATACCCAATCACCTACATCAAAACTTCTTTCACTGTGATGTTGATCTGCCTGTTGTTTCATTCTATTTTGTGCCAACACGAGGTTATCCTTTAAGAGTTGGAGGACTTGTTGTTGATGTTCGATGTGATGTTCCACTGCCTGAACCTTAGAATTTTCTCTTAAATATGATGTGGTGGATGGTGGTTGATACCCATAAAGTGCCATAAATGGGGTCATTTTTGTTGCTGTATGGAAGGAAGTTTTATACCACCATTCAGCCAGAGGCAACGATTTGACCCATTGTGTATATTTATCAGATACAAAGCAACGAAGATATCCTTCCAAACATTTGTTTACTATCTCAGTTTGCCCATCAGATTGAGGATGATAAGATGAGCTATGAGCTAACTAAGTACCAAGACAAGAAAATAATTATGTCCAAAAATTTCCAGTGAAAATGGGATCTTTGTCACGTACAATAATCTTTGGGTTTCCATGTAGCTTTTGAACTGTTTCCATAAATGCAGTAGAAATTGTACTGGCTTTAAATGGATGTGATAATGCACAAAAGTGTGCATACTTGGTAATTCTGTCAACTACCACCATGATGACACTCTTTCCCTCAGACTTGGGTAAACCTGTGATAAAATCCATTGAAACCTCCTCCCAACGTTGGCTTGGAATGGATAAAGGTTGTAATAGACCCGGTGTCTTAATTGTTTCAACTTTATTTTGTTGGAAAACCAAACATTCCGCCACAAACTTTTGAATATCTGATTTAAGGCCATCCCAAAAAAATTCCTTCTTAACCCTGTGGTAAGTTTTTAAAAATCCTGAGTGCCCTCCTAAGGGAGAAGTGTGCAATTCCATAAGAATCTTTTGTTTTAGCTGGGAATTCTTACAGAGGTATAAGCGATCTTTGTACCATAACGAATCATTTTTCCAGCTAAATGTATCAGAAGTACTGGAATCTTGTTGTAGCTTTCGAATAAGTGCCCACACTTCTTCGTCATTCTTCCATTCCTCCCTTGCTTCGTTTATCCAATCTGGTTGGATAATAGAAATGGCACACAACAATGCTTCCACATCCTCATCCTTTCTTAAGAGTGCATCTGCCACCACATTTTGCTTCCCTTTTTTGTAGATGATTTCAAAGTCATAACCCAACATCTTTGTGACCCACTTTTGTTGCTCTTCAGAGGATAATCTTTGTTCTAAAAAGTATTTAAAGCTATCATGATCCGTTTTTACCTTGAAGTGTCTTCCCATTAGGTAGGGTCACCATTTCTTAAGTGCATGGAGTATTGCCAACATTTCCTTCTCATAAATAGCTTTGCTTAAAAACTTTCCCTTGATTGGACGACTTTCAAAAGCAATGGGTCTTTCATCTTGCATTAGAACAGCACCAATTCCATTTCCTGAAGCATCACATTCCACAATAAAGGTTTTTGTGAAGTCCGGTGTAGCTAAGACCGGTGCTTGGCACATTGCCTCTTTAAGATGTTCAAAGGCCTTTGTTGCTTCCGGAGTCCATGAAAATGAATCTTTCTTCAATAATGTTGTTAGAGGTGCTGCTATTCTCCCATAATTCTTAACAAACTTGCAATAATACCCTATCAACCCAAGAAATCCTCGCAGATGCTTTATGGATGTGGGGATTTTCCATTCCTTAATGGCTTTAATTTTGCTAGGGTCTACCTTAACTCCTTCATGAGATACAATATGACCCAAATATTCCACCTCCTGGACTCCAAAGAAACATTTGGATCTTTTTGCATATAATTGTTTCTCCTCCAATAGTTGTAGCACCCTTTCAACATGATCCTTCCAAGACTTGTTGTAGATTAGTATATCATCAAAAAATACTAACACAAATTTTCTAAGGAATGGTTTGAAAATTGAATTCATCAAACCTTGAAATGTTGAAGGTGCATTGGTGAGGCCAAAAGGCATGACCAAAAATTCATAATGACCCTCATGAGTTCTAAATGTCGTTTTCGGAATGTCTTCAATCTTCATTCTGATTTGATGATATCCCGAACGAAGATCCAACTTGGTGAAGTAAATTGATCCATGCAATTCATCCAGTAATTCATCAATGACAGGAATGGGGAACTTATCTTTAATAGTGAACTTGTTGAGCTCCCTATAATCCGAAAACATGCGCCATGATCCATCCTTCTTGTGCACCAATACTACTGGAGCTGAGAAAGAACTTTGACTCGGTTGAATTATACCAGCCTCTAGCATTTCTGCAACCATACGTTCAATTTCACTTTTTTGGACATAGGGATATCTGTACGGCCTGATGTTTGGAGGAACACTTCCTGGAATCAGATGAATAGCATGATCATGATCACGCATAGGTGGGAGACCTTTGGGAGTCTCAAATACCTTGGAATGATTGTCCAGGACTTTTTGGAGATCTGGAGAAATAGATGATTCCAATGTGGAAACATCTAGCGAACATAATTGTGCAATTACACCTCTTTGCTCCTTTTTTAGAAGCTTAGTCATGCCATTAGAGCTGATTATCTTTCCTGGTTTCCCTACAATACCCCTTAATTCAACTTCCTTTCCTTCCATAGAAAATTTGATGAAAAGTTCTTGAAAATTAAAAGCTATTGTACCCAAGGATTGTAGCCATTGGACTCCTAGTACAACATCAGCACCTCCCATTGGAATGGAAAGCATTGGGCTAGTCAATACATATTCTCCCATGGATAGCTTGATATTATGGCACTTTCCAGAGCAATTTATTGTTCCTCCATTTGCAATCATCACTTGACACTCTGGTGCTGGATATAGGAAGCAATTCAATTCTTTTGCTACCCTACAATGAATAAAATTGTGGGTGCTTCCTGAATCAATCAACACTATTACCTTTTTCTTCTTGATTTGTCCTTCTATCTTGATGGTTTGAGGAGTGGTAATTCCCGCCAATGCATTACAAGATATGGTCCGATTTATTTTTTCTTCATCTAGGCTTTGTTCCTGGAGTATATCCTCTTCTTTTGACCTTTCTTGCTCCTTTTCTTCTTCCTCTTCACAATCTATGTAGAATAATTTCTTCTCAGCACACTTATGACCTTTTGTGTATTTTCTATCACAATTGTAACAAAGCCCTTTTGCTCTTTTTTCTTCCAATTGTTGTGGTGTCAACCTTGTAGGTTGTGGAAGACTAGGGGCAACAACACTTCCGTCTTTATAGTTGTGAGTGGTATGCTTCCTAGTGGCCATAATTTTGCTTTCCATTTTTCTTGCTAACCTGAATGCCTTCTCTAATGAATCAGGTTCCCAAAGGCGAACATCATGTTGGATATTATCCTTTAAATACCCTATGAACACATCAATCCTATGCTCCTCTGGAATATCTTTTACCCTTATGTTCAATTTTTGGAACTCCTCAATGTGCTCCATTATTGAACCCTTTTGTTTGAGACTTATCAATTAGCTAAAAAAAGTGTTGCTTTTTGTATCCTCATAATGTGCTATCAATTCTTCCGTAAAAATTGCCCAAGTGATAAATTGTTTACGAGAACAAAGTCATTGATACCATACAAACTGATTTGGTTCCAAATATACAGTTGCCATACGTACCTTTTGTGCGTTTTACACATTATTGAGATCGAAGAATTGCTCCATCTGTAATATCCATGTGGCGGGATCCTTGCCATCAAACTTCCTCATATCGATTTTTGGAATATGGTGATTCTTCGATCCAACATTAGCATCTATGGAATCATGATTAACATTTCTTTTGTTCTCATCATGAGTTTCCTTTACTACCTTTTCACCATTAGTAAGTATTTTTTGTAGAAAATTTGTCAAATTTGTCTTCAAATCTGCCATGCCCATCTTCAAATTTGTGTTCAAATCTATCTTCAAATTGTCCATCTTAGCTTCCATGCCATTCATCTTAGCTTCCATGCCATTTATCTTAGCTTCTGTTAACTTTTGTGAGCGTGACATTTGTTGCACTTGTTCTTGTAATTTTGATATATCATGTAGCATTTCTTCCTCTTCTTCATGAGTCATGCTAGAGCTTTCAGGTTCCTTACTAGGTGTTTGCATTTTCTTTCCTTGGGGCATCAGTTACCGATAATAATGCTCTACTATTCCCTTTTGAATTCCTTCAAAATAAATTTTCAAACCAAGCTTAAGAAAAAATTTTAAAAAATCTACACACCTTTTTTCACTTTGTAGGAGCTCGATATTTCCTCTGATGTATCTCTATACTTTCCAATCATCTAGTTCTGAATTTGTGACCTGTAGTAGCTCTCTGTGTCCTCTTTCCAATGCCACCAGTCTGATCCAAATTGGATTCTCCAAGGAAGAGTTATGCACAATCTCCCAAGATGACCTGATTATAGACCTTTCCAGAAGAGCGAAGTTGTATGAAGTGCCACGTGTACAATTTTCGATATTTGGTTTTGAAAAAGATACACAAGAAACTATAGTCCATCCTCTTTCTGTACCTTCTTACGAAATTTCAATTTGATTCCCAGAGAGAAAGTTATGACGATTTTCCCCAGGTCACCTGTTTTGAATGTAATTTAGGAGTCTGAAAAAAGACCAACTTCCTCAGATCATATCTCCGCAAATATCGCGCGAAAAGCTCTGAAATTTGGACCCAAGGTTTAGTGCGATTTCTTCTCAAATGGGTTTTTTTTGTAACTTCTGAAACGTCACAGGAAAAAAAGTTATAGTGAAAATTCCACGATGACCTGTTTGGAGCAGCGAAACCCTAGAATCCAAAGCTCTGATACCAAATGTTATGAAACCAGCTCAAGAGAAGATAGAAAAGATAGATCAACGCCTTAGAATTCAGCCTCTTTGAGGGGGCAACCTCCTTTACATTACATAAATGAACAATTCTTGGATGATTCAAATGACAAAACCTCCTTTCTATATATAGGAGTCTAAGGAGTCACAATATAATCCAGCCGACCTAACAATAATAAAATAAAGCCACAAAAATAACAATAGAGGGATTCTATGGGGCACAAAAATAACAATATGGGGGTAATAGGGGCACAAAAATATAAATAAGGGGTATAACTACAATAGTAATGGGGTAATCACTAGTATTATAGGGACCTTCTATCATATCTTGTAGAAGGTAAATTTATTATTATTTTATTATATGTTGATGATTTCATTTTAACTGGTGATGAGAAATTGATCAGATATTGCAAGGAGGACCTTGCAAGGGAGTTTGAAATGAAGGACATGGGTTCATGTACTACTTCCTCGAGTTTGAAGTATGGCAAGGTGATGGGGAATTGTTTGTATCTCAAGGCAAGTATGAAAATGAAATACCACATATATTCTGCATGGAGAGTTTCAAACCCATGGAGACACCTCTAGCGACCAATTAGAGGAAGGAGGATGCCACTTTAGGTGAAGAAGTGGATGTTACCATTTATCGGCAGCTAGTGGGTTCGCTGATGTATCTTGTGAAAACACGACCAAATATGTGTTTTGAAGTCAACCAGCTAAGCCAAGTTATGGTTAAGCCAACCAAATTATATTGGAAGGCAACTAAGTATGGTTTATGGTACCTCAGAGGCACTACCTAGTTTGGACTATGGTACAGATAGACAGAGAGAGTGAAGTTGTGTGGCTTCACAGATGCAGATTGGGAGGGGAGTCCACCAAACTGGAATAGTACATCAGGTGGAATTTTTAGTGTTGGGTTCGTAGCAGTTTCTTGGTACAGCAGGAAGTAAAGATTTGTGCCACTGAAATAGGCAGAAGAAAAATACATGGTTGCAAGTCAAGCAGCATGTGAGGCGATCTGGATGAGAAAGATACTTGTGAGACTGTTTGGTTAGATGATGGATCCAAATGTGAGCTATTGTGATAATCAAAGTTGCATCAAGCTCTCTGAGAATCTAGTATTTCATGATCGATCTAAGCATAAAGATATCTGGTATCACCATTTATGGGACTGTGTGCAGAGGCGAATAATGTTGCTACAATACATTTCAACAGAGGAACAAGATGCTAACATTTTGACAAAGGCCTTGTCAAGAGGGAATTTCGAGTTCCATAGGTGCAGGATAGGGGTGCTTGATAATCCCTTTCTTTTTGAGAGGGGGTGTTGAAAATTGCAGCAAGAAATTCTCAATTTGATTTTTCCTTGATTAAATTGAGAAAATTTGAATTTCCACATCAGCAGACAACTAGGATGCAGTTAACTTGTGTTACATGGCTTGTGCCACTCAGTTTACTTAGTAAATTCTAGTTAGAGGAGTTAGAGTTCAGTTAAGCATGTGTGATTGCTAATTTGTAGCAATCAAGGTCAGTTATTTCAAGTAGTTTTCAATTAAACTAGTTCTAATTGTTGGAGGAACTAGTGGAAGGTCAGTCATGCAGTGAGACTTCAATCAAACTCAGTGATCATCTAATTAACCGATCAATCAGGTCAAAATAGCTAGTGCATGTAGAGAATTCGAGCTCCACATCTATGGTGGAGATTCCAAGGCACTGTAACATCAGTTGTAGACTAGTCTTGAGTGTACAGGTGTTGCATGCAATCAAGTGATCAACCTTTTGAATTGCACAATCATTTTGGAGAAAATTCCTAAATAATAGGGGCCTAATTTCTAGGGGCTCAAGAAGAGACAAAAATTGACCAAGTCTGGGTCAAAGTTTCTCAGTGAGCAAAGAGATAGGTTATTCACTTGCAGGTTGTGCTCAGTAGAGCAAAGCAATTGTAATACATCTCTATTCATCATATTAATGCAAGTAGGCACTCGGGTTTTAGCAGATTGCTTTCCCCTAGAAAAATACTTTGTGCATGTGTGTTATTTATTATTGCATGTTTGTGATTGATGTTCTAAATTGTGAATTTAACTCTACAGAGCAGTAGAGTAGGTTTGTGTCTTGTGATTTTTATTAAAACTTCATGACCAATTTCAAATCTACAACATAACTTTTATAGATATATTTACTAAGCCTCTTTCTAGAGAACCATTTGAGTATCTTACGAACAAATTAGGGATAGTCCCTGCACACTCTTCTCACTAGTTTGACTTCAAAAGAAGAACCTAAAATACTGTAGAGGATATGAAAAGGATTGCATTATGTAAGGGGGAGACTCTATAGGAGTAGCAAGGAGTAAAGAAGAGGAGCAAGAAGCATATGATTATGTCAAGATTTTGAAGCAATCAAGAAGAATCAAGAACAAAGGGCCATCCTACAATTGCAATATCAAGCCATATTCTTGATGAATAGATGACATAAATCGAGTTTATCATTAGGAGGTTCATTCTTTGATACAAAAATGTATGCAAAAATGTATATATAACATGTAAATAAGCTTTCCCAAATGTACATAATCTAGTTTAAAATTTTCATATCCAGTCAAAGCATGTTGAAGATGAGTATATCTCGATGTATATTTGCATCATTAGAATTTCTCAAAATTCTTCATGAATCTGAATATGTATGTACTATGCATGAAGTATATTAGGATAACTCATGTATTCAGCTAATATTTGATCTACGAATAAAGAAAATCCAAAGACTTCTTCAAATGTGCATAATGAAAGCAAATGTGTTGACACCAAGCTAAGATGAGAAGATTTTATACATCAAGAAGTGTCATGTTTGGATTCTTGAAGTCTTCATCATGAAGAACCATGTTATTTGCAAAGTCCAAATGAAGACACATATATGAAGGAGTTGTATTCATATGAAGACATGTAGTTTATGTCCAGCATCTAAACTATCATTGAGAAGTCAATCAAAGTTGGAAATAAAGCCAAAAGCGTAATGCCAAGTCTACTTATATCATGAAGAAAACCATCAAATTGGTTCTATGATCAGAACGCCAACATTTGATCAAACTATATGGTTGCATTGAATCAAAATCCATGCAAGAAGCATGTATTGATCCAATCAAAAAGGAGTAAGCATTTGATTATGTGTGTGTGTTAAAAGCATTTCAATGCATCATTAGGATTCATCTAAATCCTTCAGCGTTGTTATTATGAGTACAAAGAATTGAATGCTCTATTTATTGATGCTATATTCTTGACCTAAAGTCATGTATATAAATGGTGAATGCATAAAGAGTTGAAATGTATATATCATCAAATGAAGAAAGCCCTTGAAGATTTTCAAGAATATAGTTGGACATAATAAAATTTATTAATAAGGAAATGATCAAATGAAGATCCACGTAAGGAAATGATCATAGCATCATTTCATCATGCTCTAATCATTGTTCTAAATCAAGTCACTCAAACACAAATATCTTAATGCAGATATCATTCAATGAGTTAGTGCAAAAATTCAAGCAAACAATGAAGAAAAAATCAAATCAATATTCCTTTAGCAAAGACTTAATTGAGGTACAGTTCATTTGCAGAAGAAGAAATTGTATCATACTCAGAGGACATTATCTATATTTCTGAGAGAGGACATACATGTTGAAAATGAAATTACTACAAAGACATACATTGAATAGCTACAAATGAAAATGAGAAAGAACACTAAAAATCAAGAATTGATCAAGATCCACTTCCTGTGAATTGATAACAAGAGAAAGCTCAGAGTAAACAAGCATTTCGAACAATAAAATGGCAGCCTAAAGAGAATTGAGCACTCAAAATAATACCTATATGTAACGCTAAGGAATGAATGTTGGTAAGGAAGGTAAAGCTGAGAAGAATAACAACTATGTGATCAAGAATATAATTAGGGTTATACATAATTGAGGAGCAAAAATGTTAGTAGATAATAGATAATAATTGGTATCAATTTACTGGGTATCAACTCTTGTGTTAATATATGGAATGCTATTGTAGAATATGAATTCTAGTGTATGAATTCTAATGTTACTATATGGAACGTTGTTATAGAACATGAATATTGGTGTTAATATATGAATGTTGCTTTATTGGTATATTATCGATATGTTATTGGTGTTAATATATTATATTATTGGAACGACATACAGGAACGGTATGGAACGACATCAAGAATGAGAACGATAATCAATGCATAATGCTATGGAACGTTGTTATGGAATGATAATTCTGTGTAACGCTGTTGTGGAACAATAATGCAATGGAACGATAATGATATGTCAAGCAAGCGAATGAATATGGAATGAATAATGGAACACATGGGTCTAAGAAATAATGTTGCATAACACTATGGAACAAATAATGGAACGCATATGTCAAAAACTAATGCAGCATAACGCTATGACTTCTTTTCTTATGTCAAGAACGTTGCTTTGGAACGCAAGAACCCTATGAATTCTTTGCATATGTCAATAACGCTACTTTGGAACGCAAGAACGCTGTGAATTTTTTGTATATGTCAAGAACGCTATGAACGTTGCTTTAATGTCATACAATATGTTATATGGAACGTTGCTTTAATTCCATACCATATAGAACACTGCTCATGTTATATTATTAGCATTTGAACGAATATGCAAGCATGGGAACCATATGCAAAGAATTGGAATGTTATTATAATATTAACAATATATTTTTTTGGTTCAACATTCCACATGTTATTAATGATATGTCATTCCATATGTTATTAATGTTATTGGGATCAGAATTCAAGTCGGAGTGCGTTCATGTTATATGGTTACTATGCTTTAATTACTAGTGCATTTTGTAAATTAGGGTTTTGTGCCCTCATTTCACTCCGTAATCAATCTTCAGAACCCTAATTACACGGGCTAAAGTCTATTGTTGGAGCTTGGTCGGTGCAAAGGTAGTGAAGGAATTATCAATTATGAATTCAAATTAGCAATTTTTTAAGATAAGCACACTGGTTCTATGCAACGAAGACCATAAATATAGTGTCATTTCCTTCCTGCTTTAAAACAATAAAGAATAGTCCCTCACATAGAAAAGGTATGATTAATGCTTTTAAAAGCGGCTAATCTATCTCAGATTCATATTTAATAAAATTGAATACAAGGCTCTTGTTATTGATGTCAAAGGGGGTGGTGTCGAAAAGAGAAGTGATTCTCAAGAGAAATAAGAGGGATGATGATTCTTAGGGAGGATTGTTATGTTTCCATCAATGCCAAACATGGAGAATGTTAGCATTGAAGTCAAATGATCATGTTAAGAATGCTGGATGTCATTAATCTATTTGTTGTTGATTGAGTTAAGGTTGATTGTTGTTGATTGAGTTAAGGTTGATTGTTGTTGATTGTATTAAGGTTGATTTATGTTGATTTTTAGACTATCATTGTTGCAAGATTGTTTGAAGTGCAAAGGCTGATAAGTGATGTGAAGTGCAAAGGTTGATCATTGTTAAATATGTTGATTGGTTATCTTGATGTATAGCTTACAATCAAAATGAAAAATCGCACATGATATCTTGAGACAAAAGCTAAAAAATGTATGATTTTATTAAAAAAGAATCCTCAAAGGCATTGACATGTGGCTAATACAAATCTGAAAAATGTAGCTAATACAAATCTGAAAAGTTTCAAAATTTGTCTTTTACAATCATTGTTGTTGACCCATATTATTTCAGCTTTATTTTATATTAAAAAAAATTGAATTTCAAATTTGGAAATGAAGAGGTAGATTGTGAACATCCTTAAAAGACCAAGAGATAACTCCTCATTTCGTATTCCTGCATAGAATACAAACAGCGAATAAGATATGCTTATAAAATATGCATTGTTGAATGAGAAATCAAAAAAAAAAAAAAAAACTTTTGGAGTCGAGAAGTTTGTATGAGATTGTTCATGAGCAGCATTTTGGTAAGGAGAAAAAGAGAAAAGTAGCAAAAGAGGAACATAATTGAAGAGGAGAAGCAGAGAAAATAAGTAGCAGACAAGAGGGTGGAAATTAATATCAAGTAACTAGAAAACTTGATTTTGTATTGTGATTAGGAGATTGCAATCTCCTTTCAAGTTGTAGCTTGATAAAGAACAGGTTGTATCATGTTGAGGTATGAGCCTCCTGTGGGTTGTAGCCTGCAAAAAAATTTGTGGGAGTTGGAGCTTCCTTAAGGTAGCATCCTCCTATAAGTTGGAGCCTATAGAAAATTTGATGTAACGGGGAAGTAGGAGCTTTCCTTCACATCACTTTCAGCAGCCACATCCAAAAATTCGTGGTTTTCTCCCTTGTGGGTCTCCACTTATATTTGGTGTCTTCATGTGTTGCTTGTTGAATGTTGTGTGAATGCTCTTGAATTCTAAATAAGTATATATGCAAAAGAAACCATTAATAATTGAACATGTACATAAGTCATCAACTGCATAAGAAAATAATAGAAAAGGGAAATTGAGTTGATCTCAATAATTGGAAAGATAAAATTAATAATTGTCCTTGTGAATTTGTATAATCTTCCTAAAAAATGGAAGGCACTATTTTTTTTAAGGGACACGAATGAAAATATAACTGAAAAATTAGTTTGGTAATTTTTGGGACATACTATAGGAAAACATATATAGTAATAATTATACTTTTTAAGTCAAAGGATCTTAGCTTGAGTGGTTTGGTGAACAATTTGTTTCCCCAGTTACGTGGGTTCAAGTCTCTAGAGACACGTTGTCACTTGCTCGTTTGTGGCATTTATGAAATAGTTGTACCTCGTGTAATAGTGACAGATGATATTTTGAAGTTATTAATTCTCCAGAAATTCTCATTCTCGTTTTAAAAAATCATAATAATTATACTTTTTAAATGGTTCATTTTTGTTACCATATTTTTTACTATTGCAAGTCTCACAGGTCTCATCAGCCATTGCTTCGGAAACATTTTATATAGTTTATACATTATATCCCTCATAATTTTGAAAAGAAAAAAAACCTCTCATTAACTTCTAGCACCATGATCTAACGACCAAGTCATCATCAATTAAATCCTTCATAATTTTTATATTCTTAGGTAATCGGGTGGCATTCCACTCCCTTGCTATAGGTCCCTAGAAAACATTAAAAAAATGTGAAATCAATTGTTTAAATCATGTTAGTAATTGATGTAGAGAAATTCAGTTGTAGTAAAAAGTCGAAGAACAACTTTATGTTGATTACCTTTTCATCTATCTAATTTTTCCCTTTGCAACATTTCCATAAAGATTTTATGCCCTTTTGTCGACAAATTGTGAACAATCTTATCGAGTTTTTCAAGTTTTTGCTTTGTATGACATGAATTATCCAATACACTTCATTAATTTAAACTTACAAATAATTCAAATATATTAATTTTTTAATAAAACTTAAAGAATTTGTCTTGTTCTTTTGTTGGGGTGAACTACCACTGTGGTCACTGCAATAAGTTGTTTTCCTTGAACTTCTATCAGCCATATTCTTTTAAAAAGAAAAGAAAAAGGGTTGAGAATCATTAGATATAGAAAATATGATATATATTTTTATAAATATGTCTGTGCACATAAGAAAACAATACGCGTGTGTGTGGTATACATATATATATGCATAGGTGTGTTATACAAATATATGCACCGGTGCATTATACATATGTATACGCACCACTTACTACAAAAACATTGTTTTAACTAACAATGATAGGTTTTGGAATTCGATGAAATGAGTTGTCCAATTACAAAAGATGTAAAACACCCCATATACAAGTAAAAAGACCTTACAAAAATATATTACTTAATCGGAAATTAATTAATAAATAAATATTCTTGTGAACTATAGAAAGGGAAACCATGAAAAACAACAAGAAAGCTAGGGTTACCAATACTCGATGTAACTATGAAATCCTTTGATTGTTTTGAGAATGCATTGAGAAGTTTTTTAATCAAATAGGAAAAAGATTGGGATGATCAATAGAATGAAGTCACATACCTGAGATTTATCTTTTGAACGATCGGTGTGACATACGACGATCTTTGGCTTTTCAAAAAATTTGCCCACTCCAAATTATTTGCATGGTAAATCTTTCTTACACAAATCTTTCCTCTAAACTTTGGCAAAAGAATGAAGTAAAGATTAGGATTTTCTTGTATTAAAAAAAATCCCTTTTAATATTTAAGAATGCATTTAAAATTGTTTGAATCAAATAGGGGGAAGATTGAGATGATCAATAAAATGGAGTCACATACTTGAAATTCATGCTCTGCAAATTTATATGTGACCTATGGTTATTCCTTACAAAATTGGCTCTTCAAAAACAAATTCTCACTCCAACTTCTTTTCTATTAAATCACTCTTACACAAATATCCCCTCTAAATTTTGACAAAATGATGAAATAAGGATTCTAGTTTTAATTTATAAACACATATCTAGAAAAATAAATTTCCTGTTCATTTTTTGTTTTATTTTTTAACACATTGATGATAGCATGCATGTTATTTTTTTGTAACTTACTTTTCTTAGTGTGCTATAGAGTGTACAACATATATGCACGCTTTTACATTAAAACATACCACTAGAGAATTTAATTGACGAAATACCAATGTAAACCTCCAAACTTAAAATTTTGGGGAGGTTTTGTTTTGTGGAGGAAAAAACGGAAATCATTCTTCGATGTGTATCATGATTTATGTAACATACACCATTGGTATTTTTTAATGATAGTACTAGTAGTGCTAGAATAACTCAAAAAATAAAAATATTTAGGAAAACCCACAAATTGATACAACTCATATTTATTTTTAGAGTTGGGATTACAATGTATAATCAAAATGAACAATACCCAATTAAACAAAATGCTTTGAAAACACAATTCAAGCATACTCATTAAATATGGAAATTCATAAGTTTGATTTTGAATTAAAACTTGCAAAATCATTATAGCAATGTTACTATAGTAGCAGCACTGTGGCCAAAAATATCCTCAAAACTACTCAAGACTATAAATATTAAATCAACAATGAAGCATGGTTGTGATATCTATGTGAAATCACCAACATATTCTTCAGATATATCTCTCAATAACGTGGAGAATGTTGCATGCAAGGGCCTTCGTCCTCACAAATCAAGAAGAAGTAATCTCCTCCAAAAAATGACAATATCAAATATCAAAACGAACGTATGAAATGAACTCCACAAATTTGCTTTTATAACTCTTCAGAAAATTTCCTCTTCATCAAGCCATGTGGAACTAAATAAAATCATTTTAGTCTCTCAATTAAAGTCCTCATTCTTCTTCTTTTTAAATAAAACACCTTTCACTTTATAACTCGCCCTTATAGTCCTTTCATTTAAAATATCAAAATAATTATAAAGTTAAATCTTTGATTTAACTTTAATAACTTGTCATTATTTTATTTAAACCCACTAAACTATATAAAATGTTGATATATCCATCAAAATTTAACCCACCGACAATACCAGAAATAGTAACCTTGCCAAATGACACAGTCGGTGCTCAAAACTGGCTTACTAAAAATACTATTTGAAAACTATCCTGAAATCATTTCAGAAAAAGGAATCTTGGTCGTAATCCTGATGAGATCTCAACTAACCAACAAACAATGCCAAACTACTAGATTAATTGCCTCGACAGTTCCCTAACCCTAACCCAATAGCCTATGGGAAGCAACTAATAGGCTAGAAGTCCACCAACTCCACTAGTTAGGAAGGGGACATTACAGTTGACCCTTCCTAAAATTGTTTGTCCTCAAGTAATCTCAACTCTGAATGCTACAATATCTGTTTATTTTCCCATGACGCATCATATACTAGAAAGTTCTTCCATTCGACCAAAAACTCTTTGATGACCCTCTTACGAAGTGTCCTCTCTCTTGTATTAATGATGGCCTCTAGAATAAATATCAACTTCCCCTCCTCATCAAATGGTATAAATTAAGATGAGGTAACCACGTTATGACCAAATGCCTTCTTGAGCCTATATACATGAAATACATTATGATCCATGTTGCTAGTCGGTAGCTCAGTTTCGTAGGAAACCTCTCCAACCCTCTGAGATACTCTAAATGTCCATAAAACCTGGCCTTAACTTTCTCTTCTCCACCCTTATCAAGAGTGAATTGTCCATATGGATTCAATCTCAAATAAACCATGCCCCCAACCTCAAAATTGTATTATGTCTAATGTTGATCAGCATACAACTCTTGTTGGTTTTATGCCTATTGCAAATTTTCCTTCAATGGCTTCATGATGTCCTAACTATCTTGTAGTAAGTCCTTTGCCTTAGACACTCTATTATCCCCAAACAATATAACCATGAAGTTGGGAGTCTCATATCCATATAAATACATAAATGGAAACATCTTGATAGACATGTGATAAGTCATATTATAGCAATACTCACTAGGGTGTAGCCATTTGATCCAAGTTCTCTGTTGTCCAAAGACGTAGTTACTGAGGTACCCCTTCATCCATTTGTTCATTATCTCTATTTAACCATTTCTATGTGGATGGTAGTTACTGCCAAGAGTGAGCTTAGTCCCACTCAATCTAAAGAGATCCTAACAAAACATACTCAGGAACTTGTTATCCCTCATCGGATTCTTGGTATGATTACAGCAGAGTGCATAGCGATGTCGTCGTTGTTTGGTTAAGACTTTCGTTCGAGACCAATTGTTAGATGAATGGTTCACTAAGTCTTTGTTTCCATCTATCATGGAAGATGTAGCAAAAGGCGGAGTCGTAACCGAAGAATAGGTGATCGCTCGTACCCAGTACTTGGATCTCATTTATACCCAATCTGGCACGTTGTATGATAAGATACTAGATGCTCTGCGACCTACTAATATTATTTCTTAAACTCTTGGTAAAGAATGACATGATGTTGATGGTGTGATTGTTTCTACCATCCAGCAGTCAACGAGTAAACCATATGGTTCAACTCTTGTTGTGACTGCTCAAAACCATCCTTCCACCCATGTGGCTTCTACTTCCAAGATCAATGCCATTCAATCATCTAAAGGAAAATCTTCATAACCAGGAAGTAAGAAGAAAGGAAAAGAAAATAAGAAGAATTACAATGCTCCGCAGGATAAACAAAACAATCAGTCTCCTGAAGAGAAGAGGAAACCTTATTACCCATGTCTGATATGTAACAAGGAGCATTTCGCTCGTGATTGTTCACACTGGGATGAAGTGAATTAATGACTTAAATCCTCCACTACACCCATTGTGTTGACAAACCCATTTCCGAATCAGGAGACCAATTTGGTTGCCTGGGACCCTGCTTCCTCTAATTTGGTTTTGATGCTTTCCTCTACTAAGCCTAAAACTGATATTTTTGTGGCTACCCGAAGTAAGTACTATGGTAATGCCAATCCTTCGATCAGTCAGGCTATTGATCAATCTACTAGTTCGACCACATCTCCATCGGACTCTACTCCAAATGTTGTACTTACTGAATTAACGATTAAGCCTCCCAAGTGTGTTATTCATAAATTGACATTCAAACCTCGCACAAGAGATGATCAAAATTATAACATAGTGGAGGACCTAGCTCAGGCTCCATCGACTATTTCCACTCTTGAGGTATTGCAAAATTTCCCTGCCCAAAAGAAGGCTTTGCTCTCGGAAATTATATGTATTGATCCTTCAAATTCCAACCTAGCAGTCTTTAATCATGAGAACCATACACCTCGACTTCCTTCTCCGTTAGCTTTCATGATCCAGGTTATTGTTCATGGTAATAATATTCATTGTTCCATTGTAGACGAAGGTGCCTCGATTGGTATTATGTCCCTATCTTGCTGGAAGGCTATTGGTTCTCTCCAATTAATCCAGTCATCGACCACTTTGAAATCTTTTGATGGAATAACTTATAAACCTTGTGGGATTTTAAATTCTCTATAGGTATAATTAGGTGGCAATACTGTATCAATAAAATTCAAAGTTATCGACGGACCTCTATATTATAATATTCTACTAGGTTGTACGTGGGTATATGCCATGGCTGCAATTGTTTCCACATATTTTCGAATGATCGCTTTTCCTCATAAAGGCAGTATTGTAGCCATCGATCAACTCACTTTCTTTTCCATTGATTCTTCAGTTACTGGAAGTGTCCCTCTCGTGGGGAAACCCCTCACCCATATCAACATGTTGGAGTTGGACTGCTTAAGGATTCCTCTCTCATGAGAACCTTTCTACTTCCTCCTCCCCCACTTCCCAAAAAATATACTTTGGTTGCCTATATTAATATGATATCTTATTGTATTGCTCTAGTTTATCCATGGGTAGTACCAGATTCATCTAATATCAATAGTTTTGGTGACGTATGTCGCTCAGCCCCATTGAGCTAGATTACGAAGCCATTCATTCAAGTTGCGCGTCTTATTCTAATCCTTCCTCTTCAATCGATTAGTTTGATCATTTTTTATATTATGGTATGTCATTTGATCCTTTATCTTGTACATTTTCTACCAATGAGATCATCATGGAGATCATGATGTTGGATGATGCACCATGGGACTATCATCGTCATCGTTCCTCCTTGTTGAATTCCTTCGAGGACATTATTAATGAGCTTTATCAACCCAATATCATTGAGTTATCTATGAATTCTGCATTCGTTTAAAAAATGTATTCTGAGAATAAATTGTCGAACATTAAAGAGACCATCCCTCTCGGCATTTCAATTAAACCCGGCATTGTCTAAAATCTACATATCGGTGCGTCTTGCTCTTCGGATGAGGTTAAGACTTATAAAACCTTATTCTGTAAATTCAGAGATGTTTTTGCCTGGTCTTATGAAGAAATCCCTGGTATCGATCCAAACATGATTGTGCACGAAATTAAAACGTATCCTGATGTTAAACTAGTGCGGCAATGCCTTTGCCTTGTTCATCCCAAGAAGGTTGTTGCTATCAAAACTGAGCTTGAAAAAATTCTACGAGTTGGTTTCATCTATCTCGTACCTTTAACTAACTAGGTGTTTAATATTGTTATTTTTATGAAAAAGCAGGTACTAATCCATGCGTGCGTCGATTATCGAGACATCAATCATGCTTGTTTGAAGGACAACTATCCCACCTCGTTCATCGATCAGATTGTTAATGATTGTGTTAGTTGAGAAATATTTTAATTTATGGATGGTTTCTCTCACTACAATCAAATCAACATTCTCCCAATAAACCAACATAACACTGCATTCATTTGTCCCTAGGGCACATTTGTGTATAAAAATATCCCTTTCGGTTTAAAGAATGTTGGGGCTACGTTTTAGAGGGCAATGAATTACGCCTTTCACGACATCAAACATATCGTGCAACCTTATTTGGATGTCTTTCCTATTCATTCACAACATCAGGTTGATCACCTGATGCATCTTAGGGCCATCTTTTTACAATGTAGACATTATAATATTCGAGTCAATCAGTAGAAATGTGTGTTTTGTGTTGCCTTCAATCGTCTTCTTGAATTTTTTGTATCAAAACAAGGAATTCGTATTGATCTTTTGAAAGTTCAGGCGATTATTGATCTGCCTGCTCCTTCTTCCCTCCTTCAGATTCAACGACTCCAAGGGAAGGCTAAATTTCTTCAGAGGTTTGTTCCCAATTACGCTGAACTAACCAAAGGATTTACTCGCTTTCTAAAGAAAGGGGTCCCCTTCCATTTGGATGACGCTGCTCAAAAAACGTTCAATGCCTTGAAAGATGTACTGATTCAGGCATCTTTGTTATACCCCCTTGATTACCAACGCGATTATTTCCTATACTTTGTTGTTGCAAGTACTACCATTGCTATGGTATTGAATCAAGAAGATGATGTAGGAACTACACATCCTATTTATTACTTGATTGAGAACCTCAATGATACCGAAGTCAAGTACACCCATGTTGAGAAGTTATCTTTGACAGTTGTTCAAGTTGTCCAGAGATTTCGCCATTACATCTTGCTCTACAAAACTATGGTTGTTTTATATTGCAACCCCATGATGTACATCCTCTCATGACACTTACTCGTGGGGGAAAACTCTAAGTGTATTATCATCTTACAAGAGTTCGATTTGGAATTCATCAAATCCAAGTCGAAGAAATACCTAGACTTTGTTGAGTTAATTTGCGACTTTCCCAATTCTGAAACTGAAACGATATCAGCAATTCTATTCCAAATGAGTCATTTTTTTTATCTCGTCATCTAACCCATGTGATGGAAAATTATTATATATCTCTAGACCCAGACATTCCGGTCTAATATCTCTCACTCTAACCAGCAACGTATCTGATATCAAGCCAAACATTATATTATAATCAATGACTCTCTATCGTCATGGTATCAATATGGTTTTCCGAAGGTACCTCACTCATGGGGAGGCTCAGAAAGTCTTAAATGAATGCCATTCGGGGGCATGGGTGGACATTTGTCTGGATATGCCACCGTACAGAAGATCTTACATGTTGGTTAATTCTGGCCCACCATATTTCGTGATTGTATCCTTGTTGTCCATAAATGTCATGCATGCTAGAATTATGACCAAAAGATATGTGCTCCACCAACTCCTTTGCATCATGTTATCACCATTGGTCCTTTTGTGAAATGGGGAATTGATTTCACAACATTTAACCCTCACTCGGTTGGGGTGCATGGCTATATTATCGTAGCGGTTGATTATTTTACCAAATGGGCCGAGGCGATGCCTACATATAACAATATCAGTGAAACAACTACTTTATTTTTCTTCAACCATGTCATTGTGCAGTTTGGTGTTCCGCAAGCTATCATTACAGACCATGGACAACATTTTCAAAATCACATGATGTCTGAACTAACTACCAAGTTGGGACTTTACCATGAAAGTTCCACTCCCTACTACCCTCGAGAAAATGGAAAATTTGATGCAATTAATAAGGTTCTCAAAATGATGCTTCAACATATGATAGGGGTCCATAAATCAGACTGGCATCTCATTATTTATGCGGCCTTGTGGGCATGCTAAAATTCTATTAGGACTGCTACTAGATTTACACCTTTCCAATTGGTCTATGGTCTCGAAGAAATCATTCCAATTGAATGTGAAATTCCATCCCTCAAACTCCTCCACGCCACTTCCATGGAAGAGGAACGTATCTTACATATGACGCACTTAGATGAAACCCGGCGTAATGTCGCCATGGCTAACAAAGCCTATAAGAAACGTATCAATGCGCAATAAGACAAGAGTGTCAATCGTCGTGTCTTCTAGAAAGGAGACCTTGTTTTGTTATACGATCAAGAGTCTGATAAATTAGGACTAGGGAAGTTCGAGCCAATGTAGCTAGGTCCATATATTTTCAAACATGTTATTGTTAGAGGGGCCTATGGGCTAGTTGATTTTGAGTTCCCTTGGTGCAACCTAGAAATGGGTTGTACTTAAAAAAAAAAATAGTATGCTTGAGTTTTTGCGTGGTACATTGTGTACATATTGTATATAGGTGTGATTAAGTGTGTTGCCAGCATGTTCCTTTCAAAGTTTCCTAGGTTTCTGTTAATCATGTTTACATTTGGTTTGCAGATGTTGACATCCCTCGAACCATTTGTTGGTTATGATGATGATGCTAGTCGTAGTACTCAGAACCTCTTTTCCGTAGCTTGGGCCACATATGCTCCAAATGGCGAGTTAGTGAGTTTACAAGGAATTTGTATTAGTCGCTCCACAAATTACATCGTTGAGTATAATGCAGTGATCAAACTGTTGCCTGATGCTATTTCACATGGTATCCGTCGTATAGTCATCAGACTCGACTCATAGCTTGTAGTACTACAACTAACTAATGTCTATTATGTTAGAAGTCCAACTACATTTTGCATGTTCATGAGGGTTCACCTTCTAGAAAGATATTTTGATTTCATCCAATATCAAAACATCTCGAGAAATCTAAATACATTGACAGATGCACTTGCTAATCATGTTTTAGATAGACACTTGTGACACATGTAAATTAATTCAATATACATCACATCACATTGACACGAAATAATAGAACCATAAGAAAAACTGAAGATAGTTATATATATATATATATATATATATATATATATATATATATATATATATATCAAAGTTTTGGTTTACAAAATTTGTTCCCTAAACACATGTGGCCACATGGCTTAAAATATACATGTAGTCAAAATATGGCTATAATCCTCCAAGTAGACTAATCATAATGCTCATGGTAGCCTGCCATTGCGCGAGCCATCTTGCACAGTAATCGACTGATATGGCCAGGCATGCCAATAGTGTGTCATTGTAGTCTCACAGGGATCTCATCGACTTTGGTCTTAGATATGCTATGGGTCAACCCCTCCATATGATGCTCAAACTCTACTAGGGTCTCAGCCACATTGAGGTCCTGTAGTACCTCTCGTCCTACTGCTATAGCCTATATTGTCGTTGGTACCTATTGTGGGTCTCCTACACGATGAAGATAAGAAGATCCCACTGGTTGAACGGACCCAATATTTGCATGTGTACAAACCAGTACTTTAGTCTCGGATGCATCACATATCACACAAAAAATTGTAAAACTTAAAAATATAAAAATAGTCAAAATGTCTTACCTATGACACCCCATCGCTCACCATCAAGAAGTGTGAGCTCTGAGTCTCTATGTAAACCCATCCCTACATATGGATAGTCTTCTATCATAATCAGCTACATGTGCAACTAGCTAAAGAAGACAAATGTGAAACTCATCAGTGAAGGACCGCATGCCTAGACATGAGGTCCACCCATCTCCTCATCTGTGCGACTCTCGAATCTGTGGGCTCAAGTGCAATATGTTGTGGCCTAAGCAATGGAATCCACTCTAGAGCAAAAAAGACCAAAATTAAACCATAGCCAAAATTATTTAACCATTTATCCTTTTCTTTAGTCAACTTCTCTTTCAGGTTTAGCAGTACCCCTTCACTCTAGTTGAATATTGTCAACTCCAGACATTCTAGAGCATACTGCATATGTGACTTATTTACCACGTGAAGAGATGCATTGCCAACCAATCTGACAATAATGAACAGGATCATTCTTAAAGGAAAATAGACTACATCCTTGATGTCAATTTTTCCATCCTTAGTTGGTTGGGATCGCAGTTGACAATGTGCACTGACATAATCTTTGATTGTTTCTCCACCACTCCTTGAACCAGACAAAGAGACGGAAGCACCTCGCCTTGACAGACTAGTCAATAAATATATATCTTCTACCTGTAAGCATATGTGCACCAAGTCTGAATTATTTCACTTGAACATCCCATGCATGAACAAGATACCTCAATAACTCTATATGTTGCCTCATACCAAGAAGCCAGAAGAATTTTAAGAGCCCACAATATCTTAAAGTCTGGATTGTGGCAGGATCATTACCTGTAGTCAAATCTTGTTATTCATGTTCTCATTCCCTCCATATCAAGGCCATTTTTCTAATAGACACCTGTAGCATCACAAGAAGAATCATTAAGATGAATTTCAAGCAAAAAACCAATGAAAATTTGAGGCAAACAAGAAAAACCAAGTTGGGGATTGTGCCCAACACACCCTCCTAAGGGAAAACAATGTGTCGCAGTGTTGTCCCTAGTGTAATTTCCTCTTGATCAACGCACCTTTCGACCTTCCAGGGGTGTGTTGGACCTAGGGAAAATAATTAGATCCCTAGGGTCCTCAAAACCTTGAAAAATGTGCATGAAATCACAAATGGAACCACGAAAAGGAAGAAAAAGGTTCTAGCTTCTACCTAGAAGTGACGGCGCTTGAAATGATCCACTGGATTAGTCACAATCAGCTACAGAAAATGAGGGGGAAAAACACTCAAAACTCACTCTCCAAGAGGTAGGAGTGAAATGGTAAAAATGAGTTACCTTTTTCCTATTTTATGGTCATCTTTCGTCATTAATTTATTAATTTATTATTGTTTTGACTTAAATATGACTCAGTTTTATCATGAAACATGTATTTTTAATATTTTGGTGGTGTTTTGAGTAGGATGACAGTTGTTTTAACGGATTTGACGATGTCTCAATTGAAACAGGTCATTTCAATGAAGGAGCCAACTTTTATCGCTTTTTCGGGCTCTATAAACCTACGAAAAAGGAACCCCATTGGAGTCCTCCTTCAGTTATTTTTGGACTCCCTAAACATGAAAATATTTTCGAGCATTTGTATTTTCGAACTCGTTAAAATAAATGAAAAGATGTCTACTTAGTATAAGCTTAACCCTTTCCCGAAATGAGATAGACTAACTATGAAAAATGAAAACCTTAGTCGAACATGGCTAAGAGTTTGTCGTGAGTATTGTTTTCTGCATTTTCGGACTCAAGATACTATCTATGAAAAGGAATCTTTGGAGTTTTATTTTTTGCCTCTTTTTAAAACTCTCTAAACATGACAAAGATTGTCGAGTTAGACCTTCGCTAGACTCGTTATAATATCAAATAGCGATGGACTCATTGAACATGACGGGACCGAACCACTCTCGTATGTTATCTGAAGGGTGAACTTACAAATCAAGCATATGTTATCCTACTCGAGATTGTTAAAAAATAAAAAGGTAATGACCATCAATGGTTGGGGAAATTGGGAAAATGGGATATTCCACCTATTCATGGCAGTGAGTTGTTCTTGAAGGCGACACTCTTCCACTTCATCTCCATGTTTGTTGGGTTGGGAAATCAGATTGTCTTTTGGTTCATCATAACATTTCAAAGACTCCATTTTCGATTTGGGTCAATGCTACCAACTCCCTTCAGTGTCATCGATGTGTTCAAGAAAAATTATTCAATCGATATCTCCTACGATAGTCTTAAGCCTTCATTCCATGTTTTTTGTTCTTGAAACAGTTCCACATCAAAGTCATTATGTCTTGAATCATGATACTTGTTTTGTGTCATTGATGGGGGATACATCAAGGCCCTCCTGCGACATATCGCTTTCTTTCGACATCAGCTCATTATCGAGGAAGTTGACTTAGAAACTCTTCCTTTAGTACCTTGGGACTTGCATACATCAATGGAAAGTTTCCTCACTCTCGGCTACAGGTTTTCATCATTGGCCTCCGACCAATAGATTTTGTGTGGTATTCAACTTCAACTCATTCATTCACTGTTGAAAATGCAACAAGAAATTCCTAATTTAATTTTCCCTTGAATTAAATTAGGAGAAAATCGAAATTCCACATCACAAGACAACCTTAATGAGATAACTGAGTTGTTATCACTCAGTTACATTAATTAATTTGATTTGAGGGCATAGTTGGAGTTGTATGCAGTGATTCCTAAATTTTAGAGGCCTAGGTTGAGTTAATTTCAGTTGTAACAATTTAATTCAGTTAAATTGAGTTAAGTTTAGTTAAACTAGTCCCAACTGTTGGAGGAACTAGTAGGAGGTCTAGCAGTGGAGTGCAACTTTAGTGTTCAACTAGTTAATTGATCAATCAGCCTTAATTAACTCATGCATGCATGAAATTCGAGTTACCCAGTTGATATTGGAGTTCAAGGGCAGTGTACTATCAATTGTAGACAATTCCAAAATGTACAAGTGGTGCATGCAGTCAGACAAGGGCCTAAAGGGATTATGCAATTCTAATTGGGGATTTCCCTAATTAATAAGGGGCTAATTCCTTGGGGAACAACACAAGGAAATAGAGAATTGGGCAGGCTTGGATTTGGTTAAGTATTAACCATAGCTTGTCTAGGAAGCAATGAGATAGATTATACTAATGGAGAGGTTTCTCAGGCGTGAGCAAGCATTGTATTTCTTCTCTATTTTATGACTAATGCAATACATATAGGAAGCGGTTTTGAGTAGTTTCTTTCCCCTTAGATAAATCTTTGAGCATATGTGATTGAATATTGTCTTGTGTTTATGTTGTGATTTCTCGATCGTTTAATTGTTTCCGCTAATGGGTAGAGTAGATACAAGTCTTTTGTTTTAGAAAATTACATAAGCAGTTTGAATCTACAAGGAATTTCTACATGGTGTCAAAGCAAGAATCACAATAGAAGAGAAGAATTTGAGTTTGTCTTTGCAAGTGAATCGAATTTGCAGTATCATTCTTCAAATCCAGCAGGATGTCGTTCTATGAATTGAGACTCGAGTATGCCCTTGAGGGTAGCTCGAATTATATTGCTTAGAAGAACAAGATGGAGGCAGTGTTGGAAGATAATGAGCTGAAGGAATTCATAGATAATGATATTCTGAAGCCTCCAACAACTGATGCTCAAGATCTAGAAGAGTGGAATAAATGTGTGGAAAAGGCGAGGAGGATCATACTTGAAGGAATTCAATATCATAATGTCTCGAATCTCCATGGGAAGGATACCCCATATGTAATGAGGCAAGCCTTGATAGACTTGTTTCGGAAGTTACAGTAGTGACCATAGGAAGTTGGCACTGAAGGACAAGCTTCAGAAGATCAAGATGGAGAAGGGTGACACAATACCATAGTACCTGAGCTGGTTCACCTAATGTCGGGATCAACTTGGAAGTGTTGGTATTATAGTTGTTGAAGATGATTTGATAAGCCTAACACTTCTAAGCCTTCCCAAGAGCTGGCACAGCTACCAGAATTTAGTAAATGGGAGGGATAAGATACCAAATTAGGAGTGATTATGGTATGGCTTGGTGCAAGAAGAGATAAGGCGGAACATCATAGATGGAACCTCATCCAAGCATAATTATGAGGAGAACTATGCCTTGGCTAGAAAGGCAAAGAAAGGGAAAGGGAAGAAATACCAATCCAAATGGGATTCCAGTCAGGGCGGTGTTATCACTCCTCCAGATCTCCAAGGCTAAGGAAGAGTCCAGCTGAGGTAACCACAGACCAATCTTTTGACTTGGTAGCTATCCCTACCAAGCCGGAGAGGGCTCTGTCCAAAGAATCATAGCCAAGAGGGTTGGATGGATTAGGGTTGTAGGCTAGGTATAAAGTGTAGAGGGTTTTGTTTGTTTGAAATTGGGTTGCTAGATGAGGATTAGGTCAAAGAAGCTAGGCCAGGGCAAATAAGATATGATTACAGACATTCAAAGGGGCAAGGTAGGTAGGTAGGCTAGCACATTAGGGTTTCTTGGGATGAGATGATTCAGACATGTGAGGAGCTAGGAAGGGCATGAAAGATGTATTAACTGAAGAAAGATGCACAAACTATGAAAACTTCCCCAAAACAGAGCATGTGAGATTATTTATGTTTATCAACTTGAAAGAGATCATACAATAGACATGAAATGGAATATGGAACAACAATATATTCATACAAATGAAACTGAAGAAAAAGTAATGCTAGACAACCATACCACAGGTATCCCAAAGAAATAGTTGCAACTCATCTATTAAAACTGGCCAAATTCTGACAAAATAGTGTCTTTGATCAATCTAACAGCATCCAACTGAGTCCAAACTTTGAAAAGACTAAGAAGTACAAGATATAGGCCTAAAAAAAACTCCTCCCAGCCTCAGGGATCGAATCCATGAGCGGAGGAGTAGTTCCACCAAAATCTGAACTAATAGCTAGAGTGTAGGGTGGTCAAAGTGACTCATCCCTAATTACAATGAAATTGATTCATTACACCTCATGGAGTTTATTTACCTAATTTATTTACCCTAGGTAATATTAAAAAGCCCATAGTTACATTTACAACATTAATTACATTAGTAAAAAGTTGATTTCCCAAGATGAAAATCAAATCTGGAGAAAAACAATGAAAAATCAGGCAATTGGTCAAACGCACCCTCTCTGTGTCAAGCGCGCCCTCCATCTTGCAGGCTAATTTTGACTGCCTTCCTAGTGTCCAAATTGAGCCCAGGATAGCTCATTGAAAATATTGTCATGTTTAGTTTCCAAATATACCTTCAATTTCCAAAATGGACTTGATTTGTCACTCCAAAAGTTGATTCTCCCAAGACTTCTCAAACGTGCCGCGTAACACACAAACGCACAACATAACACTGAAACACACCCTCCATGTTGCAGCTTGATTTTCAGTGCCTTAACGGTGTCCGAATTGAGCTCAGGATAACTATTTAGGAATATATATCTCTTGGCTACACAATGGACCTATCAAGAACTGAAAATGATCAAGTACAGCCCCTCAAAAATCAATTCTCACAAGACTGGTCAAAAGTGCAGAATGGGGGTGCAAGGATGCAGTGTGCTTTTGCAGCCAGCTTTTGGAGGCCTTCCTTAACTCCAAATTGAGCTCATGATAGGTCATCGGAAATATATTCCATTCTAGTTGTCATTTGACTTATCAAAAAAGTCATTTGGACACTCCAGCTAGGAGAAAATTTATTTTTCCAAGGTCGCTCCAGAAGTGCAGAAAACCTCTTGTAGCACCTGTATGTTTTACATTTCTCCAAAACCATGACACCTGTGTAAAAACGAAAGTACGTTTTTCATCCTTGTACTATGATGTTTTTATCACTCATAAATTTCTCTAGAAGTTATTAGAAGAAATAAAATGACTGAGGTAACCACAAACCAGCTTCTGGGCATAGGCTCTAGCCAACCTAGGCTCGGAGAGGGCTCTCTCTATATGATTTAGCTTTGTTTGCTGGGATTTCAGGCTAGTTATGAATGTTCAGGGGGATTTTGATTTGTATTGAAGATTGGATGGTGGAATCCTTAAAACAAATCGATAGAATGAGGTCTTCAGACCATTGGGCTATGGAGTCAACAGAAGGGCAGCAAAATTGGATCAACTCACTAAAGGGAATGTTCAAAGGGCAAGCTAGCAAAGTAAAGTGCAGGTCTTTGGGACAGGGGGGATGAAATGGTTTTAATCAGGGTGAGAGAGAAATTAAGAATTCTCAGACCGGGATATAAACGAGGAATAAAGGGTAATCGAAAGCAAAGGGAAATTAAGAATCCTTTGGTTTGGATTAGCAAGGAAACAACCTAAACTAAGGAGCAATTAAGAATTCCTTAACTTAGATACCAGTTGAAAACATTTATATGCCTAACTGTTAAAACAGAGTGTAATTAAACAAATTTTGAGATATTTTTCCAGTTATAGCATTAATATTTAGAAATACATTAAAGGTTGTGGAAAAACTTTAAGAAAGATAACAATAACATGAGAAAATACTTGTCTACACTTCGCTCAACACATGAATCTTATGAAATATCTTGTCTTTATTCATCAATCTAGCTTGCTGGCTTAGTCAGTGATACAATAGCTTTACAGTATTTTGATCAAGAAGTCTATAGAAATGTCTAAGAATCCACCTACATACTTCGAATTGTGAAGTATTTATACAAAAATTATTACAAAATATCTCAAACTAACTTGAGATTTAATCTAGGAAAAAATACCTTCTTACAAGTAGATAGAGACAGCTATTGAACTGTTTTCATGTTGTCCCATTTATTGTGGTGTTGTTGGCCTTTATGGTTTGGTTTTAGCCCTTTAGGTTGCTTTGTTGTTTGATCATTTACGCTGGAAGCTTCATTTACTTTTGGCTTTCATCTGATACCCTTTGACACTAATACTCTTTTATCTGATACACTTTTACTTTGATGACCTGTCAATAGCTTTACTGTGTTTTTACTTTCACTGTATATTTTAACTTTTTACTGTGTATTTCAACAGTAAATTATTTAGTTTTTTTATATGTATCAGCATATGGTAATGGATATTGATCAACTTTCTATATGTTTGATCTATTTGTCTTTGGACCGTATGCTCTATCTAGTTCCTTTGTTTTAACAGTAAATGTCTCTGTGTGAATGATTTATTTCTATGTTCTGTGTATAACTATTTTCTTCTTCTGAATGAAGGTTTTTTAAATAGATTTCCTTTCGAGTCTTGGAGCAAACAAGTTTTGTGACTAGTATCAAAACTGTTTATCCAAGCTCTGGTCTTCTGCTAATTACCTGCAATATACAACAATCATTAAGAAAACATACGTTGGCAAGAAAGGCAATTGATGGCTTTATTACACAGGGATGTCTGGGGTGTTGAGATTGCAACAAGATGATGGAGCTTAGTGAAAAGAGTCGCCTTCACTAAGTGGGCCCGCAGGCAAATTATGGCGCAAGTTCTATTTTTGATCATAGTGTGGATGATCACAATGTGGGTGACCAAAGTGTGAGTGATCACAATGTGGGTGACCAAAGTGTGGGTGACCACAGTGTGGGTGATCAAAGTCTATTTTTAGACTGGCTGTCAAAAATAGAAAAGTCAAATATTATTGTCTCATAATAATATTTGGACTATAAACTTGATCTTATTCTCTTGGAGCACTTCAGTTTGAGCTACAGATGTGGCCCATGCAGCTGTCAGAAGGAAGTACGCTTTTCTTATGAGTCAGTTGAGTTGTTGCATGCATGACTTCAGTTAGAACTCAATCAGTTGAGTTTGGTGGAGTTGATTATGGAGTTGATGGAGTTGTGTTCAGTTTGACTTGGTTAAACTAGTTGTAGTTAGTCTAAATGCAGATAGACTAATGATGAGTTGTTAAACTAATTATTAACTCATAATACAACTATAGAATACATCAGTTGACTCAGTTGCATGTCAGTGCATGTTCAGTTCAGCAACGACAGGTGTTAGAGAATCAGATTGCTATCAGTTGTGACTATAGTTGTGCATCAGATCTTGCACAATCAAAGGATTGAGTATGCCAATGAGTTTGCTCATGTATTTGCCCAATTTGTAGCTTCTGCTCACGTCTTACACATTGTGAGTGATTCTTTGGAGGTGAAATACGAGTTTGGTAGACCATTCTCATTCATTCTTGAGCAGGTATTGAGCAGTGGACGCAGGCAAGCAGTGGAATAGATTTGGAGATCAGATCTGAGCTGTATTGTGTGTAACAGGTGGACCTGGTACTGGATTGCTTGTGATAAGCATTGTACTTTGTAATGTTACATGGTCTCAATCATTAATATACAGATAGTGTGGGGTTTTTAGCGAGATGCTTTACCCGGGTTACACACTGTGTTAATGTGTGAATGCTCTTGATGTTTTATTGTTATTGATGCTGCTATATTGATGATCAACGTAGAGGATCTTATGTATTGTGTATGTATTCCGCAATAGTACATGATCAGGATAATCTCTGTTGAATATGTGTTAAATTATTCAAAATTTCTACATGGTATCAGAGCTGTTGATCATCAGATCTACTATTCAAGAAGTGTTTACATTCTATTTCTTCAGGCAGAGCCTGTAATCGGGCCAGGTAGCCTCTGGATTCATCCTTCCTTTGGAAGGTGAGATATCCAGTGAATGCCCATACAGTCAATCTCTGTACGAGAAATATTGTGTTCTCACGAATCTTAGATCCGAGGCGGTTGAGTTTGGATCTGGTGGAAATCGAATTTGCAGCAGTGTTGTTGAAAATGTCTTTCAACGAATTGCGAATGTTATTCCAAAGCGAGAGCGACCTGGCGCTCAAGGATAAACTCGGTAACAATAAAGGTGAGAATGGATCTTCATCAAAGGTAGCTGATGAAGAGAATTGTGCTTTGGCTGCCAAAGCAAAGAAGGGGAAGAGCAAGAAAGCTTCTCAGTCTAGTGCGAAAGGCAAGAAGCAGGATATGTCCAAGGTGAAGTGTTTTCACTGTCACCAGCACGGACACTATGCCACTAATTGTCCGCAGAAGAAGAAGAACAAGCAAGCTGCTGGATCTTCAGTAGGAGAGGCTCTAGCCTCACAGTTTGAGCTTGATTTTTCATTGATCGCATGCTTGGTTTCAAGTGTGATGGGATCAGTTTGGTTCTTGGACAGTGGTGCGTCTTTTCACATGACGGGAGATAGAGATTTGTTCTCTGATCTGGAGGACAAAGATCTTGGAGTGCACATCGAGATGGGCGATGATGGTAGATACAGTGCGACCGGTATCGGTACCATTTCCTTTGAGAGGGAGTCTGGTAAACCCTTCATATTGAAGGAAGTCATGCATGTTCCAGGATTGACGAAGAATCTCATCTCAGTGGCGATGTTAGAAGACAAGGGATATGATGTTGTTTTCAGCGAGGGAAAGGCTTTCCTACGCAGCAAGACAACTGGTGAGACCTGGAAGATAGGGGTTCGAGTGAGGAACCTTTATCAGTTGCATGTAGATGGATGCGCAGCAATGGCAGGCAAGGCAGAAGGATTGGTGAGCCGGGATGATGGCGAGTTGTGGCACAGGAGATTGGGTCACCTTCACCATGGAGCCTTGAAGATACTGCAGCAGATCACTACAGGGCTTCCTAAAGGCACACTTACGCAGTCAGATCAGTGCAAGGGGTGTACTTTGGGGAAGTTTGTGAAAGCCACCTTTCACGAGAAGGATAGTCGCGCCACGACGATCCTTGAGAGAATTCACACAGACATGTGTGGACCTTTCTCAGTTGCTTCGACAGTAAAACACAGGTATTATGTGATTTTTGTTGATGATTTCTCTCGTAAGTGTTGGATCTTCTTCATGCAGAAGAAGAGTGAGACATATTCAAAGTTCTGTGAATTAAAAGCACTGGTCGAGAAGGAGTCGGGGAAGAAGGTGAAGGCTCTTAGGAGCAATAATGGTGGTGAATACATCTCGGACGAGTTCAAGGATTTCTTCAAAGCAGAAGGGATTCGTAGAGAGCTCATAGCTCCCCATAACCCACAGAAGAACGGGGTAGCTGAGCGGAAGAACAGAACGATTGTGTGTGCTGCATGGGCAATGTTGCATGATCAGGGCCTACCCCTTCACTTGTGGGTGGAAGCATGCAATACAGCAGTTTATGTGCAGAACCGTTGTCCTCATAGGATACTTGGCATGAGTACACCTGAGGAGACTTATTCTAGTAAGAAGCCTGATCTTTCTCATTTGAGGATTTTTGGTGCTAACGTTTACATGCATGTGATGAAGGATGCCAGGAAGAAGTTGGAGCCGACCGCAGAGGTTGGGATATTTTTGGGGTACACTGATACGCCCCACAACTATCGTGTGTATTTTCCAGACAGTGGTAAAACTGTTGTGCGACGGGATATAAAATTTCAAGAGGAGAAAGCCATGAAGTGTTCGCTTGAGAGGGAGCTACACTTGCATGCAGATGAGGAGCTATTAGTTCCTAAGGATGAGCTTCAGGACGTGGATCAGCCACAGGACGAGGTTCATGGAGTGGAAGAGACCACTCATGTAGTGCCAACCATCAGAGGGCGAAAGCGCTTGACAGAAGTTGAGCGACTGGCTCAAGATGCAGAGAAAGTTGTAGGACCACCTACAACCCAACGCAGGCAGAGACAGTCACCTGATCGGTACACTGGATACATGGCTCTGATGAGAAAGTGTGTTGTGACTAAGCCATCCTCTTTCGAGGAAGTTGTGGAGGATCCCGCATGGGTAGACGCCATGGTGGAAGAGTATGATTCTATTTTCAGAAACAGTGCATGGGAGATTGTTCCTAGACCGGAAGGGAAATCAGTGGTGGGTTCGAGATGGATCTACAAGGTCAAGCAGGCAGCTGACAGGAGTGTGGATAAGTACAAGGCAAGATTTGTTGCCCGAGGCTTTTCACAGATAGAGGGGATCGATTATGAGGAGACCTTTGCACCTGTCGCACGGTATTCTTCCATATGGACGATTCTTGCTCTCTCAGCGCAGATGGGATGGCACATTCATCAAATGGATGTGAAGACTGTGTTCCTCAATGGAGTCATTGAGGAGGAGGTGTACATTGAGCAGCCCGAAGGCTTTGAGGTCTTCAGCAGCGAGTCGCATGTGTGCAGGCTCAAGAGAGCGCTGTATGGGTTGAAGCAAGCACCACGTGCTTGGTACACACTGATAGAAAGCTATTTCACAGGACTTGGATTCTCCAAGAGCGAGGCGGATCCTAACCTATACCAGATTGTGGTGGAGGGTAAGTTTCTTATCATTGTACTGTATGTTGATGATTTGATTCTAACGGGTGATGAGATGTTGATACTGTCATGCAAGAAGGATCTTGCTACAGAGTTTGAGATGAAGGACGTGGGTCTCCTTCACTATTTCCTAGGATTGGAAATATGGCAGCGCAGTGGTGGACTGTTTGTTTCTCAGGGCAAGTATGCTCGGGAGATACTGGAGAAGTTCAACATGCATGGCTGCAAGCCTGTTGATACTCCTCTTCCTGGAGGTTGGAGGAAGGAGGATGCCACTTCGGGAGAAGAAGTGGATGCCACTGTTTATCGACAGTTGGTGGGGTCGCTGATGTATTTGGTCAATACACGACCTGATATATGCTATGCAGTTAACCAGCTTTCACAAGCTATGGTTAAGCCTACCAAGCTCTTCTGGAAGGCGGGAAAGCATGTATTGCGCTACTTGAGAGGCACATCGGGATATGGTTTGTGGTACAGACATGAGGATGAGGTGAAGCTATGTGGCTTCACGGATGCAGATTGGGCAGGGATCCCAACGGACAGAAAGAGCACATCAGGAGGGGTCTTCAGTATTGGATCGACAGCAGTTTCTTAGTACAGCAGGAAGCAGAGATCCGCGGCACTCAGTTCAGCGGAGGCCGAGTATATGGCAGCAATTTTGGTTGCATGCGAGGCTATATGGATGAGGAAGATCCTGGTTGGTTTGTTCGGTTCTCATTTGGATCCTACTGTGATTTACTGTGATAACCAGAGTTGCATTAAACTCTCGGCTAATCCTGTATTTCATGATAGATCTAAGCATATTGACATCAGGTACCATCATATCAGAGATTGTGTGTAGTGGAGGATCATGTTGCTTTCATACATTCCGACGGAGGATCAGGATGCTGATATTCTGACGAAGGCTCTCACCAGGAGAAAATTCGAGTACCACCAAGGCAGGATAGGGGTTGCTGATAATCCATATCTTGTCGAGAGGGAGTGTTGAGATTGCAACAAGATGATGGAGCTTAGTGAAAAGAGTCGCCCTCACTAAGTGGGCCCGCAGGCAAATTATGGTGCAAGTTCTATTTTTTATCACAGTGTGGATGATCACAATGTGGGTGACCAAAGTGTGAGTGATCACAATGTGGGTGACCAAAGTGTGGGTGACCACAGTGTGGGTGATCAAAGTCTATTTTTAGACTGGCTGTCAAAAATAGAAAAGTCAAATATTATTGTCTCATAATAATATTTGGACTATAAATTTGATCTTATTCTCTTGGAGCACTTCAGTTTGAGCTACAGATGTGGCCCATGCAGCTGTCAGAAGGAAGTACGCTTTTCTTATGAGTCAGTTGAGTTGTTGCATGCATGACTTCAGTTAGAACTCAATCAGTTGAGTTTGGTGGAGTTGATTGTGGAGTTGATGGAGTTGTGTTCAGTTTGACTTGGTTAAACTAGTTGTAGTTAGTCTAACTGCAGATAGACTAATGATGAGTTGTTAAACTAATTATTAACTCATAATACAACTATAGAATACATCAGTTAACTCAGTTGCATGTCAGTGCATGTTCAGTTTAGCAGGGACAGGTGTTAGAGAATCAGATTGCTACCAATTGTGACTATAGTTGTGCATCAGATCTTGCACAATCAAAGGATTGAGTTTGCTCATGTATTTGCCCAGTTTGTAGCTTCTGCGCACGTCTTACACATTGTGAGTGATTCTTTGGAGGTGAAATACGAGTTTGGTAGACCATTCTCATTCATTCTTGAGCAGGTATTGAGCAGTGGAGGCAGGCAAGCAGTGGAATAGATTTGGAGATCAGATCTGAGCTGTATTGTGTGTAACAGGTGGAGTTGGTACTGGATTGCTTGTGATAAGCATTGTACTTTGTAATGTTACATGGTCTCAATCATTAATATACAGATAGTGTGGGGTTTTTAGCGAGATGCTTTCCCCGGGTTACATACTGTGTTAATGTGTGAATGCTCTTGATGTTTTATTGTTATTGATGCTGCTATATTGATGATCAACATAGAGGAGCTTATGTATTGTGTATGTATTCCACAATAGTACATGATCAGGATAATCTCTGTTGAATATGTATTAAATTATTCAAAATTTCTACATGGGGAAGGAGTCGTGGCAATGTTTTGAAAGTAATTGAAGGTTGAATTGTGTTGCAGAGGTGCAGGCTGGCGTCAGAAGCGTTTGATAGGTTTTACTGTGAAACAGGGCAAAAGGAATGAAAACGAGGGTTTTCAGGGTTTTAACGGGCAACTTTTTAAATTTGGCGTGGGATTAGTTAAGTGAATAGTGATGGTCTTGTCTTATACGGGGAGGCGGTTTTCCAAGCCATCGCACCGCTTTTGAGGGTCGGGTGGTATTTGGGAGGGGTCACCCGACCTACCCCAGTGATTGACACGTAGCAGTCGAGAGGTCAGGGAAAACTACTTTATCGGGTGGGTAACGATCGGCCATCAGGCGCGGCCGATATGGCTGTGGACCATTGGATGAGGGGGATGATGATTGGATGGCAATCGAGCGAGGGAGATGCGTGGGTGATAGGAGCATGGGTTTTGGGGGGGCTCAATGCTTTAAACTTCAGCGGTATGGGATTAGTTATAGGTTAATGATGGGTTAATCAATCGGGCAAGGCTTGATGACGGGATTAATTGGTTTTGTCGGAATATGGGGTAATTTATATAGTTTTTATTAAAACTAAGGGTTGGGATATTACATAGGGGATTTAATTAATATAAGGAAAAGGTATTGTGGGATTTATATATTAAAAATTAAAAGTTAATATGTAATTGGCGAAGTGAATATACCCTTAAGTATAAATGTCAATGTAATATTTGCACACTTTATTTACATACACTTAATACTTAGGATAAGATGTCTTTTGTGGGTTTTTTGAGTGAAATAGGATGTACATGGGGGTTTTCACTTTTCCTAGGCAAATGAAGTTTATCCTTAGGAAAAGGGGTTTTATTAGGGTAATGAGGGGGAATGAATTTTATGAAGGGGATTCTAACACTTGATGTCCATAACTCATTAAGCAGAGGGTATGGTCCCACCAAAAGTCAGAGAAATGCTCAGAGCCTCTTTGGCTTGAAGGATTTAAAGTATTAGAACATATTTGTGGATAGGAAGTTAGAAAGTAAGGGGGAAAATGAATGAGGGGGACTTAAACATATTAATTTGCAAACCTTTGTTTTTGCTTCCATAGTCGATCATACATATAGAAATATGTGTCTAAGCATGATGCATGTGTTTTGATCCAACCAATTTTATACTTCAGCAACCTTTCTTCTACTTACCCATTACATACCCTACCATTTTTTCTTCATTTTATTTGGGTGCATTTAGACAAGCAAACCCTTATCATCCATTTTTCTTTTGGAAAGTAATCTTTCTATTTCTAACCTTATATCATCCAAGGGCTCAGATTAAACTCATGAGCTCCTTTTATTTTCTCTACCTGTCTAATGATCTGCCAGGATTAAACTATTTGGTCAGATTTTATTCTCTAACTATAAACCTAAAATTCAAAGCATGAAATAACCAAGATTAAACAGTTTGATTACCATGGATTGTGGCATGAATAACAAGCTGCACACAATCATTATTATGCATAAAAGTAAATATTAGTGGCATTTAGACTTGCACACTTTCATGGTCTATTTTTGTTTTTGGGGTTCATATATTTTCATTTTTTTGACCTTCTCTTATTCTTTTTGTCCTTTGATATTCTTTTAGGACATACCCTCTTTACATTTTTTAATTTTTTAATATAGAAAACATTTGCAGAAAGAAAAGGTATGTACAATATTACAAGGATTAAGCTTAGTCATTCAAAATTATGACTCCTATTGGTATAGGAACCTAACAGATGTAAAAAAGCCTCTCTCACGTTTGTCAAATTCATCTCTATTTGGTTAGAAACATAGTTTGAAGAAAAACTAGCCCTATGTGTGGCAAATGATTTTTCCCTTGGAATGACTTCTTGAAAAATGATGGAGACATGATGTTTATGAGTTGAAGTAGCCTAATACTTAATGATATGACCTCCCTTATGCCTCCTCTGCTCAGATGTCTCTGATTTCATAGCAAACCCTAGCTCAATGGGAGAGAAAATTAGGGTTTAGCGTAGGCAAAACAGGGGATTTGGGAGATTTATAAGAATGAAGGGAAATAAATGGGATATTGGGCTTATAAATTCTTAGAAAAATTTTGGGAGGTAGGGAGGGATGTTAGGAAGTAGGGGAAACTAGAATTTCAAGGATTGAGTAAGGGGAAGGGGTCAAAAGGGAAAAACACAAGCCTAGTCTAGAAAAGTGTCAAAAGTGAACAATAGGCTAGGGTTTGTAGAAAAATGATGATTTTGAGGGATAGGAGTGATGGGAAGTGTTTAGGAAGGTATATTAAGGATAGGGGAAGGTGTAAGAGCATCAGGATACAATTTTTGTTGATGATTTAACCATGGAGGTCATGAAACCAAGAGAAATGCCCTCAAAACCCTAAGAGAGGGAAATGAGAGAAATGGGCATGGGAAAAGGTCAAGGGAGGTAGATGAAGTGTAGGTGAGTGAGATGTTGATGGATAAGAGTGAAAATGAGCCTTCCCTTGGTCTTTGATAAATTTTCAAAATTGATCTTGGGACCCACTTTCTTCCTTTTGTCATTCACCTTACTCTTGGAAACTATACCTTTACACTTGACTTTTTCTTTGACAAATTGATCACTTGATATACATTGAGAACACTTTGACCTTTGAATTTTTGTTCCTTTGGAATTTTGGAACTCTGAATTAGCATCTTGGAAATCATGTGCTTATTACATTTGAAAGACATAAAATTACATAGTGAAAAATAAAATTACATCTCTATTTTTTGGAATAAAATTACAATTTGGAATGAAACTCATACTTGAAATCAAAATTGCAACTTTGGCAAGTATCTTCACATGTTTGCAAATCCTCTTTAAATGAAAAAGGGATATTATTTTTTTCACCCTCATACTTTTTTTGGCCTTATGCAGTGAAATGGTGTCTTATTGGACCTTGAAAGAATGAAACCTAAAGACCTAATGAAAACCTTGAGCGAGCAGACTTCATGGTGACTTGACTGACATAAAGACATGATGAAATGAGCTTTCATGATTGAAGTATGCTCAGTAAGACATGAATGTGGGCCAGAAAGTATATATTTTTTAGGGAGAGTGAGGTTTTTGACTAGGGCTACCATCAGTGACTAAATTTTTGAATGAGGACCTAGGTGGAATGACAAAAATTTCTGAGTGGGACCCTAATATGATATGAAAAGATGATTTTTTATCATTGATGGCAGTATGCAAATACTAACTTTAACAAGTGGAAAGAAGAAAGACTTTTCGAAGATCAAATTCTTTCATTGTCATGAACTGGGAGATTATGACACTAAGTGTCCACACAAGAAGGCGGGTAAGAAGCCCTCAGGAGGAGCGACAGGTGATTCTCTTGCTTCACAATTCGAACTTGATTTCACCCTCATTACTTGTATGGCGAGAACAGTGATGAGTAGTGTGTGGTATTTGGATAGTGGAGCCTCATTCCATATGACGAGAAACCGAGAATTTTTCAGTGACTTGGAGGAGAAGGACCTCTAGATGCACATCGAAATTTGAGATGACGGGAGGTATTTTGCTACTAGTATTGGTAGAGTTACTTTTTAGATGGAGTTTGGCTCCCCTTTCAAATTAAAAGATGTTATGTATGTGTTGGGTCTGAATAAGAATCTCATTTCAGTTGCTATGTTGGAAGATCATGGCTACGATGTGATATTTAGCAAAGGAAAGGCTTTCCTTAGACATGTCGCCAAAGGACAGGTGAAGCGGGTTGCAGTTCAAGTGAAGAACCTCTATGAATTGGATGTAGAATATTGTGCATCATTGAGCACAAAAGTAGTGAAGGTGCAGGTTCGAGACATCGGTGAATTATGGCGTAGAAGATTGGGCCATTTTCACCATGGAGCCTTGAATATGATGTAACATATTTCTACAAGACCTCCCAAGGGTGCACTGGAGCATAGAGATACATGCAAAGGTTCTACATTAGGGAAGTACACGAAATCCACCTTCAATGAGAGGGACATTAAAGCGCAAGCAATCCTTGAAATAGTTCACTCAAATGTGTGTGGACCTTTCTTGACAACCTCCATGGCCAAGCATAGGTACTATGTGATATTTGTAGATGATTCCTCACGGAAGTGTTGGATCTTCTACATGCAGAAGAAATACTAGACATTCTCCAAATTTGTTGAATTTAAAGCACTTCTTGAGAAAGATACTGGAAGGAAATTGAAGGCTCTCAGAAGTGACAACGGTGCAGAATATGTGTCGAATGAATTTAACAACTTCTGTGCAAAGAAGGCATTCGACGGGAGTTGAAAGCACCTCATAACCCACAACAAAATGGGGTGAATGAGAGCAAGAACAGAAGTATTGTAGGAGATGCATGGACCATGTTGGATGATCAGAGCTTGTTGTTGCACTCGTGGGTTGAAGCATGCAACACAGATGTTTATTTGCATAACAAGAGTCCTCACAGGATTCTTGGCATGAATACACTAGAGGAATATTTTTCAGGGAAGAAACCATATGTGTCACACTTCAGGATCTTTGGATCATCAATTAACTATAATGTTTCCAAGGATGCACAAAAAAAGCTAAAGCATACAGCTGAGTTCGACATATTTGTAGGGTGCACTGATACACCTCACAACCATCATGTGTACTTTCCATCTCCCGGGATGATAGTTGTCAGAAGAGATCTGAAGTTTGATGAGGAGAAGGCAATGAGGTGTTCCCTTGAGAGGGATATTCATTTATATTCAGAGAAAGAGCTTTTGGATCCAAAGGAGGAACCTCAAGAAGTTGTGGAGCAGCCACAAGAAGAGGTAGAGAGAGTGGAGACTTCCACTCAAGAAGAGACATCCAGAGATGGAAGGAAGAGAACCATATATCTGACATATTATTGCATGATGCTAGAGAGAATGTGGGAGAACCCACATCACAGCACAGGCAGAGGAGGTCGCCAGATCAATACACTGGCTACATGGCTCTGATGAGTGAGCTTGTAGAGAATGATCCATCCTCATTCGAGGAAGAACTGCAGCAACCAATATGGGTTGATGCCATGGTAGAGGAGTATGACTCCATTATCAGAAACAGTGTTTAGGAGGTGGTCCCAAGACCAGAGGACAAGTCAATAGTAGGTTCCGAGTGGATCTACAAGGTGAAGCAAGCAACATATGTAAGAATCGAGAAACACAATGCCAAATTTGTGGCCAAGGGATTATCTCAAGTGGAGGGAATTGACTATGAGGAAACCTTTGCTAGTGTTGCAAGGTTCTCTTCAATCAGATCAATTCTAGCTCCTGCAGTGCATATGGGATGGAAGATACATCAGATGGATGTGAAGATAGCATTCCTCAATCGAGTGATTGAGGAGGAGGTGTACATTAAGCAGTCGGAAGGATTTGAGAACTCTGACAGAGAGTCGCATGTGAAAACTCAAGCAAGCGTTCTATGGATTGAAACAAGCACCTTGTGCTTGGTACACCAAGATCAACAGTTATCCGACCGGGTTGGACTTCACCAAAAGTGAAACAGATACAAACCTTTACCATATTGTTGTTGAAGGTAAATTATTAATTATAGTATTATATGTTGATTATTTAATTTAAACTGGTGATGAGAAGTTGATCAAGTCTTGCAAAGAGTATTTTGCAAGAGAGAATTTGAGATGAAGGACATGAGGCTCATGCATTATTTCCTCGGTATGGAAGCATGGAAAGGAGATGGGGAATTGTTTGTCTCTTAGGACAAGTATGCCAACGAGATACTGAATAAGTTCCACATGGATAGCAGAAAACCCATGGATACTCCTCTAGCATGGAATTGGAGGAAGGAATATGCTACTTCAGGTGAAGTAGTGGAGGCTACCATCTACAAGCAGCTTGTGGGCTCACTTATATATTTAGTGAACACATGACCATACATGTGTTATAAAATTAACCAGCTTAGTCAAGCTATGGTTAAGCCAACCAAACTGTATTGGAAGGCAACAAAGCATGTGTTGAGATACCTCAGAGGCACCACTCAGTTTGGTCTTTGGTACAGGCAGACAAAGGGAGTGAAGTTGCAAGGCTTGACAGAACCAGATTGGGTGGGTAGTCCATCAGACAGGAAGAGCACATCAGGATAATTTTTTAGTGTTGGGTCAACAACGATTTCTTGGTACAATAGGAAGCAGTGACCTGTTGCACTCAACTCAGCAGAGGTAGAGTACATGGTTGCTAGCCAAGCAGAATGTGAGTTTATATGGATGAGAAAGATCCTTGTTGGGTTATTTGGTTAGATGATGGATCCTACAGTGATTTACTGTGACAACTAGAGTTGTATCAAACTCTCTGCAAATCCATTTTTTCATGATTGGTCCAAGCATATCGACATCTGGTATCACCATCTATGAGATTATGTGCAGAGGATAATCATGTTGTTGGAGTAAATTCCTACAGAGGAACATGATGTAGATATTTTGACAAAGGCAATATCAAGATGTAAATTTGAGTTCCATAGAGGTAGGATCAAGGTAGCAGATAATCCCTTTCTTGCTAAGAGGGAGTGTTGAAAATGCAGCAAGAAATTCCTAATTTAATTTTCCCTTGAATTAAATTAGGAGAAAATCGAAATTCCACAGCAGAAGACAACTTGAATGAGATAACCGAGTTGTTATCACTCAGTAAGCTTAGTTAATTCGAGTTGAGGGCTTAACTTGAGTTGCGTACAGTGATTCCTAAATTTTATGAGCCTAGGTTGAGTTAATTTCAATTGTAACAATTTAATTAAGTTAAATTAAGTTAAGGTTAGTTAAACTAGTTCCAACTGTTGGAGGAACTAGTAGGAGGTCTAGTAGTGGGGTGCAGCATTAGTGTTCAACCAGTTAACTGATCAATCAACCTTAATTAGCTCATGAATGTGTGAAATTCGAGTTACCCAATTGAGATTGGAGTTCAAGGGCAGTGTATTATCAATTGTAGACAATTCCAAATTGTACAGGTGGTGCATGCAGTCAGAGAAGGGCCTATAGGGATTGCGCAATTCTAATTGGGAGTTTCTTTAATTAATAGTGGGATAATTCCTTGAGGAACAATGCAAGGAAATAGAGACTTGGGAAGGCTTGGATTTAGTTCATTATTGACCAAAGCTTGTCTAGGAAGTAGTGAGATAGATTATACTAGTGTAGAGGTTGCTCGAGCTTGAGCAACAATTGTATTTCTTTTCTATTTTCTGACTAATGCAATACAGATAGGAAGGGGTTTTAAGGAGTTGATTTCCCCTTAGATAAATCTTTGAGCATATGTGATTTAATCTTGTCTCATGTTTATGTTGTGATTTATTGATCATTTAATTGTTTCCGCTTATGAGTAGAGTAAATTCAAGTATTTTGTTTCAGAAAATTGCATAAGTAGTTTGAGAGCAATTAAATCATTGGTGGTTTCTCTCGCATCTGTTAACGACTTACATCATTGGTCAGTAGCCAGATGGTGTTTCCATGTTCTACTTCATCTCCTTTAATCACATGGTTAGACTTGTACGTTGGACGATCAAGTGAACGAGCTAGAAGACCCTGGATCTAGTTCCAACCAACCGGGTTGTGATTTTAGGATTAATGCAAGATTACAAAGCATGATGGCTATGACCATAAAAATAGTTATCCAATCACGTGTCCACCATTTTTCATCAGTGGATGTGTCTTCTTGATCATTGTACATGTTATGTTAGCTTATGTGTTGATCATGGGTATGCCTCCCTCAGTAAATATATCATGACGTAAATGTATTGTAACAGATAATGATCCAACCAGTTGTTCTTAATCCGGACTTGTCACAAGGTAAAGAACTTTAGTCATCAACTATTATTTCTAACTTTGTGCTTTAGGGGGCAATTTGTTATAGGCCATTTTGTCACATCTAGTCAATAGGCTTATAAATTGGATCCATCAACATCCATGAACCCCTTGTCATCATCCCTACACAATTACCTAAGCATGACTCTCTCAAATCCATAGGTTTTGACCTTGACTGCTTCATTTCAATGATTTTAATGCCCAACACACCCTAACCCTTTAGGGATCTGATTCGAGTGGTAAGTTGCTCAATTTTGCACCTGCTCTGATCACAGCAGGTTTTTCCTTACTGGGGGTGCATTGATTATAGAAATTCTGGAAAAATAAAAAGAATCTCGAAGATTCATCTTCCAGAAACTTCCAAGAGTTGTTACAACCATCTACCTTGGATAAGAACTTCTAATCCTATCTCCCCTACCTTGGATTTTTCACCTTTTATCCATTGAGCTCACCCTCCCATTAAGAATGGATCTCAATCTTAGATTGGTAAATGGATAAGAATTCCTAAACTACCATCCTGTAGTATATATTTACTGTCATCCATAAGCTATAGGTTGGGCTTTTGGAGATCAATTATACCCTTATGTTGTTGCTTTAATCATAAGAGAGATATCATTCCCATGCATTACGGTGGCTTTTGAGGTGTACATTGTCGCAAGGAAGGACAAGTCAACTTGGGACGATCTCTAAGATCAGCTTCCACTTTTGGTTGCAAAGTTCCTCCCTTCCATTTTAATACAAATAGTATATCGTTTTCCTACATGTGTTATGTTATGTTTATATACATGTGTTTCATTGCTATGTCGATCCATTGAATAGAATGATTGGATAATGCTACATAGATGTCATAGATCTTTGGCTTGTGTTGTTTGTTTTTGCAGTTTCTAATTATAGCGATTGGAGCTATGGCTGGAGCTGACAAGCCAAGAGGAGAGAAGAGCTTGTGACGGATGACAAATAAGCATCTTTCCATTCACCAATTCTTCTAAGGAAAACCTTATACTCTTTTATTTATGTTGTTCTAGACCAGGCCACTAGGTCTAGGGAAGACACTTATGTTCGCGGTCATAGATTTCGTATAACAGGCATATTTCAATAGATTGTGCTAGCTTATTTGCTAATCATGAATTATTTCCTTGAGAATTCTTATCAAATTCTAATTGGTAGATTCATCCTGACCATTACCTTGAGGGTAATAGGTCAAAGATGTAGAATGTTTGATTTGATATTTGGTACAAAATTCAGTGAATTTGGTTGAAATGAATGTTGGTTTGTTATGAAAAACAAGTTCTAAGGGAAGACCAAATCTAGAAAAGATATCGCTTTCAAGAAACTCGATCACTTGTTTATCCTTAGCATTCTTAAAAGGTACAAATTCTTCCCACTTGGTGAAGTAGTCAGTGGCAGTTAAGATTAAGATAAGTTCGGATGAAGAAGGTGGATTAATAGGACCATTGAAGTCCAAACCCCATTTTGAGAAGGGAAAAAAATGATAACAGGTTGCAAAGGTAGTGCATAAACTTCTCTTTTCCAACAACCTATTGGCACTCATCATAACTCTGAGTAAACTTGTAGTTGTCCCTAAAAATAGTTGGCTAATAAAATCCAGACCTTAATATTTTATGAGTTATGGATTTAGCAGCAAAATGACCACCAATATGCATGTCGGAAAAGGTAGATCCATGAGAGACCTTTAAGAGCTTGTTGGCTGCTTTATCATATACACAATGTAACAAAAGTCCATTGAAGAATTTTTGAAACATCATAGAGTTAAGAATTAAATACTTTGAAGATTCAAGTAATAGTCTCTTGTGCTTCCATTTATCAATATTATCTAGACATTTTTCATTTTGCAGATAAAAGGTCATATATTTACACAAGGGATGATATGCAAGGTCGATTTCGTGCCCATTAATAAGAAAAAGAGAGGATAAGGAATCATCATTGTTATCAACTTCACTTGTCTTAGGGTGTTGGGACAAATGAAGGGCGAGGTCACATCCCTTAATAGTTTTCAAAGTAATAATGGTTAAATCATGATCCTGGACCTTGGCAAGCTAAGTGTTGGGTAATTTAATTGTTATTTAAATTAATTACATTAAATTATCAATCCAGGGTTTGTATTCTTGCAAAGTATACTTGCACTATATATGTTAGGTTATCAACTTTCAATTGAAAAGGAAATTAACTTATGGAAAGTATTGCAAATTTCAAATGAAACTTTCTCATGAAAAGTTCTAAGTGAGCACACACACACGTTTTTTCTCAAAGATTATATCAAATAAATCATCGAATTCAAAGCTTGGAAAGTAAAGGAATTCAAAGCAAATCTATTCTAGCTCTATACGATGAAATCTTTGAAAAATTATTCTATTGAACAAGAAATGAAACTTATTCTATTGAGCTTTGAAAATAAATCTAATATATTGAACTTTGAAAGCAAATATAGTCTATTTTGCTTCTTAAAACAAATCTATTCTATTGAATTCAAAGACAATTCTAATCTATTGTACTTGAAAGAAACTCTAATCTATGAATTGAAAATAGATGTAATCTATGAGACTTTGAAAGTAAACCTATTCTAAAAATCACTAACGAGGAATGGGATGAAATTTTACTCTAAAATGAAAAGTGAATTACAAGAATTAAGGTGCATGAAGCCTAGGAGATTACTTATGTGTGTGTACTGAACCAGAGCTAATCATGACTGTCAACTATAAATTTGAGACTAAGTGATAAAAGAATAATTAAATATTAATTATTTATTATTATTTATCATATTAATCATAGAAATTATATATACAAAACTCTTCCAATAAATTTATAATTATTAAAAGAAAAATAATAATAATAATAATAAGAATAATAACAATATTAAATAAATAAATAATAATTGGATGGTAATAACAAATTAATACATAATAACAAATCAAACAAGTAAATAAACTAATAATTCAATAATTAATTTAAACAAATTAATAAAATAGTTAAAAAATAATAATAATATATATATATATATATATATATATATATATATATATATATATAGATCTATATATATATATTTTTATCAAAAAAAAAAAAAAAAATAATAATAAACTAATAATATTAATAAAATAAATAAATAACATTCTAATAATAATAATTATAATAATAATAATAAATGATTTTATTATAAAAATAAATAAATAAATAAAGTTAATAAATAATAATATTAATAATAATAACAAAGAAAAAATTAAATTAATAATTACTATGATATTAATAACAATTAAATAAATAAACATAAATAATAAAAAATAATAATAATAATAAAAATATGTATATATATATAAAATAATAATAAAAATGAATAATAAATAAATGAATAATAAATAAATAAATTTTAAATAAAATAAGCCGACCTAATTTCTCTCATCACTCCTTAATAACCCTTTTTTATATATATTAATGTTCATAGCTCTGGGATACATCATTAATTTTAAAAGATCATCTTCTGTCGCTTCCCCTGATGATGGACTCACTTTGTAGTCCGAAACGTTGGGTTCACAAAACTCTTCAACAGGTCATTCCTCCTCCATCAAAAACCTCTCTCACCTGTATGGATTCCTTATTTAATAATTAAATAACTGGTTTTAGTTGTTTTTTTTTTCTCAAACGCTTGACCTGTGGGAAAGCAAAACAAATGAGTAAAAAGGCAACATAAAATCTAAGTTATAAAAACATAGCATTTAATCTAATTATGTTCAATATAGAGCATTAATCTAAGTGTAATGAAAAACAGAGCATGAATAAATCAAATGAAAAGAACGAAAAGCATTAATACTATTGAACTCGCACTTCTGCAAGGGGCCCTCTTGAGATGTACAAGGCGAAAGAAACTTCAGATCATGAAAATGAAACTACTAGCAACAATTATAACAATGTCATAACATAGGTTTTTATTAACTCGAATGCATAAACAAAGTCTTTTCCACAACAACAAGTCTCAAAAACAATATTAAATTTTGAACTATTCCTCACTTAAAAATGAAGTGTTTATATAAAGTTTCAAAAATAAATAACTTGAGAATCTTTTTCCTAAAAACCAAAGTCGATATTCACATCTCGATCGCTAAATTAAAATAGGAGTCTTTCTTCTCATGATTCAATACTGAAGGAGTGAATCGTGAGAAGACACATCATTACACAATATCAATATTCAATATTATCTTCAAACCTCACTCGCTTGATTATAGAATTGATTCATTGGCTATTATGCGTGTTACAGGTGCACCATGGCTACTTTGACCGTAAGTTTGACTTAAGAGTTGCGCTAAACCTGTGATATTCCAGATGTGGCCAATAGGTTGATCTCCATCTTGGAAACATTTGGCGGCTTCCCATATCCTTTTACCAATTTTTAACATATGTCAACTTGTGGAACCTTCAATTTGGTTATAGGACATGTCAGAACAACTACGGAGTATGCACAATTCAGTAGTTATTGTCCAGTTAAACCAATTTCACAAAGTATAACATATAGACTTGAGCTGATACTGGAACTTTACCTCACTAATGTATTTTCATGGCCCATATGACTCTTAACCCATGGAGAATATGAAATAGAATGGGAATATGTGACAAAATAAGTGAAAATGGAAAGATAAACTGTCAAAAAGAGGATAAATTTAAGGCTTAAGATTCCCCCATGCCGAAGGTATTGCATGTAATCATGCACCTATGACTGGAAAACTTCACAAATTGCAATGATGTCCTTCAGAGGACTGCTTCTGAGGCCTACACCAAAACATCCAAATTTTACTGAACTCCCATGCTATTTACATTCAATAACCGTATTGGCTTCCTCATTAACAGTTTAGCTTGTAACCCTTTGATCTTTTGTTTGACTACCTTATTGTTTTCATTTAGCTTCTGATTTTTCTTATACCAATGACACATTTGAAGAAGCATACTTTCATTTTGTGCCTTTACCAACTGATTCTCATCCTTTATATGGTTGTTCAATAACTCAATTTCAAATATCTCCTGCTTCAATGTTTTGATAACTTATTATTCCTTTGGAGAAGGAATACTTGTTTCTATTTCAGTCTGATCAAAAACTAGAGTGTCATTATGCAAGTTTGGTTCAAGAGGAGAATTTAATTTTTCTTTTTGTGCTTCTTTCTCCAATCTTTCAAATTAATCATAAGATTGTTGTTAAACAAAATCTACCTTTGGAGTCTTTTTTGTAGAAGATTTGGTACTTTTGTCTCTGTCTCCTCAATTTGTATTGGTTTCAGGTGGATTGCGGTTGACTTGTTTAGTCACTCTCCTTATTAATCTTTTATGTTTCCTCTCTTGTTGCGTAGGCTCCATTGTTCTTTGAACATTTTCCTTTCAGTACCCTATTTCTGAGGTTTTTCTCTATCTTCTTTTACTAATTCTACTTGTTTTGCTTCTTCATTGGCTCTCTTCCTTCTAATATTCTCTGATTCATTATTCTTCTCTGTTCGATTTTCTTTTTTCTCCTCGATATACCTATGGAGGGTTTTCTCACTTTTCTAATGACCCAGGTAGATATTGGTGGCCACCCACCTATTCCACTTGGACCCCCAACATTGTTTCCGTTCAGTTTCTTTAATTCTAGCACAACTTTCTATTTTTGGTAGTTTTTTGGGTCTCGAACTTCCACAACCGTTTTGAGGCCCTAAATGACATTTTTGGAAAACATGCCAAGCTCGTGCAATAGAAGTACAAGCTTACCAAGAAAATTTGTTTTCCTCGAATAGATATTTCTAACGAGGTATCGTGCGTGCAAAATAGAGATCATATGCCCAAAGTACGACACTAGGAAGTTGGTGTTCCAACTAATCCCAATAGGGCCCACAAAATTTTGTTGCTTCATCTCCTAGGGTTAGGTTTTTTTTATATTTATGGTTTCCATTGTTTCTCAATAATAAAAAGGCCTTTGAGCCTCATTGTAATACAATTTAGAAGGCATGTAGCCATCACATCCCTTCTCATATATAAGCTACCACCACCCTAGATAGATGTTTCCATCATGCATGTAAACAATTTTCAATATCTATTATTAATTAATTGAAGTTCAATTTTCATTGTAGCTCTTTGTTTATGTTTAAATCTATATTTCATTTCATTCCTGCATAAATTTGGATCTATCAGAGCAATTTGTTCTTCCTTGGTTGTTCTATGCATGTCCCCAACGAGATTGGCTTATAAGGAGTTGGAACTTGAATTGGTTGAGCATTTGCAAAATAGGCCTCTACAACCCCGACGACATCCCATGGTGGAAGAAAACAAAGATGAGGGAGCAGGAGATCCTATCAAACTGTTGCTCGAAGAAGCCCTCGAGAAGAAAAGGAACAAGATGATGGATATTTTTTCCTAAATCCTTCGGTGATTACCAATGGGTCAAGCATATTCATCTAACATTCACTTCACAGGTGCCACCCCCTTTAAGGTACAATTTAACTTTGACATTTCCATATTTGAAGCTCAGATAGATGCAGATGTCGTAGATAGATGGTTACCTTTGCTAGAAGGATATTTTTTGGTCCATAATTTTTCCAATAGGGAAAAGATAACCTTTGCGCTCCTCAAAGTCACCCCCCACATCAAGGATTGGTGGGAAACCTACCGGGAGCAGAGGGATGAGAAGGAACCCTCACTATTTTCAGCCACACCCACTTGGAATTCTTTCTAAGACGTCATCAAGGAATAATATTACCCTGTCGGGAGCTATGAAGATAAGTACATAAAATGGGCCACACTACGGCAGGAAAGAAGCCAAGACGTGTCGAGTTCACAAATAATTTTCGTACCTTACGTGCGAAGCTTGGTATCAAGGACTCTGAGCAACATATGTTACTCAAGTATTGTGGCTATTAGCACAGATATATCCATGAAAAAATGGATTTCCTGGACATCTCCTCGCTTGGCGCAACATATCGATATGTTGTCAAGATCAAGTAAAAATTTAAGCAAAAGAAGTGGGAATTTGGATCTGTGAATCTGAAGTGGGGCAAAAACACCTCCAAGTCACAGAACAAAGGACCAAGCCAAGAGGCGATGACCCAAGACAACCCATCGAAGCCAAAATCAAAGAACAACAATGGGAGGATGAAGAAACATGAAAGTGGTGAGAGTTCCATAAGAGCCCCACTCACAACACAAATGAGTGTTGCGCAATGTAGTCACCGGTGGCCGAGCTAAAATATTTTGAATCAAATGCATGTTCTAACTCAGATCCAAAACCTTACAAAGGTAAATAGATCATTGATGTAGAACCCAATTCCATTGTTGCCACCACCAAGGTCAAGAAGATCAAGCATGATGATCCAAACGAGGGTGAGCGTCTCTTCCACTCACAGAAGTGGGTGAAGCCTTCATCGTCGTAGTTCATTATTGACAGCGGAAGTCAAAAGAACCCCATCTCATTTGAGGTCATGAAGTAGTAGGACTACCGACAACACCACACCCGCAGTTGTACACCATCAGATGGCTTGGATCCACCAAGGGTGAGATTTTTGCGTAAGCCAACAATGTCGTCTACCCGACAGTGTGAAGACCTTTACGGATGAGGTCTTGTGTGATGTTGCTCCTCTTCAATTTGTGATGTATTATTAGGCCAACCATACTTGTGGAAGCATCATGCTATCTATGAGTTCAGGCCTCACACTATTATTATTACTTTGGGAAGTAAGATATATTGGATACCATAGGTAGCCCCGCCTATCACCATTTTTTTTATCTATGCTAAACTATGCAGTAAAATCATCTCCCATACTGGGAAGTTTGTTTTCTTTTTGATTCACTCTCAAATTAAGGGGAAGTTCATGGCAACGTCCATGGCCTCTGGGAAGGGTTCCTCCATGCAACAGAAGTAGATGGATAAGGTCATGGAAGAATATAAGGACATATTCTCCTCACCCGTAGGGGTACCTTTGCACTATCAAGTCAAGCATTCGATTGATCTTACTCCCGAAGAATCTCTACCCAGTGGGTCGATATACCACTTCTCTCTTCTAGAAAATGAAGAAAGCAAGTGGAAAATCTACGATTTGCTACAAAAAGGGAACATTCAACCAAGTTTCTCACCTTGTGGGAGCCCAATTATACTCGTACAAATGAAGCATGGGACCTGAAGACTCTGCATTGATTATCAGGCAAATAAAATCATTGTCATGAATAGGTGTCCAATCCCATCGATTAATGACCTTCTTAACCAGCTCAAGGGAACCAAGTACTTCAACGAGATTGATTTGAATTCTGGCTATCACCAAGTTCCAATGGAACCCACAAATGTATGGATGACCGCCTTCAAATCCAATGAGGGCCTTTTCGAGTGGTTGGTCATACCCTTCGGCTTGACAAATGTTCCTGCAACGTTTATGAGGTTGATGGATGACATATTGCGGCCCTTCACCAACTTGTCTGTGGTTGTATATCTAGATGACATACTCATATTAAACAAGAGTTGGGAAGAGAACTTGAAACATATTCGGTAGGTCCTTCAAACCCTGCGACAACAAAAAATATGTGCCAACTTAGAGAAATGTACCTATGGCATGAACTAGGTCCAATATCTAGGTTACATTATTGATGACCAAGGCATGCATGTGGATTTGGCTAAGTTCCAAGTCATTCGGGATTGGCTAGCCCCAACCACTCTAACAAAGCTTCGTAGTTTTTTGGGCCTTAACAATTTCTATTGAAGGTTCATGTTGGGATTCTCTCACATCACTTTGCCTTTAAGTTAAGTTACCAAGGGAATAGTGAAAGAATAGTTGTTTTTTTTTTCTGACTCCCAACAGAAGGCGTTTAATGAGTTGAAGCACCACCTTTGCTTAGCACCAGTTCTCACATTGCCATACCTGCAACAACCATTTGAAATTGAGATAGATGCCTCCAAGTATGCTATTTGTGTAGTTCTCACCCAACATGGGCATCCTGTGGCCTATCATAGTCAGACACTCTTTGATACAATTCAAAAATACCCCACCTACAATAAAGAGATGTATTCCACCGTGTAGTCTTGTCAATAATGAAAACATTACATTTTGGGGAAGGAGACGATCATCCACACATATCACCAACCTCTCTAGTTCATACAGACACAAGGGAAGTTGCAGAATGACTTCCATAAAAAATGGTCCTCATATCTGCAACAATTTCATCTAAACGTTAAGTACAAGAAGGGAATCACCAATAATGTTGCAGATTGCCTCAGTCAGCCACTGGTTGTGGCGCTGACCACTGTGCTCAAATATTATGGGAATAAGACTTTTGAATGGACACAACTTTACAAAAATGATCCAGAATTCACCACCACACACCAGATGCTGGTGGATGGAAAGCAAGTTCTAGACTTCCACCTCCAAGACGCATTGTTATGCCATCTAGGAAAATTTTCGTTCCTTCAACCGATCATGCAAAGATGATTTGGGAGGCGCACTATAGTCGAGTTGCGAAACACTTTAGGGTAGAGAAGACAGTGAAAATCCTACAGAAGTATTTTTATTGGCCAAATCTCTGACAGGATGTTGGAAAATATATCAGATCATGCACTTCTTGTGCCATCACCAAGCCAACCATTAATAAGAAATGCATGCATACTCTTATGCCTACTCCTAACCGGATTTGGGAATCCATCTCCATGGACTATATGTATGGCCTTCCTTCTACCAAGCATGGCAATGACTATGTATTTGTGGTAGTTGATAGATTTTCTAAGATGGCCATATTAGCTCCCTGTACGAAGAGTATCACAACAGAAGCCATTTCCAAACTCCTCTTTGCATGAGTGTGGGTACATTTTAGTATCATGCATACCATTAAATCATATCGGTAAAGTAGATTCCTAAACGCATTCTGGTCGAGCCTCTGGTCATCGTTGGACATCATTGTTGGACCCCCAGACTGATGAGTAGATAGAGGTCGTCAAAAAGATGATAGTGCACATACTACCCATGTACAACTCTAAGTATCTACAAACACAGGATGAGAGTCTTCACTATATGCAACACAGTTATAATAGAGCTCTCCATAGCTCAACTGGCCACAACCCCTTTCAAGTGGACTCAAGATTCCAACCATTATCTCACATTGATGTTGCATTGCCTCTTGCCACTACACTGGAATAATTTGCACATGTTCAGTCTAAAGCTGATAAAGCCACCGGGTTTATTGAGTGCATTCAGCACATCTACTAGTAGGTTCATGATGTCTTAGATAAATCCAATGCCAAGTACAAACAACGACATGATCAACATTGGGTGCCACATACGTTTCAAGTGGCCAACAAAATTTGGTGGCATCTGGAGAAAGAACGCCTTGCCTAAGCCCATCAGAAGCTTCAACCACTCTGATACAGGCCTTACACCATCACCAAGGTTGTGGGAGACAATGCTTTCGAACTTAGTATCCCCCCATTCCTTGTCTTGCACCCAATATTCAATGTGAACCACCTTCGGCCATACTTTCCACCATTGTTAGACACATCAGACATCGTGGAGCAGTTGACACCAACAGAGCTCAACCCAAACTCCATTGAACAGGCCACAACTAATCATATCATGGACACATAGATCAATAACACTCACCAACAGAGGATTCAACTGTATCAGGTTGTCAAATATGGCCAGCTCCCACGCTAAGGCAAGTGGCTTACCAAGGACCCAGTTCAACAAAAGTTTCCACATCTCATGGAGGCACGCAACGCAATGGGAACCATTATTTCCTAATGGGGGACGATTGATATAGGCATATATTGGTGGCCACCTACGTATTCCACTTAGACCCCCAACACTATTTCCATTCAGTTTCTTTAATTCTATCACAACTTTCTATTTTTGGCCATTTTTTGGGTCCTGAATTTTCAAAGCCGTTTTGACGCCCTAAATGGTGTTTTTTTAAATACGCCAACCTCATTGTCATACGGGCATGAGCTGGCTAGGAAAATTTAATTTCCTTGGATAGATATTTCTGACAAGGTATCGTGCACGCCAAATGGAGATCATATGCCCAAATTACGACCCCGGGAAGTTGGTGTTCCAACTAATCCCAATGAGTCCTACAAACTTTTGACATTTCATCTCCTGGAGTTAGGTTTTTTGGATGTTTAGGGTTTCATTGTTTCTAAATAAGAAAAGGCCTCCAAGCATCATTGTAACATAGTTCAAAAGGCATGTAGTTGTCACATCTCTTATCAGAGATAAGCTACCATCGCTCGAGCTAGTTGTTTCCATCTTACGTCAAAACAATTTTCAGTATCTCTTATTAATTGATTGAAGTTCAGTTTTCATTGTAGCTATTTTTTTTTTTCAAAATTTGTATTTCATTTCATTCGTGCATAAATCCATATTAGTCAATTCTATGAGTGTGATATCATCCTTTGTATCTTCAATGTCATGAACTTGTGTTTTTGCTTCATTGCTCATGGTCGGATTCTCATTTTCTTTGAATTCATGCTCAATATTAGGGTTTGTAGAAACCCTCCTTCAGCTCCTCTTGATTTTCTTGACCTCTTCCTCATCTGAACTATCTACAAAATGGTTTCTCACAAGAAAATCCTTCCAATTATCACCATTGACTTTCAATTGTGCCTCTACAAGAATCTTCACCAAACCATGATGATATAGAGCTTTATCTATGTTTCTAGAGTCTCGTTGGATGTTAAACACCATCTTTTTCAAACTTCACATGAGATAATAAGGTAAATTCAATTATTTCCCTCTAATAAAATGCATTAAAAACCTAGCATGATAAAAGAGAAGGGCTCCATACCTTCCTTCACAGGTGAGGAATTTTTGCAATACAAACAACAAGTTTCTCCATTTTGACTTTCATGCATAGACAAGAATACCTTTCTTAAACACTGGAATTTCCATACCTGGGTTATGTAGGAAGGATTTCCATTTCTCATCTTTCAACCTCCAATTATTGAACAAACTTTCTCCACTCCTAGGAAGTTTTATAGCTTCAGCAATAAAAGACTATCAATTTTAGTTTGATGTCCCTAATTTTGGCTTCAACTCCATCGAAGCTTGTGCAAAATCTCTCGTCACTTCCACCTCATACCCATCAAACTATGCAAAGAATTTCAAGCAACCTGCCTTTTTCAACTACTCTCTAACTTTAAGGTAAGAATTTAGGAACTTTACACCCACAATCTCATGGCTGGTGATGACATCCATGGCTATAGAAGAAGTATTGCTTCCAAATTTCCCTTTCAACAGTATATCAATGGAAAAATGGATGGTGAGATGGATGAAGTTCATTGACGGATGTTAAGTTAAAATAGAAGTGAAAGGCTCTCGGTGGTAGTATTATAGGATTCTTCCCTTTGAAACTCATAATTTCCCAAGATCCGTTTGGATACGATCCATTGATATCATCATAGGCTTAGGGATTTGAATTATTGTGTATGAGATAAACAGATTTTCAAGGTATGATGCATTGAAAAGATAGGGAGTGCGTTATGATAAATGTCATCATTGAAATATATGCAAGCCATTAACTTTAATCTAAGAGTCCATTAAAATATTATAATAAGTCCATCAACTCGAAGATCTAAAGTATTTACTTTAATAAAATTGATTAACTATCCATATAGTTACCTTTTGTTGCATGGGATTATTTTCATAGATAAAATGTCTCGATGGAAGTCCACCATTGCTAAAACTATTACTGCATATCATGAAATACCAGACGAAAATCATTCACCTGTTGGTCATGTTGTCTTACCTGAAACCATCGATCACACTATTCCCTGGGCCTATTTTGATGGCACAACGCAAGCACAGGGCTGTGGAGGGGGAATCCTTCTACATAAAATTGAAAACCACCACTTCAAAATACAAATGGGTCTTGGAATGGGGACAAACAACTATGCAGAATTGATCTCTCTCAGACATCTACTACATTTTGCACTTGCACATGCATGCAATCATATTCAGATTTTCGGAGATTTAAAAATCATCATCAATTGGTTCAATAACATTTCTGCATGTCATATGCACTCTCTCAGGAACATATTGGATGAAATCATGATCCTAAAAGCACAATTTAATTATATCTCATGTCAACATATTTACAGGGAATGTAATTCGGATGCTGACCAACTTTCCAAGGATGCCACAACACATCCCATAGGCCTGTGGATAATTCAGGAGCAACATGGAGATGAACACTATCAGTGTTATCATCGACCCTATATAGATCGAGCCTATTAGAGGGCCAACATGCCCTATATTGTCTTGCAGTTTTTCAGCAGTAATTATAACAGTTTCTAGAGGACATATTGTGTATATATGTATATATATGTATATATGTATATATCTACATATATCTACATATATGTACATATATATATGTATATATATGTATATATATATGTATATATGTATATATGTATATATATACATATATGTACATATATACATATATGTACATATATACATATATATACATATATATATATATATATATATATATATATATATAGCTCATGAACTTATCAGTATACCCTGCGTGGTAAATATGTACAGACTATATATTTTTGAAGGCTACGGCCAACATACTGCATATGCCAACAAGCATCTACTATCTGTAATTTTTCTAATTAATGAAAAGTTATGATTTTTCGTCGGGTTAAAATATATATATATATATATATATATATATATATATATATATATATATATATATATATATATATAAGTAAATAAATAAATTACTTTTTGTTGCATACCTCACTTTTATACTTGATTTTTTTTCTTGCATATCTAAGGTCCTTTTCAGAGAAATCGGTTATGAAATGTTAAACTAGCTATAGAATGTTGACAGTCTTCAAAATTTTCCTTAAATTCTTCAGATATTTGTTGTTGCTTCAGGTCGATGATGTTAGATGTTGATACTCACTAATGATGATGATAAATAATGATAAGTTCTCTTTAAAAGAGAAACAAAGTCTTCAAAACCATTATTTTGTATTGAAAATTTATTTTGCAAAGAAAGGGAAAAAGAGAAATGGGAAAAAGGAAAGGAAAGGGAAAATCTAAGTTGACAAATATTCTTTGGTTTTCAACTAATATTTTTTGCATAGTGTATGCCAGCAATGCTCGTTTTCATAACCATGCTTTTAATTAATTTTATTTATTTATTTTTTCAATTTTTTTTTTTATAAAAGAAATCAAATTTCTTTTGATAACATAGGAGAAATATCTCCTTTTCTTACCAACTTAAAATCAAAATTTCCTTGGCTGGGAGATGAGTTTGGGGAAGAGGGGATCGAAGTCACGGGCTAGGGTTTGATGCAGGGTTTTCCCCTGGCAGGCCTACAACAGCGATAGAGGGCAGGGGAGACCACAACAGATCAGGACAAGGGAGCATTGTCACGGGTCGTAGAGCAAGATCGACTGGGGCAGGTGCGGACTGACGGAAGAATGATGAGCCTGGCAGGGGGGGAAGTGATCCCCTCCTACAAGAATGTGACGGCGGGAGAAGCAAGCAGAAATGGGACTACGGGAAGTCAGGGAAAAGGGGCAAGGACGCACCGGTCATGGGAGCGCGCTGGCAAGCTGGTCTGGGAGGAAAATGCCTACCTAGAGTAGCAAAAAAACCAAGGTTTTTCATCCCCAACAACAAACTGGAGGAATATAGAGGGTTTATGAAAGATCATGTGCTGATCTGCAAATTCATAGGGGCCTGGCCTACAGAGAAGGAATTGGTTAAATGGATACAGCAACGTTGGCAACCAAAAGGTCACATAGACTTGAAACTAGGAGCGAAAGGCTTCTTTTCAGTCGTATTCTCTAACCTAGAAGACAAAGAGAAGGTATTTGAAGATGGCCCTTATTTCTTCAATAATGTTGGTTTATTTATGTGCCACTAGGAAGAATGTTACAACCCAGATCAGGAAAAAATGTTGGCAGCACCAATCTGGGTTCGCCTATTCGGCCTCCCAATGGATTTCTGGGACCCGGAAATCCTGGAAGGAATAGGTAACTCGATTGGGACCTTCGTCAAGGTGGCTGACACAACAAGAAAAGGAAGGTACACTTCTTATGCCCGGATTTGTGTTTATATGAACATTACAGAACCTCTCCCTGATTGCATAGAAGTAGAATATCATAATGAAATCTGGCAACAACCTCTGGATTATGAGCACATACCCTTCAGGTGTTAGAGATGCCATGAATATGGGCATCTATTCAGATCTTTCCCTCAAAACTTCCCGTAGCCCACTCAAGGAAGTAGGAAGGAAGACGGATCTGGTAAGGAAACGGAAGGGGGATTCTAGGAGGTCCACAGAAGGAAAAGGACCCAAAAACCGACGAGTAACCATAAAAACCCTTAAAAAGAGAAGGAACAAGAAATCATAACAAATTTTCCGTGCTACAGGAAGAGGAAATGGAAGAGATCAATGAGGAAAGCAATGACGAACCAATAGAGCCAATACAGAAAGAGAAATGGAAAAAGCAAGAACAGACCAAAACAGTGGAAGAAAACGAAGGGGAAGTAAATAAAATACAGATGGAGCAAAGCCAGATGGAGATAGACCCACAGAAAGAAAATTTCAGTGAAGAGGAACAAGTGATGAAAAGATTACTACAGGAATGGAGACACCTAAACGAGAGGTTCATCCCAGAAGACCAAAAGCAGCTATACAAATAAATGTTTCAACAATATAAAATGAAACTAGGAACGATCATGATAAGTCAACCAGAGCATCTAGGAGCACATGGGGGATAGGGTCAAGAAGTAGGAGTATCAGGAAAAGGAGGGAAAAAAGGGGAAGAAGACCCATGAGTGAATCCATCCAAATGGTGGGAGAAATGCTTGTTACTTAGGAAGAGTGGTGCCATTATCAGAGGGATTCCACCAACCAACCAAATTGTTGAAATGATAATCACAACCCGGAACATAAGAGGTCTAAACAGTAAAGGGAAACAGAGATATCTCAAAGAAAGACCGAGGAAAGATAAACCTAGTGTGATGTTACTTCAAGAAACCAAGATCAGTGAACTAAAACTGAAGAAGATCATGGGAAATGTCAAGCCCAGGTACGAGATAGTAGGACAAGATGCTATAGGAAGTGCAGGAGGTCTGGCCATACTTTGGAACCCTGAAGAAGTAAGATTTGAAGAATGGGTAAGTATGCCAAGAATCCTCTCTGGAAAATTTAGAAACATTGGATCCAAAGAATGGGTTCTCCTCTCAGGGGTCTACGGTCCTCATATCCCAGGAGAAAGAAGGACTTTCATCCGAAACTTAGTAAATGTGCAAAGTCTGCATCAAGATACACCATGGATTATAGGAGGGGATTTCAACATGATTACATCCTTGAATGAAAAAAGAGGAGGTGTAAGAAGAATAGATGGAGATATGGAATTGTTTGCGGATACCATAAATGACCAGAGGCTAGTGGATATCCTAACTAATAATGGGATACACACCTGGAATAACAGAAGAGGAGGGAAGCATCAGATTACCTCAAGATTAGATAGATTCCTAATATCTGAGCAGATTATGAGTAGAGACATTTTTGTGGAAGTGATGATATTACCTAGGATGGGGTCAGACCACTGGCCAGTTAGATTAGAGATAGATCTCAAAGCCAGTCCTAAAAATCGACCATTCAGATTTGAGGCTTTCTAGCTCAGAGACCCTAAGTTTATAAACAAAGTAGAGGAATGGTGGAAGCAAAGTGAACAAAGGGGAAGAAACAGAATGCAAACGTTCCAGCTTAAGCTGAAGGAAATGAAGCAAAAAATCAAGAAATGGAACCAAGAGGAATTTGGAAACATAATACAGGACCAACAACAGTTAAATCAAAGGATGATGGAAATACAACAAGAAATGATAAGGGAAGGGCGTAGTGAAGAATTAGCAGTAGAAGAAGGCAGATTGGTTAGCCAAATAGAGGAAAGAAGGAAACAGGAAGAAATCTTATGGAGGCAAAAGTCAAGAGTGAACTGGTTAAGGGAGGGAGAAAGGAACACCAAATTTTTCCACAAAGCGATGGTACAGTACAGACAGAGAAACATAATCTTTTCCCTGAAAAATGAAGAAGGATTCCGACAAACTCAGCATGAGGATATGGAGGAAACCCTGGTTAGACATTTCAAAGATCTTCTAACGGAACCACAGGAGGAAAGGCAAGAAGCAGCTCATAGAATATGCAGCCAAATCCCCAATATGATTACCAGAGATCAAAACCTTGCTTTAATGAGAGCAGCTACGATAGAGGAGGTCGAGGAAGTGGTGAAAGGACTGAAGAAAAATAAGGCCCCGGGACCGGATGGCTTTACGGCGGAATTCTATCAAGCTGCATGGAAGTTCATAGGAAATGACATCCTGGAGGTGGTGGAAGAATCTAGAAGAAATCAAAAGGTATGGCTGGGTTTAAATGCCACTCTCCTCTCTCTCATCCCTAAAACCTCCAAGTCAGAGGACCCGTAGGGCTTTAGACCTATTGCCCTTTGCAATGTTATTTATAAAATTATCTCCACTCTGATAGTTAAAAGACTGAAACTAATTTTTCCTAGTATTATATCCCCATAACAAACAAGGTTTGTGGAGGGCAGACAGATCTTAAATGGATTGATTGCCTCCCAAGAAGTGGTGCACTTGCTAAAATCAAAAAAGATGGTTGGGATGATGATTAAATTGGATCTATCCAAAGCCTATGATAGATTAAATTGGGAATACCTAAGGAGGCCTTTGGTTTCTGTAACAGATGGATAGATTGGATCTCGGCGATGATATCCACCCCGATCTTCTCAATCCTCTTAAATGGAACCCCGTCATCCACCTTCAAAGCCACCAGAGGTCTTAGGCAAGGGGATCCCTTATCCCCATTCATTTTCATTATTGTTGCAGAGGGGCTAGGAAGGTATAACAAAAAGGAAGCAAGAGGACAAAATCAAAGGGATAAGGGTTTGGGGAAATGATCTCCCGTTAACCCACTAGAAGTTCGTGGATGATATCATGTTATTCTGTGCGGTATCTCTCAGGGAAGCCAAAAGGATGAAAGAAATCCTTGATCTCTTCACGGAAGCCTCGGGCACTCAAATTAACAAGGAGAAATCATGTGCTTAATTCTTCAACACAACTGGTAACGTAAAAACTTACCTTGCAAGAATTTTGGGATTCAGGGTAGGAAAGTTACCCACAAAGTATCTAGAAATACCCTTGGTAATAAATTCCCTTAAGATAGAAAACTGGCAATAGATTATATAGAATATCTTAGGAAGGCTAGCCAACTGGTCTTTCAGATCCCTAAACCTTGCAGGAAGAATAGTCCTGGTTAAAGCAGTCCTGCAATCAATTCTGATTTACCAACTATCTGGGATGGAAGCCCCGAAAGGGGCATGCTTCAAAATGGTGGAAATATTCAAGAAATTCATATGGGGAGGGCCTCAACAACAACAAAAAATGGGCTTTGATTTCCTAGCAAGGATTGACTAGGAAAAAGGAAGAAGGGGGCCTAGGGCTAAGGGATCCATACCTCATCAACCAAATTATGGGAGCCAAGTTGTGGTGGAGATGGATGGCAGGAGGAGGAGACCTCTGGAAACGAATATGGACGAGGAAGTATAATATGCCAGGGAGAGCAGAAGATATATTAAGGTATGCAGAACCACCAAGAGGATCTACCATTTGGAACCTGGCAAGCCAGAACAGGGACATAATCACAAACCATGCTTTCTGGGAAATACGAAATGGAAAAACAGCAAAGTTCTGGGATGAGGCTTGGCAACAATGAGAAAAATTAAATGTAAAACAAGAATTCAGAAATCTTCTACAATTCTCAAAAGATGTAGGCCTAAATCGAGTAGATGAGTTCTGGAAAGAAGACCACAATGAGGAGGATTGGAGAGTTTGGAAAAACCCAGAAGAATGGGGTCAAAATATAGAAGAAGAACAGAGAGAGCTCTATGTAAAAGAAATGGGAACAAGAAAGATATCTATTAGAACAGGACCTAATATCTTGAGATGGGGACACTCCATGAAAGGGACTTTCACTGTCAAAGAAGCATATGATTTAAAATCTGAGCAGGAACAGGAAGGACTCCAACATTTATGGAAACAAATATGGCGTAGAAAATGGTGGTTGAAAGTCACTCACTTCCTCTGGCTAACATGCAAAGGCCGAATTTTGACATGGGGCCAACTTCAGAAAAGAGGGATGCAAGGACCGTCCCTATGTGGTCTATGAAAGCAAGACAATGAAAATATAGAACGCTTAACGAATTCATGCCAATTTGCTCAACAATAGTGGGAAGCCATCTATGGGGTCTTCAGAAGGACAGATAGGAATCAACAGAGCATAAGAGAGACAATCCAACAATGGGGACGAGGCCACTTTACCAACCCGGTTCTTAATAGAGCTTGGGGGCTAGCAATAGGATTTAATCTTTGGATGATATGGAAGGAAAAGAACCGGAGGATCTTCAAAAACAAGGAATCCACTCCAGAGCAGGTATGGAAGGGAGTAATAGAACATATCAGGGAAACCATCCTAGCAGAAGAATGGCGCCAAGAGGACTGGGAGACCTCACCACAGGAAGCAAGAATTTTAAAAAAGCTCAACCTAGCCAAAGAAATGGTGGGAGCGCATACATGGAAAGCAACAAGGAAGAGCAGGGAATTATCCCAGAATTTCACTAGACCAGCAGAAGGATTCATTAAATTGAACTTTGATGGAGCCTCCAAAGGGAACCCGGGTATTGCAGGGATAGGAGGCATCTTTAGAGATTGCCAAGGCAGGGTTAGACTGTTGTATTCAGCACATTGCGGCATGATGAGTAACAATGAAGCAGAACTCGTGGCAGTACGACAAGGAATGAGAATAGTTGTCAAGCTCGGGTATAAACAACTGGAAGTTGAAGGGGATTCATTAATGGTAATCAACATGATGCGGAAACTCTACAACGGAAAGGCATGGGACAAACTGAGCCAAAGTTGGAGAATAGAAAGTCTCATCCAAGAATTGGGAGAAATAATGAAACGGTTTGATTATATGATAATCAAGCACGTAAAAAGAGAAGGGAATAAAGCGGTAGATTTCCTGGCCAACTGGGGGTGTAACCAACAAGTAGGACACATGGAAAGAACATGGCCTATACAACCAAGGGATACAAGAATGGACCCGCTAAGAGAAATATTAGCCCAAGATGACTATCATGACCAGACGCAATGATAATGAGCATAACACACCCCCGATCGGGGTGACAGAGTGGGTAATCAAACTAATTATGGTTGTCAGAGGCCAGGAGGTGAAAGGACTACCCACCACAACCCACACGATTATACCGCAGGGCGTGGTGGAGTCCTACATGTATGCAGCAACGTCAGAAGGGAGAAGTGGCGGTAAGGACGGCGGTGTACGGTGGATGGGACGACAGGTAGGTAAGGTAGAATATGAGAGGGAGCACAAGGAAGAGAGGTTGGCTAGATTGCAGAGTAGCGGGAGAACGAGAGCGGAGGACCGGCCATACTCGCATTCAGCAAGCAGGCATAGTAACCACGGGTACGTTAATCGTTTTCTTGCTGTAATTCGTGAAGGAAAGTTCAGTATGTCGGGAGGGGGAAGGAACTTGTGCCAGGTTGGGAAGGAAATTCCTCGGGGAGAGGTTATGTTGTGTAGAGAGAGCAAGAGAAGTGAGGAAGAGTGGCCTTGTAGCTTTTCGTTGATACTGGCTAGGGTTGAGGGTATAGAAGTTAATAGGGAGTGGCACATTTTGCTCAGGGCTAAGGCTTGCGAGACTAGCAAGGAGTTTATCTGGGTGGAATGGAGGACTGAGGGTCCAGAGAAGTTCCTCGGGCCAAATTTCTGGGTAGATAGGGGGAGTTATGGTAGCAGAGAAGAGCAAGCCTGGGAAGGGAAGCTGGGCAGGAAGCTAAGCAAGGAATGGGTGACATGCAGAGGAGGTAGCGCTGTAAGGGGAGGGAGTGGCGATGGCAAGCAAGGTAGGGGGAGGGAGGAGAGTCCCAATGCGAAACTCCCTTCATTAGCTTTCACAGGGTCGCACATGGAGTGAGGGACTTCAACGCGAGAGGAAGGGACAGAGGAGGAGAGATAGAGACTATGGGTCTGACAGAGAGGTAGGTCAGGGTGAGCAAGGAGGAGGTGAAGACCACTCCTGGTTCACTTGAATGCCTGGGAGCAACAGACTGTAGGCAGAAAGGTGGCAGTATCGGAGAACAGAAACCCCACGAAGCAATTGGTATTTGGATGGGTAATGGCAGTTTTATCCTGGCATTGAATTGTGATCACTGTGAACAGGTAAAAAACACCGGTGACATGGCACATCTAGCCAGAGGAAGAGGTCGCGGAGGACGAGGTAAATCTGGTCCTCGTCTAAAGGACCTAGGAACCTTGGAACATAAGAAAGGAAGAAGACCCATGGACAAGACTGTTAGGGAGGCAGCAAAAGCATATAAGGAAGGAACGAATGCTGGGATCCGAAAAATTATAGAAGAAATGGAGGATAGAATTCTGGAAGAGGACTCTGAAGATGAAATGGAGGAATGGAAAGGCCACATCCCAGATCCTGGGAACACCAGAGGGAGACTATCCCAATTCAAACAAACCCTGCATCTGTACTGGCTCATGAAAAGACTGGTAGGAAAAGCAATGGAGCAAGTGTCCATGGGGATGGCGTTGATCGTCAGAGACATGCCAGACTATAAAAAGGACCTGCAAACAATCCAGTTCCAACTCTGCAAGCAGGACATAAGACTGGACCATATACAGTGACACATTCCATGTATTATTGAAATGACACCAGCACCTGGAGATTCAGCTGAAGATCCAACGACAGTGGAGTCAGAACCGGAAGACCTCAAAGAATAGATGAGTTCAATGACCTCAGGATTTTGTTTTTTAGCGGTTAGCTTTCTTTTACATGCATGCTTATGGGATCTAAGACTACAGACTGGTTTTTAAATAGTTATGTATATATTGCTTGGGTAGAAAGACTGATAACTTACCATTTTTGGATGGCTTACAATATGCATAGGTGGCCAACAGACTTGGTTTCCCAATGGGCAAGTTGAGGCCACCTATTAATTGTATGTGGTTTCAGTTTGCTTCTATATAAATAGAAAATGAGGCTCTACCTTAGCTTACAAAAAAAAAAAAATTCCTTGCAAATTTTGAATAATGTCTTCTCTTGTCAATGGCTTATGATATAAATTTAACCTATGCCCACTCACAAGAAAAGTGATCCCTTCTTCAACAATGGTCTTAATTCTAACTGCTTCATTGTCAAAAACAATTTCTATCTCATAGGGACCAAGCCATTATGTTTGAAATTTCCCTTGAAAATATTTAAACTTGGAATCAAAGAGAAGGGCCCAATCACCTGGCTTAAACTTTTTGACTTTGATGAATTTATCATGCCACCTTGTCCTCTAATATTGGAATATGCTTTTCCTTTATATGGCATCTTGTCGGATCTCATCTAATTCATTCAATTTTTCCAGTCTTTGTTTCTAGACTTCAAAGAGATCTAGCCCCAATTTTGTCGTTGTCTTATAGGTTTCCACTTATAATTCGATAGGAAGCAAAACTTGCTTCCCATAGACAAGCTCATAAGGAGTATGTCCCATAGTATTTCTCCATGTGGTCCAGTATGCCTAGAGTGCTTCTGGAAGCCTGTCTACCCAGTCCCTTCTATGTAGATGTACAATCTTGGTCAGTATAGCTTCGAGAACTTTGTTTGTGGAATCTACTTGTCCATTAGCTTGTGGATGATATGAAGTGGATTTATGATACCTGATCTTGTACTGCTCCATAATATTTTGCACCAACTTGGATGTAAGTTGTGCACCCTGATTTGTTACAATTTCTCTTGGAACACCAAACCAAGTAAAAATATCCTCAAAAAGAAATGTAACAACATTTTCAATAGCAAAAGTTAGTGGCCTAGCTTCTACCCACTTGGTAACATAATCAGTGCAAAAAAGTATATATCTCTTTTGCTTCGATGGAGGATTGACGGGTCCAACAAAATCTAGAGCCCATTTTTCAAAAGGATTTACTAGTACCTGTGGTTGTAGAGGCATATCATCTGCTTAGCATCCTTGAAAAGGGAAGTCCAATAATATCCCAAATGAATTACTCTATATGTGGTTCTTTTGTCAGCAAAGTGTCCTCTAGATGGTTCATCCTGACATGCTTTCAATATGTCAAGTACTTCATCTTCTCAAACACATCTTCGAATGATCAAATTAGGTCTTGTTCGGTACAATTCTTCTTGTATCTAAGAATAAGGCACATTGGATTTGATGAATTTATGTCTTTATTTGGTTGATAATTATGGAGAAAATTTCCATATAGCTAAATAGTTAGCAATATCTCCAAACCAAGGAGTTTTAATAGATATTGAAAAATTATATTCATTAGGAAAAGTATCTACTACAGGAGTATCATTATTATCAATTTGCATCATGGAAAGGAGATCAACAACTATGTTTTCTTTTCGTGGCCTATCTAAAATGATAATGTTCAATTCCTGCAATAATAAAATCGATCTAGTAATTATGCCATTATTAATTGATTTGTTCATAAGATACCTAATAATAGAATGATCTGTATGGATAGAAGTCTCATAACCAGTAGTGTAATATCTAAATTATCAATGGAATGAACAACAAATAAAAACTCATTTTCTATAACAGTATAATTTAACTTTGTAGGAGTAAAATTTGTACTTGTATAGTATATAGCATAAGGAGTTAAATCTTTTTGTCCCAACACAACTCCTAAAGTTGTATCTGAAGCATCAATAGAAATATGAAATGAAAGGGACCAATTTGGTCCTCTTAAAATTGGTACTTCAAAAAATTTCTATTTTAACAATTCAAGAAAAAAAATTATAGTCGGAATTCCAATGAAATTTACAATCCTTAGTGAGTAATTGAAAGTGGTCAAGCTATCTTTGTGAAGTTTTCTATAAACCTTCTATAGTAACCTATGAAACCGAGAAAAAATATAACATCTCTTTGGCATGTTGGTATTAAAATTTTGGAGATAACTTCAACTTTTGATGAATCCACTTTGATTCCAGCACCTGAAATAAAATTGCCCAAAACAATTCCTTTATTAAACATCATAAAACATTTTTCATGTGATCTGAAATGGTGTAGATTAGTAATGTTGTGATAATTCCCCATTCAGAATAAAGCCCAAGATACTTATCATTTGCTTATCAAGTGCTTAAGGATTCAATACTTTTGCTTAATTAACTGGTTCCCATGAGAGTTTCTTATGTAAATATTATGAACAATTTAACATAAAAATATATGATGAACAGTAGCAATATAATAGCAAAGAACATCAAAATACAACACACAACAAGCACATGATAAAAGAGTTCACCCCTCCTGGGCTACATCTCCTTGGTCCAGCTTCCAATGGCTTGGGCCTCTCTATTATTCTCAAATTACAACAAAAGTGTGTTTATAATGTTCAGATGCCTCTGAAACTTGTCTCTTTGAGTTCAGAATACTCAAAAATAGCTATCTAGCCTCTTTTTGCATCCAATTTGGATAAGAACTAAATAATTCATGACTTCTCCCAATTCTTCCACTATGTGTTCCACAAAATGCTCCAAAACCGACCAAAAACCCCATTTCTGCTCCAAAATCTACTAACGAAGCGAGAAATTCGCCATTTGGCGGGCTATATCTTATCATCCATATCGCAAATCGCAATCGGAAAAGTTCAACAACGAAAGGTTTTGCTAAGCGGAGGAACACTACGATTGTGGTATTGCGTACCCGCCGGGGTATTAAACGGTCTCATATAAAATTCCCACATCCAGAACCCATCGCTCATCGCAATCAGAACTTTATCAATGGTAACAAATAACAGCAGGGTTTTGGGTACAATATGCGATTATCACAAATCGCAACCCAACCTGTCGAGGGCCGATTCTTCTCCTACATCCTTTGTTTTTCCCCGATATGAAATATGTGGGACCCAGTGGCAACCTGCCACTTGGCGTTTCCCCATTTGTTGGGACCCTTGCCATGTCTTCCAATCCTACCACAAAGACAAGTCAAACTTGAACTTTGACTTGCTCTAACTTCTGCATACAAACTCGGATTTGAGTGTCGTCCACACTGTTGGATTCAGAATGACGAGCTCTTCAATCTGAAGCTGAGTTTGACAAGATTCTGACACTTTTATTTTTTAGCATAATTCTGAGCACTTGATCATCATGACTCAATTAAAGATTAGCTTCTTTACATCTAACAAGGACTTTTTCTAATTTTTCCATAGCTTCTTCAAAAGTGTTCCCATAAATAGTAAAGTCATCCATATAAACTTCTACACAATCATGGATCAAGTTAGAAAAGTTACCTAATAATACTCTTCAAAATGCAGCACGTGCATAACATAAACAAAAAGGAAGTACCTTGTAGGCATACCTACACAATGGACATGTAAAAGTTGTCTTATCTTGGTCTTCAAGTGCAAGTTGAATCTGATTGTATCCGTTGAAACCATCAAGAAAATAGAAATATTTCTTCCCTACTAGTGTATCTAATACTTGATCAATAAAAGGTAGTGGGAAATGATCTTTTAGAGTTGTTTTGTTTAATTATCGATAATCTATGCAAACTCTCCACTTTCCATTTTTCTTAGGCACAATAACCAAGGGTAAAACCCATTGGCTAGCTGAGATTGGGTAAATAAAATTTGCATTGAGCAATGTTTGTAACTCTTCTTTAACAATTTCCCTCATATTAGGATTCATCCTTCTCTAAGGTTGTCTTACTAGTTTGGAATTCTCTTGTATATAAATATGATGCATACATGTATTTGGATTGATTCCTTTCATGTTAGTATATTCCCATGCAAATGCAGAGGAATGTTTTTGTAACATCTTTATTAATTGTTTCTTTTGAAATTCTTCCAAGTTATTATTAATATTTAATGTTTTCCTAGTTAGATTTCTACTAAAGAATTGCCAAACTTTTCCATAGAGTTTAATGATATCTTGGATTGTCGAGATGAGAAATATTCAATTCCATAATCTTCTTGAAAACTTTGATCTAGCACGTACACACAATATTTTTTCTCACAATATGAAGAAAAATCATGATTATTCATTAAATTCATTAATTGATCTTCTTCACCATTTTGTTAAGTAGTTAAAATTGACTAAATATCTTGGAAGTCTTCATCATCATCTTCAATCCATACTTCATTTTCTATCTCAGTTATTGCTCTTGCAAGTGGATATAATGTGGACTTTTTAGTAGAATTTCCATCATAAATGAACATATCACGAGATCTACAATTTATGAATGCACCAGTTGTAGCTAACCATGGCCTACCAAGAATCAATGGATGTCCTCCTAGATGATTTATAAGAGCTAATATCATAAAATCAATAAGACAGTCCCAAGAATCTAGGGGTACTGACACATCTTCCAATATACCCTCAGGTTTAATAACAGATTTATCTGCTAATTGCAATAAAGTGGGAGTATATTGAAGATTGGTCAATCTTAATTTATCCATAGTATTCTTGGTCATGATATTTATAGTTGCACTTAATTCAATCAAAGTGTTTGGAATTTCAATACCATTGATATGAATCTTTACAATGGGACTACCTAGATCTAAATATTTTTCAATTATTGGTTTTCCCATCATAATATCTACAATTTTTCCTACCAATTGTATCTTTTTAATGTCTTTTCTTTTTCTTCTATGTTTTTAGGTACACGAATCCTTTATTTTTTTTGCAAAGATAGGTATTTCATTTATAGCTTGAAGCAATGGAATCTTGATGCAAATATTTTTCAATTCATCTAGCATGTTATAATCAGGTAAAATTATTTGCCTCTCTATACCTTTATCAATTTGAATTCTCTCAAGAAAGGGAGGATTTTGTAAGGAAATAGAGGGTTTTTCAGCTATTGGAATTGTAGGAGTTGATTTTATTTTTTTCATCTAATTGTATACGAATATCTTCCTTTGGAAGAGTCTTTTCTTATTCAAGAGATGTATCCTTTTCAGGATTTTTCTCCTCTTTACATTATTGGATGACAATTGGGGGTGTGTTCTTTTGTAAAACTTGACCAAATCTAAGTTGGACATCATTTAAATTATAGGAGTTATCATATAAGTTGGAAATTTTCTGCTTCAACATTATAAATAGGTTGTTGAGGCTATTTATTATTGGGATTAGTGAGTGGTTGTGTAGGTAATTGATTTGATTTTTGAGGAAATGAAGGGATGGTAATGGAAGGGGTTGACTTGAAGTCAATTGAGGTTGAAATTGTTTTTGGACAAGTTGTGGAGGTTGAGGTGGAGAATAGTACTGAGGTTAATATTGGGGATATTGTTGAAAATTTTGAGGATACTGGGGATTTCTACCATAAGAACCTCGTCATCCTTGTGACCAAGATGAGTTTTGTGGTTGAGGTGTCCAAGTTTTCCATGGTAGAGATGTGTTCCAATTACTTTGTGGTTGTGCATAAGATTGAAATTGTGCATTAGGATCTTGTGCCATACTTGTTTGACGAGGCTGCCAAGGCCCTCTAGGAGCAACACAACAAAGTTTTTTTTCTTGACTTGTCTCAGCTTCCTCTTGGTAAACAACTTTTAATCCAAGTATAGAATGAAAATCCTTTGTAGCATGAGTCTCTGCACATATAACACAAATTTCAATATTGTCAAGAGGGCATTCTTGTAATGCATGTTTCTTTCTACACCTAGGACAAAAAATAAACAAGGAAACATTTCCATATTTTTGCTTGTTTTGTACTATTGGCATATATAGTTGTTCACAAAGATTTCCAAGAACATCAATTTTAAAGTTATCAAGCCAATTACCTAGTTCTACTCTACTTATTGTTCTCGATGCATATTTTTTTACTCTTGAAATTACTGGATCTCTTGGACTCCTACCATATTTTGACTTTCCTCTTGAAATGTGTTTGCACAATTCACAAATCTCTTGAAAAAATAACTGACACGCATCTCCTTTACCCATCGGGTTAAGAAGATCAATCCATTCATCCCTTATATCTTTTAGTAAGAGAGGTTTTAATGTGTTTAATCCTAAATCATGCAATTTAACTCTTTTGACATTGTATGTAAATCTCTCCACTTAGTCTTCACAGCTCTCATCTTCTTTCTGAGTCATTTTTAAAATTTATTCGCTAAGGTCATGATGTATGCAATAATATTTCTATTTTTCTAAGAATATTCTTTTCATGTCATCCCATGTGCTTATAGAATTAGTTCATGGACTCGTGAACCATTTAAGTGCCACATCTTTTAATGTAGCAGGAAACAATTTTAGTTTTTGAGTATCAAGTAAATAATCTTAGGATCTGCACAATACCTCAAACTCAAAAAGAAATGTTTTTGGATCCTCAGTTCTAATTCCATGGAAGTTAGGAAGAATTGATGGAGAAATATTATTAATAGTCGCAGTATTATTAGTATCTCAAATAGGGAATCCAAAAGGATCCTCCTCTTCAGGAAAACCTTCATCATCTCGTCTGCTTCCTCCTCCACCTCGACCACCTCTACCACCTCCTTGTGGTATTATACCTCCACCAATTCATGGTCTTTCCTATCCATTATGTACCCCTCCTTCTCTGTCTGCCATTGTAGATTCCTCACAGATTATGTAGGGTTCCTCAATAGGATTGTTTTCAACTAGTTCCTCTTCCTTTGGTTCCTTTATCAATGGTTTTCAAGAAAAAAATTCCTCTTCTTCTTCTTATCCTTCCTCACTAGGTACTTCTAAATCTTGTCCAATGAGTTGTTCACCTATTGAATAAAGGAATATGACTCCTTCAGTTGGGGATGTAGGTTCTTCTACCACTTCTTTTGTAGATGAGGTTGGTGATTCTATAGGTAGAATTTTCGTTTTGTGTACCTTAGAGAGTCTTGATCTACTTGCAAATGATGGAATGTGTGTACTAGAAGATGGTGTGCGGCTAAGCAGTATAGCGGGGGTGGTTGGTGATGTTGGAATTGAACTACATCCTCTAAAAAATCTACCTCTAGAATCTTGTTCTCTATACATGCATCCTAAATGATTTTAATATGAATGTTAACTATGCATCTAAGAATGAATGCAACTACCATGAAATGTACTTGTAACAACTCTGAACCCGACAATCATGATGCACAGGTTCTTACCTCTCGTCTTACCTCCCTTCCTAAACAGTTTTTTGAATATAAAAAGGCATTCTAAATTAAAAGTGAACACCTATGTATACTTCGCCGACAATGGCGCCAAAAATGTTGGGTAATTTAATTGTTAGTTAAATTACTTGCATTAAATTATCAATCCAGGGTTCATATTCATGCAAAGTATATGTTGGTTCTAAAATGTGGATGCAAATTAGAGTTTCATATACTATCAACCCAGGTAAGTAAAACTTCGAGGAACATCCACCGTATGTGGAATTAGAGACAAACTAGACTAAGCTAGGTGAAGAAATGCCAAAGCTCCCTTACAGGAGGTTTTTCATTGGGATATCCAAAATCCATTTAGTCATTTAAAAAAATGAAATCTAAAAATTAAAAGACATTATGATAAGTGTAAGAAATATTAAAGCTCCCTTAGAGGAGACTGCTCATTAATATTTATAATCATCTTAATCAACAAAACCTAATTATGATTGATTGCATGAAATATTAAAGCTCTCTTACAAGAGACTATTCATGTATATCTCAAGCATATAAATTAGAAACTTAAACTAATGAAATCAAACATTAAATAACAAATCAAATTCATTGAAGGAAACATTAATACTTTCTTACGAAAGGTCATTCGTTAATATTTCAAACATATGAACCTAATAATTTAATCTAATGAAATTCACAAACAAACATAAAATAAAAACCTACCAAAATAAAAGTGTACTTGCTAGGCAATGGGGATCCTTCCAATGATTCACAAGCACGCCAAAAGAGAATTCAAATGTAGAGGATCAAAGAAGCTCTGTTTTATTCATCATCAATTGCAAATTGCAATTACAACCATTACAATGATTCTCCAAATCTAACTTCTTATTACCAACCTATAAGATACTAAGATTCTAAATTACAAATGAAGGACTAGGTTCTAAAATTCTAAAAATTAAGATTACAAATGAAGGAGATAACACTCCTATTTATACAACGAGATGAGATAAAAAAAACTCATAATGATGATCCAGTATTCCCTCTTCAAATCCACATATCTCTCAACCAATGGTGACACATAACCCTATCCTCCATGATATTCTCCATGAGGTCCATGATCTCCTCAAATTCGAATTTGAACATAGAGTGCCACATAAGAATGTCTTGGAAGCTTCCTTTGTACCTACACATGTCAACAAACTCATTCTAATTGTTAGGTACAAGTATATGGATATTATTTACTAAAGTTTAACCACAAATTCACTTAAAAATACTAAGAATTAATAATGTTTTGGAAAACACAATGGTAACCCATTTAATGATGAAAGTGAAGCTGATGAGGTGACATGGTGGTGGAATAGAGGTGAGAAAATGTGTGAATGGAGTGAAAGTGGATGTTGAATGGAGTGAAAGTGGATGCGGTTTAAGGATAATTCTTAGGCCCAACATTATACTTGTACTATATATGCTAGGCTATGAACTTTCAATTAAAAAGGAAATTAACTTATGGAAAGGATTGCAAGGTTCAAATGAAACCTACTCATGAAAAGTTCTAAGTGAGCACACACACACATTCTTTCTCAAAGACTATATCAAATAAATAATCGAATTCGGAGCTTAGGAAGTAAAGGAATTCAAAACAAATATATTCTAATTCTATACTATGAAATCTTTGAAATTCTATTTTATTGGACAAGAAATGAAACTTATTCTATTGAGCTTTGAAAGGAAATGTATTATATTGTTCTTCTTGAAACAAATCTATTCTATTGAATTCAAAGACAATTATAATCTATTCTACTTGAAAGCAAGTATGATCTATGAATTGAAAGCAAATCTAATCTATGACACTTTGAAAGTAAACCTATTATAAAAATAAATAACCATGAAACAGCTGAAATTTTACACTGAAATGAAAAGTGAATGACAGGAATTAAACTGCGTGAAGCCTAGCAAACTATTGCTGTGTGGGTATTAAACAAGAGCTAATCATGACTATCAACTATAAATCTGAGACTAAGTGATAAAATAATAATCAAATAAATGTTTTTAGTTTTTTTTTCCTCAAGCGCTTAACTTGTGGAAAAGCAAAACAAATGAGTAAAATGGCAAGATAAAATCTAAGTTATAAAAACAGAGCATCTAATCTAATTTTGTTTAGGAAAAAGCATTAATCTAAGTGCAATGAAAAACAAAGCTTAAGTAAATCAAATGAAAAGCATGTATACAATTGAACTCACACTTCTGCAGGGGCCCTCTTGAGATGTACGAGGTGAAAGAAACCTTAGATCATGAAAATGAAACTACCAGAAACAATTATAACAATGCCATAATAGAATTTTGTATTAATTGTAATGCGTAAACATAGTCTTTCCCACAACAAGAAGTCTCAAAAATAATATTAGCTTATGAACTATCCCTCGGTTACAAATGAAGCATTTATATAAAGTTTCAAAAATAAACAACTTGAGAGTTTGTTGCCTAAGAACTAGAATCAAGATTGACATCTCAGTCTCTAAATTAAAATAGGAGTCTTTCTTCTCACAATTCACTATTGAAGGAGTGAATTGTGAGAAGGCACACCATTACACAGCATTAATCTTCAATCTTATCTTCAAATCTCACTCGCTTGATTATAGCACTGATTCATTGGATATTTTGCGTGTTATAGGTGTGCCATGGCTACTTTGATCGTAGGTTTGACTTAAGATTTGTGTTGAACCTATGCTCTTCCACATGTGGCCAATAGGTGGATCTCCATCTTGGCAAAATTTGGCAGCTTCCCATATGTTTTGGCCAATTTTTAACACATGCAAACCTATGGAACCTTCAATTCAGCTGCAGAATGTCAGAACAACATCAAAGTATGCATAATTTGGTAGCTATTGTCTAGTTAAACCAATTTCACAAAGTAAAACATATAGACTTGATTTGATAAAGGACATTTACCTCATTAATGTATTTGAATGGCCCAAATGACTCTTAACCAATGGAGAAGATTAAATAGAATGGGAATAGGTGACAAAATAAGTGAAAAAGGAAAGATAAATTGTAAAGAAGAGGATAAATTTGAAGGCTCAACACCAGTGTGCTAGCTTCCCAGATAGTAAGTTTTGGGAGAGCATAAACTTAACAATGGGCAATAGGACCCTTACCTCAGTGTGCTTACCCAAAATGTAGTGACAGAATTTTTTTATAGCCTTAACCAAGGCATACTTATGTTTCTCAATCAATGAGTACTTGAATTCATCACCTGATGGACTTTGAATCTTATAAGCTATAAGGTGCTCCTCAATCATATCATCCTTCTGCATGAGGATTCCAAAAATGGATCCCTTTGTCACATTAGTGTATATAATGAATTATTTAACAAAGTCAAGATTTCCTAGGACAGGTGTGGAGGTTATGGCTTCTTTAATAGTTAAGAACTATCTCTAAGTGTTGGAAAAACTAAGAGGGGAGTTGAATCAGTATTCCTTAGAAATTAGCACTTTTAAAAATTTTCAGAGCATTAGTTAATCTTCAATTATTATTAATGTTTATGCAGTAATAACAATAAATAAAAGAACACAATAGACACAAGAAATTTAGGTGGAAAACCTCCTCCGGGTCAAAAACCACTGAACGTTTTTCTAATAAATTCTTTAATCTTCAGCCCCAATTGAAATGAAAGCAACAACTTCCTAGAATTCTAGAAAAGCATTCTTCTCCAACTCCCACTGGAAGGATGCCCCAACGCCCTGGTTTCTTCGGTAGTCAACTGAATGGATGCCCCAACACCCTAGAAAGCCACAACTCGCCCTAGCACCACCCTACCACCCTGAAGTGTTTACAGGCCTCAACCTGTAGGTGACTTCATTCACCTACCTAGCACCCGATAGAGACAAAAATTAAATACAAAAGTGTGGACTCCCGTACCAGGGACAATGATCCACGATACAATATGATTTACAATGATTTTGACCGAACACACAATCACACTATGACCTGCAACCCAACCATGACATCATCCCAACAGAGACTCCTATACCTCCCAATAATGCTTTTTCGACTCTAGGTAGATTGACTCTTTTATAATAATGACTCTTCCAATGATGACACTTTTACGAATGACTCTTTTACAACTTTACAATGATTACTCTTGGCCTTGACACTTCTTCACAATATACATATGGTTGTCATGTCTTCAAAGGATGTCCCGCTACAATGCTTCCTTTGATTTGATACTTCTGCTCTTGAATTCTTGCTTGAAGTTGTATTTGAATCTTCTTCTACCTGCATGCAAAATTATCCCAGTGAAACCAATCCCAAAACAAAAAAAAATACCCTTCAACTTACCTATGCCTGCAAAACAAATGTAAGTGCATAATAATGAATAAATACAAATTAAAATTACAATGTGTACCTGAAGTGTGCTTGTCACTTTTGTTGTTAACTTGTTGTAGCAGTAGACAAAGACTCCCACTCTTGATAGAGGCTTGGACTCTATGCAAGACTATATCCAAAACTGACCTAAAGATATATACAATAAAAATCGATGACAGACTGTAGACTTGTGGTGGACCAAGTTCTAAGTACAACAACAGAGACCATTCTATAAACTATGAAAAGACAAGTAACATGAACTTACAACATCATAAAGATTTAGCAGACTTGATGTAGCATCAAGAATATGTACCATCAAATGTGTAGTATCAAGAATAGGACATCCGAAATGTGGTATCAAAACTAATTGTGACATATAGAGACGTTGAGATATAACCGAGACCCTATATATACTTACATTCTCCTGCAAAAACATATGTCAGAGATGATACTCATATTTCAAATTTAAACACTAATCATACGTACCTTGCTATAGGAGACTTACCCTTGACTATTGTTGTGTGGTCCTTATTGCAGTGATCCTTGAATGCATGATTTTTCTTGCCTTCTAGGAGCTCGATATTGAATCTGTTGTATCTATGTAATTTCGGATCCCCAGGGTCTGAAATTTCGTCTTGTGGTAGCCCTTTGAGCCCTCTTTCCAACCCCAAAGGTCAAATCAATATTGGATTCTTCAAGAAATAGTTATGCCCAATCTCCCACGATAATCTAATTATAGATTGGTTCAGTAGAGAGAACTTGTACAAAGTGCCACGTGTCACTGTTGGGACCTTCGGCCCTGAAAATGCTACTCAACAAACTACAATTTGTCCTCTTTCTTTGACTATTTACGAAATTTGAATCCAATTCTCAGAGAGAAAGTTATGATGATTTTCCCAACGTCACATGTTTGACATGGAATTCGAGAGCCTGCACAAACCCTAAATTCCTCAGATCATATTTCCAAACATATAGCAAACCAAGATTTGAATTCGGTCACAAGGTTCACTGGGATATCGGCTCAAATGGGTTTTAATTTCAGCTTCTGAAGCTTTGTAGAAAAAAAGGTATAGCGAAAATACCATGATGACTTGTTTGAAGCCACAAAATCCCTACAAGAGGAGGATATGAGGGTCACTATTTATATGAATGTCTTGAGTTGAGAGGGTCCTCAACAAGTGAACATTGGAGGGATTTTAGGAGAAAAAAAAAACATTATTAATTATTTTATATTCAATGACCAAAACCAATTATGAGTGCCATGCCACAACTCCATAGGGTTTTAGCCCTCTGACTAGGGTTACTAACTTCAAACACGAATATATCTCAAACCGTGAAGAATGACTTGGCATGCCATATATCAATGGAAACATCTCAAAGAGTAGAATCCATCTAGAAGATCCTTGACTCATACTAGAGTAAGTTTTCAAGTCAAAATTCCCATGCAAGATCTGGGTAGCCCCTGGTGTTGCTTGGGTTGACATCAATGACAATCATTGATCAACACTAAGAAGCATCATCCCATTGAAAATTTAAATCTTGCTTCAAAATATTATGGATTGGTTTAAAAATTCTAGGAAAATTGCAGATAAAACTTTGAAAAAAGTTAAATTTGCCCATGAAAGATTAAATTTTCTTTTTAGAATTCAGGGCTAGGATATTTTTTATTGCTATAATTCTCTTAAGGTCAATAGTGATTATGGATTCAAAAATAATATTCCCAAGGATTTTACCTGCAGTTACACAAAAGACAAAAATTTTGGGATTCAGAGATATCCCATATTTCCTGCATCTCATAAATATTTTCCCAAGGTGATCAAAGTGATTAGAGCGGCACTTAGAACAGATAGTCAAGTCATCGAGACAGATTTGAATAATCTTCTCGATCAGGTTTTCAAAGGCTATTTTCATATCACTTTGGAAGGTAACCCCTGCATTTATTAGCCCAAAACATGTGTTCATAAGCGAAGGTGCCCCAACGCATAGTAAAGTGGTTATATATTTATTTGCTTTCTTGAGGTGAATCTAGTTGTAACTAGAAAATCCATCGAGAAGGGACACCATTTGTGAACCTATAACCTGTTGTAGGATTTTATCCATGTTAGGAAGGGGGAAGTTATCTTTAACACTTGACTTGTTCAAGGCTCGATAATCCACACATAACCAAATTTCTCTAGTTTTTTTTCTAATTGAGACTAAATTAGCTACCCATTCTGAATATTTAATGGGAAAGATAATGTGGGCAGCACGTATCTTCTCGAGTTCCTTCCTAATAGTGGCTTCAAAGGTGAGGTTTACAATTCCCTGCATTTGTCGAATGAGCTTGGCATCTTCTTAAATTGGCATAACGTGTTGAATGATGCTAGGATAAAAACCACGAAGATCCTTATAGGTCCAAGAAAAGACATAATTAAATTATTTAAAATGGTCAATTAACCCATTATTCTAATATTCAAAGCGTTGGACCCCCATTTGTAGAATCTTGGATTCCTCGGGCATCTCAATGTTAACTAATATTGTTTCACCGATTTTTCGTTTGGATTCCTCCTTAAGTATTTTCTTAGTGTTTAGCACATCATTGGGAGAAAAAGAATTTTCAAAAGGAGAAACCCTAGTTGGGTACTTATTGTCTTTTAATGAAATTATCTCCTTCTTATTGGAATGATTTTGAATGAAACACAAATGCTCTCATCATCAGAAAATACTTGTAGATCTTCTTCTGTTTTTGGAAGATGAGGCCTATATAAATATTGAAGGATACAATCACGCCTTTCGGATAGGATTTGTCTTGAATGACTGGCAGCATATACAACCAAGCGATCAACCAGGGCATTTAACTTTCTTTGTACATGAGTGATATTGAAATCAAGGAGTTCGGATATTTTTTACCAAGCAACCTACATGTATCATTTAGTAATTTTGTTAGATGGAGAATAAACTTTTATGGTTAAATTTGCAATAAGTTATGAATCACCAAATGTTGTGAGATACTTGCAACCCAAGCTAAGAGCTTGTTCGATTCCCAAAAATAAGGCTTTGAATCCCGCCATATTGCTTGTGCAATCAAAATCAATTCTAAATGCATATTGATGCCTTTTACCATGAGGGGAATAAAGCACAATATTTGCATCATTCCCTTCATTGGAAGATGCTCTGTCAAAGTGTAGGTTCCAAACTTGGTCATCTTGATGGACTTCAAGTGGAGTAGGTAAATATTCTTCAGTAAAGAGAGAGTAAATGCCAATATCATCCTTATTATAATTTGCATGAGGTTGAGGTAAACCTTTACTGTAGGGTGAAATCCTCCCTTCTCTTAAGACAATTATGTTTTTTCCATTCTTAGGAAGACTCATATGGTTACCATTTAAAGACAAATACCCATCCATTTTCATTTTCCAATCCCTATCGAGAATGATTGAATAGTTCCTCACTGACATATCCATGATTGGTTATTGCAGGTGGTCCTTATCTAAGGATGTGCACATAGAACTAATGTGACATCTTTGACCTCACCAATGGTTTCTTAAAGAGAATTTTTGAAGGCTAAAACTTTCCTTGGAATTTATTTTCAACATTTAAGGCCCAATTCTTACATAATAAGCCTTGGAATTACATTAGGTCCTGATCTGCCATCAACTAGGCAGAAATATGTGATTTTATCATGAACTTTCAACGTAACATAAAAAGAAGGATTCTTTGCGAAGCTTTGAGGATTATGTACAGCGAAGAATGTATATTTGAGAGATTCCTATTCATATTGTATCTTGAGGGTATGTACAGGAGCAGGCACTCTTCCTTTAAGGAATTTTTTAGTTGTCGTTGTTGCTCAGATATAGTGGCCATATCGAGCAGAGAAGTGTCAACCTTGATGTTGGCCATCTACTTAAGAATATCGAATCAAGCTAAAGCTTGAATAGGAAGAGGAGGGTTTGGAATTTACATATAGAGATGAGGATGAGTTATTTATGTTCAAGCATAAAAAATAGGGGTTGGGATTATTCTGATTTTCAACCTGTTTTAAAGGTTGACTTTTAATGTTTCAACCTCTAAAAGAACTCCTAGTTTCGATGGCCATTACTTCATCATCATTCACCCAATCTAAAGTTGCAACCATAGAATCAACCCTTTTGCCAAAAAATTCTCTCTCACGCATTTTTCTTAATTTTACAAGTCTTTTCGTGGTGGTACTCCTCACAAAAGTTACATAGTGGCCGGGAGAAGAGAGCATTTGGTTGATAGATTTGGGTATGATTTCCCATAAGTGTTGAATATGAAGCCTCAGCATGAGGTTGTGTTGAGATTCTTCTTTCGAAATAAATCATCCAATTACTCATGTCTTGCATGAGTTGAAGGATCAAGGACATCTCAGATTGTTTCGAAGAGTCTTCCAATGGGAGACCAATATGTAGTTATTGTTCTTCATATTTCAAACAAATTTGAAGGGCGTACCCCAAATTATCGACGTTCTTTCTTCCAATCGGTGATGATAGGGAGGAGATAAGTTTCTATAATAATGCATCATAGTATTTATTTTATGGCCTGATGATCTCAGGTATTTGATTGTACAATTTAGCGAAACATTGATTGAAATATTTGATTGATTCACCCTTTGTAAAGGTGGCCTTGTTGTATTATTTTAAGAGATAAAAGGGGCTTCATGGTTGATTGTAGGTGGATTTGAACCAATAGCACAACTCTTCCCAGGTCAAGAAAACCTTTTAGGCAACTTAAAAAAATCAGTTGTTGCTTTCCCTCATAAAAATATAACAAAGAGGTGCATATAGGTTTCATTATCATTGGTGCCTATGTTATGAAAACCATTTGAGAAGGCAATCAAGTGTTCATTAGTGATAATAGTACCGTCAGCTAAAAAACTTGGAAGATGATATTTAAATTTAGGAAGAGGGGTATTCACAGGTGTAATATTTAATCATGATGGAACATGCCATGGGGTCATGACTAAACCTTCTTCAAATTGAAATAATCCATATTTTTTTATTATCTTGCTAGGTTTAGTAGTAGATTGAATAGGATTGTAAGCGGAATATGAGTTGTCAATTGATATGGAAGATGATGTAGTAGATGTAGATTGCGATGAAGAAGAAGAAGAAGAAGAAGATTGAGTGGACACTTGTTTTCCATACATGGCTATGCGCACTTGAGAAGTAGTTATTGAAGAAATAGTAAGGTTTTGAAAGAACTGGCGATGGGATTCTACAACAAGAACAAATTTTCGTCTTTGGAACTCGTCGATAGGATTATTCTTGGGACTTCCTTCACGAATTCTCCTGGAGAATCAAGATTTGTTGGTCAAAAGCTAGTTATCTTTCCTCAGGATGCTCCTAGAGATGCCTTTTTAAGGCTTCTTTGTGCTCTTGTGAGTCAATGTCCCATGTTATAACAACCCAATATTGTGCAAGTTCAACGAAATAATTTGAATTATTAAGGGTGTAATCAAATAAAGAAAGTGCAATATTCCACTGATCATTCAATTGGATTGGAGGACTTGGTTGATTAGGGGATTGAATGGTCATATAGCTAGAGAGATTGATATACCAAGGATATGTGGATTAATATCCCCAATGGAGTTGCTAAAAGATGTTGATGGAGGAAGTTTTAACACTTCACTGATAGACCATCAAATCTCACTAGTGTGTGAGATAACGAGAGTAGGCCCAATGCTTAACACCCTTGGTTTTGTGATTTGTTATTTATTTAAAACAATTATTTACAACAAGGAGAATATAAACAGTATAATACATATTTCAAAAAAATGCAAGGATGTGCAGTGTGAACAATATGTAACAACAAATAAAAGAAAGATATGAGCAGCATTATACTAAAATAAAATATAATTTTAGGAGCAGACTTAAGAAAGTGCCCCGTCGGCCAAATGTCTATGTAGACATGTAATAGATTTAGATATAAAATTCATAAACATTAAAATAAACTTAATCATAAACTATTCCTAAAAGTAAGTAAACAGAAAAAGTATGCAGAATAAAGATGGTTGAAAATGATTGATTTTATTAATAAAATGTGAGTACAAGTTGCTATTTGGCTAGTTTCTACGAGAAATGTTGGCCAAAACTTAGTTCAAAAGTATCCATGACATAAAAGACTCACACAAAGACACTTGGATAACAAGGATAAATTTAAACGACATTAAAAATACTTATGAAACTTCTCTGATATGTCAAACTCAGCAAGTTCTCTGGAAAAATATTTGCTATTAGCATTGATTTAAAGAAAAGAAAACCTTCTATTAGCATGAAAAATACATGAAATAAAGACAACCTAAGAAAATCACAAAAGGAAGTGATCCAGGTGGCTCACGAATGGCTCAAAATTCAAAGTATTCAGATTTCGTCGAAACCAAAACTAGAATGTAGATCTCGTCATCATGATTTCAACGACGCAGACGTCACTCAAATCTAACTTCGTATGTGCAAGTTATTCGCAGTAAAAGTTCATGTCAAAAGGACTAGTACTTCTGTCACTAGCTAAAGTTGGAGGCTCACTAAATCTGGCAGACCGATTAAATTTCGCAGAATCTGCTAAATTTGGTGGCAGTTAACTAAGCGACATTTTGACACTTTTCGGCGAACGGAAATGATGAAATTGTCACCTACTTAATTTTGTCGGTGACCTGTAAAATCTGGCAAGATGGTTTGACTTGATTGTTTAAAAAAAAAAAAATATATATATATATATATATATATATAGGGTGGCGAGCCTCCAACCTAGCCACCCCACATGTCATATTATATTAGAAAAACATATGTTGTATGAGGGTCGGGGCCCACGGCTCTGACCTGGGACCCCTCCTCCGGCCGTTACAACGACATTCATATATAACACATTGGGCCACGACCGTTACACAAACATGTTATAACTGGGGCCAGCAGGGATCGAACCCACCAGGCCGAACCAACCATACTACCCAACGGGCAGCCCCACATATCACATATTCAAACAACATCCCAAGAAACACTTAAAAATAAACGCCAAATAAAATAATAAGCGGGAGGCCCACATGTTTGATCCCAAGACCTCCTCCAACCAATTTCCAAATTTGTTGTCAACCAACCATGAATCCAGGTGGTCGAACTTTGTATAGTCTTCCACCCACATAATATATAAACTGAGATTTTCATTCGCCCAATGGAGAGAATGAATGGAGGCCAAGAAGGAGAGAAAAACCACGAGTGGAGGGGAAACACACCCACGTGGACCACAATTTTCAAGGAGAGAATATTCCAAAGGAACATTCCCTGAAATATTCCATAGAATATTCCACAAAATATTCCTCATGCAAAATCTATGAAGAATCTTGGAGATTCCTTGGGGGCAAAATTTTGACTGTGTCAAAAATATGTTGAGTTAGTACTCATATGAACCAGTTTTTCACCAGTAGTCTAACAGTGCAGTCCATTTCTTCATCTGAGCATCAGATTTTTTGCTTGTGTCTAGAAGAGAATCTTGTGAGGAATCTTTCACGGGGAGCCCATATTTGACCATGACAGAAAGGGGTCATGTTTATACCTAGATTTCACAATTTTTCACAAAGGAACACGATGGCGCAAGTTGTTTCTTCATCCAAGTAGCCAATTTTCAGGTCGTCATCAAACTTGGAGGTATAAGGTGTATTTTTATTATGTGTTCATTCGATTTTTGTTGAGACTATGATATGAATTTGATCAACAGATTCAAGAGGTCCATTTTTATATCATTGTATGGGAGAGGTGTATTTATGCCATCTTGTGTAAAAGGATCATTGTATGCCACTTATGTGAGAGATTGTTCCTTTTTCATGTTGGAGGAGAACGACTTGTGACTGAGTTTTCTCTTATAGGAGAACGTCTCTTGGGAGAGACATGCCACTCTAGATAAGGGGTTCATCCTTGTATTGACAAAGATTGCATCTTGTACTCATCATCTTCTTGTAAAGACTAATGAAGTGGCCTCCCCACTCTCGACCCTTGGCTCAAAGACGTAGTCCACACTGAACAAACTTCGTTATCATATCCTGTGGTATGTGTGCTTCTTGTTGATGGTTTGTTGAAGTGTTGTTTAGAATATGCATTGCTCATGATTTCACATGCAAATATGTGTCAGTAAAAGGTCCTGTATAAAGGATATTTTTGTTTGAAAGCACTCACAAAAATTTCTTGGATCAAGAAGTGATGATTAAGCTCTTCTACTTGTCTCTCCTTAGAAAAATTATGTTGCCACCAAATAGGTAAGCCTCTTGTACTCAAGAAATTAAAGAATCAGAAAGAAATAAAAAAAGACAACCTTCAGATCTGGTGCATACCTCTCCTCATTGGTTTTGATCCCTTCCTTCATAGCCTTCTTCCCTTTTTGTAGCCTCTTGAAATAGTTAGGGAGCCCAATTATTTTAAGGATTAGTTTCTCTTTTACTTAAATTATTTGATTCTTTTTTATTATTCGATGAGAAGGGTTCTAAAGGAATTATTAATGAACATTTGTTTTGAAATATGTCTTGGTAGGTGGGGCCCCCCTCATGTGACTTATGAACATAAACACACCATTGTGACTCCCATATATAAGAGTAAAACATAAAACAATAATTTGAATGAAATAAAGTGCCACATCATTCATATAATGTAATATGAAAAATATCTGTTGTGCCTCCCCATGTAAACATGCATACATATAACCATCAAAAAATCAACACATAAATATACTATATTAACATGAAATATCTACTTGTAACTCCTAAAATAGTATGTAATCAAATATATAAATGCCCCAAAAATAGAGTGTTGTCTTAAAATAAACTACAGTGAAAATGTGTTGTAGAATGTGCCAAAAACAGAAGTCCATGTGAAAGGAAGAAAGTTGCAAAGTGTATTTTAGAATATATCCTGAAAATAGAAATATGCATGAAATCTAAACAATAAAGTAAATTTGTGGATTACATATTCCTAGGATGCTTAGGATCTTTAGTATATCTATCATCTAACTTTTTGGCTTTATTGTCTTCTTTTTTATCCTAAGCATGTATCTGTGAAAACATATCCTCAACGAAAATCTCTCTCCTATCACGCATCCCAGAAGCAAAGGTGTGGGAATGTAAAGAGGTAGGCTCTGATCAAGAGAGTGCAGGGGATATAAAAGGAGGAAGCTCAGCCACAACTATGAAAGGGGGCTACTGCAAAGGCTAGTTATGGTGTTGAGTCATAACTTGTGAAGCAATTGAGGGCATTCAGTGAGTGGAGGTAAAATGAGGCATTGTATGATGATATATGGATGGTTATCATGCATGTCCAAAAGGCTATGGATTGGAGTTTGGGTTCCATCCATCAAATAGAGGTGGTTGTTGTTGCTCTAGGGACTCCTGCTATGGAATCTCAACAATACTAGGGTGTGGTAGTGGCATGTTTTTAGAAGACTGTGGAGTGGGTTGATGGGGTGGTAAGCCTCCTAGGTAAAGATGGCCTATCTTAAGTGAGTTGATTAAACTCCTAAGAGTTAGCGTCAAAATGGATAGAAAATTAAATTCTTTTGTTCAAGGGTTCCCTCCACAACACATTTCCACGTATTCCATGCCCCCTTTTGTGATTATGTGAAACAATCTAACATATATAATGTTTCATAGTGGTAATATAAATATCCAAATGAATGTGTCGAAACTTTATTTCAAAACTACACACCCACCCAAAAAAAGCATGGCCTTTGAGTTGACTTTAAAGGTGTAGTAATGGAAGAAATATCATTCATTATACTAGAAATATAAAAAATAACACATTGATATATGTGATGAAATATTTTGTGTTACTAAAAATGGAAGTTTACATATATGAAATTACAGACCATCATGCCTCAGTGTTATGGATATTTTTCCAGTCCTTGTTGTGCGCTATAGGAACTTTTCATGCAATGTAGGGACCACCACACAGACACAAGAAGGTAGAAAGTGTCTATATGACGGACATGCAGGCTTCTTTCTTTATATAATTTATTTGTAAAACTAAGTGTGCATATTTCAAAATATGAACTTACTTTGACTTGAAAGAAACAATTGGCTCATCACTCGTGAGGGAGTAAGCTAAGAATATGTGTTCAAGGACACATAATCTATTCAATTATCTAACTCAAAATAAAGGGTTGGGTTTGATTTATAAGACGGACATTCTTTCTTGCCAAATATTTTTAGCTTTTCTTCTTAAACAAAAAAACCCTTTAGGTAAACCATAGAGCATGGTAAAAGTTCAAAAAGAAAAACTTTATTATAAGCTTAGTAAATGAGATAGCACAAAAATTATGTGCAATGCAACACAGAGTTGTATGAACCATGTAGATAAGGTTGTTTGGAAATCAAGAGGACAATGAATATTTTGATACGTTCTAGATCGGAGAAGATTGATACTAGAGTGTGTTAATATACAGAGGAACCTTTTACTAAGATGTGTCCAAGCCTTTCATGTGATGTGCATGAATTTAAAGCATAGGAGGTAGGGTCTATTTTTCATGACTAACTAAGAGGGAAATGAAAATCCAATCCTCACCGGTATGAGTAGACATACTTGTCTTTCTATATATATATATATATATATATATATATATATATATATATATATATATATATTGTAACACCCCCCTCCCCACATTTACCCATTTTTACAAGCCCTCCAAGTAAATGTGAAGCGAAGTGCCACTATGACATGACCTGACCTCCAAGCTCTAGTTAAGGAAGTGGGGCCGACAAAATGACCACCGAATGATAACTCACAACATCCCTCAAGGCTCCAGGAGACTCAGGGGCCAAATAACCACCCCAAGTGTCCAAAACCTGAGTTGGGGCTCCTTTTCATTGACCTAGACTCCCAAGTGCATGCATGACAACGCTTGGGTGTGGTTGAAAGCCTCCAACTGCATGCACAACACTTCCTCCATGCGGTTGTGACCCAACTTGCCTAGTTCAGAGGGTGCGATCTCAAGATCTAAGCCACAATTCTAGGTCAACCTCCAGACCACTACCTAGAACTGCCTGAGACTTGTCATAAAGATAAATGACATAATGAAAAGGATAAACATAAAAACTTGAGTTAGAAAATTGACCTAGACAGACCAACACATACTAGGCATTCCGCTAAACACATGGTAAACATGTAAGCTACAATTCATGAATGCATATCTAAGTATAAATCTTTGTTCTTTAGTTATGAATCACCGAGAAGGTTTAATGCCCTCTCAAGTAGTTGCAATTACGCTAGTTAGTCCATGCATTCATCAACTTATCATGTATAACAAGAGCCATAACTAGAACATATTATAGAACCATGCTTATAACTAGCATATAACTAGAATATTAACCATGAAAGAGCATTTATCAAAGACACATAATAACAAGTATAAATGTTCATAGAGTATAATAGAAAAGTAACTCTTATTAACTTATGCAAAATCTAACCAATTCAGGGACTTCCACGTACCACCCAACCATAGATTGGGTTGAGCCAAAATTTTCTTTTAGCCAATCACCCTATAACATATTCCAGGCATGAATGTGGGATATCATGGGATATACCAAGACATAAACAACCAAGGGAAACCATAGGTTAAACCACCTCCACCCTCAAACTACCACCATCTCGCCAAAACTGGTCAAGATATCACAAAACCATAACAGGCTTGGATTCCTTAAAATTCCTTCACCATCCCTTGAGGAATTTGCTTATCTCCACCCATCTATCGAGGGTTCCCGTAGAAAACCATATCCACCCCCAACCCTTGGGAATTTTCTTGAGACCACCTCACCTAGTTCCAAAATCTTCCGGCAATCCAAAGCTCAACCAAGAAATCAATCCCATCACACCATAACTATCCAGGAAATGGCAAGGCAAAGTTGAAACCATTGTCTAACCAGGCAAAATCCATGCCAATGACAACAAATGAACGAAATAAATAAATGCATGTACCATGCATTCACACCTTAGCTAGGAAATCACACATGCTACCTATTACCTGCAAAATTCTCCTAGTGAAGTTGTTGATCCAACCTTCTCCTTGCTTTCCTTGCTTGTCCTTTGCCTTCTTTCTCCAATCCAAGTGAATTCCCAAGCGCTCTGAGAATTCTCTAAGTGTTCAAGAGTATGAGAGAATAAAAAAGAGCTCCAAAACTGAAATGGCAAAAGATTGTGAACTGATCCTCAGAAGCCTTTTTATCATTGAGGCCTCTATTTTCTTTAGTTTCCTTCAATTTCCCTCTCATGCAAATTTGTGTCTCTTCACCTTCTTTTTCTCCTATTTTCCTTCATTTCATAAATAAAATGTCAATTAATGTCTCTTTTCCCTTTGCCAGTGTTTTTATCAATTTCCTTAGCCATTAATAACCGAAAGTATTACCCACTATAATGTTTTGCCCACCATTCAGTTTGGAATATGTGTCCCATGACCTAGATCTTATTTTTCCTTTATTAACCTTTATTACACAATCTTTAACCCAAGGATGTAACATATATATAAGACAAAACTTCTCAAGCTTCCACTAGTCCTGAGAGGGCACAAGGAAATTTTCCATTGTTGAAATCAGGACCTTAACTCGGCTTTTATGCAAAAAATGGTGTGTGAGGGGCTTTCCATGGCATGAGACTTGGGTCGACTGCTCACTCGAGGGTGGTCACATAAATGAATAGAAGACCTAACATGTTGAAGCGGGTTTTGAATTCATACCCTACAAGTGTAAGCTAGTGTTTGAGTGTAACAAAAAATAGTGACCATGAGTATAGTGTGAGCTCATATATTTGTGTGCCCTTGTGTCAAAGATAAGAACGAGGGAAATAAATAACGTTCATCATGCACATAGCGAAAAATAGTCTATCCGATAAGAACAAAATGAGTGAAAAGAGAATGAATTTTACTCATGGGAGCAAAGAACAGGTAGTATTTTCCTTCTAGTTGCAAGTCATGGCCCAATGGCATAAGGGTCATTTAGCTTGATAGACTTTAAGGCTTGAAACTCTGAATCTTAAAAAAAGGGGGCAAAAGGAATTTTAAAACACAAGAAGGAACATATTCATTAACCGGACATTGTCACGTTCACTTCAGCAACAAAAATCAATAGCAATGCAACTCGGAAATATATTTTCGTTTTCATGAGAGCTCAAATAAAACAACACACAAGGTATGAAAATCATGGGAAGAATGTTGACAATGGTCTTAACCCACAACGAGAACAATAAATATATGAGACCGAAATATAATTCGTCGTGCACAAGCATGAAATTCCATGAACATACCTCAATCCAGCACTTAATTCCATGAACATACCTCAATCCAGCACTTAAACGGTGAGGAGGTGCAATTACGGGTTGTTCTCAAACTTCTTGATTTCGCCAGCAAAGGTTTTTGCAAGCGCTCCAAGCTCATACCAAACCATGCTAAATTGATTCTCGCTACCATATTAAAGCGAATATTGCCAGCTACCATTTGGCTCAGTTATGTTTCTGAAGCACGTTCCGTCTATTAATTCACTAAGTTGACAACCATCACGTGTGTACCAACAAATTCATATATGTTGTGAACATCAAAAAAATATTATGACCTACCAAATATCGTACTCGTTATAACCTGTGTTGTCCACTCAGTAGGCTTCTATTGTATCTGTAATATCTCACATAGTTATATGTTTTAATTTGTGCCACATGCAATGTGTCATTCACAAGGCTTTGGCATTTATTGGATATTGACTTCAACAAAAATCGAAGTTAAAATGGTTGTAAAAAGAAAAGAACTTTTGGGGGCTGAAAAACATTTTATGTTTTTCAAAATAGGTGTAGAGAGGCAGAGTTATGGGACTGGAAGACCACTCAAACTCTTTTTGGGCTTCTAGTGATTCCGGTGATTCTCTATGGTTGTGCACTGTGGGCTAGCAGTACCTCCGACCAGTGGAGACAAATTGAGAAAATTCAGAAGTGTTTGATTACATACAAATTTAAGATTAAAAGTGTAGTTCCTTATGATATCTTGTTAAGTGAAACAGGGACGGCTCCTATTGAAGCAATTGCTATGGTGCCAGTCATAAGGTATTTAAAAAAAATTGAGCAAATGGAAGACGATAGATGGCCTAAGGTTGTCTTTAATGATAGATTGTGCAAGAGCAAAAAAACTTGGATGTAGCAAAATAACAAATGGTTTAGTAAATGGGGTATTTTCTTGAACGCGTGTCCCATAAACAATAAAGAGATAAAAGCTTTTGTTATGGAAAAGTTCCACAAACGTACTTGGGATAAGGAGCTAGGGAGAAAGAAAAATTACTATATTGAAGTGTTTAATCCCACTCATAACCATTAACCAAAAGCATACATAGAGGCCAATATCTCTTAGAGAGCCAATATTCTTATTGCTTAATTAAGGATTAATTCTCATCAACTTCGTTGTGAAATAAGACGCTAAAAAAGGCCAAAGAAAGTGTGGGAGGAAAGGGTATGCATTTTTTGTTCTTCCGGAAAGGTGGAAACATAAAAACATTTCATTTTAGAATGTGAGGCCTTCAAAGACAACAGGGAAAGTTATGCAGATATGTTGGCAGCTAGCTCTTGTGATAATCTATTTAGCGACGGGTTTGTCGAGACGCTGGGAGCATTTATTATGAAGCTTCACAGAAAAATGGTTGAATACATCAAGCAGATGAAGAAGCAATCTGTCCCATAGGCTATCTTTAGCCTCGTGGACGTTAAAATAATTTATTTCTTTCTTTCTTGAATAATCGCTCTTAATATTCTTTATTACCTTTGCATCGGGCACTGATAGTCTAGACTTAGTACTACGTAGGTTTTGTAATGTGTTATGTTGTGAGTTTAAAGTCTCACTTTGTTGCAATACTATAATTAATAATATAGTTCGGTTAGTGACTTGTTGGGTTAGTTATGTGTCAAGCGAGTTGTTGTTGGGTTTTTTAAGGATACCAAAAAAAAAGAGATTCTACGAAAGAAGACGTAATTGTTGATTTGTTGGGTTCTTTTGGGATACTAAAAAAAAAGAGATTTTAAGGAAGAAGACATAATTGTTGAGAAAATCACGGTGACTACTAAGGGAGATACAATATCTTTGATGCAACAAGGGTGCCTTGAATAGTCTCCACAGCAGTCGAACCTAGACCATCCAAACCATAAGTGGGTGCAAAGTCATTTTTCTTGGAACTTTAATCAACAATATCCTAACTTCCTGAAGGGACACTTCATGAGTCCAAACCCTTTGGTGACTTTTGAATCCATTTTTTCTTGATCTACCCAATAGAGAAATCCTCTCCCAAATGGTCATAGGAATGGCGACTTGCACAAGTATACAAAATTACTTCACAATCTAAGGCTCGGTTATGGGTCTTTGTCCTAAGTTGAATGGCGATAGAATATGGAAGGTGTGATGCCAAGTTTAATCCCACAAGTATTCTATCCATCACCATGTAGCCTCTCTTTTTGTAGGAGGAATCAACTTCACAAAAGAACCATGATATGCTTCCAATTTCCCTAAAACCTTCCTCTGACTAAAATTGCAAAGGAAGGGCTGGAATCCAGACCCATACGAGAACCACTTAGAGTCATTCAAATTGGGCATCAAAATCTACATTCCAATTCTTCATATATAAATCCTAATTCCATTGCCATCGGTGTTGAAGCAATGTGTTTACATCCTCCTTAGAATATGTAATCCAACCCATCCAACCCTTGGCTAGAATGATACAGTGAGGAAAATATCCTAGCACATGAGAAAAGTGCTTCGCCGTCTAGTTTCGCATAACTGCCATGTCCATCCTTTTACTAGTGAAACAAGTGATAATTGAAGCTTCTTCCAATTTCTAGATATCATTCAACTTGATGTCGACACCCAGGACCAGATTTGGCTCCTCAACTTTCCCTTTCACACCATTTTTTCTTGGTTTTGGGGCATCCTTCCTCGCCACCTAAAGGGAAGGTGATCGACTATTTCAAGTGATACCCCCACTAACAATTTCCAAGGTAAGTAGGTTGCAAGGGAAACTGAAAGAGGCAGCCAGGAGATAGGGATCAATAATTGGTAAAAAGGTGGAAAGGATAGTCAGATCCTTCAAAGAGAAAACAATTGGAGATAGAGATGATAAAGGCTTGTACATAGAAACTAGTTTTAGTGAAGGGATCAAGAGAAGTTGAATCGAGAGCTATGAAGCTTAGGTGGGGGTGTTCTAATGGAGAAAGAGGTGAAGGAGAAGGGGGTTGATCAAGAGAACAAGAGGGATCCTTTAGGAAAATAGCAAGCAACGTGGAGGTGGAATAGGGCTTCGTACCAAGAGGGGAGCCCTTGGATGTCAGAGAAAGCTCTCGAGGTGTCAGAGGAGGCATAGAAATAGGCTTACATGGAATAGTCCAAATTTGGAGGGCCTTGTAAGAGTCCTCTGAATAGTTGATAAACTCCACTTTTATGCCAAGACTAGTGAATTCAGGTGCCCATTGGGCCCAACCTCTGACTAAAACCGAAACACTTGTATGCATCTATTCACAGTCACTGTAACCTCTTCAGAAAATTTTCACCAAATGAATACCTTATACTTTTCTTTAGGATAAGTATGCTTTCCCAAAGCACATCCCATAGATTCTTATGTAAATTTCCTTGATTTGAAGAAATTATTTTCTTAGAATTTGGATTAATGATTTTTTTTATTCGGCTAAAATTTTTTCTTGCAAAAAAGAGTTTAATGATTATCCCATCAATATTCCATATTATCCACGCCCCCATGGGTGCGGTTCGTTGGTTAGCGAACATACTGCTAAGGCATTCTTGCTGTTGTGTAGGTCACATGTTCAAACCTCATCTTACACATGTGTTGTGCTTTGGGGTAGTGCAGTTGCACCTGGAGGTTATACTGGTAGTCATCGGGGATCGGCCCCGTGTCATGCGAGTACACGAGCCAAAGCATTACCAATTCCGCCAGTTAAAAAAAATTCCATTTTATTCACATAGTTGTATAAACTTCAATCCAATAAATATGGATCCATTGTTTGTTATAAACTATTTTGGGATACCAAATCATGATAGAATATTTTCCTTCAAAATATGTATCAATCAACTTCTGGCCATTTTATGGAATAGTTAGTGGTAGTAAAGATATATGAATGCCCCTTGCTATATTTTCAAATTTATTGGTCCAATAACATCTATCTCCCACTATGATAATGGAATTTCAGATGTGATTGGTTTCAACAACATAGCCCTTCTTTTCACTGTCTGTGAGAATTTTTGACATGGAACACATTTTCTAATTATTATGTAAGCATATTTAGATAAGGTTGGCCAATAATTACTAGCTTTGATTACTTTATGAGCATGACTAGATGAGTGAAGTGTCCACCAGAAATTCCCTCGTGAATTTATGAAGAAGTTTCTAATACCTTTGGGGATTTGGGCATGAGAGTAACATTCCATCAAAATTACTTATAAATAAAATACCAAAGATCAAAACATAATTGTTGCTTTTCATTTTTGAGGCTCCTCTCCCCTTTGAAGTCATTCTCACCAAGACTTGTCTATATTTTAAATAGAAAATAATATCTTTATACCAGTCACATCTTAAAATAGCAGGATCATCTTGATCATCAACAATAATGATATTCACAACTTCAATAACAATGATTAACTTGCACAATCATTGTCCCTTTGTTGCCTTTATAAGCTTAACTTTTAATTCATATTCTTCTAATTTTTCAAGCCGATTCATCCATTTTCCTTCGTTAAATTGATGGCTAAGCATGGTATTAACAACAGGGTTTGGTACATAGGAAATAACATGAGTTGAAATGATATAATTTCTAAAATGGGTGACTACTTTGACTAAGAGAGTCTATTTTTCCAAATCTGAATACTTTCAGTCATATTCATGTAAACTTATGCTCATGAATGAAATAGGAAACCCTTCCCCTTTTGTATTTTTTTGAGTAAGAACGGAAGCAATAGTTTCATCAAAAGAAAAATAATAGAGTATGTAATCTCACTCAAAATATGGACTTAACAAGATTGGGGTTGTAGTAATAGCCTACATAATATTTGTGAAATCGATCGACATTTTCGATGTCCACTCAAAGATATGATCAATTTTTAATAACCTATTGATTGAGTTTACTATTGAAGCATAGTATGGTATAAATATTCATACAAAATTAATATTTCTGAAGAATGATTGCACTCATGTTTTTAAAGTTGGAGGTTGTAAGCCATTTATAGGTTTTGTCTATCTGAGTTTATGCATATTCCTTCTTTGCTTACTATATGACCCAAATGTTTTCTCTCCAAGATCGCAAATAGACATTTCCTAGGATTAAGGGATATACCATATGATCTACAAGGCTATAACACTTGTTAGAGATGTCTAACATGTCACTCTCTTAATTTTAGATGAACAGTCACAACATCTTGATAATCTGCCATGAACTTTCCTATCATATCTTTAAATGTGTAATCCATAGCTATTTGAAATGTCATTTCGACATTTTTTAATCCAAATTTCATCCTTGCATATGCAAGCATCCTCCATGGTGCCACAAATTCAGTCTTATATTAATCACATTTATTAACTAACACTTGTTGAAGAAGAAATTCCATATTTGGTAGTGGATTATTGTCTTTTATAAATGCTTTGTTGAGATCATGAAAATCTACACAAAGATGGATTTCACCATTTTTATTCGTGACTACTACCAAATTGAATATCCATTTAGAATATCTTATTAGAACAATGATATTATCCTTTTTAATCTTTTCAACTTCAAGTTTGTTCAAAGGTTTCAACTTTGGATTTAATATTTTGGCCTTTGGTTTGAAGGGTTCAGTGACTTCTTTGAGTGGTATAGTACGTTCGAAAATATATTTATCATACTCTCTTAGATCATAATATGTCCAAGTGGAGACATATTAAAACTCCTTGAATAACTTAAGATACTATTGTGCTTCTTCTTCAATACAATTTATTCCCAAATTGAAGCAGTTAGGATTGTTTGTCATGCCAAAATTAATTTTGTGTGCATCCTAGACTTTTCTTAATGAAGATTCTTCTTTCAAATTCCAACTCAATGGCTGATCATTTTTTGTGAATAAGGATTCGAATGTAACATATTTTTTAGGAAGAGAAATTCATTTTGAAACTTATACTTTGTTCCTTGACATTTTTCTGGAATCATCTGGACTTGGTTGGTCCGATGATAACTTTCCTTCATCAAAAATAATTCCTTAACATGTTCGTTATTTTCAAATATTTGTCAATAGTCCTCATTATCAAGTACAAAAGGATGACATATCACTTCCACATGAAGTGAGCTTTGAGATGCATGGTCTCTTGGATCGAAGGAATCAACTTCTTGATTCTCTTCTTATGGAATGAAGATCATATTAAAAGAATTAAAAATTTTCAAGAATGTCGCAAACTCTTTTAGCATATGCTTTTATTCACTCCTTTTTTATTTTACTTTTTTCTTGATTTGATTTATTAACTATTTGGAATCTCCTTTAACAATCAAAACTTTGATATGCATTTGGGTGGCCAAGACTAATCCTTGAACTAATTCTTTGTATTATCCTTCATTATTCGTGCAAGGAAACTATAATATGAAAGCTAGAGGATAGATTTGAGAATTAGGACTTTTAAATATTATCCCCACCCCAACTCTAGCACTGGAACAAGCACCATCAAACTATATTTTCCAAGGTCCTTGAACAATGTTATCTTGACTTTGATTTGTATATTATGTGTTGAGAACTTGGATCTATGTAATTATGTGCAAGATCTAATTCTTTCTTCTCAAAGGGGACAGGTATTCTTTTCTCTCTTAGAATTGTAATGAGAGATCCCTATTTATTAGGTAGCATCATGCAAGTTCCATCATTCGTATATATCTATCAATCATAAATCACTAATCTTGACCAAGAACAACTCCATAAGCAGTCAGTATATCAACTACAATTACGGTGAAGGCTATATTTATATGAGGAGCAAACCTTATCTATGCATAGAAATCTTTAATTTCACCACAAGTGGTAACTTTTCTTGAGTCAATAGCATATATTCTTTCTCCATCTTCATAGTACTTAGTACATTCTAATCCCAAATATTCCATAATAGAGAGTGGCATTATATTGTTCCTAGCATCATTATCAACCATGAAATTCGCCCGATCGGGGTGTGATAGAGAAGAGGAGGTGGGCTAGAGGCGATGGGAGGTGGAGATGTTAGGGATCATTCAATCAGGTGCAAGGACAGAGAGCACATTGGGATGTGGGGGAAGAGGACAACAGGAAGGGCAGGAAGAAGGATAGGGCAGGGAGGAGGAAAGCTCAGAAAGAAGACAGGTGTGGTTGAGAATGGAAGGAAGAGAGGAAGGCCTGGGGGCTAGCAAGTGAGCGAGCAGATCAAAGCCAGCAAGTGGCAGGAGTACAGAGAAGAACCCATGACAGGAGCAGCTGGAGGCATAAGGGAGTTAATGAGGGACAGAGCTGGAAGCGCCAGAGGGTCATCATTCCGAGGAGTAGGAATGAGGGAAAGGGCGGCAGGAGAATTAGGAGGACAGGTGGGAGGTGTGACGAAAGATAGCAGGGACAACGGTTAAAACAAAAGGTAAGTGAGAAAGAGGATGGTTGCATGTAGAAGGAGAGAGCGAGGGCAAGATCAAAGAAAGGTGGTGGACGCAGGCCGGTGGATGCAGCCGCATCAACTCAAGTCGATGGTATGTATTCCTCAATATCCTTAACATTAGAATTACAGTAATGCCAATTTCAGAGGTACTGGGGAAAGAGACTTGGGAAAGTCAGGACTCAGAAAGAGTCGGAACCAGGGTTTCTTGGAACACTAACTGGGTCAGGAACGAAGATGAAAGGGAGAGAGAAGTAAAAGATAAAGAAACACCTTTGAAAAAAGCACAGAGAGGGAAGGAGGGAGGTTGGGGAGAGAAGAGAGAACCTGGTAAGAGAGAAGGCAGAAATAATATAGCTCCGGTTAGGTGGCTCCTGAGGCATGGAGGGATAATTTAGGTAACTGGTATAGAGGGGAAATTATCCTGGAGGCCACAGTAGCTAAGATAAGGGATAACTGGGCTGCTGAGAAACCTAACTGGAATATCCAGAATAAGACTGAGAGGATAATCAAGGGCTCAATTCGAGTGAAGACAATAGAGAGGAGCGAGAATGGAAAGAAGAAACCTCGTGCAAAATAGAACAGGGACAAGGTCTCCCTTTGTAGACTCCCCGGTAGGTCTTCTAAGGTAAACCATCTGAGTGAGGGTAGCCAGGGAGAGATGAAACTAAGAGAAGAAGATTTGAGAGGCCGCAGAATGCTAACCCAAGAACTGTCAGGGGGAAATCTGAGGGAGAAGGGAGGCAAACTCAAGCTACCAGGACTTGAGCGAGAGACCAAACCCGGAACACTTAAATATAAGACAGAATGGGAAGTATACTTTCAGATTACTAATACTTCTTATGGTATTGTTTTAGGTATAATTATAATCTGCATACAACACAGTTTGGAGGCAAGCAAGCATACAGAGGAGAGAGAATTGGGCGAAGAAAACTGCAACCGGGACAAAGCAAGAATGGCGAGAGAAGGAAAAGAGGTGGCTAAAAAGAGCAACAGAGGAGCAGGCAAAGTAGGGAAACGAACCACCGAGGGGGTGGGAACCTCCAGCAGAGACCAACGCAAGTGAGGCAGGAAGACGGGACAGGAGCATATGAAGACCCTTATCGATGCGTACATGGCTGGTAATCCACCCGAGGTAAGAGCGCAAATAGCGAGATGGGAGAGGGAACTAAATGACAACATCACCAACTAGGATATTCCCACAAAAGAATGGGAAGACATGGTACAAGACCCGGGGAACACCCGTGGCCGCCATACTCTATTCAGACAAACAATCCAGCAATACTGGGTTATGAAGAATGTAGTGGCCCGAGCTATGACACTCAACAAAGAACAGGCAGTAAACAAAGGACAGGAGGCACAGGAGGAAACCAAAATGAAGGAACCCAGCAGAGCGGATCTCCTCAGGGAGATAGCAGCAATTCAGATTCAAGCCTACCGAAACAACCTGGCACTGAGTAGGATCGAGCAAAGCCTGCAGGACATGAGGAGAAGTGAGATGTCGGGATCCAGCACTAAAGCCCCAGCCCCGGTGGAGTCCTCGGACGATGAGTAAAATAGAGTTCCAGATAAAATTTTGTTTTTATGCCGAGTAGCTTTTACTTTCCAAAGTTGTTGTTCAGTATAGATAGAATAGCTAATGTTGCAAGGATGATAGAAAAAGACTTATTCAAATTTTGGACAACTTTTAATGCTGACAGGTGGCCAACCTGGTTTCCTACGGGCAAGTTGAGGCCACCTGATACTATTGGAAAAACTTGATTATGGTTAGTTAATATTAATAGAGAAAGTACTACCAAGCTTACAACAAAAAAAACACGCAATTATGTAAAATAATATCATGATTTCCAAGAGAAAGGTACAATGGAGGTACCGTTCCTCTGACTTTAGATGGACAATACTTGGGCCTTTGTTGATGGCCAATCATAACTACTTCTATCCTTGAGTTTGATGGATTTGTATTTTCCAACGCTCTGAGTAAATTCTCCCTTTAATGGGATATTTAGCTTGACAAGTAATTCATTGTATTATAAGTCATCTTTATCATCATATTAGCTTGTTCATTCTTTTTTCTTTGCTCATTTTGATGAGAGGTTGATTGAGGAATATTATCAAGAAATTTTCCTTTATCTACTTAATTATTGGGCTTGAATCTACTCACTAGAGCCCTTGTTTGGATCAAATTCTCTTGATCTTCTTTAAGATTTTCTTGTTCATCAATATTGTATCGAACAAGAGTTTTCTATTTTTCCCTGATTGCATCTATCTAATACATTTGATTCTTGAATTCTATCATCACTTACAAGGTCAAAATAATCTAGAGTTCCTTCAAAGATATCATCTTCTTCCAAAATAACTGCATTCAAATTAAGCACTTGAGGTTCCCTTGGTATGTGATATTCTAGTATTTGATTCCTTTCATTTTGTGGCCTGGGATCAGGGATCATTACTCTTTCTATTTTTCATGAAGCAGGATTGAAATTTCTCTTAAGGCAAGTGATCTCATGTTTCATTTGTCTATGAGTTTGGTTGAGTTGGATGATCTCTGCTTCTTGCCTAGTTCTTCAAAATTTGTGTGGGACATTCCTTATATTTGGAAGTTATCCTTGAGATATTCCCTTTCATATTCGTTGGTCCTTAAATATGCTTCTTTGATTCCCTTAATCTTCTGAGACTATTTGTTCAATTGTTGGATCTTGTGGACGCCTTATGAGGAGGAAGGTTGTGACGATATTTTCGACCTGGATGTTGGTCTTTGAACTTGTATAGGGATGATATTTGGATCAACATTACTTTCATCGTATCTGCTTCCATCTCAGTAGTTTTCCTTACCATGTATTCCAATTGTTGGGTATGGGACAACTTAATGGCTTACTTTACATTTGATGACACAAGGTTGAGATAACATTCGAAGATTACTGGATCATTAGGTATTTGAGCCAAAAGAATTTATTGTGATATTTGAAATAAGCGGAGATTAAAATATCTAATCCTTTCAATTTTTTCAAAATGAATTTGGGTGAATTTCATTAGGAGAGTATGACATGCCACAAGTTGCACAAACCTTGTCATAAATATTTGCTCCATAAGATCAAAAGAATAATTTGTTCTAGGAGGAAAAGGAAGATACCAATCATATGCTAGTGCAATGAGGGTTTATAGAAAAACCATGATCATAACGTCATCACGATGAATCAAATGAATATCACATATAGTAAGGAATTGGTCCATATGCTTCTTCGGATCCATTAGACCATCTTCGCTGAAAACAAGAAGGATTCCAATGGGAGGACAATAAAAGGATGAAGTTGTCCTGTGAGATAAAAAGGACTAGACCTTTGTCTTCTCTGTTGATTCCTTCTATCATTACCTTCATTTTGTGGTTGTTCTTGATCTTCTCTTTATGTCATTATCTTTTCTTTTTTTCTAACAAAGTTTCCTAAGAGAGAATAAAAATGATGCTCTTAAAAATATTTGAGAAGTATTTTTCTACTTCTAGTTAGTGGTCTGTTAATTTCCTTGTGAGACTCCAGGTTCAACACAAATTTCTTTTTCTTTGGATCTCTCCCAAACTCTATCTCTGGAAACTTGCGATTCTTTCTTATTGAACAATAATTTCCCAGGATTGTTCAAGCTCTGGGTGATTTTTTACAGTTTGTAATACTAAACCATATAATTGATGAATTATACTTCTTTGATCTTAATGTATGTTTAGTAACTAAGGTTGTATTGGATTTCATTGCATCATAAAATATTTTCTCGGGTCTACAAAACCAACCTTTTGTTTGGTCCCGAGTATGATTGCCAATAAATGTTTTCTTGAGATTTGGCTAATCCCAACGATCAACAATATTATATGGCAATAATGGTTATAACTTTTTGTAATCACAATCCAAATTCGATGAACTCATAAAACTAAAATTAAACACTATATAGCAATTATAAATTTAAACAATTGATACATCTCAAATTTATTTTAAAAACAAATAAATCATTAATAATGTTAATCACTAGCATACTCACAATACATTGTTTTTAAATCGAACAACAACAACATGATATGAAAACACATAATATACATGTCAATGGTACATCTACTTGGCCCTCACTAATGCTATGCCAAAAAATCAATGAATCAAGCACAAAATTTGGGACTAATATACAAGTCAAATATGCAACTCATCAAAATCAATAAACATGTCATATATACATATTAAATCAAATATTTAAAAAAATGGTACATTTGATTGGCCCTCACTACGATCATGCCAAAAAATCAGTGAATCATGTACAAAATTTGGGGCCTGCACATATACGAAAGGTTGGGCTAGGTTGTATACAATATGTAATACATCATTATATGCAAACTAGTCTAACCTGCACATGATTATATATATCCATATCTAGTGTGGTGGAAGGTTGAGATCCCCTTGTAGGAAAACAAATCCTCCATTCTCTACTTGTTAACCTCTTATTATTACCCCTACTGATACTACACCACTGCAAAAGTGGTCACCATTAGATAGATGACACTGTTGTAATCCTCCTCATCTCATATGCTAAGCCTATCTTCCCTGCATCAAATAGTCCAAGCAAGGCCACATTAACCCATTAACACAAACTCACCAACTATATTTGAAGGTCTATGATTGTCCATTCTACCTCCACTAAAGGGTCAACCTCCATAGATATCACAATAGAAGTCCCTGTCTTCTAGTCATAAGATACCACAAATTGACCTAACAAATCAATCTCCATGTGCATCGACTATGACACTAACAAAGTCCTCAACATTATCATAGAATCCCTCCCAAACAACTCCTAACCCCAAGGCTTAGTATTTGCATCTCACCATAATAAGCACACCAATCAAACACCATTATGTAATACATAAATCAACTCAAGATAAATAGAAATTACATGACTCACCAAGTGAACTCGAGGGAGGACCATATCAAGATCCACATATAATTCTATCTCGACATATGAACAATGGAGCACCTCTATTAGTGTCCTCCACCATTGCACCAAAGACTCTCAACTAAAAATAGATCTTGCCCCAACTAACACAAGAACGTCACCCCACCAATGCATCTTCAACCCTCATAAGCCTCCAAAATGAACATTTAGGTGAGGTCGTAAGAGGCCACTTGCTCATAGAATAAAAAACACAAGACAAACCCAAATGCAAAATCACCTCCATATTAGATAAAGCATTAAGTCAATTGTAATGTTATGGCCTCTCTCATAAGAAATGTTCATGCAAATAAATAACCACATAGCACTTGCTCAACAATATACATCTGACCCCCTATGATCCAATGACCTCTTAGTGAGCCATAAATTATCGCTACCATGGTAGCCACAATTTGTATCACCAAATCATGAATTATTGTGATATACATGGAGCCTCCCTCCTCACCCTTTAGAATTGTACAATATTAGGTAATTCGTTGACCCATTGATCTACCTGAGTCTAACCTTGGATGAAGGTTAGCTCTCTCCCCATGAATCAAGAGACTTGTCAAGAAATAAATATCATTCAAGGCACTCCTTCGTATCAACTACCACTATAGGGTAAATCAATCCTCCTATGGCCTCCTCACCAACACAATCTTGGTTAGTATTGTTTCATTTGAGTTCAATGCAACAAACTCAGAGTATTTGAGCAACCAAAAACTTTCTAGCATGCAGTAGGATTCACACACTTTGATGTGCAAATCCTCATAGTCTTACTCTTGTCAACAGAGAGGCATAGCTACTCATTTGCATGCAAACATGTAAAGATAACAAACAAGGTTCAATCAATACATAGCTGAAAAAATACAATAGGAGTTTTGCGCAATTTTGGACCTTTAATCATGCAACATTCACACAACTATTCACATAAGAGTAGTGCAAGACTTACACCAGTGCTCATGTAGTCATAACACTAATATGCACATTGATACCTCTCCTACGGTGAAATACACCATTAATGCAAACCAACCATTTCGATGTGTTATATTACAATGCACCATTGGTGGGATTTCACACCATATGCATCAGTGTGCATGTAATCATGAAATGCATTAGTGCATAGTTATTCATGAAACACAACATATACACATTGGTGCCTCTTTTAAGGTGAGACACATTTTTAATGCTAACCGAGATTTTTGATGTGTTGTGTTTTATAACACACCAATAATGGGGTATCGCTATAGATGCATTGCTATTGGTGCTTCCTGTAGATTCATTGGATGCACCAACCATCCTGGTGTGAGATGAACCCATGAAGCACACCACACAAAATTCCTTTTAAAAAGGGTAGAAAATGGCCAAACTTAAGCCTAGTTGGAAATTTTAATCTATTGAAAATGAAAATAAGGAAGTAATAAACAATTTTCCTAATCTCTTCTTTCCCAAGTAGGAATGGTTGGCCCTTGGAGAAAAAAAAAAATATGCACTACTTTTCAAAATTTGAAAATGAATTGAATTGACTGATGAAGCTATCAAACAGAGAAAACAACTCTGTTGAGCACTGCAAGCAAGGCTACCATAAAAGGAGGGTGAGCACTGCAAGCAAGGCTATCATGAAAGGAGGTTGAGCACTGGTGCTTGTGCAAGTGGTTGGAAACGCAAAAGGAAACATGATAATGAAATTCAATCTAACATTTGTTTTTACCCTATCACATTGTTCCCGGCATTAAGGTGCACATGTACATTAGGTAGTAACAAAATGCATTGATACATTATTTTGTTTTTTGAAGTATAGAAAATTATATTTTTTAAGCGAAAGACTTGGGTATGTGGTGCATCATATATATCATCATGCATTGGCATGTCATAATATTTGTAACACACTAATTGGATGTGTGGTTAAATGTTTCAAAAACTTGATGTTATAGTATTATTATGTGTGTCGTTAATGTTGTTTGTTGTGCCAATATTGTATATGCACCAAGGTGGTTATAATTTTTAAAGGCATCGATAAAATTTTTGTATTTTTATTATAAATTTTTAATTTTTAATGAACAATCAACCATTATAACCTGGTGTGGTGCATTCTTCACATGTGCACTCATGCCCTTAATCTAGTGTGGAAGATCAATATGCATGTTAGCGCCGCTACATAGCTTCGGTTTTTGAAGGTCAGAGATGATCTTGGTCCGCTTGGTTCCGCTGAAAAGAAGTTCACAATGGTCATCTTCTCCTTCCCTTGCATCGCTCATTCTCCCTTCATCAGTCCCAAAAATGATTAATTCCTTTATCAGGTTCAGTTTAATCGCTATCGCAAATCGCATCCGTGTATGTATCAAGGCTGCGCCCCTTGGCTTCTGCCGATGCGATATTGCGATGCGATCTGATCGCAAATCGCATCCGGGTATGTATAAAGGCTGAGCCCCTCAGCTTCCGCCGATGCGATATTGCGATGCGATTCGATCGCAATCGCACGTCGCCATACGTAAAGGCCCAAGATCCAAAAACCCGATTCGACGACTCCCGTCGCGCCTGATAAAGTGACTCGCCCGATCATCCCTCCGCCGTCTGATCAGCTCCGCCAAGATCCAATGGCCCACACTCATTCCGCTCTCGCTTCTTCCGATATCCCTCACCAAGTCATCTCCACCATCTATCCTCCTGATCCAACGATCGACCCTTCTCCTTCCTCCTACTCGTCCACCTACTGTGCAGTTCGCATCTCTTAACTGTTCTATGCTCCCGAAGGACGAAGGTGACCAGTCTACTAGTACTAGGTGCATTTCCTCCTCAACAACCGCATTCAACAGACAGTATGGCCAAGAAGGAAAAGGACAGAGCACGAACAGGAAAATGCATTTAACAGTTATGGGACTTCATCCCATACGACACTCCAGCCACCTGAGAGGACAGTAGAGCACCCGAGAAGATCAAATTCATCCACTACAGCAAGCAATCGCACTTAGACTCCATCAGGCAATTAAAGCGGTTGGTGGTTAATTATGACCCCTCCATACTTAGAATGGTCGAGTGCCTTTGTAATGAAACTCTATATATACCCAGAAACAAGATGTAATCAGGGTTGATGGTTGTTGTTTTGATGCAAGGTTCAACTTCTGGAGACTGTAACTACTTTGATACTTGCAGCGTCTCGTCTTCATTTTCAGCTAATACAAGCTTCTTTTGCTATTAATTGCTCACTTTCCATTTCTATTCTGTTCTAGGCTGTGCCTGATATGCAGTTTTCCTGAACTCTTGATGTTTAGCATTAGAGGAGCTATCATCCTACCTCTGTGTTAAAATCTTGCATGTATCAGTGAATGTGTTATTCAGGTTTCTTTTCACTTAGTGACAGAGAGCTGTCATCCTGTCTGTATATTAGGGAATTAGATTTGCAAATCTCTTTACTGGTTGCAGTCGGCCATCACAAGGTCTTGTGCATCTGCTAGTGTGGTTAGTATTCTCCATATTCACCCAATCTCTGAACTGTGAGTAATTGGTGGTCTAAAGCCTTGTAGCCAGGGGTGTTCACGCATGTCTGGAGTTAAGCATAGTAGAAGTGGTTATCTAGCTTGGACAAGCATCATTCCTTCCATTCATCCATTTGCAACAATAAGTTGAATTTGTAATGTTCCCGAGCATCTCCGAGCTACAACCTAGGAGAGTTTCTTGGGGTGATAACAATGCCTTTTATTTTATTTTAAATAAATAAAATGATATTTTAATATTTTATAACAATAATGGTTATGGGGCACCATATTATTTTAGCACCTATGCATTAATTTAAAGAGTGCACTAATGTGTTTAGACAATTTAGGAACAATGTTGTAGAAAACCTCTATAAAAACCTTTGCCTACCTCCACTAGCAACCTCTATTACAAATAAAGAAGGGATAAGTTTTTTTGGAGGTTCCATAAAAAAATTTCGCTGCAAGGTGTTCTCCTTGTAGTGTGCTGGAATATTGATGTTGGATAAGTGCATTGATCGAATGTTAAGTGATTTTTTTTTTTGACATCACTGAGAATCAATAAGTAGATAGAGACAATGGACTTATTCAAAATCTATTGAGTGTAGATTTGAAGAAGTTGAAGTATGGGCATATTTGATTTGATTTCGAAGAAATTGGGGGGATATCATAATCAACTTCGTGAAGAAGTTGTTGCATTGCATATTACTATTTATCAATTGTGGACACAAAATAGAGGTCTTAAGAAGAGGATTAACATGTTGGAGAAAGCCAATGCCTAGTTAGAAAATGAGGCTTCTTTGTTATAGGTATCAATTTATGAGCTTTCTTAGGAAGTTTCTCCCCTTTAGGCAAATAATGTTTGATTGTTAGATAAGTACCAACGTTTTAGGAAATATTAGGATATTTTGTTGCTTTAGATAGATTAGAAAAATAAGACTATTCGGGGATTGTAGGGTTGTAAATAGGGTATTAAGCTTGAAGTCGATAAATTGATGATTATTTTGAAGAAGTATGACATGGAAGTTGTTGACAGGAGTGATGGTGTGATTAAGCACCTCTCTTGGACCACTTATGTTGATGATGCTCATGGTACTTCGTTTGAGGTTATTTTTAGTTCACCTGAACCAATAAGGGTTTTAAGATACCACCACCACTTAATTATAAGACATATATAATCTCAAAATTAATCTAGCCCTTCAACAATATTGGTTATTGCTTCATCGGCCATATGGTAAATCTTGGTTGGTCTACACATTCTACTAACATGTTACAATGACTTGTTCTTACTAGGATGGTAAAACTAACACATGGAATTTGGTGGATAATTTTTCTCATGTAGGTGGTCAAGATTACGATTTTCCAATGTAGTTAATTTGACATGTGGTTACTGATAATTGGTACACACGATATCAAACCATATCACAAAAACATCACTCTTATTTTATCTTCATCTCCATACCCACGTAGCATATACTCATTTAATTTACCATGACACATGTCACATTGTAATTGGCATATGTTTAACATGCATCACCTCTTAGCACACTCTTAGGTACAAAGGGGTATAATATTGTTTATGACCCTGACACTTAGAATTTATTTCTAAGTGTTCACTCACCAGGCTATCGATCATTGGGGATTATCTCTTTAATGATAATCATGCTCCTATTTGACCTTATACCGTTGAATTAACTATGTATTTTCTAATAAGATTATATTTCCTTTTTGTCACCATATTACAATGCTTCATTTCCTTGCCACATGGTACAATTTGGTACGGTGACATGGAAAACTTTCATTGGTCCTCTATATTCATAGGTGGCTCATCTCATTGCCATTAATCAATGCATGGGCTTGTTAGACCATAAAGCATCACAATTCTCTATGTTAAGATATCACCATTCTTGGTTGACCCAAGTCTTTGACTTGATTGTCAGGCCAACACTAAGAGTAATCCTCATTTCTCAACCATAGGCTTATCGACCTATTGGCATATCTCCACTAACCTTTCCATTATTTATGTACCTCAATGATGATTGGCTCTATGATCTTACATATTTGGTAGAGATTACGTGAGACACTTAGTGATTGGTACATGTATCCTACTAACATTGTTCCACTTATTCATTCAATTGATAAACCTTGTTGATGTCTCGTTCCCTTGTGGCTTATGTGCCTTCAAATTTAGTGGGCACAAGGCACAATTTCATTGGTCCACATGGTGGAATTTGATTAGTTAGTTAAACAAACAAGATATCAATCTATTGTGGTACCAAGTAACCAAGCATACAACCTTGAGATGGTCCAACAAGATGGACTCAATTGGTTTACTAGAAAGTCACACCAATACTTAAAGTTTTTAGACAAGGACAATTTGGCTATTGTGGTAGTCAGAGTACCAAGGTAACCATAACCATATGGTATCATTATAAGGTTTAGCTTCTTTGATCCAACATGGGGCTCAAACTCCATTAAAAATTAAACTTCACTAATATTTTAATCACCATTACTAAGAAGAATTTTAATCATCTGACTGGGATATTCCAATTAATTAAAGGGGATCATTGTTCAACATTCATTGAATTTAAAATAGAGAATAGTCTATGCAAGGACAAACTAAACCATGAAGCTAAAAGCTAGATAATAGGCACAATGATGTCAAACCCAAACAAACCATCAATGTCAGTTGCAAAGCCAACTATTCAGTCTTGAATTACCATATTGCTCGGTTCTTGCAGTTCTTGATTACAACCTCCATTGAGCTTAAAACCCATTATTGGATTACATGAAGTGGGTAAGGATGAAGCATTTGCAAATTGTTACGAATTAGCAGTTTCCTCTATGAATGCATTATTTTTCTTTTAAATCCAAAGGGTTACCCAAAAAATAGGGTTACATGCACAAATAAAAGGAAGGCATGCAAACACTGTGAAAAGTGGGTTATGTTGCCTAAATCATAAGATTTAGTTAAGGCAACAAAGAACAAAGGTGAAAGCCATATTCTTATTCACGAGAAGAAGGGAATGCTTTTGTTAATGAACCATTCACATTTTGACTTTTCTTGAATATAATATAAAAGGTGAAGTCTATTATTTGGGGGATTAGGTGGATTGATGCTTAAATGGATGGTTACTTAAGTGAGTTAATGTTCTTCGTGTTTGGATTTTACCTTTAATATGAAGGTGATAGAAACTACATGGAATATGGATAGTTACTAAGGTGGATCCTACCTTAAACATGACAATATGTGGAGGTGATTGTAACTTGATGGCTATTTCTATATCCATCAAGGGAGAATATACACCAGATATAGTTTGAGCTAGTAGCATTTAATTGAGTCTATGATTATTTTTCTTTGTAAAGGTTGTTAAGATTTTATATTAAGGAGGGATAATAACATAAACATGTTGTTATGACCCATTAACTAACAGAGGTAGGGTATAAGGGTTAAATGCATCATATCTTTTTATTGCATACACATAAATATAATGTAGAAGTACACATTTTAGGAAAGTGAGGCAGTTGAAAATCATGTTACACAATTGGAATGGAAGCTCATTTCAACATTTGAGGATTGCATTAGAGAGGTATAATGTTCAAATCTCTCTCACACTATGCTAAAATTAGTATTTTCACTAATTAATTAAAAATATTTACACTTAAAAAAAGATAATTTCCTCTTTAAAAATATATACATACTTTACAAAAAGAAATAAACCTTCGAGGAAATATGGTGTTGAATAATATGTTAAACACCATGGCATGAAAGAGTTTGTAAAATTTTATAAACAATTAATGTAGACGATGAAAAATACTTTCTTTGAGATGCTCATCCTATAAGGACAAGAAATCCAATGTGGAAAACATTTGTAATAAAACGAAACCCCATAACTTATTAAGTCACAAAAATCAAAGGGAACTAAGAAATTTCATTTCTTAGTTATTCAATCACGAAAACAACTTGATAATCAAAACAACTAATTTAAGTTTATTAGCTTTGATATGCCAAAACTGGTCTCAGTGGACAATAATCATCATCATCCACAAAGTATCTATTATTATACTAATTATCCCTTCCTTGTTGCATCATAATTTCAATAAGTGCACATAGCAATAACACTTGATGCAATTGCAAGTTTGAAACTTAGAATGTGAGTTGTAAAGGATCATGTTAGAGGAGGTGAATGTTACTATCACGCCATGGTAGGTTAGAAATGAGCGCTGAATTACCATAAGCACTAGAAATGCTACATTCTTAATTGTGGCAATCATTGAAAATGAAGATAAAGGATATTGAGATACCTACGGGGGTTTGTGAGGAAGACAATAAAGAGGAAATTGAATGGAGGGATTAAACAATGAGTTATTTTCTAAATACCAATGTCATTGCCTCCAAAGTAAGAGTTAAAACTCATCCACCAATGGTATGACAAAGAAATCAATATACAAAACTATAGAAAAAAATTACAATTTGCTAATATAAACTTTTAAATAAGTAATTGTTTTCTTTTTCACTGTGTTGTACGTGTTTTGAGAATGGGGGGATGTTGAGAATATAGTATGAGCATCCAATACAGTTGGAAGCTTCTCCCAAATTTGTAAGAAATATCAAGTTGGGAATGACAATAATATAGATTTAAAAATTTAGTTACTTTATCATTTTTTTTATAACAACACATTTATAGTCAAAATTAGGCTCTCTTTATATTACTAGTCAATGAATGAAATGGAGTATTTTTCCTAATTTACAGTATTTTTAAGTAATTGTATATTAAAAATTAACATGGTTAGGTGAATCTATTGAAAATTTTTTAGGTAGCTATTGAACATGGATATATGGATTTTAACCATTTTCATTTTTTAATTGTTTAGGCAATTAGGCAAATAATTTTGATTAATTCACTAGTAACCAACACAATTTATCATGCATATACACTCTTCCTTCTTGTGTAAACAAAGTTTACAAACATAAATAGATACTACGAAAATGATTAAAAATAAATCATGTGTCAATGATTAAGAAAACAAATATAAGCTTTATATGTTTATTACAGACTGAGCAATAGTTAAATTACCAGGCAACTAGTAAGCTTCCATGATCTTCAAAATTTGACAATGGGTTGGAAACCACAAGGATGAACGAAATACCCATTGACAAGAATGTGGGTGAATAAATAGGTTGATGCTACTTAATTTTCAAGTATGCCTCCATGGCATTTAAAGTTGAGTAGTAAGTTACAAATCGTTTGAGCAATGTTGGCAAGGAAAACAATTGATACTACCAAATTGTAGTATTATCATTGGTGATGTCTAAGACAAGACAAAAAGGCCAATGGAAAGGAGAGATGTTATGCGATTCTTAAGTGTCTGCTACTAACATCGTTGCAGGGTAGAAGCTAAAAAAAATGATACACATACAAGTGCATTGCTTATGACCATCACAAATTCAACACATTTGTAACCATGAAAATCAATCTCGTGATGAAAACCAACCCCATAAACTTGAGCATATTACCTTAAGTCACATTTAATATAGTTCTTTGATGACATTAGCACCATTCACACATCTTATATGTTCACTTAGTGAGCTTGTGTCAAAATAATACAACACCATTAGCATAAGTCATTAGTTTCAAAACTTGGTTCCTCAATGAGAACATTTCTCTTGGATTCATTCTTTTGAGGTTAGGTCTAGACCAACCATTATACTATGTTGTTCACCTTGATTTCCCATTAAGAATTCTATACTCTAGTATGGATAGAGGTTATTTGATGACTAAATCCCCCAAAAAATATGTAATCATTCTTGATATAGTAATGACATCTGTTGGCATATAAGTAATGTAAAAAAAAACACAACTCCTTAGTTCATAATGCACTAAACCTTAAATAACTTAACTAAGAGGTCAATAGTAACTTTGATTTAAAATGTAAGCAGTTTACCTTTATGTTGGCCTTTGAAGGATGAAAGAGTTGGATTCACAGTTGCCATTAAAACAAAAATTACATGCATTACTCTCCGCTACAATTGCTAGAGTTAAGATCCACGAGAGGTGGTTAGTCCATGTCATGAAACACATGGGGAGCGCTGAACCCAATGTCCAATAACCCCCCTAGTTTCAGTGGAGTGAGTTTCGAACTCAAGACATGTCACTCTGATACTAGTTTTTGGATTCATGATTGCCATTAAACCAAAACCTGTAGGGATCAATTTCCGCTACAATCGCCAACATTAGGATCCATGAGAAGTGATTAATCCATGTCACGAAACACACGAGGAGCACTGAGTCCAATATCCAATAGAAAGAAGGGCTTTGGTCGCTATGAATGGTAAAGCAGGCAAAATATAAGAAAAAACCAATGTTTTTATGCCCATACAAGCTCCCATTTTTGGAAACTCATCCACTAGCATATGCTTTCTTAAGCTAACCACTTCAAAACCATTTCCAAATTCTCAGAATCGCACAACCATAATTTGGAACATTTTATTTCAGCTCCCATGCTCCATATAGTGACAAAAAGTTCCCATGCAACTAGGATCAATTTCTAAAAGATTAGAAGCCATTCCCATACAACTATTATCAATACCCAATTATATTCCTGGAATATAATGTAATAATAAATTTAATCTTAAACATAGTATAAATCACTCCAATAAATTACACATTACCATAATTAAATTAAAAAGATTTAATACCTAATACCCGCACTTCATTTAATTACAAGCTCATTAAAATATTACATTACTTTGGGGTATATTTAAAAATTTAATTACACAACAATATTCTTCGCATCTTTGTTGTCATTTTTAAACAAATTTTCCATACTTTCTCATATAAAAAAAAAATTCATCATAAAGAAAGAAAGATGTCCATGAGGCTAAAGATTGCTTCTTCATCTGGTTGATGTATTTGACCCTTTTCTTGTGAAGCCTCACAATAAAATGCTCCTAGCTTCTCGACAAGCCCCTTGCTATATAGATTACCCCAACAGCTCGCTGCCAGAGTATCTGCATAACTTTCACTGATGTCTTTGAAAACCTAACATTCTAAAATGAAATTCTTTTCTATTTCCACTTTTCGGGAAGAACAAAAAATACATACTCTTTCCTTCTGCACTTCTTTTAGCCTTTTTCCAGTGCCTTGTTCCACAACGGAGTGATGAAAACCAACCCCATAAACTTGAGCATATTACCTTAAGTCACATTTAATATAGTTATTTGAAGACACTAACACCATTCACACATCTTATATGTTCACTTAGTGAGCTTGTGTCAAAACAATACAACACCATTAGCGTAATTCATTAGTTTCAAAACTTGGTTCCTTAATGAAAACATTTCTCTTGGATTCATTCTTTTGAGCTTAGGTCTAGACCAACCATTATACTATGTTGTTCACCTTGATTTCCCATTAAGAATTCTATACTCTAGTATGGATAGAGGGTCTTTGACGACTAAATCCCCAAAAAAATATGTAATCAGTCTTGATATAGTAATAACATCTGTTGACATATAAGTAATTAAAAAAAAAAAACACAACTCCTTAGTCCATAATGCACTAAACCTTAAATAGCTTAACTAAGAGGTCAATAGTAACTTTGATTTAAAATGTAAGTAGTTTACCTTTACGTTGGCCTTTGAAGGATGAAAGCGTTGGATTCACTATTTTTGTTAAAACAAAAACTACAGGCATTAGTCCTGCTACAATTGCCAGAGTTAAGATCCATGAGAGGTGGTTAGTCCATGTTGTGAAACACATGGGGAGCATTGAACCCAATGTCCAATAATCTCCCCCTAGTTTCAGTGGAGTGAGTTTCGAACTCAAGACATGTCACTCTGATACCACTTTTTGGGTTCATGATTGCCATTAAACCAAACCCTATAGGGATCAGTCTCTGCTACAATCGCCAACATTAGGATCCATGAGAAGTGGTTAATCCATGTCGCGAAACACACGAGGAGCATTGAGTCCAATATCCAACAGAGAGAAGGGCTTTGGTCGCTATGAGTAGGCCAAAAATAAGAAAAAACCAATGTTTTTATGCCCATACAAGCTCCCATTTTTGGAAACTCATCCACTAGCGTATGCTTTCTTAAGCTAACCACTTCAAAACCATTTCCAAATTCTCAAAATCGCACAACCATAATTTGGAACATTTTATTTCAGCTCCCATGCTCCGTATAGTGACAAAAAGTTCCCATACAACTAGGATCAATTTCTAAAATATTAGAAACTATTCCCACACAACTATGATCAATACCCAATTATATTCCTCGAATATAATGTAATAATAAATTTAATCTTAAACATAGCATAAATCACTCCAATAAATTACACATCACTGTAATTAAATATTTTTTTTTTAATACCCAATACCCGAACTTCATTTAATTACAAGCTCATTAAAATATTACATTACATTGGGGTATACTTAAAAATTTAATTACACAACAATATTTTTCTCATTTTGTTGTCATTTTTTAACAAAATTTCCATACTTTCTCATATAAAAAAATAAGACGTCCACAAAGCTAAAAATGCTTCTTCGTCACAATAAAACGCTTATAGTTCTTTACAAACCCCTTGCTAAATAGAGTATCTCGAGAATCCAAGTGCTAGCTGCTAGAGTATTTGCATAACTTTCACTTATAACTTTAAGAAGTGCTAGCTGCTAGAGTATTTGCATAACTTTCACTTATAACTTTAAGATGTCTTTGAAAACCTAATATTTTAAGATAAAATGCTTTGATATTTCCCCTTTTCCGAAAGAACAAAGAAATAAAAAAAAATAGATACTCTTTCCTCTTAACATTTTCCAGCGCATTGTTTAACGAGGGGTTGATGCTGGGTCCCCTTCGAATCATTGGCATTGAAAAATTCATTCGTTTCCCGTCTTCAAAAACATACTTTGCATTCAGAACCTGTATCTCCTCCCGCCGAACAAGCAAACCAATAGTAGTAGCAATGGGCCTTCTCAGCATAATCAGAAAGGTCAAGAAGAAGGAAAAAGAGATGCGGATTCTCATGGTGTAAGTTTCATTAGAATGTTTCTCATCATCTGTTTGTGGATATTCGGCGTAAGCTGTTTTGATGATAGAAAATGCTATTGGGTTGTAATTCATCCATTCAAAAAATTGATCCACCATTTCAGGGGTCTTGACAATGCAGGTAAGACTACTATCGTGATGCGAATCAATGGCGAGGACACTAGTAATATCAGTCCTACTCTTGGCTTCAACATTAAAACAATTGAATATAAGAGGTACCCAGTCTCAGAGTTAAAATTTCGGAGGGTATTTTCAATAATATTGATAATTTATGTCTAGTGGGTTGTTTTTGTTTGTGGTTGTTATCTATGTAAGATCTAATTGGTACAGTGGCACATCCTGTGTTAGGATTTTGTTCTAAATCAATGTTCCTCTTTAAATAATGAAAGTTAACATTGCTGTTGGGTTGGATGTGTGTTGTGAATAATTATACTTATATAATTTTGAAATTGAGTTTGTTTATAAGACATTACCTGCACCAAAACCTTTACCAATCTGGAACCTGCTGTAGTTGGGATGCAAGTCCCTGGACCCTGCGTTCATGTGATGACATCCTCCCTTACATGTGCTATTACAGACTATCTTGCTACACTGGCATATCCCTCCACATTAATACTTGTCTTCTTCCCCTGCTGAAGATTTTTTAAAACATGGTCAAATCCAATCTATTTCAGAACTGATAAGATGTGTGTGAGAAGCTGTTATGAATGAGAAGGGACGATGCTAGTATGGTAAGTGGAGACATACTGTATTTTTTTCACATTGGCAAAACTGTGAGATAAGGCTGGGTTTATGAAGCGCTACATGCGACATATTGAAAATGTGATAGCAACGTCTCTTACTCCTGTACTAATATTGCTTGCAGGTGTCTGTGTATGTGTTCTGAGTCCCTTTCTTTATGTTTGTTTTATTTGTGATGCCTTCTTACTTGCAAGCATACTTAAAAAACCTAAGTTGCCTATATGTTTTATGGGTCTATGATTGTTGTATTTGTGATGCCTTCTTATTTGCCAGAAAACAAAGTTTGAAGGGGCATATGTGTTTTGTGTGGCCATTTCGTTGTGATTATTGTATCTGTGATGCCTTCTTATTTGCAAGATTACTTAAAGAACAAAGTGGCATATCCTTTGTTCAGAAGCTCGCTGTAAAGGCATGCAAGCTTAGTAGGATTAAGCTGCTGGATTGAGAAATTTTAAATTTCCCGCTCCAAATGCATTTTCAATATTTAATGGACGCGGCTATGATGACATGGTGAAGATCTCCATGCAAATATAGATGATATTTTCTTCTCATGAGCTGGTTTTCTCAAAACACTAGTTCTGCCTTGCTGCAAAAGAGCAGCTGCTGAACCAGTATTTGGCACATCAGGGCAAAAAGCACTCAGTTTTTTTTTTTTTTAAAACAAAAATGACTATTATTAAGAGAAAATCTGCGCCCGGTCGCAGCCAGTACTTGGGAAGTACATCTTGCAATTTCAGAACTACATCAGTACATAATTACTATTCACCTAGTAAACTTCCTAACGTCCTTTGCAAAGAAGACAGCATGGCGGCCTCTACAGAGGCTCATTACATATAGACCGTGAGAAACAATTCAAAATTTATCCAAAATCAGTAGCATAACATCAGAACCAGAACCCCATTACTAGTCCAGGACCAGAAACCTTTTCAAGTGCCATGAAAATCATCCAGATCTATAGTTGGCTTGTTGGGATCAATATCTGGCATAGCTACAGGGGCCTGAGATTGGTCCTGAAGAGCTGGAAGAGTTCTGCTTAGATTGAGCTCTGAAATGATCCCCTTGAGAGCGTCAACCTCATCTTCTAATTTTGAAAGCTGCTGCTTTAGTGCCAGGATGTACTCTGCTTGATCAATCTGCTTGTGGTGCATCTGTCAGAGCTTCACTTGAAGATCATAGTCAGCTCTCTTCAGAGCTTCAATGTCTGAGAGGAATTGAGAGCAGGGATGAGAGTCAGAGACAGAATCGGAGTTAGAGCTAGACTACATTGTGAAGAAGAGGCTACCTTGCCAGAATAGGCCACTCTGAATCGAGTTTGCAGAGAGTGGCAAGGAAATTTTACAATTCAGGCTCCTACAGATATCTCCAAACCCCCTGAAGCTCACATCCCGATGAATTATCAAGAGCCCAGTTCCTTTCAGGCTCAGCAATGTCAATTAGGACTTTCCCAGGGCCAACAACATCCTTTGGCCTGTCAGTGGAGGCTGGAACAGAGAATAAAACCACGCAGAGAAAGTAGAACCATAGATACTGAAACTGCTAAACCAATTTTGAATCAGGGAAATTTCCAAACCAGTTACTGTCATCACAAAGTTACCTCTGAAACAGGCAACCAGCACTGCCCAAAATTCCCAAATGATCACGGGTCCAGGTTCAATAGCCCATTGTGAGCCGGAGAGGCCACTACGCCAGATAACCCACGAACAAAAATTGTAGAAAATCTGTGTAGGTTAACTCGATAATGCAATATAAATCAAAGCAGAATACTATAACCTACTTCTGCTATCAGTTTGCGGAAGCTTAAAGATCGAGCTGAACAATATAACTAGAAGAAGAAGAATCAATGGCACAATACACATGAAAATACTTTGGGGAAAGCCTCAGCTTAAAACCCCACACTATTGTATTATCATACATGGTGGAAATACATAGGAATTATACAAAGCCTTAGCTCTCACAGCGAGCCAGCTCTTAGTACAGTCCTCACAGATGCTCACAGGCAATCTTGGCTTCTCTCCAGCCTTCCTCTCTGCCCTCCAAGCTCCTATTTCCTTGCGCTGTTCCTTTTGGATGATTCTCTCTTACCAAGTGGAAAACCAATCCTCCAAAACTGCGCAATCCTCAAGGATAAATCCTTGATTGCATGCATGAGTTTTCTGCATGAGAAAACACATGCAACTTATAGTACACTGTTCTTGAACATTTATCTCAATTGGGTCTTTCTCAGAATAGACATGCATGAGTTTCTGATGAGGGAATCTTTAGTTAATTGGAGTAGCACTAGTTGAGTGCATTAATGCATCAACTGACTGTTAACTCACTATTAGTTTCTCAAACAGTTTGGAACTAATTTAACTAGACTTAACTCAATAAACTGAGTTAACTAATTACAACTCAAATATAACTCAATCTTATCTCCTTAATTTAAGGGATAACTCTTGCATGACTTCAGAAAGACTTCTAACATGAATTTTTCCAACTAATTAATTTAAAATAAATTAATTAACTATTTCCAAGTAGCTGTTAAGACTAAATTTGATTTTAATTCACAATTTAATTCAAGAACAAATTAAATTGGAATATTCTTGTTGCCATATTTCAACACTCCCTCTTAACAAGAAAGGGATTATCTGCCACCCTGATCCTGTCTCTATGGAACTCGAATTTACACTTTGACAATGCCTTGGTCAAAATGTCAACATCTTGCTCCTCTGTCGAAATATACTGCAGCAACATGATCTGTAAAAAGCCACGGGCAACAAATCTTGCCTTATGCTTCTCCAAACTACCATCAGTAGCTTGCTTTACCTTGTAAAGCCAACGGGAACTCACAACTGACTTGTTCTGGTCTCAGAACCACGTTCCAAACACTGTTACGAACTATGGAGTCATACTCCTCCACCATAACATCAACCCAAATCGGTTGCTGCACTGCTTCCTCAAAGGAAGATGGCTCGGTCTCAACACATTCCCCAGCAAGGGCCATGTATCCAGTGTACCTCTCAGGTGACCTTCTCTGTCTGTGCTGAGAAGATGGTGCTCCCACATTCTCTCTCGCATCCTCCAACAATCCTTCAGCTTCTCTTGTGCGCTTCTGTCCATCTCTGGAAGACTCTGCTCGAGTGGATGTCTCCACTCCTGGAACCTCTGCATGCGGCTGCTCTACATTAGTCTGAGGCTCCTCCTCCTTAGGAACCAATAGTTCCTCCATAGCTTGTAGTTGGAGCTTCCTCTCAAGGGAAACTCGCATGGCCTTCTGCTCATCATACTCGAGATCTGTGCGAACCATTGTCCTCTGACTGGTAAGCAAGTACACCTGATAGTTGTGAGGTGTATCAGTGTACCCCACAAATATCCTCAACTCTGTTGTCGGCTCAAGCTTCTTCCGTGCATCCTTTGTTACATGGCAATATACAGATGAGCCAAAGATCCCGAAGTGACCCACATCTGGTCTCTTACCAGAGAAAACTTCCTCTGGTGTCTTGATCCCAAGTATGCGATGCGGTCTTCTATTCTGCAAATAGACCGCTGTGTTGCATGCCTCAGCCCACAAGTGAAGTGGTAGGCCTTGGTCATGCAACATTGCCCGTGTTGCCCCTACAATAGTTTTGTTCTTCCTCTCAGCCACCCCATTCTGTTGTGGGTTATGAGGTGCCGTCAACTCTCGTTTAATTCCTTCCGCTGCACAGAAGTCCTTAAACTCTTGAGAGACATATTCTCCACCATTGTTGCTTCTCAAGGCCTTGATCTTCTTCCCTGACTCTTTCTCGACCAAAGCTTTGAACTCACAAAACTTTGTGAAAGTTTGGTCCTTCTTCTGCATGAAATAAATCCAGCATTTACGAGAATAGTCATTAATGAAAATCACATAATACCTTTGCTTCGCTGTAGATGCCGTCGAGAATGGTCCACACAAATCAGTATGAACTCGCTCTAAGATAGCTTCTGCTCGATTGTCTCGATCATGAAAGGAAGAATTGGTGTACTTTCCCAAGTTACAACCTTTGCATGTGTCAACTTGCTCAAGTTTACCTTTGGGAAGTTTTGTAGATATCTGCTGCATTATCTTCAAAGCCCCATGATGTAAATGGCCCAACCGCTTGTGCCACAACTCGCCAATGTCTTGGCTTTGCACCCATTCTACTTTCGTACTCAATGCTACACAATCATCTACCTCTAGTTTATAGAGATTCTTCACCTGAATCCCTATCCTCTTGGTCTGACCCATGGCTATGTGTCTTAGGAACGCCTTTCCTTTACAGAAGACAACATCGTAGCCTTTGTCCTCCAACATTGCGACCGATACCAAGTTCTTCTTGAATCCAGGCACATACATCACATCTGTGAAGGTGAGAGGAGCTCCATGCTCCCTCTGAAAAGCAACTGTGCCCACTCCTGAAACATTATACCTTTTGTCGTCATCCATTTCTATGTGCATCTTGAGGTCTTTCTCCTCCAAGGCGCTGAATAAATTTTTATCACTGGTCATGTGGAATGAGGCTCCACTGTCAAGATACCAGACACAACCCATCATCGATGACACCATGCATGTGATGAGGGTAAAGTCCATTTCGAACTGAGAGGCTAATGCCTCATTTTCCGATCCTTCCGAGGATCCCTTCTTGGACTTCTTCGATGGGTAATTAGTCGCATAATGTCCCATCTTGTGACAATTAAAGCATCTTACTTTAGACATGTCACCCTTCTTCCCTCCATGAGAAGAATTCGATTTGAAATGGGAAGCCTTCCCCTTCCCTTTCCTTGCCTTACTTGCTAAGGCCATATTTTCTTCATCATCATTCTTGGATGAAGAACCATCTCGTGTGCTCCCCCTGATCTCCTCCTGCATAAGACTCGACGACAGTCGTTCCCAATCCGGCAGTTTCTCCCTTCCATTCACAGAGTCCTGGTAGCTATTCCAACTCTTTGGAAGGCCAAGGAAAGCAAGGCTCACCATATCATCATTGGCAGTAGTTATTCCCACACTGCCAAGCTCATCTCTGCAGGTGGTGAGCTTGCTCAGATATGTGGAAATAGTATCGCCCTTCTCCATCTTGATTCTTCGAAGCTTGTCCTTGAGCGCCAATTTCCTCCGGTCGCTACTGTTCTGGTAGAGGTCCTTCAATGTCTTCCACATTGAAAATAGAGTATCCTTTCCATGAAGACTCAAGACAATATGGTCTCGGATTCCCTCAAGGATGATCCGTCTCGCCTTCGCCACACACTTCTTCCACTCAGCCAACTCTTGTACATTAGTTGAAGCTGGCTTTGGGATTTCTCGATCAATGAATTCTTTCAAGCCATTGTCTTCTAATACAGCGTCCATTCTATCTTTCCATGCTATGTAATTCGAGCTACCTTCCAAGGCATACTCGAGTCTCAAGCAAAGAACGCCACTGGCTAACCGTGAAGTATGATATGAATTCGATTTGCACTTGCCACCCCGAACTTCAAACTTCGAATTCTCTTCTCAATACACTGTTAACAGCTCCAATACCATGTAGTAAATCTCTACAAATCCAGCTCTGATACCATGTAGAAAATCTGTGTAGGTTAACCCGATAATGCAATATAAATCAAAGCAGAATACTATAACCTACTTCTACTATCAATTTGCGGAAGCTTAAAGATTGAGTTGAACAATATAACCAGAAGAAGAAGAATCAATGGCACAATACACATGAAAATACTTTGGGGAAAGCCTCAGCTAAAAACTCCACACTATTGTATTATCATACACGGTGGAAATACATAGGAATTATACAAAGCCTTAGCTCTCACAGCTAGCCAGCTCTCAGTACAATCCTCACAGATGCTCACAGGCAATCTTGGCTTCTCTCCAGCCTTCCTTTTTGCCCTCCAAGCTCCTATTTCCTTGCGCTGTTCCTTGTGGATGATTCTCTCTTACCAAGTGGAAAACCAATCCTCCAAAACTGTGCAATCCTCAAGGATAAATCCTTGACTACATGCATGAGTTTTCTCCTTGAGATAACACATGCAACTGATAGTACACTGTCCTTGAACATTTATCTCAATTGGGTCTTTCTCAGAATAGACATGCATGAGTTTCTGATGAGGGAATCTTCAGTTAACTGGAGTAGCACTAGTTGAGTGCATTAATGCATCAATTGACTGTTAACTCACTATTAGTTCTTCAAACAGTTTGGAACTAATTTAATTGGACTTAACTCAGTAAACTGAGTTAACTAATTCAACTCAAATATAACTCAATCTTATCTTCTTAATTTAAGGGATAACTTTTGCATGACTTCAGAAAGACTTCTAACTTGAATTTTTCCAACTAATTAATTTAAAATAAATAAATTAATTATTTCCAAGTAGCTATTGTAGATGTTTTCTGTTTCCCACCCCGGTTTTCAGTTTCACCTTATTTCTCCCATATAGTTAAATGCCCATTCCCATAGCCATACATTTAACAGACTGAAAAAATAAATATTGCTGAAAACACAAATTCTGGAAATTTTTCAGAGTGCTGGAAATTGCAGAAATAAAAAATCAGCAATTAAAACAGCCATAAAAACACATTTAAACTCAGTGATTTTTGGTCAACTTGACCCTGGAAAAACCCCCTACAACTCTTGGGGAAAACCAGTTTGAGAGCTCTTCTTTATTTCTGGAAAATGCCTTTTACAGAGAAAATATTTTTCAGCAAAAATCAGCAAAAACAGAAATTTTCCAGCAAGCAAACTTATCTGTTTTTTCAGCTAACAGACAGTCTGAAAATGGCTGTACGGACTGTACGGACCGTACGGATGTACGGACTGTACGGACGTACGGATGTACGGACCGTACGGACTGTACGGACTGTACGGACGGCCGTACGGACTTGTACGGACAGACCTCGAAATTCGTGCAGAAAATCGCCTCCTCGATATTCGTGCTGAAAATCAATTTTTTCACTGTTTTGCTCACTAAATCTGCCTTTTTCTGCTTGTTCTTTATGCTGTTCAGATTTGCTGAAATGCTGCCTTGGTGTGTGTGCCAAACTGCTGCCTCTTTCTCCTCCTTGTCCAGAAATCTCCCTTGCTCTCTTGCTCTCCTTCTCCCAATCTGCTCATGAAAGAATGAATGATCTTTTCCTCTTTTTCCTCCCTTAACCCAACCCTAAATGACTTTTGGGTGATCCCTAAATCCAATGGCTGAAATAGATTTAGATCAATGGCTGAGATTAAATGCTCATTTAAATCTCACTTTCTATTTTTTAATTCACCCCACTTTAATAAAGACCCACTTAGTCATTTATTTCCAAAGTCACTTTTCCTTTCTAATTTTTCATTGACTTTATAAAGTCACTTTAAAATTAGACTTAGTAACTTTATCACTTAAAGTCACTTTCAAATTAGATTTAACTTTATAAAAATTATAAAGTTACTTTAGGAGAAAAATTAAATTCTTTTGGACACTTTTCCCTAGGCCAAAGATCAAAGCCTTAGGGAACCACCTGTCCTCCGGTACCAAATTTCAACACTCCCTCTTACCGAGGAAGGTGTTCCTCACCACACCCATCTTGTCTCTGAAGTAGACATGCTTGCCCCGTGGTAAGGCTTTGGTAAGAATATCTGCAACCTGCTCATCAGTGGAAATATACTCAAGCTTTACAGCTCCCTTCTGAACATGGTCTCTGATGAAATGATATCTGATCCCGATATGCTTTGACCTGTCATGAAATACTGGATTCTCCGTGAGTTTAATGCAACTCTGATTATCACAGTAAATCACTGAAGGTCTCAACGGCTGACCAAATAAGCCAAACAACATCTTGCGAAGCCAGATGGCCTCACAACTAGCTAGACTGGCTGCCATATACTCTGCTTCCGCTGAACTCAGTGCTACTAACTGCTGCTTCCGGCTGAACCATGACACTACTGCTGAACCCAACCCAAAACAACACCCTGAAGTGCTCTTCCTATCAGAAGCACAACCTGCCCAATCAGAATCAGTGTATCCTGCCAATCTCACTCCATCTCCCTGCCTGTAGTCCAGACCATAATCCACTGTCCCCTGCAAGTACCGCAAAATGTGTTTTGCAGCCACCCAGTGAACCTTCCTAGGCTCACACATAAACTGACTCATCGTGTTGACTGCAAAACAGATATCTGGTCTGGTGTTGACCAAATACATCAAGGAACCAATCAGCTGCCTGTACAATGTGGGATCCACCAACTCGGAATCCGAAGCATGAAGCTTCTTCCAGTTGGTGATCATCGGTGTCGACATGGGTCTACAATCCTCCATGTGGAATCTGCTAAGGATGTCCACAATATACTTCCCCTGCCCCAGGAAGAAATGCCCCTCCTCCTGCCACACCTCCAAACCCAAAAAGTAATGCATCAAGCCGATGTCCTTCATCTCAAACTCCGCTGCAAGATCTCTCTTGCAGTGCTCTATGAGTCTCTCTGCACCTGTAATGATCAAGTCATCCACATACAGCACCAGAATGAGAGGCTCCTCACCAATCACAATAAAGTAAAGGTTCGGATCTGCCTCACTCTTTGTGAAACCCATCCCCTGCAAGTATGCATCTATCCTGGAGTACCAAGCTCTGGGAGCTTGCTTCAGGCCATAAAGGGCCTTCTTCAATCTGCACACATGGGACTCCTTCCCATGCACCTCAAAGCCCTGTGGCTGCTCAATGTACACCTCCTCCTGTATGAAGCCATTGAGAAATGCGGTCTTCACATCCATCTGGTGGATCTTCCAACCCATCTCTGCTGCTATCGATATAATGGAGCGGATCGAAGTATATCGAGCCACGGGAGCGAAGGTCTCCTCATAATCAACTCCCTCTACCTGTGAGAACCCTCTAGCCACAAACCTTGCTTTGAATTTCTCAATGCTGCCATCTGCAGCATGCTTTACCTTGTAAAGCCATCTGGAAGTAACCACGGATTTGCCCTCAGGCCTCGGCACCACCTCCCAAACATCATTCTTCATGATAGAAGAATACTCCTCCTGCATGGCCTCTCTCCAGACCTGCTGGCTAGCTGCCTCCTCATAGCTAGAAGGCTCAGAGTCAAGGATGCTGGTAACCATCGCCATATAGCTACAAAATCTCTCAGGTGGTCTACTCTCTCTGACCGGCCTCTTCGGCTCAGCAACAGATGTGGCATCTCTCAAGGTGTCCTGAAGCCACTTGGGCTTCCTCTTCCCTGAGCATGCTTCTCCCATAGGAGAATGAAACTCCTCCTCCTCATCCCCATCAGTAGCCTGAACTCCTGACTGTCTGTCTGCTGTCCTCCTGCCTGCACCTGAACCTGTAGAAGCTGAGGTACCGTGTGAACTGTCCATCAGTGGACTCCCTAGTGAACTGCTCTGTGAACTGCTCTGTATGCTGCCCGGAGCACCACCCCTCTGGCTCGGCGAGCCACTGCTCACTGATGGACCTGACATCCTCATAGATGTACCTCCGGATCCTCCTGATCCCTGCCCACTGGATCCCTGCGACTGACTCAACTGCTGCTGAGGGTCTGGCTGATCCAGATACTCTAACTCCCGTGACCTCCTAAAGGCCCTGTCCTCCTCGAACTTCACATCCCGTCTGACAACAACTTTCCTCTGTGCAGGAATGTAAATCCGAAAGGCCTTTGAGGTCTCACTGTAGCCCACAAAGATACCCTTCTCTGCGGTGGGCTCTAGTTTGGTCCTCTCCTCCTTGGGTATATAGGAGTATGTAATGCATCCAAGGATATGAAGATGACCAAGATCAGGCTTCTTCCCAAAGAAAGCCTCCTCCGGAGTCATGTGCCCCAAGGCACGATGCGGACTCCTGTTCTGCAAGTAAACAGCTGTGTTGCAGGCCTCTGCCCACAAGAACAATGGCAACCCCTGATCATATAACATGGCTTTGGCAGCCCCTATGATGGATCTGTTCTTCCTCTCCGCAACCCCGTTCTGCTGGGGGTTGTAAGGAACAGTGAACTCCCTCCTAATGCCTGCCTCTGCACAATAGTCAACAAACTCTCCAAGGGTGTACTCTCCTCCATTGTCCGACCTCAGGGACTTGATCTTTCGACCTGTCTGAGTCTCCACAAGAGCTCTGAACTCCTGAAACCGCTTGAAGACCTCACTCTTGGTCTTCAAGAAATAAATCCAGGTCCTCCTGGAGTGATCATCAATGAATAAGACATAGTACTCATATCCACTCAAGGAAACATGAGACATCCGACCGCTCACATCGGAATGAATCAAATCAAGTATCCCCGTCGCTCTGCTGTCACTGCTGGGAAAAGGGGATTTGGCAAACTTGCCCATCGCACAACCTCTGCAAGTATCATGGTGATCAGTACTGAAATCTGGCACACCTGTAGTGATCTCCCGCAATGTCCTCAAGGCTCCATGAGACATGTGCCCCATCCTGCGGTGCCAAATCTCACATAGCTCAGAACTGCTAGCTCTGCTGTCGGTACTACAGCTCAATGCCAAAGGGGGCTGGAATGCAAACTTGTACACCTTTGCATGGCGTACACCTATCACTCTAGCTGAATCAGCTGGAGAGCCCCTGGGATACATCAACACCTGTCCTTCCCTGAACAGTACCTCATATCCTCTGTCCTCCAACGCTGAGACGGATATGAGGTTCTTCCTCATCCCTGGCACATAAAGAACCTCTGACACCTTCAAGGGAGGTTTGGACTCCCTCTGAAATGTCACTGTCCCCACCCCGACTGCTCTAACAACTCTGTCATCACCGAGTACTACCTCAATATCAGTGCCACTCTCTGAAAGCTCTGAGAAGTACTCCCGGACTCCTGTCATGTGACGTGAAGCCCCACTGTCCACATACCAGATACCTGTAGATGCTCCGCTAATCGAGGGAAAAGCATGCTCCCTCTGAACCTGTGTGGCAGGTGATCCTGCACTAGAGGACTCACATGTAGTGAACGCAAACTCCCGGTCAAAACGACCTGCAAAGTCCTCAATCTCAGCTGACGCTGCCACATCCTGGGTCTTCCCCTTCTTCTTCTTCTTCTCCGGACACACAACTGCATAGTGTCCCATCTTCTGACAATTCCAACACTTCACTTTGGAATAGTCCTTTTGTGAGTTACCCTGTTTACCTTTACCTTTGCCTTTGCCTCCACCACCGCTTGTGGAAGCCTGCTTCTTCCCTTTGCCTTTCTTGCCTCCTGCCACCAGTGCTACGTCCTCACCCTGCTCAACTGGCTTGGCTGCCCCAAGCTGTCCTTTCCTGATCTCTGTCTGTATACAATCATCCCAAAACCTCTCCCATGTGGGAAGGGTCTCACGTGCACAAACCCCATCAGCAAAGTTCAACCATGAACGGGGGAGGCCATTCACTGCAATACGCACCAACTCAGTGGATGGAATGGCCTCTCCAATCGCTGCCAACTCATCTCTCACATTGGTAATCTTTGTGAGATATCCAGCTGCACTATCATTCCCCATCTTAATGTTCTTCAGCTTCTCCTTCAGGACCATCTTCCGGTTCTCATTGGTACTCTGGTAGAGATTGGACAATGCTGTCCACATCTCATGGGCATTGCTCTTTCCTCTCACATGAGGAATGCAATGGTCTTTGATTCCGTCTAGAATCAGCCTCTTACCCTTGTTGTTCTTTCTATTATAAGCTGTCAACTGAGTAGCATCAGTAGGCACAACAACAGGGTGCTGTGCTGTATGCACCATGATATCCCAGACTTCTGCCTCCTCAAAGATACTCTGCATTCTCTCCTTCCAAACGCTGTAATTTGTATGCCCATCCAACCTATCCTCCACCCTCAATCCCAATGACATCTTGCTGTCCTAAAACTGAAAAATAGCACTGCTGTGGTAAAGATAAACCTGCTGTTTATGAAAAATCAGCTTGCTGGAATTTTCTGAGTGAAAAATCAGCAGCTGTATTTTTTCTCTTTTGCTGTCCCAAACTGCCCTTCAGCACTCAAGCTCCGATACCATGTAGATGTTTTCTGTTTCCCACCCCGGTTTTCAGTTTCACCTTATTTCTCCCATATAGTTAAATGCCCATTCCCATAGCCATACATTTAACAGACTGAAAAAATAAATATTGCTGAAAACACAAATTCTGGAAATTTTTCAGAGTGCTGGAAATTGCAGAAATAAAAAATCAGCAATTAAAACAGCCATAAAAACACATTTAAACTCAGTGATTTTTGGTCAACTTGACCCTGGAAAAACCCCCTACAACTCTTGGGGAAAACCAGTTTGAGAGCTCTTCTTTATTTCTGGAAAATGCCTTTTACAGAGAAAATATTTTTCAGCAAAAATCAGCAAAAACAGAAATTTTCCAGCAAGCAAACTTATCTGTTTTTTCAGCTAACAGACAGTCTGAAAATGGCTGTACGGACTGTACGGACCGTACGGATGTACGGACCGTACGGACTGTACGGACTGTACGGACGGCCGTACGGACTTGTACGGACAGACCTCGAAATTCGTGCAGAAAATCGCCTCCTCGATATTCGTGCTGAAAATCAATTTTTTCACTGTTTTGCTCACTAAATCTGCCTTTTTCTGCTTGTTCTTTATGCTGTTCAGATTTGCTGAAATGCTGCCTTGGTGTGTGTGCCAAACTGCTGCCTCTTTCTCCTCCTTGTCCAGAAATCTCCCTTGCTCTCTTGCTCTCCTTCTCCCAATCTGCTCATGAAAGAATGAATGATCTTTTCCTCCTTTTCCTCCCTTAACCCAACCCTAAATGACTTTTGGGTGATCCCTAAATCCAATGGCTGAAATAGATTTAGATCAATGGCTGAGATTAAATGCTCATTTAAATCTCACTTTCTATTTTTTAATTCACCCCACTTTAATAAAGACCCACTTAGTCATTTATTTCCAAAGTCACTTTTCCTTTCTAATTTTTCATTGACTTTATAAAGTCACTTTAAAATTAGACTTAGTAACTTTATCACTTAAAGTCACTTTCAAATTAGATTTAACTTTATAAAAATTATAAAGTTACTTTAGGAGAAAAATTAAATTCTTTTGGACACTTTTCCCTAGGTCAAAGATCAAAGCCTTAGGGAACCACCTGTCCTCCGGTACCAAATTTCAACAGCTATTAAGACTAAATTTGATTTTAATTCACAATTTAATTCAAGGACAAATTAAATTGGAATATTCTTGTTGCCACAAAAATGACGCACAACGGGATGCCGAGTAATCAATTGAAGAGACAGGGTACAGACTGGGTGCTCTTCACAGAGTAGATTGAAAAAAGCTCTTATGGATGCTACAATTACCTCCCAGGACCCAAAATTGTTCCAATTCTTCAACTGCAAGTCTGAAGGACACATGAACAGAGCTGCTGAGGGTCTAAATGAATTCAGAGCCAAGTTGGCAGCGAATTTATCATCAAATTGCCTAAATTGCCACACGAATTCCGTCATATCCTCATTAAGTTTGCTGGGGCATCCATGCACCATACTGTTCACAGACCTTGTCTGAGGGGCATTCCAAGAATTAAGCTTTGAGATTTCGTAGATGCGAGCATGCGAAACGAGGACAGCATGACTAATCGCCATAATGACAGCTGGACAAAAGTGACAAGAGAGAATCCGAGAGAAGGTAGAAGGGGGGATGAATGTGGAGGGTTGGAGGGTAGGGGTGTATGTTAGGGGGTGGGAGGAGGAGCCAAAGGAGGGAGGATTAGGGACAGGGTTAGGATAGAGGGCGGGGGGAAAGGGGGATATAAGGAGAGGGGAGAGAGACATAAGTGCTGAGGGAAGATAGGGGAAGAAGAGCAGGAACCCTTTATTTCACACTTATTAGCAATAACTGAGATAAAGTCAAGCAGAGATCTAGAGACACACTTCATTGGATGTTAGGGGATAGAACAGATAGTGTTGTTCCCATTAATTTCTAACATAGCCTCATCTAATGCATAGGGCTTGTTAGCTTCCAAATCTGCCTCCACATTATTGCTTCTAAGAACATGGTAGCATTCTCTGGATTGGGAAGAATATATCAAAGATTGAATTCTGTAAAGGATTTGGGAGAGGAAGTTCTCCTTAGGGCTACCCTGCCTATTGAGGTACTGAATTGTGATCGATGAGTCCCCCAAAATTATGATGTCTTTAACTCCTTGATCTTTTGGCTATTCTTAGTCCTTGATACAGGCCATACATTTAAGCCTGGTTGTTAGTTTTCTTTCCCAATCCCCATGCATAGTGGATTTTTACTGTTTCATTGGGATTTGATAATATCCCTGCCCCTCTCACCACCCCAAAAAGCACTTAGTTTTAATATCCCCAAGCATGAAACCCATGCTTTAATAAGTCATAATAATAATAAAAAAAAATATTTTCTTCATTATTTTGATAATTACATCTCAAGTACATTTATGAAGACTGAACCTAGTTACAAATTTCAACACTCCCTCTTAACTAGGGAGGTATTTATCAGTACAAGTACAAATAAGATCTCATAACACATGAACCATGAAGAACTTTAGGCACCACAATGCCATGGACTAGATTCCTGACCTGGGCAATCTATCCAAGGTATCTCAACAATTTAGGCACTGCAATGCCATGGACTAGATTCCTGACCAGGGCAATCTATCCAGGTGGGACCAAGATGGACTAAAGCTTTCAGCCTCTCTAGGTACCATCATGCTTACTTACTAACCATCAACCCAGGGATCTAGGTGCTTATCCGAGGTTAGAGATCCATGACCAACGCCACCCTCCCTACTTTGGGAAACTGGACATCAACACAAAGTGTCGGCCAAATGTTTTCCCAGGCAATGTCTTACAAAGCCTCAACTTCCCGATCGGTAATAAATCCTTGCCGATCGAACAAAGCGACAACAAATCTCTCCCTAAATGATCGACAACACTTAAGCATGTGAAAACATGCTATCAAACTTCTGAGAGATTTACTTGTACGAACACAACCCCAATCAGTAACAATTTTCAAATGTACATAAACATATGCAAACCTCTTGGGTTTTCCAGACAACTTGATATTGCTTCTCAACTTTCACAGTAGCAATTCGAGCTTTTTCAATGAATCTTGACAAAAGATTCCTCAACCATGCAGCTTCCTTTCCTACTTCTCATGCAACAATATATTGATTTGGCTTTTTCTTATTTCAATTTTCCTTCAAAAATTCATTCTCCAACTTCTTCTATCAAGGTGTCCGTCATGACTATGATATGACCTCCCTCTCAACTAGGGAGATTCCTTTCATCCGAGCTCCCTCTCAATCTAGGGATATTTCATTCATCCAAGCTCCCTCTTAATCTAGGGAGATTTTTTCAGTCAAGCTCCCTCTTAACCTAGGGAGATTTCATCCAGGCTCCCTCTTAACTTAGGGAGTTATACTTCTTCTTTATGACATTGGAGAATCTTTCAAGGCTTCCATCCTTCTTATCAGAGTTATTCACATCATACTTGTCACATCAACTTTTCTTTACGAACATCTTCACTATCTTGAAGATCACGCACCTGCACAACTTAGATAGCAAGTACAACCAAATCTATAAAAGCATGAAGCTAACTATATCAAAATCATGGAAACATTCAACTTTATATATCAGATACTCAAATTTAATTACAAACAAGAGACACATACTCTTCAACTGCTTGCTAGCGATTTTGTCATAAACCCTAGACTACTTCATCAAGGCTTCAGGCATTTCATAACAACTTTCATTACATCTAGGGTTTCAATGTTTCTTCCAAAGGTATGACATACCCTGCTACAACATATTGCAACCCTAGAAACAATTCAAACAAAAATAGATCTACAAAGTATCTAACAACTTTCAGAAATCATATGTTAGACTTCCCATTAGGGTTTCATACAAAACCTATATTTCATACATGAGATTTAACAATCAAGATCAATCACAATTCAATCAATAACATGACTAGCTTCCATTAGGGTTTGTTGCAAACCCTATATTTTCTCAATTAAGCATCAATCACAATTGAAACTTAGAATTCAACCATCGTACACAAATCTCAAATTATCAAATTGTCATCATTCATCAGAGGTTTTCACTTCTACTAAGGTTTAACTCCAAAACCCTAGATTTCACAAATACTATCATCCTAGAGAAAACAAACTTTGACAAGGGCTTAGTTCCAAACCCTAGGACTCATGACCATCAACAATTAGGTCAACTCATATATCCAGGATTCCATCATCATGCACAAGCATATCACAACATGTGTTAGTCAAACCCAACTACACAAATATCAATAAGAGTTAGACATATAACAGATTTGATCAGACCAGGGTTTGATCGGACAAACACACACATCCCAAGGAAATCATTTCTAAGACATTATGAGGGTCTTGCTTATACATTCTACCAAACCCTAATGATTTAGGGTTTCAATACAAAATATAACAAACCCTAATTTATTAATACTTCAAAGGTTCAGGATTTTAGACATTACCATTCAACCCTACCAAGTTAGGGTTTCCATAATCATACCAAAACCCCAAACAAGACATCATCAAAGCATTGGTCAGTTACTTTAGACTTCATCAAAATATCAAACATTTTCTTTGCAATGACCCATTTCGATCTATGAGCAAAAGGGTATTAGCATGCATACGATGTATGTTTATGATAGTTACATATGCATACATCACATGCCCTGCACTAGCATACATATTTAATAGTTAGGAAAAATGTTTGAATGAAAAATGGGCTAAATACCTAAATTATTGAGAAGGGAAATATTACCTAAAATTCGACACTCAAAATATACATATTAAATACTTCGTACTTATAAGGTTGTTAAATAAAATTTACAATTCCAGTCCTTCTAATGTAAATATGGATCACTATAGCGTTAAAATTATAAGTTAATTATTGTTGATATATATATATAAGAGTTACAATTACTAAATTAATATAACAAACATTTGATATTTATGTATAACTATTCATTTTTTTATATTATAATTAAAATTTATAAAAGTTAAAATTATTAAGTTTAAACATGACAAAGATATCAATATATATATATATATATATATATATATATATATATATATATATATATATATATATATACGTACCCTGACGTCCTAGTTACATGTAAAGCTTATGACTGTCAAATAAAATCTGATGAGGGTGGTGACCGCCTAGGAAGGGTATTTATCCGAAGTACGTAGAGACACTAGGAAGGGGGTTTTTGAGGTAAGAAAGACTGGAAGGAGAACGGGAGATCTGAATCAGAGCTGGAGATTCGAATCAAAACTTGAGATTTGAGCAATTGTTCTTGAAGCTTTTGGGTACGGGGGGCAAAATACTCCAATTGTGAAGTATATTGGAGTTGGGTACCAAGGTTGTGCTTAGTTTGGCTGGGAGGATTTGGTCATTTGGTATCGGGAGAAATTGGGGCTACATCAATGCGGAATCGATATCAAATTCAAAAACTAGGTATGTATATGTGAATTAAATTGATAAATTATGCCTAAATTGTAACTGGTAAATTCTGTAGAAATTAGTGGTTTAATTTGGGTTTGGTCCTAATATTCTTTCAACAATAACCCTAAGTAGATTAGGGTTTACACATAATCATCGACATACTCTTAAGTTAGGGTTTTCATAATGAACCTTCCTAGGGTTCCACAAGAGCAATCAAAGATATGAGGAGGGTAGATTAATCTTAATGTTGAATCACCCAATCAAGAATCTTTTAAGATTCAGGGAAGCTAGACATAAGAATGTTAGTAATAGCTTATGAAGAATGGAGAAAGCAAAAACTTATAATTCAAGACATACCTCTTGTTTCTTAACAAACTTTGTACTTTCAATGCTTTGTTTTGTGAGACCTTCCTCCTCGAGACTTCAACAAGTTTTCCTAAACAAGGAAAATAAGAGGAGAAATGTGATTAGTATTTTATGCAAACAAAAACATATAAGTAAGGAAAACTCAAAATGAGAATGGTAATAGGATACTTACCTTTTGAGGTTGATGAGGGCTCCCTCCAAGCTTGAGTGATACTTATAACCTTAAGAACAAATAAAATGTTTTTCCAAAATGTTAAACCTACAAAAACTAGAAATCAAAAAGAAATAACAAAAGCTTAGATCAAAAGACTTTAGTAGTGTAAGTCCCTTAAATCCAATTCTTCGGGCTTAGTCTTCTTTGGAGATCCTTCTTCAACTACATTGGCTTGATCCCTACTTCTCTTCTTGTTCTTCGGATTGTTGGGGTAGTCACTTCTATAGTGACCCATCTTGTGGCATTGGTAGCATTCTATCTTGGACATATCAACCTTCTTCCTTGGCCCTCTTGACTTCTTGGAGTGTCCTTTCTTGTGAGAGGTAGAGTAAGCATTTGACACAATTCCTTCTCCGTTGTTGGATACTAATGAAATCCTCATTTCTTCTTGGGTGCAGGCATTCCACAGTTGTTCAAAGGTGGGAGCTTCTTTCCAACTATTGAGACCTGAAGCAAAAGAGCTCCAAGTAGGTGGTAGTCCCAACAGTGCAATGATTACTAGCTCCTTCTCTGGCACTATTTCATCTATGGCTTGAAGTTCATCTCTGATCCTTGATATCCTTACAAAGAAGGAAGCCACAGTATCATCTTTAGTCATCTTTGCAGTCCTCAACTCATTCTTCAAGCTTGCTACTTGACCTATGTTCTTGATAGTGAATAATTTTGTCAATGCTTCATACATTTCTTGAGCATGGTCTATATTGGAAATGTATGAGACAAGATTGTCTTTAATGCTTTCTACCATCAGAGTCATAGCCAATATTTCCAATTCCCTATACTTCACCCTGTGTGCATCATCCAAGACGTTATTCTTTTCAAGAATGAGGTCAGTGCTCTTCTTCCAAGACCTGTAATTTGATGCTCCTTCCAACTTGTTCTCACTCTTTAATGTGTTAGACATTGTCTTTGAAGATAGAGAGTCTCTTCTCTTATAAGATCTCCTTATATGATCCCTAGATGAATCCTTTAGATCCCTTCTCAGAAGATACTCAAGAATGCCTTTTCCCTTCTTCACCTTAGCTCTGATTCCATGTTAGAAAATCAGAAAGGTAGAAAGATTTTCTTATATAGATAATTACTTGTGATTCTTTTATCTTTATATTCTTCTTTATCTTTTAGTTCATCAAGTAATTACCAAAATAGTAACACAAGGACAACGTATATAGGCGGATAGCCAGGGAAAAGCCCCCTATCTAGGGGAAAAGCCAGTCAACAATTCTTCCTTCAGTAGTTTCTCGAGATAATCCAAGACTCTAGACCCAGACAAAGATTCCCTCCACACCAAGTCAACCCTCAATCCTTCTTGCAAATGACAACTCTTCCAAAGCAACTTCGACCTAGCAGCATCAACACCAGCTTCGACCCATCAGGTGTAGTAACAACAACTTTGACCAGACTTAGAGAAATTCAATCTCCCTTGATACACCTCAGAATGGAGTGAGACTTGTCCCAAAATTTTGGTTTTGAGCCCTTCTATCTTGCTTTAGAAACTCACACTTCTTTCCAACTTCTTTTCTAGACCTTAGACAATTTCGCACTTCTCCAGCTTCCAACTTCAAAGATCGAACTATGCGAGAGAGAATGAGATGCTCCAAATGAATTCAAGTTCCTTGTATTTATAGCCTTCTGTGGAGGTTGAATTACTTGTCATGAGGCTGACTTGATCTTCTTGAGGTCGACTTGGTGTGGAGGAGAACAAATTCATTTTTGACTAAAAAATAATTCTTTCTACATGGTCTGGAAGCCCAAGAAGGGTCTCTTTAAATGTACAATGACTCTAATGAATAGTGTGGAAAAAGTTTGCAAAAAATCGCGATTTAATCCTAAAAATGCAATTTTTGAACTAAACGATTTAATCCCCCGACTTTTTGGCGACTTTTTCACAAAGGAAAAAATCACGATTTTTTCGTTATACTCCCGATTTAATTAGGAGTCGACCCAAAAAGTCGGCCTCCCTTCCTAGGCCACGGATAAAGAGGTTGCAAAGGTGAAAATTGTCTTATTTTTCACTGTTTTCTCTCCCATTCGGCACTGTGGAGATTCGTAGGGGTTTACCATTGCCTTAGAGGAGAATATTTGTGAGTTTTGAGGTGGAGATTTGGAGATTTTTCCACTGCTCATTGTGGGAGATTCAAACTTCAAAGTGCCGAATTGCTACTGCCCAGTGCCAGGTATGTATTTTAATTTCTCTCATAGTTTTTTTACACATGATTTCTTAAATCTTTGTATACTTCTCTAAAATTCTATTAGTTTGTTTATGTCTTATTTTTGTCTAGAATCTAGATTCTAGATTGAAGCAAAACTTCAACCTTCAAGATTAAAATGACAAAAATTCAATTTTCAAACCCTTGTTTACTGAATTTGAGTGTTTTCAAGTGAATGAGAAGAGGCATTTAAAATCTAAAATCAACTATTGCATTTGTGTTTGCTTTTTATGTGATGGGAAATTTTTAATTTGTTTCAATTTTTTTGTGTGCCTAGGTTTAAATTCAAGTTCAAAGTTTAAAACAAAATGCCAAGGCTTTTGGACGCTATGTGGGAATATGGTGAACCTGATACTATACACGAATCTGGGGGGATCATATGTTAGGAGGTATCAACAGATTAAAATTCCATATGGGGCAAAATGTTGACCTTTGCCCAAATACAACTCCAGAAATCATTCGACGGGCCATTCAATCATTGATGGATAAAGAGGACGGAAAAGACACCAGGGCAGCACTAAAAATCCAACTTGTAGGGGCCTCAAGAGTGGGGGGAATTGAGAGTGGCAGTGCTTCTTCAGCATCACCTTCCTCACCCATAGGTCCCAACCCCTCATCTATCTCATATTTTTTTGTTCCTAGAACCACAACTGGTGCACAACCTGGCATCAAATCAGCAATTAAAAAAAAGGAAAAGGCAAAAGCTGATAGGTTGGTTAGTAAGTGTCTTCTATGGAGTGATGTTCCTTTAACATTGCCAAGACAAACCCATTCTACCAGCCTATGTTTGATGTTGTTGCTGTCATTGGCCCGGGGTACAAAGCCCCCACCTTTGTAGAATTGAGAGGGCCTCTTCTTCAAGATGAAAAGACTGATTGCACTTCTAGATTGGAGGAGTTTAGGGCATCATGGGAACAAACTGGATGCACAGTCATGTTAGATGTAGGACTGACTAGAAGGGTAGGACCCTTCTTAACTTCTTGGTTAGTTGTCCCAAGGGGACAATGTTTATGAAATCTGTTGATACATCTGCACACATTAAAGATGCACGTACATTATGTGAGTTGTTGGACATCTTCATTCAGGAAGTAGGCCCAAGCAATGTTGTCCAAGTCATAACGGACAACGTTGCAAATTATGTTGCAGCTGGCAAGTTGCTTATGGAGAGGTATCCTAACTTGTTTTGGACACCTTGTGCTGCTCATTGCATTGACTTGATGTTGGAGGATATAGGTAAGATTCCTATTGTGAGGGATATTGTTGAATCATCCAGGAGCATAACAAAATTTATATATAATTATGCATCTGTGCTTAGCTTGATGAGAAAATACACCAAAAACAAAGAGTTGGTGCGTCCTGCCATTACACGATTTGCCACTACTTTCATATCTCTTCAGTCTCTGTTGAATTCTATGTGGGATGTGAAGAGCATGTTTCTTTCAGTGGATTGGCGTTCTTTATCTATTAGCTGCAAACCAGAGGGAGAGGGCATATGCAGACTAGTTTCATATGATCAGAGCTTTTGGGCAGGAGTAGAGGAGGTGTGTGCCATTTCAGAACCTTTGGTAAGGGTTCTTCAGTTGGTTGATGGAGACAAGCCCACAATGGGCTACTTGTATGAGGCCATGGATAGGGCCAAAGAAGCCATTCGTGCTTATTATGAAGATAAGGGAGACGAGGGGTTAGAGAAACAACAGGTCATATGGAGAGTGATTGATGAGCGATGGAACAATACCCTCCATCGCCCCATTCATGCTGCAGGTATCTACCTCAACCCTGCATTTTCTTACGCTTGTGGTTTCAAATTTGATGTTGAGGTGATGGATGGATTCTTCACTTGTGTCGAGAAGATGGTGTCATCTGAGCAAGAACGTGAAGATATTTCTAAAGAAATGGAGGTCTATAGGATGGGAGGTGGCACATTTGGTTTTAACATGGCTATTAAGAATAGGACGACCAAAATGCCAGGTAAGCTTCAATTTGTTTCAAACTTTCAAGTTTAGAATTTCAATGTTTTTTTTTTATGTTTCTCATTTTTCTTTTAACTTGTAGATGCTTGGTGGACAAGCTATGGTGCCAGAGTACCCCATCTCCAAAAGCTTGCCATTCGAGTGCTCAGCCAAACATGCAGTTCCTTTGGGTGTGAGCGCAACTGGAGTGTATTTGACAAAATACACAGCGAAAAGCGCAACAGATAAAAAAATTTCAAATTAAATTTTTTGAATTCATTTGATTATTTTTAATATTTAAATTTTCTAAGTACTAATTTACAATCTATGACCCTAATACAGATTGGAGTCCCAATGCCTCAATGACATGGTCTACGTCTACTACAATCTTTGATTATGGGTGAGACAGCTTCAGACACCTACTGATGTGGAAGCCATCTCATTGGACAATATTGATACCACCTCTGCATGGAGAGTCGAGACTGAGAGGCTGATCATGGACTCGATCCCGGATTGGTTAGGTGTGGATCTAGAGGATGTAGCAGTTGCAGGGGAGGGAGAGCCAGAGGTAGAGGAGGAGGAGCAACATCAGGGTCAGGGGGTAGAGCTGGTTGAGGATGATGAGGAGGAGGTGACACCATCTAGGATGGGCAGCAGCAGCAGAGGCCACCTCTTCCATCGACTTCTAGAGGACGATTGAGTCCATTTGTATCCCCAGGGGCAGGGCCTTCTTCCTCTAGAGGAAAAGGCAAAGCCGTTCCCTATTCCCGTAAAAGGGGAAGAGGATCTCAGTGACTGATTACTTGATGACTTTTAGATGACTCATGAATCCATGATATACATTTATTATATTTTTTGTTGATATTTTGACTCTTGAGAGTTGAGACTTAGACAGGACTCAAAATTTAGGAGTTGATTCACTATTTTGATGTGTGATGTAGCACTAGACTTCATATACATATTATATATTAGATTTCTTTACATGTTTATGTGGAAATGCATTTATTTGATGTTGTGGAGACTCTAGATGTTAAAAAAATAAAATAAAAAATGAATAATTTTGTGTGTGTTTTTTAATTTTGCCGACTTTTTCAAAAAACTCCTGACTTTGACGAGTTTTTCAACTTTTGGACCGTTGCCGAATTAATCCCGACTTCAACTTTTTCCACATTGCTAATGGCTCATAATAAATCCTAGAAGTCCTTAATGGGGACGTTGACCTAAAACATGATGACCCAAGCATGAAACCCATGCTTTAATAAGTCATAATAATAATAATAATAATAATAATTTCTTCATTATTTTGATATTTACATCTCAAATACATTTGTGACGACTGAACCTAGTTACAAATTTCAATAGGGATGTCCCGCTTTCTTGTTCTTGATGGACTTGGTCCATATCCTATTGCGCCATGCCATGATACATGTTTCCTTTCGCTGCTACTGAGCCTTGCTATGTGTTGCCACCCATTCTCAATTGTTAGTGCATTAATAAATATAAGCAATATATACCAGTTGCCTTGCCTTGTTGTGCCAAGCACGCTGCCCTGCAACTGCATACATGTCTCAATTTACATATTAATCGCATGTCTCAAAATCCATTCCAGGACATAATTATCTCCACACACACACACACACATATTGTAAAACCAGGCAAGTATTCCCGAAGAACAAGCATTTATAAGGTGGATTGTAACATCAACACATAGGAAACAATCAACCTTTACTAAGGTTCATAGCCTCCTACAACATACATACCATGAGATTTCCACATTCCAACCAACACATAATACATATGCCTACCATTCATTGAATCGAGTAGTATTGTACTAAATACACATCACGTAGCAATTCTTACCCAAGTCCTTCAGACCCCATGGACATAATTGTCCCAAGCATGCAAGATCACATCACCCAACTAATGGTGATGGTATATGCTACAAGTAACTCATTGCCCTACAGGCAGTTCTGCAAAATTAAAGAGAGGACAACTTCCAAGGCCACAATCACCGGTTGTCCAACCTTCAAGATGCCCAATAGCAAGAGCATGCATTGCCAAGACACTTATCACAACAACAGACTGAACATCATTGTAGTTGGTGTGCAATATATATCAAATGCTATGAGTAAGATTGCAGTTGGTGTGCAATACAGATCAAGTGCTATGAGTAAGATACCATCATGCTTGCGTTCAGTTATTACTCTCATAAATGAGCTCCTCCCTAAATCCAGGGGATCATGCATTAGTACCATGCTACATAATCACACGGTAATCATGTCAATCATGCATACAATCAGTTAGTCACAGACCAACTTTTAACACCTAAACACTAGTTTAGTTAATTTTCAGAAAATTTGAATGAACCCCTTTGTAGGAACCCTGCCATCAATTGTTCATGATTGAGCCCATTCAGTCCAAGTGTTGAAACTAGATGCTCTGATACCACTCTGTAATACACCCCCTCCCAATCCTCACCATAACATCGGTTAAGAGGAGGTGGTTACAATGCTGACCCAAGATCCAAGTTGCGTTATGGAAATGGGGTCTTAAAATTTTGATCTCATCAAATTACTTAAAAACCTTAGTTTGACATCACCATTGTGTTCATCTTGTCAAGACGATTTTGGTGATATAAAATTTTACGTCAATTTGAACTCCGGATCAAAAGATGTGACCATTTGAATTTCTAACGCATTAGAAAACGCCACATCATCAACTTGGCCAAGTGGCAACCACGTGGCTATACCCACCTGGCTAGCCTCCCGACACCTGTAATATCCCTTCCAATTAAAATCTGCCAAGTGCATTTCTCAATTTTGCAAATTTTGGATGGCGAACAATTTTGGGTACAAACTTAGGAAAAATGGGTGAGTCCGTTAATTTAGTTTTGTGTGGTAGAAGGGCCCCAAACATTAGATAAAGGGAAGATTAATCACATAGTGGGATGTGGGGACCACACCATGAGGAAATTCACACTCCTTGAGGAAGTCGAATTGCAGGGAAGAGGGGGATAGGAAAGGAGGTCGAATTGTGGAGCCCACAAGGAGAGAAGAGAAACAACAACTATAAATAGGAGAAGATACCTCCATTTTTTGGGACTTTTGCCAATTTCATATTTGAAACATAGTTTGCTTGTGCTGAACATCCAAGTCAACTCGTGCTGTTTAGCACATGAGATTTCCGGGCGGGAATCTCACCTCTACCTTTAGTGGACTTTGAGTGTCACTCTAGGAGCGCACCCATTTTACCATTGCACACTGTTCAGGGAGTAATTGCAAGAGAAATCAACCATTTCAGGGAGCAGACTGGGTGCAAAAGGGAACACACACTTGGGAAATTAGTTCCAAGGCATAACAACCTCCGGGAATTTTAGAGAAATTTCCTTTGGTTATTTGCTATAGATTTGTGGAGGATTGCAGGCCAAATCCATGGGGAAACTCCAGAACAAATTATGAGCTTTTGGGGCCAGTGCAAAAGCTTTTCTGGGCATGCGCAGGGGGGTTAAGGGAAAGGAAGAATTGAGTTGAGGAAGTGTCAAAGGAACAAGGGCAGTTGAGGAGAAATTTTGCAGGGGTTTGAAAAGGTATTTCAGTGGAGTTCAATGTTGATTTGGGGTAGCATCGGATGTGCTCTAGCCACGAAATTTGGTGGAGAGGTTGGAGCACATGAGATCTCCAATACCTAGAAAGGTTTGGGCAGATTCTAAACAGATCAAGAGATATTAAAATAATTAATATTTTTAATGGAGTCCCTAAGTCTAAACTTAGGGAAAATAAAATAATAATGTGTATTAATATGAATCTGTGTTAGAATGGTCCAAAAGACAAGGATCAAGCCAGATCTAATCTTAGCCGTTGATTAGGGACTTAATCTCGACCGTTGATATGTCAACAGAAAAAGTATAAGAGGAGGCTTGAGGGTCACTTGGAGAATACACCAGAGTGATTAGTCATTCTATTCTCTAGAGTAGGGTTTGCTAAGAGAGATAGAATTAGTGATCGGGAGAGTAGCTGAGGGGCATTGAGTACAGAGAGACAGAGAGGCAGAGATAGTGTCGGGATAACAGCAAAGTAGCCAGATAGAGAGAAGCAGGAGCAACAAGTGTTCACGTAGGGCCACACAGAGGCAGCTAAGTGCTGCGTAGAGCAATAGAGGGGCCAGCGTAGCTGACGCAGAGGCTTAGAGAGCTGATGCAGGGTCCCTTGGGGCTGACACAGGCCAAGACAGGCTGACGCAGCGCCAGCGCTGGGCTAGGAGAGGTTGACGTAGTGCCAGCGCTGGGCTAGGAGAGGTTGACGCAGTGCCAGCGCTGGGCTAGGAGAGGTTGACGCAGTCCAGATTGGGCAAACGCTAGGGTTTCTGGGGCAGATTGGTGCTGAGTAGCTGCCAGAAGGATTATCTGGGGTTTCAGCCAGTAGATTTGTCAGAAACCGAGAGGTATTACTGCTAAGGAAATTCTCTGTTGGGTAGGCTAGTTTTGGCACCCAGATTGTATTATGATATTGCTTAATAAGAAAACCCTTAGATAACTGCATTGATTTTCCCACATTGGGTTTTTCCGAGGACATTAGTCCAAAAATAATGGTGTCATGTGGTGTGTTTGTTCTTGTTTCTTTTAGTTGCTGATCTGTAATCTGTTGAGCATGCACTGGAGTTTATTTTCAGTATTTACTTTGTAAATAACTTGTTAACGAAAAATAACAATTAGGTAGGAATAAATCCAAAAAGTGCATGAAGGGTTTCTAACTTTGTAAACTTAGAAACTTCAACATGGTACCAGAGGGTGATTGCAAATCACAGGACTAAAAGACATCAGTTGAGCGAAGCAATAGCAACAGAAAACAATTGTCCCGAGGTGACAGAAGCTGTTTCTAGCAACGCAGAAGCCAAGGAGTGAGACGCAGAGCCAGCCAGGGCCACGCAGAGGAAGTCGGGAGCTGCGCAGAGCCCCAGAAAAGCCAGCGTTGCTGACGCAGAGGGCCAGAGGGCTGACGCAGGGCATCCCAGGGCTGACGCAGAGCCAGTGAGAGGCTGATGCAGTTCACAGAGAGGCAGTTGCTGGGGTCTAGAAGGCTGCAGGAATATTGCAGAGTGGAGCTGGTTAGGTACTGTAGTCAGAACAGTACCTGACAGAGCAGGGCCAGAGGAGTTGTTATCGAGGAACCCAGATCAGAAGTGCAGCTGCACAAGTCGATCAGAGTAGGGGGGCATCTCGACAAGCGACAGAAGGATTTCCAGGAGGAGGGAAATCAGGACTCAGAGGGAGTCCAGAAAAGAACTTCCAGACGGGAAGTAGAGACTCAGAGGAGTTGAACAATGATCTTCCAGGAGGGAAGTATAGGAGCATCATGGCACTACACGGGGTAAGAGACCAGGATAGACTAGACGGAGCATCAAACTTCGCAGTCTGGAAGGCCAAAATCTTATCAGTGCTTGACAGGAATCGTGTCAAGAACTTCGCCTTAAAGGTAATAACTGTCCTAGTCGACCCCAATGATAATGATAGGTATGAAGAGGCGATGGCGAGGGCCAAGTGCATTATCCTTGACGGGGTCAAGGATCATGTGGTACCACATATAGCCGAGAAGGAAACGACATTTGAGATGTGGGAGGCTCTCAAGAAGTTGTACTAGCATACTTTTGTGCATAGAAGAATGTTGCTCGAGAACTAGATGAGGTCGTATCGGATGAAGAAGGGTCAATCGATTGACACCTTCCTCGGAGGACTGAATGAGATCCGAGACCAGTTGACTGCTATAGGAGCGACACTGGATCAGGAGCTTATGGTGAGGATAGCCCTGAATGCTGTCTCAGAAGATCGGGAAGTATTTGTCCAGAGTATCCTGGGCAGAGGGACTCTCCCACCTTGGGACAAGATGTGGGCAGCCCTTCGCCAGGAAGAGATCAGACGACAGTCAAAGACAGGTAGTAGCAGCAAAGGGATCAAGGTCAAGCAGGAAGAGGAGGATGTGGCCCTAGCATCTGAGGGAAAGCAGGAAAAGCGGAAGAAGAAAAGATCTCTCCAAGATCAAGTGCTTCCACTATGGGGAGCTGGGTCATTATGCGACCCAGTGTCCAAGGAAGAAGATTAAGGGAGAGTCTTCTAAGACTAAGGCAGCGCTAGCATGGGCAGAGAAGGAAGTTTTGACAGACGATGATTGTGCCATGAGTGCACACGCACCACTTGAGCGGAAGTGGGGAGACATCGAACTGTAGTTAGGTGGACTACAGGCGATGAGGGGCAGGATCCTCGAGGTACCCAGCCTCTTGGATTAGACCTTGCTACGGGAGCCCCGAAGAGGAGTAGCAGGACTGGTTGAGTCAGGTAGAGACGGATGCAGATGGAGCGACAGAGAGAGCTACAATGTAGGAGTCTCGAGACAGCTCGAGGCTAGCAGGCTGTAGTAGTGCGAGAGGCATAGGAGTGTTGCACCAGTGCAGGAAGGCACCGAGGTGTGCAATAGTGCGAGATGCAGGGAGTTGTTGCAGCAGCACAGAGGTCAGAGAGGGAGCACTTTTTAGCGATAGAGGGAGCTTCAACATCAGTGGGTGTCTCTAGCCCAGCAGGGAGGTCAGTTGGGAGATCAGTTACTTACTTCTCAGTAACTGAGTTACAGTGTAGCAGTGGGCAGCACGATGCAGCATGATGAGAGGTGTAGTGCGGATGCAGTGCTAGGAGGAAGGACCAGCAACAACACAGATGCAGAGGGAGCTGTCGTACAGATGCAACAGTGGCAGTGGCAGAACCATGGGCAGTAGTACAGGATACAACAATCCCTAGGATATTGGGCAGGAAGGCCTAGCATTAGCACAGGTACCGATGCCAGATGATCAGAGTAATACCTAGTGAGGGGTATTGCTAGAGCACAATCCTCGCTAAGAGGGAGTGTTGATTTGGGGTAGCATCAGATGTGTGCTTTAGCCACGAAATTTGGTGGAGACGTTGGAGCACATGAGATCTCCAATACCCAGAAAGGGTTTGGGCAGATTCTAAACAGATCAGTAGATATTAAAATAATTAATATTTTTAATGGAGTCCTTAAGTCTAAACTTAGGGAAAATAAAATATTAATGTGTATTAATATGAATCTATGTTAGAACGGTCCAAAAGACAAGGATCAAGCCAGATCTAATCTTAGCCGTTGATTAGGGACTTAATCTTAGCCGTTGATATGTCAACAGGGAAAGTATAAGAGAAGGCTTGAGGGTCACTTGGAGAATACACCAAAGTGATCAGTTATTCTATTCTCTAGAGCGGGGTTTGCTAAGAGAGACAGAATCAGTGGTCGGGAGAACAACTGAGGGGCATTGAGTATAGAGAGACAGAGAGGCAGAGATAGTGCCGGGATAGTAGCAAAGCAGCCAGAGAGAGGGACGCAGGAGCAGCAACTGCTCACGCAAGGCCACGCAGAGGCCACTAAGTGCTGCGCAGAGCACCAGAGGGGCTAACGTAGCTGACGCAGAGGCTCAGAGAGCTGACGCAAGGTCTCCTGGGGCTGACGCAGGCCAAGATAGGCTAACGCAGTGCCAGCGTTGGGCTAGGAGAGGTTGACACAGTCCAGATTGGGCAGACGCTCGGGTTTTTGGGGCAGATTGGTGCTGAGTAGCTGCCGGAAGGATTATCCGGGGTTTCAGCTCCTAGATTTGTCAGAAATCGAGAGGTATTACTGCTAAGGAAATTCTCTGTTGGGTAGGCTAGTTTCAACACCCAGATTGTACTCTGATATTGCTTAATAAGAAAACCCTCAGATAGCTTCGCCAGTTTTCCCACATTGGGTTTTTTTGGGAATATTAGTCCAAAAATAATGGTGTCATGTGGTGTGTTTGTTCTTGTTTTTTTAGTTGCTGATCTGTAATATGTTGAGCATGCACTGGTGTTTATTTTCAGTATTTACTTTGTAAATAACTTAAAAGTAACAAGTAGGTAGGAATAAATCCAAAAAGTGCATGAAGGGTTTCTAACTAAGTAAACTTAGAAACTTCAACATTCAGTAGCTCTTCTCAGCAGTTCGTATAGGAGGGCATATTGGGCAATTCATGCTTTTGGTGGGTTTTTCTGGGAGCTGGATTGGTGGCAAATCCTTTCTGGGTTTCGTTGGTCTGACAGATCAAGTGCTACAATAGAAATTTTAGAATTTTCTGAGCCCTCCAGAGGTCAGAAATACCATTTCATATCCAGCAACAACAAGAGTGAATTTTGGGTTAGCACAGTTCATGGTTGGGAGCTTAACTCAGCGTTTGGGTAACATTATTCTCACTTGGGTTTGGCTTTGCTTGCTGTAGCATTCCCGGGTTTATCTACCCCTATCTATTGTACTCCATTTCCATGAAATTAATAAAATGGCTCAGCATTTGGTACAATTTCTTGGCATAGCTGATAATTCTACTTGTGTGTGTTAATTGTCTGGTTGCATGTTCAATTATTGCTTTGTTATCACTTAATATTTCCTCTAGGAATATTACAACAACATTGGACAATTGTTTATTTGTTGTCGATCCATTCATGGGTTTAGGTTTTGCAACCCCACGCTATGCATTAAAATGCAAATCATATGCTTTTGTGTGTGTGTGTGTATATATATATATATATTACCAACCATATGGTGGGCCGTTATCTGCCGCCAATCTTCCCGTTACCCGAGCTTTGTTACCCATCCCATTGCAATTACATGCTTAATATTTTCTCCGGGGTTGACTCGTTTGTGGGTTTGCACATACTTCATGCTCAAATGAACGGGTTGTCGAGCTTGCGTGTGTGCCAACTCAATCTAGGCTGACGTCATCCCGTGTTTGCTCAAACTTGTATCTCTCTTGCACTCCCAGGGAACGACCTCCGGGCTTACGTGCCTTGACGGGTCCACACCTCTGTGCTAACAATGCTTCTGATTGCTCCTTTGCTCTCTATGTCTCCTAGTGGCTTCGATGGTCCCACTCTTGCCACACCAGCTTGATCCTACATCATTTTGGGCATCACCTCAAGCACTCCTTTGGATTTCCTTTAGGGAGAGTCTCTTGGGATGAGCTGTCCCGTGGGGACTTCCCGCTCTGAACCTTTGCTCATGACTACACCTTCCATCGCTAACTCCTCCCGGGCATTCTCCTTTGTGTGCGACTTTTTGTGGCTTCCGGGGTGCAATTTTCGGGCTTACGTCATCCAAGGCCCTTGCCCAGTCGTTGATTGCCCCACTTAATCTTGACCTTCCATTATTGGCCTCACACTCGGTTATGTGTTGCGGTCATATGGGCTAGTGACTTGGCCTTCAAGCTAACCTTCACGTAGCCCAATAAATCTTGGCATGATCATGGATGAGTTTAAAGGGGCTAAGGATAAGGCTTTTTTGCCTGAGCCATTTGCGAAGGTTTATGACCATGGCTCTGCCATGGTGGATCTGCAAATGTTTAGACTCATGCCATAACTCAAACATCACTATTAATGCTATGTGAAGCACGCATTGGGGCTATCCCTCCGGACCTACAACCAGGTTACCTTGTTCGGGTTCTCGATGGACAAAATACAAGACACAAAACAAGGAGTTGTTCATCCAGGTCTGGTACTTGTCCAACAAGATTTGCATAAGTCTATGATCTCCCTGATGATCAAATCAACAGACCAAAACCTAGATGCGTGATCAAAATCATGCAAAGGTATACAAGTCCATAAGGAACAAATCTCAATCATGCTCATGGCATAGAGACTGAACCATGTCAAACCAGACCCATGTCAAACCAGACAGCATAAACCTAAGTCATGAGGCTCTTTTGAAGAGATATCCTACACAACAAGGAGAATAAGGCCTTCTCGGCCCTAAGCGTGGAGAAAATAAAAATACCGACTCAAAACCTGGGTTTGCATTATGGGAAAGCTCAAAGCAACATTCATACAAAATGAACAAGCTAGCAAGCCAGCGAGGAGAGAGGGATCTCCAATACGCTACCCTAGACTGCATGTAGTGATGAAGCGAGCTTATTATCAAAAACAAGTTCATGTTCTACCATTCATGAAGGAGCTTCCATACATGCTACTATCATAGAATAACCCATATATATATATATATATATATTCACACTAATAGAGTACGAATCCAATTGAACACCATGACTATACTAGCCATTCAAACAGGGATTTGTCACATTGTTCCAGCACCGAGACAACATATAGAATATAACACCCAACATTGAGGAATTCAACATCGTCATGTGCATAGCAAAAATGCAACATGCGTGAAGTGCAAGAATGTAAGTCAAATCATTCAAGCCCATGAAGCAATGCTATCTGCAACACCAAACACAAGGTTCACTCTAGCTTGAGCTCTTGTTAGCATGGAAATATAAACCCAGAACCAGAAACCCAGAACTAGGGTATACATTACTAAAGACATGGAGGAAATCACCATACAAAGTTACAGGTCAATAAGGATAAAAGAGGAGGAAATCCCCAATATCACCATTTTGCAACATAAGCAATGCTAACTTGTAATCAACGTAATCACCATGCTGCAATAAGAAAGAGTTCCCATACTAAATATTGCTATGACATAACCAATATTCTTGCACGCTGTCCTCAACGCCTTCAAACATTAACATAGCACATTAGTCACTCCTGTAAATAATCATAACACATACATACCTCATGCACTATTAACACCATCTCAACTAGGAATGTAGACATATTTTATTGTGAATAAAGAGCATGAGAACACTTATCTTAAATAGTGCAGAAGTGTTCCAACTGAGAGTGGGACTTCAACTCTCCACCCAATCGTTGACAAGCTGCATACACTATTACATCTAGCTGTCACCCTCGAGCTAGATTCCAAAGCTTGAGGTGGAGTGCTTTCAGAGGGAAGCCTTCAACGAACGCACAACTGAACCAGAATACCATTAGGCCACACTGCCTTCATCCCCAAGGCAAGCCCTTGCTCTCTTTGTAATGCTTATGCACAACAAGTTTTCAATAGGGTTCATCCGCTGGTTTATAGCCCTCTTCAGTGCCCAGCAACGCAACTTGAGCTGCTACCTGTTCTGCCTCTTCTACAACTTCTAAACGCCACTATCTCTGTCTCTTCTGCAGCTTCTGCGTGCCAGGAGGATTTCTCCCTCTGCGTATTCTGCGTGGGGGTGAGATCTTTGATCCCCTCCATAGCGCATGTATCCCTGGTTCAATAATCTCTCTCCTTCCCCATGATTAACTTGCCCCACCCCACTCTGGATAGCGCAGCCCATGCTGCCTTAATGTTTTTTTTTTCCTGTTTTGCTTGCTATGGGAGTCAAAGGACAACTGCACCTTTCCCTTTTTCTGTTAGTTAATTTATGGCACAGTCAGCCCACTCAACCAACTAGGACTGATATTTAAAACAACAATTCCCTCGAGCAATCTCTTGCCTCAAGCAATGGAATGCATGGCCCTCTCTCAGCCCTTTAAAATAATTACAATTAATTACAAGAGAGAATATTAAACATGGGATATCACATCTGGTTTGAAGGTGCAAGGGTCTGATTTTGTACTACAAAGGTCTGGTTTACAGTTGCAGAGGTATGATTTGGAGTTTTGGTGTGCCAAAGGTACCCAATTTCAGACTTGAAAGGGTTTGTTTGAGTTTGTGGGACTGATCTTAAGTTACTTGGGTCTGATTTTGTATATCAGAAATCTGATTTCGTGCCTAGCTATTACATAAGGACATTTTGATGTTAGAAGGGCTGATTTGTGTCACCCCTTGAAATGCACATTTCATTTTGCATTTTCATGGGCCTTTCTTCTCTCACCATGCATAGCAAAAGACCCTTGGAGTTTTGTAGCAGTTACAACTTGATGGAGGCTTTTCCAAGATCATATTGATGGATGATATGAATAGGGAAGGAGCCCTGGAACAAGAATGCCTGACCTTATTCGGCCTCTAGAGCATGACATGAGTCAAAGAAAGGCATTATTGAGCATCAAATGTTGAATGTACCCTTCAAAGAGCTGGTTAAAGCATGTCAAAGATAAGAAGAAACCTTAACGTAGGAGTTTCCACCCATTTGGAATCTTTTGATATATTTGGGGGTGAGGATACATTATTTGAGGCTTTTTCTACATATTTGGATGCAAACTCTTGGAATGAAGAGGTGCACCGTGCCAAGTGGCATTATCAACCCTTTGCAAAGCATTCAAAGGAAAAAGGAGCAAATCGTGCCACATGAAGGAAACCCAGAACATGACACACGACAAAAAAAGGGTTAGAGGAGGAATGCTCTAGCTCAAGGTGGTGCCACATGGAGGTAAAAGTGTTTGAATGTTCAAGGTCTGTCAAGGAGTGTTCCATTACAAAAGTGAGAGGAGTTATATTTTGGCTTGCTTGATCATGAACCAACTCTTCAAAGAGGAGTATCCTCCTTAAAAGGGGATTCAAAGCATGTTAAGGGAGGTTTATGAGGTATTTCACATGGTTCAAGGTGTACTAACAGATATTTGGAGGAGTTACCTCAAAGTAGAAGATGGCACATGCCATTTTATGGTTAAAGCAAACCCTAAGAGAATCCTGTCAGGAGTGCCCTAATTAATTATGGGGTTGATAGCTATTTCTTATTATGATTTTCTTCATTGGGGCTTGATTTAGAGGGTATAATAGAGTAGAGATTCATTCGTAAAAGGCATGATCAGTTATGTGGAAGCTACCCTCCAAGATTAGTTGAAGATCTATTGGCAGGAAGAGTTAAGGGGCATTTCAATGTGAATTTCTTCATTTTCCTTTGTTTTCTTGGATTGATTTGGTTGTTGGAAGTTACTAGTACAGATCTGCTGGACTAATCGTTGTAGAAGCGCAGTTTTGGCTCCAACAAAAGGATGTTAGGGTTGAGGTGAAACTCTCCCTTTGTGTTGCTGTAATCATTGTGTTTATTTAAGCTTTTTTGTTGCTGTAATGTTTTGGTTAGAGATGTTCACTTCGTTCTGAGGGCTACCCTAGCTATGGTTGAAGGTTAAGTGTGGCATGTTTAAGGTTGTGATGACTTTTGGGTGAAATCATACTTGAAGAATGATGTTTTGTTGGCTGTTTATTCTATAGAAGGTTTCCGACTCTTGTCTACTTTTTTAATGGTTTCATATGTGGCTGTTCTTTAATTATTTATGGTTGCACATTATTATTTGGCTGGCTTTTCCTTTGTTGTGAGGAGCTCCGAGCATCTTTGGAATGGCCTTGCCTTAATTTTCTGCATATTGAAGTAGATCAATATGTTTACTTAGAGCATGTTTGTAATAGCTTAACTACATCTTCTTCCACACTTTTCAAATCTTCCTGATTGTTAAACCTAACTCCATCTGGCATTGAATAGGCATTGGTCTTGGCAATCCACCATTTTTTAAAATCAATGAAATTCATAAACATATTTTCTAGGATTACCCCTTGTGTCGGAGGAGAGTTGACCTAAATTGAGAGGAAGATTTGTTGTGGTGATAATGGGCAAACTTCCTAAGTGCCTCTAGGGTTGCATTATGTCAAGGGACTTGAATATATTTGAGTGTAGGTCTACGGGGAAACTAACTGTAACAAGCTAACAAAGTCACTAGACACAGGGACACGGGACATGCAAGACACACAAATTCAAGTGTTCGACATGGTGCACATAGACCCCTTGGAACAAGACATGTAGGTTGCGTTATATGTATATATATATATATATATATATATATATTTAATACTAAATAGATAATTCAGTGATTTCATATTGCAGAAATTCTCATGATGATATGAATTCAGACATACATCTAGATCCTACATTGTGAATTTGTAACATTATGCATACAAATACAATTGTGATAGATTCATCAATGGTCCAATACGAGAAAGACAAGAAACTACAATTTTCTCATTAAGTCATCAAAATCAAAATGTGTTACATAAGTACCGAGTCCTGAGGACTCCTGACTAGCAATGCTGATGGCAAATAGAAATAGCAAATACAAAACAACTACAAGTTTGTAGGTAGCTCGTCAATCATCATCATCAAAATCGACATCACTGTCATGGTCACCATTGCTTTCCTTTGCATCCTCGTCTATATCCAATCTAATCTCTACATCTACTAGTGTGGAGGATGACCCCTCAAGAGTATCACCATCATCAAAAGTGATAGGTTCTAGCATTGGCTCATTAAGATCCGATTTGGCCAATGCAAACTCAACATTGTTGTCCAAACCCATATCATTAAGAAACACATCCCACATCTTTGTCTTTCCCTTCGACCACTCCTCCCTCTACTTGTAAATAAGACGAAGGTTGGTGTGTATGTACACCATTGTCTCTGCCTTGGACTGCTCAAGCTTGCTCTTCTCCAAACTATACAAATTCCCATATGTGCTCCAATTCCTCTCGCAACAAGAGGATGAAGTAACCTGAGAGAGGAGCCTCATGGCTAATTGCTATTGATGAGGGCATTTTGCCCCATGAGTTGCCCACCAAGAATAGGGCTTCTTATCCCCCATGTCTCTAATCACATCATATCCCGCAAATCGCCCAGTGCCAGTGGAAAAATCTGCAAAGGCATCGTCCACCTCATCAAGGGATGCTACAGCTTGTAATATCCGCCTCAATGCATCCTTCATTTCCTATGAAATTTCACCATCCGTGTGAGGAGGGAATCTATGGGAAGGTCCACCATTTAGGCACTCATGGCTGTAGTATTTTGGATTCAATGAGTGAGCCAAACAATGCAAAGGTGTGCAATTCTTGTCCCACTTGCTGACATGAATACTCTGTATGGTGGTGAAGAAGGCCTCCAATGATGTCTCATACTCAGGGAACTCACTCTGTAAAATAATGGTCCTCACGGACTCAATCATGGAATCCCATCCATCATAAACCTCTCCTAGGATGGGTTGGTATGTATCTGTAAATCGTAGCAAAGCAATGATAGGGTCCATGATCTTAATAGTGAGATCTACCCTCTCCCACCAATCATCATCTAACACTGTGTTCTTGACTCTTTTGGAGGCTACTTGATCTGTCTTTCTCCAAAAAGACCAAAACTTTGAAATAACCATGGCCCCATGAGCGGTCTTGACCTCCCTCAACGTCTTCAGCATGATGAATGCAAAGGAAAACCATTTATCTGCTATCTTCAAGAATGATAGACATGTGTACTCTTTGTAAATTGTGAGGGCATTGGTATGATTTTGTACAAAGTTGCGGATATCCTACACATCCTCAATAACACTTCCAATCCAAGGCACATCAGAAGCAATAGTTTTAAGTGTTAAATTCAAGGAATGGACAATTGAATATGTCCAAAATACTTTTGGATATTTAGCTTCCACAATCACGCCAACAACCTTGCAAACAGGTGCATTGTCTGTAATGATTTGCACACAAGAATCAACACTTACATCTTCAATAACTTTAATGAACAACTCACCCATATATTGCATCCTTGTATTTTCCAAGTGCATCCATTGATTTCAAGAAACTGGCCCATTCAAGGAAGACAGCATGAAGTTGATGAGTGGGTGGCATGATGGATCTGTCCATCCATCAAAAACAATACTAACCCCAGATGTTGGCCATGCTGATTTAATAGGCTCAAGCATTTTATCCACCTCTTTCTTTGCCTCATTCAACAATGTCGTTCTAAGCGTCTTTGACCTAGGAGGCACATACTGTTGATTTGGGGTAGCATCGGATGTGCTTTAGCCACAAAATTTGGTGGAGAGGCTAAGGCACATGAGATCTCCAATACCCAGAAAGGGTTTTGGCAGATTTTAAACAGTTTGGGAGATATTAAAATAATTAATATTTTTAATGGAGTCCCTAAGTCTAAACTTTGGGAAATTAAAATATTAATGTGAATTAATATAAAACTGTGTTAGAATGGTCCAAAAGTCATGGATCAAGCCAGATCTAATCGTAGCTGTTGATTAAGGACTTGATCTCGGCCGTTGATCTGTCAACGAGAAAAGTATAAGAGGAGGTTTGAGGGTCACTTGGAGAACACACCAAGAGATCAAGATTTCGACTTTCTGGGGCTGGGTTTGCTAAGAAAATTGAGAGAGTGATCTGGAGTTGCAGTTGAGGGGCATAGATAGTGCTGGGAGGATTAGCGCAGTAGCTGGGAAAGCTGACGCAGAGGGTAGAAGCCGAAATTGCCGGGAAAGCTGACGCAGAGGGTAGAAGCCGGAACTACCAGGAAAGCTGATGCAGAGGCCAGAAGATGCTGACACAATCCCTAAAGGCTGACGCTGGGGTTTTTCGTGGGGCAGATTGGAGCTGAGGAGCTGTCGGAGTGTTTATCTGGGGTTTCAGCCAAAGCATTTGTCTCCGAAGGAGAGGTACTACTACCGAGATTTTTCTCTGTTGGGTGAGTCGGATTTGGCACCCAGATTGTATTCTGAAACTGCTTAATAAGTCAAACCCTCAGATTGCTGCATCGGTTTTCTCGCATTGGGTTTTTCCGGGGACATTAGTCCAAAAATAACCGTGTCATTTGTGTGCTTGTTTCTAATTCCTTTAGTTGATGATCTGTAATGTGTTGAGCATGTACTTGTGTTTATTTTCAGTATTTACATGGTAAATAACTTGTTAATTAATTAGAACAAGTAGGAAGGAATAAATCAGAAAGTACATGGAGGGTTTCTAACTGTTAGACTTAGAAACTTCAACACATACCCTGATGGATCCCCTTGAGTTAGAGCTCGACACATCTCAATAAACAAAGGTGATCGTGCAACATTAAATAATATGAAGCTCAAATAGAAAAATAAAGCAATGGTGATATCAAGCTCTTCTTGTCTCTCTCGTTGAAATATCTTGTCCATTGGACCAAGTGCCACTGCCTTTCTTTTTACCTACACCCCCACCAAAATTCTCAAACAGAAATTTGCTACTACTTCTTTTCCTCAAGAATGGAAGGGGATCCCCATTCTTGTTTTTTTAGATGTTGCACCCACCCTTACCACACCAGCATTGCCCTGTTTTTCCATTTCTTTCCTCTTAGCTATAGACACATTTGCACATCCTCCAATTCCACAACCTGGTAAGCCCAACAAATGCACTTTCACATGGAAATAAGTGCTCTTGAATTGACTGTTGTAATAGCTACATGTCCAAAGAACATTGCCTCCTCCCTTTAACTTGCTGCTTGACCCTTGATTTGTTGTGACATGCTTTCACAAGGGATATTTACTTTCTTGAGCTTGTTGTCTTTCTAAATTTATTCTTCCCTCAACATTTGAAGTTGTTGTTGCAGTTCTTCCAATAGAGGGAGCATCGATAGACTCTGATGAAATTGGAATAGGAGGGGCATTACCAATGGGGACATTCTTCCCCTTCTTTTGCCCCTTCCCTGCTGCCCTTGATTGAGCCATGAATGCTGCAAAAAATAAAAAAAGATGCACTATCATGTAAACAAGATGGACAAACAAACTACTGTAGCAAAAATGGAAAAAGATGGAAGCAAAATGCACTTATTGGTTGCTTGAATCACCTCCAAAACGCTCCTAAACCCTTTTCTACTTGCTCCCACACACCGACAACAAGAGAGAGAGACACAACAATGAAGAGAAAGGAACCCAAACCAGTGTTTTAAGAAACCATGACATACATTTCTAGAGGGACACATGTCCCAAAATCGGGACACACTGCCAGGCATATCAGATTTGCAGGCCAAGCCAATCCCACGTGTCCAGACATTCTCGACCCACGAATCAGACACGTGTCCCTCGAGAATCGTGCTCGACACGTGGGATTCAGGACATGGGGGAGGACGAATCAGGTTACTTAGCAAGCTAACTACACTGCCTTCCATATTGTTTGAACCCTCTTGATTGTTGATCTTGACTCCGTTGCCCATTGAATAGGCATTGGTCTTGGCAATCCACTTTCCCTTAAATTCTAAGAATGTTATAAACATTTGTTTCTAGGGTTACCCCCTTGCATAGTAGGAAATTTGGCTTAAAGTGAGGAATATTTGTTGTGGTGACGTTAGGAAACCTTTCTAAGTGCCTCTAGGGTTGCACTTTGTTCAAGGACTTGAATATCTCTGAGTGTAGGTCTAGGAGGTAACAATTTGCATATCCAGCAATGACTTTGAATTCTATTTTCTTATGATGATCATGGCATAGGATATTGCGTTATATTTAGTAGCAAACCATGTTTCTAGTATAGATTGTTGAAGAAGTCAGTATGCTTGCTTTTACTTGGTCCTGGTTTGTCAAACTGATTTTTTAGAAGCAAGCTATAAATAAACCAGTTATTTATGTTTATTAATTGGTATTATTATGTTTTTCATCGACTTGGTATTAGTTTTTCTTCGACTAAAAAAATTTAAAATCTATCCAAAGTTTAACATTATGAAATTAAATTTATTATTTTTAAAGAACATTTATTTCTATTTATCTCAAATATGATTGGTTGAAATGTCTCCTGTCTTATTGTGTAATGATGACAAGAATTGACTTTTGTGTACTATATTATTAATTACGATGTACCATGTCACTAATTACTATGTACAATAAATATAAATAATTTGAAAAATAACATTATATATTAATTACTATGTACCATAAACACAAATAGTTTGTAATTAAATTCAAAAATTCCATTTTATCATTGGTCTAAAGTATTGAGTAGGCAATTTTTATGGTTTTTATTTTATAATCTACAAAAAATAGTTAAAAAAAATATAAATTTGAAAAAATATGTAAAAATAACATGTGTACAATTTTTACAACTCTCATTATCTCAATCTATACTCTAATGACATGACATGTGTACTATAATATGAGCATTATATAAAAAAATTGCCATCGTTAAATATTAAATAAATAATTATTAACTTATTATCATTCTCTTCAATGTCAATTATATATATATATATATATATATAACCTTTATCTACCAAAAAACTGTTTAATTATATTAAAAAAATTAATAAAAAAAGGTTAAACAAATATTCATATAACTCATTTTACAATTTTTTTTATTGTTTGGAGTACATACAACACATTATGACATTAAAATATTTTATTAAACTAAGCGGCAGGGAATGCTAGCTATGTGGCCTTGTTAATTATCCTTTCCTCTTTAGTTTTAAATTTCTTCTATTGTAAAGGCTATGGATTATAGTTCTAGTGTGAATACAAAACTTTTCTAAGCATAATTTGTTCTTGAGCATGTTCGCTTCATTAAACATTAAAATATATAACTATGACTTAAAAACTCATTCATGTTCAATTTCCTTGTAATAGAGCAGCTACCGACTCAATATTTGGGATGTTGGTGGGCAAAAAACTATACGATCATACTGGAGGAATTATTTTGAACAGACAGATGGGTTGGTGTGGGTAGTAGATAGCTCAGATCTTCGGCGGTTAGATGATTGCAAAGAAGAGCTCCATAATTTGTTGAAGGAAGAGGTCTTACTTCTAAACTCTACATTTAAATTACATGTGTTCTGAAATTTGCAATATGGTGAAGGATTAAGCATTTTGATCTGTGTTCATTAATCGGGACTGAAAATTCCTCTGGAGTTGTCTATTTTAGAAGTCCGGCATATAAAAAACTGTCTGATAGTTTTGGATGATAGTCATTGATCCATTGCTACTTTGTTTTTTGACCTCAATATTAATGTTGGCATGCTACGTTACACATAGATTCAAATTGCAATGACCTATTATTTCCATGCAGTAGGGAGAAGATAGTGGACATGACAAATTTTGCAGGCATATATTCCCATTCGTTTCAGTTTATAACTTTGAATTCTCACACTGTTGGTTTGAGAATGTTTTGTAGAGTTTGATTTCATGAAAAAGGTTATCAGTTTAAGCCTACTGTGCACAAAAGCTTTGCACTGAGTGCCAACTGTCTTTGAAGTTCAAAGATCCACAAATGGCAAGTTTCTTGTTGGAGAAAACTGGTTCTTTTTTTGAAGTTCATTTGGAGTGAGCTCCCCTTATTATTTCCTCAACCGATTTGCTTCTATTTCTCTCCTTCCTCATCTCCTCAAGGTAGAGTGGAAGAATAGAATATTTTAACATCTACAGGACTTGTGTTGCAAATATCTCTGATTTTTCTAATTATTTCTGACTTTTCCCAAGTTTTATAGGTTTCCTATTTGTCTAATTAGTTAGATTTTTTTAAAGTTTTTTCTTGCTGATATTTTCCGTTTTTTCCTCGTTACGTCTGATAAGTTTCTTATGAAACCCTCAATGACATACTCCCCAAAACAATATTTGCAACATTGTACAAGACCATGAGAGCCTACAGAACCAAAAGATGTTGCTATACAATAAAAAATCAAGCAATCTATCCATCTATCTACCTATATATATATATAATTTTTTAAAATAATTATGGTGTTTCTAACTCTTGCCATTCTTGATGTCTTTTTTCTTGGAAATGCTGCTTATAGTAACTTATAATTGTCCTTTGGTTATGTAGCCACACTATGAGCCTTAATGAGTGTTTCTATGCCGTCAAACTCATCTAGGACTTGCAGTTGGCCTCATCTACACCCACTCTGGTGGGTTTTGAATACAGGTTTTAAAAATGATCTATCTGGAGAAAATATATTTTCATCTCTTGAGGATTGAGATGGCTTATGCGCAAGAGAAACATATAAAATATCCGAGCAGATATACACAACAAGATAAGATATAGAAAATGTGTTTTGTTGATTTTATTCATGATGTAATGCCATAATACAGAGGAGAGAGGTATATGTTGTGTAAATGATGTAAAACCCATTTGCTAACTACAGCCCAGTATATGGGAGATGTGTGGGCATAATGCAAGTGCAATGTCCCTTCCTAAATTAAATTGTTATAGGTTTATGCATTCTACCATTTTGACAATTTGGAAGCATGGGACCCATGGGAATTTTTGGAGAGAGACCCACGTAGGAAAATGGGGGCCGAATTTGTCTTGTTGGCCAAGCGTGGGGGTCACCCACATGAGGACTTTAGAGGGAAGTTCGAATGGCTAGAGAGAGAGGGTCGAATTGCTAGTTGGAGGGAGCCCACATGGGAAAGGAGGCTCATGAGTTATAAATAGAGGTGGCCCAACCTCATTTGGTATCTTTTGCCTATTGAACTCAATCTTATTTGCTTGAGCTGTTTAGTTGAGTCACTTGTTGTTTAGCAACGAGTTCTCCAAGTGGAGAACTCACCCTCTCTTCAGTGGACTACGAGTGCCACCCTAGTGAGGTTATGTTGTACCATTCCAGAGGAGTGTTGGAGCATATCATTGTTTGCCTATTATGCCTATGATGGATAATAGGCAAACAATGATGTTCTTAACTTGACCAAGGTGAGGGGAAAGGATCAAACAAGGATTTTCTTCCAAAGATGTCAAATTGATCCTACTAGGTTCTAGTCTTGGGAACACCTAGGCAAAACTTCATCCTAGAGCTCGGGCTTGAGGTATCCAGAGATTCCACTGTCAGAATTGCTTCAAATTTGGAGGAGAGCAAGGGGACCCACCAACGCAATTGTATCTAGGAGATTGAAGTTTTCTTGTGGTCAGTTTCCCGTGAAATTGATGCCCTAGATGACCCAATGAAGCTATGCCTAGGCAGAAAAGGAAAAGGGGTAAAAAGGGGGTTAAAATGATCACCCTTTTTGAGGGACCAATGCCTAATTCACTTGGGGATATGGAGTCAAGGATAATAATGAAGTAAGATTTAGTTTCTTGTTCAAGGACGCTCCAAAAGTCAACTTCGTCCAATGTTAGAGGGAAGAGATGAAAAATGACTTTCAAGCATTTATACTTCATACAAATGGTGCAAGCTTATCAAGATAACATGATCTCTAGAAGATTTCATTCATCTAACTATGGCCCATACAAAGAATAAGCTAAATAGACACATAATTACACATTTCATACATGTAGCAATTAGCCCTAATTATAGCGAAATTCAAATGTATGTAGCAATAAGAAAATAACGTTAAATTTGCACTTACAATGTTGGAGAGTATATCCAACCAACATCACATTTGCACAATCAAAAGCTCCAAGATAGAAATAGCCCAAATCCATACATCAAAATTCATTCATCATCCAAAATAGTCCTCTAAGGAAAAAGCACGAAATTCTCTAAAGATAGAGAGATCCAAGTCAAGTGATGATACAAATGAATCCAACTAACTCCTATTTATACACCAATTAGGAGTTCGATTTAGCTAATGAGCCTACATTAGCCCCTAAAAATAAAATAATGTGCAAATGACATAACTTTGGTGACAAGCCCACCAAACTAGCTCACAAATGAAGAGATAAGCCTCTCAAGAGGACAAATAATAATCTATGCATGTCGTAGAGTCCTCTAAGAGGCCTGATGTGGTCCATGGGTACCATAATGAAGAATAGGACCCACAAAAGCAGTGGACAAGGGGTTGGCCCCTTGTAATAACTTGTGGTGCTCCAAATGACTGTGGGGGCACACAAGTGTCTTCATGGGTCTCCAAACAAATCAAAGATGCCTGTAGGTTGCCTTCAAGGGCTATGATGACAATGTAGGAGATGCCACATCATCGTAGAAGTCTTGTATTATCTGCCAAGTGTGTATTGTAGATCTGGGGTCAGCTGGGAATGATGGATTATGTGCATCCTCCTCATCCACTAAGTAAACCATGAACGATCTCTGAATGGCTGTGGGGATCCACGAAGTGCGATCTGCTGCTATGTAGGCCCATGGCTCTCAACGCTCACCCTATATGTGCCAATGTAGCCCTCTGGAGGATTAGGACCCCGTATAGGGAGACCAAACCCCAAATACAAACCATCTGCAATCTTGCATAACATCCAATGCGCCCCTAGACTTCCAATACAACAAGTCATTAGAGAAATCGAGTGAATGAGCTTACCTAATCATGGACCACAGGTGGGGACTTCAAAATGGCCTGCCCTTCCATAATGGGCTTTGGGTGTGCCAGTGTTTCCTAAACTCCCGATGTGGTTAACCAAGTACTCTATTAGGTGGTTTTTGCTTCTAAAGGGGATAATACAGTCAAGGTACATTCGTCGATAGGTGGTGGCATGTGGCAGATAGGTGAATGAGGTAGGGAATGAGAGGGGGTAGCCCTGGGTCACATGCTGGGGCATAGGGGTAGCTAATAAGAGGGAAGCCCATGCTTGGGTTTATAAGGTATAAGAGGGAGAAATCGTGGTACATGAGGTGCCCCGGCCTTGGTTTTTCCACGCTTCTTTATATGACTTTTTCCTTTTTATGATTTTCCTTGATTAATTGCTCGGGGCTCAAGGGGTTAGAGCATGATGTATAATATATAGCAGTGAATTCCCCCCATTTAAGGTGGGGTAGTTCATCACTCACTAGGGGTTGGGACAATCATGGGTTCTTATATGATGAGGGAGGTTCATAGAACCTGTTGGAACCAGGGTGATGGCCATGATGATGGGGTCGAGCTTCATGTAAAGGCTTTTGCCCACGTGCTAAATGTTTTTGTCCCGACCATCTTTTGCATTTTGTTGTACTTTTCCTGTTGAATGCGACCATATATGCTTTTGACGTTCTTTTTAGCTGCATCAACCTTCAGGCTTCATTCCAAGCCATGACCAAGGTGTGGGCAAGGGGAAGAGGTGACCTGACCTTATGTGGACCTGATGGAGGAATGTGGACCCAGGTGGGAGAAGTGATGGATGGGGTAATAATGAATGGAAAGGGGGTGATGTAAGCGGATAAGGGAGCGGGAGCATTCAACCAAATTGAGGTTTCCCATGAAATACCATCCCTGGAACCAAGTGGTCAGTAAAAGAGATCCCACGGGACTATAATCCAAGGTTAAGTCCTAAAAGGGGTCTAGGGGTTAGAAGAACAAACCTAGCCCATTCTTTCCACCGAATCCCCCCATTAATGCATACCCATAAGTGTCCATGACAAGCAAACTACAAGACTCAATTTCAAAATGACAAGGCATACCTTTAGCTTCGGGAGGCCCACCTTCAAACATACGATCATGGCAGAGGGGCGAGGGACCACATGGCTGGCTTGGGTGGCGGAGAAATGGCACAATGAATTAGTTGATGGCTGTTCGCTGCCGGCTGAGGACCATCTTGGTGAATTTTTTTCTCCTAGAGATATTATCCACAAAATGGTGGGTAACATTTGGCTCCAACTGGGATGTGGTCTCTCTTGAAGTGGGCGAAGCTACTCGAACGGGAGGTCATGGGAACTCCAATGGTCTCTCGGTTACCACAGACCTGTCACCTGCACATATAACAGATGGATAAAACAAGGGGCAACATGCTTTCACGATGTCTCATGATCGCACATGCTAATACGTTAGGCCATAAAATCGACAGAATTAAATATATGCAGATTTTAATCTAAGTGCAACTAATCTACCATGAGCAATATCATATGATGTTGTTTCTAATGCAAAAGTCAGCATTGAATGCATCCTACCCTACCCTGCGTATAATACAATGTTAGGTCTCAAGGAAGGAGGTGATACGACTCAATTTGACCGGTTCAGGCCAAAGTTCATCTTTAAGTTTAGCAATGTAGTAATAATCATCTCCAACCTTTCCATGAATCCTGATGGGTACGAGATCCTTATCTACCAAGACTAATTCCCCAACCTTATATTCTTTCTTAGGCTTGCATTTCCTGCTTGTTTGAGAGATTGGTCGCTTGAGGATTCAAATTTCCTGGGTTGGGAGAATATGGGCAGGTCTCTCGCTTTCACATGTCTCATAGTATGGTCCAGGTTTGATCACCTGCGGTGAATAAGCAGGTTCCCTGTAAAGGATAAAAGGGGTACCATCGGATTTGGGAATGGTTGCGTATGTTAAGTCCATTTGAACATGCCCCCCAACGGTTGCTCCCGATTTCCGGGATAACAACATCCCCCACACATCAGGTATATCAATGACAATAACAAACATGAGGAGGGATATATCGAGATTCCTAGCTAAAGAGATTTTAAGATCTTTGATGATGCCTTCCACTTCCACAAGTTTGGAATTAAAATCACACACCTTTTTATGTGGTCGAGTGATGTTGAGACCCAATTACTTCATAATAGTCAAAGGCATGATATTGGCCGAAGCATCGGAATCTAACATACATTTGTGTAGAAAGAGGTCATCAATAGCCAAAGTGAGCAAGAAGGGTTTATGCCCTGGGTTTCGATCGAGAATGTTAATGTTTTGCAATTCTTCAAGAATTCCCTCGTGTTGAATCCCAAGGGATGTCTTAAGTTGTTGTTGTTGCTCGGGAAGCTTGACAATTTCTTTCAAGGGAGCGGGTATAGTCATCTTTCCTATGGTAGCCCCTATGTCTATGTCAAGTTTAACTTCCTCCCCCTTTTCCTTCTTCCTGTATTCTTTCCCGGGAGGATCCTTTTTTTGATTTACCTTTGTTGGAGGATTCTTCTTGGGAGGGATTTTGGGGACAAATTCTTTAGGAGGGGCTTGCTTAGGTAAGGGGTCTTCCTTAGGTGATCCTTTAGGAGGTGACAAGTCTTTTCCCGTTTCCTTTCGGGAATATTGGACCCCTTTTAACCTTTAACCTTCCCTGGCTATCAACATTAAGAATAAGTTCTTCCTTTTCTTCTTTGGGGTGACCTCACTAATGGGAGGATGCATGTATGATCCTCCTAACAAAATGTTGAAGACATCAACTTCCACGAGATTGGCTTGCTCATTTGTTTGCTCATCCTCATTCTCATCCTTGTCACTTACCTCATCATCTGATGAAGAGTTTGGCTCAACAACATTAGTTGGGGCCAATGTGTTTGGGATTTGAGAAGAGCTAGGCCTATCTTCTTCATTTTGCTTCTTGGGAAAAGGCTTTCCTTTAGGGATATAGCTCAATTTTTGGGCCCTTTCCTAGGCGGTGATTTTATTCATAACAAGCCTGTCACGTACATTGGCTTCTTCGGTGAATTTATCCATCTTTTTGAGAATAGCGAGGAGAACTTCTTCGTGTTGATCTTTGGGTTTCTCCTTGGTTTCAAATTTAGTTCTAGGGTGGTCATTGATGTCAACCTTTGATATTCGCAGGTTTTCTTCAACTTCCATTGCCATTTCTTTAGCCTCGACCAAGGTGGATGGTTTCTTATCCCTTAACACATAGGTGAGGTGGCCACCCACGACCTTTTTGAATTTGTCAAGGATATTAGCGTCAGATGGCCTCAATCAATTAGGTATATCTTTGACTACCCTATCAAACTTTTGAATGAATTCTCACACGTCTTCCCTTCCCTTGGTTATTTGGTAGAACTTTTCAATATTGAAGGTCCCTTGGGCATTACATGACCACCTTTTCATGAATAGTTCCTCAAATTCATCGGAGTCCTTGATGCACCCAGGGGGAAGGCTAAGATACCACTCCCTTGCTTGTCCCTCAAGTGATAAGGCAAAAAGCATCATGATTCTATCTTCATCAAATATCAATCTAGGGGACAAATGCCAGTAGAATTCTTCAATAAAACCATGGGCAGTCCAAGTGGCATCCCCTTTGAATTTGGGCAACCATCGGTTAAATTTTCTAGGTAATGGCTTGGGATCGTTGCTTAATTTCAAAGGGGCAAAGACACTAACTAAGTCTCTTTCACTTTTGGTCATCTTGGATTGATCCCTTTCGGAATTAGTGCTTGAAGTAGATGCCATTTTTGGAGATTGATCACGGACTCTCTCGAATTCAGGGAAAAGGGAGGTTCCAACAGGCAATGGAGATCTCTTTCCCCTTTTTGCAACAGCCCTAGTCAAAGGAGGAATGTTGTTGCTTTCAAGTAAACTAGGGGATTGGACAATGAGTGGAGTCTCTAGAGGAATAGTTATAAATGTTGTTGATGAATCAATTCATCAATGATTCACTAGGTAGGTAGACCTACTTCCTTCCCGACAACGACGCCAAAATGTTACTGCACAAACTAGCAGGGGACCTAAAGGGGGTTCCTACGGGGACAACTGCTAGGTCAAGGGTAACTATAGAATCTTAGCCACTATCACCATAGCTAAGGCTCCCTACTCTCTATGGACTTTCACCGATGGGAGGAGGCTCGGTAGTTGGGAGATCACTTATAAATTATAGATCAATGAAGGGGTGGAGTGACTCAAATGATTCCCTTTCCAGAAGAGTTTGAAGGATAGGGCTTGCTTGCTCTTCAAGCAAGGGACTTGATCTTCTAGGGAAAGGGGATGAGGATTGAAGGGTTGAGGTAAAGGATAAGACCTATGAAGAAGGTTCTCAAATCCCTAAAATCCTTTTGAGAACTTGGATTCTCGAGTAGTCTCTTGATAAATAGGCTTTGGTGAAGAATGGGACCACACGAGGCCAAGTGGACCCAACCCAGGTTAAGGGATGGATAATAGGCAACCAATGATGTTCTTAACCTGGCCAAGGTGAGGGGAAAGGATCAAACAAGGATTTTCTTCCAAAGATGTCAAATTGATCCTACTAGGTTCTAGCCTTGGGAACACCTAGGCAAAACTTGATCCTAGAGCTAGGGCTTGAGGTATCCAGAGATTCCATTGCCATAATTGCTTCAAATTTGGAGGAGAGCAAGGGGACCCACCAATGCAGTTGTATCTAGGAGATCAAAGTTTTCTTGTGGCCAGTTTCTCGAGAAATTGATGCCCTAGATTACCTAATGAGGCTAGACCTAGGTAGAAACGAAAAAGGGGTAAAAAGAGGGTTAAAATGATCACCCTTTTTGAGGGACCAGTGTCTAATTCACTTGGGGATATGGAGTCAAGGATAATAATGAAGTAAGATTTAGTTTCTTGTTCAAGGACGCTCCAAAAGTCAACTTCGTCCAATGTTAGAGGGAAGAGAAGAAAAATGACTTTCAAGCATTTATACTTCATACAAATGGTGCAAGCTTATCAAGATAACATGATATCTAGGAGATTTCATTCATCTAACAATGGTCCATACAAAGAATAAGCTAAATAGACACATAATTCCACATTTCTTATATGCAGCAATTAGTCGTAATTGTAGCAAAATTCAAATGTATGCAGCAACAAGAAAATAACGTTAAATTTGCACTTACAATGTTAGAGAGTATATCCAACCAGAATCACATTTGCACAATAAGAAGCTCCAAGATAGAAATAGCCCAAATCCATACATCAAACTTCATCCACCATCCAAAATAGTCCTCCAAGGAAAAAGTGCGAAATTCTCTAAAGATAGAGAGATCCCAAGTCAAGTGATGATACAAATGAATCCAACTAACTCCTATTTATACACCAATTAGGAGTTCGATTTAGCTAATGAGCCTACATTAGCCCCTAAAAATAAAATAATGTGCAAATGACATAACTTTGGTGACAAGCCCACCAAACTAGCTCACAAATGAAGAGATAAGCCTTTGAGGAGGACAAATAATAATCTATGCATGTCGTAGAGCCCTCTAAGAGGCCTAATGAGGTCCACGGGTGCCATAATGAAGAATAGGACCCTCAAAAGCAGTGGACAAGGGGTTGGCACCTTGTAATAATCTGTAGTGCTCCAAATGACTGTGGGGGCACACAAGTGTCCTCATGGGTCTCCAAACAAATTGAAGATGCCTGTCGTTTGCCCTCAAGGGCTAGGATGATAATGTAGGAGATGCCACATCATCGTAGAAGTCTTGGATCATCTGCCAAGTGTGTGGTGTAGATCTGGGGTCAGCTGGGCATGATGGATTAGGTGCATCCTCCTCATCCAATATGTAAACCACGAGTGATCTCTGAATGGATGTGGGGATCCACGAAGTGTAATCTGTTGCTATGGAGGCCCATGGCTCTCAACGCTCACCCTCTATGTGCCAATGTATCCCTCTAAAGGATTAGGACCCTGTATAGGGAGACCAAACCCCAAATGGTAACCATCTGCAATCCTGCATAAGATCCAATGTGGCCCCTAGGCTTCCAATACAACAAGTCATTAGAGAAATCGAGTGAATGAGCTTACTTAACGACTTCATAATGGCCTGCCCTTCCATAATGGTCTTTGGGTGTGCTAATGTCTCCTAAACTCCCAATGGGTTTTAACCAAGTACCCTATTAGGTGGTTTCTGCTTCTAAAGGGGATAATATAGTCAAGGTACATCCGTCAAAAGGTGGTGGCATGTGGCAGATAGGTGAATGAGGTAGGGAATGAGAGGGGGCACCCCTGGTTCACATGCTAAGGCATAAGGGTACTTGGGTTTATAAGGTATAAGAGGGAGCAATCGTAGTACATGAGGTGCCCCGACCTTGGTTTTTCCATCCTTCTTTATATGCCTTTCGCCTTTTTATGATTTTCTTTGATTAACTGCTCGAGGCTTAAGGGGTTAGAGCATGATGTATAATTTATAGCAATGAATTCCCTTGTTTAAGGTGGGGCGGTTCATCGCCCACCAGGTGTTGGGACACTCATGGGTTCCTATATGATGAGGGAGGTTCGTAGAACCTGCTTGAACCCGGGTGATGGCCATGATGATGGGGTAGAGCTTCATGTAATGGCTTTTGCCTATGTGCTAAATGTTTTTTTCCTAAGCATCTTTTGCATTTTGTGGTACTTTTCCTGTTGAATGTGGCCATATATGCTTTTGACTCACTTTTTAGCTGCATCAACCTCCGAGCTTCATTCCAAGCCCCAAGGTGTGGTCAAGGGGAAGGGGTGAGCTGACCCTATGTTGACCCAATGGAGGAATGTGGATCCAGGTGGGAGAAGTGATGGATGGGGTAATAATGAATGGAAAGGGGGTGATGTAAGCAGATAAGGGAGTGGGACCACGTAACTAAACTCAGGGTTCCCATGAAATACCATCCCTAAAACCAAGTGGTTAGTAAAAGAGATCCCACGGGACTAGAATCCAAGGTTAAGTCCTAAAAGGGGTCTAGGGGACAGAAGCACATACCTAGCCCCCCATGACAAGCAAACTACAAGACTCAATTTTAAAATGACAAAGCATACCTTTAGCTTCGGGAGGCCCACCTTCAAACATACGATCATGGTAGATGGGCGAGGGACCACATGGCTGGCTCTGGTGGTAGAGAAATGGCACAATGAGCTAGTTGATTGCTGTAAGGGGCTGTTGGCTGTGGTTGAGGACCATCTTGGAGAATTTTTTTCTTCTAGGGATAATATCCACAAAATGGTGGGTAACAGGTTCAACAATACATTTTATTATTCAGCTGGTGATTGCACCATTTTGTGGGTTTTCCAGGTGGTTGGTTTTTAGGCACATTTCTTTCTGGGTTTAGCTGGGTATTTTTGGGAGAAGCTACAACTGCACTTTTAGGCGATTCCGGGCACCACAGAGGGTCATTCTTAGCATTTCCAGTGCAACAACAGTTGCCACTTTCTGGATTTGTGCAGAAGGATATTGGATCGAAGTTTCCTAACTCTTGGGGGTCATCTCTTCCACATGGGTTGCTCCAGCTTGCTTATGCAAGCCTAGGTTCACTTGTTCCTTGCTATATGTACTCCTTACAACTCATAATTTAATAAAATGGCTCAACTTATTTGCCTAGTTTCTTGATGTTTTTGATGGTGCATGCATATTTGTGATTCCATTTGTTGTAGCCTAGTTCATGTGTCTGTTATTAGTTGTAAAATTCAATTTGGAACATTACAGTGGTATCAAAGCATGATCTTGGCCCAGCTGTGGGAAACTAGTAAGATCATGGAGGATTCGGGTATGTAGGCATAGTGATTGGTGAAACCATAGACAAACCCATGGCTCTAGGGAAATTCAGTATGCAAGAATTCTGGGGTGGAATTTGTTGGAACGATGAGAGGTTGACCCAGTTGAGGAGGGTGATAGGCCAGACCCATCTTCATCCATTCAGCAGAGACACTAGAGGTACACAAACCGTGGGGGTGCAACCATCTACACCATGTGGGGTAAGTCGACAGACTTGGGACACCAAATCTCCTCAAGAGGAGCAGACAGGCCAAGAACAGTTAGAGGGTGAGACCAGGAGGCGAATTCGCTGTTGGAGACCTGGCTTTAGATAATAGGAGCTCGAGGAGGAGGTTGAGCATGATGTTGAGGGCTCACAAGATGGTGAGGAGCACATTGCTATACCCGGTGGGGCACATGAGTCACCGTTATTAGAGACCTCTTTGATAGCCCCAGTTGACACCTTGGTGGAGAGGAGAGAGCCCACACCCATAGAGTTATCTATTGAGGAGGTGCCTCCCATGGACGAGATGCTGAAAGTTGCTGAGGTATCAAGCGTTGTGACCAAGTTTATAGATGATAGATGCCCACGATAGTTCCATCAATTTTAGGCCTACCTTATAGCATTAAAAAGGAAGGCCGCGTCAGTACGAGAGGCTATTTTGCAGCGGAACGAGGAGCTGGAGGGCATGAGAGCGGTTTGTGTCGAGTCCACAACCAAATTGACTCACGTTGGGGAGCGGTTGGATTCCCTACTAGTGTGGCTAGAGTGCACGTTGGAGAGTCAGAGCAACCCTCTTCAGGCATACATAGACGGGGCTGGCAACACTGTTAGATTTCCTTTGCCAATTAGAGAGAGAGAGAGAGACAAAGCCACCTAGTCAGATTTCATGTGTTGACCAGGATAGCGAGATGAGACGGCCTGAGTTGCACAAGGTGCACCATCTGCATGCTGGTGTTGTTCTATTTGTGGGAGTTCTTGCAATCGATCCTTCTCTTGAGGTTGGATGGCAAGACATTCTGAGTTGGTACCCACTGGATTGGGCTATGGAGATGGTAGTGGACCCAGGTGGAGCTCAACGCGAGTTTCCAAGCACTAGGGATGCCGGAAGCCCGGACTGGCATTGGGATCTGAGAGGGACCACCTATCATTTACCAGGTATACCGGTTGACTACAACTCAGATGGTGTAGTTGATCTAGCAGTTGAGCACGCATTCACTAGGGGAGTTTTGATCAACACTAGTGGCCAAGCAGCTTATGTGCAAACTCCTTGGGTTGTCTTGGTATGACGATTGTGCATGGGATCATAGGATGATCAACATACTATGGCAGGAGTTTGTCGGAGGAGGTGGCATTCGCAGGCCACCAGACAGTGCCTTGTATGGAGCTCAGGATTCCTCACACTTGTGTAGGGCACGAAGGACACATAGGAGAAGAGCAGTGATGGCATCACTACTACTACCTAGAGAGATTCACTTCTTGGGCACCTGAGGGAGGATTTGGAGGGGAGGTCCCCTCATTGAAGAGCATGGTGATGCAATGGTGGAGGTGATGATACAGGTTGGATGTAGGCCAATGCATATGGACACAGCTTTAGGCCATCACATTTAGGGATAGGTAGAGCATCTAGCGTGGAGCAGTGGTCTGTAGATTGGGCATGGAGACGCATGGGGGCGTGTTGTAGTATGTTGGAATGCGTTGTGGAGTGGGAGTGCCTCACATCGCATTGAATACATGTGGGGAGTGACAAGTGCAGTGACACAGGTGGGACACAAGACGGTACAGGATGGTATCGCTGTAGTCAGGGGTATCTAGTGGTGTACAGGGACAGGTTGTAGCAAACAATGGCATGTCGAGGAGTGTGGTGTTGCTTGGTGGTATGCAGTGACACATGGTGCGACGCAACAGGCTCTTGGAGCGTTACCTCCAAGGAGGCCTATGGATAGGGGCATTAGGTATACCATTGGATGCAACTCACCTAGGATCGATGAGGACATTGTTGAGCATCTGGGGACACCATGTTTAGTGGAGACAGGGCTTCGAGGGGGTTATCAACAGATCTGAGGTGGAGAGAGGGTCATCCACAGGATTACTCTTGAGTATTCCGGCATATTCTTGATCATACCCTTTGGGACATACCCACCCATCATCCTCCAGTGTTGCTTACAGTCGCAGAGTGTTTGGTTGTTGCCCCTTGACACTCTCCATTCGAGCAACAGGGCATGGGAGGCTCACCTTAGGTAGTTGGATGAGACACTATGTGTCATGGGCTGGGAGGAGACTCTCCAGTTGAGACACTTGGTGGGTGCACGAGCTGACGGATACAGGCTTAGGGATGGTGTAGTTGATTGTCGAGGTAGCATATGTTCCACCCCTGGGCAGATATCTGAGCAGATATACACAACAAAATAAGATAGAGAAAATGTGTTTTGTTGATTTTATTCATGATGTAATGCCATAATATAGAGGAGAGAGGTGTATGTTGTGTAAATTATGTAAAATCCATTTTCTAACTACAACCCAGTATAGGGGAGATGTGTGGGCATAATGTAAGTGTAATGTCCCTTCCTAAATTAAATTGTTACAGGTTTATCCACTCTACCATTTTGACAATTTTGGAAGCATGGGACCCATGGGAATTTTGGAGAGAGACCCACGAAGGAAAATGGGGGCCAAAATGTCTTGTTGGCCAAGCGTGGGGGCCACCCACATGAGGAAATACGCACCACTTTAGAGGGAAGTTCGAATGGCTAGAGAGAGAGGGTCGAATTGCTAGTTGGAGGGGGCCCACATGGGAAAAGAGGCTCACGAGTTATAAATAGAGGAGGCCCAGCCTCATTTGGTATCTTTTGCCTATTGAACTCAATCTTAGTTGCTCGAGTTGTTTAGCTGAGTCACTTGCTGTTTAGCAACGAGCTCTCCAAGCGGAGAACTCACCCTCTCTTCGGTGGACTACGAGTGCCACCCTAGTGAGGTTCCATTCTACCATTCCAGAGGAGTACTGGAGCATATTTAGGGCATTAATTTTAACTGTCACTCAGCCAGTGCGTACTTCAGGAGGACGCAGTAGAGGAACACACAAGAGCTTTTTCAGGGGTCTTTCGGGGTGCAATTGCCGGAGGAATTTTTGGTGAAGGAAGTACAGGGAGACACTAGTCTTTTGGGTGGATTTTGGGAGTAGGAGCTTGCTAGTTGAAAGCAGTGTGAGTTGCAACACCCAGGGCTAGAGCAAAAGCTTCTCACTGGGCACACGTGGTAATTTGTGGGTCAGTTCGTGGAGCGAGTATTGGCTGGGAGAGATAAGGGGTAGTTCGGGGAAGATTATCTCACTTATTTTGGAGTGTTTTGGAGGGATCTTCCTGGAGTTACAGGCAGGTCGTACCTTTGGGTTTTTGTGGGTTTGTTGAGAGGAGTATGGGTTTAAATTAGCAGAATTTTCCGGGCGGTATTCAGGCCAGAAATCCCCTTTTGGTTTAGCAATATGTTTTTATTATTCAGCGGGTGATTGCACCATTTTGTGGGTTTTCCGGGTGGTTGGTTTGGGGAAAATTCCTTTTTGGGTTTGGTTGGGTATTTTTTGGAGAAGCTACAACTGCACTTTTAGGCGATTTCTAGCACCACAGAGGGTCATTCTCAGCATTTCCAGTGCAACAAGAGTTGCCTCTTTCTGGGTTGTGCAGAAGGATATTGGGCCGAAGTTTCCTAACTCTTGGGGTCATCTCTTCCACCTGGGTTGCTCCAACTTGCTTATGCAAGCCCAGGTTCACTTGTTCCTTGCTATATGTACTCCTTACAACTCATAATTTAATAAAATGGCTCAACTTGTTTGCCCAGTTTCTTGATGTTTTTGATGGTGCATGTATATTTGTGATTCCATTTGTTATAGCCTAGTTTGTGTTTGTTATTAGCTGTAAAATTCAATTTGGGGCATTACAATAAGTATGTCAACATCTTCCCTCCTAGTATAGGGGAGATGTGTAGGTTTAATGTAAGTATGTCAACATTTTAAATGTTGGGAAATATATGTGTGAGTGTCTGTGTGTTGGTTTCGTATGTTTTAAGTGATTCAAATTGAAAGATATATAAATGTAAAATGTAAAATGTAATATTATGTAACATAAATTGTAAAATGTAAAATGCAAAATGAAAAATGTAAAATATAAGGCACAAAGCTACCAATTTGATTAGAAGAAATTGGTTTGTCTATAATTTAAAGTTAACATACTATTGTTTCTTTAACATGTTATTTCTTTATATATTATTATTGGTATAATAATAAATAATATTGAGCATTATTATTCCAATATATTATAATAATAATCATTTGCATTATAAGTATTATTATATTAGACCTAAGTTGCACGAAACGCCGAAACGTTTCGAAGTTTCTGAAACGGGTACGTTTAGAAATGTCACCTCCCAAAAATAGAAATGTCGGCCGAAACATAAGCTGAAACATCATATATATATATATATATATATATATATATATATATATAAATAAGTGAATAACACATTATCTTGCAAGAAAAAAAGGAATAAGACCCATAGATGACAATTTAGAAGGAAAAACAAGTCTGTAGTAACTCCAATAGATGATTACATGATGGTCGAGTTTTGGCTGAGTTTCGGCCATGTTTCGGAGTTTCGGGTATGGGTATGGCCCGAAATGTCGAGTTCCTTGAAGTTTCGTGTGACATAGTATTAGACCTTACATATATTATTGATTACACAGATTGACAATTCTCAATCATATGGATGGAGGGGGGAGAGGCAGAGAGAGTGAGTGACAATGTAATGCCCCAACTTTTTGGATTACCTTGTGATGTGGTTACGGGAGATTTCTGGAGCTCGTGTCCACCGGGTCATAGGGGTAGGATTACACCAATGGTGGGCCCAAATGGTTTGGAGGAGTTTTATGGGGTCTAATTGGGATCGTTTGCAATATTTCATCATTAGGATAAGTTTCACACAATTTAAAAATGGGTTATTATGAGGCATATTTTAAATATTTATGCTTAAGGTGTTATTTTGGGCTAATTATTTGGAGGAACACCTTAGTGTAATAGCTCGTTGGAATTGGGACAAAAGGGTCTATGAGGCACGATGATAAAATGGCCTTTCAGTGGCTGATGTGATCATGATGGCGAATTAAGCATTTTCCGAGGTAAAAAGTGACTTCAATTAGTTAATAAAAAGTCACTTTATTAAATAAAAGATGGGAAAAGACTTTTTATTATTTAATTGGACAAAAGGATAAAATGGGCAAAAGTCACTTGGACAAAATAAGAAAAACTCACTCTGTGACTTTATCAATTAAAATAATAATAATAAGGTTCTTCTAGAAGGTTGGAGAAAGATCCAACAGATATTTAAAAAGGGAGAGGGGATCACTTCTCAATCATTCTATATTTATCTAACATATTTGGAGAATTGATTTGGCTCAAGCGAGTTTGGTGCAAGGGTTTCAGGCTGAACACTTCCTCTGATTTTGGTGGAATTTGAGTGCCACCCTAGTTGGATCTTTGGGGAGATTACTTTAGATCTTCCACTTGTGCAAACAAGAGATTTTGAAGGTGTTTGGAGTGGATTGTCTAGAGGAGAAACCCTTGGCTAAAGGGTTAATTTTCTGAGCTTTGGTTATTATCATTGCAGGTTCGAAGTATATTGTGGACGCTGAATTTACTGGAGTTTGAGTTTTCATTTACTGAGGCTGAGTTTCTATTTGCCGGAGATCTTCTTTTTGCTGGGGTTGAGTCTTTTGCTGAAGATCTTTATTAGCTGGGGCCAAGTGTATTTGTAGAAGATCTTTTATTTATAGGGCCGAGTTTATTATTGTTGCAGGGCCGAGTTCCATTTGCCATCATTTTCAGAGGTACAAATTTGCTATGGAAGGCTAAGTTCATTTGCCAAGTTCATTTGTTGGAGATCAAGTTCATCATTTGCGGAACACTTCAGGCATAACACTTCGACTGATTTTGTTGGAATTTGAGTGCCACCCTAGTAGGAACTTTGGGGAGATTACTTTAGATCTTCCACTTGTGCAAACAAGAGACTTTGAAGGTGTTTGGAGTGGATTGTCTAGAGCAGAAACCCTTGGCTGAAGGGTTAATTTTCTGAGCTTTGGTTATTATCATTGCAGGTTCGAAGTATATTGTGGAGGCTGAATTTACTGGAGTTTGAGTTTTCATTTACTGAGGCTGAGTTTCTATCTGCCGGAGATCTTCTTTTCGCTGGGGTTGAGTTTTTTGTTGAAGATCTTTATTCGTTGGGACCAAGTGTATTTGCAGAAGATATTTTATTTGTATGGTTGAGTTTATTATTGTTGCAGGGTCAAGTTCCATTTGCCATCATTTTCAGAGGGGCAAAATTGCTATTTAAGGCTAAGCTCATTTGCCAAGTTCATTTGTCGGAGATCAAGTTCATCATTTGCTGGAGAGGCCGAATTATTTTATTGGGGCCGAGTTATTTGCTGAGGTCGGGTTGATTGGCTAGAGGTCAAGAATATTTGGTTGAATTTATATTGCCTATTTCAGAAGTGGGGGGGTGGGGAGTTGTATTTGTAAGAGGGGCCACATTGCTTATCCTAGAAGAAGGCTGCATTTATTCTCTTTGGAGGCTCAAATTTCTAACCTCAGGACGGGCTGATTTGCCAATTTCAGAAGGGCCGAATTGCTTGTTCTGGTGGAGGCTGAATTCATCAGTCTAGGAGGTCTGAGTTGCTGACTACAGGGGGGACGAATTGATTGATTTATTTGCTGGAGTTGTATTACACATTCTCAAATTGATATTCTCCATGTAAATGTCTTGCTCAAGTTAATAAAGGTCTAGGTTTGCCTTAAAATATCTCTGTTGTAAGCGTTTACTTGTTTTGCATACCAAGTGTTCGAAGAAAAGCTTGCACACAAAGTGTTTGTCAAAATTCTTAAAATAGAAATTTAATATTTTTATGCAAGTTGTGCTAGCATATTTTAGCCAGGAACATTACAATGGTATCAAAGCTGGTTTTCTTGCTAGCCCAAAGGGTTAATTGAAAAATGCTTCTGAGACAATTGCAACAAGGAAAACCATCTCAAGATTTTGTAGAACACTTTAGAAAATTTGAAGATTATAATAGAAATTTCACTAGGGTGATATAATAGGTTGGAGCATGGGTATCATTAATGACAACAAAGAAAAAAGGAAGCTACAAATTTGAAGATGGAGAAACAGTTAAAGGCTAGGAAGTAAAGATTGAAGTAGGACCTAAGACAACCTATGATACACCATTAGAGCTATCATCTGAGGCTAATAACACCCGTGGGTGTGAGGGGCACTTAGATATGCCTTGTGAGATTTATGAGTCATCTCTGTTGGAGAGCCCATTAAAGGCTCAAGTTGGAGAGGTGATTGAGATAGTTGAGCATCCATCTTTAGGGCCAACCGTTAATGAGGTGCGAGTAGATGCAGTGGCATCTAGTAGGGCCACAAGGCTTTTAGATGAGAGTCACGAGAGAGAGTTTAAGCATTTGACGGAAGGTGTTCGAGCAATGAAGAAGAAGACCCAAACACTTCAAGGAACCATATTGCAATAGATAAGTGAGCTTGAGGACCTTGGAGTGGTATGTGAGGAGTTAGCGACCAAGCTGTCTAGTGTTGGGGAAAATCTAAAGTCCCTAACGAGAGCATATGTTGGAGTTTCAGCACAACCCTCTTCAGAAGTACATTGACAAGGCTTACAACACTATTAGCCCACCTCTGTGCATTTGAAAGAGAGAGGCAGAGTTTCCTAGGCAAATTTTATGGGTTGACCAGGTTAGCAAGATGGAGTGACGTGAGCAGAGCATGGCGCAATGTCAGCGTGGAGGGTCTGTTCTGTGTACATGTGTTCGTGCGTTCGATCCCTCTCACGGGGTTGGATGGCAAGAGACCTTGAGTTGGTACCCAGTGGAGTGGGTTAGACTTGTGGAGATAGTTATTGTCTGGGGTACAACTCAACAAGAGCTTTCAAACATAGGGGATATTGGAGGCCCAGGTTGGCATTGGGATCCAGGTGAGGCTTCCCATCATATATTAGAAGTGTAATACGACTATAACATTGACGGGGTGGTTGACCCAGTGACCGAGCGTACACATTCCTTCATAGGAATATGTAGACTCTGGGAGATGTCCTGGCACATTGTCCGTGTATGGGGTTGCAGAGTGGTTAGCATGTCCTGGTAGGAGTTATTTAAATGGGATGGAATTGATATGCCACTAGTCAGGGCATTGTATGGAGACGATGTTCTTCGATTGATGTACTAGCACAGGGACCATTGAGGATCAACGCAACAGTGACACCCCCATTGGCATGTGAGGAGCTATGCTGCCTAGATTCACCAGGGCAAATTAGGAGGGGGATTCGTATCACAGTGGATTCACTAGTGGAGTGATGGATACATTGGCACATGTGGGATACCAGACGATACAGGGTGGTATAGTAGTAAGCGGTGGTATCCAGTGGTGTACAGAGATATGCCGCAGTGTATAGTGGTATGCAAAGGAGTACAAGGATACATGGTTGTATGTAGTGGTGTATGGTGCTGCACAACAGGATCTTGGAGCGTAGCCTTCGAGGAGACCTCTTGACAGGGATGTCGGGCATACCATTGGGTTTGGCTTACTCATGATCAGTGAGGGGATGAATGAGCATCTGGGAGTATCGTGTTCATCGAAGAGTGGTCTTTGATTGAGATATCAACAGATCAAAGGCGAAGAGAGGGACATTCACAGGACAACCCTTGGGTATCCATATGGACTCTTGATCTAAGTTGATCATAACCTTGGGGACCCACACACCTATCGCTTTCCAGTATTGCTTACAATCGCAGAAGGATTGGTTGTTGCCCCTTTATGCTCTTATCACGCGTCGTAGGACATGGGAGGCTCACTTGAGACAGTTCGATGAGACATAGTGCATCGTGGACAAGAGAGAGACTTCCGGTTGAGGCATATATTTCGTAAGCGAGTTGATGGGTACAGGCTTAGGGATGATGCAATCTATTGCAATGGTAGCATATGTTCCGCCCGTGAGTTCACACTTAGGGAGATGAGCACGAGAGAGATGTATGATACACCTTCAACAGGACATTCTAGAGCAGTATATGAGCATGAGGTACAGTGTTGAAGAAAGTGTAACTAGGTTCGGTCTTCATAATGACATGATCTTTATATTTGATGTAATAAAAGAGAATAAATTATTTTTGTAATCTTGTTGCATGGGTTTCATGAGCAAGAAGTGTCACTAGGTAAAAGACGACTTCTTGATGTTTTTAGGATTTATTTATATGTCAAAGAGTCATGTCATGTATATAGAAACTCCTCATGAGTTCATGTAAATATGTACAAGTCTTCAACAACCCTCCAAGACCAAGATCAATGCCTCAAAAGCAAGCCTTCCAAAGTCTGCAAGCAAACCATTAAAGGATCTTCATGTCGGCTCAAAAATGAATTAAGTAAATAAATACAAGTCATGTCGGCTTGGCAAAATAGACATGTCGGTTCATAAACATACGTCGGCTTATATGGATGGCTCACTACTATAAATACCCATGAAGGGTCAGCGCAATTACACCAAGAAGAACTTCACATTCCTCTCTGAAATTCCGCATGAATGTTAGGTGTAGGAGTACGCCATACAGGAGGGACAGATCTTGCATAAAGGGAGGAACAGATCTCATGTTTTTATCTCTGAATTTTTCGTGGAGTATAGGTGCAGGGGTCCACAATTAAGAAGGAACAGACCTTACATCATCTCTCTGAAATTTTCGCATATATAAGAAGCAGATCCACAATTGTATTAGGGCACCTTGGGGTCTAAGGGTTTGACTGCACCTCAAATTGGTATAAGGTGCAATCAACCTATGTCTCGGATAGATGGAATGGAAAGAACCGTGGATGGATGGGTAGTCGTGGCATAAAATATGTCTCTACTCTTTTCGAAGGAACAACATTGGCATCCTACAATCTCAGTCTCAGTTTGATGGTGATCCTGAAGGAAGCATCCCTGTAGCAGCCTCGATATTATGAACAACAATGGTTAGGTGGATCTACTCTCTCGGATGGCTATGTCAATAGAACCATGTTAATGTCATAGGGTTCCATGATGATGGTGATTCTCGGCATACCTGAGTAAGCACAGTATTCAGATTAGTGATCTCAAACTGAATATATATATATATATATATCAGTACAGTACACCTTTTTGGTAGAAGCGATAGTCATGATAGTTACAATCTCAATGAGATTGATAAGGCTCAGATCATGATGTTACACAAGGCTTGATCTTGTTCTTAAAGTTCATGATATCAAAGAATGTATAGAGATCACCTCGATAGCCATCTCTAGGAGCAGTCATGGTGCAGATGCTATAAACAAGCAATACTGAAGATCTCAGTAAAGTAGTGGTGCAACAATGAGGATGATCTCAGCAGCGAAAGAAAGGAGGATTGATTTCTTGGTCTTGGAGAGGCAGAGTGTGTCAAGGGTCATGGTCTTGGTATTCGTCAATGAAATTTCTATAAGAAGAATTTACGCATTGGTTTTCCTCACCAAGAGGGAGAGGTTTTGGCCCTAGCAGAGAGCCAAACAATTGTGTTCTTGTCTCTTTTGTTTTGATAGCAGTTTGATGAAGCTAACTCACATATGTTAATAATGAAGTAACATCAAGCTAAGATAAAAATGTATAAATGTTTCACAAATTGTTATCATGTCAAAGAAGAATCACCTTAACATGCATGCCCTAAGATTCTTCAACATGGTATCAGAGGGATTTGGTTCAGCAGTCAAGGAAAGTGGCAGAAAATAGACATTCAGAGGTCAAGGCATCAATCTAGCTGAAGGATCTACAATCAAAGGATGAGACCTAGATTCAAGAAGCAATCTATATCATCAAATCTACAACGGTAAGGGTTGTTGAATAACAATAGTTTTCAGATCTCACAGCTACACCTTCAACATCTCAGTGATAGTTACTATCTCAGTCTAAATACCTTTCAAATTGATTCGAGAGCATATGGACAATACTCAAATCAGATGCTGCACTATCTAGTTACATCATGGTGAGCAACCTCTAGTCGATGCTGCAAGGATCAGATATTCAGGTCAATCATTTTGAAGGTTTGAAGATAAGCTTCAGCAAGGATCCTATCCAAGCATCAATGCATCTACCTTAATCAAGGTGAAGATCTCATCTTCACGTATCAAGTAAGTATCTTTTATTTTATAATCAAGTTTGGTTTAATGACTTCATCATTGCAAGAAGATCTATGGGTTAGATAGGTCATCAAAAGGTCTTGCAGTAGGATTGACAAAAATCCTTATGAAGTAGTGAAGTCAATACATCAAGGTCTCCTTTGAAGACATGAGAACTCTTAAGGTTCTATAAAGTAAGAAAGGAGACATAAGAAGGTTACATGAAATGCTGGAGGATATACTCTTTGAAATGAAGTACAAAAGGTGCCAAAGAATGAAGAAATATCTTGATGAGGTCTCTCAGTTACGAGATCTAGGAAAAATGGTGAGAAAATAATCATCATTGATATAGATATTGATAAGCAAGGTAACAAATGTCCATGAACAAAGAGGGTTACCTCAATCAACAGCCTATGGTCTCTATGTCAGATAGAGAAAGGCGAAATGATGAGTCACATATAAATGTAGATAAGTAAAGGTAAGGTTGATAAGACAAAACAGTAATATGGAAGAAAAACTCACATTGCTGGAAGGATGGAGGAAGCTGAAGAAAGGATCAGGGAAAGAGGGAGTAATAGATCTCCATTATGAATGAGATAGTATCCCTCTCAAAAGGCATCCTATTAGAAGTCCTTGCAGATATGAACATAGTAAGAAGATGCATCATGGCATCATGGAAGTAAGAGCTCGTATGAAATCATGAAGAACATAGCTCTTGGGAATCTCGTTGTACATTGCAGGAGAGGAAGAGTTCATCCAGGTCAAAGGAAACATTTGCCAGATGGGGATATACTAAAGGATCTCTGATAGAGATTTCAGCGGAGGATCTCCGAGTCCGGAAAGGCAGAAAATGTTTTAGCAGAAATTCCAACTCTTGGATCTCATGAGATGGTGGTTCAATGACATGAAGAATGAAGCAGATCAAGGGATTGAAGAACCGTTCAATCAAGGAAGCTGCTGAAAGATACCTAAAGAAAAATAAGGTATGTATGATTGTATTTGTATTTGCATTTGATATTGTAATGTCATGGTATATGGTTGCAGATAAAATGGATCGAGCATGATCAAAAGGGAAAGGATCTCCTCCTCTGAAAGGATGCAGAAAGACATAAGTCCAACTAGATGAAATCAACATAATATGTCCTCATATGAAGTATGAGGTAGTTGAGTACAATTGAAGAACTCTGAGAGCTCCTGGAAATGAAAGACATGAGGATGAAAGAGATTGTAAAACATGCAACCATGATGAGGGTAGTCAACATCCAGAGGATCAGGAAGACTTGACGAGGAAACCTCTCGAAATGATGTGAAGACTCTGATGGAAGTCTGAAAGGATGAGGACCCTTGACAATAGAAATCATTGGGAGATGTGTCAACATGTATGCAGGATGAATGATGCCTACAAGAAGATGTCACTGGAAGAAGGCCATCACCAAAAGGTAATATGTGATTTGTTTTTGGTGTCTGACCTCTTGGAAAAGTCTGGGTATGTGTGCAGGATCAAGGAAAGAAGAGTTGTGAAGGATGTCACAACTATGTACCTTGTGATCCAGAGCAATCACTGTTGAAGGAAAGTGAAGACAGATGAGCTTATGAAGGAAGCCCTAGATATGTAGCCAAGGAGGATACTTTTCAGAAAAGAAGGAATGACATGACGAAGGAAAGTAATGGATGGCTGACCCTATATGTGAAGAAATTGATGACATTGAAGTCTTGAATCATCAGTCAACTAGAGGACCCTATAAAGCACTGATGATAGAGTCCCTGGGTAAGAGGGAGCTATGGGGAGTTCCTATGAGCAAAGGAACTCGAGCAAGTTTCTAAGTAAAGAGAAACTTGGAACTCATCCCTGGTTAAGAGGGAGAGTTAGACATAAGATTCTTGTCTTCAGTTTGGAAGAAAGAATGGAGGATTGTGTAATCATCTGGCATCTGACACTCTTTGAGGATGTGGTAGGGCATCGAAGACAACAGTTGGCAAGAGGACCAATATTCTTGAGGGCTGGGAACCCAAGATGAGAATAGTCCTAGTAGGGCATACTCGGAGAACACCCGGGTGGGTATGACCCTAAGAGAGACAATGATGATGCGTGTGTATCAGTCATTGGTCTCGCCAACGATGTGTGCTCTGATCTAAGTGAGAGATAGAGTTGTTAGTCAAGCCCTTACTAAATGGAAACAATGTTGGTTGAAATGATGCCATAACAGATGGATTGCAAATCCGATTCTTCTTATGAGAAATTCTTCAGATTGAGAATGACCAAGTACCATTATGAACACCTCCCTAGTTAAGAGGGAGTGTTGAAGAAAGTGTAACTAGGTTTGGTCTTCATAATGACATGATCTTTATATTTGATGTAATAAAAGAGAATAAATTATTTTTGTAATCTTGCTACATGGGTTTCATGAGCAAGAAGTGTCACTAGGTAAAAGACTTCTTCTTGATGTCTTTGGGATTTATTTATATGTCAAAGAGTCATGTCATGTATATAAAAACTCCTCATGAGTTCATGTAAATATGTACAAGTCTTCAATAGCCCTCCAAGACCAAGATCAATGCCTCAAAAGCAAGCCTTCCAAAGTCTGCAAGCAAAACATTAAAGGATCTTCATGTCGACTCAAAAATGAATTAAGTAAATAAATACAAGTCATGTCGGCTTGGAAAAATAGACATGTCGGTTCATAAACATACGTCGGCTTATATAGATGGCTCACTACTATAAATACCCATGAAGGGTCAACGCAATTACACCAAGAAGAACTTCGCATTCCTCTCTGAAATTCTGCATGAATGTTAGGTGGAGGAGTACACTATATAGGAGGGACAAATCTCGCATAATGGGCGGAATAAATCTCGTGTTTTTATCTCTGAATTTTTTGTGGAGTATAGGTGCAGGGATCCACAATTAAGAAGGAACAAACCTTACATCATCTCTTTGAAATTTTCGCATATATAAGAAGCAGATCCACAATTGTATTAGGGCACCTTGGGGTCTAAGGGTTTGACTGCACCTCAAATGGGTATAAGGTGCAATCAACCTATGTCTTGGATAGATGGAATGGAAAGAACCGTGGATGGATGGACAGTCGTGGCATAAAAGATGTCTCTACTCTTTTCGAAGGAACATCATTGGCATCCTACAATCCTAGTCTCGATTTGATGGTGATCCTGAAGGAAGCCTGTAGCAGCCTCGATATTATGAACAACAGTGGTTAGGTGGATCTCCTCTCTTGGAAGGCTATCTTAGTAGAACCATGTTAATGTCATAGGGTTCCATGATGATGGTGATTCTCGGCATACTTGAGTAAGCATAGTATTCAGATCTGTGATCTCAAACAGAATATAGATATATATATATATATATATATATATATATATATATATATATATATATATCAGTACAATACACCTTTTCGGCAGAAGCAATAGTCATGATAGTTACAATCTCAATGAGATTGATAAGGCTCAGATCATGATGTTACACAATTCTTGATCTTATTCTTAAAGTTCATGATATCAAAGAATGTATAGAGATCACCTCGATAGCCATCTCTAGGAGCAGTCATGGTGCAGATGCTATAAAGAAGCAATAATGAAGATCTCAGTAAAACAATGGTGCAACAATGAGGATGATCTCAACAACGAAAGAAAGGAGGATTGATTTCTTGGTCTTGGAGAGGCGGAGTGTGTCACGGGTTGTGGTCTTGGTATTCGTCAATGGAATTTCTATAAGAAGAATTTACGCATGGGTTTTCCTCTCCAAGAGGGAGGGTTTTGGCTGTGATAGAGAGCCAAACAATTTTGTTCTTGTCTCTTTTGTTTTAATAGCAGTTTGATGAAGCTAACTCACATATGTTAATAATGAAGTAACACCAAGCTAAGATAAAAATGTATAAATGTTTCACAAATTGTTATCATGTCAAAGAAGAATCACCTTAACATGCATGCCCTAAGATTCTTGAACACAGTGGATGGTGGACCTCTTTACAGGAGGGTATTTATGCTCCAGGTAGTATCTGGGTACATCATCATGAGACAGGATAACAGATTTCGCTGTGTGATTTGGCAAGAGCACAACAGTTTAGCATGCACTAGGCTGATTCTTGATGTCCGGTGTCCATCTATTGATTGCATACAAGGGTTAGAGATGAGACATGGATGGGTTCCAACAACTATTGGTACTATATAGTAGCAGTTAGTAGGGGTTGGGAGTTGTGAGCTTCCGATTTGGCTTATGGGATCCAAGGATCCAGTTGATTGATTGATCACTCCACTTCTTGATGAGCAAGATTATGACAATCTAGTTCATTCGTGGGTTGAGGCGTGGGAGGCCTTCACCATATGGCGAGGCAGGTTTCCCCTATTGTTGCTCAGGGATGAGACTAGCCATGGATTGGTAGACTTTGACATCACTAAGTTGCCTTGGCAGGATGGGCTCCATGGGCGTGGCTTTGGTCATTACCAGTATTGTGGCCGAGAGTTACAGGAGGTGCGGATTTAGTATGGGCACAATAGGTAGGTAGTTATGATCAAAGTAACACAATGTCTGCATGGTGGTTTCTCTTGGAGACTTGTGTCGGTCCCTGGGGTTACAGGGCTTGGCAATTCAACTACTGTTAGGGATGAGTTGGCCTTTATAGGGGAAGATTACTCAGATCTTCCATTGGGCCTCAGTTTTACAGAGAATGTTTCATTTCTCAGTTATTCGTTGATGTTATGGGGCACCTCACTAGTATGGCAGTATGATTAGTAGGAGGAGATTGTGGTTAGATCATGTGGACGAGGATCCACTTCTACAGGGGATGGATTATATCTTCAGGGGTTCACTCTTGAGGTACACGTGATTGATTCCCTAGTAGGGTAGCTTCTTGAGGAGTTGATTAAGGTTTTGCATTATCGAGATGCTCTACTTATTGGCGGTATGCAAAGGGCCTCTAGTGCCTATACCTTGTTGGACAGTGAGTGGAGTGAGGAATGCTTCATGTTGATCAGGATGGTTTGGGACCTCAGTATCGAAGTATTCATTCATGTTCAGTTAGTACAGTGGCATGGAGTAACTCAGTGGCATGTTTGGGCCCCGGGTATTAGTTTCAGTTTGGCTCAACTTGTGGAGTGGCAACTTGTGATGGCATTACTTGAGGACAAACAATTTTGGGAGGTGTTGACACGACGAATTTTCATGTACCAACAAAGGGGAACCATCCCGATCGCAGACCCCGATTAGATCTTCTTTTGTTTGGAATGGCTAGTTCCGACGGGTTTTAAAGGATCCCGTAAACTATTATAGGGGTTGAAAGATTGCTCCCTAGAGGAAGACTTCCATTAAATCAACACAAGAAACAGCTAACCTATATGTATCAAGTCCTATCTATACTGATTCTACCCACTTTTGCTAGTCCTAACTATTCTAATCTATCCTGCAGGAGCGTAATAAAAGAGATTAAACATCATATATAGATTCCAGTCCAAATAAACAATCACTGAATTCACCGATGAACAAGATTGTATTTAAGCTTAATTGCAATCTAATTATTCATACAAGAATACACATCCTGTTCCTACAAATAAAAATTGCAACTTATGTTTAATATAGCTTCAAATCGGAGACCGCTCATGAGTTAACCATGATAACGAATTATATTCGAATAACCAAGACTGGTCATAAGTTGTCTGTTATCATTGTGCACAAAACAAGACATATATATATCCTCATGCTAGCTGTTGGTTGATAAAAGGTGTCTTTTAAAACTCCTAATTACCCCACATTAATCATCAACTCGGGCAAGTCCTTTTATTCCAAGAGTGTACACAATATGTGCATGCTATGAATCCAGAGAGTAATGTTTCTTAAAATGAAGTATAAACCTTTGATACAAGAGTAAACGGATGCATTTATAAAACTCAAATTGCAACTGTTAAAGGAAATATTACATCTAGGCATCAAGACTTAATCCTCTGCTGAAATCGTAATCAAATCTCACACAAGCAATTCAATTAACAATAGCATCAGCCGAGAGCATAGTAGCAATAACCAATCTCTTCTTAGCTGATTCAATCTAAATCACACTCAATCCCAATTAAGCAATCCAAATGGAAATGATGTCAACTGAGAGTTCAATAGCGATAACCAAACTCTTACAACTGATTAAATCAATAAGATTCACTGTCTTAACAGCTAAATAATTTAATCTACAATAAGCGTAAATAGAATCAAATGACAGTGCTATAAAACATGTAAAGAAAATGTACTACTTCAATATAGGAAAGCGGTAAATAACAAATAAGATAAACTCACCTGGCCGTTTGCCTACGGGTGGTATGGAGATGTGATTATGTGCAGAATGTGATGATTTTTTAGCATAGCAACAATCTTATGGCCTACAAATTGTGTCCCTCCACCCGTAATTATTTCTTTGGGAAAGGCATACTGCACGGAAATTTGGAAAAGAAAGTGGATTACTGTGTCATCTGTTGCCCTTGGTAATGCTTTTTCATCCACCCATTTAGTCACATATTCCATTGCAACCAATATATATGACTTTTGATTAGATGATGGATTTATTGGGCCAATGAAATCTAACGCCCAGCGTTCAAAAGGTTCGATGACTAACTGTGGATGTAGGGGCATCTCGTCAGACTGGCTAGGGTGGCCCATTCTTTGGCAGCTGTCGCATGCCTGGACAAATTTCTTGGCGTCCTTAAAAATGGTGGGCCAATAATAGCCCATCTGTAAGACTTTATGTCCAGTCCTGTGGTCTACAAAGTGTCCACCGCAAGGTCCATCGTGGTAGGCTTTTAGGATATCGTAGATTTCGTCTTCCTTGACACACCTGCGGATATGCATATCAGCTCCTGTGTGAAAGAGGTATCCTCCGATCTAGGAGAACTGAGTGCTGCGTTGCACTATTAATTTTCTTTCTCTGCGTTTCAGGTGTTTGGGTAATTTTCCCACCGTTAGGTAATTCACGGCATCTGCGTACCACGGTGTTTTCACGGTCACAACAAATAGGTGCTCATCGGGGAACTGGGCTTCTACTGCCACTGCGTCGTCTGTTCTCAGCACACGTGAGAGGAAGTCTGCCACCAGATTTTCCTTTTCTCCTACAATCTTTGCTTTTATAGTCAGAAAGAGGTAAAAGATAAATGCGATCCCTCAAGATCTCTCGATCCTGAGGGATTCGCAACTGAATGCTATCTTCTGACACCCTTTATATTTAGCGTTGATCCTCTTGATTCGTCCTCCGACCTGACCGCAACCGACGTGCTCCATTCTTCCTTTGTTGGTTTATGCTATTTCGTCGCTAGGGAACAACAACTGTTCCTTTCGTCGTTTTCTGCATAAAGAGGAGTAAAAGTTAGTTACGATGGCTAAATCTTAACTGAGAGTAGTTCATCCATTTCTTATCATAATCCATCAATACGTTAGCGTATCAAGATATGAAAGAGACAAGAAAAGAGGAAAAAGGTGATGGAATTAAGAGTAAATACATACCCATTTCGTAACTCAACACCAACCTCAACACCATGATTCCAAACATAAAAGAAAAGGAAAACGAATTTGAAAAAAGGCTTCTTCTTGACCCAAACAGTGTTCTTTATTAGAAAAATAAATCAAACCCTGTTCTGCCCAAAAAAAAGTCCCCTTTTGATCTCCGGAGGTAATACTTATGCAGAAAGAAACTGACCCTCCGTCTTCCCCTGACTTTTCCCCTTCCTACCCTTTTCGATATACAAATTAAAATATACAGACGTAGAACGGTCGGTGAAACCGCTGACACGTCGAGGCCACATTTGCTGGAGTGTTTTATTTCCTGGGGAAATGAATGGATGTCGATGGAAAGGAGCATGACTGCGTGTCATCTCTTCACGATAAAACCCGGGACAACATAACTTTCGAAATACATAGGCAACACATGGAAACCGACCGTGAGCGCTTAAGGTCGGATCTTCAATAGAATACACCGACATATATAAACTCTTCGGATCCACTCATGCATCTTTTACCTGCAGCCATTCCTGATGCTTACACATCCACTCTTCGACCTCGCTTGCCTTCCCTTGATTCTCGCCTGCAGAAATAATTAACATTAGCTAAGATTATGAAAAATATGCTATAAATGCCCAAAAAACAAATCTTGCCCTCATTAAAACTTTTATAAAGAGATGGACTATGGTGAAAGAATCGGCCCCTGGTTCAGCCAAGGTTGCAATGCGATCAAGTCGCAATCGCACACCGTAACAGGTAGTCACATGCAACATTACCCTAGGTTCCGCCGATTGCAATTTGCGATAAGCGACATTATGGCTGACCGTTGGATCATATTCTTTGATCAACGGTGGAGAAGCTTAAATGAACATCGCATCGCAATGTTTCAATGGCGAGTGAATGGACCTTGGGTTTTAATGAAGCGCGATTGCGATGTGCAATGCGATCGGAGGCTTGATTGGATTGCAATTATTCATGGGAGGTAGACCTTAGCCCTTAACCAATGTAAAATGTGATATGCGATGGAGCAATTTAACGACGGCCCTGATAGGATATGGACGTGGTTAATTGCATTTGAAGTCAAGGAGGTCATCGCACATCAGATGCAAAAGAGGAATAAGTAGTGTGACCGCAGAGATTGCGGGATTGCGATAGCGATAAAGGCAAGCTTCAAGAAACGTGTAAAGACCAAGGAAGCGCAAAAAAGGTAAGTTGTGCATGCTTGTAGAGTATTTCTATTATAAGAGCGTTATAATAGAAATAAAGACATGATAGAAGGTTGTGGGTTGAGTAAGTCCCGATGAAAGGATATGAATGAAGGGTTGGATTCGGTTATAAATAAATCATTCCGCAGAGATTTATTCAAGGGGGTCTTGACCATTAAGAATTGAAAACATAATTCCATATGACAACTCTAGTTAGAAACGAAAGACCAAATGTCTAGGGGACCCATTCAAATTTGCCACCAGAACAGGATTTAATAGGGTGGTGGTTGTGGCCACAACAAAATGGCGAACCGCTGGGCGAACGAGTTATCTCTGTTATCATATAAACTTTGATCCGTAGAACATTAGTGTGTTAAGATAAAATCGAAATGCAAACTGTATAGACGGATAGGCATGGGTTCCACTTCAGCATTAATTGCTTTAGGCGGGATAAAGACAAATAGCTTCTACTTACTGATAGGGTTCTAATAGGCATTCTCCAATGGTCGTATTATGGGATTTATTGACCCTCCTTTACTTGTTTTCTACTTTCAAAATCCTTTCGAGGCCATCACTGGTTTGTCAATACCTGTTTAGGTGTGTACCTCAGCTCTTTATTGCGCATCAAGCTTGACGAATATATGTAGATATGTTTATCCGCACTTTATGTAAGAATTTTTAGTGCTATACTTTCATATGATTGAATGGGGCGCAGTCATGGATCATGCCATATTTTTAAACCGCTTAAGCAAGGTTGGGCTTGCTGTGTCAATTGGTACTTCGAGTCCAGCAATAGTCCCTACTCCAACCAGCTTCCCAAACAACCTGTCCTTCCAGATTGGCACAAGGACTCGACATTTCATTTTCTTTTAAATAAGTCCTTCCAGTTTTGGGCACAAGGACTAGAGCACAATTAAATTTGCCACAGGATATACGATAGTGAGCTTAGCCCATGAAAGGAGGTTTACTTGTAGATGACAGATATTGGAAATTTTAGTGTGGTGGACGGAACCAATGGAGAATGACTGCAAATCTCATAGGCAAGTATAGGCTAGGTCTAGGTGGGATTTAAAAAAAAAATGCAGCGTTCCGCCATGCCAGTCCAACCGTGGTTACACATTTTTCGTTTTATAAAGATGTCCCTACATGCTTTAGGTATCCAGATTATCAATAGAGCCTACCTAGTTCCCAACAGATGCCAATGAGTGGCTTCGATTTGAATTTTATCGCTGATTTTCTAGTTCTCATGGGCTCATCGAAGGTTCGTTCAACTTGCAAGGTAATAATGAATTTAGGATCTGTAGACTCATCAGTGGGTTAATGAGGGAAGCAAACGCTGAAGGTAGCGAATGAGGGCGATCGGAAGAGACTTATAAAAGGTGAAAACGAGACTGAAAGACCAAAGTTAATTGGCTGAAAAGGATTGAAATTCAAAATAGAAGGAAGATAAACTTTGTGGGAAAAAAAAGAACGAAGAAAAAAATGAATGTATAACTAAGCTATCAGCAAAACAAAGTGAATCCTAACCTACTCAGGAGGTAACCACCATGTGGTGGCTATTGGAAGTATCTCTTAAGATGTTGGCCATTAACAGGGAGTTTTTCGGTTTCTCCCTGTAAAGTTTTCAATCTGTAGGTTCCCTGACCAATTTTTTCCTCAACTTGGAACAGGCCCAGCCATAAGTGTTGGAATTTCGTGTGCTTACCTTTTGGCTCACTCAACTTGTCCCATTTCAGGACAAGCTCTCCGACTTGGTAATCTTTATCTCCTGCCAGATGGCGATCAAACCATCTCTTCACAATCATTTGGTGATTCCTGAACTTGTTTCTGGCATTATCTCTCAATTCCTCCAACCTCACCAGTTGGTTGATCCTTTTTTGAAGTAAGGCTGAAGGGGTCCCTCTCGAGGCTTGGGAGAGCTGTAAAGAGGGAAGGGTAACGTTGGGAGGCAAGATGGCTTCCTGTCCATAAACAAGGAAGTATGGGGAGTTTCCTAATGCTACTTTTGGGGTGACCTTATCGGCCCAAAGGGAATTTGTTAGAGTGTTGTGCCAATTCCTCTAGTTGTCGACGACAGATTTACGGATTATGCGGATGAGGTTTTTATTTGAGGACTCTGCAACTCCATTTCCCTGGGGGTAATAGTTTGATGCATACCTTATGCGAATTGATTTATCGATAGCAAATTCAGTGAATTTTAGTGATGAAAAATAAGAAGCATTATCAAATATGAGAGCATTAGGGATGCCAAACCTGTTGATAATAAATTTCTGAATAAAAGATATTACCTCGTCTTCGTTAACCTTCTGAAGCGGGATGGCTTCGATCCATTTGGTGAAGTAGTCGGTTGCTGTGAGTATATAGTTATGCTGCTGTGAAGAGTTCGGAGTGATCTCACCTATGACAACTAGGCCCCATTATTGGAACGGGCGATAAATCATAACGGGCTTGAGGGGAACGACTGGCTTTCTTTCTCGCCTTGCGGCAGTTTGACACACCTTGCACTTCTGAGCGTAGGCATGCGAGTCTCTGAACACTGTAGGCCAATAATACCCAGCTCTTAATATTTTGTGAGCAGTGGTCTCTCCACCATAGTGACCACCTGCTAGGCCGTCGTGCATTTCTTTCAAGACATGATCAGTGTCATCCTTTTCCAAACACCTTAGCCAAATTCCATCATAATTTTTTCTGTATAATGTGTCATTGGCCAAGTGATACTGATTAGATTTTAATCTGAGTGCTCTCCTTCGTGATGCATCCATGTGCTCAGGACATGATCCCCGTGTTAGATAAAAGCGTATGTCGTAATACCACGACTCAGGGTCCAAAGGGACTTCCAACGTTTCGCACTCACACATCAGCATTTCGTTAATCCATCCGGGCTCCTCCCTGAATTCTACTTGCGCGACCCGCGTGTTTTGCGCTTCTGGTTCTTCCGATGCCCCTTCTCTATCTGCCAAAGCTTCTGTCGCAAGCTTACACAATCCCTGCCCTCGAACTATCTTTGCCAGCTTAATCTCGAGGTTGTATTCTTGAAGAGCGGTTATCCAATTCCCTCTCTGTTCCCCCATTTCCTTTTGCACGAAGAGGGTTCTTATAGCAGGGTGGGGAACGATTATTTTAGTTCTGGCCTTTAATAAATAAGGGCAGAAATGTTTCATGGCTTTAAAAACCGCAAAACCTTGTTTTTCCATGTCTGGGTAGTTCAGTTTTGCTCCTTGAAGATTAGAGCTCATATAAGAAATAGGGACTTCGTTGTCGTCATCATTTTTCTGGGTGAGGATTGCGGCATATGAAACATCAGAAGCGAAAGTGTAGAAAAGGAATTCCTTGTCAAAATTGGGGCTGACCAACACAGGAGCTTCTGCGATGGCCTCCTTAATTCGCTGAAACGATTTCTTAGCTTCATCGCTCCACCTATACACAGCATCTTTCTTCATCATTAGTTGAATGGGACGCACTATTTCTGTGAAACCTGAAACAAATTTCCTAACGAAATTAATTTTCCTGAAAAAAGATTGCATTGCCCTTTTATTTGTAGGGGGTTGTATTCTCATGATGGTCTCTACTCTGTCTGGATCAATAATAATCCCTTCTTTAGAGAGGATATGACCCAGTAGTTTCCCTTCTGTAACTGCGAAAACGCTCTTCTTGGGATTCAACGATATTCCGTACCTTCGGCATCTTTCGAAGATCTGTTTCAGGTGATAAATATGATCCCTTTTGCGATACGAATACATAGTAATGTCATCCATGTAAACCACTACTGATCTGTTAATCAATCCTCGGAAAGCTATGTCCATAGCTCTCTGAAATGTGGCACCCGCATTAATAAGTCCAAACGGCATTTTACGATATGCGTAAGTGCCCCATTTAGTGTTGAATGTTGTCTTAAGTTGATCTCCATTCGACACCAACACTTGATTATATCTCGAAAACCCGTCCAATAGGGACAACATCTCGGACCCAGAAACGCATTGAAGAATGTGTTCCATAGAAGGGACAAGATAGTTATCTTTCTGCGATGCTTTGTTCAGGTTTCTGAAATCGATACATAACTTGATGTCTCTATTTTTCTTTCTTACTGGCACGAGATTGGCTACCTAATGGGTGTGCCTGACAGGAAAAATTATTTTAGCGTCCAACATTTTGTTTAATTCTTTCTTCACCAACGGTTCCAGGCTTGGATGCATCTTACGAAGCTTTTGTTGGTAGGGCTTGACATCCTTTTCCAAAGGAATTACATGTTGAATAACGCCGGTATCGAAGGTTTTTAAGTCGCCATATGAACATGCAAAGACGTCCCTGTACTCTTTAAACAGCTTAACAAATGTAGCCTTTTCTTATGGTGAGCATCCCAAGCCCAAATTAACATTTTTTGGGTCTTCTTCGGTTCCAAGGTTGATCGACTCATACTTCATGGACGAGCTATGCGTTTTGCAATTAGACGGCTTCTTAAATTTATCATGCAGGTCATAAAAGTGCTCCATCTTGACAACTGACTTGGGAATTATATTGGGCTGATCTTTTTCCTCATCCTCGCTCCCATTCATAAGCTTGTCATGCTCTTTTTCATCAATGAATGCATTTTTGAATGTCTTTTTGCAATGCAGGAACTCAAGGATTTGCTCATCACCTTCGAACACCTGCCAATTTGAGATGTTATCAGGTACGGATGGTCTGAAAATCAATTCAACATAATATTTATTCTTGTTTAATCTAAGATCAGGCAAAAGTTTTGCAGCCATACCAGCCATCAGATTGGCATCTTGGTTTTGCCATCGAGGTATGTGTGTGATATTAAAAGAATCAAAACTGTCAATTAAGCTCCATACCTCATGTTGGTATCTTACTAGGTGTGGTGAATTGCAATGTATCCTTTTCCTTACCTGGTCCACAATTATCTGTGAGTCACCAAAAACTTTAAGATTTCTCACCTTCATATCAATGGCTTTCTTCAAGCCCTGTAGCAAGCCTTCGTATTCTGTCATGTTGTTGGTGCACGTGAACTCCAACCGGCTGGCCATCAAATGTTGGTTCCCTTGCGGGTCAATGAGAATGCTCCCAGCACCTGCACCTTCTAGGCAGTTAGAGCCATCAAAATAGAGTGTCCAAAACATAGAATCTGATGTTATATCAAATGAACTGCCTTCTACGAAATTGGCCCTATCATCTACCATATTACAGGGTAGCTCATCAGTCGGACTATGGGGGAGAGCTTCCAACTGTGTGTTTATTGCAGTTTCTTCAACTTCCGTGGCACAAACGTCGAAACTATAATTCCCAAGGATAGAGTTGGTAAACATTACAGGTTCATTGGGGTCGTTTAGTTCTGTCACTACATACTTCATGTATCTTTCTCAATCAACTCTCAGCATATCACCTTTTCCCTTCTGAGGCAACAAGAGATGGGACCAATCAGTTGAGAAATACCCATTCAGATTTGCTGACCAGTCCCTACTAAGTAGCATTCCATATGCCTCGGGTATGTCGACTACCACTATGTCAATGACTTGTGTGTATTGTGGTTTGGCAGCCATCCGAATCAACACATCTTTCAATTCTCCAATTACTTTCACATTCGTTCTGTCCAGTTGCATAATTCGAGTTCCAGTTTTCTCGGGCATTGCATGAAGTCTTTTAGCAACAGCGTAAGGCATAACAGTGGACGAGGCACCAGAATCTACCAGGCAATTGTATACGTTCATGTTGAAGATTTCAAATGTGATAAGGAAAGGTGGAGTCATGGATTTTGATTTCCTTCCTATCATGGCTGCACTGACATCTTGAGGCGTTTGATTCATTTTTGATAGAGTGGCTTCCATGGCTGATGGCGTTTGGGCTGTACTGGGGGTTCTAACAGGTTTGGACGTTGACTTCTTGGTTTGGCTACTCAGATTGGTGGGAGATTTGCAATTCCGTTCATTCATAGCTTTCAAAAGCATATCTCTTTGTTGCGTTAACTTTAACAAATCGAAGTATGTGATATTAGCTCGAGATTTCTTAAGATCATCTACAATATTGTAATCAATGTTATAAACAGGGTAGGGCAGAGTAAACATACCGGTTTTGTCGTTCTTAGGTGGAAGTTTACCATTTTGAGTTGCCTTTGTTGCATTTGGAGATGTATTATCTTTCTCTGGATAGTTCACGACTAGAATGCTCTTGGAATCACCACTAGGTTTATTCTTCTCAACAGGAAACTTGGGAGCGGATGCCTTCGAAGGGCGAACATCTTTCTTTGTCTGGTCTACAGGCTTCATCACGCCCACAAGTGGCCCTTTACTTCGTGTGTGGATTTCATTAGTGTGGATTTCTGCTGTACTATCTTCTTCGTCGTCATCGTTCCCATTTGTATAGAAATCCCATAGTACATTGACTTGAGATGCCTCGTCCAAGGGCTCTTCTACTTGGTACTCTTCCTCATCTTCTTGTTCTGGCTCCAGCTCTACTATAGGTTCTTCTTTGGTAAGAAGCGATCTGATAAGAGCCGACTCTTCCATATTTAAATTCCCTTCGTTGGGTGGAGCAGGTAATGCAAGTTGACCATGACCACCTTCTATCTTCTTACGATAGAAAGGTTTGAAGGATTTTCTGTTGTTATAATCTCCTCCATTCCCACTTGTACTCTCTCTAGAATTCCTTTTCATATCAATGACTGTGTTCATCAATTTCTTAATGATCCGATGCAAACCTTCCACATCTATGGTGTCCTTTTCTTTGATCTCAGCCACTTTGTTATCACTCCCATTATTCTTCTTGGATGACTGAGAGGCTTTCTTTCCTTCGGTCGTATGATGACATGTTGTGAGACTGATCATTTTGTTCTCGACTTTTACTGCTTCATCGATAACACCTTGTAAGGTTTGTGCGTTACCCCTTTTAACCCACATCGCAGTAGGGATAGGGAGAGCAGTGATGTAGAATTCCATGAGCACCTCATCAGTAGGTCTAGCGTTAGCCGGGATTTTGTTGAAGAAAGTGTTGAACCAGATGTTAAAATCCTTGACCTTTTCTTTGGTTTCCATTTTTAAACGGGATAGTTCTAAAACTAAGGCCGCAGGTGTTTTGTCATCGCTAAACTTGTCTAAGAAGGCATGCTGAAAGGCACCCCATGAGGTGATCGATCCTATTCTCAAGCTAAAGTACAAGTGGAAGCCGTACCAATCAGAGTAAAAAAGAACAAGCGACATACCACATCTTCATCGGCCACCCCCAACATGTGCACAGTTAGGAAGAAAGAGTGAATATGGTTATCAACAGTGTCTCCCCGATCAGGGTCGAATTTAGGCAATACTCTTTCTGCGTTCTTGGGTAAGGCATGCTGCTGCCCAGGCACCACTATGACATCCTGTGCAAGCTAGGGAGGGAGTGCTCCCGGAGGAGGTGGGGGTTGATTCCCACCTGGAGGAGGCGGTGGAGGTTGATTCCCACCTGGAGGAGGAACGTTAGCCATATTATGGTTGGGGAGGTTCTGGTTGAAGGTTTCCCCCGGGTGTTCTTTGTTAGGATTTCCCAAATCGAGCCAGGGATTACCTTTAGAGAGGGGATCCTCAGGAATTTCTTCCCAAGGAGTGTCGATACTTTGCAAGGACTCTAGCACAATATCTTCAAGAGAAGGGGCTGTAGATGTCTCTTTGTTTATGGGACAGATCCTTGGCTTTCTTTTAGCTGTCAGAGGTAAAGAATGAAAGATGGGGAGCTGAGATAGGGAACGAGCGTAAGCACAAGTAAGTACTTTGACTGGTTGTTCCTGAGTGACAGGATACTCCCACAGTCTCTCTTCCTTGGGTGACCCAAACACGGGACTTAGAGGGACCTCTGCTTCTTCGAAATGAGGCTCTTCCAAATGGGCGGAAGGATCTTTTCGACCTTTACGATCCATACATTAATCTTTTCGAATCCATGCGTGACATTTATAGATGAAATCTTGAAAGTTGTGGATGGCAGTTCAGGCCCTCCTTCTAGCGCCAAATTTGTTGACACGACGAATTTTCGTGTGCCAACAAAGGGGAACCAACCCGATCGTAGACCCCGATTAGATCTGCTTTCGTTTGGAATGGCTAGTTCCGACGGGTTTTAAAGGATCCTGTAAACTGTTATAGGGGTTGAAAGATTACTCCCTAGAGGAAGACTTCCATTAAATCAACACAAGAAACAACTAACCTATATGTGTCGAGTCCTATCTAAACTGATTCTACCCACTTTTGCTAGTCCTAACTATTCTAATCTATCCTGCAGGAGCGTAATAAAAGAGATTAAACATCATATATAGATTCCAGTCCAAATGAATCAATTACTGAATTCACCGACGAACAATACTGTATTTAAGCTTAATAGCAATCTAATTATTCATACAAGAATACACATTCCTGTTCCTACAAATAAAAATTGCAACTAATGTTTAATATAGCTTCGAATCGGAGACCGCTCAGGAGTTAACCATGATAACGAATTATATTCAAATAACCAAGACTAGTCATAAGCTGTCTGTTATCACTATGCACAAAACAAGACATATATATATATATATATATATATATATATATATATATATATATCCTCATGCCAGCCACAACACCCTGATTCCAAACATAAAAGAAAAGGAAAACGAATCTGAAAAAAGGCTTCTTCTTGACCCAAACAGTCTTCTTTATTAGCAAAATAAATCAAACCCTGTTCTGCCCAAAAAAAAGTCCCCTTTTGATCTCCGGAGGTAATACTTATGCAGAAAGAAACTGACCCTCCGTCTTCCCCTGATTTTTCCCTTTCCTGCCCTTTTCGATATACAAATTAAAATATACAGACGTAGAACTGCTGGTGAAACCGTTGACACGTTGAGGCCACATTTGCTGGAGCGTTTTATTTCCTGGGGAAATGAATGGATGCCGATGGAAAGGAGCATGACTGCGTGTCATCTCTTCATGATAAAACCCGGGACAACATAACTTTCAGAATACACAGGCAACACATGGAAACCCGACCGTGAGCGCCTAAGGCCGGATCTTCAATAGAATACACCGGCATATATAAACTCTTCGGATCTGCTCATGCGTCTTTTACCCGCAGCCATTCCTGATGCTTACGCATTTGCTCTTCGACCTCGCTTGCCTTCCCTTGATTCTCGCCTGCAGAAATAATTAACATTAGCTAACATTAGCTGGTTCAGCGAAGGTTGCGATGCGATCAAGTCACAATCGCACACCGCAGCGGGCAGTGACATGCAACATCACCCCTAGTTCCACCGATTGTGATTTGCGATAAGCAACATTATGGCTAACAGTTGGATCATATTCTCTGATCAACGATGGAGAAGCTTAAATGAACATCGCATCGCAATGTTTCAATGGCGAGTGAATGGACCTTGGGTTTTAATGAAGCGTGATTGCGATGTGCGATGCGATCGGAGGCCTGATCGGATCGCAATTATTCATGGGAGGTAGACCTTAGCCCTTAACCAATGTAAAATGCGATATGCGATGGAGCGATGTAATGACGGACCCGATAGGATATGGACGTGGTTAATTGCATTTGAAGTCAGGGAGGTCATCGCACATTGGATGCAAAAGAGGAATGCGTAGTGTGACTACGGAGATTGCAGGATTGCGATAGCGATAAAGGCAAGCTTCGAGAAATGTGTAAAGACCGAGGAAGCGTGAAAAAGGTAAGTTATGCATGCTTGTAGAGTATTTCTATTATAAGAGCGTTATAATAGAAATAAAGACGTGATAGAAGGTTTTGTGGGTTGAGTAAGTCCCGATGAAAGGATATGAATGAAGGGTTGGACTGGGTTATAAATAAATCATTCCGCAGAGATTTATTCAAGGGGGTCTTGACCATTAAGAATTGAAAACATAATTCCATGTGACAACTCTAGTTAGAAACGAAAGACCAAACATCTAGGGGACCCATTCAAATTTGCCACCAGAGCAGGTTTTAATAGGGTGGTGGTTGTGGCCACAACAGGAGGGAGGACTATATTGTCTCCAATTACCTTGTGATGCGGTTATGGGAAATTTCTAGAGCTTGTGTCCGCTAGGTCATAGGAGCGTGATTACAACATTGGTGGACCCAAAGGGTTTGGAGGAGTTTTATGGGGTCTGACTGGGATCACTTTCCATATTTCATCATCAGGACCAGTTCCGCACAGTTCAATCTTGGTTCCATTGCATTTTGACGATACTCGTAAAACGGGGTTATTATCAGGGATATTTTAATTATTTACACTTGAGGTGCTATTTTAGGCTGATTATTTGGAGGAACACCTTAGTATAATAGCTCATTGGAATTAGGACGAAAAGATCTACAAGGCAGAATGATGAAAAGGGGCTTTGGGTGGCTAGTGTAATCATGGTGGCGAATTAAGCATTTTTCGGGGCAAGAGTCACTTGGAGAAATAAGAAAAACTCAATGACTTTATCAATTAAAAATAAAAATAATAAGCTGCTTCTAGAAGGTTGGAGAAAGATGCAGTAAATCTTTAAAAAGGGAGAGGGGGTCACTTTTCCATCATTCTATTTTTGTGTAACATTTCTAGATAATTGATTTGGCTCAAGCGAGTTTGGTGCAAGGGTTTCAGGTGGAACTCTTCAGCGGATTTAAATGGATTTCAAGTGCCACCCTAGTTGGCTCTTTGGGGAGAGTACTTCAGATCTTCCACTTGTGCAGACAAGAAATTTTGCAGGTGTTTGGAGCAGGTTTTTCAAAGGAGAAACCTTGTTAATTTTTCATAGGGCTATATTGTTCTATGCTTTGATAATTGCATTACGTCATTTACACATTGAATTCACGCCACAACATTATAACATTATTACTTCATATGCAATTATGTAGAAAGAACTACATCATCAGTAATGTAGCGGAATAGTAAATGGAAGAACAAAAGAAAAGCAAGCACACATAGAGACACCAGGATTGGTTGAAGCCCAGGGAAAAACCCCACAAGGGGGAAAACCCGAAATTCAATTCTTCTTCTACTAGATTTCATCAATGGCTCAGATGAGATACAAAGTACAATATCATGAACATAATCCTTCACATCAGGCTACCCAAAGGCCTATACATGACTTGTTCACAACTTCGTTTGTGAACAAGTTACATTGATAATACAATTGTTGACATTAATAACAAACCAATGCTGCTCTGTCATACTGTTATCAAATACCACCAATGCTCTAAAATCCAATTATGCTATACATTTATCAATGAAGACAATGACCTGCAACTATACATATTTAAGTGAAGATAATGACCTGCATATATTTGTGGAGCCTATGCCCCTACAATTATGAATGAGTCATCCAACCCCACTCTTGTAGTATAAGATATAATGCTAAGACCAATCATGCTGGGACATATTGCCTTGCCATACATACTTCTTGTATACCAATGATACCAACTAGACATACTATGCCATATCCTTGTGCCCAACCATACTACTGTGCATGCATATATATACATATGTCAAATCAATACAATGAGACATATCAACATTGGCTCATCTCATACTGTCGTGCTGAGACCATACAATGACTATTGAGAATATATAAAGGGTTGAGATCAGCCATACATTGTAGCTTTCACTACTGTCCTCATAACCATCGAATACTGACAATATACCCAATGTGCATATGTGAGTCCGTATACCATACACAACGAGTGCCATACCATGTGAGTATCTTCAAGGGATTGCTTTGAAGACTTAGGGTTTCCCATACAGTAAATTCATCCCGAAGTTGCCAAATTTCAACCCTTGGCTGAAGGGTTAATTTTCTAAGTTTTGGTTACTATCATTGCAGGTTCAAAATATATTGTGGAGGTCAAATTTACTGGAGTCTGAGTTTTCATTTACTGAGGCCAAGTTTCTATTTGTCGGAGATCTTCTATTTGCCGGGGTTGAGTTTATTTGCCAAAGATCTTTATTAGCTGGGGTCGAGTGTATTTGCTGGAGATCTTTATCTGCAGGGCTGAGTTTATTATTGTTGCAGGGCCGAGTTCCATTTGCCATCATTTTCAGAGGGTTGAATTTTCTATTGAAGGCTGAGTGTTGAATGGTGTTGTCATTGATGCCAACATCGGTCTTTGAACGCTCTTAATATTCGTCTATGGATTGCATTGATTGTAAGCTCCAAATGTCAGGAAAGGAAAAGAAGGAAGCAAGCCCCTGCAGTGTGGTCATGAAGCCTGTACTTTGATGGAGTAAATGACAAGGGAGATCAATGTCTTTGCAGGCAAGGCCAACAACATTTGATTGTCCTCGACGCATTGATTCCAACAGTAGGTGGCACGCCCCATCACTCCTCACAATTGAGGAGATATGCCTCGTCAAAGTTGGAGTCCCGGTATGTGGTCAAGGAACCCCAAACTGTTATGCTAATGGCAGCTTGATGATTGGTCAATTTTGGATTTAAAGATGGCATTAATATTAAATTATTTTTGATAATTTTTATGGGCTTTGAGTTGCCCTAATCGGCCCTCCCTTAGTAAAGAAAATCCTCGTTATGATTAATGAAGATTAAGTTTTGCTCCAAAATTTTAATTTGAAAATTCAAATTTAAATGTACTTTAAGGTCGGCTGTGGCATTAAAGCACATGTTGGCCCACCCCTATTCATGCTGCTTCATCTAGTATTTATTGGGCATTCATCTATCTTCATTAGGCATCTATTTGAGGCTAGGGCAGAGCGAATATCATCTGTGGAAGGCCGAGCTTTCAGGGGTATTTCCGGACAAATCTTTTTCTTTTCTGTGGGATATTCGATGTGCTAAAGGCATCCTTCCAAGGCAGATCAAGGGTACATTTGCTGTAGTCTCTTCATTGGTTTTTTGAGAATTGTTCCTTGTGATTATTTCAGACCCCTTTCAGGCCTATCTGAGCAACTCTGAGGCACAATCCAAGCTGGATCTGTAGTATTTTGGAAGACCTCAGAGGCTGAGCTTTGGCCCCCGCTGACGCCATATCTCTGAGACGGGTGAAGTCTCCGAGGACTAAATTCGTCCTGAAACAGAGGTACCTTTGCACTCTACAAGAGCTATATTTGGTGGTTGTTCAAGGCTCTGACCTATACCTTTTATGGCAACTTTTGTTGGTTTTTCTGAGGCAACTTTTGTGGGTTATTCTGAGCCATAATCCGAGCTGTTTGAGTCGAATTTCTATGGCTTAATCCACATTGAATTTGAAGCTTATTTCAGTACTGTTACAAGGCCTCTTGAAGTCTGTCTTGGGCATCCTGTGGCAGAATCTTGGCATCTACCTCTGTGGGGAATTCCACACCAGTTTGAGGCTATCTCTGTGGCAGAACAATTGCGTTGCTGAGGACTATTCAATGATCTATTTCTTGCTCTTGATCTTGTTGAAATTTCTAAGTCTAACACATTAGCAATTCTTCCTACATTATCTGGTTTATTTCACCTACTTGTTTATTACTTAACAAGTTATTTAACTATATAAATACTGAAAATAAACACAAATGCAGTCTTAACCATCTACAAATCATCAATTGAAATAACAGAGAAACACACAAGGGACACCGTTATTTTTGGACAATCGTCCCCGGAAAAACCCTACTTGGGAAAACCGGTGCAGCAGTTCTGAGGGTTTTATTATTAAACAACTTTATTGAGTACAACTAGGGTGCCAAACTGGCTCACCCAACAAAGATATCTATCTGGCAGTAATACATCTCTTCGGAAGCAGATATTCAACAAGTCTGCTCCACGAAAATCTCTCCAACGCTTCTCTGAGGCTCTCCGTCACTCTGAAACCCCCTGCGTCAGCCTTATGCTGCTTTGCGCTGGCTCTATGGCCTTCTATGTCACCCATGCAGGCCTTGTTAGCCTCTGCGTAGTCACTCTGAAACCCCCTGCATCAGCCTTATGCTGCTCTGCGCTGGCTCTATGGCCTTCTACGTCACCCACGCAGGCCCTGTTAGCCTCTGCGCAGTCACGCTGGCCCTCTGCGTGGATCTTGCTGGCTTTGCGTAGCCTCCTCAATCTTTGCGCTGGTCCTTTGACACTATCTCTGCCTCTCTGCTATGCGCTCACTACCCCTTGCTGCAACTTAGATCACTTGTTCGAATTTTCTCACCAAACCCCACTCCAGAAAATCGAACTGACTGATCAATCTTGGTGTGTCTCCAACTGACCCTCAAGCTTCCTCTTATACTTTTTCTGTTGAGTCTTCAATGACCGAGATTAAATCTATAATCAGCGACTAAGATTAGATTTGGCTTGATCCATGTCATTTAGAACATTCTCACCCAGTTTTATATTAATACCCATTAATATTTTAATTTTCCTAAGTTTAGACTTAGGAACCTTATTAAAAATATTAATTATTTTAATATTTCTCTAACTGGGTGGAATTTCCCCAAACCATTTCTGGGTCTTGGAGATCTCATGTGCTTTAGACTCTCCACCAATTTTCATGGCTGGAGCACATCCGATGCTACCCCAAATCAACACTCCCTCTTAGCGAGGAATGTGCTCTAGTAATGCTCCATCATTGAACATCACTCTGATCATCCAACACTGGTACCTGTGTTGATGCTTGGCCTGTTGCCCAACATCCTCTGCACTGCTGCCTCCTGTACTGCTGCCCATGGCTCTGCCATTGCCACTGCTACATCTGTACTGTAGCTCCCTCTGCATTTGTGCTGCTGCTGGTCCTTCCTCCCAACACTGCATTTGCACTGCAGTTCTCTCTCATCATGCTGCCCATAGCACTACCACTGCTAATTGTTGCACTGCAACTCAGTTACTGAGAAGTAAGTAACTGATCTACCCAACTACTGACATCCTTGTCAGGCTAGAAGCCCCCTGATGTTGAAGCTACCTCTGTTGCTATCCTGTGCTCCCTCTGTTGCCTCTGCGCTGCTGCAACACCTTTGTGCCTCTCGCATTGCTGCAACCATCTCTGTGCCTCTCGCATTGTTGCAACCACCTCTGTGCCTTTCTGCACTGCTGCAACCATCTCTGTGCTTCTTGCACTACTGCAACCCTCACTGTGCTGCCAGAGAACACTGCACTCTAGCACTGCCTTGTCGCTTCATCCGCATCTTGCTTCTACTGACATCCGTCATCTTGCTACTCTCTCGGGGCTCCTGTAGCTGAATATGGTCCAAGAGTTTGGGTACGTCAAGGATCCTGCCCCTCATCTTCTTTAGTCCTCTTGACTACAGCTCGATGTCACCCCACCTCTTTTCTAGAGGTGCATGAGCACTCATGGCACAGTCGTCATCCGTCTCGACTTCTTTCTCCGCCTTAGCCGAAGCTGCCTTGGAGTCAGACGCCTCTCCCTTATTCTTCTTCCTGAGACGCTGGGTTGCACAACAACCCAACTCCCCACAATGGAAGCTCTTTATCTTGGAGATGCCCTTCTTCTTTCTCTTCCCCTGCTGTCTTGCAGATGTCAGAGCCGCATCCTCCTCCTCCTCTTTTTTGATTCGACCTCCTTTGCTGCTACTTCTCGCCTTGGTCATCCGTCTGATCTCTTCTTGGCGAAGAGCTGCGCACATCTCTTCCCATCCTGGAAGATCAGCTCTACCCAAAATGCTTTGGACAAATGTCTCCCAATCCTCAGAGACTGCATTCAGGGTGGTCCTCACCACGAACTCCTGATCTGGCGTGGCCCCTATGGATGTAAGTTGGTCCCGAATCTCCTGCAACCTGCTGAGGTATAGATCTATTTACTCCCCCTTCTGCATCTGATACAACTGCAACTGATTCTCCAGTAGCATCTTCCTTTGCACGGAAGTGCCCTGATACAATGTCGTCAAAGTGTCCCACATCTCCTTTGCCGTATTCTTCTTGGCAATATGCTGAACTACATGATCCTTGACCCCATCAAGGATTATGCACTTTGCCTTCGCCATTGCATCCTCATACCTTTCATTATCAGCTGGGTTGACTGGGATAGCCACGGTTCTCAAGGCGAAGCCCTTGATGCGATGTCTATCCAGAACAGACAGGATCCTGGCCTTCCAGATGACAAAGTTGGACGCCCTATCCAACCTGTCCTGATCCCTCACTCCGTTCATTGCCATCTCCACTCCTCCTGGACTCCCTTTGAGTCTCGACTTTCCTCCTGGAAGTTCTCTTCTAGACTCCCTTTGAGTCTCAATTTCCCTTCTGGAAATCCTCTTGCCAACTATCGAACTGCTCCTCTTTGATCCTCTTTGCAACTGCAAAACTCAGATCTGGATTTCTTGGCTAGAAATTCCTCAAGGTAGCGGCTCCCTCTACCTTGGTTCTGTCCCGTTAGGTATTCTTCTGTTTCGACAGCAACAACACCCCACCAGCTTCCTAATCCACAATCTGCCCATAACTCCCTAGGCCCCAACAGCTGAAGAAACTGAGCCTCTTAGCTTTGCACAATCCCGGCAAGGCTGAATCGCTCCTCTGGCCAACTGCGTCAAGCCTACCTGACTGAGTAGGATGACGTGGCTCTTCGTGAGCCTTCCTCTGCCTTTACGCTGGCCCTCTCTCTGGCTTGAAATGATGACGCAGGCCATCTGCGTTACTCCTTCTCTGCTGCTTTCTGTTTAGGAACAACTTCTGTTTCTCGGGACAGTTGTTTTTGCTGCAAATTTTCTGATTTAGCTGGTGCTTTCACTCTCTTGTGATCTGCAACGCTCTGGTACCATGTTGAAATTTCTAAGTCTAACACGTTAGAAATTCTTCTTGCATTATCTGGTTTATTTCACCTACTTGTTTATTACTTAACAAGTTATTTAACCATATAAATACTGAAAATAAACACAAATGAAGTCTCAACCATCTACAGATCATCAACTGAATTAACAGACAAACACACAAGGGACACCGTTATTTTTGGCCAATCGTCCTCTGAAAAACCCAACTTGGGAAAATCGGTGCAACAATTCTGAGGGTTTTATTATTAAGCAACTTTCTTGAGTACAACTATGGTGCCAAACTGGCTCACCCAACAGAAATATCTATCTGGTAGTAATACCTCTCTTCGGAAGCAGATATTCAGCAAGTCTGCTCCACGAAAATCTCTCCAATGCTTCTTTAAGGCTCTGCGTCAGCCCTCCTGGCCTCTGCGTCACTCTGAAATCCCCTGCGTCAGCCTTCTGCTGCTCTGCGCTGACTCTCTGGCCTTCTGCTTCACCCATACAGGACTTGTTAGCCTTTGCGCAGTCACTTTGGCCCTCAGCGTGGCTCCTGCTGACTCTGTGTAGCCTCCTCAATCTCTGCGCTGGTCCTTTGACACTATCTCTGCCTCTCTGCTATGCACTCACTACACCTCGCTGCAAGTCAGATCACTTGTTCGAATTTTCTCAGCAAACCCTGCTCCAGAAAATCGAACTCACTGATCAATCTTGGTGTGTCTCCAACTGACCCTCAAGCCTCCTCTTATACTTTTTTTGTTGAGTCTTCAACGGTCGAGATTAAATCTCTAATCAACGGCTAAGATTAGATTTGGCTTGATCCATGTCATTTAGAACATTCTCACCTAATTTTATATTAATACCTGTTACTATTTTAATTTTCCTAAGTTTAGACTTAGGAACCCCATTAAAAATATTAATTATTTTAATATCTCTCTAATCGGGTGGAATTTCCCCAAACCATTTCTGGGTCTTGGAGATCTCATGTGCTTTAGTCTCTCCACCAATTTTCATTGCTAGAGCACATTCGATGCTACCCCAAATCAACAGATCTGGGCTTAACTGCTTATCTTTGTGGTTGATTATTGATGAGCTTGAGACGAATCTCTGTGGCGTCTTTGCACTAATATGAGGCTGATTCTAGAGACCTATTTTGTGCCCTAGTTTTGGATCCACCCGAAGTTCAGATTTGTTACATTTCTAAGACATGGTTTGAGTTTTTGTTTGCACTATTTGAAGGTTGATTAAAGGGCATGTTCAAGAAACCATCTTGAGACTGGTTTCGAGTTATTAAAGCTTGATTTTTGAAGCTCTCTCAAGGCCTATTCTCTTCGCTTTCTTTGAGGTAAATTATTGAATGAGGCGACTCTTCTTTTCTTGCAACATCTCCTGTTGAACGAAACCCATGGTGGAGGAAAATTGGAGTGTGTCTAAAGGTTGCATCCAAGTTATTAAGGTTTGATCAAGGGCTTAATTCAAGGGTAGACAAAATTACTTGAGGGAACAGTTATTGCAAGAAGCAGTCTTGAGTTTTATTTGTGCAATCAAATCTTGACCTGTTTTGAAGGGCTAGTTGACAGTGTAATCCGAGGAAGTTGCAAGAGGTTTCCTACTGAACATTTTGCAACATGGATAAGGCATCTCATGAGCTAATCTCTTAGGTAATTCTGAAGCAAGTGTTGACTGAGAAGACATATTCTTGATAGAAGAACACCTGACAGAAGTTTTCAATGGAAGTAAAAGCACTCTTCATATCAAAGCAAACTTGAGGTAGGAGACATGTTATGTTCAAGTCATTGTTGAGGCAAGAATTTGTTAGGAGCCCTAAAGTAGTATATAAGGATTAGTTCTGAAGTTTGGCAATTGATGTAGACTTGGCACACCATCATGTATCTGTTGATTTCTGTTAGTATTAGATGTGCTCTAAGTCTCAAAATTTGCAGGGAGGCTTAGACACATGCATTCTCCAATACCCAGAAATCGTTTTGGGAAAATCCACTCGGATTTTATTAAAATAATTAATTATTTTTAATGGGTCCCTAAGTCTAAACTTAGGAAATTAAAATAATTAATGGGTATTAATCTAAACTGTGGGTGAAACTTCTAGAAAAAGACGAGGATCAAGCCAAAATGATCTGAGCCTTTGATTAGAAGTTAGTCTGGGCCGTTGGTTGTCCAACAGAAAGATATAAGAAGAGGCTTGAGGGGCACTTGGAGAACACATCGAGAAGAGTTCAGAAGATTGAATTCCTGAACAGAGCAGTTGCCGATGAGAAATTTGAAGTGAGCTTTTGCAGTAACGGGCAAGGATAGTTCCGGTTGGAGATTTCTCCTGATTCGGGAATACTCAAGAGAGAAGGCAGAGAGAGATCCAACAGAGGCACTACAGAGCCAGAGAGGTTGGCGCAGGGCCATGCAGAGGTAGCACAGAGCCTTGAGGAAGTCTGAAAATTTGCTGGGGAGATCGATTTCTGTAGTTGGAAGCCGGGGTGTGAGACTGGGAGAGCAAAAGTCAGAATCTCACAAGCAAATCGATCAGCCGGGAGGAGTGACGCAGACCCTAGACAATGTGACCCTGGGCTGACGTAGAGGCAGCCAGGGGTTAGTCATTCAATGGCTGGATCAACTAGGATTTCCAGTGATAGCGTGAGGTAATCTCACTCATCTTTTTGTCAGTGATATTGTCTGTACTGGATAGCCAGGAGGGCATCCAAAGATTGTATTCAGAAATTACTACTACATAATAATAAAACCCTCAATTGCTGCACAGGTTTTCCCACATTGGGTTTTTCCGGGGACATTCATCCAAAAATAACTGTGTAGATGTGTTGTGTATTTCTTTCTTGTTCAGTTCTTGTTTCCGCATTTTATTTAAATGGTGAAGGCTGTAGTGTATTAGTTTCGGCATTTACTGTAGGAAACAATGAATAATTTTGTTCAGTAATTAATCAAATAGAAGAAACATAATCAGTTGCTACAGTAGAAATTTGGGCATCCAAATTTTTATAGTATCTTGAATATATATTGGCAGAAAGGGTTGTTAACATTTCACTATTGTATATCTGACATACAACAGTTTCATATATCTAGGGCAGAAAAGTTTTGAACATTGCCAAAACATTGATTGTGTTAGTAGTAAGTACTACCACAAGTGCCCATTTGCGACTGATCTCTTGCTGAGTTTGCATGATGACATATCATTGAATGAGAATTGACCAGTTAGGGTTAGATGCACTGTTAAGAGCATCTTGAACTGATCATAATATTGCTAGAGAAAGGCATATGTATCTTGAGTAGAGCTATTGAGATATGGTTTGCTGTTGTGTACATGTTGAGAAAAAGAAGATTTGATTGTCAAGTAGAGTTTGTATTGCAGGTTGATATTAGAGGGCTGAGGTATGTGTTGTTTTGTCTAGAGTATAATGTTGTATTTTGTTGAGCAGTGAGAGGTTGCATATGTTTTGGTATATGGTGAGAGTATGACTGCTATGATTGACAGTATAGCTGTGCATTGAGTCAAAGCTTGTTGCCTAGGGTTTGATATACATATAATGAGTAGAGGTCTCGTGTTGTTGAGATATTGCCAAGGGGTTCTGAATATGCTTGTGAATCAAAGGTTGCTGATGTGAGTTGATAGGTTGATGTAACTTGAGCAAAGTTGTTATGATAGTGGACTTGATAAATTTTATGCTACTAGGGTTTGATCTTTTAAACAAAATTAGAGCAAAGATGCTAGGGTTCTCTCATTGATGATAAGGACAAAGTTGTTGCGTTGCTGTTAAATTGTTGAGTACTATTGGATTGACCATCTAGGGTTTGATCCTTGTGCAAGGAGAGTTGGTGTGCCGCTGACGTCCTTGTGCTAGTATTGCAGATTGACAGAGCTAGTAGGTTGTTTAAGTTTATATTAATATTAAGCGTGGTCCACTGTGGTGAATTGAAGGTCGGAGCTTTCAGGGAAAGTGGTGGCTTGGCGAGTGTTGAAAAGTGTAACTAGGTTCACTATTCATAATGACATGTAATTATGATTTTATGTATTGAGATGTAAAGAAGAAAAATAAAATGATTATATAGATTTGCTTCATGGGTTTCATGAGCAAGAGATTTTGTTTTTGAGTCAAGACTCCCATTGAGAGTCTTTAGGAATTATTTTTTATCTAGTCATAAAATGATAGAGTCACTGTCATGTAATGAAGTCATGTTACACTTTGTAAAAGGTCAATATTATCTATGTAAAAATATCCTCTTCAAGTCGACCTACAATGATGAAAGAACATGCTGGAAGAAGTCGGCCTAACCTCTAGGGATCATGTCGGCCTAAAGGACATTTGTGGAGGTGTATATATAGCCACACTCTGCCTCACTTAGAGGCAAGCAACTCGACTTGCATTTGATCAAACAAAAGTGCGAATAAGAGGTTAAGAAGTGCGAAAGAAGAAGGCTACAAAGAGAAGTGCGAAGAAGTGAGCAAAAGGGTTTCTTCTGGGGTAGCAAAAGAGATTCTTTTGAGCGTAGCGAAAGAGATTCTTCTAGGGCAGCGAAGAGGAAATATTTCTTATGGGAAAACGAAGAAGAGGCTTCTTTTGGGCAAGCGAAGGAGAGGTTTCTTCTGGGCAAGCGAATGAAGGGTTTCTTTTGGGGCAACGAAGGAAGGATTCTTCAGGGTGGCCGAGATAGAGATCTAGAGACCGAGTTTCTCTAGATAAGATCAGTGAAAGCCTAGAGACCAGGATTCTCTAGAGGACGCTGAGAAGGAGCAGTGTGAAGAATAGAGATCGAGTTTCTGTTGAAGGAGCCAAGGGCAGCAGTTCGAGATAAAGACGAAAGTCGAGACAGGGAAGAGGCAAAACATCAAGGTTAGTGACAAGGTTCTTGGAAGGATACTAGAGTCAAGGGTTTATGTCATGGTACTCGTCAATTAAAGATCTAGAAGAAGAATTTTGATCAGGTTTTCCTCTCAAGAGATGAGAGGTTTTGGCCCTGGCTAACAAGCCTACATACTATGACACTTGTCTTTTATTGTGCATATTGGTAATTGCCTTGATGAAAAGAACACAATAATAACATAACGAAGAAAAGACTATAAGCTAAGAAGTAAAAGTATATCACAAGCAATTATCAAGCAAATAAATCTTTTAACTATTCATTCCCTAGATTTCTCAACAGTGAGTAGGGTGGCAGGGTGGTCCAAGATGGAGAGTGGAGTCTCCTTCAAGTTGTAGCCTGAGAAGACTTCAAGGTGGCAGGGTGGAGCTAGGGCAAGTTGGAGCTTGTAGGGCGTTGGGGCGTCCTTCTAGTTAGAGCTGGGAAAATAAGGTGTTGGAGTATCGTTTCAGTTGGAGTTGATAAAACTAGGGCGTTGGAGCGTCCTTTTGGTTTGAGCTGGTAAACCAGGGTGCTGGAGCATCCTTCTAGTTAGGGCTGATAAATCAAGGGGTTGGAACCTCTTTCTAGTAGTTGCTGGAGAATCTTGGAAGTTGAAGTTTCCAGTAGATGTAATTTTTAGAGACCTATATTAAAAGCGCTCAATGGTTTTTCTCTCGGAAGGGTTTCCACCTAAAAATCTCGTGTACTGTCTTTGATGTTGTGCATTGTTGAATGGTGTTGCTAATTTATGTTTTGATCTAATGCTATTGTTATTTAATGCTTTGAAGATTAAAAATAAACTAATTGAAGTGAAATATTGATTCACCCGCCTCTCAATATTTTCGACATTGGGTTCATTTGCCAAGTTCATTTGTCGGAGATCCAGTTCATTTGCTGGAGAGGCTGAATTACTTTATTGCGGCCAAATTATTTGTTGAGGCTGAGTTCATTTTTGGAGGTCGAGAATATTTGTTGAAGCCCGAATTTATTTTTGCTGAGGCCGAATTGCCTATTTCGGTAGAGGGTCAAATTTGCATTGCCTATTTCAGAAGGGTGGTGGGGTGAGTTGTATTTGTAGGAGGGCCGCATTGCTTATCCTAAAAGGAGGCCGAATTCATTCTTTTTGGAGGGCCAAATTTCTAACCCCACCAATTTGCCAATTTCAGAGGGGTCGAATTGTTGTTCTTAAGAGGGCCGAATTACTTGTTCTTAGGAGAAAATATTTGATCCGGAGTGGTTTGGACCACTAAAAATATTTCTATCCTTCTTTTCTCGAAAAACTGTCACTCAATTTAACCATCATGGACTATCCTCTTAAAAAAATCGATTTTGTTGGGACATGGTCTCCTTTTTTGGACCATCGATTTTTTCCTTGGGCCATCTTTTCTTGGTAAATGGAATTCCCATCAATTTTTTATTTGATTTTAGTATTTGGGAATTTCCATCTTATTTTTTATCATTTTCACTTGGAGAGAATTTTTGTTTTTCTCATTTTATTTTTCTGGGTAATTTTTGGCTAATTATATGTCATTTTTTTGCCAAAAATTATAAAAATTGGGTTTGGAGGGGTAAATACATATTTTTCCACCCTCAAAGTGTGTCTAAATAGAAAGTTGAGGTGTTGAGGTCGAATTTTGATTACTCGTACCCCCTACAACTTCTATAGATAACATACCCCCTACAACTTCTATAGATAACACTTATTACATTTTACATCAAATAATTATTAAAAATCCTAACTAGTGGGAAATTTTTTAATAATTAAAATATGACACTTAGACTCAACCAAATTCTATGAAACTTTAGAGATGATCTAGTATGGTAATATACATTGAATCTAGACACTAGGACTCAGTGAAGACTTTACCATCAAGCCACACTCTAGCTTTGGGGTATATATGGGAGAAAAACTCAACTGATTATAAGTGTTGAAAAACACAAAAAATGAGGTGAAGAAAAAAAACTCCCTAGAGTGAACTAACTTGTTAGTATAGTCCTAAGCTACTTAGGTCTTTTACATGACTCATTTTCATCATACTAGATTCATCTTTTCATAATCCCCACGGGGTTGCAGAATTTGAAATACATAGACTGAAGATAGGAAGCAAATGAAATTTAGGAATTTTGAAAGTCTGGAATTCTGGCATTTTGACATGATTTGTTGATGATGAAATGTTTCTGAATGTGCCTCGCCCATGGAACCTCTAACAAGTCTTCAAATGCAATTTGAGTGGTCAACAAGACCGTTGTATATATTATGCAATATCTACATAATTCGTTGTGACTCAATGTTTCATCACTAACCTATAATTTCCTAAAGACCATTGTTGCTTTTAAGATTATTTACTTCCTACCTTTAGGTTGAGGGATAAAACTCCAAAGTTTGATAACAGGATTTGAAGCATGAAAGGGCTTCATTTGGTTGAGGTTGATCATCAAAGCATTTTTTCCCCAATTGAGTTTTCATACATCAAGTGGAATGATCCACCATTGATCGAAAATTCAAGGAGATTAGGTTGTGGGCATCTCGATAGCTTGTTTTTAGTTGGATAGTGGCATGCTCATTCCTTCATACCACACACATGAAGATTCTTTTTGTTCGTTCTTCAATTAAATGAAGGTGTGCTTAACCCTCCACTTTGCACAAGCAAATATGGGATCAATTTTGTTTTGGCATAACCACAAAAGCCACATTATAAATCCTTGATCAACCCATGAACCTCAATCGTCTTAGAATCCATGGCACATATGTTGTAGTAAGGCCTAGAAATTCTCAAATTGAGCTGCTCCATGACCCTCTTGGTCTTAACACAAGCCAAGGCACTGGAATCCAACACACAGTTATACAATATATAACCATTAACTAGTAAAGTAATAAAAAATGGTTGATGATCTTTGTTATCTCAATCCATACTTTGTAAATATAGGGGGCATCCTGTTACACTGTCTCAGGAGCCTTCTGTTGAGAAAAACTAACACGATGAGCTTCAATGGCATTTAATAACTTAGCCTTTTGGGAAGGAATATTCAGTATCTCGGTGACAGGAACCCAAATTTTTGCATTATTAAACCAATTTCCCAAATCAATATCCAAACCAGAGCTTGAACCAGGGTTAAAACTTCGACAGGGAATTTGATTATCATTTTAACCCTTATTTCTTCTTTGATAAGTTAACCCTTTATCTTTTGCAATCTCCAAGACTTGCTCTGGAGACGACTTTTCACCAAATAATTCAACCATCAAATCCTTTTCGTGATCAAAGTTATTTAAATTTTATACTAAAGGAAGATGTAGAAGGCTATTTTCCTTATCTTCCATCCAATCTTCCATAGATAAAGAATATTCCTTACCAACCACCTTTATTTGATTACTTGTTCCAAACATTCCACTATCCATGATTTTGTTTACAGTGGGGCAAGTAGCCTCTTCATGAAGAGCATGATAGACCCTACAATAAGGAAGAGTTTCATCCACAAGATTGGTAGATTCAAAAGGATTTGGCGTTCTATGCTCATTCAATGGGCCTTTCTTCTGCTAAGCATTATTATTCCGATTATTATTATTGTTTCTATGTTGGAAGTTCTGGGCTTGAGATCTTTCCATTTGGACTGACCTAGACTGCAAGACACTTATTTCCTTAGCATGATTAGATATTAACTTTGCTTGGTTTAGCTCCATGCTTTCAAGTTTTTGCATCAACTTTTGCATAGGATCAACATCAAATTCTTTAACCTCTTTTCCTTTAGGCTCTTTCAATTTGGTTGAAGCCCTATCAAAACCTAGGATTTCAGACTTCCTAGATGCTTTCTTATCCTTTTCAAGCTCTTCAGCTAAAGTCTGAGCAACTTTATAGTCACGACTTTTAGCACGTCTCAATTCATAAGAAGTATCAACATTAAAAACATCAACGTAAAAATCCAAAAGAGATATATTAAGAGGATTATAATCTTGAGGTAATTCTTTAATGATACCATTCAATCTCCTATTAAACTCTTCTACAGTTTCATATTCCTTCTTCTTTATGACACTGATAGCCTTAAATAGATGCCTTTCTTCTTTCTTATCTCCATACTTGTCCTTAAAGGCATTGACAATCGATTGCAATGAGTCAAATGAATTATCAGGCTTTTCCATAAACCAATCCAAAGCATCTTCTTCCAAGGTAAGAACAAAGAGGCTCATCTTTACATCTTCGTGATTATAATCAGCAACTCTCGCATACTTACCTACCCAAGAACCAAAAGCTTTTATATGAGCATCAACACTAATTGCATTATTGCCTTGAAAGGAGGGCAATTTGTTAATCCCATTCTTCGGAAGGTCATTAGGATAACCTTGAATGTTAGCAAAGTTACAAAGAGCGAACAAGTCCATGATGTCGTGCTCAGCTGGGTCAGGGAAAAGCAAATGGATATTAGAGAGGGCTTCTTGTCCGAGATTAACAAGAAGTGTATGGGAAGAGAGCTTGTGTAGTTGTCCTCTGAGATCCCTTTCAGGATCCGAAGTAGGACTAACTAAGCTACTTAGATGTCTTCTAGTACACACTCCTGTAGAAGATAAAAGAAATGGAGTCGCCACCCGAATAGAAATCTAACTTTGATAAACCCAAGATGCTAGGTATGAAATTAGTAAAAGAAACCAAGGGCAAGGAACTTATCTTGGTGAGAGATGAAATGATGAGAAATGAGGACATGGAAAAGATTAAGACGAATGTCGCAAAGCCAAGGTCCAAAAAATTGGTCTCCCGATAACGACACCAAAAAATTTTGTCGCTCAAAATGTATAGGCACTGCGACAACGACTCAGGTCGGTAGCTGTGACTCTGATCCCCAACCTTTCCATTTAAGCTATCTCCCAACAACAAACTATGGGTGGTAGACCCTATGGAAATGAGATGAAGAACTAGTAGGGAACCAACTAATTTGGGAGACACAGTTGATTGACCAAGTACTTGTTTAGATATAGCAAGATATTAAGGATTTGATTAGATTAAAAGATTTGAAACGATTGCCTTATGGAGTCAATACTCTTGCTTTACAAATTTTAAGACCAAGTATAGGATGGACAATTGCCGCTTTGATGAGTAACTATCCTATATGAAATGCAATTCCTAAGACTTATGTGAAATGCAAGAATCTTTGCTGATTTTATGTAAATGCCTATTCTAAATATATCCTTTGATCTTTGTCTGTATTGAGCCTAAACTTTATAGCAAATGGCAAAGAGAAGTCAAGGTGAAGTACACGAGGGTGTGATTAACGATCCCTCTCCTTGAAATCTAATGTACTCGGTGCGTCCAGTGTTGCAGAGGCCGTGGCTCTGACGACTGCAAGGTCACTGTTTTAGATACTAAAAAAGGTAGACTTCTCAAAAGAAGACGCAAATGTGTTCCTAGCTTTCTATCAACCAAGCTTATGCTTGGAGGTCAGTTATTAGATGTAAGACTAACTTAGGATGCAAATGCAAGACTAACTTAGGGGATGATTAATGAAGTGAGATTGTTAAATCTTCGAAGTACTTAGTTTACGATTTAATCTGAGTTATACACTAAGTACTTATTTAGGAGATCCAATAGACAATTCCAACCACAAAGATAAATGCCAATTTCAGAAAGTGCCAACAAAGTAAAATAGATAACTTAAATAAACAATTTGCCTCCAATTCACAATAGATATCTCAGTGTAAAATGCTAATGACAATTGCTTGAAATTCCAAAACTATTTATCTAAGAGATTTTCAAATAGCCCAAGTATTCGATTAGATCCAAATCAAGATGCCACTTAGAGTAAATTCCTTGGCTCAAAGAGAATTAGATTTAAGCACAACTACCATTCACAATTAAAAGGAACAAGAAATTATGAGCAAACAGAAAGTTAAATGCCAATAACTCCTCACAACTATCTTTTTTGACGAAATATGTGAGACAAATTTTCTTTAGGCAGTGAGCTTATGTGTGTGATAACCAATTTTCAAACTTAATGGCAATAAAAAATCTTGCTGAAATGAACTGAAAACATACAAATTTCAGAGATTGTTTTCAGGACAATAGTAAATTCTCTTGTGACAACAGTGAAGTTAACAGTGAAATACCTCTATGCCAAATGCCTTTAACAAGCCTAAAAATATTCAATTTCTTCAAAAGCAACTTGAAATGCAAATGAAAAGACAATTATACCACTGTTATGTTTAGGCTTCAAAGATTATATTCCAGAATTTGTAAGGGCAACAAGTAAACTTATGACGACAACAAATAGAATGCCTACTACAATCAGATATATCAGCCCTCTGAAAACTATTATGACAATCACTTAAAATTTGTGATGAAATTAATTAGATAAATGCCTAAGAAATTCAGTAAAATATGATTTTAATGTGACTGCTTTTAGATGTGATTAGCTTGATTCATTAGACAGTGAAGGTAGTAAGGGCTTAGGAAACAAACTTGAGGCCCTAGGCCTTGAAGCAATTTTCCCAAATTCTTCCAGTGATGAGCAATCTGAAACACAAACCTTGACCCAAATTTACTGCTAATTTCGTTGATGCACCCACTCAGAAAACTACTTCCCTCCCACAACTCAGATCTGAATGCCAAATTTTTTTTTTTAACTCAGATTTTTTTTGAAGTTTTGTATCACAGTGAGGAAATTTTTATGACAGTGGCTTCAGATTTTGTGACAGAGATTAGCAGGACAATGTTGAGGTTGAAAGGCTGCGTTGAAAGCTAATAGGGCAGCACAGTCAAGGGAAGGAGCAGGAGCTGGCAACCTTAAAGGGCCGCGTTAAGACAACGAGGGGGATGAAGGGTGCGTTGGAGGGTAAATGGGAGCCGTAGGCTGAAAGGAAGAGGGTGAGGGCTTGTGGCAGGCTGAAGGGAGGCCTGGAGGCTGCCTTGGAGGGCTGCGACAGTCAAATAGGGGAACGCTGTGCAGGAGGAGGGCTGGAAGGGAAGGAGAAGAGGCTGCTATGAGCAACATTAAGGTTTCGGAGGGTGTCGAGAAGGAGAAAAAGAGGCAGCGTGAGGGAAGAAGAGATGGGGAAGCGGAGGAATAAGGAGTTGAGGCTGAGCGAAAGGGAGAGGAGGACACGGCAGCAAGAAAGAAGGCATCAGAGGCTTGGACAGGGTGTCGAGGAAGAAAAAGGAAGGATGCCGAGGAGGATAAGGCAACAAAATGAGATCAGGAGCTATGGCAGGGCCACTGGAGAGGAGCCGAGAGGGTTTGGGGCTGTTCGTGCCCTAAAAAAGATTTTAAACACAAATCCTCGCCCAATATTTAAACTTCACTTCCAAATTTGTGCATTTTTCTGCAAAATTGATCTCAGAAGTTTATGAAATCTCAGATTTGAAACTTTCACTGAATGATCTTGTGGTTTTATCCCTGCAAACAATATTTGAGACAAGATCTTGCCCTCTAGGGCCTAGATCTATCTCAAAACTCCAAATTTTCTTTGAAAAATTTCAGATCTACACCTGCACGCGAAAAACAAAAGAAAAACCCCAAAGGCTTTGCGTTATTATTATTCCAAAAAAGATTACAAGAGAGTTTCAAGAGCTAGTACACGACTCGATGATTAGATCTTTTGTGAGACATGATCTCTAATTTATAGATAAATTCTCCAAACGACTAATTGGCTTGATCCCTGTCAAAGTAATCTCGACCGTTGATAAAGATTTAATTATCTTTTAATCTCCACCGTCGAAATATTTATTTTTTGAGGAATTTCTGAATTTATCTTTTAGTTCATTTTTAATTAGCTCAAAATTAATTATTTTGTACCAACTTTTTGAAAAAATTGACTTTGACTTAACCACCAAGGCCCAAGGGTCCAAAATTTCTTGAAATTTTCAATATTCCTTTCATAGAGGACCTCCAAAAATTAATTTCTCTAGAACCCACAATTTTTTATTTTTTTATTTTGGAGAATTTTTTCTTCCCAAGACTTAAAGTTGACTCTAATTAATTAAATTTCTGGCTTATAATTTTTTAATTTATTTCTGCCAGAAAATTTAATTAATTGACACATGAGGGGATTAATAATTTTTTCCAACTCTCTAATATTTTAGCATCATGGCTAAAATATTATTTATATAAGATACTTACTTTTCAACCCTCAAAGGGAGAAAACCCATTCATTATAGACTCTCAATTTTTTACCCAATTCTACGCCTCAATATGATATAATAGACCAAGTGAATTGTAATAAAATAATTTAGGGGGAAATCCATTCATTATAGACCCTCAATTGTTTACTCAATTCTGCGACTCAATATGATCTAGTAGACCAAGTGATTTGTAATAAAATAATTTAGCCAATTAGCTAAAATTATTCCTAATTTACTTTTACAGAAGACTTGACTAAAACACTAGTACTTACCTAAGATTTTGACGACAAAATCCACCCTAGCTTTGGGGTGAAGTTAGAGGGAAAAACTCTGTCAATCATTTGTTTCTAAAAACACAGATGAATCAGTGAGACGAAAAATTTCATAGGATAGAAATCATCACCAAAATAATAGGCTTACCTATGTTGTTAGATACATAATGGTCTCACTAAGATCATCTACATCATAAACATGCAGAATGGGTTTACAACTTTAACAAACTGAAGACTGATGATGAATCCTGGATGATCTGAATGATGAAATCCCTTTTGCAAAAAAATGGGTGTACTGCTATAGGGTTGTTGACACAGAGTGGTCAACAGGTTTCATTCTCAATTTCAAGGCCAAGCCAAAGGTAAAAAAAGGATGAACATTAAGAGCTATTTCACACCTTCCTCCATCTTTGCCTCTACTATTGTTAGTGCCACTGCCTCCCAATCAAGTCTAAGTGAACCCACCTTGGATGCTCAGTGGAAATGTTAGTTTTTGCAGCATCAGATGGTGTTCTAGTTTCAAACTTTGTGGAGAAGCTAAAACACATGAGATCTCCAAAACACAGAAATTGTTTCTTGAAATTCCGCCTAAAGACTGCTCAATTAAATTAATTGATCGATAATTTAAAAATGCCTAAGTTTAACTTAGGGAAACTGATTAATTAATAGGAATTAACTGAGAAAGGTGAAAATTCTCTAGAAACTCACATGGATCAACTTGGAGATGATCTCAGCTATCAATGAGGATTTAATCGTGGCCATTGGTGATGCAATTGGAGATTATAAGAGGAGTTCAATGGGGTTGGAGAAGAACACACTTGAGGTCAAGTTCCTTGGCAGAGATCGAGTTTCCCAGCTGCGGTGATTCAGTAAAGAGAAGTTCGAGCTATAGAGGAGACGCAAACACAGTGAGGGGTAGAGATAGTGAGGCCAGAGGAATATTTTCAGTTTTAGTGAGTCAGTGAGAGGAGGCCAAGCTATTTCTCTAGGAAGTTGCGCAATAGCTTCAACAAAGAAGTTTGATTTGGCTGGAGAGGGAGTCGTTTCAGATTCCAGAGGTCGGGAAGATTTCCCAAAGGGTAGGAGAGACACTTCTTGAGTCAACAATAAGCAAAACGACTTGAACAACAAAAGGTCCAGGCAATGCGAGTTACAGGCTATGTAGAGGCAACGCAAAAGCCTGCATAGGGGGATTGGATCGCTGGGTTCGAGTTGTCAACTTGTGTCGAGATTGCTTGTGGAGGAGCGTAATTTCCCTCAGATATTTTTGTCGGTATTTCTCTCAAAGGCGATTGCCAGTTTGGCATCCATTTTATTGTACTCAAAATTTCACTGCTGCATAATATTAAAACCCTCAGCTGCTGCACCGCTTTTCCCACATTGGGTTTTTTTCGGGGACAATTGTCCAAAAATAACTGTCAAATTTATTGTGTGTGTGCATATTATTTCTTAGTTTCCAGTTTATTTTCCGCAACGTTTTATTTGTGAAGAAATTGCAGTGTGAATTATTCATTGTTTACCGTAGCAAATAAACTGCTTAGTAATTAACTAGTTAGAAGAATAATTTCCAGTCGCTGCATTTCAAGCGAATTTTCAGAGGAAAAAGCAATGCAAAGATGTTGCTTTTGAATACATTACTAGATGGTGTTATGATGCAGATATCCCCTTTAATGTTGCTCGCTCACCTTATTACCAAGCTATGTGGGATGTTGCTATCACTGCGAGAAAGGGCTTCAAAGGCGCTATTATGCATGGCTTGAGGGGAACTCTTTTGCAAAGAGAGATTGCGTCCGTTGGAGAATACTTGATTGAATTTAAAGAGCCATGGACCAAAACAGGTTGTTCCATCATGTCAGATGGAGGATTGATGGAAAAAAACACACTATCATAAATTTCTTTGTCTCTTTCCCTCAAGGAACCATGTTTTGAAGATTAGTTGATGCATTTGATAGGGTTAAAGATGCCAACCTATTTGAGCTTTTGGATGAGATTGTCATAGGGGAATAAAATGTTGTTCAGGTCATCACTGATAATGCCTCAAACTATGTTCTTGCTGGAAAGATGCTAGAGGCCAAATATAGGACCATATTTTGGACCCCATGTGCTGCACATTGCATAAAGATTATGCTTGAGGACATAGGAGAAGTGGAGTGGATAAAGAACAATGTAGAGCATGCCAAGAGTATCACAAAATACATCTACAACCACCCATGGGTATTGAGCCTAATGATGAAAAAACACTGGGGCAAGGGGCCTGCCATCTTGAGATTTGCAACTCACTTCTTCACATTGCAGTTTCTCACTTCCCAACAACAAAACTTGCAGAAAATGTTTTCCTGTAGTGATTGGAATTCAGCTCGGTGGGCTTGCAGAGCAGATGGAAAAGACACCAAAAGGAAAGTTTTTGACAACAGTTTTTGGAAAAAAGCAAGAGAGCTTGTGAAAATTGGTGAGCCCCTTGTTAAGGTGTTACAGTTGGTGGATGAGGAAAAAATGGCCATGGGCTACATCTATGAGGCTATGGATTAGGCAAAGGAGCAGATATGGGCAACTTACAGGGACAAAGTCATTGATAACAGATGGAATAATCAACTCCATCCTCCTATACATGCAACTGGGTATTTCATGAACCCAATGTATCATTACAAAGTTAAGATAGGAGAAGATCATATTGGGGAGGTCAGAGATGGGTTGTACGAGTGCTTTCTCTAGGCCTTGCTGCTGCACAAACTAGCAGGCCTTGTGAAGAGGCGAAAGCTAGAGGGCGCAACAATACCTTGGGACAGAGGCCCAATGTCACCACAACCTATGTCCCCTTCTCTTCTCGGATTTTTACCGATGGGAGGAGGCCCAATATCCCTCACTTGTGATAGATGTTCAAAGCTTGGTTTAAAGTGAGGCAAGCTGGCTCATTCAATGGAAAAGGTTCGATTAAAGTATGAGCTTTGGGAGAAGCTAGTAAGACTTTCCATGAAAAACCCCTTGAAAGAAATACTATACGATACCTAGGGTTGAGATATATGACTAGATAAGAGTTCATCCCAGGTCAAGATAGTTAAGAGAAAATGTTTTGAATGATATACTATTAAAGCACAAACGTTCAAGAAGTCCATAAGTTGAAGGGCAACTTCAAGGGTTCCCACTTGGTGAGATAGCTAGGGCATCAATTTTCTTGAGATTCCACCATTGAAATTTGTTCAAAATTTGCAGATGCCTAGAGGAGACACTATAGAAGAGGTCTATCCAATCATAATTCAAAACACAATGCTCTAGAGAATTTCGCATCAAGCCCTAGAGAGGCTCCCTTAGCCTTAAAGCAATGTTCCACGGGGATGCGTCCCCCAGGGTTGGGTGCGCGCACCCCTCACACCCCACGCACCCGGGACGGAGGGACGTCTGGGGAAACATTTCCCCACGTCTCCCTTTTGGGGAGATGTGGGGAGACGCAAGGGGGGATGTTTCCCCAATGTGGGGGACGCGACTTCCCTCAAAATGGGCTACGCGTTCCCCTTAAATTTTCTTGTAAACAATGATTTATGATAGGGGAAACCTAGTATTTGATCATATTGCCCTACTAATGCTATGCAATTCATGGTAATTTTAAATTTTTAAAGTAAAAGTGACATTCTCCTTTATCTTTCATTTTCATCCTTTTACTTAAATTTTTAACATTACCATGAAATGACTCAGGATGTTTGAGAGTGGTTCCGACCTCTTTGGATTTCATATGCAGAAAGTAGAATTTTAGATCTCACTCAAAATCTAGCAGACTTAACAGTTTTTCAGGAATTCAGGATTCGATGGATTGCAATGTTTCCATTGCATCTTGTCATGTACAAGGGTATGGAATAGTATTTAATCAAAAGCACCAAGCCCTCTGTGTACTTTAGAGTGGCTTTTAGACTCATCACTCCATTGTTTTTGAGTTTAGTTATATCAAAATACTATTCCAGTCTTTAGATTTCAGTATCTATTATAGTCTATTTTGCTTAGTACTAATTAGATTCTAGAATGATGAATGATAAATTTTAATTTTAAATCAATTTAGAATCTAGAATCTAGAATGATGAATGATGAATTTAATTTTTAAATCAATGTAGATTCTAGAATGGTGAATACTGAATGATGAATATGTATCAGAGTATTTCATTATTGAATCTCGTGGTCTACGGATGAATCATTTATGTATTAGTAAGGATGATGAGTATGGATCAATGTATTTCATTACTTAATTCAATTATGTATGTATCATTGTATTTATGCTTTCATTATTGAATATGAATTTGAAATATATATATATTAAAAAAATTATATACCTCGACGTCCCCCGTCCCCCCTAAATTTCCCTAAAATTTGAGGGTACTCCCACACGTCCCCCTTGTGCATCTCCCCGCACCCGCGTTTCCCCGTCCCAGAGTCTTGGTGGAACATTGCCTTAAAGGGACGAGGAAAAGAGAGAGACGTGAAGAAAGAATGTTTTTTCAAGTAGAATGTGATCACCGAGGATCCCAGACCCAGTGGCTACCTGTTGGGAGAAATGAAGTCAAGATGAATCATGAAATGGTAACTCGCTCTTCAAGGAGAACTAGAAGGACTTTTGCTACCCTAGATTGAAGCAACAACAAAACGACTTCTAGATTTTTATACTTCGATGACACTTTTGTGGAGTTTCAAGGATGCAAATTTAATCAATCCTCTAGTAACATTCATTCATTCTTTGTCCAATGAGTAGCATATGCAAAATTCTAATAGTTTTCAATCGTTCAAGCAATTCACATTAATTAGGGCACATTTAATCACCATGAGAAAAGTTTCGATGCATTAGACATTTATCAAAACAAAAATATAACATCATATAACACTTACAAGACAAATAAGAGTATATACATCCACAAATTGCCAAAAAGAAGCTCGAGGAATGCTAGCGAAATTATCCAAACATCATAATTCATCAAATACATCCAAATTTCGTCCTCTACTGCAGCTCCGAATTCTCTTCTAGAGAAGTCGAAGGTCCCAAGTGTGATGAGTTGAGAGAATGAGGTTCTCTCTTTTTTTATACATGTCATATGAGTTCAAAAATAAAAGAAGAAGCCCCTCTGATGCCTAAAATGTCTAGTAACCCACCCATGGTTACAAGCCAACCATGATAGCTCAATAAACAAGTTGAATTAGCCTTTCTTGGGCCACGCTAGGATGACGTGGAGGCCTAGTAGGACAACGTGGAGGCCTCATGTGTTCAAGATGAGAGAGGGCCTAAAAAATGATGGGTAAGAGGGGCATGCCCTCTAAATGTTGCAAAACATCTCCAAGCCCCAATTTGGGCTCTGTGGGCTCCAAATGGGTCTCATGGGTCTCCAAATGGCTCAAGATCAAGTCAATGCTCCATTAGTGAGGGCTAGAGGATGACACATGCCCTCCCATGTCTCTCTGGGCGAGAAAAAATCTCCTATGGGCCCTGGATCAATTGCCAAGTGTCGGGTGCGATGTGTAGCCAACTGGGCAATGTGGTCCAAGTACATCATCATCTTTGTATAACTGTGGCATGAACAAGCAATGTGGTGGTGCTGAAGAAACCCATGGTGCGACAATCAATACTCTGCATGGTCGGAGGCCCATAACTCTTAATGACCACCCTACAAGTGCCATTATGACCCTCTGAAGGGTTTGGACCCTATTACCGCTCAAACTAGCAGGGGGTGCCTAGAGGGGCACTTGCTAGGTCAAGAGCAACAATGAAGCTGAAGCCCACTGTCACCACAACTAAAGCTTCCAACTCTTTACGGACTTTCACCAATGGGAAGAGACCCGATATATAGAGAATCACTTATGAAGGATAGATCAACTAAGATGGATGTGAAGTGATCTCAGGGACCCTTTCCTAGGGGAGACTTAAGAATGGGACTTGCTTGCTTCTTAAGCAAGGTACAAAGTTTTCTAGGAAAAGGGGATGAGGATTTAAGGGCTTGGTTTAAGGAGTGTGAATTGTAAAGGAGCTTCCAAAACCCTAAAATCCTTGCTGAACTTGGTTTCCCAAGTGGTTTTTGAAGAGTTGATTTTTCAGAGGTATGGGACCACACGAGACTAAGTGGACCTAGGTGGGGGCATGTGGAAGGGGAAGGCTAACCTTATGTGGACTCAGTGGAGGAATGTGGACCCAGGTGGGAGAAATGATGAATGGGCTTATAATGAGTGGAAGGGAAGTAATATATATGGATGAGGGAGCGGGACCACACAACCAAAATCAAGGTTTTCCATGTAGTACTATCCCTAAAGCCCAAGGGTCAGTAAAAGAGATCCCACGAGACTAGGGTCCAAGGTTAACATCCAAAAGAGGTCTAGGGGATGAGCACATACCTAGCCCACTCTTTTCGCCGAATCCCCCCATTAATCCATGCCCATAAGTGTTCGTGATAAGAAAAATACAAGACTTAATCACCAAATGACAAGGCATACCTTTAGGTTTGGGAGGCCTACCTTCAAACATACGATCATGACAGATGGGTGAGGGACCACATCGCCGGCTCAGGTGGCGGAGAAATGGCACAACAAGCTAGTTGGTGGCTGCAAGGGGCTACTGGCTGTCGGCTGAGGACCGTCTTGGAGAAATATTTTCTCCTAGGGATATCACCCACAAAATGGTGGGTAACATCTGGCTCCAACTGGGACGCGATCTCCCAAAAAAGTGTACGAATCTACTCGAGCAGGAGGTCATGAGAACTCCAACAATCTCTTGGTTACCGTAAACCTGTTACCTACACATATAACAGATGAAAAACATGGGGCAACATGTTTTCGTGGTGTTTCATGAACGTACATGCTTAGATTAGACCCATAAAATCGACTCATAGAAGTAATTCTTCAAATGCAGTTTTTAAATATAAATGCAACTAATCTATCATTAGAAATATCATATGACATTAGTTCTAATCCAAAATCAGCGTGCATTGCATCCTACCTTATCATGCATTTAGCAGTGTCAATATCAAGTGTAATCATAAAGCCAGTGCAACCAACACATATCATCATATCAATATACATATGCCTACTATTATGATTACTCATGCAACCAATCCCAAAGCGAATGCGGATATAATTACATGGAGGATGAAGTGGGTAGGAGGTGGGAAAATATGCTCTTTGTTCGAGGTAAAAGGAAGCCCTAGGAGAAGGAAAATAAGGCAATCTACAAGTGTTGGGATTTCCCTCTAAGTACATAATGGTAGAATGAAAGATCAATATCAAGAACTCTCTATCACAATCATTGTTTGCAATATTATGCTTTGCAGATGCCACATGGTCATGATGAAAGGGGGACGAAGGGCGAGGGAAGGAAAGGGTGCAACAAATAGTTTGCTCAAGGTGATGGTTACATTGGAGAGGGGAGGTCATGGAGTGATCAAAATCCTGAGGGTCTGTCGAAGGAGTTAAAGTGTAATCAATAAGGGGCTCGTCCTTGACACTATACTCATGGTTACTTGGGATCATATAACAAGAAGTGAGGGAATCACTTGAGGATGAGTCAAGATGATGAACAAGAGGAAAAGGCAAAGGGAGGGTGAAGTGTCAGATTCAACAGGTCTTTCTTCTTCAAGTGATTTGAATATAGAATCGTAAGGAAGCTAGGTAGGAGTCTTATCGATTTCCTCATTATTAGCATCAAAGATTGGGTTTTCCCTAAAAGAGAATCGATTTCTTCGAACTACCCTCTTCATGCAAGGGAAAATAATAATTTTCCTTCCCAAGGGTACCGATGGATATGTAATTATAAATAATGCCTGAGAGAAAGGGAGGACCACTGTCAACCTCATCCTCCTTGTCGGTGTCATAAATGGGAGCACAGTCAAATTGAGGGTCAACAGCTTCCCATTTCTCTTTTTCAATATGGAAATAATCTCCAATGTCATCTTTTAAGGGGCTAATGGGATCACCTTCCTCAAGGTTCTCAAAAGGAGAATCATCGGGAGTACTATCCTTGAGAAAGGTAAGGTTAGTCTCAACTTCACTTTCCATAGACTCATTCTTCCCAACACGTGTCCTCAAAATCATCCTTTTCATCATGTGGACCCAAGGAGGACTCGTCTTACTGCTCATTACTTAGATTCTCAATGTCTTGATGATGCTCGATGAAGGCTTCCTCTTGGATGCTTAATGTAGGGTGTACTTGAAAATGTCTAAGAAAGCCATCAACGAACTCTTCAATAGATGAGATGCTCCTAGGTTCATGATCATGCAACCATGAGTTATGACCACCGAGAGATCCCATGAACAATAAGATTAGGACATCTTGGTGAACAACCTTCTCTCTTGAAGCATGTGCATTAAATCTTTTTACGTGGTCAGTTGCGGAGAGTGGGTCACCATCAAACAGAGCATCCCACGTACCATCCTTCCCGCAACATGATTAGGATGCCCAAGGATGCTAGCAATGTCCAAAGCGGGAAATTTATCAATGAAAGACAACCTATTTGAGATATACATGAAAAATATGGAGTCGCCAGGGTGAATTTAAAGATGCCTAGAAAAATGCTTGCTTCACCCTACAAGCATCAACCTTAAAGTTCAATGAAGAACCAAGGTTTCGTTCTTCCAATGGAGTTGCCAATAATGTTATGTCAATATGTCGTATGGGGAATAAAACACGTTTCGTGTCCTCAACAATGACGCCAAAATGTTACCACTCAAACTAACAGTGTCCTAGAGGAGCACTTGCTAGGTCGAGCAACAATGAAGCTAAAGCCCACTGTCTCCATAGCTAAAGCTTCCTACTCTTTATGGACGTTCACCGATGGGAGGAGACCCGATATATAGAGAATCACTTATGAAGGATAGATTCACTAAGATGGATGTGAAGTGATCTCGGGGACCCTTTCCTAGGAGACTCAAGAACGAGACTTGATTGCTTCTTAAGCAAGGTACAAAATTTTCTAGGAAAAGGGGACGAGGATTTAAGTGCTTGGTTTAAGGAGTGTCAATTGTAAAAGAGCTTCCAAAACCCTAAAATCCTTGTTGAACTTGGTTTCCCAAGTGGTTTTTGAAGAGTTGATTTTCCAAAGGTATGGGACCACATGGGACCAAGTGGACCCAGGTTAGGTCAAGAGGAAGTAGTTCAACAACCAATTGTAGAATTGACCTAAACAAGGAAGAGAAGGGGATCAAAGAATTGATTTTCAGTTGAAGGTGCAAAATGATTCCTATGAGGAACTAAGCTAGGGAAACTTAGGGCAAAAACCAATCTCGAGGCTAGGGCTTGGGATATCTCACAACCCCATCATCGAAATTTCCTCAAATTTGGAGGAGGCCTAGGAGAGATACTAGCGCAGTTGAGGCCAAGAGATCGAAGTTTTTCTATGGGCGGTTTTTCGGGAAAATGATGCCCTAGGATCCCTAATGTGGGTAGACCTAGAATAAAGGAGAGATGAAGAAAAATGTTTTTTTAAGTGATTACCTCATGGTAGACCAGTGCCTAATCCTTTGGGGAGATTAGAGTTAGGAAGAATATGAAGATAGACTTCATTTCTAGGTCAAGGAGGCTCTAAGATCAACTTCGCTTGTCATTAGGGCAAAGGAGAGTGACCTCAAAAGCTTTTATACTTCGTTTTGCAAGGTGAAGTGGCTTATGAAGATAATTCAACCATAGAATTATCCCTAGGAGAATTTGTTCAACATACATGGCCCATACATAGTGATATGCTATATAAAACATAATTCCACAATTTCACAGTAAATGCATGCAACAACTAGCCCTAATATGGCAAAAATCTCATTATCAATATCTGTGACAAAGTAAAAGAATAAATAGCATTAAATTTGTACTTACATGTAAGAGAATATATCCAACCACCAATAAACTTGCCAATCAAGAAGCTCCAAGATAAGAAAAGACAATCCATACATCAAAATTCATCCATGCTCCAAAATTTCGTCCACCAAGAAGGAATAGTGAAAATCTCAAGAGAGATACAAGTCCAAACCAAGTGATGATGAGAAATGAACTCTCATCATTTGTATTTATACACTCCTAATGAGTTTGATTTAGCTACTTGAGCCTACATTAGCCCCTAAAATAAAAATAATGTGCAAGTAACTAACTTTTGGTGACAAGCTAGCGAAAATCTCAAGAGAGATACAAGTCCAAACCAAGTGATGACGAGAAATGAACTCTCATCATTTGTATTTATACACTCCTAATGAGTTTGATTTAGCTACTTGAGCCTACATTAGCCCCTAAAATAAAAATAATGTGCAAATAACTAACTTTTGGTGACAAGCCCACCAAACTAGCTCATAAACAAAATAACAAGCCTCTCAAGAGGTCGAATGATCAATAATACATGTCGTTGGGCCTTCTAAGAACCCTGATGAAGTCCATAAGTGCCATAATGATGAATAGGACTTCCAAAAGTAATGGACAAGGGGTTGGCCCCTTGTTCTCCACATAATAAACTTATGGTGCTCCCAATGGATGTGAGGGCACACAAGTGACCTCATGGGTCTCCAAGTAAGTTGAAGATTGCTGCAGACCATCTGTAAGTGCTCAAATGATGGTGTAAGTGATGCCACATCAACATACAAGTCCTGGGTCATCTACCAAGTGCATGGTACAGTTGTGGGGTTGGCTGGGCAAAGGTGAACCAGGTGCATGTTCCTTGCCCAATAGGTGAATCTCGAGCAATCTCTGAACATCTCTGGGGATCCATGGAGTGCTGTCTACTAGCTGTAGAGGCCCATGGCTCTCAACACACACCCTACATGTGCCAATTTAGCCCTTTGGAGGGTTAGGACCCCATGTAGGGAGACCAAACCCAAAATGGAGACCACCTGCAATCATGCATAAGATCCAATGTGTCCCCTAGCCTTCTAGTACAACAAGTCATCAATGAAATCAAGTAAAATAGCTTACACACCATGGACAACTGGTGGGGACTTCATCATGGCATGCCCTTCCATAGTTGGCTTTGGCATGTGCTAATGTCTCCAAACTCGAAATGGGGTTAACCAAGTATCTTATTAGGTGGTTTCTACTTCTAAAGGGGATAATATGTCCAAGGTACATCCTTTAAAGGGTGGTGGCATGTGATAGTGAGATGAATGGAGTAGGGGATGAAAATGGGCAGCCCTAGGCCACATGCTGGGGTACAAGGGTAGCTAATAAAAGGAAAGCCCACACTTGGGTATATAAAGTATAGGATGGAGCAATCGTGGTACATGAGGTGCCCCGACCTTGATATTTGCACCCTTCTTTATATGCCTTTTTCATTTTATGATTTTTATTTAATTGATTCCTCGGGGCTCAAGGGGTAAGAGCATGATGTGCGAGATATAGCAGTGGATACCCCCTTTAAGGTAGGGTGATTCATTTCCCACCAGGGGTTGGGACAATCATGGGTTCCTGAATGATAAAGAAGGCTCATCTAGGGCCTGTAGGAACCAGGGTGATGGCCATGATGATGGGGTAGAGTTCATGTATTGGCTTTAGACCATGTGCTAAATGTGTTTGTCCCGACTATCTTTTGCATTTTGTGGTACATTTTCCTGGAGAATGTGGCCAATTATGCTTTTACTTTTGTTTTCAGTTGCATCAACCTATGGGGCATCATTCCAGGCTTGACCCAAGGTGGGGGCAAGGGGAAGGGGAAGGCTAACCCTATGTGGACTCAGTGGAGGAATGTGGACCCAAGTGGGAGAAATGATGAATGGGGTTATAATGATTGGAAGGGGAGTAATATATTTGGATGAAGGAGCGGGACCACGCAACCAAAATCAGGGTTTCCCATTTAGTACCATCCCTAAAGCCCAAGGGTCTGTAAAAGAAATCCCACGAGACTAGGGTCCAAGGTTAACATCCAAATGAGGTCTAGGGGACAAGAACACAGACCTAGCCCACTCTTTCTACTGAATCCCCCCATTAATCCATGCCCATAAGTGTCCGTGATAAGCAAACTACGATACTCAATTACCAAATGATAAGGCATACCTTTATGTTCTAGAGGCCCACCTTCAAACATACGATCATAACAGATTGGTGAGGGACCACATGGCTGGCTCAAGTGGAAGAGAAATGGCACAACGAGCTAGTTGATGGCTGCAAGGGGCTATTGGCTGTCGGTTGAGGACCATCTTGGAGAAATTTTTTCTCCTAGGGATATCACTCACAAAATGGTGGGTAACAGACGCCATATAGGGAGACCAAGTCCAAGAGGAAGACCCACCTACAATCTTGTATAAGATCCAATGCGTCTCCTCACCTTCCAATACAATTAATCATTAGTGGAGTTGTGTAAATAAGCTTTCTAGTCAGGGGTAGAAATGGACACTTTATGGTGACATGCCCTTCCATATGGGCTTTGAACATGTACATGTGTTACCTTCCTTGACAAGAGAGGTTAATAAAGGACCCTATTAGTTGGTTTCAAACTATAAGGGAGTGACACGTGCATAGTACATCCATCAAATGGCTGGTGTCGTGTGAAATAATGATGGAATGGAGCGGGGGCAAGAGGGAAGGCTCTAAACCACATGCCATGGTACAAGGGTAGCTATGATGGAGGCCCACATCTTGGGTGTATGAATGTAGGAGGGAGCATTCATGGTATATGAGTTACTTCAACCCTTGTTTTTCCATCCTTCTTCATATGCCTTTTCCCTTTTACTGATTTTTCTTATTTTTTACTGCTCGGGGCTCAAGGGGATGAAAACATGATGCGTAAGATGTAGCAGTGAATACCCCTTTAAAATGGGGTAGTTCATTGCCCACCAGGGGATGGGACAATCATGGGTTCCTTAATGATGCAGGGGGCATTCATGGGGGCCCTAGGTACCAGGGTGATGGCCATAATGATAGGGAGTAGAGCTGATGTTTGGCTTTTGCCCACACACTAAATTTTATTGTTCCGACCATCTTTTGCATTTTGTGGTATATTTCCTGTTGTTTGTGGCCATATTATGCTTTTATCTTTCTTTTTAGCTGCATTAACCTCCGGGGCATCATTCCGGGCCTGACCCAAGGCGTGGACAAGGGGAAGGGGAGGTTAACACCTTGTGGATCGAATTGATAAATGTGGACCCAGATGGGGAAAATGTGAAAAGGGCATATAATGAGTGGAGGGGAGTGAGATATATGGTATCCGAAAGCGGGACCACGCAACCAAAATCAGGGTTTCCCATGTAGTGCCACTTCTAAAGCTAATAACCAGTAAAGAAGATCTCACGGGACTAGGATACCAAATTAACCCGAAGCTGAGGTAAGGGAACAAGAGTACAGTCAAAGTCTGTTCTTTCCACCGATTTCCCCTACTAATCCATGCCCAAATGTGCCCAAGAAAAGCAAGCATAAAGTTTAAACACCCAATTACATAATGAAAAATCATACCTTCGGGGTTGGATGGCCCACCTTCAAACATACGATCATAATAGATAAGCGAAGGCACACAATGGCTCGCTGAGGTGGCGGAGAATAGTAGCACATTGAGCTATCAGGGGGCTGCAAGCTACCGATTGGAGACAAGTCCAGGAGAAATTTCTGCTGGAGGGATCACCAACTGGTGGTCGGTAACAGGGCCACAAGCACATTTGGAAAAAATCTAGCGAAGATTGCAAGAGATGTGGATCAACGAGGTAAGCAATTCCAAATTTTTTTTTTTTTTTTTTATATTTTATTTATTTATTTTTCCTATAAAGTTCAATTGTTTAAAATTCAAGTTGTAATTTGTAAATTGTTCAAACTTACCATCTAAATTGTTGAACAAAGAACTAACTCTAGTATTTGTCTTTGTACCACATTGGTGGGAGTAGTTTGGAAGCCAATGTTCTCAACTGCGAAAGTTTGCAGTTAGATTTCTCAACCAAACTTAAAGTGCTTCTGGGTGTGAGTAGAATTGGTTTGTTTTTGAATGGATTCACACAAAGAAGAGAAATCATTTGGAACAAAAACAATTAAATGATCTCGTCTTTGTGCAATACAAGCTTCGACTAAGGCACAACCAGTTGTTCAACAAAAGACTTGATACAAATCCGATTGTGTTGGATGATATTGATCCAACTTTAGAATGGCTAGAGGAGACTCAACCAGTTGTGTTTGATGCTGATTTTAATATTGATGCCATGGCGATGAGGGGTGTTGATCCCAATGCATATATGGTAGTTGAACTGGTAGCTAGAGGAAGCGAACCACCAAGACCAAGCATGGCACATGGTGTTGGTGAGGGGAGCAGTAATTGTGCAACTCGGCCAACTCGTCCTTCTAGTTCTGCTAGGCTTAGTATTGCTATTGAGGCTAGAGAGGAGTGCGAGGATTCCTCAGACTCTGAGTGAGATGATGTTTATGTAGCTCCTGCCGATGATCCCATGTCTAGTAGTGGTGATGAGTGATCACGTTGATTAATGATTTGTAGTGGGCTAGTGGCTTGGTAGCTTGGGTTTTAGCATTGTTTTTGGACTCTAGAGGCCATTTAGAGCCTTATTGGTTATACATTTTGTTGATGATATTATTGATATGTATTGCACTCGGCGCCATTTTGATATATGTACCCTTACATGGTATATAAATGAGAAGACTTTCCATATTTTGTCTTTAATGGTTTGGAATCATAGTTTGTAATCTTAAAAATAAGTTTTTCATTAAAAAATAATTATTTTATGTATTTTTTTCAATTCCGGTTTATTGAATCTGGTTTGATCTAGTTCCGGTTCGAATCACCATTATAGGCGGCCGGTTTGATGCCCGGTTCCAGTTTTAAAACTATGCATACATCTCACATTGCCTAGACTATTTTTTTTATTAAAATTAACTAATAAATTTATTTTAAATTATTTTATTATTATTATTAATTATAAAAGAATTGATATAAGAGTTAAGCAACATTTTTAACCATGGAGATTCACCCCCACTTTACCATCAAAATTCTTAACTCTTTAATATTTTTTCTTGATAATACCATGGCATATCAATACCACATACCAAATATGACACATGTTGATATGACATTTTCTTTAATTAATTAATTTTGGATGAATTAATTAAAAGAACATAACTAACTTGGAGATAAATTTTAACCCTTGATTTGTGAATACTGCTATGAATATTTCGACATAATCCATGGAGGTTAAATCTCTACCATCCACCTAATAATTATTGATAATTAAATTAAAATTCTAGAAGGCCTACTTTGAAATAGACATGCCTATCTACACAATTAATTATAATTAATGATAATCAACATATTGAAAGGACATGTCCTAAAAGACATTACCACTCATGAAAGGGAGCTGTTACCACAAAATCTAGCAGGTCTTGGAGAGGGAAACCCTACAAGACAAGAAGCTAGACTAAGTGCTAAACATGGGATAATGGCCCATTGTCACCACAACCAAGGGCCCCTGCTCTTTATGGACTTTCACCGATGGGAGGAGTCCCAGAAGGAAGGAGATCACTTAAAATAGATATGCTTGGTATAAAGCACAAAGTGATTCAGCTAGAGCTCATTCAAGAAAGAGACTCAATAATGCTTTAAGGCTTTTAAAGAAGCAAAACGCTCTCAAAGAAAAGCCCTAGAAAAAAATCTCAAGACCTAGGGTTTTTATATTTTCGATGGTGATAGGTATTCATAGAGTCAAGGCCCGGGAGAAAGGCTTCTTATGATCTACTTCAACAAGTACTAAGCTCATACAACCTTCAAGGAAGTCCTCAAGTTGAGGGAAAAAGAACTAGGGTTTCCCTCTTGGAGCAACACCTAGGGCAAGAGATTTTATGGATGAAATTTGAGTGGATGCCCACTAAACTTGGAGAATAGGAAGCTTAGACCCTAAGCTTGATGTTTAGGCTTTGAAGTCACCAAAAAGCCTCCTCCCTAAAATTTCGCCGCAAGCCCTAGATTTTCGCCCTAGCCTTAAAAGGACTGGTTTTAGGAGAGAAAATTATGGATTGATCACCAATGACTTGGACTAGTTTATTGTCCTTTAGGCATATGGAGTCAAGGATGAAAAATATAAGCTAGATCCTTTATAAGGGGGCTAAAAATTGATGCCCTAGGTACCAACTTTTAGCATTTACCCACTTCAAAAGAAAATGTATTTTGATGGAGAGATTAAAGACTTCCTCCACTAGGAACATTGATTACACATTGTATAATGAATAACATATGCAATACTCAACTAGATAGCCTTTTAAAATTAATTTTCAACAATTAGGTAACAAAATAGCATAACCTAGAAGCAACAATTCCATACATTAGACAATTTCAAGCTAGAAAATCTTCAACAATAAGCACTTACAAGACAACATGTAGTATATCCATCCTTTATCCAAAGAAGTAGTTCCAAAGACAATAAAATAGCTTCCAAATATCGAAGTGCATCTAAAAGATCTCCAATGCCCAAAAAAAACAAATGCGAGTTCTTCTCAAGAAGTCCAATTCCAAGTTTGATGATGATGAGACTCAAATGAGTTCTTATCTATTTATACGTGTCGAATCAAGTCTAATATTAGCCTAAAGCCTCTTAGTTGTCAAATAGAGGGTAAAACTAAGTGTGGTTACAAGCCAACCACATAGCTAATGTAAAATCATAAAGATAAATGCCCAAGAGGGCTGAAATGCTAATGTCATCACTGCGTGGGCCTCTTGGAGGCATGCATTGAGTTCTCTTGGTGCCAAAATGAAGGAAGAGGGCTCCAAAAATCATCCTCTAGGGGTTGGCCCCTAGACAACAATGAAAATCATCATGTGGATCCCAATTTTGCGTTTGGGGCATAAAATAGGTCTCATGGGTCTCTTGGTGATCAAATAGTTTGGATTTACTCCATCGTTGAGGACTCAGAGAATGGTGCTAGCCCTCCCATGTCTCAAGGGACGAGACAAACCTCATCTAGGCCTCAGATCAGCTGCCACACTGTGTTAGCACTGCTAAGCCGGCTGGGGGCATACTAGTCCAAGTGCATCTTCTCAAGAACAATGTGGGGCAAAGCATAGACTGTTGTTGTACTGTAGGTGCCCATGGTGTGGAATGATGATGCTTTGTAAGTAACAAGAGTCCCATGATTCTCAACGCTTCACCTTTAGGGTGTCATATGCTCCTCTAGTGGACTTACGCCCCAATTAAGTTGCCCAACACATGATGAAACCACTTGCCAATCACACATAATGTCCAGTGCTGCATCTTCACCATTAGGAAACATTAATCATTTGTGCATCTAAGTGAACCAAGCTTGTTAGTCAAGGGAAAATTGAGACTTCATATGGGGCTTCTCTTCCAAATTTGGGGCTTTGATCTCGAAGTAGTGTTACCTCCCTAGGTAGGAGTGGCTAATAAACAATCCTATTAGGTGTTCGTAGCCCCTAAGGGGAAAGACATGTCCTTGGTACATCCTTCAATTGATAAGTGGCATGTGTATGATGATTGAACAAAATGGGGGCGAAGGGGTCTGGAGGACAAATGCCATGGGTACAAGGATAGCAATGATATGGGATGTCCACGTATTGGGCATACAACTGTATGAGGGAGAAATCATGGATACATGAATTACCCCAACCTTTGTTTTTCCACCCCTCTTTATTTGCCTTTTGCCTTCTCTTGATTTTTCTTTGTATTATTGCTTGGGGCTCCAGGAAATAAGAGCATGTTGTGGATGGTATATAGTAGTTATTACCCCTTTAAGGTGGGGCAATTCATCGCCCACCAGGGGTTGGGATGTGCATGGTTCCTTAATGATGTGGGGGCACTCATGGGCCCTAGGAACCGGGGTGATGGCCATATTGATAAGGGTAGAGCTCATGTTTGGCTTTTGGCCATGTTACCGCTCAAACTAGCCGGGGTCCTAGAAGGGGATCCTAAAGGGACAACTTCTAGGTCAAGGCAACAATGGAGCAATAACCCACTGTCACCTCAGATAAAGCTCCCTCCTCTTTACAAACTTTCACCGATGGGAGGAGACCCAGTATGAAAGGAATCACTAGATGAATGAGTCAATGAAGGGAGAAAGAGTGATTCCTAAGGTCTATTCACAAGGGAGACTCAATTTTGTGGTTTGCTTGCTTGAGAGGCAAGGTGTAAGGCTCTCTAAGAAGGGTCAAGGGGATTCCTAGGGCTAGGGTTTGCAAATAAGACTTGTAAAGGAGGGGCCTAGTCTAAGAAATCTTGGTTTCCAAGTGGTCTTTGTGAAACTATCTTCAAGAGGTCACAGGAGCAGACGAGACCAAGTGGACCCAAAGATAGGTCAAGGGGGTGGAGTTGATCAATCGAGGGTATACTTGACTTAATTGAGGGCAAGAAGGGGAGCAAAGGAAGAATTTTCAACAATCTTCATACAATAATCCCAATGAGGTCACTAGCCAAGGGAATCAAAGGGGAAGAAACAATCTCGGAGCTAGGGCTTGAAATATCTTGAGATCCCACAGTCGAAATGGCTTCAAATTTGGAGGGCTCCTAGGAGACACAACAATGCAGTAGAGGCTAGTATATCAAATTTTATTGATGGGTAACTTGTGAGAAATGTGATGCCCTAGGTCCCCTATGGAGGCTAGGCCTAGAAGAAAGAGGGAGAGGTGATAAAGAATATGCTTTTTGGTGATCACCTATGGAGGACCAATGCCTAATCCTTTGGGAGAAATGGATTCAAGGAGATTCCAATGCTTGGGATGATTTCACTTGGTCAAGGAGGCCTCTAGAACAATTTCGCATGGCAATTAGGGCATGGGACAATTGCTTCAAGGTCTTTATACTTCGATATGCAATATGTGATGACTTATCAAGATAAAATTTCAACAAAATATCTCTAGGAACATTCACTTATTCAAACATGGCCCATGACATGATGCAATGCTAATAAAAGACAAATTTCCACCATTTCACATAAGAAAAGCAACAAATTTCAGCCTAGTATAGTGAAATTCCCCAACAACATGCATGTGACATGAGAAAAATGATAAAATAGCATTAAAAGAGCACTTACATGTGAGAACAAGTATATCCAATCATCATCATATGCCAATATAGAAGCGCCAAGACAAAAATGAAGAGATCCAAACATCAAAATTCATCCACCCATCCAATTTCATCCTCCAAAAAGAATAGCGAAAATCTCCAAGATAGTGATCCAATCCAAGTAGTGATGATCAAATGATTCCAATTTCCATCACACTTCTATTTATACACATCTTAATGAATTTGATTTAGCTAATTAGGCCTAATTTAGCCCCTAAAATAAAATAATGTGCACAATAGCAAACTTTTGGTGACAAGCCCACCAAATAGCTCAATAATGTAAAGATAAACCTCTCAAGAGGGTCGAATGATCAACAAAGTGAATCGTTGGGCCTTTGAGAAGGCCTCATGAAGTCCAATGGGTGCCATGATGAAGAAAATGACTCCAAACATAGTGGACAAGGGGTTGGCTCCTTGTTATCCAATCAAGAACTTGTGGTGCTCCCAAGTGGATGTGGGGGCACAAGGACAACTTCATGGGTTTTCAAATGGATCAAATAGGCCTATAAACCATTTGTAACGGCTGGAGTGATGACATATGTCATAAATCCTCCATTTGTAGCGAGAGGCATCCTAGAGCATCTGCCAAGTGTATGGTGCAACTGTGAAGTCGACAGGGCATGGTGGACGAGGTGCATCATCCTCATCCAAAAGGTGGAACATGAGCCATCAATGAACATTGCTGGGGACTTGTGAAGTAATATTTTCTATGGTGGAGACCCATGGCTCTCAATGCTCACCCTACAAGTGCCAATGTGGCCCTTTGGAGAGCTAGGACCCCGTATAGGGAGACCAAGCCCTAAATGAAGACCCACATGCAATCCTGCATAAGATCCAACGTGCCCCCTTGCCCTCCAATACAACAAATCATTAGAATAATCAAGTTATAATGCTTACAAGTTATGGGATCAATGGGGCACTGTATGGTGGCATGCCCTTCCATAGTGGGCTTTGGCAAGTATAAGTGTCTCCAAGCTCAAAAGGGGGTTAACCAAGGACCCTATTAAGTGGTTTCAACCTCTAAAGGGAGTGGTATGTCCATAGTACATCCTTTAAGAGGTAGGTGGCAAATGATATAATGATGGAATGGAGTGGGGATCAGGGGAATCATCCAGACCACATGTCAAGGTACATTGGGTAGCTATAACAAGGGAAGCCCACACCTGGGTATATGAGTGTAGGAGGGAGCAAATTGTGGTACATGAGTTACCCCAACCTTTGTTTTTCCACCCTTCTTCATATGCCTTTTGCCTTTGATTGATTTTTCTTCATAACTGCTCGGGGCTCCAGGGGATGGAGAGCATGATGTGTAATATGTAGCAGTGGATACCCCCTTTGAGGTGGGGCAATTCATTGCCCACCAGGGGTTGGGACAATCATGGGTTCCTTAATGATGGAGGGGGCTCATCTAGGGCCCATAGGAACCAGGGTGATGGCCATGAATAAGGGGTAGAGCTCATGTTCGACTTTTGCCCACGTGCTAAATTTGTATGTCCCGACCATCTTTTGCATTTTGTGGTACATTTCCTATTGAGAGTGGCCAAATTATGCTTTTTACTTTCTTTTTAGCTGCATCAACCTTCGGGGCATCGTTTCAGGCTTGACCCAAGGTGTGGACAAGGGGAAGGGGAGGCTAACCCTATGTGGACCTAGTGGACACATGTGGACCTAGATGGGAAAAGAGATGAATGGGGCTCAAATGAGTGGAAAGGGAGTAATGTAGGTGGTGTCAGGAAGCAGGACCACACAACCAAAATCGAGATTTCCCATGTAGTGCCAACCCTAAAGCTAATGGCCAGTAAAGGAGATCCCATGGGACTAAGATACAAAGGTAACCACGAAATCGGGCAATGGAGACAAGAATACAAACCTAACCCACTCTTTCCGCCGAATCCCCCCACCAATTCATGCCCAAAAGTGCCCATGACAAGTAAGGAAAACTACTCAACTATACTAATGAAAAGCCATACCTTTGGGGTCGGGAGGCCCACCTTCAAACATACATTCATAACAGATGGGTGAGGGACCACATGGCTGGCTCAGGTGGCGGAGAAAATGGCACATCGAGCTATCTGGGGGCTGTAAGAGGCTGCTGGTTGTCGACCGAGGACCATCTAGGAGAATTTTTTCTCCCATATACACTACCCATAGGTGTGGGTAACAAGCCACATGCTATATTAGATTTCTCAACCATCATTTGCATTTTATGATTTTCTTTTTCTTTTGTTTCTTTCTTGTGGCAGTGATGTGATTTTAATTTTCTTTTAGTTGCATCAACCTCTGGGGAAACATTTCTAGGCTTGACCCAGATATGTAGACAAGGGGAGGGGGTTGTGCCAGTGCCTCGTGGACCCAGTGGTCATGTGGACCCAGTGAAGGAAAATGATGAAATAGGGCTTATAATGTGTGGAGGGGAGTGAAAAATGTATAACTTGACAATGGGACCGTGCTACCAAAATTGGGATTTCCCAAGTAGTTGTTGAGAAATGTAACTAGTTTCGGTCTTCATAATTGTTGTACTCATTTCAATATGTTTCTTATGTAACAAACAAAAAAAAGAAAAGAAAAATTATTATTATCAAAACATGGGTTTCATGCTCATTATGATTTTCTTTTAGGTAAAAGCACGTTCCTTGTTCTTCTAGGGTTTGTTAGGTCTTAGGATTTATTGGCATGAGTCAAAGGAGTCAACATCATGTTTATAAGACCCTTCCGGGCAATTTGTAATTGTAAAAAGAATTATTTTTGAGTTTAGAAAGTCCTGGAATCTCCAAGAGTACAAGTCGGCCTAAAGGAGGGAATTCGACCCCTTAAGAAGGCTATAAAAGGAAGCAATTCAACCTCATTTGAACACACTCACTCACAAGTTCGATCTATCAAGGAAAGAGTTTGATCTGTAGTTGGGAAGTTGGGAAAAGGAGAGTGAAGTTCTAGAAGAAGCTGGGAGGCCGAAATATCTTGTCTTTGGGCTCTATCTCTCTCACACGTGCGAAGAAGCTAGGGTTTCTGCAGCCAGAAAGAGGCCGAAGTTGCAGGTCCAAATTGTTGGGGAGCGAAGTTGTTGCTGAGGAGTAGAATTGCAGGAACAAGTTGCTGGATAGCACAAAATCCTTCTCTTGACCTTGGTGAGAATTGTTTCGCTCCAAGAAGGTCTCAAAATGAAGATAGACTAGGGTTTCTGCAACAGTTGTTGGAGGATGAAGTTGTTGGGTCAAGTAGCTGGATAATTGCTGGCATAATGAAGTTGCATGGAACAAGAAGAAAGGATTTGAGGAAGGGCTGACCTAGTGCTGGGAGAAGGACTTGGACTAGGGATTGGGTCCTTGTATCTCGTTTGAAGTAGATTCTAAGAAGAGAAAAGTTTTTGGGTTTTCCCCTTAGAGGGGTTTTGCCCTGGCTGAGAGCCTATATCTGTGTCCTCTTTTATTTTTGTTTCTTGATATTGTTTGATGAAGAGATCTAAGTAAACAACATAAAGAAGATAAGTAAGTTTCACAAGTATCAAGGTTAAAGAAAATAAGTTATAATCGCGGCCACTTTACATTTTCTAACAGTAGTACCCTTCCTAAAGCCATGGGTGAATATGGGAGGTCCCACGGGATTAAGATTGGGGATTAACCCCCCATTTAAGGTGAGGGAACAAAGCCATAGTCAAAGCTCTTCCTTCTTCCAAGTCACCTGATAATCCATACCCAAAGTAACCAAATGAAAAACAAGCATAAGCACTTGATTGCACAATGAAAAACATACCTTTTGGATCAGATTGCCCGCCTTCTAACATATGCTCTCGAGTCCCGACAGAAGGGCGAGGAAACATACAACTGATGCAGGGAGCGGAGATAAAACGACACATCACATCGGCTACGAGGTGGATCTCAGGGCTTGTTGGCTGCCAACTGAAGAAAATGAATACGAGCAAAGCTCTCCTAGGTGTACCCACTTTTGGTGGGCAATAAGAACCTTGCCTAAGTATCTATACAAGGCCCTCATTGTACAATCAAGATCAATTCTCTCATACATTTATATATTAAATATTTTTCCTAAATGGATTTCCTTATTGCTTTCCAATTATTTTGGATACTCTAACCCGCGAGCCAGGTTTGTCTATCACAACCTCTTATTCATGATCAACTGACCCTCCTAGGAAAGTAAAGGGGTACACTTTAAGAGCAACAAAATTAACACTCTCAGTAGCGATCTTAATCATGGAAATACTAAAGCAATTTCACACCTTATGAGTCTATTCATCTAAATCTACCTTGCCTTCCTATATTTTATTCCCTTTTCAAATGAGTGGATGCTGTCTAGATTCCCTACCAAAATTGTGTAATGGTCCTAACTAGGAAATTCAATGATATACAAAGCAAATAAACAAAGCAACATCCAACAATGTGACAAAATCAAGAAATACCCATAAAAGCACTGCAAATAAAGTTCATCTGAGCCATTTTATTAATTCTTTCTGGAGCAAGTACAATAGTGATGAAATGGTGCCCTTGGGCTTGTCTCAAGGGACAAGCGTGACAACACCCAGGTGAGCAAATGATGGCTCTAGTGTTGCACAATTGCTGCTCCAAAGATGATTTACGCTGCCCAGAAACTGCGATACCTGTTGGAAAGGATATGCTGGTAACTCCACTTCCCGTGCTCAGAAAATGCTGCAACTTCAGCTCCCGACTCCTCAACAAAAACCCACCAAAACCTAGAAAGGGTTTGGCCTAGTTCAGACCCCCGAAAATCGACCCCCAAGCACCACGTCCTCCTCCTCACGTTGGGAATCACGGCCTGACTGGAAATGGCTGAAAGGGCTCTCCAAATCACCCCCAAATGCTAAGATGCTGCCACCGATGGATTTCCTCTCTTCTCCCGGCTAACTCCAGCTCTATAGCTCTTCACCCAATTCCCACATGAGCCCAGAAATGGCCCTCTCCGCAGTCCTCAATGGCTGTAAGTCAAGCTGCCCAAATGCAGCAATATCCCAGTCCAAAACTCCTCCCAAAGGCTGATCCTCTGCTGTGACTCCAACTCCCAAACTTTCCCGACAAGTGCTGCCCGGATGAACCCCCAAATCACCCCTCCGTGTTCCCCTCCTACGTGCTCTAGGAATAAGTACTGCTGAATCGAAGGACAAGTGATGTGGCTGCCAATCTCCTCTGGTTCTCCTCCAAGGTGGTGTGAAATGCCTTCCTAGGGTGGCACTCGAAGTCCCTTGAAGAAAGGTTGAGTCTCCTGCCTAGGAAACTCGATGCTAAACAACCTAGTAACTCGGCTAAGCAGCTCGAGCAACACAAATGAGTTCGATGTGCAAATGATGCCTTGAGTTGGGGAGCTCCTCCTTATATCTTCGTGGGCCTTCTTTCCTCCATGTGGGCCCCTCTCCAAGCCATTCGATTCCCCTCCAAGGCAATTCGAATTGCCCAAGTGCCCAAGTGCGTTTTTTCATGTGGGTGGCCCCCCCCCTTCCACTAGCGATCTAATTCAGCCTCTTTTTCTCCTATGTCCCTAAGTCAAAAATGATTGGGTTCTTTTATTCACCAAAATTTATGAAAAATTGTGGGGAGACCAAAACCTGTTACAAATAGATTTGGGAAGGGACATGGCATATTGACTCAGTTTGGTTGGCTGAAATTTCAATTTGCACTTGATGGAACTAAGAATAGAGTGTGCATATCAATCGGTGTATCTTTTGAACTAGCTCCATTCAGTTTAATGTTTAACACAGACTTTCACCCCAAATCAAGATGTATATAGACATTCATGAATCATGAAATATATAAATATATCTTCTTCTGCAAGGTTTTGTGTTCACTGATTGTATATGTTTTCATAAATCTGTGTGAAAGGTGGCTTTTGAAAGAGCAAACATAGCATCTGCACTTTTTCTGATGCTTTTAGAATCATTATTTGGTATAGATATTATGATCTTAGTAACTGTGTAAAAGAAACTTAAAGTCTGCATTTTTAAATGTCTCTAACATTTTTTGATGTTATTTTATTAGGCATTGTAAATGAATACAGACAGATGACTTTTCATCATAATGTAATTCCGATTCATCAATTTGTACCATTATTAATATTAGCCATATGATTATTATTATTTGACAGAGATTGTCAGGGTCTTCCTTGTTGATACTAGCAAACAAACAAGATATTCAGGGTGCTCTTAGACCAGCAGACATTGCCAAGGTATAACTTATGTAAATGTAATTGCCAGATTTTTCTTGTTTAATGATTGGATTGCTACATGCATTTGGAAATTGAAATGATTACAAAATATTTGTTGTATGTAAGAAGCCACCATGGAAGCAAATTTAATGGTAAATTAGGCATTTGGTTTTTGCAAAGAAATCTTTATGTTTTTATTTTTTGTTAGCTAGACCCACAGGTTTTGAACTCACAATCTTCACACAAGGAGTACCTTAACAGTACACTATCGCTGACTGTTCTATGCCCCATGGGTGAAAATAAATCTTTATGTTAATTAGTTATAATTGTTTAATTTTCTTTTACAAAATCTATTTTCTGATTCTTAAATATAAATAGTGTAATATCTAAATGTATATATGTTGACTAGATCTTTGAACCGTGAAGCTTTTTTATAATTATAGGATGCTACGTCAACTACTTTTCTCATTATTGCATAACTCATTTGACTACCTAGCATATTAATGATTCACAGTAGAGAAACTAATCTACTTAGAGTGGTCTATTTCGAAAGTATGGTCTTCTAAGCTTCTCCACCCTCAAAATAACTGTGTAAATTCTCTAAAATTTTTGTTATTCAAGCTATCAGCCCTTATACTACACAGATAACATATGATACATGGGATCTTGTTCCTCTTCCGAATGGACGAAAATTTGTTAGATGCAAATGGGTTTACAGAACCAAGTTTGGACCAGATGGAAAAGTTGATAAACATAAAGCTCGTCTTGTTGCTAAGGGTTTCTCACAAGTTGAAGGCATTGACTATACTGAAACCTTCTCCCCTGTTGCCAAAATGAACTCTATCCGCCTTGTTCTTTCCCTTGCTGCCTCTTTCAAATGGGAAGTCCATCAAATGGTTGTTAAATCTGCCTTCTTGCATAGGGACTTGCCTGAAGAAATCTATATGGAACAACCTCCTGGATTTATATTTTATACAAACAGACTCCAGCCTTGTATGTCGGCTTAAGAAATCCCTTTATGGTCTCAAGCAAACCCCTCGGGCTTGGTATGCCAAAATGGATAGCTTTCTTTTAGATACTGACTTTTCTAGGTGTCATTCTGACAATACTGTCTACACCAAGAAAGTGGGTAAGTCTCTTATCATTCTTGTTCTTTATGTTGATGATCTTATCCTTACTAGTAGTGATCCCAACCTTATAAACCATGTGAAGTCTAGCCTTAAAAAGTAGTTTGAAATGACAGACTTAGGACACTTGCATTATTTTCTTGGTCTTCAAGTCTTGCAATTCAAGGAAGGTATTTCCCTTTCCTAGTCCAAGTATGCCTGTGATCTTCTACACCACTTTTACATGGAAGACTGTAAGCCATCCCCTTCTCCCTTTCAGTTTGGAGCCAAACTTTCAGTCACTTGTACTTCCCCTAAAGTTGATGCTACCTTATACCGTCACCTTGTAGGAAAACTTTTATATATGACCCATACCCGTCCTGACCTTTCCTTTGTTGTTGGCCTTATTGCTCGGTTTATGCAAAACCCACATGAAAGTTATTGGAAAGCAGCTAAAAGAATACTTCGTTATGTTCGAGGTACAGTTCAGTTTGGGATTCATTACAGTGCAGAAACATCTCCTCTATTGGTTGGTTTCATTGATTCTGATTGGCCTGGTGACCCTAATGATCGGAAGTCTACTGTAGGTTATGTCTTCACTCTTGGTTCTGGACCTATTACATGGGCTTGCAAGAAACAAAGTGCCATTTTTCTTTCTTTAGCAGAAGCAGAGTATCATGGCATCGTAGAAGCTAGTAAAGAAGCCCTGTGGTTTCATTAGATCCTGTCAGAGTTTGGCTTTCAGCAGCAACATCCAACTACACTTTGGTGTGATAATCAAAGTGCCATTCAACGATGCAAAGATCCAGTGCAACATCAGCGCAACAAACACATTGAACTACACATGCACTTCATCGGAAAGCTCATTCATGACCATGTTCTTGAAGTGCAATATTGTTCAACCGATGATCAAGTTGCAGACATCTTTACAAAGGCTCTCACAGAGGCGAAGTTTACTAAACTTCGATTTATGGTTGGAGTTTAGGAAGTTGTCACTAAGGGGGGATAGGCTCTAATGCCTCTTTCCTTCTCCTATTGTGTCATATTTGTACATTCTTGAATCCTATCCCAAGTTGTTCTTAAAGGGGGATGTTAGGATATTCCGACACATAGGAAAGAGTTAAGTATAACTTGGTCTAATGTAGAATTAGGTAAAATGTGTTTCTCTACTATGTACTTTTGTAACTTACAATCTGACGGTCACGATATGTTCTAGACATGAAGTGATCCGATGGTTCATTCTCTCCTCGGTATTACTGACAGTTGATCCGTGGCTTAACACCCAATTGGTCCATGATCTCTATTTAAAGAGCATGGAGGGTCATTTGTAAGGTGACCGTTCATGAGAGAAGCTTATGTAAATTTTCTTTCTTTTAAATTAATAAATTACCTAAAGTGGCCGCGTTGGCTCAGGCTGTGGATTGTTTCCCTCTTTGAGGGTTTTAACCATGTCAAGAATACTGGTGTACTGATCTACGATTTGTTTGTGAGCGGTGTCCTTTGGTGTTCTATCTAAGGAACTTACCCTGTAAATTCCTACAAGGAAGCTATGAATTCCTGTTAATTTTGAGTTAACATGTTCTTTGGTTAGGACAATTACTTCAGCATTTCATATAGCCCATTTATCAATCCATTTCATTTCATTAGCGATCACATAAATCATCGTTATATTGTCAGTAACTGAAGAAAGAACATAAACGATAAATGTAGAAGACAAGCCAAGACAAGAGGACACCAGATTTGGCGAATGCTAGGGAAAAACCCCAAGATGGGGAAAACCCTTTGATCAATTATTCTTATTATTATATCAAAATGTTCAGCAGAGAGAGAGGAATACAAAAGTCAAAATTGACTTGCTAAATCGAAGTCAAAACAACCCTATAAAATCTGCAGTCAAAAACAGCAAAAAATTGCCCTAATCAGAAAGTCCACAATAGGTTAAAGTAGTTGGAAACTGTTCTCAATGCAGCTCGGTCATACCCAGTCAAACTCGGCCTTCAAAAGTGGTCAAAGAGAACCCAAAACAATCATGAAAACAATGGTCAAACTTGGTCAAACTCTGCGGTCAAGTTTGCAATCAACCTTGCGATTGGTCTGCGGTCAAAGTCCACAAAATGCCTTAGTTCCTATGCCAATAGATGTGGCTTGCTAAAAACGAAATTCTGGCACAAAAACCACGGTCAAACGATGTTAAACCACCCCTGGTCAACGCTGGTGAAACCTGTAATAGTCTCTGAAATTTCGGCCTCGTAATTTGTCCTTTTCCTGTCACACGTGTGAGGAAAAGATATGCCCAATAAGCTGTATGAACCAATCAGAGAAGGAGAGAGATGATTGTGTGAGTGAGTGAAGTGCCAAATGAGGTTGGAGGTCTCTCTTATTTATACAAATCGTTGAGGGTGAAGTGACATGTCTCTTGGGCTTCATGAGCCTACATGATGATGTGGCCGACCTTGACAATTTGCACATGTGAGGGCATAAATTCAAAAACACATTTCTGCTTATCCAAATTTGATGATCTTTAGGTCAATTTTGGTCCTCTCGAAAAGAGGAATTCAATGCAATAATCATCTCTATCAAATGAGCTGTCCAAAGTGGAATTTGGCCCTAGCTGCCAATTTTAACACCCTCTCAACTAGGGAGAATTCCACCTGCCAATCCATCCATCATCATGCCATTCGGTCATCGTAAACCATCGCCGCATCTCATCTCTACTCTGCTGAACACTGATGTAACAATGAAGAAGAATTGATCAAGAGTGAGTCACAAAACCTTGCCACTCTCCACTAGCAAAAATTAGTCTAGGGGTAGAACCCTAATCGGATTTGATCCCAAATCAAGTTGTTGAACACCATGCATCTTAGTCATAGGGAGTACGACAATACACGATGTGTCCATCGGTAGTGTTATGATCCCTAACCATTTTTCCCAACTCATTGGCCATATGAGAGGTACTTCCCATGTGTCCCAGACTACATGGGTAGGATGATGCTGGGGCAACAATAGGGAATAAATCACATCTTGTTCTTCCAATACTCATTCTAGAACCAACAGAGTGTGAGAAGAAAAAGTTTGCTCAACCATGTGCCAGTAGGTGTATGTGTGTGTTCTAAGTTTCATAGCTACACGGCTTAGCCAAAGGAAGTAAGAAAATGTGCCCTTGTTTTATATACTTTGACCTTTTTATGCTTTACCCACTTCTGCTTATTAATTATATTCTTCTATTTAAGTTAAGGTAGAGCAATTCAACCTTAGTTAGAGACCTTTCTTTTCAAACCACCTGGGCTATATCAATAGGCCTAGATTAATTAATCTTTTGAAATATGATTATGTGTCACAATAGCCAAATAGGGTCTTCAATAACCAAGTACATACATCTTCTTGAAATTAACCATATAGGGTTTACAAAACCATATACATGACTTTATATATTTTAATATTTACATTATTCCCAAATAACAATTACATATTTAAATCATGTTTACATACACATCTATGCATAGATATATTTATTATCTTCATCATGTGTACACAGGCAACTAAGGAAGTACTTACGATGACCCTACAAATGCAAAGTGGCCAGGTTAATATTTACATTATATACATAAATGTACCAATACTGGGACCATAGCACAATATCTACATATTTTGCAAAATGGCTGGGGGTCATTACAACTTCATTGAAGGATTACCCATATCTGACGGGAAAGATAAATTTTTTGTCGTAGTGGACATATTAACTAAATATGCACGTTATATGGAAATCAGAAAGACGAATTCAACAAAACAGATTGCTGATGTATTCTACAAAAATATGTATAAATTGCATGGTTTTCTGAAGGTCATTGTGAGCGACAAGGATCCAAAATTTAAAGGGAACTGTTGGAGAGAATTTTGCAAACAAATTGGAATATTCCTTAATATGAGTTCAACTTACCATCCACAAACAGCTGGCCAAACAAAAATTGTAAATAAATGCTTGGAAACTTACATCCGTTGTTTCATGACAAATAAGCAAAGCGAGTGTTGAATTTAACTGAATGGTGGTATAATTCTACTTACCCCACATCTTCCAAAATGACTCCCTTCCAAGCCTTATATGGTTGGGAACCACCAAAATGGAAGGAATTTGCACTAATTGACACTAAGGTCCAAGCAATGAAGAATAAACTTGATGGAGAACAAAACATGATCAAATATTAAAAGAAGATTTAGCTATAGCTCGTAATAGAATGAAACAACAAGCAAACCAACATAGTTTAGAAAGAAAGTTGGAAGAAGGCGATTGGGTATTTGTAAGACTCCAGCCTTACAAACAACTATCCCTTAAACAACAAGGAAAAAACAAATTGCCTCCAAAATTTTGTGGGCTTTTTCAAATCAACAAAAAATTTAGCGAAGTAGCCTATGGGCTGAAACTATCGGACAACTGTCGCATCCATAATGCCTTCCATGTGTCATGCCTCAAGAAGATGTTGGGACAAACCCAACTTGTTCAAATAGAGATTCCTGAGTTTGATGATGAAGGAAGAATTATTCTAGAAACATAAAGTTTTCTTGCAGTGAAGGAAAAAGTGTTACGTTCCATAAACATCAAAGAATACCTTGTCAAATAGAAAAACCTTCAAGAAGAAGATTCATCATGGGAAGCAAAACATTTTTGTCAACAATACCCTTCATTACTTGTTTTTAGGACAAAGCAATTCTTAACAAAAAGGTAATGTTACAAATAAAATAATAGTAATAATTAATAAATTATTAATTAGTAAAGGGTGCATATTCATAACCCCTCACTCGTTACCAATCAATGCAATATAGCACACCATCCGAGTGATATTGTAAAATATGTATTCAATTCGTATATTCAATAACAATTATTTATTCATATCAACAAATATTTTCTACACCTCACCAGTTTGTAAATTTATGATCGCAACCTTTTTTTGTTGATTCCTCCATTTTGAGACTAAAGAGTGAGAAGTTGGGAGTGAAACTATCCTACTCTCTTAGCCTTGAACTTGCTCACCGGAAAATCTTGCTCATTGGGAGGACCTGCGCATTCGGGATGCCCCAGCCAAAGTAGAAACTATAGCATTAATAGTTGTGTCCCAAGGGGAATTTTTCCCTTAGGGTTATAAAATCAAAGGATAAATTTTACAATATTCCTTCAGTTCTAAACAGAGATGATATAAAGTATATAACAATGCAACCAGGCAGTAGTACAACACATCAATAGTTCATGTTAGTTTTCATTTACACCGGTTGTCTTGGTTGCTCAACATTCATAATAGTGACAGTATCAAACACACACAAGTATTTTATTTCACCACTAACTGATGTAATGAAACCATTTCATAAATCCAATGTACCCTGTAGTTTAAGCTTCTACTCTTATTATCAGTCCTTGCTGTCCTATACTACTGTCTGACTTGACAAATGATTACACTCCTAATGCTTCAAGAGATGCTAAGATAGCTCTCTACAATACCTCGCTGCCTTGTTCTTGCCTTGCTTGTTAATTTTTCACAAGTTCTTTGCTGTAATAATTACTTAAGACAATGTTCCATTCAATTTCATTCACACCATACAAGTTAAGCAAATATAGAGGGAACAATAAACAGCAATGCACAAAAGAAGATAGCCATGCACAGTGAGACATGCAGATTTTTGGTCAAAGACGAGGCCAAAACCCACAAGGGGGAAACCCAAATCATTGTTCTTCTTCTTAGATATTCATCAAATGTCCAGCTCAGATACAATATACAAGATTATAGAATAAATGCCCAAAAACTAAGGATGCCAAGTCTGGATCAAGGGACCAACCCAATAGAGAAATTCAGATCTGAAGTAGCAACATAGGTACATTAGATGACAGCAGCTAACGATCTTCCATACATCAACAAATAACCATAAGAATGAGCTCGGTCCTCCTCAAGCAAATTCGGCCTCCTCTAGTGCAACAAACCCAAGTCTTGGATCATCAAAAGAAGAAGGATGGACTGATGTAAGGTCAGCCCTAGATCAAAAGAGTTACAGCACTGTAACAGCCACCAAAAGATGTGATCCCGTTCCAAACATCCTTAGAGAAAACTCGGTCTTCACAGCTGAAGATATCTAAGACAAAATCGGCCTCAAGGGGTAGCAAGATGGAGCCATAAGACCTTTACCCAAGACAAATTTCTTCCTTTCTCCTTCATTGACAATTTCAGACTATTATGGCAGCATACCAAAAGAGAAATATTTCATATTTGTGATGTGTTTCTTTGAATGAGCTCCAAAACCTCTTATTTATCCTAATCGTTGGAGGAGCCAAAGGGTGCCTTTGTGCCAATGTGCCCCTTCATTTAGAGAGGCCAACTTGAGGAAGACCCTTTTAATTTGCTCATAAACGCCTTGATATTGATGCTGACATAGTTGCTTGCCCAAATAGATTATGTTACATCAAACAATAATGAGAGTGCCAAGCCAAATAATAATTTCTTTTTATCAGATTCAAATTCTCTTTGGGGAAAGTGGATTTTCCTTAAGGAAGTTGGGCTTCTTCTGGGGGAAATTCATCCCGAAGCTGCCAATTTTAACACTCCCTCTCAGCGAGGGAGGAATTTCTGGCTGCACCATAGTTCTCATCTTGGCTGAACAATGATGTCTCGGTCGGAGTCGGTCCACAACTGATGATAGCAGAGATCGATTTACCATAATCAAGTCCATGATAGTCACATTTGACCTTGGTAAAGATCACACACACCCTACTGGACTCCAGATCAAGCTCCATGACCTAAAGGAGTATATCATAGATCTCATTTGAGATGTACATGTCTCAACATAATGGAAGTTGATAGCTGCACCATCATCTCATCTCAACTGAACAATGATGACTCAATCCATAGAAGAAGAAGAAGAATGATCCACACGACAATAGGGGAGATCGATTTACCACAACCAAGTCCATGGCAGTCATAAATGACCTTGGTAAAGATCACACACACCCTATGTCCACTAACTAACCGTCACCCAACTTGATCCTCAATGATCAAGTATTAGAACACTTGCAATCCTCACTAGGCGGGAATGGAAGAACAAATCCATCCAAGCAAGATATACAAAGACAAGAGACTAATAATTAAAAGAACAATAATATAAATAATCAAGAAATATAAAGTACTTATCCCTTGAGAATGTGTCAACTCCCTCTTGACCTTAGTTTGCTTGGGTCTAGTCAAGGAGTTAATCATCATCAAGGAGTCCACAACATCAAGGAATTCACATTATCAAAGAATCCACATCGTCAACAAGAAATCGACCTTGTCCACATCATCATCATCATCATCATCATCGTGAAGGAGTCCACAATGTCCTTGTCCACATCATCATCATCGTGTTATTTCTTCTAGGATTTCTTCTATCAGCAAAAGTGTCCAATCTTTCTACCCTTGACATTTGTAAGTTTTTCTTTTCACATACAAGTGCTCAAATAACAAAGGAGGATATCAAAAGTGCCTTCATCATTAAATACTTCTCTATATTTATGAATGATTTGGTCCCTCAATCCAAGTAGACCCTCCTTCAACATATTTTGCACTTCAGTGTACAATTTTATCATGTATGACAACATCAGTCCTAGGGTTTCATAAAGCCTAGGATTTTACTCACCCAAACTCTTGCTAGGGGTTTTCCCATTCTTGTCATCAATATTCCAGGTTGTAATAGATGGCATCAATGATTCTAGATCAGGTTTCATACTTTAGTCTTCAGATGATTCAGATCTAAAGAATCTTAATCATTCCCAAAACCTTGCAATAAGATTTTGTTACTTCACAAGATAAGATCATGATGGGAGGTCATTTCTATATCACATAGGGAGTGTTGCGTCTCCAAAATGTCATCCTTTTCACCCTCTTTTCTGTCACTTTCCTTCAATATTTACCATATTCCATAGCATAGTATTCAAAACTGGAATGAATGATTGGACCGATCCACCTATCAAACTGGGTTTCAAACTGGAACTGGTCAATCCGGGACTGGTCAGATCTCAATGAACTGTTTTTTAAGAAAATACATGAAATAATTAAATTTTAGTGAAAAAAGCTATTTTTAAGATTTAAAACTATGGTTTCAAACCAATAGAGACAAAATATGCAAAGTTTGCTCATCTATATATCATGTAAAGGTGAATATATCAAAATGGCATCGAGTGCAATACATATCAACAACAAATACATAACCAATGAGGCTCTAAATGGCCTCTAGAGTCCAAAAAAAATGCTACAAGTTATGGGGCCACTAGCCTACTGCAAGTCTACATATCAGTGATCAACATGATCAAACTCATCACCACTACTAGACATGGGATCATCAACATGAGCTACATAAGTAATCCTGCTCAGAGTTTGAGGGCTCCTAAGACTTTTATGCAACCTCAATAGTAGTGGTAGTAGTAGCAGCAAAACTAGACATCAAAACTACAAATCACTGATCAACATGATCACTCATGAAATTCATCATTGAGTCAATGCTCTACTAGAAATGGGATCATCAACAAGAGATATATAAACATCATCCAGCGAAAGTCTTCAGACTTGGATTTCTCAACCTTATAATATGATAGAAATTGAAAAAGTTGAACATGCCTAACCAATGATTTTGGTTTGAGTGAAGGGTTCATCTCCTCAACCTTATAATGTGGTAGAAAAAGCTTAGCATGCCTAACCAATTATATTCCTTTGAGTGAGGGGTACATTTTTGTTAAGGCCATGGTAGAGGAGCTCAATGATCAATATCACCAACATCAGCAAAGTTCGACAATCAATGCCACCAACATCAAGGTACTTAAAGGGCTTGATGCTCTTGATCAAATGCCAATCTCATACCCTCACGCATGACAAAATGAAATGGAAACATTGGAAACCCCCAAACCATGAAATCCTGAAAACCATCAAGTGTGTTGAATTTTGAGTGAAATCTAAAATTCTAGTTTCTCCATATGAAATCCAATGAGGTCGAAACCACTCTCAAACATCCCAAGTCATTTCATGGTACATTAAAAATTTAAGTAAAAGGTTGAAAATGAAAGATAAAGGAAATATCACTTTTACTTTAAAAATTTAACATTACCATTGATTGCCAGCATTGGTAAGGTTAAGATGTGTGAGTCAAATTAGAGGAGAGGCATGCTTTTCTTGGAGGGCTTGTTTTTGGAGGGAAACAATGCCAAGTTCCCTCAAAACCGGGTGTTTGTATGACATCTTGTTTGTTGGGGAGAGCTTTTAGGCATTCTAGGGTTGACAACTTGTAATGTCCCAAATGAGATATTTTTTCTAAATTTGCAGAAAATGAACTCAACCCAAATTTCACCATTAAATTATCATTCATTTAACAAAAGATTGCCATGTAAAATATAATAGATAAAGTGCATGCAATTCCATAAAACAATAGGCAGAAAATGATCTCAGCTTTATTATAATATAAACTGGGGTTTACATGCTGATACAATAAAATAGCTGAGATGGAAAACTGGCCTCAAGACTGCTCCCATACTGTGCTAGCCCTCCAAAACTGAACTGAAATATCGTTGTTGAGCTCTCCTGTGAATTCTGGATGAATTCACCAAAGGGAGATGGGTACTCGCCCAATCTCACTGAATCACCCGAGGGTTTCGTCCTGGGGCTGCTGTTGGAGTAGAGAACCGGGTTCTCAACCTCTCATACAAGAAGAAATATCAAATCCAAGTTGTCCTCAAATGGCCTCCTCCCCCTCTTTTATAGATCTGATGGACCCCTCTAGAAGCTCCTATTTTATTATTATTTTAATCATTGAGCACATTTCCCTTAATTAAAATATTCTTTTTAATGTGGGAAAATGGTAAATTGGCCACCATGCTTCCTCAAGCCATTGAAAATCACTTCTAGCCATCCCATCCTGTAGGTCTTCTCGTTCCGGTTCCAACGAGCTATTACACTAAGGTGTTCTACCAAGTATTCCTCCCGAAATGCCACCTTAAGCGTAATTAATGGAGTCAGGCCCATTAATAACTCGGTTTTTTGAAAGTTGTCAGAATGCAACGGAACAAAAGGAAAACTATGCGGATGATGGAATATACCAGGAGGATGCCATCAGACCTCATAAAAACTCCTCAAAACCCCATGAAACACCTCTTGAAGCCCTGGGGCCTACTGATAAAGTAAACCTACACCTATGACCTGTTTACCCCAGCCCTAAAAGTCCATCCTAACCATGCCACGAGGAACACCAGAAAAAGGAACATTACAAGTCCTCTCGCCCCAAGATTGCTTGCCCTCAAGCAATCCAAACCTGTGCGCCAATCTAGTGGCCCAACGCAATTGAGACCCAATGCCCAGATCCCATACGAACCACTGGGTGATGCTCTGCCTCTGTGTCAACCCACCATGAATAGACCCCTCAATGCTCGGATCTCAGACCAATATCTGACTGAACTTGTCATCAACAAATCCTCTTGGATCCCAATGCCACCAAGAACAAGCATCAATGCTCCACAACCCTTGCAGTGTTATAGCTCTAACCATGAATGCTGCCCCACCAACTGTGTACCAACTCATCATCTCTCCAGTCCAACCCTTGACTTAATCCAATGCTAATCCTACTCTCTTGATGCTGGGATGGAATGTTGAAGAGCTGTCGACCTATATCCCATTGCCAACTGGAGCATGTATTCTTTGACAAGTCGGGGGGTCTCTGCTTTACTGCGCCCTTGACTAAGGATATCACAGCATCAATAGGATACCAACTCATGATCTCTTGCCAACCCATCCCGTGGGAAGGATCAGATGCACATGCGCCTATATATGTGATAAGTCCCCTATGCTGCATTATGCCCCACTCATGCAACTCTGCTTGGTCAGTCAACAATATCCATTGAGAAAACCCTGCCTCTCTCCCTGTAATGGGCACAAGTGGCCAACTTGTGCTGCAAGCCCTGTCCATGAAAGACTATTTTGTTGATAAACTTCTTATCCTAGCCAAAGTCTTGCATGAAGGACAAACATTTTAAGCGGCTATGTGAAGTTGTCGTGGGGCCCAAATTGCCACTACACTGATTGTCGTGATAGAAGGCTGAGCCAATCGAGATTTTTGGATTCATGTGGTCGGGTTTTTATTGCGGAGAGCACTGCCAAGATTGCTGGGGCGAATTAAACTTCATGGAAATATAGTTAGTTGAGGCATTCTGGAGCCGCATATCAGAGGGGCAACAATTGTTCATCATCAGGACTACTTGTGTGTGCGTGGTTCCAGTGCCTTCTGTTTGCTTGAGTGGAGGTTGATCGGGAATATCTATGCGTGAATGAGTCAGGCCCATTAATAACTCAGTTTTTTGAAAGTTGTCAGAATGCAACGGAACGAAAGGAAAACTATGTGGATGATGGAATATTCTAGGTAGATGCCATCAGACCTCATAAAAACTCCTCAAACCCCCATGAAACACCTCTTGAAGCCCCTGGGTCTGCTGATGAAGTAAACCTACACTTGTGACCTGTCTGCCTAACCCTAAAAGTCCATCCTAACCATGCCACGAGGAACACCAGAAAAAGGAACATTACACAATTGGAGGTGGACAGGGAATTTGGCTTCAGAACTATAGACCAATTGAAATGGACTAAACACGGTTGATACCTTCACAGTTATTCGGTTAGACCATAGAGTGTACTTAATCTTGCTATCCCAAACCCTTTTGTGTTCCCTAATAGTTCGCCTGATTATCTTTATGAGGTTCTTATTGCTCGACTCAACTTGGCCATTTCCTTGAGGATAATAGTTAGACGAATGCAACAATATTATACAATATTTATTACATAGGGATGTTAAAGGCATGGAGTCAAATGCCTTAGCATTGTTAGTAACAATCTTGGTGGGAACACCAAACTTGGTAATAATTTTGTCCTCAAGGAAGTCCATAACTACCTGATCAGTGGCTTTCTTAGTTGGTATAGCCTCAACCCATTTGGTGAAATAGTCAATAACCGTGAAAATCCACTTATACCAATGGCTCGAGTTATCCTTGAATTCATAAATAAAATCCAAGCCCCATTTCTGGAAGGGTGCATCCATAACAACATTTCTTAAAGGCATGGTAGCGAGTTGTTGTTTTCTAGCGAACAATTGGCATGGTTGACATCTTTTTACAAAGTTCAATGTGTTAGCAAAAATGGTCGGCCAATAGTAGCCAATCCATATGATCTTGTGAGTAGTGGTTTTAGCGGCGTAATGTCCTCCACAAAACCCAACGCGGAATTCTTTTATTAGTTTTTCAGATTCTTCCCTACTAACACATCGGAGGATTACTCCATCAAGGCTCATCCAACCAAGGCCATCTTGGGTCAAACATAACTTATATGTCTTGAATCTTAGAGCTCTCCTTTTGTGATCAGTAAGGTGACGGGGGGCCGACAGATTGCGCAAGTAGTAAATGATGTCCCTATACCAATCTTCACCTTCAAGTTCAAAGGAAGTGGCACATACGTGCTCTGTTTCCCCTTCTTTAATGGCTTTGTTATTATCAACATCTCAGCCAAGCCTTGACCTTTGATGATTTTCTTGGGATGAATACCAAGGTCATATTCTTGGATTTTGGTCACCCATTTCCCTCTAGACCTAAGGTAGTTAGTTTGTAATAACACATCTCTTACAACAGGGTAAGGGACATATGCACATAACTTCTTGTATCCCACATATGCTCTAAAATACTTTAGAGACTTGGCAAGGGCATAAGATTGTTTTTCAGGGATTGTGTATCTTGTCTCAGCATCTTGAAGTGGTTTACTCATAAATGCCATGGGTCTTTCTCTCCCTTCATCATCCTTTTGCATGAGTATGCCAGCAATAGTGTCTTCAGAGGTGAATGAATAAATAATGAAATCCTTGGCATAATCAGGACTGGCAAGGATAGGGGAAGAGGCGATTCTTTCTTTAATTTCTTCGAATGCACTATTCTTCGCATGATCCCATATGTAGGGAGTGCCTTTTTTAAGAGGTCATTCATGGGTTTCACGATCTCAGCGAAGTTGGGTATGAATCTTCTTACAGAATTGATTTTTCCGAAGAAAGATCTAAGGGCAACTTGGTCCTTTGGGGGAGGGATATCTTTGATTACTTGGATTCGTTCAGGGTCGATGCTAATCCCGTCCTTAGACACCACATGCCCAAGCAATTTACCTTTGTCGACATGAAAGATAGATTTTTTTGGATTGAGGGATATGTTGTATTGTCTACATTTCTCAAATACCTTACTCAAGTGTTTGCAATGGTCTTTTCTTTCTTTGGAAGCAACAGTGGGATCATCTTCGTATATCTCCATGATTTTCCCAATGAGGTCCCTAAAAGCAAATTCCATGGCCCTTTGAAAAGTAGACCCAACATTGAGTAAACCGAAACGTATCCTAAGGTACATGTAAGTTCCCCATGGTGTGGTGAAGGCGGTTTTCATACGATCTTCCTCTTTTATAATGACTTGATTGTATCTAGAAAACCCGTCCAAAAATTACATCATTTGTGACCTGGTTATCCTTTGCAATAGATTTTCCATGTTGGGTAACGGGTAATTATCTTTTAGGCACCCTTGGTTAAGATTCCTAAAATCAATGCACATTCTAATGTTCCTAGTCTTTTTGCGAGTGATCACAAGGTTGGAAATCTAGGGCAAATGTCATATAGGAGTTATAATTCTAGCATCAACCATTTTCTGGAGCTCTTCCTTAACTAAGGGGGCAAGCTTGGGGTTTATTCGTCTCAACTTTTGCTTAACGGGTTTTACCCCCTCCTTGAGAGGGATGGTATGTTGAATAACCTCGGGGCTATAGGCCTTGAGATCATCATAGGGCCAAGTGAACACATCCTTGAACTCTCTAAGCAATTCCTCGAGCTCATCCCTTTCTTCTCTAGACAAAATTTTCCAATCTTCATTATTTGAAGAGAAGATTTGGATCCAAGGTTTAGGTCCACTGTATCAGGTGAATCATGACTATCATGCTTCGTTATGCTATGATCATCCCTATTAAAGTGTTGTTCATTGGTTGTCTTTTTTCTCTTGAGGGGTTCTTCATGATTTAAAGGAAGTTATCTATGTCTTGTCATATTAAAAAACGGGCCAATGGTCTTCATAATTAGGAATCAAAGGTCTATAGATGGTATCGACCATACATCTCCCTAGTTTTAAAGTGTCATTGTCAAGTATGGAAGAGGTAGATGCTGCCACAAGTAGGGTATCAGCCAGCTCGTTCAAGCATCGGTCAACAACTAGGAAGGAAACTTCTTCAAAACCCTTTATCATGTGAACAACCCTTTCCCTATATGGTGTGAGACTTTGATGGTTGGTGTTAAAGGTCCCTCTTATTTGTGAAACAACCAAGTCAGAGTCACCTATGATTAGTAGTCATTGGATCTTCTTTGCTTGGAAAACTTCAAGACCTGATAACAAAGCTTCGTATTCAGCTACGTTGTTGGTACATACAAATTGGAGTCTCAGGGAAAACATCCAATATTCCTCAGAAGGGGAGAGAGTGACAATACCAATCCCAATCCCTACTTTAGAACAAGCTCCATCGAAATGCATGACCCAAATTCCTTGTTTGGGTAAAGTTTTAACATGTTCGTTCTTCAAAATCCTCCATTCCCCAAGCTCATTGTTTTCTTCCTTTAGGTTTTCATCGTGGTTTTGTGAAGAAGCTATCATGGGGGAAAAAAATTCATGCCTAGGAATGGATGCATGAGTTTTTACTCAACAGGAGGTATATGGTGGATTTATCCTCACTAATGGACATGTTCAACTCCTCGACTAATTGTTTGTTGACAGTCACCCCCCATGTAGGATTCATCTCTACTATGACTATGTTCATGGTAAATTCCTTTTCAGGATAAGTATGAAAGAAAACTTTTTCTCCTACTACCATCCCATGCACCTTGAACTCGTCATAGTTGAAGATCAGTCTATTGGTGCATTCCCTAGAAATCTTGAGTCCAAGCCTCCTCATTACACTCAAAGACATGATGTGAATTGGGCTTCTAGAATTCAAAATGCAATTTCTTAAGGTGTGGCCATTGATCCCTAAGGCAATATAGAAAGGGTCATCCATGTTCAAAGTCAATGTTAGGGGAAGGTTCAATGTAGCTAAGTTAGGAGGCTTGCCTTTGTAGCCTTTCCTTCTTTTCTTATTGGTCTCAGGCAACGTCTTGTTTTCATGAAGAGATGGCTCCTCTCTACTTGTGGGAGTGTCAGGATCATCATCTTGCACTATGTTAATGGAGGCTTGCTTCATGGCTTGGTCGAGGTCAAAGGTGATGTCTTGAGCTTGGAGGAGATTAGTAGGGTTCTTGTTTCTAACATCGAAGGCCAACTTCCTTGTGAAAGCATTGAAATATGCAACGAAGGTCACGTCCTTTGGGGGGTTAGCTCTTGGGGAATAGAATGGATTATCATGTTAAACCTTTGGTTAAACTCGGTAATGGATTCATTATCACCTTTTTTGCTAGACATGAGACCTTTGTATAATTCGACTACATCTCTTTTATGGAACCAACTCTTTTCAAATGTCTTAAGAAAATCCCCAGGAAGAGATGGAGGATGGGGGTAATGATAAATACCATACTCGGGCATCCCCCACTAAGGTCATGGCAAAGGAGATCATTCGGTTGAATTCATTGTATGTCTCACCACATGTTTGATATTCAAAATTTAAGAGATGGTCTTGGGGATCCTCCTTCCTAGTGAATTTCGGCCTATCAGGATCTTTAGGAAGGGAACTAAAAAGGGCCTCATTCATAATGGAAAGGTTCAAAGGAGCGAAAAATTCATGTTTTTGCTTCATTTTATTGATCCTCTTGTCAAAGAATGGAGTGTGGGGTTCTTCATCCTTTCTTCGATGACAGGTCACCGTTTCGGGGTTCTCCATTCTAAGAAGGATGCTGTGGAGTCGCTAGAGGAATAATTGAAATGTCGTCTATGGATCAATTCCTCAATGATTCACTAGGGAGGCAGACTTGCTTCCTCCCTGACAACGACATCAAAATGTTACCACTCAAACTAGTAAGGGTCCTAGGAGTGGATCCTAAAGGGCAACTACTAGGTCAAGGGCAACAATGGAGCTATAGCCCACTGTCACCTCAACTAAGGCTCCTTGCTCTTTACGTATTTTCACCAATGGTAGGAGACCCGATATAAAGATGAATTACTAGATGAGTAAGTAAATGAGAGGATGAGTGATTCCTAAGGCCTATTCACAAGAGAGACTCAATTGTCTGGTTTTCTTGCTTGGGAAGCAAAGTGATGGGCTCTCTAGGAAGGGCTAAAAGGAATCTCGAGGCAAGGGTTTGGGAGTATATCTTGTGAAGATGATTCCTAGGCCTAGAAATCCTTATGGAGAATTTGTCTTCGTATGATCTTTGTGGGATTGAAATTTTTAGGTTGCGGGACCACACAAGACCAAGTGGACCCAAAATTAGGTCAAGGAAGTGGAATTGATCACTTAAGAAGGGGCTTGACCTAATTTTGGAAGAGAAGAGGATCAATGGACAAATATTTTTGGAATAAAATGCAATGATCCAAGTGAGGTCACTAGCCAAGGGAAACCTAGGGCAAGAAACAAACCTTGAGCTAGGGCTTCCAATATCTCGAGATCCCTCTGTTGGAATTTCGTGAAATTTGGAAGGCCTCTAGAGGAAACCCCAATGCAACAACTGGTAAGAGATCGAAGTCTTTTGATGGCTAGAGCGTGAGATAATTGATGCACTAGATGACCTATGGATGCTAGGCCTAGAAAAAGGAGAGGTGAGAGAAAAAAGCTTTGAAAGTGTTGGAAAATCAGATAGGTAATAAAGATTTTCTCGATCTTGATAATTACTTGTGATGTTTCTTATTATTACAATTCTTTATAACTTGTTTCTTTAGTTCATCAAGCAATTACCAAAAGCAGCGACACATAAAACAATGAACACAAGATGTAGGCACATGCCAGAGCAAAACCCCCCTCGAGGGGAAAACCCAGTCAAAGTAATTCTTCCTTTCAATAGTATTCTTTGAGACTCTTCACCCTAGACCTTGACCAAACCTTCCCTCCACACCAAGTCAGCCTCCAGAAGATTGACCTCTTCCCAACAACTTCGACTATGCAGCAACTTGCAACAGCCAGCAGCTTCCGACAACAGTCCAACTTGGAAGACTTCATTCTCCCAATCCAAAGCACGAAACAGAGTGAGACCACCACCAAAATTTCGATTTTTCTCTTCTCCTTAGACTCCCCCAAACTCGCATTCACTTTGGCTTCCCGACAACAAACTTCCCAGCTATCCACTTCGCACTTCTGCCCAACAACAGGATTTTCGCACTTCTGCCCAGTAGATGAGAAGATGAGAAGTGATGCTCCAAATGAATTCGTAGTCCTTCCTTTTATAGGCTTCTTGTGGGGTAGAATGGGTCCTTAGGCCAACTTGATCTTCTCTTAGGCCGACATGGTGTGGAGGTTCCATAATTCATATTTTACTCAATACTAAACCGTTTTACATGATTCAAAAGCCCAAGAAGGGTCTCTTTAAATGTACAATAATTCTATAGACTCAGAATAAATCCTAGAAGTCCTCAATGGGGACTTTGACCTAAAACATGGTGACCCAAGCATGAAACCCATGCTTTAATAAGTCATAATAATAATAATAAAAATTCTTTTCTTTATTCTTTTGACAAGTACATTACATAATGACTCAAGTACATTATTGAAGATTGAACATAGTTACTTTTTCCAACAGAAAATGATCGCCTTTGGTGGATTAGTGCCTTGTCCTTTGGGAGAGATGGAGACAAGGAGACTTTATTGTTCAGAAAGAATTCACCCAATCAAGGAGGTCTTCAAGCAACTTCGCATGGCATTAGGGCATGAGAACAACTACTTCAAGGACTTTATACTTTGATTTGCAATAATTTATGACTTATCGAGATGTATTTAGCATAAATTATCTCTAGAAACATTCACCCATTCATACATGGCCCATGACATGATGCAACACTATAAAATATCAAAATTTCCACCCATTCATATAAGAAAGCAGTAAATTCCCTACTTGTATAGCGAAGATCCCAACAACATTCATGTGAGAAAGTAAATAACAAAAATAAGCATGAAAAGAGCACTTACATGTACAAAAGAGTATATCCAATCATCATATTATGCCAATAATGAAGCTCCAAGATAAGAGAGATGGATCCAAACATCAAAAATTAATCCATATCCTTAAAACTCGTCCTCCTAAAGGGATAGAGAAAATCTCACAAGAGCTAATAACCCAATCCAAGTGATGATGATGAAAATGAATCACTGCACTTGTATTTATACAATCTCTAATGAATTCGAATGGCCTAATTTGGACTAATAATGCCCCCAAAATAAAATAATGTGCATAATAACAATACTTTTGGTGACAAGCCCACTAAATAGCTCAATAACATAAAGATAAGTCTCTCAAGAGGGCATAATGATCAACATAATGAATCGTTGGGCCTTTGAAGAGGCCTAATGAAATCCAAGGGGTGCCATGATGTGAAAATGGGCTCCCAACATAGTAGACAAGAGGTTCGCCCTTTGCTTTCCAAGAAAGAACCTGTGGTGCTCCCAAGTGGGTGTGGGGGCACAAGGACATCCTCATGGGTCTCCAAGTGGATCGAAAATGCCTGTAGACCATTTGTTCAAGGTCATGCTTGATTAAATAAATGCAGATTAGATTGGTCAGCCAAATTTTGTTCAAGGTTCACTGAACTATAGATTGGCTAACCTAGTACTGTAATAATCAGTTAGTTGAAAGACTGTGTGATGGACTTGTCAACTACCCTATAGGCAGTATACATTTTTTCAAGCTCAAATCAGTTAAAGTCCAACAATCATCATCATTCTTCAGCAATCTATCAAATTTATGTAATCCAAATTCTGCTGCCATGTGGGCCTTGATGTAAAAATGATTCTATTATGTTTATAAAACCATGTAAAACATCTAGGTAAGCCTAAGATTTTTACCAAAGAGTTTCACTCTAGGGTTTTTTTTTCTACACCAATTATCTGTGTTTTTAAACATTTATAATTGGTAGAGTTTTTCCCCAAGCAATGCCCCAAAGCTAGAGTGGGTCTTGAAGGTAAGGTCTGAGGTGAGTCCTAGTCTATTGAGTCTATGTAATTTGTCATACTAGATCATTTGTAAAGTGTCGCAGAATTTGGTTCAGTCTAGAAGTCATGTTTTTATTGTCAAATTTCCCCTTTTGTATGGGATTTTCTATGTAATATTTGATGTAAAGATGTAAAAGTGTTGTTGATAGGAGTTCTAGGGGGCTATAAGTACTTAATTTTATACCTCAACTCCTAAACTTTCTATCTAGACACACTTTGAGGGTGGAAAAGTATGTCTAATCCCCTCTAGAGTCATTATTATTATTTTTCTAGCCAAAAATGGCGAAATTAGTCAAAAAATAAAAATGAGAGAAAATAAAATTTTCTCCAAATGGAAAAATAATTAAAAGGGGAATGTGCACTTTCCAAAAATGGGATCAAAATGAAAGATGAGAAAGGTCTCATTTCCAAGGTAGAAAAGACCCACAAAAAATTTGTTGGGCCAGAAGGAAAATATTTTCTCAAGGGAAATCAAATTTTTTGGTCAAGTGGTTATTTTGAATGAGGGAATTCCAAGAAAATTATTTTTGAAGATTTTCCAATGGTCCAAAACCACCTAGAAGTCAAAGATTGGTCCATCTAGTACATCAATCAAGCAAGTCAAATTTTTACTTTTTATTATTTATTTATTTTTTATTTTTTTCTAGAGATTTGTGCAACAGTGATCTAGGGTTCAATTTTTTTTGACAAGGATCAAGCCATGGATCAAGTCCAACTAGTTGTTTTTTCCACTTGGAGGCTCTCATGCTCTCATTTTTCTATATAAGGAATCTAAGCTCCTCATTATATCATATCATGTAATCTTGAGCTCTTGGTCAAGTGAAGCTCTGCTATCATTGTAATATTTTTCTGAGCATATAATAAAAGTCTTTGGGGCAAAATTATGGTGTTATTCTTCAGTGATATGGTATAATCTCTTTGATCTCTTGTGTTTAATGTTCTACTAGTGCTTCATATTGTTATTTCCATTAGCTCTTGAAGATTCATTGGTGTATAGTTACCTTGCATCATTGTTTAGATTTGGAGAAACACACTAGGTGGAGCAGATCTATTGGTTTTCGGTTAAACCCTTAGACTCCTCTATCACTGTGCTATCCAAATCTCTGTGGATCTAACAATTATCTTTCAAGTGTGTAGAAATTATTTTTGTTGATCAAATCTTGGATACTTGGGGACATTCTCGGTTGAATTAACCAACTATTCAAGCATAGAAGCTGAAGAACCCATAGTGGGTCACTTGAAGACTTATCATTTGAATAAGAGAAGGGGTTTTCCTTACCATTTGCTCTAGATCTAAATTTAAAATATTCTCAAATTCTTTTTCAAAATTATTTTAGAGCTTTGATGAATAGATTTGCTACTTAAAGAGCTTGTATTATTAAATTTGTGAATAGATCTTGTGTATATATTTCCATCTATTTGTATATATTCTTGTTGGGTTTTTCTTGAGTTTCGATTGCAGATCTGAAGGAAGGCATCAATTTGGGCTTGGATCTATTTATATATATTGTTTGCAGGCTTGATCCCATCAAGATTTTGAAGAATATCAATTTCGGAAGCTAGGATTAGCCTCTTAGCCTAGATAACTAGGGCTTTGGAGGTCAACAATTTATTTTTAAGGGATGTCTAGCCTTTTCTGGAAGGCCGCAAGGGTTTTGAGGGCTTCTTTTGCCTCAAGACCGAATTTCTCAAGGGATTTTGCCTCTTCAATTTTTTTGCAAATTTTTTAAGGGCTTCCCTTGGGGTTTTTGCTTTCTATTTGCTTCATATCTGATTTTTTTGGCTAGCCGCTAGCCTAGAGGGGTTTGGGTATCAATTTTGTGGCTCATAAATTTTTTAAAGGCTCTTTCTTGTAGGCTATAGGCATCATAGACCTTTTTTCTCTAGGCTGCAAGCCTTAAGGCTTTTAATTTATTTATTTTTAATTTAATTTTTATGCTAACCCTTGTGTCTTTTGTAGGTCTCTTAACAAATTTTGAAGATGGTTTCTTCATAGATTTGTGGCATAAAAATCGATTTCAAAGGCTTGAATTACTTTTCAATTTTTTTGAGGAAGCCACATACATTTTTTGGCCTATTTCCTCTAGGCCAATGACTCTTTTCCTTGACTGAAGCAAGGGTTTCATAGTATTGAAGGAGCTAAAAATATTTTGAAGAAAATTTGAGCCTTGATCTTAAGAAAATCACCATAATAATTTTAATAAAATTTAAATAAATTTTATGATCATTTTTTGGGTTGGCCAAGAGGTTTAGAGGCCTTCCTCCTCAAGGTGTGAGCTTATTTGATGACTGGTGGTTCCATTTATTGAAGTCCTAGAGCCCTTGAGGGTTTGGACCGGTTATTTGAGGCATTTGCAATCATCTTTGGTGATTGGTCTGATTCACTTTTGTAGCTTGAGGAGGTTGTTTTTAAGGTGATTCATCATTTTAAGCATCTTTGAGTTTGGAGAGTCATTTCCCTTTGTCTCGAGGACTTCTCTCTTTTATCATAATAATAATAAAATCTTGTTCTTAAGGGAGCTTGGGATCTCTATCCCATGGTATCCCACCTCCTTGTTTGAGGGAGGCCTCATCTTTCTCTTTTCACTCAGATCTATATTACAGACTTGTTTTTCTTGCATTGTTAGTTTAGATCTCATCTCATAGTTACATTCATTAGCTACTTGATCTATTGCATTTGGAATTGTTCTTGTCTTTGGTTTCATTTGCAAGTTAAAGATTTTAAGTAGTCTCTTTCTAATCTTGTTAGCAATCTCATTTGCCATCATTCACATATGCTTTCATTGTAAAACATTACTTTTTCCATTGTCTAATATAAGTAAAGTCATCTTAAGCAATATTGTTTGTCAAAGGCATTGTGAGATATTGCTCTAATTCTCTAATCTAATTGCATCTCTATTGTTTCATTGAGTAACTTGTTTCATTGATCATCATTGTTGTAAGCTAATCAACTTGTGCTCATAAGTGAATCTTGGTTATAAGTGAATTGGCTCTCTTTTCTATTGAAGCATCATTGTAATTAAATCTCATTGGAACATTTGCATTTGCATCCTAGATCTAATTTGCATTTTAAAATTTACCTCCAAGAATAAGCTTGGTTGATAGGGAGATGGGACAACTTTCTTCATTTCCAATCTGAAAAACTTGACCCTTAGGCAACGGTTCAAACAGGTGACCTTGCAGTTCTCTTGTGGGCAATCCCTTGTAGGAATGGAGGCACTTGGGTTGTTAGAAGTCTTGGGTAGGTATCGTTAATGAGGCCTTAGCCTCCTTCCCCGACACTTCTTTCTAAAACTTTGTTCCAAGGCTTGTTTCCAAATAATTGAGGAAAAGGCTTTCACCTTAGAATAGGCATATAATTAAAATCAACTAAGATCTTGCATCTTCATTTTGCATTTCAATTGATTATCTATAATTAGAATCACAAGCTCAATTTGATTACTTGTGAATCTTCCACTGTTGTGCTTGTCATTTTAAAGGCTTATTGAATATCATTTTACTTGAAGTACACATTTTATTTACATCTACAAGTCTATTTCTTATTGCTCATATATCCAGTTATTGTAATCTTTTGATCTCTCATTCTAACTTTGTCTTGCAACATTACTTCTCTTGTAATTTGAAATATAGTTATTTTGTGCAAGTACTTTAATTTGTATTTGAGCATTGTCATTAAGGCACTAGTCTCATCACTGTTTATCTTGTTAAGTGTCGTATCAATTTAATCAACTCTATCTGTAATAACTTATATTGCTCAATAATAATAAGTTTACTTGCCAATTAACTTTAATCAAGTTGCCTAGAGGAGTCATTGCCTTGTTCTTAGTCTCCTAGAACTTGTTCCAACAAGTTTTCCTCTTTCATCCATCTTTAGGGACTACCCCCCATAGCTTGTCTAGGAGTGAGCATAAACGAAGTGAGTAGGGAATAAGTGACAACCCCTACTCTGAGCATTGTGCCTTAGGTGTACATTTTGGCAACAACAGGGCTATCTTCAGTGCAGGAAGCAATTTAGTGTAGGAAATAGTGCTGGTCATAGTGAAGGATACAGATGGTGAAGACCTCAAGTACAAGATCATAGACTGTTAGGAGGCAGATTTGGACCCTAATTCAAGAAGTTGCAAGATGAGCAAACTTAGTGATAGGAGGGATGATTGAGGAAGCTACAACAATTGTAGGTAGCTGATGTAAGGGAAGTATTAGTACTTCTGACACAAGCTGAGGCTTGTTGATGAACTCTCCTTGTTTTGAGAGGAAGTGAGCATGGATTTCTCCTCTCAGGTTGAGAGGGAGTAAGGTTGAACACTCGTTCTCCTTGTGTCATGTATTAGGCCAGGACTAATCATCGCAAGTCTAGTGCATGCATCACAGATTAGGAGAATGATGGATTGAATAACCATGGCTCTCCTTGTGTCAAGTACTGTGACGGATCAGCATTGATATCCTAAGTCAAGTACATGGACATGGATAAGGAGAATGGTGGATTGGATAAGCGTCTTGGTGAAACATTCTTGAGTCATGTACTGTGATGGATTAGGATGGAAATCCTAAGTCAATTACAGAGACTTGGATAAAGAATGGTCTAGTGGAGGACATACACCAGGTATCCTAGGTGGAGTATGTACCTTAATGAGGTGGTGTGGTGTCTCATGAAATGCTTCCCAGCATTGTGCTTGATCTAGTGGAGAGATAGAGTGTACTTGTCAAGGCCTTCATAATGTGACAATGTTGGCTATGATGATACTATCATCATTAATGCTTATCAATTTGGATCCCTTCTTATGAAAATATTTCTACTTGAGATAGACCTGTTGAGTCCTTATGAATACCTCCCTAGTTAAGAGGGAGCGTTGGAAAAGTAACTAGTGTCTGTCTTCATAATGGAAAATTATTATTAATTTGTTTATCATTATTTTCTTTTGTTGATTAAGCATGTTCTTCATGCTTTAGAAGTCAAAGAGTCAAAGAAATTTGTAAAAGAGTCATGTCAAATTTGACATTTGTAAAGAAAGAAAGGAATTTTATTCTTGTAAAATTTGTTAGTCAAACCTCCAAGTCGACCCTATCTTTGTAAATTTGGCCTCTGTGGCATCTTTTCACCATCCTAGATAGCTATATAAAGAAGTAACTTCGACCTCCAAGCAAGAGAAGATCTAATAACCAAGTGCAAGTTCTGTGATTGAGAAAGAGAAAAATGACAAGACCAAAGTCGAGAAAAGATAGAAGTCAAACAAAAGAAGGAAGACCATATTCTGAAGCATATCTTTCACACATGCAAGATCTCTGCGATTCTGTGATAGAGCCGAAAATCTGAGACATTTTGCAATCTGTGACAGGACCGAAAGTTCTCTGAAGTTGATAACAGGGCCAAGGTTTGAATTTTGCAGCTGGATCGAAGTTTGAAGAAGCTTGACTATATTTGACTTTGACTTGGGAGGAGGGCTGACTTGGAGAAAGTCTTTGGTCTTGGGTTGGATATCTCATTTTGATCTGATTCTATAAGAAGATGATTGTTCGGGTTTTCTCCAATTGTGGGATTTTGCCTTGGCTTGAAACCTATATTTGATGTTCTTTGTGATCTTCATGTTTTGGTAATTGCTTGATGAAGAAGAAAAACTAAATAATAAAAAAAAAACAACAAATATCACAAGTAATTATCAACTAAGGAGAATCAATTCTAATCTACAAACACATTGATTTTCCAACAAGACCTTGTTTGTGGCCAGGGAGATGTACCTTATGCATATGATTGGTTGGGCCTCATTGATTGATCCCATTTGTCAATTGGGCACTAACCTAGATGCCATTGGGTTTTCGGCTTATGGAATGTGTTGGATGCTATTTATCTTTCCTTATGATGAGACTTCTAATCTCTCCTTGGGTAGTTGCTAAGAGACTTATGGATTGGTTGGGGATATTGGTCTTGATAGAGGGAGAGACTTGTACCTCTAATCAGTGTGGAAAATGCCGCGATAAAATCGATGAAGTCCAATTTTTTGAGCTAGCTGATTTTATCAGCGGATTTTTTGGCCACTTTTTGGAAAATGAAAAAATCGGGATTTTACTGAAAAAGTCGGGATAAATTGAGTTTGTCCAAAAAATCACGAGTGAGGTAGTTTCTTTAACGGCTTTTAAATTTCTTTTTTGAAAAAATCTTGATTTTATCAAAAAATTCTGAATAAAATCGGGAGTTTTTTCCAAAAAATCGCGAGTGAGGTAGTGTCTTTAACGATATATATATATATATATATATATATATATATATATATTTTAAATGAATATCTTTGTATTTTTTAATTTGGCTGACTTTCTGCCGACTTTTTCAAGAACCTCCCTACTTTAACGACTTCTTCAATTTATGGACCCTTGCCGATTTAATCCCAACTTCAACTTTTTCTACATTGCCTCTAATCTCTCCCTTAGGTGTTTACTGGGAGACCTATGGTTTGGTCAGGGAGATTGATCTTGAGAGAGAATGAAAAGTACCTCCCTGGCTAAGAGGGAGTGTTGAAAATATGGTAGCCATGGTTGGTATTTTCATCATGTGAAGAAATAGAAAATTTGAATTAATTTTATTCCTCCTAAATTGCTCAAGTCAACCTCCTATTGTTCAAGTCAGTTGGGCCCCTTGGAGGAACCCATTTGACCCCCTTCAAAGACTATATAAAGGAGACCTCTCCTCCGCATTAGACACATCGACTTGGGTCTTGATTATCTCTGTTCCAACAAAGGAAGAAGAAGAAACAGAGTTCGAGAGGCTTGGCAGCTCTTGTTTCTGGTTGGATGTTATCTTGATGTCTTGTTTTTGGATGTATTGATGAACTTTAAACTGTCTCTCTCTCTCCCCCATAAGGAAAGATTTCTGGGTTTTTCCCTTGTGGGTTTTGCCTTGGCCTCAGGTCTAAATTAATTGTATCTCTTGTCTCATGCGTATCTTTACTGCTCTTTTATGTTTAATGGTTGAAATTTTCTTTTGTATAACTATTTAATGATATTGAATGCTATATGGATATTATTAATGCATATTAATCATTGGAAGTAATTATTTGTTGAAGAAAATTGTTCTAGCTTGTTTTCCCTAGAAAATCAACAGAAAGAAGGGTAACATAGCCTTGTAATGATCCTACCATATCTAAGCAAGGTAAGTTGTTTACAAGTCATAAGCTAGAAAGACATTTGAAGATAATGCTTGTGTAAATTACATTGATGCCTTATTTGGCCCATATTGATACTCTTATGGTTTGTGGACCTATGATGTTGAACTCACTTTATTCTATGAGTTTTGCTGGATCTTTCTCTCAAGTACAACTTCCATCCCTTGAGGGATTGTGTGATGCTTCTCCAACACTTCAAAGAGGAAATCCAACCCCCCTTGATGACTCCATTGGGCACTTTGGCCTAGAACACTGGCCACTTATTGAGAAGCATTGAGCTTGGATGCCATCAACATAGTTGATGACACTCTTCCTCCAGAGTGTAATGTTCCAAACTAGGGAAAATAGTGCTATGCAAAGCGGACAATAAAAATAACACCATAAAATTAAATTAGACCATCAGACCAAAAAATTGGCAACCAAACTGTGCTGTCTACTCATTTTACTAAATGGGAAGAGGTGTACAACAAGGTGCTGGAATGTGTGCACCTGGGCTTGCTTTAGGCAAGCTAGCAAAAGCCCAAAATGAATAATGGAACACCATCCTCAAATCTGCTGGTAATCTGGCGCAAGAGCTGCATTGTCACTACCTAGAAAGGTGTTGCTCCCTGAAATGATTTGCTGTTAGAGCCTTCCCTATTGCTAAAAAATTATGGGAAATGAATCCCAACCTCTATGCAAGAAACCCAAAATAACCCACGAAGGAATTGGCTAAATGTTGACCTGGAAATTTTGGCCCAAATTTCCCTTATCTCCTCTAGCTGCTGGTTGAGTTGGGACCCCTATTTGACCCCTCCAGAGTTGCAGGGGAGCGCTCCCCCCCCTTCGAACCTGCTCCCAATCCGCGATCCCGATAAAAAAATTTGCGCTCCCTGCCAAAATCGGGAGCGATATCGGGAGCGTCGCTCCCGGAGCGAAAATTACAGCTCGGGAGCAATCAGGGGGTGATCGCTCCCGAGCGTTAAATTTTCGCTCCGGGAGCGATTCGACCAACACCGGGAGCGATCCGGGCGGAAAAAAATCGCGGACGCGAAAAAAATCAATTTTTTTAAAAAAATTATGTTTTAAAAACACAATGGGGCAAAAAATTTTTTATTATCACTTGAATGAGTTGAGTAGAAGTTGGAGAGCAAGAGCAAAGGAGCGAGGAGAAGCGAGGAGCACGCGCCGAGGAGCAAGGAGCAAGCCTGCAAAGAGGTTAGTAACTTAGTAATTTAGTTAGTTTAGTTAGTTTAATTTAGTTAGGTAGTAATTTAGTTAGTTTAATTTAGTTTATTAACTTTATTTAGTTAAAAATCATGAATCTAAATTAAATTAATTAATCTAAAATTCTAAATAAATCAAATTAATTTGCAGATTCAAAAGCCTACAAATATCAAACATCACGGACTTGGCTATATTTCTTGGCATTTTCCTCTTCTTGGTCCCTTTTATGGTTATTATGGTGCTGGAGAGTAGGAAACGGAGGGGCCAAAATGAAGAAGCTGGAGAAAGTGGATTTGATGAAAACCCCGGTGAGGAGGAGCTGGAGGAGGGTGAACATGACTCTCAAAAAACTAAACAAGACCAAACCCCATTGTGAAACTATGTTAACAGGCCTGAAGCAGGGAGAGGGGGTGGAACCACTAAATTTCATTGCCCCCATTGCAACAATGATTACACAAGTTCATACACTCGTGCCAGAAAACACCTCTGCAGGAAAAGGCCATGGGATGGAGACAAACAAATAGGAATCAAAACTTGTCCAGCGGTGTCAACAACGGATAGAGCCAAATACATAAGGGAAGAGGAGGAAGCCCAATACAAATCAAAAAAATCAAGGGGTTTCTTTGAACCAACCTCACAATCACAAGCACAAAGAACTCCTTCAGCATCCTCCCAGGGCATTGGATATGGAGGCACAGGGTCATTAGCTTTAAGGCATAGAACCATATCAGATTTCCTTGATGAGGGGTGTAGGAATGATGTGGATTCAAAGGTTTACAAGTTTCTCTATGCATGTGGGATACCATTCAATGTTCTTCGCTCACCTTATTGGCATGAAATGGTTTCTGCCATAAATGATGCCCCTAAAGGATACAAGAGCCCTGGGTATGACAAGGCAACAACCGTTGGATTTCATCATGAAAAAGCAAAAATATCACATTCTTTGAATAGAATGACAAGTTCTTGGACTGACCATGGGGTGTCTATTGTATCTGATGGATGGACAAATGTAAAAGGCAAGCCATTGATAAGTGTTCTTGCTGTGTCTGTTAGTGGTGCCATCTTTCTAACTGCACATGATTACTCAGACAAGTTCAGGACCACCATCAACATTGTAGAAGCATTACTTGAAACAATTGACCGTATTGGGCCATACAATGTCATCCAAGTCATCACTGATAATGCTCCTAATTGTAAGGCAGCAGGAGCAATTATTGAGGATAAATACCCCAACATATTTTGGTCTGGATGTTTGGTTCACACATTGAACCTTCTGATGCATGATGTTGTCAAGAACAAAAATGCACAATACAAATGGATTGGTGATTTGTACAAGAAAGGCAAACAAATGATAAAATTTATTACAAACCATAGCAATACCCATGGCCTTTTCCGCAATCACTCGAGATTGGAGTTGTTGAAGATTGCGAAGACCAGATTTGGTAGCTATTACCTCACCTTCAGGCGCCTTTTGAAGGTAAAAGAGTCATTGGCTAGCATGGTATCAAGTCCACATTGGCAAGTATTAAAGGAAAGGGCTAGAAATGCAGCTGACAGGCGAGGTTTTGAATTGGTGGAGGCCGCTCTTGATGGTCAGTTTTGGACAAGTGTGAGGCAAGTATTGGATTTCACCAAGCCCATTTATCACATGATTCGGTTTGCAGATACAGATAAACCAGTGATTGGCGAGGTGTATGAGCAGATGGATACCATGTTGGGGCAAATAAAAGATATTGTTCATAACAAAGATCCCGACTTGTACAAACTGATTCACGATTGTTTGTGTGAACGGTGGAATAGACTTAATCTTCCACTACATTGCTTGGCGTATATCCTTATGCCAAAATACTACTCTACATATTGGTTGGGCCAAGCTGCACTAGGGGGTGGGATTAGGACCAAACCCCATTTAGATGCAGAGGTAACTAGTGGATATTTGCAAGCATTAGAAAAGTTGATACCTGACGGGGAGGAATGTGCAGCTGTGTGCCTTGAAATAGACAAATACCTCAGTGGCATTGGTTTGTTTGGTACCTTCCATGCAATGGAAGACAGAGACAGATTTGATGCTCTCACATGGTGGGAAACATATGGCGGCCATGGACTTTTGCCAAAATTGGCAAAAAAGTTTTATCACAGGTTGTACATACTTCTTTTGCAGAGAGGTGTTGGAGCACCTACAGCTTCATACATAATGTGAAAAGAAACAAACTCAATGAAAACCGAGCAGAAAGCTTGGTTTATGTGCACTACAACTTGAGGTTGTTGACTCATTACTGTGATTGGGCTTATGAGGATCCCACATATAAAATTTGGGACAATCACCCAGAGGATGACAATTTGGAGGATGGTATAGTGCATCTTGAAGAACTGGAAGAGGAACTTATAAGGGATGAAGATGAAGCAGCTGCCGCTGCAGCAGCCATGCCCCTCCACCTCCACCATCCAGTAGCAGTGCTCGAGGTCCGAGTCTTGTTCCTTTGCTGTCGCCACCTCCATCTACACCCTCACGTGGAGGGCATGTGCCTTCTAGTTCTGGTCGTCGGTTTGTGCGGGAGACTCCTAGAAGACCACCACGACCTGCTTATACTCCTGGAGACTCTCGTGGCAAGGGCCACATGTAGATTTACAGTTGTAGTTGTCTTTTCTAGTTTCTATTAGTTTTCATAACTGTTGAGTCTTGAGTCCTTGACTCTTGACTCTTGACTCTTTCATATCATAATGATATTTTTTGTAAACAATATATGACTGTGACAATGAAAATTTGAAGTTTGAAGTTGGCAATTATAACTCATTGGTAATGATTGTGAATTATGAATATGATGCTTCGTGAAAGACTAAAGTTGTTTCATTTCATTTCATTATTCATGTTTCATTTTATAACATTTCATTTCATGTTAACAGTTAGAAGTTAGGACTTAGAAATATCTAAGATATTATTTCTTGTAATGGTTAAAGTTTAAACTTAGCTTACAAGTACAACTTTGGTGATCAATGATGATAAATGTTATATATTGAATTTTCAAGTTTGAAAGCTTGAAGTTGAAACTTTAAGATTGAATTTGATGAATCATGATTCACGAGACTCAACATGTTGCAGTTGTAATATGTATTTTACTAACTTGTGGACATGGTTGATGAAGATTATAACTTCTAGATGATTGATGTGATATGGTTCAATGATCAATTTATGTTTTTTTATGTTTTTTATATCTAATTCATCATTCTACATGTTTTTGTTGACATATATGTATCAAAAATTAAAAAATAATATATATATATATATATATATATTTTTTTTTTTTCTAAAAATTGCTCCGGGATTTGCTCCCAAACCGGGAGCTTCTGAAAATGTCGCTCCCGCTCCCGTTTTCGCTCCCGCTCCCCACTTTTGCTCCTGCTCCCAAGTAACATTGGACCCCTCAGATCTGCTCAGAAAATTTTATAAAATTAGGAGTGTGATCCTTGCACAAAACCCGGAAAAACCCAGAAAGGGTTTCCCTTGGTTCCAACCTTAAAAAATTGACCCTTCACAGCTTGGCCCTCCTCCAATTTCAAATTCGTTGTTGCGACTGATCCTATCAATCTATGCTCTCACAACTCCAGAAATCCTCCTCAAATGGCCCTCCAAATGATCTCCCAACACCCTAGCTCCAAACTCCCTCGAATGGTGTTGCCCCAAAGAGTCTCACTCTGATGACTGCGCAGTCATGAGGAGATGACGCAGTCCTGTGTGTGACGAAATTAGAGCTGCGTGTAGGATGACCCTCTTGTATATAGCTGCCCTCTATACTCCTGAAAATGATGAAAGGATGCTCCTATATCCCCAACTTCTCAGAGTACCTCACGCTGTAACTCACCCCTGCTACTAGTACTCGACTTACAACTGTTGGAACTCGTCTCCCTATTGCTGCTACAAACTGAGATGAAGAAGAACTCCCTCCTAGGGCTGGCACTCGAAGTCCACTGAAGCAAGGGTTGAGATCTCCATTCGGAGACACTCATGTGCTAAACAACACAGTAACCCGGCTAAGCAGCTTGAGCAACTAAGATTGAGTTCAATATGTCAAAAGATAAGATGTCCAAATGAGGAGAGCTGCCTTATATAGATTTTGTGGAGCACTTTTCCCTCCATCGTGGGTCCCTCACCTAACCATCGATTTCCCCTCCATGCAAATCGAACTAGGGAATGCGTATTCCCCTACTATGGGTGGCCCCCACTTATACTTAACCACATTGAAATAACTTCTCCTAAGTCTAGCCTCCTAATAAAATCGAATGGGTCCCAATCACTTCCAAAATTGGCCCAAAAATGGAGAAATTAATACTGCTCCAAAATAATTTTGGAAGGGACATGACACAGAGGCAATGTGTATCTTAGAGAGTTGAGGTACCCTAGAGTTGACAGATGCCCCAAGGCTGGCATTGCACATACTTGATGGATGTTGCCCTCTTTTTGAGGAGGTTTGATGATGATGATGACTTGTGACCCCTCTGGAGGGGATGGCAAATTGCTCTGCATGATGATATCATATGCTAGCTACATGATGTGCCCTTCATGAGGGATACATTGATGATGTGGGCTTGTTTGAGAATGACTTGATGAGGGAGCCATTGCTTAATTGGATTCCATTTGATGAGGAGATGTGACCTTTGAGATGAGATGGCTCCCTTGGGACCATCCATTGCACCTTTGACAGAGAAACACACATTCTATAGGATGTTGTCACCCTTGGAGGGATTTCGACTCACCTGTGTGGGCAAATTCTGGTTTGTTTATTTTTTTAATTCATTGAATTAGCTATGTTTGGGAGCAGTGTGTGACCCATCCAAATTGTAATGACAATATTATTTTTAGGGGTTTTAGTCTAAATCAAGAGAAAATCTACTTGGTTGCCCTCATATAAATAGAGGGAAGTCGACTTCTCTTTGAATTATTGCAACACACTTCGAGATCAATGCAGACAATGATCTATTGATGTCTTGGAATTTTATAAATGAGGTTTAGATACCTCTTATAGGCGTTTGGATAACATAGAGTCAAGACAGCTCCTAACCCAGGCTGTGAGACCACTAGGGACTCCCAATCACTTCCTGTGTGACCATAGGTGGTTCACTAAGGGTTTATAATCATAACCTAGTGGGACCACAAGGCTCCCCTTAAAGTGCCATGTCATGAAGACAAAATTAGCTCAGCATAAAACTATCATCCCTCCTTAAGCTTGAATTTTGGACACAGAAGAAAAGGTGGTAAAATAAGACAACCCCTGAGATCACATCTCATTTACTAATGGTGTCGACAAATAAGCATCCAATATTTGACCAAGTAAATATTACATCTCAACATGCCCCCTTTTTTGTCCAATGAAAAAATTGCCATTTCTATTCAGAGATTGAATGGAAATTACTCTTTTTATGTGCATTCTGTGCTGAGAAATTTAATATTACATGGTAATGTACATTTTATTTGTCTTATTGAAAAATCGTCCTTGATCCTATCTCCACCACACCTTTTTAGGCTCATGCTACCCACCTGGCAAAGGTTACACAGTGAATTCAGAAACAGATGGAATCCCAAGCTTGTGCCTGAGCAATCAAAGCACAGCAGTTACTGATAATGTGCAAAATCGGTGATGTAAATCCAATGAAATTGGGAATGAACATGACATATGATGTCATAATGGGGTTGATATATGTATGTATATGCTGCTGTGATCAATAATTTTTTTTTGCCTAAAAGTTAATTTTATATCAATTCAGGTTCTAAATCTGGAGGCTATGGACAACAGCAGACACTGGCAAATAGTAGGGTGCAGTGCTTACACTGGTGAAGGATTGCTAGCAGGTTTTGATTGGCTTGTTGGTGACATAGCTTCACGCATATATCTCCTTGAGTAATGTATTGTATTTTTATGGAGTTATAATTCAAATAATTTTTGGATCCCTGAAGATAAGATGATATATGTAAATATTTAATTTGTACTGCAATCCATCTTTCTTGTTTAAGTCAGTGAAAAGAAGAATACCTTCTTTTCTGTTCTTGCTTGATTCTTAAGATGTCAGTCATTATTTGTGGATTAGGTTCAAATTGCAAAATACTGTACATATTTATATGATTTCCTGCTTCTTTGGAGGCATAAGGGTTCTTAGTTGGGGTTTCCTTTAATTTCATTAAAGTGGATTTCTTGATGGTGGGTAGAAGATTGGGACTGTATCCTGGACGAGAATTATGCAAATGGACCTGGTGCTAATTTGAATTTCTTATTGTCTTTATCTTGGTGGTCTGTCAGACTGTTCAATGGCAAGCTTAGCTATTAATTGTTTTGATATGACACTATCATGAGAGGGCCTATCTTCTGTGGAAAATGCTTACACTGTGCTTGCCATTATCCAAGTTCTGTTTGGTATTTTGTCAATTTCATAACTATCTTTATCGCCAGAAGGCTGGATTGAATTGACAGCCTCCTTGTTATCGTATTCAGTTTGCTATAATTGATGTTTGCACATCTGAATTCTGTCAATTCTTGTCTGTGCAATTCTACCCCTGGCTTAGATGAACTGAGATAGCTAAAAAAGTATTTAAGTGGATTTGAAACGGATTACCTGAAAAGGAAACAATCTGTTTTATTAATATTTATGATCTGTTTTGATGTCCTGCTGTAGAAATTTTGCAAATCCAACTACTGTTGTGAATTCACAAAGTTTCATCTCAACCTTGAGGTTGTCTGGATGTATTTTTTGTGAACATTCAGCCTTATGGTTGAATCTGAAATATAAATTATATAAGCATATTTTCATTTATGTCCAACCCAATTCACCAGGCAGCCCAAGAAAATAAATCCCAAACAAGTTTACTTCAGTGCAGCTATGTTTTAGCCCTTAGGCCACACTTTTTCAAGCATATAACAAATTTGAAAACACTTGTTACAACATTTGTTTGCAGTAGTAAATCTGTGTCTTTAGCTTCTATAAGTTTGTCAAATCAATTAACAAAATCAGCAGGCTGTTCATGATAAATCCGCAAACCAAACAACCCTAGAAACTATTTTTTCACCATGAGATTATAAGTTGAAACTCAGATCAGCAACTAAGTTTGGACAAAGAATTTTTCTTCATATACACAATAAATGAAATTGGAGGTACATACCAACAACTTTTCACTCTGGTACAAGAGAGTTCTTCAAGCTTATCACAAGCTAGGGCTCTCCAATGCCTCCAAACCCTAGCCAGGGCATTCAACATCAATAAAAAACATGAACTAGTAATAGGCATAGCAAGGTATCCCACCAAACTATCTAGTCAACCAAAGGCTCAACAACAAGCTAGCATCAACACCAAGAAGTCTACCCTTTATTCAAGCTTTCCACACTAGAACTTTTGTTTTCCGTAGGGTTTACGAACCCTAGCCAACTTGTATGACACAAGTATATGCCTAATGTTATGTGAAAAATTAATTAGTTTTAGGTTTTTTATTTAATTTTAGGTTAAATTAGACGAAAGGGCACGATCATAAGATCATGCCCTTTCCCCAAAGGGATATATATATATCTTTCTGTTTGTCAAGAAGTTTTCACTTCATGGTATCAGAGCCACCACTACACTGCTGTTGCTGGTCGTACAAATGTATCCATACTTGTTCCGTTGCAATTAAACACCCTCCATCATTTCCGTTGTCACCACCACGTTGTCTCCGCTCCACATCAACATTTCGTTGCTCAACCATCCCACGTGCTCCCATTTCCTTCTGTTTTGATTCCTTATATCGTGTTTTCCCACTTCTGTCACCCTATTCCACTAGTCACATCCCCACTGCCAACAAGACCTCCGCTGTATTACAACTGTTTTGCGGTTACTACCTGTTTCGACCGTTGCTACCTATCCATTGCACGTATAGCCGCAACTTGTGCGTATTCTCGGCTCCGTCCGCTGCCTACTGCTGTCCGCTGTCACGCCGCTGCAACTGCTCTCCGCTTGCCACACCGCGTCCTCATGTCTCGTCCCTCTGCTGACATAGGCCACAACTCGTGCTTCCTGTTCCATTGCGGTGGGTTGTGGTGATATCCGCTCGAAGGTGTTTTTTGTGATCGGTCAAACCGTCGTGCCGTTCCATTCTTATTTAAATTCGATATTGAGTTTATGTTATATATATTTATAATATATATACCTAAATTATATTAAATAATTATATATTATATATAATTTATTTATATATACATATAGTATATAGTTGAAAACTATATGTTATATAATTTAATTATTTAAATATTTAAAAAAAACTTGTTATATAATTAAATTAATTAATTTAATTTAATTATTTAAAAAAAAATTAAGCTGGCAGATAAATACACGCCGCCACAAACTCGCTCAATGTCGACAATGACAATGGCAGATTTTCAAAAAAAATTGTTGGACGCGGAGCATAAGATAAATAACAATCACGACGAGGTCAATACAAGATTAGATGATTTCCATATCAAGCTTAAGGGGCAGGCTGACAATATCAAAAAACTTCAAGATACGACAGATCGAATAGAAATAAAGATGGAAAATAACCGTATCCAAACAGAAGCAGATTTCAGAGAGTCCTTAAAATTGCTGAAACTTCTGTGTAAAAAGATGGATTGTACACCCGCACAACTCCTACGAGAGAATGAAGAGAATCAAGAGCACAACTCATCAGATTCAACAAAGTCAACAGACTCATGAAAAAGCTGAATCCGCAAAAAAATCAGCGACACCCCACCAAGAAGTGAGTAATATGACTCTTACAAACAAGCAACTCTTGGATACCTTTACCAATCAACACCCTTTCTTCGCTCAACCATTAGCGACATACCAACGAAGGGCAAAAGTCGAGATGCCTAAATTCGATGGAAACGAAAAAAACAATGTTGCATAGATAAATAAAGCAGAAGAATACTTTGAGATATATGACATCAATGACGATGACGAAAAGCTCCGGCACGCATCCATGAAAATGGAAGGGGAAGCATATAATTGGTATATGTGGTGGAAAAAGACAACACACGTCATTAGCTGGAGAAAATTTAAGGATGCATTCTTTAAAAGATTCCAAGGTGTAAAGGAAGAAGAGTTTTTTTCAAAACTCATCAAGTTACGACAAAAAGGAAGTGTGGACGAATACACTCAAGAATGGGAGACTTTAGTAACACAAGTACCTGGGTTATCGGAATCTCATCTAATTCAATCATACGTCTCGGGACTCAAAATCCATTTACAAGTAGAACTTGAGATGCATGACATTACATCAATAGAAGTAGCAAGACAAAAAGCAAAAACAGCCGAAAAGAAATTCGAACCAATATTTTGGTCAAAAGCGGAAAAAACATATTCAAGACGAAGAATACCCCAGAATGTGGACTCAAATAATACGAGATATGTTTCACCACATCGTCGTGAAGATGAAAAATCTAATTTGGAAATGCAAAGGATAAAAGAGGCTAAATGCAAATGCTGTGGTGAAAAGTGGGACCCCAAACATAGATGTTTTAAAGGAAAAGAACCAAAGAACCTATATAATTGTGAAGCAACCAAAGATTCAAACAGTGAAGATTCTGACATAGAAGAAATAGAAGATGCCCCAGAATTCTCACCAGAGTTAGATGACGGAAGTATTCCGCAAGTGTCATTATCAGCTATGACAGGTATATCACAACCTCAGACCCTAAAGTTAAAAGGACACATAAAGAAGAACATCGTAGTGGTTCTTATCGACTCTGGTAGCACACACAATTTTTTAGATGCAACCATGGCAAAGAGACTCAATATTTTTTCATTTCCCTTACCAAACATGAAAGTGATGGTAGCTAACGGTAAGAAGATTGAAAAGGTGGGGAAATGCCATAAGGTTAAATTGCAGATTCAAGACTTCAGTCTAGAGTCTCCGTTCTTCACGGTACCGTTAGGAGGAGTAGATGTAGTCTTAGATATCCAATGGCTACGAACTTTAGGTACTTATGCCGCCAACCATCAAGTACAATTTATAAAATTCAAATGGGGAGGTCAGAAGTACAAACTACACGGATTCCAAGCACTAGAAAATCAAGTTGTATCATCATCTCAGATGATGAAGTTGAGTCGAAAAGGAGCACCCGCTTATGCAGTACAATGTCACCAATTAGAAATGTTATCTGCAAATATGATCAGTGAAGAGTCACCAGAGATACAAGATCTAATTCGGAAGGAAGAAAAGTATTTCAAGACCTACCTATGAAGATGCCGCCTAATAAGGAAATTGAGCATACAATAGAAGTCAAGGCAGGGTCAGACCCTGTCAACATCAAGCCATACCGATATCCACATCACCAAAAAATGAAAATTGAGAGATTAATCCAAGACCTTTTAAAGTGTGGGACTTTGATCATTTTGGAATATCTGATCAAGTGGAAGGACTTACCCAAAGAAGACGCTTCTTGGGAGAATAAAGCATTTTGTTAACAACAACCGTCGTTACGTATGCTTTGAGGACAAAGCATTCTTTCGAGAGGAAGGCAATGTTATGTGAAAAATTAATTGGTTTTAGGTTTTTTATTTAATTTTAGGTTAAATTAGACGAAAGGGCACGATCATAAGATCATGCCCTTTCCCCAAAGGGTGTCCATGGCAATATACAAGCCAGGAACCCCAATGTAAACAATCATCATCTGTCTATTCAGTTATTAATATATATATATATATATATATATATTTCTGTTTGTCAAGAAGTTTTCACTTCATTGGTATCAGAGCCACCACTACGCTGTTGTTGTTGATCGTACAAACGTATCCATGCTTGCTCCGTTGCAATTAAACACCCTCCATCATTTCTGTTGTCACCACCACATTGTCTCCGCTCCACATCAACATTTCGTTGCTCAACCATCCCACGCGCTCCCATTTCCTTCTGTTTTGATTCCTTATATCGTGTTTTCCCCCTTTTGTCGCCCTATTCCACTAGTCGCATCCCCACTGCCAACAAGACCTTCGCTGTATTACCTGCGGTTACTACCTGTTTCGACTGTTGCTACCTATCCACTGCACGTACAGCCGCAACCTGTGCGTATTCTCGGCTTCGTCCGCTGTCATGCCGCTGCCCCTGCTCTTCGCTTGCCACACCGCGTACTGCTGTCCCATCCCTCCGCTGACATAGGCCGCAACTCGTGCTTCCTGTTCCATTGCGGTGGGATGTGGTGATATCCGCTCGAAGGTGTTTTTTATGATCGGTCAAACGTCGTGCCGTTCCATTCTGATTTAAATTCGATATTGAGTTTTTGTTATATATATTTATAATATATATACCTAAATTATATTAAATAATTATATATTATATATAATTTATTTATATATACATATAGTATATAGTTGAAAACTATATGTTATATAATTTAATTATTTAAATATTTAAAAAAAACTTATTATATAATTAAATTAATTAATTTAATATAATTATTTAAAAAAAAATTATGCTGGCAGATAAATACACGCCGCCACAAACTCGCTCAATGTCGACAATGACAATGGCGGATTTCCAAAAAAAATTGTTGGACGCGGAGCATAAGATAAATAACAATCACGACGAGGTCAATAAAAGATTAGATGATTTCGATATCAAGCTTAAGGGGCAGGCTGACAATATCAAAAAACTTCAAGATACGACAAATCAAATAGGAATAAAGATGGAAAATAACCGTATCCAAACAGAAGCAGATTTCAGAGAGTCCTTAAAATTGCTGAAACCTCTGTGTAAAAAGATGGATTGTACACCCGCACAGCTCCTACGAGAGAATGAAGAGAATCAAGAGCACAACTCATCAGATTCAACAAAGTCAACAGACTCTCATGAAAAAGCTGAATCCCCAAAAAAATCAGCGACACCCCACCAAGAAGTGAGTAATGCGATTCTTACAAACAAGCAACTCTGGGATACCTTTACCAATCAACACCCCTTCTTCGCTCAACCATTAGCGACATACCAGCGAAGGGCAAAAGTCGAGATGCCTAAATTCGATGGATGTAAAAATTTCTCATTTCCCACCCCGGTTTTCAGTTTCACCTTATTTCTCCAAAATAGTTAAATGTCCTTTCCCATATCCATACATTCAACAACTAGAAAATAAATTTTGCTGAAAACACAAATTCTGGAAATTTTACAGAATGCTGGAAAATGCAGAAATACAAAAATCAGCACATACAAACAACCATTCAACACATTTAAACACAGTGATTTTTGGTCAAGGTGACCCTGGGAAAACCCCCTACAACTCTTGGAGAGAACCAGTTCGAAAGCTTCTTTTATTTCTGGAAAATGCGTTTTACAGTAAGAGAAATATTCAACAAAAATCAGCAAGCAAACTTTTACAACTTATCTCAGCCTTGTTGAAACTCAGCCTTGCTGAAACTCCGCCTTGCTGAAACTCCGCCCTGCTGAAACTCCGCTGTACAGACTTGCTAAAACTCAGCCTTGTTGAAACTCCGCTGTACAGACTTGCTGAAACTCAGCCTTGCTGAAACTCCGCCCTGCTGAAACTCTGCTGTACAGACTTGCTGAAACTCAGCCTTGCTGAAACTCCGCCCTGCTGAAACTTCACTGTTGATACTCTGCTGTGCGGACTTGCAGCCTCCTTCTCCTCATTGTCCAAAAATCTCCCTGGCTCTCTTGTTCTCCTTCTCTCAATCTGCTCATGAAAGAATTAATGACTTTTTCCTCCTTTAATCTAACCCTAAGTGACTTTTGGGGAACCCCTAAATCCAATGGCTGAAATAGATTGAGATCTAGAGCTGAGATTAAATGCTAATTTAAATCTCACTTTCTATTTTCTAATTCACCCCACTTTAATAAAGACCCACTTAGTTATTTATTTCCAAAGTCACTTTTCCTTTCTAATTTTACATTGACTTAATTAAAGTCACTTTAAAATTAGACTTTAGTAACTTTATCACTTAAAGTCACTTTTAAATTAGATTTTACTTTATAAAAATTATAAAGTCACTTTAGGAGAAAAATTAAATTCTTTTGGACACTTTTCCCTAGGCCAAAGTTCAAAGCCTTAGGGAACCACCTGTCCTCCGGTACCAAATTTCAACACTCCCTCTTACCGAGGAAGGTGTTCCTCACCACACCCATCTTGTCTCTGAAGTAGTCATGCTTGCCCCGTGGTAAGGCTTTGGTCAGAATATTTGCAACCTGCTCATCAGTGGGAATATACTCAAGCTTCACAGCTCCCTTCTGAACATAGTCTCTGATGAAATGATATTTGATCCCGATATGCTTTGACCTGTCATGAAATACTGATTCTCCATGAGTTTAATGCAACTCTGATTATCACAGTAAATCACTGAAGGTCTCAACGGCTTACCAAATAAACCAAACAACATCTTGCGAAGCCAGATGGCCTCACAACTAGCTAGACTGGCTGCCATATACTCTGCTTCCGCTGAACTCAATGCTACTGACTGCTGCTTCCGGCTGAACCATGACACTACTACCGAACCCAACCCAAAACAGCACCCTGAAGTGCTCTTCCTATCAGAAGCACAACCTGCCCAATCAGAATCAATATAACCTGCCAATCTCACTCCATCCCCTTGCCTGTAGTCCAGACCATAATCCACTGTCCCCTGCAAGTACCACAAAATGTGTTTTGCAGCCACCTAGTGAACCTTCCTAGGCTCACACATAAACTGACTCATCGTGTTGACTGCAAAACAAATATCTGGTCCAGTGTTGACCAAATACATCAAGGAACCAATCAGTTGCCTGTACAATGTGGGATCCACCAACTCGGAATCCGAAGCATGAAGCTTCTTCCAGTTGGTGACAATCGGTGTCGACATGGGTTTACAATCCTCCATGTGGAATCTGCCAAGGATGTCCACAATATACTTTCCCTGCCCCAGGAAGAAATGCCCCTCCTCCTGCCACACCTCCAAACCCAAAAAGTAATGCATCAAGCCGATGTCCTTCATCTCAAACTTCGCCGCAAGATCTCTCTTGTAGTGCTCTATGAGTCTCTCTGCACCTGTAATGACCAAGTCATCCACATACAGCACCAGAATGAGAGGCTCCTCACCTATCACAATATAGTAAAGGTTCAGAATTTGCCTCACTCTTTGTGAAACCCATCCCCTGCAAGTATGTATCTATCCTGGAGTACCAAGCTCTGGGAGCTTGCTTCAGGCCATAAAGGGCCTTCTTCAGTCTGCACACATGGGACTCTTTCCCATGCACCTCAAAGCCCTGTGGCTGCTCAATGTACACCTCCTCCTGTACGAAGCCATTGAGAAATGCAGTCTTCACATCCATCTGGTGGATCTTCCAACCCATCTCTGCTGCTATCGATATAATGGAGCGGATCGAAGTATATCGAGCCACGGGAGCAAAGGTCTCCTCATAATCAACTCCCTCTACCTGGGAGAACCCTCTAGCCACAAACCTCGTTTTGAATTTCTCAATGCTGCCATCTGTAGCATGCTTTACCTTGTAAAGCCATCTGGAAGTAACCACAGATTTTTCCTCAGGCCTCGGCACCACCTCCCAAACATCATTATTCATGATAGAAGAATACTCCTCCTGCATGGCCTCTCTCCAGACCTGCTGGCTCACTGCCTCCTCATAGCTAGAAGGCTCAGAGTCAAGGATGCTGGTAGCCATTGCCATATAGCTACAAAACTTCTCAGGTGGTCTGCTCTCTCTGACCGGCCTTTTAGGCTCAGCAACAAATGTGGCATCTCTCAAGGTGTCCTGAAGCCACTTGGGCTTCCTCTTCCCTGAGCATGCTTCTCCCATAGGAGAATGAAACTCCTCCTCCTCATCACCATCAGTAGCCTGAACTCCTGACTGCCTGTCTGCTGTCCTCCTGCCTGCACCTGAACCTGTAGAAGCTGAGGTACCGTGTGAATTGTCCATCAGTGGACTCCCTAGTGAACTGCTCTGTGAACTGCTCTACATACTGCCTGGAGCTCCACCCCTCTGGCTCGTCGAGCCACTGCTCACTGACGAACCTGGCATCGTCATAGATGTACCTCCGGATCCTCCTGATCCCTGCCCATTGGATCCTTGCGACTGACTCAACTGCTGCTGAGGGTCTCGCTGATCTAGATACTCTAAATCCCGTGATCTCCTAAAGGCCCTGTCCTCCTCAAACTTCACATCCCGCCTAATAACAACTTTCCTCTATGCAGGAATGTAAATCCTAAATGCCTTTGAGGTCTCACTGTAGCCTACAAAGATACCCTTCTGTGCGGTGGGCTCTAGTTTGGTCCTCTTCTCCTTGGGTATGTAGGAGTATGTAATGCACCCAAAGATATGAAGATGACCAATATCAGGCTTCTTCCCAGAAAAAGCCTCCTCCGGAGTCATGTGCCCCAAGGCACGATGCAGACTCCTTTTCTGCAAATAAACAGCTGTGTTGCGGGCTTCTGCCCACAAGAACAATGGCAACCCCTGATCATGTAACATGGCTTTGGCAGCCCCTACGATGGATCTGTTCTTCCTCTCCGCAACCCCGTTCTGCGGGGGGTTGTAAGGAACAGTGAACTCCCTCCTAATGCCTGCCTCCGCACAATAGTCAACAAACTCTCCAAGGGTGTACTCTCCCCCATTGTCCGACCTCAGGGACTTGATCTTCCGACCTATCTGTGTCTCCACAAGAGCTCTAAACTCCTGAAACTGCTTGAAGACCTCACTCTTGGTCTTCAAGAAATAAATCCAGGTCCTCTTGGAGTGATCATCAATGAATAAAACATAGTACTCATATCCACTTAAGGAAACATGAGACATCCGATCGCTCACATCAGAATGAATCAAATCAAGAATCCCAGTCGCTCTGCTGTCACTGCTGGGAAAAGGGGATTTGGCAAACTTGCCCATCGCACATCCTCTACAAGTATCAAAGTGATCAATACTGAAATCTGGCACACCTGTAGTGATCTCCCGCAAGGTCCTCAAGGCTCCATGATACATATGTCCCATCCTGCGGTGCCAAATCTCACACAGCTCAGAACTGCTAGCTCTGTTGTCGATACTATTGCTCAATGCCAAAAGGGACTGGAATGCAAACTTGTACACCTTTGCATGGCATACACCTATCACTCTAGCTTAATCAGCTGGAGTGCCCCTGGGATACATCAACACCTGTCCTCCCCTGAACAATATCTCATATCCTCTGTCCTCCAAGGCTGAGATGGATATGAGGTTCTTCCTCATCCCTGGCACATAAAGAACATCTGACACCTTCAAGGGAGGTTTGGACTCCCTCTGAAATGTCAAAGTCCCCACACCCACTGCTCTAACAACTCTGTCATCACCGAGTACTACCTCTATATCAGTGCCACTCTCTGAAAGCTCTGAGAAGTACTCATGGGCTCTTGTCATGTGACGTGAAGCCCCACTGTCCACATACCATATACCCGAAAATGCTCCGCTAATCGAGGGAAAAGCATGCTCCCTCTGAACCTGTGGCAGGTGATCCTGCACTAGAGAACTCACACGCAGTGAACCCAAACTCCCGGTCAAAACGAACTGCAAAGTCCTCAACCTCTGCTGAAGCTGCCACGCTTTGGTTCTTCCTCTTCTTCTTCTTCTTCTCCGGACACACAACTGCATAGTGTCCCATATTTTGACAATTCCAACACTTCACCTTGGAATAGTCATTCTGTGTGTTACCCTGTTTACCTTTACCTTTGCCTTTGCCCCCACCATTGCTTGTGGAAGCCTGTTTTTTCCCTTTGCCTTTCTTGCCTCCTGCCGACAATGCTACATCCTCATCCTGCTCAACTGGCTTGGCTGCCCCAAGCTGACCTTTCCTGATCTCTGTCTGAATGCAATCGTCCCAAAACCTCTCCCATGTGGGAAGGGTCTCACGTGCACAAACTCCATCAGCAAAGTTCATCCATGAACGGGGGAGGCCATTCACTGCAATCCGCACCAACTCAGTGGATGGAATGTCCTCTCCAATTGCTGCCAACTCATCTCTCACATTAGTAATCTTTGTGAGATATCCAGCTGCACTATCATTACCCATCTTAATAGTCTTCAGCTTCTCCTTCAGGACCATTTTCCGGTTCTCATTGGTACTCTGGTAGAGATTGGACAATGCTGTCCACATCTCATGGGCATTTCTCTTTCCTCTCGCATGAGGAATGCAATGGTATTTGACTCCGTCTAGAATCAGTCACTTACCCTTCTTTCTATTATAAGCAACCAACTGAGTAGCATCAGTAGGCACAACAATAGGGTTCTGTGTGGTATGCACCATGATGTCCCATACTTCTGCCTCCTCAAAGATACTCTGCATTCTCTCCTTCCAAACGCTGTAATTGCTATGCCCATCCAACCTATCCTCCACCCTCAATCCGAATGACATCCTGTTGTCCTAAAACTGAAAAATAGCACTGCTGTAGTAAAGATAAAACTGCTGTTTGTGAAAAATCAGCTTGTTGGAATTTTCTGAGTGAAAAATCAGCAGGCTGTAATTTTCCTCCTTGCTGTCCCAAACTGCACTTCAGCACTCAAGCTCTGATACCATGTAGAAATTTCTCATCCCCACCCCGGTTTTCAGTTTCACCTTATTTCTTCAAAATAGTTAAATGCCCTTTCCCATATCCATACATTCAACAACTGGAAAATAAATTTTGCTGAAAACACAAATTCTGGAAATTTTACAGAACGCTGGAAAATGCAGAAATATAAAAATTAGCACATAAAAATAACGATTCAACACATTTAAACACAGTGATTTTTGGTCAAGGTGACCCTGGAAAAACCCCCTACAACTCTTGGGGAAAACCAGTTCGAAAGCTTCTTTTATTTCTGGAAAATTCTTTTTACAGTAAGAGAAATATTCAGCAAAATCAACAAGCAAACTTTTACAACTTATCTCAGCCTTGCTGAAACTCCGCCTTGCTGAAACTCAGCCCTGCTGAAACTCCGCTGTACAGACTTGCTAAAACTCAACCTTGCTGAAACTCTGCTGTATAGACTTGCTGAAACTCAGCCTTGCTGAAACTCCGCCCCTGCTGAAACTCCACTGTACAGACTTACTGAAACTCAGCCTTGCTGAAACTCCGCCCTGTTGAAACTCCGCTGTACAGACTTGCTGAAACTCAGCCTTGCTGAAACTCCGCCCTGCTGACACTCCGTTGCTGAAACTCTACTGTACGGACTTGTAGCCTCCTTCTCCTCACTATCCAGAAATCTCCCTGGCTCTCTTGCTCTCCTTCTCTCAATCTGCGCATGAAAGAATTAATGACCTTTTCCTCCTTTAATCTAACCCTACCCCTAAATCCAATGGCTGAAATAGATTGAGATCTAGGGCTGAGATTAAATGCTCATTTAAATCTCACTTTCTATTTTTTAATTCATCCCGCTTTAATAAAGACCCACTTAGTCATTTATTTCCAAAGTCACTTTTCTTTTCTAATTTTACATTGACTTTATTAAAGTCACTTTAAAATTAGACTTTAGTAACTTTATCACTTAAAGTCACTTTCAAATTAGATTTGATTTTATAAAAATTATAAAGTCACTTTAGGAGAAAAATTAAATTCTTTTGGACACTTTTCCCTAAGCCAAAGATCAAAGCCTTAGGGAACCACCTGTCCTCCGGTACCAAATTTCAACAATGGAAACGAAAAAAACAATGTTGCATAGATAAATAAAGCAAAAGAATACTTTGAGATATATGACATCAATGACAATGACGAAAAGCTCAGGCACGCATCCATGAAAATGGAAGGGGAAGCATATAATTGGTATATGTGGTGGAAAAAGACAACACACGTCATTAGCTTGAGAAAATTTAAGGATGCATTCTTTAAAAGATTCCAAGGTGTAAAGGAAGAAGAGTTCTTTTCAAAACTCATCAAGTGACGACAAAAAGGAAGTGTGGACGAATACACTCAAGAATGAGAGACTTTAGTAACACAAGTACCTGGGTTATCGGAATCTCATCTAATTCAATCATACGTCTCGGGACTCAAAACCCATTTACAAGTAGAACTTGAGATGCATGACATTACATCAATAGAAGTAGCAAGACGAAAAGCAAAAACATCCGAAAAGAAATTCGAACCAATATTTTGGTCAAAAGCAGAAAAAACATATTCAAGACGAAGAATACCCCAGAATGTGGACTCAAATAATACGAGATATGTTCCACCACATCGTCGTGAAGATGAAAAATCTTTTGGAAATGCAAAGGATAAAAGAGGGTAAATACAAACGCTGTGGTGAAAAGTGGGACCCCAAACATAGATGTTTTAAAGGAAAAGAACCAAAGAACCTATATAATTGTGAAGCAACCAAAGATTCAAACAGTGAAGATTCTGACATAAAAGAAATAGAAGATGCCCCAGAATTCTCACCAGAGTTAGATGACGGAAGTATTCAGCAAGTGTCATTATCAGCTATGACAGGTATATCACAACCTCAGACCCTAAAGTTAAAAGGACACATAAAGAAAAACAACGTAGTGGTTCTCATCGACTCTGGTAGCACACACAATTTTTTAGATGCAACCATGGCAAAGAGACTCAATATTTTTTCATTTCCCTTTCCAAACATGAAAGTGATGGTAGCTAACGGTAAGAAGATTGAAAAGGTGGGGAAATGCCATAAGGTTAAATTGCAGATTCATGACTTCAGTCTAGAGTCTCCGTTCTTCACGGTACCGTTAGGAGGAGTAGATGTAGTCTTAGATATCCAATGGCTATGAACTTTAGGTACTTATGCCACCAACCATCAAGTACAATTTATAAAATTCAAATGGGGAGGTCAGAAGTACAAAGTACACGGATTCCAAGCACTAGAAAATCAAGTTGTATCATCATCTCAGATGATGAAGCTCAGTCGAAAAGGAGCACCCGCTTATGCAGTACAATGTCACCAATTAGAAATGTTATCTGCAAATATGATCAGTGAAGAGTCACCGGAGATACAAGATCTAATTCGGAAGGAAGAAAAAGTATTTCAAGACCTACCTATGAAGATACCGCCTAATAAGGAAATTGAGCATACAATAGAAGTCAAGGCAGGGTCAGACCCCGTCAACATCAAGCCATACCGATATCCACATCACCAAAAAATGAAAATTGAGAGATTAATCCAAGACCTTTTAAAGTGTGGGACTTTGATCATTTTGGAATATCTGATCAAGTGGAAGGACTTACCCAAAGAAGACGCTTCTTGGGAGAATAAAGCATTTTGTTAACAACATCCGTCGTTACGTATCCTTTGAGGACAAAGCATTCTTTCGAGAGGAAGGCAATGTTATGTGAAAATTAATTAGTTTTAGGTTTTTTATTTAATTTTAGGTTAAATTAGACAAAAGGGCACGATCATAAGATCATGCCGTTTCCCCAAAGGGTGTCCATGGCAATATACAAGCCAGGAACCCCAATGTAAACAATCATCATCTGTCTATTCATTTATTAATAATATATATATATATATATATATATATAGAGATATATATATATATATATATTTCTGTTTGTCAAGAAGTTTTCACTTCATTGGTATCAGAGGCACCACTACGCTGCTGTCGCTGATCGTACAAACGTATTCATACTTGTTCGGTTGCAATTGAACACCCTCCATCATTTCCGTTGTCATCACCACGTTGTCTCCGCTCCACATCAACATTTCGTTGCTCAACCATCCCACACGCTCCCATTTCCTTCTGTTTTGATTCCTTATATCGTGTTTTCCCACTTCTGTCGCCCTATTCTACTAGTCGCATCCCCACTGCCAACAAGACCTCCGCTGTATTCCCTGTTTTGCACTGTATTGCCTACGGTTACTACCTGTTCCGACTGTTGCTACCTATCCACTGCGCGTACAACCGCAACTTGTGCGTATTCTCGGCTCCGTCCGCTGCCTACTGCTGTCCGCTGTCGTGCCGCTGCCCCTGCTCTCCGCTTGCCACACCGCATTCTGATGTCCCATCCCTCCGCTGACATAGGCCGCAACTCGTGCTCCCTGTTCCATTGCGGTGGGCTGTGGTGATATCCGCTCGAAGGTGTTTTTTGTGATCGGTCAAACCATCGTGCCATTCCATTCTGATTTAAATTCGATATTGAGTTTCTGTTATATATATTTATAATATATATACCTAAATTATATTAAATAATTATATATTATATATAATTTATTTATATATACATATAGTATATAGTTGAAAACTATATGTTATATAATTTAATTATTTAAATATTTAAAAAAAAAACTTGTTATATAATTAAATTAATTAATTTAATTTAATTATTTAAAAAAAAAATTAAGTTGGCAGATAAATACACGCCACCACAAACTCGCTCAATGTCGACAATGACAATGGTAGATTTCCAAAAAAAATTGTTGGATGCGGAGCATAAGATAAATAACAATCACGACGAGGTCAATACAAGATTAGATGATTTCGATATGAAGCTTAAGGGGCAGGTTGACAATATCAGAAAACTTCAAGATACGACAGATCGAATAGAAATAAAGATGGAAAATAACCATATCCAAACAGAAGCAGATTTCAGAGAGTCCTTAAAATTGCTGAAACTTCTGTGTAAAAAGATGGATTGTACACCCGCACAACTCCTACGAGAGAATGAAGAGAATCAAGAGCACAACTCATCAGATTCAACAAAGTCAACAGACTTTCATGAAAAAACTGAATCCCCAAAAAAATCAGCGACACCCCACCAAGAAGTGAGTAATGTGACTCTTACAAACAAGCAACTCTGGGATACCTTTACCAATCAACACCCTTTCTTCACTCAACCATTAGCGACATACCAGCGAAGGGCAAAAGTCGAGATGCCTAAATTCGATGGAAACGAAAAAAACAATGTTGCATAGATAAATAAAGCAGAAGAATACTTTGAGATATATGACATGAATGACGATGACGAAAAGCTCAGGCACGCATCCATGAAAATGGAAGGGGAAGCATATAATTGATATATGTGGTGGAAAAAGACAACACACGTCATTAGCTTGAGAAAATTTAAGGATGCATTCTTTAAAAGATTCCAAGGTGTAAAGGAAGAAGAGTTCTTTTCAAAACTCATCAAGTTACGACAAAAAGGAAGTGTGGACGAATACACTCAAGAATGGGAGACTTTAGTAACACAAGTACCTGGGTTATCAGAATCTCATCTAATTCAATCATACGTCTTGGGACTCAAAACCCATTTACAAGTAGAACTTGAGATGCATGACATTACATCAATAGAAGTAGCAAGACGAAAAGCAAAAACAACCGAAAAGAAATTCGAACCAATATTTTGGTCAAAAGCGGAAAAAACATATTCAAGACAAAGAATACCCCAGAATGTGGACTCAAATAATACGAGATATGTTCCACCACATCGTCATGAAGATGAAAAATCTAATGTGGAAATGCGAAGGATAAAAGAGGGTAAATGCGAACGCTGTGGTGAAAAGTGGGACCCTAAACATAGAGGTTTTAAAGGAAAAGAACCAAAGAACCTATATAATTGTGAAGCAACCAAAGATTCAAACAGTGAAGATTCTGACATAGAAGAAATAGAAGATGCCCCAGAATTCTCACCTGAGTTAGATGACGGAAGTATTCCGCAAGTGTCATTATCAGCTATGACAGGTATATCACAACCTCAGACCCTAAAGTTAAAAGGACACATAAAGAAGAACGTAGTGGTTCTCATCGACTCTGGTAGCACACACAATTTTTTAGATGCAACCATGGCAAAGAGACTCAATATTTTTTCATTTCCCTAGCCAAACATGAAAGTGATGGTAGCTAACGGTAAGAAGATTGAAAAGGTGGGGAAATGCCATAAGGTTAAATTGCAGATTCAAGACTTCAGTCTAGAGTCTCCGTTCTTCACGGTACCGTTAGGAGGAGTAGATGTAGTCTTAGGTATCCAATGGCTACGAACTTTAGGTACTTATGCCGCCAACCATCAAGTACAAGTTATAAAATTCAAATGGGGAGGTCAGAAGTAAAAACTACACTGATTCCAAGCACTAGAAAATCAAGTTGTATCATCATCTCAGATGATGAAGCTGAGTTGAAAAGGAGCACCCATTTATGCAGTGCAATGTCACCAATTAGAAATGTTATCTGCAAATATGACCAGTGAAGAATCCCCGGAGATACAAGATCTAATTCGGAAGGAAGAGAAAGTATTTCAAGACCTACCTATGAAGATACCGCCTAATAAGGAAATTGAGCATACAATAGAAGTCAAGGCAGGGTCAGACCCCGTCAACATCAAGCCATACCGATATCCACATCACCAAAAAACGAAAATTGAGAGATTAATCCAAGACCTTTTAAAGTGTGGGACTTTGATCATTTTGGAATATCTGATCAAGTGGAAGGACTTACCCAAAGAAGATGCTTCTTGGGAGAATAAAACATTTTGTTAACAACATCCGCCGTTACGTATGCTTTGAGGACAAAGCATTCTTTCGAGAGGAAGGCAATGTTATGTGAAAAATTAATTAGTTTTAGGTTTTTTATTTAATTTTAGGTTAAATTAGACAAAAGGGCACGTTCATAAGATCATGCCCTTTCCCCAAAGGGTGTCCATGGCAATATACAAGCCAGGAACCCCAATGTAAACAATCATCATATGTCTATTCTTTTTTTAATAATAATAATATATATATATATATATATATATATATATATTTCTGTTTGTCAAGAAGTTTTCACTTCACCTAACAAGACAACTCTAGTGCTAGCCTCCAAGTCTACATGTCCATTATATGGTTTGAATTCTCAAACCCTAGGTATTCAATTTTTCCATAAATACAAGCACCAAGATCTTCATGGAACATCAAAAGTATAAGAAATAAGCTCTTTTCCAAATAAGGTATTATACCAAGCTCAAGACTCATTGAGCTAGACTCTCCATTATCTTACTGTAGGGTCAATGCATCACACAAGAACAATGTTGCGATATCACTTAGGGCACTGACTCTCTTCTTCATGTCTTCAACAAGGTTGAAATCTTAGGGTTAACTCCTATTGTGTCACAGCAAGAGCCACAATCTACACGAGACAATTCATTAACTTCTCTTGTGTTATGTTCTCCTCTAGGGATTGTTGCATAACACAAATGTTAGCATCCTATAGCATCTCACAAGATCAATCTCTCTAAGAACATCCAAGACTCTCTTCTTCATTCCTTCTCCTAGGGTTTTGCATTACAAACCCAGAGCTTTGTTCCCTACAAGACTTCTCCACGACAATTACAAAGGTAGAAGAAAGTGTAACATGATAACGAATAATAGAAAAGGCTATCTCCTCTTTTTATATAGAATTGGTGAGGGAGACCAATATAAAACATGGAATTAGGTCCATACAAGTAACCAATAAGGAAACTCCACACGGAGTGTTATACAATACACGAATGACAAGTGTTATACTAAGGTTTTAAAAACTACAAGGTGATGTGTTGTAAAAGCATGATCATCTTTGAACTCAATGCCCTTCCAAGAGTGTGTGTTGCCCAACATGTGTGAGGGAATGGAGGAGAAATGATACAAGATCAAAGCATTGAGGTAACTTCTTTTCGAGTGTAAGGAGCAAGATGGCATTCCCAAACCAATAGAACAAGTAGGGATGAAAAGAGTCTTTGCCAACATAAAAGGAAGAACCATATTTTAAACAAGCTCCATTGTGCCCAAATAGGAATGTAGAAAAGAGGATGAAAAGCCATATTCCTAGTTGAGTAACAAATGCAAAGATATCACAATTTCTAGCCAAATGAAAACCAAGGTAGGTAGGAGAATCAATGTGTTGGAAGTATGTAAGAAAGAGTGAAAAAGTGGAAATCTAAGTTATGGGAGTGATTCTCTTGGATTAGTGTTATTTTTATAATCTCACACAAGCGAATTATTAAATTTCTTAATTTTTTGAGGTTTATTCTTACAAATCAGTGTCATAGTCTAAGTGAGAATAAGATGAAACTTGTAGTGAATAGTCATCTAGGGTAGCTCAAGAGTTAGCAATTTGGAAGGCTAAGAGTCACAAACTAAACTTAAAAATAGAGCCGTTTTCTTTAAGCAAAAGGTTCTCTTTTTGACATTGTCTTCTATCTTCCTATGTTAATTATGACATTATTTTTAGTTAATGTGTTCATATTCTTACAATGTTGTGTTTGGTCTTGGGAATATTCTCTCCCTCAGTTGTTATCTTGGTGCTTGTGGGCATGAGTATTGGAACTCATGGACTATTCTAGTTTAAGGATATTTGTACTATTTTATTATGCTTGCTAACGTTTGATATGACACAAGAGCTTCTTAATAACTTGGGGATTATTCTCGGTTTCTTAGAATCTTTGATTATGTTTGTGCTTTAGTTGGTGGACTATTCTCCATATTGCTATATCGTACATTTAATCATGTTTGATTTTAGCTTGGTTACCAATTGATTTTGTGACAATAAGTGTTCTTAGAAATTGGATCATTTCACTTCAAGAGGGAGTTGGGACACCTTGATTTAGGTTAATTTCTTATAATAGTGGTGGACTATTCCTGTTTGTTATTGGTTGTGTTGTCGCACAAAGTGTCTAGGCACCGTGACAACGCTTAGAGTAAGGGTCGTCACTCTAATCCTTACTCACTCTGTTTAGACTCTCTCCTAGACAAGTCAAGGGGGGTAGTCCCTAAGGTGAATGAATGAGACTACCCTGTGGAACACAGGATCTAGGAGACCTGAAGACAGACAACCTTGATGAAATTAGAAGTAATCTTGGTCAATTGAGATGAATAGGTTAAACACAAGACACAACTACATGATAGAAATGAATATAGACCAGTGCCTTAGTATTCGATTAACCATAAATTAAGTAAAAAAACAAGTTATCCAAAGCAATTTATATATGTGACGAATAGTGACAATCATGAATGATCAATATAAATTCCCAAAACCTTATCATGCAAGAGATTCCAAGTTTAAAATAAATTTCATTAATGACCCAGATCTAGAATTAACTTTCTTGTATAGCCAATATAATATTTAAAACATTAATTGCACTTGACAATAGAGAAATTACTACCACAAAATTTAAAATCTTAAACCTAACACAAAAGACACCAAGGAACTTTAGATTAGAGTTTTAATTATCCCTTAGGTAAATTTCTAATGTGCTAAGCTCATGAGGCAATTTTAATGTGGCAAATGAAATAATTAAACTTTAATGTGACCAAAAATAATAAAATCAAAAGGACTTTAATAAATTAAAATTTTAAATGGGCAATAGGCCAAATTAATTTTTTTTAATGTAAATCGTCAATTTTCAAGTCACATTTTTTTTTTTTTTATAAATATTTTAGATTTTGTAAATTTTTAGATTTTTTAGATTTTTTAATTTTTTAATTTTTTTAATTTTTTAGATTTTTTTATATTTTTTAACGTTTTTTTTCAAAAATAAAAGTTTAAAATCATAAGTTAAAAAATTGAAATAAATAAAAGTCAAAGATCGACTTTAATAAAACCAAATCGAAAATCGATTAAAACAAATCAAAATGAGGAAATAAAAAATAAAAAAACCAAATTGAATTTCAAATGAAAATAATTTTTTTTTACTAAACCCTGACCCCTAACGCATATACATATTAAAAAAAAGGAATAAGAAATTAAACTAACCTAATGCATGTGCAATGTAAATGAAATAAAAAAACAAATAAAATTCGAATGCGTTGAGTTTGTTTGTTGTTGTGTGCAGGGGAAGCTTGATGACAGTGCAAAGGAAATGACGACGGCAGGAAGGAAGAGGATGCGCGAGGGTGAATGGTGCTCGAGATGCAAGGGAAAGCCACGGGGAAGGGAAGGAGCATGTTTGAGCGAGGAGAAACCGTAGGCTTAAGGAAACGTGGAGAAGGGAAGATGGATGTGGACAAACAACGAGGGAAAAGAGCAGACCGAAAGATAGTGTTTGACAAATGGAGGGTTTGCAGCGTAATGGATAGGGCAGCGACGACGACTAGCAGCTCGATGAAGGAGCAATGTGAAAGGAGAAACCGCGGAGAGGATAGGTGATGGGATCCGCTGGTGGAGAGGGTTTGCATTAAGTGGAAGAGGGAGCTTAGGAGAACACAACAGAGAAAACGGTGGGTTGCATCAGCGAGGGAAAAAACAAACCAAAGGGGTCATGGATTTGAGGAATAACACAGTAGAAAGTTGCGTTTGAGGGAGCTGAGAGATGGAGAGATAAGGGAAAGCAAGGGGGAGCGTAAGGCTTGGAGATGGATGCTTGGACGTAGGTTGAGAAAGACGCAGGTGGAGGAATGGAGTTGCAGGGTTGACAGGTTGCAGATCAGGGTTTAAATGAAAAAATATGAACATTAGCATTAAACAAATCAAAATGCATGCAAAGAGAGATAGGGAGGATGGAAATGGAAAATCCCAGCCAACGATGGCGAGAATGCAGTAAGGACAAGGAGTTGCAGCAGGATTCTCTCACAAAAATTTTCAAAAATTCTTTACAACAAGAAGAAAAATCCAGACAACAGTTCCAGGCAGCCAATGGTAGCTTCAAGAAACCCAAAATAAACCCAGAAAATCAAATTCCATGTCAATAGAGTTTCTATGCTTTAGATTTAGCCAGTGAAACCCTTGTGACATTTTTCCAAATTTTAAAAAATTTAAACCCTTGGACTGCAAAATGTCTGAATAATGTCATTGGAAGATTATTTTGATAAACTCGAGAGATCTAGATCTTACCCTCTAGGGCCTAGATCTGGACTCGACTCATATTTCTTTCTCAGATCTTTAGCTGCACAACAACAACAAAACACCCAAACGATATATACAATTGTAAAAACTAAAACCCAAAAAAACCCCCAAGTCAAAAAACCAAAAATAATTACAAAATTTATAAATTGTGGGCTCTAATAAGCCAAATCTGTCATTATACTGTACTAAAAAAAGATAAAATTTTTTTAAGGAGGTGTTAACTCGAAACCCTTCCTGCATCACCAACAAAATTTTTATGATAAGCCCATGATTAATTTTACTGGGCTCTTCAGAAAACACAGTTTGGGATTTCACTGGTCCAACTGAAAACTTCCCCTAACGCCTGAGGATCTAACATCAAGATTTGTTTGCAAAACTCAATCCAACCATTAAAAATAGAGCGATAAAACAATACTAAAACTCGGATAATTAGAGATACCTGCTATTACATTCAGAATTTAGACTATTATTCAAACCCCAGCGACTGAGCAAGATACCTTTTCTCAAATCACTCTTCAAAAGCTATCATCAATGGCTTAAAAAAAATTTATGCATGAAAACAACACATCTTACAGTATTCCCATGAAGAGTAACACCAACAAAACTTAACCCCAAAGTCTTTCTTTATTATTCGAATAAAAGATTACACAAGAGCTTCTTGCTAAGCACACGACTCGAAGGTCGAATAGATTCACTGACAAATGACTTCCTATTTAAAGATAAATCTTACAACGGCTAGTTCGAGTGATCCTTGTCAAAACAATCTCAACCGTTGATGATGATTAAAATTTATTTTAATCTCATCCATCGAAATATTAAATTCTTGAAGAAATTCAAAATTTTCAATTAAATGTATTTTAATTAATTCAAAAACTAAAATTTTGAGTTAATTTCCTCAAAATTTTGACTTTGACTTAACCCTAGGGATCAAATGTTTAAAATTTATCAAAATAATTAATTTACCTTAGTCCATGGGTCTCTTAAAATTTAATTTTTTCAGGATCGACGAATTTTGCTTTTGGAGAATTTAAAATTACCTAGGACCTAAAATTAATTAAACTTCTAGCTTATGATTTTAATTGATTGTTGGTCAGAAAATTTAATTAATTAACCTACGAGGGGATAAATTATTCTTCCAACCCTCAAGAGACTTTACACCATGATTTTTATATTTTTTACATCATAAGGGGGAAAACCCATTTGTAATAGACCCTCACAAACTATCCATTTCTGTGACACAAATATAATTCAGTAGACCAAACAATTTGTAATAAAATAACCTAACCAAATAGTTAGGATTATTCCCAAATCAGTTTTTCATAGACTCGATCTAGAACACTAGGACTCGCCTAAGATCCCAGTGATAAAATCCATTCTAGCTTTGGGGTAAGATTGAAGGAAAACTTTGTCGACCATCTGAAAATGGATCAATGAAACAAAAAGCCTCCCGGAATGTAGATCGTCTCTAGAAAAGTAAGTTTACCTAGGCAATTACATACATGACACGAAACTGCTGAGATTATTTAAATTATATACATGCAGAATGGGTTTACATTATAACATGATGATTTCACTGATGATGATAGCTGGACGACACGAACACATCGATCAGGTGCTATCCCTTTTGCGAAAAAAGGGGGTGTAATACTATGGGTCATTGACACGTAGTGGTCAACATCTGACTCTACTTGGGGATGCACTTTAGGGATGTGAGAATCCAGAATCTGCATCCATGCAACACACAATATAACATAAGTAGTGTCGATCCAAAAATCATCATATAATGTTAAGCACAGGAAAGATATAAGCTCTTCGTTTATTAACTATCATAATAACATGAAAAACATCTACTTAAAATATTGAAATAAAAAGGGTGTAAGGTTAGAAATACAATACAAAGGATGCCCCATGGCATCATATGTGTTCAATGTAGTGTATGTTGAGCATTTGTCTGCTTTCAGGCAAATCTGTTGGATGTTTTTTAGATGTGCCATGTCCAATCCTGCACACGGTAGGACTTCTTCCTATCCGAAAATCATGCTGCTCGCAGCCATCAGATGGATCAAACCGCTTTCTCATTCTCTTTCTCTTGCGTTTTTTCTTTGTGGCAGGTTGTGATATTGATGATGTGGTCAACGTACAACTTCCTTCTTGATCTGAAAAACGCTCGTATGGAAAATTTAGAATGTTTAAGACTTCTGTGACCTGCGCTTCTTTATGAACCCAATCTATTATCACTGGTGGATCAAACATGTAAGCATCAACCTGATTCTTATCAATTTCCATTTTATCTAGGTTGCCTTCAATTAGCCACTTTTCAATGGAACAAATGACCTCTTCATAATAAGATGGAGCTTGGTGCAACAGACAAGGAGGGTTATGATCTGTTGACGTTTCCTTGTTTCTTTCATCCTCTGATTGATGCTGAAATTTTTGTACTTGTATTGTTATGGCATCCATTTGGTTAGAGCGTTCAACCTTCATAGCACTGATTTCCTTGGCATGGTTTTCCTCCATGGTCAATAACCTATTCTGAAGACATATCTGACCAGCTTCCATGTCCTTTATAATTTTATCATTCTTTGCTTTCATGCCCGTGAAACAGTTTTGCATATAGTTTATCTCTTTTTTATGATTTGCTTGCATGGTAGCTAACTGATTATTATAATCGAATCTCATGATGGTCATTTCTTCTTCCATAGTAGTCAATTTGTTCTAAATCGAACTTACTTCTTCTTGATAACTTGCTTTCATGGCAGTTACTTGATTTGAATGATTGAATTCTATGATTGTTATCTTTTCCTCTAAAGCTAATAACTTGCTTTGCATAGAACATGATCATTTGTTAATGTTGCTTGATTAAGTTCCATTTCTTTAATAAGTTGAGCCTGATTAACTTCTACATTCTTGCTCACTTAAGCCTGATTTAATTGTATGTCTTTAACCATTTGAATTAACTCCTTGAAATCATTTTCAATTTCTATAGTTTTCTTTACTTCAGCTTTCTCTTTGACTTTGTCTTTATCTCCATATTTATCCTCAAAGGCATCAATGATTGATTGTAGAGAATCAAAAGTGTTATTAGAGAAATTAACATACCAATCAAAAACATCTCCAGATAAGGTAAGAATAAAAATCTTCATCTTCACATCTTCATATTTAGAATATGGGAGACACTTGTTTATACATAGGTTGACATTTTGAAGGTGATCTTCAACAGTAAAAGCATTGTTACCTTGAAAAGGAGGAAATTCATCGATGGCTTCACCAAAAAAGGAAGGACAACCATGCAAAGCTCCTTGAATATTAGTAAAATCACAAGGAGCAAACAAGTCATATTCCATGATGACGGGAAAAAGATGGGCCAAATGGATATCACAGAGAGAGATCCCTACTCAAGAAAATCAAAACATCTAGAAGAAGTGAGCTTCTAGCAGAAATTCTTGTAAGAAATGGAAGAAGTGGAGTCACCACTTGAGCATGAATCTCTCACAAAGAGACTAAAGGTGAAATCGAAAAAGTTAGTGGATGGAGGCAGATGGATATCTAGGGAGGGCTCCTTGTTTGGGATTACATGTATGAATAAGTGGAGTTGCCACCCAAAGAGGAAACCAACTAGAATGTCTAGGCGCAGAAAGTGAAGATGAAAGAATTATATGAGAGATGACGAGAGTTAGGATGGAGAGACGAAATGATGTCAGAAAAATGAGATGAAATGTTGTAAAGCCAAGGTCCAATAAATTGGTCCTTGGTGGTAATGCCAAGAAGTGTTGGCTTTGTCGGCTCAAATGAGAGATGAGAAATGAGAAGAAAGATGAGGAAATGTCGATGAAACACCGAGTAAAATATCCCTGCTAATGGCACCAAAAAATGTTGTGCCGCTTGATGGGTTAATGAATGTCGGAAAAGATGAAATGATTAGAAAGATGTCGTGACGACCAAGGACAGAAAAAATCTATCCTCGGCAACGACACCATAAAATGTTGTTGCACAAAGTGTCTAGGCACCGCGACAACGCTCAAAGTAAGGGTTGTCACTCTAATCCTTACTCACTCTTAGACAAGTCAAAGGAGGTAGTCCCTAAGGTGAATGAATGAGAATAGCCTGTGGAACACATGCTCTAGGAGACATTAAGATGGACAATCTTGATGAAATTAGAAGTAATCTTGGTCAACTAAGATGAATAGGTTAAACACAAGACACAACCACAGGATAGAAATGATTATAGACCAATGCCTTAGTATTCAATTAACCATAGATTAAGTAAAAAAACAAGTTATCCAAATCAATTTATATATGTGACAAATAATGACAATCATGAATGATCAATGTAAACGCCCAAAACCTTATCATGCACGAGATTCCAGGTTTAAAATAATTTTCATTAATGAGCTAGACCTAGAATTAACTCTATTATAGCCAATATAATTTTTAAAACATTAGTCGCTCTTGACAATAGAGAAATTACTACCACAAAATTTAAAATCTTAAACCTAGCATAAAAGACACCAAAGAACTTTAGATTAGAGTTTTAACTATCCCTTAGGTAAATTTCTAATGTGCTAAGCTCATGAAGCAAATGAAATAATTAAACTTTAATGCGACAAAAAATAATAAAATCAAAAGGACTTTAATAAATTAAAATTTTAAATGGGCCATAGTTCACATTAAATTTTTTTAATATAAGAGCGCAAATTTTCAGTTTTCAAGTCACAATTTTTTTTATAAATATTTTAGATTTTTTTAATTTTTTCTAATTTTTTAGATTTCAAGATTTTTTTTAAATTTTTAAATTTTTTAGATTTTTCAAAATTTTAATGTTTTTTTCAAAAATAAAAATTTAAAATCATAAGTTAAAAATAAAAAGAAAATCAAAATAAGAGTCAAAACAAAGATCGAATTTAATAAAACCAAATCGAAAATCAATTAAAACAAATCGAAATGAGGAAATAAAAAATAAAAAGACCAAATCAAATTTCAAATGAAAATAGAAAAAATATACTAAACCTTGACCCGTAACACACACACACACACACACACACACACACATATATATATATATTAGAAAAAAAAATGAGAAATTAAACTAACCTAATGCTCGTGCAATGTAAATGAAATAAAAAAAACAAAGAAAAGTCGAATGCGTTGAGTTTGTTTGCTATTGTGTGCAGGTGAAGCTCGACGATGGAATGGAGACTGCGGAAAGGAAATGACAGCAACAGGAAGGAAGAGGATGCACGAGGGTGAATGGTGCTCGAGCTGCAAGGGAAAGCGACGGAGAAGGGAGGGAGTAGGTTTGAGCGAGGAGAAACCACATGCTTGAGGAAACACAGAGAAGGGAAGACGGATGTGAACAGACAACGAGGGAAAAGTGCAAACCGAAAGGTAGCATTTGGCAAATGGAGGGTTTGCAGCTCAATGGATAGGGCAGCGATGACGACTAGCAGCTCGACGGAGGAGCAATGGGACAAGAGAAACTGTGGAGAGGAGAGGTGATGGGATCTGCTAGTGGAGAGGGTTTGCATTAAGTGGAAGAGGGAGCTTGGGAGAACACAATAGAGAAAAACAGAGCGCTGCAACAGTGAGGGAAAAAAAAAACCAAAGGGGTCATAAATTTGAGGAATAACGCGACAGAAAGTTGCGTTTGAGGGAGCTGAGAGATGGAGAGATAAGGGAAAGCAAGGGGGAGCGTAAGGCTTGGAGATGGATGCTTGGATGCAGGTGGAGGAATGGAGTTGCGGGGATGACAGGTTGCAGATCAGGGTTTAAATGAAAAAATATGAACATTAGCATCCAACAAACCAAAATGCATTCAAAGAGAGATAGGGAGGATGGAAATGGAAAATCCCAGGCAACGATGGAGAGAATGCAGTAAGGACAAGGAGTTGCAACAGGTTTCTCTCACAAAATTTTTCGAAAATTCTTTACAACAAGAAGAAAAACCTAAACAACATTCCAAGTAGCCAATGGTAGCCTCAAGAAACCCAAAATAAACCCGAAAAATCGAATTCCACGTCAATATATTTTCTATGCTTCAAATTTAGCTTATGAACCCCTTGTGAAAATTTTCCAAATTTTAAAAAATTTAAACCCTTGGATTGCAAAATGTTTGAATAATGTCCTTGGAAGATTATTTTGATAAATTCAAGAGATCCAGATCTTATCCTCTAGGGCCTAGATCTAGACTCTACTCAGATTTCTTCCTCAGATCTGTAGCTGGACGACAACAAGAAAACACTCAAATGATATATACAATGATAAAAACTAAAACCCAGAAAAACCTAAGTCAGAAAACTAAAAATAATTACAAAATTTACAAACTACAAGCTCTAATAAGCCAGATCTGTCATTATACTATACTAAAAAAATTTAAATTTTTTAATTTTAAATAGGTGCTAACTCGAAACCCTTCGTGCATCACCAACAAAAATCTTATGGTAAGCCCGGGATTAATTTTATTGGGCTCTTCAAAAAACACGGATCGAGAGTTGGTTGGTTTAACTGAAAACTTCCCCTAACGCCTGAGGATCTAACATCAAGATTTCCCTGCAAAACTCGACCCAGCAATTAAAAATAGAGCGAGAAAACAATAATAAAACTCAGACAAATAGAAATACCTGCTATTACATTCAGAATTTAGATTATTATTCAAACCTCAATGACTGAGCAAGATCCCTGTACTCAAATCACTCTTCAGAAGCTATCATCAATGGTTAAAAAAAATTTATGTATGAAAACAACACATCTTACAGTGTTCCCATGAAGAGTAACACCAACAAAACTTAACTCCAAAGTTTTTCTTTATTATCCGAATAAAAAATTACACAAGAGTTTCTTGCTAAGCACACGAATGAAAGGTCAGATAGATTCACTGACAATTGACTTCCTATTTAAAGATAAATCCTCCCACAGCTAATTCGAGTGATCCTCGTCAAAGCAATCTCAACTCTAAATAAGTATTAAAACTTCTTTTAATCTCACCTATCGAAATATTAAATTCTTGAGGAAATTCGAATTTTTCAATTAAATTCATTTTAATTAATTCAAAAACTAAATTTTTGAGTTAATTTCCTCAAAATTTTGACTTTGACTTAACCCCAGGTATCAAAGGTTTGAATTTATCAAAATAATTAATTTACCTTAGTCCATGGGCCTCTTAAAATTTATTTTTTTAATGACTGACGAATTTTGCGTTGGAGAATTTAAAAGTACCTAATACTTAGAATTAATTAAATTTCTAGCTTAGGATTTTAATTGATTTTTTGTCATAAAATTTATTTTATTAACCTATGTCAGGATAAATTGTTCTTTTAACCCTTAAGACACTTTACATCATGATTTTCATATTTTTACATCATAAGGGGGAAAACTCATTTGTAATAGACCCTTAAAGACTACCCATTTCTGCAACACAAATATAATCCAGCAGAACAAACAATTTGTAATAAAATAACACCAAATAGTTAGGATTATTTCCAAATCACTTTTACATAGGCTTGATCTAGAACACTAGGATTCGCTTAAGATCGCAGTGACAAAATCCATTTCGGCTTTGGGGTAAGATTGAAGGAAAACTCTGTCGACCATCCGAGAATGGATCGGTGAGACAAAAAACCTCCCAGAATATAGATCGTCAACGAAAAAGTAGGTTTACCTAGGCAATTATGTACATGACACGAATCTGCTGAGATTATTTACATCATATACATGCAGAATGGGTTTACATTATAACATGATGATCTTGATGATAATGATAGTTGGACGGCACAGACACATCGATCAGAGACTATCCCTTTTGTGAAAAAAAGGGTGTACTACTAAGGGTCGTTGACACGTAGTGGTCAACATGTTGCATTTCTAGATTTTGTTTCTTTTCCTTTTACTTAGGGTTTAATTAGCTTCATATTTCATATTGCATTTGTTATACTTTATTCCCCTCATTCACCCCATCTCCATTTAAATATGTGCATTTTACACATTAGTTTAGATCATATTGGATATATTAGAGAGCATAACAAAACATCTAGCCTTGCATATGGCAAGTGAGGCATATCTAAAAAGCTTGGCACTTCAACATAGAATGTCTAATTGGATCATTTTTCAAGGTAAGCTTGGTAAACTTGTATGGTTGATGAAGGTCAACTGCTTACATCAACACTTTCTAAGAACATCATTTATAAATGACCATCAAGTTAACAAAAAATCATAAACACTCTATAGTGTTATGATGTATTCATCAATGTAAACAATTTTGGCTCTATTAACTAAAAAAAATTCATTTAACACTTCCAAACAAGTGAGTGCTATGTGGAGAAGTTTACTATCTTATTCAATTCTAAAACTATATTAGTTATGCCATTAAATTAAAATGGCACTAAATTAAAATTATTTTAAATTTAAAAAGGTGATATACACAAACCTTCATAATTCATAAATTATGTGATTTATTGGTCACCAAAAGTATTAGATAATTTTGATGGCGTTCTCATATTTTTTAGTGTATGTGGTTATGATTACTGCTAATTATGCAATGCACTCGCAAATCGAACATGGACGACAACATATGGTATTATTACCTTATGGAACACTAGCTCCATGAAGTCACTCGCCCATGGTTTCCACATTTTCAAACTTTGTCCAAAATGAATCTTATTTAAAAGTAAATGCCTCACATTCCAATATGTAACTTTGTCATTTGTGCACAAATGTTTCAACATAGTAAGGTCAAAGTGTGGCCATTTTCGTTATAATTTTGCCATGTCATTAGTGCTATTATATGAAATGTGCATAGATAATTTTTATTATTCATAATAATTGTGTGGTTTAATTAAATTGCATATAATTACATTAAAATGGGTTACTTATTTACTAGCACAATCGCATTAATAAATGTGGTTGATATAGGTAGATAGGCATATAGATCAATAACAAAATAATTTAATAACAAAATAGCAAAATTGTTTATAACAAAATTTAAAACTATTACGTCAAACTTGTCAAATTTTCTAATTCTTATATTTTTTTAACTCTTTCCTAAAAAGTAATATTTCTAAGTCGCATTTGCGTGAACTATATTGTATTAAAGTTTCCTCTTAATAACTTCTTTTTGATAATGTTTTTCTAGACCATTAATTAATTTTATATCTAAATCATAACCAATTTTTTTCTATTAATGCAATTAATGATCGATCACAACTAATGACAAAGAAAAAGATTCCAATTACCATAATGTTTGTTATATTGATGTTTAACATTTGTTTCACAACAATAAGGTCCATGTTCATGTAGTCCCAAGGAGAGTGAATGGGGACACACCATCAACCACGTGACACAAATGCATGGAAACCACTGTCGTTTCAATTTCAAAGAAAATAATTTATTCTTAAATTTCCAGTAACGCCCAAGTGGAGATAGAGGGTTGAAATCACAATCGTCCATCTTATTATTAGATGAAGCATTTTCCTTTAGCTTTCAATCATATCCATTGATTTAAACAAAAATAGAAAAATTTGCAAGCCCACATCCACCTGGAGTCAATTACCAAATTTTAAAAATAAAGAATATATGAATCAATTTACAATTGTTTTTCCTTTAATTAAGAAGAATAAATATATTTTCCCCCTTACACAATAATAACCAATAATAAATTTGACTATTGTGAATTTGATACCTTGCTATAAGAATACATTTAGATTATATACAATAGTAAGTTAAAGCTTTCGATATTTTAATTAAGTGAATTTTAAATAATTAATTATGTGAAAAGTGTGTATTTAGGGTGGTTGTATCCTTAAGAGAGGTTGTTCCTAAATTTATTTACATGAACCACTTTCCAGAGTCATTATGACTCCAAAAAAATCAATCCACTTTACAACTATGCTGCTACATGGCTCTGCACATATTATCAATTGTATTCAAGAGTAGCAGATACAACATAGGTAGTTAGTGTTTTGTTTGTCTAGAAGTATCAACATTCATCTCTTCTTCATAATTTTGGATGCTACATTTACAATGAAAAAAATTTGTGAGTTAAAGTGAATGCTGACAATATTCATGTTTAATGTCCATTGCTTGGAATTTGAATTCAACATGACACCATCCAATAGATCATGTATGTTGTATAGAAAACACCATTTGTGGGGAAGTTGGAGAAGTTGGTCTTTAAAACATCCTCAATCTTTCCAACATTGTAGGAGACAATGTAGTTGAGGCTACTCCATTGTGGACCCTTAAACATAAAAGTTCCTCTTCTTTCTTTTTGAAGACATGCAACCTAGTCATATAAGTGATGAAGGTTGAGTATTAGAGATGACAACAAACCTATTAGAGGTCGTGTTACAAGTCTTTTTGAGTTTGCTTGTAGTCATATAATCAAATTTATTAGGCAACACACTACCTCGATACCTATGGCATCCATGTAAAATATTCCACAAATGGATATCACACCTACACCCTAACACATTTTCTTTCATTGCTATATCATCCGAGCAAAATGCAAAAAAATAACTCAACTACGGTTCTAACTATTGTTTACACTCTTTGGTCCAAAAAGATCAAATACTTGAGCATATCAAGGATATAGTTTGTGCTCCGAGTTAATTAAAGGCCACTTAAATTACACACCAAACTTCATACATCTAGATCTTATTTTATTTTTCATTAAGTGACCCCACTCAACATGAGCAAATGTTAACTACTATTTTTTAGATATATTTAAAGGACAAAACATCTATCCATCCTACAAAAGAGCCCTTAGTCTAAAATGTCATATGTGGGGGTATCATTATACCAAAGTCACTAAAAACTTGCACTTGGCCCCACATGTTGTTTTTCACAAACATGTGCACACACAAGCATGAGCATGTCAGTGGGGAGAGTTAAATCTTGGTGGGAGAAATAACACCATGCCACTAAATAAATAAGCCACTACTATTCACTAGATCTAAATTTAAATGAAAATATAGTATAATTTTACTTTCTTGTTTTTTCTATAACTTTGTAAATATTGAATAAGGCAATTACTTAACTCAATGCATTTATGGCTATTAATATGCTTAATATCTTTTGACATTTTATTTTTATTTATTTTGGAATAATATTAATTTATGATTGATACTTTTTCATATAATATTTTCCTTTTAATTTTTTCACGGAAAACCTCATATGAAAACTCTCAAACACTTCACCACCTTTACAAATGGTACCTAGTGTGAACCTATCAACATTGATTACGACACTTGAACAAGCTCATCTAAGGTAATATTGTCCTTTTAATTATGTATGCTATGAATAATTTACACGCTTAACAATTATAAGATAGAAGTGGCTTATAAGACATTACATGTACGAGAAAATTTGTTATTCTAAAAGTTGACTTTTCAATGTAATTCCTTAGGTTAATGTTATCACATCTCACGTCACTTCAATGCTAACATGTTGTTTAAACATTTGTAGAGACATTTTTCATCATTGATATTTTGTTAAACATTGCATCATCCCTTTTGCTAATGTCGTTATATATGTGATTACTTCAAGTCATTGAGCACTTGTCTAGGATTAACCTATAAGCTTGAATATTATGATTAATATGTCAAGAAAGGTGTCCAAATAGGCAGTACGCCTTTACTAAAATAAAATAAGAGTTAATTGGTTGCAAGATGATTAAGCTTTATTATTCAATTATCTCATACCTCATCTTTATAACATATGTGTGAGAATAATCATATATATAATAATAATGGGATATATTTATCTCGTAATATCTCGACATAGCATCAACATCTGTAAAATTTTATTCTCTTTTATTGGACATTGATACTACAACATATAAAATGTGGCTCCCAATATAACTTTATTTTTATTCTAAAAAATTAAAAATAATGTCCTTAATTATGTTGATAAGTGTCTCCTATTGAACAATGGCAAATTAATCTTCATTTTAATTCAAATCTTTATTTTATGGTTATAAATCAAATATATTGGCATGTTTTAGTAGTTTCACTACATTGAATGAAATTTCAAATATTAACTACTTAATATCTCTAAATCGATATTTACCTTTTCACATTTACCTAATATAATTATAAAATTACAATGAAAATTATCAAATAACTAATAGCATCCTTACATCTACCAAATAACAAATTATTTAGATTGTCAAATAACAAAATAATACCAACGAACACATATCAACCACTATAATTGTACCACTATAATAAAAACTATTTATTGATTGTGAATTTCCTATACTTGAGGAGTATAGGCTAAAGCAAGGAGAAGTGAAAACTTAGCAGCAGACAAAGAAGAAAGTAGTAAGAACACATACAACCCCACAACAACTCCGCTTTTGTGGTCATCGAAGCTTTACGTAAGCGAGCTCATGAACATGAAAAGAAGAATTGAGCTTATTGAATCAAAGGAACAACATGAAGATTCAAAGATAAAAGAAATGTTAGTAGTCAGCTAGAAACTTGAAAGGGAAAACAAGGTTCTCAAAGAGCAAATAATAAATTTGCAAAACAATATGGAAAGAGGGTAGCAACAATTGATCACTTTGAGACAAGAACTAGAGTAAACCAAGGTAGTTGAAAAAAAAGGCTCGGAGGCAGGGAACATTGGTAGCACAAAACAAAGAAAAGAGTTTCAATCAAGTTTGGCAAGCATGGAGTTGAGAGAAAGCAAACTAAGACAACAAATGGAAGAGGCTAAATCTTGGGCACAAGTGGTAAAGGAACCATCAACCGAGCAAAAGGAAATCATGGAGAAGCAAATCAAGAGGCAAGTAAGAGAAGAAAAAGACAGGCAAGTCAAGGCTACAAATGTAATTATCAAAGGTTTGAAGGACTTTGGAGAGAAAGAGAGGACATATATGTTAGTTAGGGACTTTCTCAAGGAAGAGTTGAAATGGTTAGGCTATATTCAATAGGAAAACAGGATTGGCAGGAAAACAGAAAATGGAAGTCGCAGACATGTGAGAGTTATTTTGAGAAGTATAGAGGATAAGATGGCTATTCTAAAGAATAGGGGGATGCTTATAGGTGTAGGAATTTACAGGGTAAGTTCCACAGAAAGAATACCAAAAGGACACCGCTCACAACCAGATCTCAAATCAATACACCAGTATTTTTGACGTGGTTAAAACCATCAGAGTGCAAGGAGGGAAACAGTCCACGGCCTGTCCCAACGTGGGTACTACAGGCAATTTATTAATCAAAGAATGAAAATTTACATAAGCTTCTCTCATGCACGGATTACCCGAACAATGACCCTCCATGCGCTTTAAATAGAACTCATGGACCAATCGGGTGTCAAGCCACGGATCAAGTGTCAGTAATACCGAGGTGAGAGTGAACCGTCGGATCACTACATATCGTGACCGTCGGATTGTAAGTTACAAAATGTACAACGGTAAAGAAACACACTTTACCTAACTCTAACCTAACTCTATAATAGACCAAGTTGAACTTAACTATATCCTATGTGTCGGAATATCCTAACATCCCCCCTTAAGAACAACTTGGGATAGGATTGAAGGATTTACAAATATGACACAATAGGAGAAGGAAGGAGGCACTAGAGGCTATCCCCCCTTAGTGACAACTTCCTGAACTCCAAGCATATATCGAAGTTTAGTGAACTTCGCCTCTGTGAGAGCCTTTGTGAAGATGTCTGCAACCTGATCATCTGTTGGACAATATTGCACTTCAAGAACATGGTCATGAATGAGCTTTCTGATGAAGTGCATGTGTAGTTCAATGTGTTTGCTGCGCTGATGCTGGACTGGATCTTTGCATAGCTGAATGGCACTTTGATTATCACACCAAAGTGTGGTTGGATGCTGCTGCTCAAAGCCAAACTCTGATAGGATCTGACGAAGCCACAAGGCTTCCTTACTAGCTTCCACGGCACCACGATACTCTGCTTCTGCTGACGAAAGAGAAATGGCAGCCTGTTTCTTACAAGCCCATGTAATAGGTCCTGAACCAAGAGTGAAGACATAACTGGCAATAGACTTCCGATCATCAGGGTCACCAGCCCAATCAGAATCAGTGAAACCAACTAACAGAGGAGCTGCTTTGGCACTGTAATGAATCCCAAACTGTACTGTACCTCGAACATAACGAAGTATTCTTTTAGCTGCTTTCCAATGACTTTCACGGGGGTTTTGCATAAAACGAGAAACAAGGCCAACAGCAAAGGAAAGATCAGGACGAGTATGGGTTAAATACAAGAGTTTTCCGACAAGTTGACGGTATAAGGTAGCATCAACTTCAGGAGAAGTACAAGAGACTGAAAGTTTGACTCCAGACTGAAAGGGAGAAGGGGCTGGCTTACAGTCTTCCATGTGAAAATGACGAAGAATATCACAAGCATACTTGGACTGGGAAAGGAAAATACCCTCTTGGGATTGCAAGACTTGAAGACCGAGAAAATAGTGTAAATGTCCTAAGTCTGTCATTTCAAATTTCTTTTTAAGGCTGGACTTCACATGGTTTATAAGGTTGGGATCACTACCAGTAAGAATAAGATCATCAACATAAAGAACAAGGATGATAAGAGAGTTGCCCACTTTCTTGGTGTAGACAGTATTGTCAGAATGACACCTAGAAAAGCCAGATTCTAAAAGAAAGCTATCCATTTTGGCATACCAAGCCCGAGGAGCTTGCTTGAGGCCATAAAGGGATTTCTTAAGTCAACAAACAAGGCTGGAGTCTGTTTGTATGAAGCCAATGGGTTGTTCCATATAGATTTCTTCCTGCAAGTCCCCATGCAAGAAGGCAGATTTAACATCCATCTGATGGACTTCCCATTTTAAAGAGGCAGAAAGGGAAAGAACAAGGCGGATAGAGTTCATTTTGGCAACAGGGGAGAAGGTTTCAGTGTAGTCAATGCCTTCAACCTGTGAAAAGCCCTTAGCAACGAGACGAGCTTTATGTTTATCAACTTTCCCATCTGGTCCATACTTGGTTCTGTAAACCCATTTACATCTAACAAGTTTGCGTCCCTTTGGTAGAGGAACAAGATCCCATGTATCATTTGTCATTAATGAATGATATTCTTCATTCATAGCTGCTTCCCAATGTGGATGGCCTGAAGCTTCTGCAAAAGTGTCAGGATCATGATTTACTGGAGCTTGAGCCAGTAAAGAAGAGGCTCTTTCAAACTGAGAACGTGTACGTCGCTGATCTGTAGGATCACCGGCAAGATCACCTGCTGCATCCCGAGTAGCACGGACCCATCTTGGAAGTTGAGGATCCTGAGAAGGTGGGGGAGGATTATCATCCTCGCTTTCATCATCTGAAGAAGAAAGGTTTTCAAAAGTAGAAGAGATAGGAAGAGGTGGCACATCCGCCGGACTAGGCTCGCAGGCCATTTATTTTCATCAAATTTTACATCTCTTCTAATGATAACATTTTTGGACTTAAATGGAATAAGTCTATAACCTTTTACATCTTCAGAATATCCAACAAAAGTACATTTCTCACTCTTAGGTTCTAAAGCTTTATGCTTTTCATCTGGAATATGGGCCCATGCTTCACTTCCAAACACACGAAAGTGACTTACATCTGGTTTAATGGAACTCCAAGCTTCTTCTGGAGTGATATTCTCTAGAACCTTAGTAGGAGTGCGATTGATTATATAATTTGCACAATTAATTGCTTCGGCCCAAAAACTAAGACTGAGTCCTTTAGATTGCAGCATACAATTAGCCATTTCCTTTAAGGTGCGATTTTTCCTTTCAGCTACACCATTTTGTTGTGGAGTGTATGGAACAGTATGTTGCATTTGAATTCCATTTTCGGTGCAAAAGTTGATGAATGTGTTTTTAACATATTCTCCACCATTATCAGTTCTTAGCTTAAGAATTTGATGTCCAGATTGTTTTTCAACAAAGGCTTTGAAGGCCAAAAAAGTGTTAAATACTTCGCTCTTGAGTTTTAAGAAGTATACCCAAGTGCGTCTGGAGAAATCATCAATGAAAGTTAAGAAGTACTTGCAGCCAGAGAATGAAGCAACAGGAAGAGGACCACATAAATCACTGTGCACAAGCTGTAAAGGGGCTGAGGCGTGCCAAGAGGCACGTTTGTCAAAACTGTCCCGATGATGTTTTCCGAGTACACATCCGGAACAAACACCATCTCTGCAAGATACCATAGGAAGACCTGTCACCATATTTTCTTTACATAGATGCTGAAGGGAGCGATAGTTTAAGTGACCAAATCGCTCATGCCAAAGTTTGCTCACTTCATCATTATGAGCAACAAATACTGAGGGAAGATTGGATGACCCAAAGTTGTGAAACTTATACAACCTTTTGGAATCATCAGCAAGACCAGTAGCTAGAATCTGTTTAGGATCTTTTAGATCCTTGATTACAACATCATGAGGTGAAAATTCAACAATTTTACCTTCACCTGAATGAGTTATCTGATAGACAGATAGAAGGTTGCAGGATAAGGTTGGAACACATAATACATCATTAAACTGACCATTGTCTAGATGAACAGTTCCAGTCCCTACAACATTAAGAGATCTATCATCACCAATATATATATTTTTGGTGTTACAATCATTTAAAGAAGAAAACATGGCTTGGTTTTTGGCCATGTGACAAGAGGCTCCAGAATCAATGAGCCACTCATGAGAATGAGAAGAAGAAGAAGATACATTTAATGCATAACCAGACTGAGATGATTGACAATGAGATGCAGAAAGTGCCATTCCGGAAGTTGAAGTTGAAGTAGGCTCCACATGGATGTTATGTTTCTTCATTGCGGCTTCCAAGGCTTCCATCTTCTTAAAGCATTTAGATTCTAAGTGGCCATCTCGATTACAAAAGTTACAATGTCTATCAGTCTTCTTCCATTTGTTTTTATTGGTCTTATCATTTTGCTGAAATGATCTTTCATTTTGAGGCTGAGATGATTTAGGACCATTCTTTTGAGGATATGACTTCTTAGGATTCTTTGAATTTGGTTGCTGCTGGGCGGCTAACGCTTTCGTGGAAGAGTTTCCAAGATTAAGAAGACCAAGGTGTAAGAGTTTTTCTTGTTCTCTTATTAAGGAATCACAAAAGGAGTCAAAGGAAGGGGCCTTGTAGTCTTGTCCTTGACAAATGAAAGCTTCCCTTGTAGAATGGAAAGTGGAAACAAATACAGAGTAGGCTGGTCCCAACTTAGTAAGGATGGAATAAATAAGGTTACCATCTTCTTTCTTAACTTTAACACCTTCCAAGAGATATCTAAGGGTCTTGAATTTGGACAAGAAATCTTCAATGCAAGAAAAATTATTAGGATCCAAAGTAAGCAGCTCATTTTCAAGTTGATGGGCTCTAATTTCATTTTTAATCCCAAAAACTTTAGCAAGTTTTTCTAATGCTTCATGAGGAGTCTCAAGTCCTGCAATGTGGAATCTAAGATCAGGAGAAATAGACATCCGTATCAAACCACGTGCTTGATCTTGTCTATTTTCCCATTTTGCCGCCTTGTCTTCATCTTTTGGTTTCTTCTCTTGGTTTGTGGCTATTCTGAAGAGACCTTTACTTCTAAGTAAATCTTCCATGTATTCTACCCATTGGAAGTAGTTAGTGCTGTCAAGAATGACTTGGCATGGACTTTCCATTTTAAAAAAAACTGAAGCTGAAGATGCTGAAAGTAAGTGTTCCAATGGATAGATCTCGAAAAAATACGCGGTTTAAAAAAAAACGGTTCTGAAAAAGGCTTCCGGATGAAGAAGTTATGGCTTTTTGAAAAAAATATTGTTGACGTTGCCGGCAAAGTGCGCGAATGTGCGGGAATGAAAAAATCCGCCCCCACAAAATGGAGACTTGAACCCAAGACCTCTACTCTCTTAAAATAGCTTTGAACCAATTGATCTATACAAAAAATTTGAGAGAGAGAGAGAGAGAGAGAGAGAGAGAGGGGGGGGGGGCCTTGGTTTGCGTGCTTGCCTTGAGAAAGCTCTTTTTCCCTACAAAACACAAAACACAAAACCCAACACGAATATGCAAAGAAAAACGAACCTTGCAGCTCGAAGTTAGCTTTAGCCAAAAAACTAGAAATTTAAAAAAAATCTCAAAGTTAGCTTTAGCCGAAAAACTAAATATTTTTCTCAATGTTTCTGATTTTCCGAGATCACACTAAGGTGCAGGGAAAAGAGCATACGCATGAGAAAAATCCTTTCTTTCTGTTTCTGATTTGCCCAGATCGCACAGAGTCGCAGGGCAAAGAGCATACGCAGAAATGAAAGGTATAGATCCGGTTAAAAAAAAGGCTAAATAAACTGAGACCGAAATAAGCAGAGAGAAAATAACAGTAAACTGCAAAAGAAACACTTTATACCTCCCGATCTGAAAAATGACGCAGCTAGGGCTACCGGAAACCTTTTCGCGTGAAACGAAAGGGGTTCCTCACTGGAACAGATGCTCCGAACGCAACAGAGCAGTCCTCTCGACCCGAAAGCAGTCAGAAACAGCAGATCTAGGAAACGACAGCCGCATGCAGTTCTACCGGCTTCAGATTTGGATCACCAACGGACGCGGCCCTCAAATAGCTCTGATACCATGTAGGAATTTACAGGGTAAGTTCCACAGAAAGAATACCAAAAGGACACCGCTCACAACCAGATCTCAAATCAATACACCAGTATTTTTGACGTGGTTAAAACCATCAGAGTGCAAGGAGGGAAACAGTCCACGGCCTGTCCCAACGTGGGTACTACAGGCAATTTATTAATCAAAGAATGAAAATTTACATAAGCTTCTCTCATGCACGGATTACCCGAACAATGACCCTCCATGTGCTTTAAATAGAACTCATGGACCAATCGGGTGTCAAGCCACAGATCAAGTGTCGGTAATACCGAGGTGAGAGTGAACCGTCGGATCACTACATATCGTGACCGTCGGATTGTAAGTTACAAAATGTACAACGGTAAAGAAACACACTTTACCTAACTCTAACCTAACTCTATACTAGACCAAGTTGAACTTAACTATATCCTATGTGTCGGAATATCCTAACAATAGGTACTCATATTTACTTGGATGATCACTTGACATTTGAACAACAAGAAGAGCGAAGGAAAGAATGGGAGAAAGTGAAATCAACAAGGGAGGCAGGAAAATGGGCACGGCTAAAAAATGGGAAAGCTCAAATCAACGAGCATTTAACAAATCAAAAATAGGGATTCGGGCCCCCCTGGGAGTATCTAAACATGGTAAGTTAGAATTGTAGAGGTTAACCATGGAGGAGAGTGTTATGAATAAAATATATTAAATGATGATAATTGTAACACTGATTAGTTAATTAGTAATTAGTGTTGAAGAGACATGTCTAAATGGGACATGGCTTTCCATGAAGAGGCACCTTCCTAGTATATAAGCAGACCCCTCACTCTCATTTGTAACATCATTCTTACTCATACGTTTTAATATATATTTTCTTATATCTCAATGGAGATCTACATATTCCAAATCTTCTTGAGTATTTAACTTGAAGAACGAACTTTGTTCGTTCCATTTCGTATCAGAGCAGTTCGATCCTCTGGTTGCCGCTGCACAAAGCTCGTTCTCTGATCCAGGTCTTTGGCCACCGAAATTTGTCAACTTCGTTGTCGTTGAAGCGTTTCACAACAAGCTTTTGGAGGGTCTCGAATTCGCTAGTTGGCCTTTGGCCATAAAAAAAAAAAAATTAAAAAAAAAAAATATAATAATAATATAAAAAAAAAGAAAAAAAACATATTAAAAAAAAATAATAATAGTAAAAATTTCAAATCACTGATATTTAAAAAACATATACAAAAAAAGTTATATATAAATTAAAACTACCACGATGATCTCTACAGTCGTTATCCACCAGAAAAATTAAAACACACACACACACACACAACCAACCACAACTCCAGCCGATAAAACGATCCACAAGTCGTCGTTGTCACAACATCCGACGATGAACCATCACAACCTTCCACTCTCGTTTCTCTCCACCAACGGACAGGAGCTTGCACCCTGCCGCCACCACAACCACTCATCCATCATAGCACCAATCGCCAATGGAAAGACCCCGTGGTTGCTGACCCACCACGACCTGCCACAGAGACGCTGTGCACCGGTTCCACAATTGTCCATCTCCATGCTCGCTCCTTGAGCTTCCAGCCAAAATTACAGTCACTGTCGAATATAGTTGTTGTCATCCATTCCAGCCGAACCGCTACGATCGATGCTAAGTTGTCGCCCAACTTACCATGTACCACCGCCTCCGCTCTACTTGCTCCCACCAATATCGTTTATCCGCTAGCCTACACTTCTCCCCCATTTGTCGTTGCCACCTTCCAAATAATCACTATGCAACTATAATATTGTGTTGTCTTGTCCTCGCTATGTTCAAACAAAAGCAGACCGACATGTCCTCTATCACCGTCGTTTTGTCACTTTCCTGTATCTAGATCAACCGTTGCCTATTTCCACCAACAGTCACATCATTTTTTTCTCACACCGATTCGCTTCCCCACTGAATGCTGACCATTTCACATGTTTCGATGTGTCTATCTCCAAACTTGACCAACTACCTAACAGTTTAAGCTCATTAATAATATAGTTTATAATATATAGTTAGTTGATATATATATATATATATATATATATATATATATATATATATATATAATTAAAAAAATGAAGTAAAAATAAAATAAAGGGAGTTGGTATTATAAAAAGTCCAGGGTTCATATATAAAGGACATCCAAATATTTGAAGAAAAAAAGTTGGGTTTTTTATAAAATCAAAGGAAATAAATATAAGTCCAAAGGAGTGTTGCTGTAGAAGGAATAATTAACCCCTAAAAGCTCAATTCAAAAGTTTTGAAGGATTAAAGGGGTTACTTTTAAGACCCTAAGTTCACCTTGATAAACACAAATGGAGTTTAATTTAGAATTGAAGGAATGAAGATTTCTGGAAACTTCACGTAATTATGCTTCAGGGCTATTTATAATTAAATGGTTTATTGTGGGAAAAGATGTCACTATTTCTATCTCACCTGCCAAAGATAAAAATTATATAACACCCAAAATCACAAATCAATTAGTGATCCTAGAGTCAAATATAATCGAAAAATTAGACTGTTTTGGCAACAAAAAATATGACAAAACCAATTTACAGTTAAACATTGGGGATTATACATTTATATCGCTATTCTTAGTTCAAACCCTATGGAGCAATCAAGGTGACATTATTTTAGACTCACCCTGGATGGAAACTCTATGATCCTTCATCTTAAATACGAAAATGAAGTTTTTAACATTTTCCTACAAGAAGAAGAAAATAACACTCCAGGATGTTACACTGAAGCCAAATTCAGTAAAATTAAATGACATACAAGATATTTCAAAAATAATTTTTCAAGAAGGTAAAAAAGTACTACAAAATATGCAAAGAGAAATTGACAAGATCACCACTGACAAAAATGAAGAAGTTTTTCGGCTTAAAGACCATAGTGAAAAATTATTGACGCAAATTAAGAAGCTTAAGAAGAACAAGAAGTCATTAGAAAACAAGGTACAACAATTTATCAAGAAGGAAGCATCAATGTAGAAATTCAATTTGACGAAAAGACAACAAATATCGATCTAGTCAATAACACAATTCAAGAAGAGGACAAACTAGTTGAAGTAAAGATGTACTCAGAAGTCGTAGTTCCAACAACAAAAATTCAAGTGAAGATCCATAAACTAACCATTCAACTTCCATAACTAAAGGAAACCAGGTCCTTCAAATAAATCAAGAAAATAACACAAATAAGATAAGAGAAAATCAAATCACTAGAATTCCTTATCGACATCTAAATCACGAGAGTAGGCAACTCAATCAAGCTACGTATTTAGAATAGAAACAACAAACTGATGTTTTGAAGAATACTAATATCAGTGCAATCCACTCATGTGATAACAATTCACACAAGTTTCCAGTCAATGCAAGATTCCACAGAAGATTAATTTAGGATGGTCTGATCCCTATTGAGTGCGACATTTTTGTTTATCACTTAGAGGATCATATAAACTTGTATCAACGAAGATGACAATTCTGAAACGAGAAGACATTCACAACAAAAAAGAGATCAAGCCTTTTCACAAGCAAACTTTGAGGACAAAGCTTTTTGAAGGGGAAGACAATGTTATGAATAAAATATATTAAATGATGATAATTTCAATAATGATTAGTTAATTAGTAATTAGTGTTGAAGGGGCATGTCTAAATGGGACATGGCTTTCCATGAAGAGGCACCTACCTAATATATAAACAACCCCTCACTCTCATTTGTAACATCATTCTTACTCATACATTTTAAAATATATTCTTGTATCTCAATGGAGATCTACACATTCCAAGTCTTTTGGAGTATTTAACTTGGAGAATAAACTTTGTTTGTTCCAGAGAGGACTGGGTTTGGGGCCCATAGCAGAAGGGAAAGACATCATTTTTCTTATGGAAAATCATGAGCATGAAAGTTGCAGGGTTTCAGAATTCAAGGAATACAATAAAATTTCAGTATGGAATAAAGAGATTTGAACAAGTAAAGGGCATGGAGGGATCATAGTTCTAATAAGAGAAAGTTGGAGTGGAATTGTAAAAGTGGAAAAAGAGGACCCAAATAAGTAATTTATATGGCTTAATATGGCAGAGAACAATGCAACAATCAGGTTGACTGCTTGTTACTTTGCTCCAAAAAAATTGAAGTTCTACAAGAAGGAAAACTTAGATAGTGAAGACCCTTATGCTGCTCTAAAAAAAGACATTTATGCCTTCAAGACTCTGGGAGATATAGTTTTAGTCAATGACTTTAATGCAAGGACAACGAACAATCAGTCTATGCAGTCAGGTAGTGATGAGAATAAGGACAACAGTTGTCTTTGGCTAAATGAGAGTGAGCATCACACGTGGGAAAGGTCTTCTCAAGATGGAAAAGGGAGTGTTTCACACTTTGGTGCTGAATTGTTAGATTTATGTAGCCTCTATGACATGGTCATTTGCAATGGCATGAAAGCTTGGCCTAGATCCGATGACATTACGTGTAAAACTTACAGTGGTCAAAATTTGGTGTATTATGTGATTTTCTCCCAGAGCTTTATTTCTAATTTATCAGAGTTCAATATTGGAGCTTGTCTTATTGAGTTGAAATTAGATCATATGCATCTCTGTATTAAGTTGGGATGCACATAAGTGGGATGTAGGTAGAGCAAAACCAACATAGACAGAAGAAAGTTCATGCAAATGGTAGAGTCATTATGAATCAGGAAAATCAAGAGCTCTTTGTTGCTGCTTTGGAACATCAATTTCAAGTGGCAAAAGTCAACTTAGAAAGTGAAGAGGACAATGCAATAATAGAGAACATTGGCAACAATATGGTGATCCCTTTAATCCACAAGGCCTTAAAGGTGTGCAAAAGATCTCGGCCAATGAAGAGAATTTCAAACACTTTTCCAACCAATCCCTAGTTTGATGAGGAGTGTAAGGCTACAAAAAGATCACTTAAAGAGGAGGAGGTAAACAATGAAGGCTTGAAAAAGTACAAATATATGATAAAAAGAAAAAAAAAAGTATGTGACTTCAAGAAGAAATGAATTAATTTCTTTGGGAAAACTTAATCCCAAAAGATTTTGGAGGGAATTACAGTAAAAGAAAAAGCAAATGGATAATAATATCTTGGCTACTCAATGGTTAGAGTATGTGAAGCTTCTATACAAGTGAGAACAAGAGAGAAGTAGCCCTCCCATAATCAACACTTTAGCTATAAGTTATTACATTAGAAGATGTCAAGCGTGGTATTAAAAAGTTAGCAAATGGTAAAGCTCAAGACATTGATGGATTGCAAGCATAATTTTTAAAGTAGGGGATTGAAACCTTGGCTCCGATTATTAAAAAGATCTTCAACAACGTCACACAAAGTAGTTTTCCAACTGAATGGAAAACTAGTGTTGTTATCCCCTTGTACAAAAGTGGAGACATTAATATTCCCTCCAATTACTGCACTATTGTGGTTAATCCTTTTTTTGTAAAGCTATTTGGAAGCATGGTGGAGCGTAGAATTCGCAGTTGGGCAAAAAAGGAAGGTGAAAGAGCAAAAGGACAGGTTGGTTTTAGGTCGCGACATTCTACCATTGATCATTACATCACTCTTAGGCATTTCATAGAAAAAGTATGTGACATATAGGGTGAGGAGGCATTTTTTTGCTTTGTTGATTTCAAGAAAGCTTTCGACATGGTTCCTAGAGACAAGCTTTGGAGAAGAATGGAAGAGATCAAAATTCCAAGCGAATATAGGGCAGTTGTGCATAAGCTCTATGAGAAAGTTAGAGCTAAAATCAGAACTAAGGAAGGCTTTTTTGAATGCTTTGGTAGTGACATTGGGGTCAAGCAAGGGTGCCCTCTTTCCCCCACGTTGTTTGACTTATATATTGATAAGATGGAAGAATGGTTAAGCAGTAACAATGGGGAGGGTATTCAGTTAGCAGGTTATGTGGTGAGACTTCTCTTGTATGCTGATGACCTTATCCTAATTGCAAAATTGACTCATGGTTTGAGAGAGCATTTGAAGGCCTTAGAGCTCTTTTGTGAAGAGGTTGGGATGCAAGTAAACGTTAGCAAAACCAAGATCATGATCTTCTCCTTGAAGAGGAAAAAACAACAGGTTAATTTTATTTTTGAGGGGAAACCCTTGGAAATTGTGGAAGAATACAAGTATCTAGGAATTATTTTTCACAACAGGCTCAATTGGGAGACATGTAGAGCTAAAAGGATTCAGGGGGGATGGAGAGCCTTTTACCTTCTACAGAATAGAGGCAGAAAAATATAATTATGGGATTGGAAGACCAAGAAAACTCTTTTTGGGTTGTTGGTTACACCGGTTGTACTCTATGGATGTGAAGTTTGGGGGAGTAGTATGTCAGACCACAAGTGGAGGCAATTAGAAAGAATTCAAAAGCACCTAATCACTAATAATTTTAAAGTCAAATCAACGGTTCCTTATGAGATCTTGCTAGCTGAGGCTGGTTTATTTCCGATGGAGGCTGAGGCGGTTTTTTGCTTGTTAAGTTACTTAAAAAAGGTTGAAGGCATGGATGAGCATCGCTGGCCTAAAATAGTTGTTGCAGAGGAGTTAACGAGAAGGAAGAAAATTTGGGGGAAACAAAATGACAAGTGGTTGGGTAAGTGGGGCATTAAGTGGCAGGATTGTCCTAACTCTAAAGAGGAAGTTAAAAAATGGGTGCTTGAAAAATTTAGGACTACCATGTGGGAAAAACAGAATGGTCGAAAAAAATCTCTATATGTCAAGTTCAACTCAACATGGTCTCATGATGAAAAGATATATTTGGGTGCCAAAATCACAAGAACAACTAGATTATTTATTAAACAGTTGAGGACCGGGTCTCATCATCTCAGATGTGAAAAAGGTAGATGGACAATTCCAAAAGAAGAGTGGGAAGAAAGAATCTGCATCTTTTGTAGGAAAAGAGAGGTTGAAACAGAATGGCACTACATCATGGATTATCCCACTTATGAGAATATTCATAATCAGTGTAAAAATTTGAACGTGGATTGTTTAAACAAGTTATTCAAGGAAATGAAGCTTGTCAAAACTATCAACTTCTTTATCAAAATTCATGACAAGAGAGTAGGCTTAGAAAAAAGTGCGAAATTATGATGCACTGGACTCCGAAGTCCCTTAAACCACTTGGTCTTGTCAACGTCATTAAAATCCCTTGATTCATTGATTGCTTTTTGAGGATTAGTCCCTTAATTATCACGGTTTTGAAGGTTTTGTAATTGGACGGCTAGCCCCACGTCCTTTCCGATAAGGTCGAGTTGGATTCTCATCATCTCAATCTTGGGTTTTAACCACTGCTCGAACTGTAAGATCCACTCGGATTTTCATCATCTCAATCTTGGGTTTCAACTGCCGATCGACGATCGACTTTTAAGATGCAGAGTACCTGGATTCTATTACAATGATCTTGCTTGATCCTCTGTGAATCTGAGTATCTGAAGCACTGAACTGCTTGGATGGATCTCCCTTGACAATGGTTTGTTCATCAATATACTTCCTCAAAAAACATTCTTCTCATAACATCTTCCATTTCTGCGGAACTATCACAACCATTTCGATATTTCACTTTGTTAAAGCTATTATTCTTCCCCACCGATACACCCACCAACAAACCCCCACAAGCAGAACAGGTATACGCCCACCACAATCCCTGTTCGGAATCTGGCTTAGTCAACGAATCTGGCTTTTCTCAGTCCGATTTATTGAAAACAATCAGAAGACGGGTAACCCTCTTCAGCTGATCCACCCAAACAACACAACAAATGGTTCACTCTTCAGAGACTCGGGATTCACCTAAGATCAGGCACGGAAGATCATTATCAGAAACCCAACTATTCTATCTATTAAAGTCGATCGGTAGTTGAACCCCGAGAATGAGATCATGAGAACCAAACTGGGCTTTATGGGGATGCATTATGCACAATATCTAGATTGCTTACCAACAGTCTAGAGAAAATTCTGATTCCAAGCTCCACAATCTTCAAAGCCTGTTTGCATCAAAGGCTAATCTCACCATGGCTCTAATCAGGCATCTTGGTTCTGATATATGACATTGAGAGGAGGGTGAAACCCAACGTGGATCTTCTGCGGCACTTGGTGGAGTCGAAGGTGAGTTATTTTTGTTCTTATTATAAAGATGCCTCGGTATTCTGAGCCAAAGTGCAAACTTATTGAAGTTCAAAATTGATTGTGTGAGAAATATGGTATATTGGAGGCCTCGATAACGTTTACATATTCTCTAATGGTTGTTAACTATCGCATTCCTGGAATTTTAGATCTGAAATTGAAGCATTTGGCTAGTTTTGGCCTCCCACAAGATGAGTTAAAAAAGCCTATTAGAAAGCGCTCTGTACTACTCAATAGTTTCATGGATAAGATGCAGAAGATCTTGGCTTTCTTGATACACACTGCTGGGCTTCCACCATACATTGTTGGGAATGTATGGGACACATCCTCCAGTATTAGGATTAAGCCTCACAAAAAGGTGTTTAATTCTGTGAGTGCAGTACAACCTTACAAGTGTCTTTCTTGTCTCACTTCTCTGGTTGCTCTAATCAAGAATAAATTGCTTGACAAGTATGTGAATTGCAGTCCTTATTTAACATACCCAACACCCTCTTTGATCTATTGAGGGTTTAGGGTACTACTTGAAACCACCAAACTTCAGCCCAATTTGTCTCTTTGATGCCATATTTGTAAATTAATTGTTCTGATACCTTTCCTTTGTAAATTTTAAGCCCTAGATGGCTGATGTTCTATGTTTCTCTTAATTAAATAAATAAAATCTGAACTATTAATCACAGAAATAATTATTTCTGAAAATCATACATTCACAAGTGTAGCTAAAAATGAACAATGGAAGCATAAACAAAATACAACAATAATTACACTTCCAAATCAGCTTTTCATTTAAATATTCCAAACTTATAATGAAACGCCACAAGCTGTCAAACTAATGGCTGTACAATATACGCAAAAACAGATCTGCACTTTCTGAGATGAAATTGCCTGCTGGACAACTGAGAATCTGCCTGCTTTGTCTCGCTTCTCGACATCGGCTCCTTCCTCATGCTCTGAATATTTCCAACTGATCTCTCTTGATCTCTTGAGCCTTCTTCGTGTACAAAAATGTGTGTTTGAGCTTCTCTCATCTTCTTCTATTTATGCTTTGAGAGAGTTTGCCATGATGGATCTCATGAAATACATTTGTTTTTGTTTTTTATGTGATTTTGTATCATCCTGTCAGGACATATGACTTGGGACCTAGGAAACCGGATTCGTCCTAAACCCCCTGCGAATCCTGAATCCGGCGAATCCGACACGATTCGGTCTGGATTCGTTTCCAAATCACAGGACACGTCGTGTCCGTTTCGGACACGTCGTGTCCGTTTCGGACACGTCGCGATTTTCAGGGGCGTGTCGCGATTTTAGGACACGTGTCCGGTTTCCAGGACTTGCTAAGCTCAACGCGGGTATGAAAAGGGCGTGTTTGCTCATTAATATTTTCATTTGGTAAGTGATTTGTGCTGTTGCAGCAAGGAGTAGAGCATTTTGGCAGCTTCATAATCAAGTCTAGGCCCTAGTATTGATATGCTATTCATGGTAATGTTAAATTCTTAAAGTAAAAGTGACATTCTCCTTAATCTTCATTTTCATCCTTTTACTTAAATTTTTAACATTACCATGAAATGACTCAGGATGTTTGAGAGTGGTTCCGGCCTCATTGGATTTCATATGGAGAAAGTAGAATTTTAGATTTCATTCAAAATCCAGCAGACTTATCAGTTTTTCAGGATTTTAGGATTGGGGGATTGCAATGTTTCCATTGAATTTTTTCATGTATTAGGGTATGGAACTCGTATTTAATCAAGAGCACCAAACCAAGAGCTTCTAAATATGTCGCTCCCGCTCCCATTTTCGCTCCCGCTCCCAAGTAACACTGTTCCTGATGATATGGGTCTGGACACCATTGTTGAGTTGGCATTGGCCAACATGGATCTCAATGATCCAGTGCTAGAGCCTGTTAGATTTGATGACTTAGAGGGGTCAGCCTCCATACCAGCAGATGCAAAGGCGACTATGGATACAGGGAGGAGGAGGATGTAGAGGAGAGCAGTGGGGACCATGATGATGGGGACAGTGATGCTGATTCTGATGCTGATTGATGCCTTGAGGCTTGTATACCTGTAGTTGTTTTATATTTTCTATTTCTATTTGCCATTGGCATTGCACCAACACTACCTATGTAACACATTTTGATTTGATGACTTAATGAGAAAACTACAGTTGTCAGTGTGTTTATCTTACTATCTTGTAGTTGTAAGTTGTCTTTCAGTTATGAATTATGAATCATGATTTAAATTTTTAATAGATTTATCATATATGTGACCAGTACCACTGACATTTATTTGAATTTTGTATGTATTATGCATGCTAATAGCTATATATGAAGATCGATGTTTGAAATCAATAAATTTGTATCATTAATTAAAATTTGTGTAAGAAATATGATAATATCTAATTTTTAATATATATATATATATATATTTAAATATATATTATATATATATATATATATATATTTAATAAAATAATATATAACGTGTCCTAACGTGTCCTATTCGGGGGGTCAGCGTGTCCCGAATCCGACACCACGAATTCCGAATCCTACGTGTCCCGAATCCCGTGTCAGGTGACTTAGCTTGGGACAGATATCATATTTCACTATCCATGTGTGATGTACCACTTGACATCTTATACATCTTATATATTAGTGTTGTTTGCATATTTGTGTAGCAATGTGTTTGTTTGATGTTGTTGTTGCTTCGGATTAATAAAAAATTGAAAAAATAATTAGTTTTGTATTTTTTAACGTTTCCCAATAATATCTAATATTTTTCCCCATATTGCTATTAAGTTATATTGTGGACCCTCAAACAGATTTGCTGGGATGATAAATATAATTTGTAATATTTCTTTAAATCGCCATCAATTTGCTGATAAATCAGGAGTTTGATAAATAAAAAGGGACCTAGCTGAATATGCATATCATATGTCATCTAGAGGATTGTTGGAACTTAACTTGATCTCCCATCAAAGGGGGCGTACTGACAAAATCTGTTAGAGCAGCACTCTAGGAGATTAATAAGTGTTCAAAAGAAAAAGAAAAAAAACATCCAGTATTTATGGAGGTTTGTCAAGGTTCAAGGCAAACTTTTATTGAGATAGGGACTATCTTAAGGAGACGATTTCATTGGAATCAGTCTGAGGGGAAGTGCATAATCTATGAAGAATATCCAAAGCACATTTTATAGAATTGTTTTGCACATCTCTTAAGGTATCTTCCTTGGCTCATTCTTCTCAGGTGACACCACCTAAAGAAGGTAGTTATGCATATTAATAAAAGTCATCTTGAAAAAGAGATATGCCCAGATTTAGGAGAAGATCATCACAACTGATAAAACCTTGAAGATCCCTGTTACCCATCTATGAAGAGGGTAATGCTAGGGGTGTCAAAAGTGTGGAGATGAATTGTCGCTTATGTTGCTGTTAGTGCTCAGGAAGATCAGACAAAAGTTGAATGGTGGCCTATGATAGAATCAATGCCCCAAACAGTTGTGAACACAGAAATTATATCCGAGTATGTGTTGACCTCATAATCCTAAAGTTTATTTAATTAATTAGTTTTTTCTAGATTAATAAAGTTATTCTAGGACGTATTAGTTCTAGAACAATAAAGTGAATTCTAGAAGTGTTGTATTTCCTAGATGATAGATTGGCCTGTCACAGTGTTGTCATAGTGATTATCCTTGAGTTGTTGATCAAGGACACATGGCATGTTGAGATAAGGCTAGAGAGGTTATATATATGCTATGTCTCTCACCCCTTGTGTAAATTTTATTTTCTGATTAATAAAATCATGTGTTTGAGGACACTTCTGCTAAAATGATCAGTATGGAGTCTGGACACTTTTTTGCAAATTTTGGGCAGAGTCTAATCGCAGCAAAGAAATTTCAAGCCCAGGTGTTGCTATCTGATCAAGCTGTTGAAACAAATGATGATAATGAATGATATTCAAAGTGCAGCTGTCCATACCCAAAATCTATAATATCTGGTGTCCTTGTGCTGTTGCAGTCCCATTTCTCCAATGCACTTTGAGGAAAGAGGTGCTACAACTGTATATGTTAACCTTTGGTGGTGGAAGTCAGCTGACATTGATGACCAAACAAAGGATAATGATGGGATTTGGACTGACAGGTCCACATAAGGTACAGGAGTTGTTAATTTTGGCAGCTAGGGAGAAATTCCCTAGCCCTCGCTTGACTTCAAAATATTCTTAAAATAAATTATTTGTGACCTTCAAGTCAGCTTAAATTATTGGAGGGAAATCATTTTTAAATTTGAAATTTAAAAATCACTTTGAAAGTCGGCCTCATGTCCGCCTCCTACAAGGGTCTTGTCCCTTCATCTACACCAATAACTATAAATACCCATTAGGGGTGATCCTCAAAAGGACATCCGAACTTTGATCTGAAAAATCTCGGATGGGTCTTAGGTGGCTCAGGTTTTGTTTCTCGCATGGCTTGGCTCTTTTCTTTCTCTCACAAGCATAGCTTTTCTCTCTCTTGGATGGCATGGCACTTTTGCCTTTCGATGGCACATTATGGTAACTTCATATGGCTCAGTTTGTTGACTTCGGATGGCTCAGTTTGTTGAGTTTGGATGCACTATATATTGGCATCTCAAAACAAACGATCGCACATCACAGTTCTGGTCCTTAGGAATTCATCTCTTGCTTTGTTTGGATATGGACCTCGCTCTTTGTTCTTAGTATGTCTATGGTCCTTGCTCTTTGTTCTTCGTATGGCTATGGATATCACTCTTATGGTTTGGCACTCTCTTATTATTTGACACTTGCATAGTGACACTTGGCATTACTATACAATCAATAACGTTTGGCATCACTGTGGTATTATATAGTTAGTTCGTTTGGGAATTCTCCTATTTTATAGGGGCTAATTTCCTCAAGGATTGCGCAAGGAAATAGGATGAAGGATGAGGCTTGAATTGGCTAAGTGTTGGTTAGAGCAGGTCAGTGAGCAGGAGATCAGAATTGCAGTGCAGGGTGTGCTTCAAGATTGAAGCAAGACATTGTAATTGATCCATATTCTCATATGAATTAATGCAAAGCAGTAGAGGGGTTTTTCCCAGTTGGGTTTCCCTGTAAAATCATTGTGTTCCTTGTGTTTTGATGGTTGCATGTGTTTCTATCGTGTGTTTTCCTTTCTACAGAATAGTAGAAGAAATTTTTGTCTCTTGATTTCAGTTCAATTTCATTAGTAGTAGCAAATTTCTTGCAATTTCTACATGGAATTTCTTCTTGAAAGAAGGTGGGTCATCTATTGGCAGGTGCGTTAACCATTCTTGCAATCATGTGTTTTCATTTAATGTTATGGGCATACGAATATGGATCATGGAGCAATTAGATGATTAATCCATCTTGATTGTATTCTTGTTCCCACACTTCATCTGATAGGTTAATATTTGATTTTAGTCCAATGGGACCTCGTATAGGGCCCAAGGGTTTAGGAAGGGTACTACTAGGGAAGCATTGATTGATGTAATATGTCCAAGGTAAACCATACTTACTACTCCTCATCTCTCCATGTTTTCTATCTCCATTCCAGGGTTGTGTGGGGTTGCCCCCTCGCCTCCCCTGCACTTGCTCCCGAAGCGCGCTTTGAATTGAAGTGCTTAGGGAGTGACCCAGGGAGCATGCTGCCAAATCACTCCCATTTGGGAGTGATTTTCGATAGCACGCTCCCGCAAAAAAAATTCACTCCCTAGTAGATTTCTTTCTTTTCTTTGCATTTTTTTTTCACTCCACTGTTTAACACCCTCGTAAAAGTATGCGACAAAGCTAGTGAGAAGGAAAAGTGTTGGAACAAAAAATTTTACATGCTCCCATTGTAAAAAAATGTACACTAGTTCATATACTTGTGTAAGAAAGCATCTTTACAAGATTATGCCATGTGATGAAAATAAGACTGTATGAGTCAACAGTGTTGATCAAGTGCTAGCAAAAGATAGGAATAGATACAAAACAATACCCCAACCACAATACAATTCCCTCATACAACCCAAGCATTGCCTTCTAGGGATCCAAACGCGGCTGAAACAGGACCTCTGAATTAGGAAGATAATCAGGCTCCACACCCAACATGATGAGAATCGAGATGTTGTAACTTGTGGACTTGTGGTTGATGAAGATTATAACTACTAGATGATTGATGTTATATGGTTTAATCCATGTTTTTATGCTTTTTATAACTAATTCATCATTCTACATGCTTTTGTTGACATATATGCATCAAAATATATATTATATAAAAAATGCTCCCAAAATCGCTCCAGACCTGAAAGCTTCTGAAATTGTCACTCCCCGCTCTTGCTTCACACTTCCACTCCCAATTTCAAGCAACCTTGTATGGAGTTTGGGCTAGTAGTTATTGGTCATTGGGATTGGCACCCTTCATCCACAACCTTGAGTCAAGGCCCAAAACTTGGCTGGAGAGGTTGATGCAACTACAAGAAAGTTAAAAGCATATACAACCACATTGTAAGAAAATGTAAAATGCAAAATATGGTGGAGACATTATTTAGCACGTGGGGAAATGCCTAGCATGAACTTTACCCCCCTCATTATCCATCACCCAGTTCCTCAAGCATATGATGTTTCATCTTAAGGAAGGAATTCTTGAAAGTCCCAACCTTGATGAGCGAGAAACTGTTATGTTTTAAAGGGGTGTTGTGATATAAAAGCAAGGTTGGGCTCCTAAGCTATGCACCAAATAAAGACAAAATCATCAAAAGGCACACCAAAGGGGTGGAAAAAGCAAGTTGAGGAAAGGGGTAACTCATGCCTCAATGGTTGCTGCCTCCTTACATCTATAATCTTAGGATGTTGCACCCCATTAGCTGGTCACATGGTTGTGGCACCTACCTAGAAGTCTTTCCCACTCTATAACCATCATTATCACATATACCATGGATTAATGGGCTAACCTGGGACATATCACTCCCCTTTGGTGGCTAGAAACACCTAATAGGGTTGTTGACCTAATCATCCCTAATATAAGTGAGGTAATTTATTTGAAAGTCCTACTATAGTTAGACATTTGAAGGTGAGTTTTGTGTGAAGTATTCTTGAGCCCCTAGCGTTAGATATGGTTCATTGCGATGCTTTAATGGTTTTTTTCCCTAATGATTATTGATCTCACTTGCTACCGAGAGGTTTTTGTTAGATGGTGTTGTCACAACAATAGAGACTCCTTGAGAGATGGGCTTGATCCCCTTCAACAACACTCTAGAGTTCATTGTACCCTATTATGAGTGTGAAAAATCGGTTACCCGATTCCTACTGCAACAAATTGATAATATTTCAACTACTTGTTAAATTACTTGAACAAGTTACTTGCAGTTTTCTATGGCAAATATTGAAATACATACACTGCAGCCTACAAAAAACAAAATACTGCGGAAACTAAATACTGCACTAGAGAGAAATAAACACACACATCAACATAGTTGTTTTTGGACAATGTCCTAGGAAAAACCCAACTTGGGAAAACCAGTGCAATAGCGGAGGGTTTTATTATTATGCAATAGTTTCTGAGTACAAATTGTTGGATTCCCAAACTGGCTATCCGATACAGAGAAAACCTGACAAGGAGATAGTGAGAAAAATCTCACACTGTCTAGTGATCTGAATCTGATCTAGGCACTGGATAACTTGCCCCACGTTGGTTCTGCGCAACCTTTGCGTCAAACTACTTAGATCTGCATCAACCTCTCTGGGGTCTGCGTCACCTCCTTCTCGGAATCTCCTGCTGTCTGAATCTTCGCTCCTTTGGCCCTCCGGTCTCACACCTCAGCTTCTGGCTTTGGAATTCGACTTCCTAGCTGAATCTCAGACTCCCTCTGAAGCTCTGTGCTGCCTCTGCGTGGCACTGTGCTGCCTCTCTAAACTTCTCAATGCCTTCTCTGCCTTGCGCTCCCGGATCTGGAAAACTTCCTTCAGTCTACTATCCCTGCCCCTCTCTCACTGCTTTGACTTTATTGAATCACTTCCAGCAACTCACAGTTGCTACTCAGGAAATCGATTCTCTAGCAAAATCGAACTGCTCAAGTGTCTTTCTCCAACCACATCGAACTCCTTCTTATAATCTCTTGTTGGAGCTCCAACGACTAGGATTAAAACATAATCGATGGCTAAGATTAACTTGGAGTTGATCCTCGTCTTCTTCTAGAAGATTCACACCTGATTTAATTAATACCCTTTAATTAACCAGATTTCCTAAGTTTAGACTTAGGGAACCATTTAAAAAAGTTAATTATTTTAATTAAATCATCTCTAGGTGGAATTTCCAGAAACGATTTCTGGGTTTTGGAGAATGCATGTGTCTTAGCCTCTTTGCAAAGTTTCAAGGCTAGAGCACATCTGATGCTACAAAAATCAACACTCCCTCTTAGCGAGGAATGTGCTCTAGTGCTGCAACCCACTGAAGCATCACTCTGACTCTGCAACACCTCCTGCTGCGCTGCTGATGTTTGGCTCTATTGCCCACCAACTACTGCACAATTCTGATATGAGCTGCATCTGTGCTGTTGCTGACCTTGCTGAACTGTTGTCAACTACTGCATCTGTACTGCAACCCTCTCTCCATTTGCTGCTGCAACTGCAACATCTGCAACGGAAAAACATCCAATATACTGAACTAACTGTGTTTAGTATGATCCATCTGTTGCCCGAGTTTTGATTGCTGCTAGCCTCTGCGCTGTAGCTTGTCACTAAAGCTTCTGCTCTGTGCCAATTGCACTGTAGCCAACTCTGCTCTGCGCTGCTCAGTATCTAACTGCTACTAACCACTGCATCTATCACTTTGACATCTGACTGCACCACCTGACACTAGTTCATCTTGCTACTACTGACTATGGGTTCTCGTAGCAAGGTCTTGATCTAAGAGGTGGACTCCTCAAGGATCCTACCCATCCTGTAGCTCTTTGAGGGTACAACTCTAGATCACCCCGCCTCATCCCTAGAGGCATCTTAGCAATCATGGCAAATTCTTCCTCCAGCTTGGAGGACAGCCTGTCAATATCAGCGGATGCAACTTGCTGATCCTGCTTCTCCTCCTTGCCCCTCTTTCTAAGAGGACATTGAGTGTTGTAGTGGCCCATCTCACCACACCTGAAGCACTTGATCTTTGAAACATCCTTCCTCCTGCACTGCTCCTGCTACCCTTTTGATGCAAGGGCTATGTACTCCTCTTTTTCACGACCTTTTTCCCACTACTGCTACTGCCACTGATTGTAGCCTTCACCAGGTCACGCCTCATCTCCTCCTGCTGCAGATCAGCCCATACGCGTTCCCAATCTGGTAGGTGTTCTCTACCCAAGATGCTTTGGATAAACACTTGTCAATCTTCAGAAACACTATTCAACGCTAATCGAACAAACTCTGTAGGTTGGGGCTTTGACTCTACTGAAGCCAGCGAATCTCGGACTTCATGAAGCCTCTTAAGGAAGGGCTTTATTCTCTCCCCTTTCTGCATCCTCGTGCATCTCAACTTCTCCTCCAAGTAAATCTTCCACTGCTCGGAAGATCCTTCATATAGCGTGGCTAAGGCTTCCCACATCTGTCGGGCAGTGTCCTTGCCGACTATATGAGATACTACATGATCTTGAACTCCATCGAGAATGATCCTCTTAGTCTTTTCCATATTAGCCTTGTACTTCTTGAGTGGATCTGCATCGGCGGGCACAACTACCACACTATTGGCATACATCTTGAGATCATGCTCATCTAAAAGTCAGGAGATCCTAGCCTTCCAGATCACATGGTTGGAAGCTCCGTCCAACTGATCTTGATCTCTCAATCCTCCTGTTGTTATTTCTCCTGAAAAAATTCTAACTGCTTCCTCTTCTTCTCTGTGCAACTGTTGGCCAACTATTCGCACTCCCTTCTGGAGTGAGAAATCTCGCACACAGCTACTGCTGCTCTGCTAGAAAAAATTCAGACTTCTTGGCTAGAAGTCCTCTGAGGAAGAAATTCCCTCAGTATGTGCTCTTCTCTCCCACTGACGCTATTCTGCCAACAATTGCTGCAAAATATTTGTGTCCCAGCTGAAGATCTGCTCTACAAGGAAACCGCGTTGCTCCCTTCTGCGTTTGGGAAGCTTTGATCTGGAGAATTGAATTTCTTTGTTGACTTACTCAGAGAAATCGATCTCACTTAAAAACTTCGACCTCTTTGGCCCAAGGATTGCGCTGCCTTCTGGGGTTTCAAATTGCTGCCTCTGCAATAATTTCAAACTCCCTCTTCTTTTCTGCTCTGAGCTCTCATGTTCACTATTTGTGCTCTGAGATCGTGTGAAAAATCGGTTACCCCATTCCTACTGCAACAAACTGATAATATATCTCCTACTTGTTAAATTACTTGAACAAGTTACTTGTAGTTTTCTACAACAAATACGAAAATACATACATTGCAGCCTGCACACAAAAAAATATTGCGGAAACTAAATATTGTACTGGAGAGAAATAAACACACACATCAACAAAATTGTTTTTGGACAATGTCCCCGGAAAAACCCAACTTGGGAAAACCGGTGCAACAACTAAGGATTTTATTATTATGCAGTAGTTTTTGAGTACAAATCGTTGGATGCCCAAACTGGCTATCTGATACAGAGAAAACCCGACAAGGAGATAGTGAGAAAAATCTCATGTCTGGCGATCTGAATTTGATCCAGGCACTAGATGATTGGCCCCACGCTAGTTTTGCGCAACCTCTGCGTCAAACTACGTAGATTTGCGTCAGCCTCTTTGGGGTCTGTGTCACCTCCTTCCCAGAATCTCTTGCTGTCTGAAACTTCGCTGCTCTAGCCCTCCGGTCTCACACCCCGACTTCTGGCTCTGGAATTCGTCTTCCCAGTTGAATCTCAGACTCCCTCTGACGCTTTGCGTTGCCTCTACGTGGCACTACGCTGCCTTTCTGAACCTCTCGATGCCTTCTCTGCCTTGCACTCCTCGGATCTGGAAAACTTCCTCCAGTCTACTATCCCTACCCCACTCTCACTGCTTCGATTTTACTGAATCACTTTCGATAACTCACTACTGCTACTCAAGAAATCAATTCTCTAGCAAAATCAAATTGCTCAAGTGTCTTTCTCCAACCACATCGAACTCCTTATAATCTCTCGTTGGAGCTCCAACGGCCATGATTAAAACATAATCGATGGCTAAGATTAACTTGGAGTTGATCCTCGTCTTCTTCTAGAAGATTCACACCTGATTTAATTAATACCCTTTAATTAACCAAATTTCCTAAGTTTAGACTTAGGGAACCATTTAAAAAAGTTAATTATTTTAATTAAATCATCTCTAGGTGGAATTTTCAGAAATGATTTTGGGGATTTGGAGAATGAATGTGTCTTAGCCTTCCTACAAAGTTTCAAGTCTAGAGCACATCCGATGCTACAAAAATCAACAATGAGAGTAGTTTTGACCTTCATGATGTAGCGTTGCCCCTCTAGAAACGAGTGTTGGGTTATGGGATCATTCCACATGGTGCTTGACCCCATATGTACCGATAGATATTGAAACGTTGAGCCAATGAGGTTGGGAATTGGACTACTTGATGATGTGCCCAAATGGACCCAAGATGCCCCCAAGTTGGCCTTGACACTGTTTTATGGACATTGTTTGTTCGAAAGCCTAGATGATGTCTGGTTATCATTGAGATGACTTGGGAGGGCTTGCACATCACCTTTGAACCAAAATGCTTGCATATTATGAATCATGATGCCAAATCACTCCTCTTAACCCTAGAAGGCTAACTTAGGGCATAATTTGGATGATGTCATTGTTGAGGATGCACTTTATGGAGACATACCCATGCATTTTGAGTTTTTCTTGAAGCGATTAGCACTTATGATCATTTTGTCACTTACTTGAGGCCCCTTGAGCATTTATGGAGGATGATGTCATGGTAGGGATCATTATTTTGCACACACGTGGGCTATTTTTGACGTTTTTGTTATGTTTTTTGAGCTATATTGAGGTCAGCTTGTGACGTTAGTTTTGATGAATGCTTGAGCAAACTTGTTTTAGGCCTTTGCTTGTAAAATTATGGAAATAAGGCATGCTTGACCTCATATAAAAAGAGAAGGCCCTATTTCATTTTATTTTCATGGTTCACTCAGCGCACTCTTCTCTCTTTGGGAGTGTGCATTAGTCCTTGTCTTTTCTACTTGGCCAAAATGCGATCTTTTGTGGTGTGAATTGCTCTTGGATATGGTAGTTTGCTTGAGGAGGGTTTCATGGGATTGATTGAACTGATTCTTGTGGAATTTTTTGTAAGTTTACCGTATATTTTCTATATTTTGCATGTTGTATTTATATAGTGGGGTTTCTATATGTGCCATGACATAAATTTGTGAAATTATCTTGAAATCTTAGTCCTCTATGATATGTGAATTTTTTTTCCTGGAATCTTTTAAGAGAATTCCAAGTGTGCATCTCTTAAATTTAAAATGTACCCTCACAAGGAAGCTTCTAGGGTTAATAAGTGGATACCCTAGTCATCCCACTTATTTCAACAAAACTTTCTCATTGGTTTTGCCCTAGGAGACTCCATTTGTCCATTTAAAACAAGGGACTAGTCATAGTGGTGTTGATCAAACCTTATTCTTCAATAAATTTCTTCTTCTTTTGTCTTAAACTCTAGATATTTAGGGTTAGGGTTAGGGTTTTATGTAAAATATTGCTAAAAAAGGAATCAATGCTTGATGTATCATTGCTCTTAAAGTAGGAAGTGCATTAAGTAATTATTCAAAAGAAAAATCTAGCATTCTTTGCATGTTGAACCCTATCTCTAGGGATCACATAATCATCCTTTTGCTCTTTTATGCATGTTTTAGCCATAGAAACTCCTTTGCCAACCCTAGATCCTTGATATCTAGTTGAAGGTTTTATTCCTTTGTTGACTTATCATTGAAATACCTTTTCTTCTGGCTGTTATATTAGATCACTGGCCTTAATATTGAAAATCTGCAAAACCCTAACTTATAACAGCCCTATAATTGGTCTAGGAATAGAGTGGCTAAACTTTGGTAACGTTTAGATAAACCTTCTTGGCTCTGTATTCCAATCTTTAGATGCAACGTATTACCTTGAGCCCATTATTATTGAATATTCCTTTAGGTGATCCTTTTAGGGAAGCCTCCCTTGTGGTTGAATACCACTAAATAGCTAGAAGAAGGATGCTGAGGTGACAGTGGCAGCCAATCTCTTGTTGCTGTAAAGTCTGGATCTGCCTAGTGAGACTTTGCACTAGGATTGCTATATTTTGCAGCAATAGGCCCTGTTGAAGATGATGGCATTGATGATGATGAAAATGAGGCATCCATGGAAGAAGGGTTTTCTAATTTCTTTACAAAGGAAAATATCACTGAATTGCAGACAAGGCAACCCCATGGTTTCTATGAATAATTGGATGAAAATGAGGTATCAACAGTTCAAGAGGAAGTTTTTGGTCCAGAATCCGAAGGGGCCAGTATTACTACCAGCATAGAAAATTCTGGTGAAGCAGCACTATTTCAGCATACGTATTAAAGGGGTAATGAATGTGGTATTTATAGCCCCACCAATCATAATGAATTTGCTGCTATTAAAGGTTGGAATTCACACCCAGAATTCAGTATCGATGAACCTAGAAATTGGAAATTTGATGAGGAATTCTTGGGAGGCAACAATAGCAGGGTATCCATTCAAGAAAACCAGGAAAATGTGCCAAGCATAAAAGAAGACCATCATAGCTTATCACTTGAATCACCAAATCCATATTGATGAATTTGCTGATCAAGAAGAAAGGGACGATGTCACATCTGTTATGAGTGAAGAAAACTGCCCAGAATGTGAGGAAGACAACCCTGTTGACATCACCGAAAAGGCTACCACCAAACCAAAAGAACAATGCAACAACAGCCCTGACGACCACATTGATCTGAGTTTGTTCTTTGCACATAATAGGTGTCGAATCTATCCCCCAAGTTTTGATGGACAACGAGTTTTTTCTGATGAGCATCACGATAATGGGACACTTCTTGAAGCAAAGGAAAATCCAGGTCATAGCCTTGGCTCCCTTGAGAATTATGAGAGGATTGTGGGCAGCTCTAAGCGGTGCTTGAAGATTGAGGGAAACAACAGCTCTGTTAGTAAGTGTAAGGACACTTTTGCCCTCATACAATCCAACAATGGATATAATGTTCAAAGGGCCAATTTTTGGACAGGAGTTGAACAAGACAGATGAAATTAACCTTAGGGAATGTGAGAGCACAAACTACCATATTGTGGAAAAGGCATGTGATCTTCATGAGCCCAAATATGAGCAGTGCTTTGAGTTTGAAGACCCACCTTTAGGAGTGTTTGGATGCTGGAAATGACTATGCACCTGATGACAGTAACACATTATGTTTCACTCAAAGTTTGGAACTCCACAAGGGCAAAACTGATTACAGGTATACCCGAGAAAACAAATCTACAATAATAAGAATCCATGTTTATATCAAGTCAGAAAAGCCCAGTTTCGTTTCCAGCTTTGTATTTGTCAGGGAGAGGATCAATTTTGAAGTCTATATTTCAGATTCCATGCGTAACTTGCATATAAAAAAAGGTCATGACGGTGCACAATGTATGAATAAAGATCAAGAGAGTAATGAAACTAGCGTGGGGGTCAAATCTTGATGATGGTTTCCTGCATTTTTCTTCAGGCCATACTGAATGTCCATGACACTGGTTATACAATGCTATTTTTCATACCCTTAGTGACTGTCTGGTCTTGTCATCTCCGGATAATTGGAACAACCATGCTGGTCCTGAAACAGACTGTTATCAGCCTGCGCAAAGATACTGTAACAGTTTGAACCAGTTGGAGCAGTTTTCTGAGGTCACTGGGTTGCAGGTATCTAGCCCCTTTATATGCGCAGCAGTAGAGGAGAAACCAGCCAGCAAACGTCTGAATTTTGAGATTTAACTATTCTGGGCAATGCTTAAACATGGAGGAAAAGGGCATTGTACTATGGAGGTTTTGAGGTGGTTGCATTGGAAGGTGGATTTCACTTAAGCAGGTTGAATTTTGAAGATTCTAGGATTCTCAAGTGCTCCTAGGAAGAGTGGATGATTGTCTCCTCACCCAGAATATAATGCTTCCACTATCAACATTCCTGCGTGATGGAGTATAGATCCTTGTCATATGTGGGGTATCTCCAAACAATATCAATGAATGTTTCACTGTGAGAGGCCGCCCAATGTCCTTGAGTGAGGATTGCATTGATGGAATAGTCTAAGGCATTTCTCTTAATCTCAAATGGTTGTTACAAGTCTAGTAGGGTGAAGACTGGTGTGGAGTATAAGTGGTGTTTTAAATCCTCAAATATTATTGTGACTCGAACCAAGAAAAATTTGCTTTAGCTCCATGGTTGGTGACTAAACTTAAGGGCCAAGTGATATGAGAGAACTCCAACACAAAACTTCAGTAGAAGTTAGCAAGGCCCAAGAAGCTATCGAGATTTGTTAGTCATCGCAACTGTGTCGCAGCTGGCCAATCCCAAATGGCTTCGATATTGGCTAGGCCCACATGCACCCCATGTTCATTGATGATGTATCCCAAATATTGATTTTTTACATGCCAAATGAGCATATCTCTAGATTGACATACAATTTGTGTTAATGCGGGTTTCTCAGGACTTGTTGAATGTGTTGCAAATGTTCTACCCAAGTTTTGTTCAAGATGAGAATATCATCCAAATATCAACCACAATATATTTTTTGAATAGCCACAGGATATCATCCATCATCCTCATCAATGTTGCTCAAGCTAATATTAGTCAAGCCAAAAGGAATGGCAAATCACTCAAAAATGTGTTCTTTAGATTTGAAGGTTGTCTTCCATACATTTGTTTGTTCAATTGGAACTTGGTGGTAGCCTAAATTTAGATCAATCTATTTACATAACTTGGCACCCTTAAGTTGATAAAAAATATTGTCAATTAAGGGGATCAGGTATTTGTTCTTGAAAATGATTTTGTTTAGGGATCTATATTCAACACAGAGTCTCCATGTCCCATTCTTCTTCTACATCAACACAATTAGGCTCTCGCAAAGCGAGGAGTTCAACCAAATGTCACACTTTTTGAATGAGAGCATGAATATGAAATTTTATTTCCTCACTCTCCAAGAGAGGGGATCTATATATTGGGCCATTAGGCAAAGGAACACCATGTATCAAGTCAATTGAGTTTTTGACCTAGTAGTGTATAGGCACCCCTATAGGTAAAGTGAAGATATCTCTATATCCCTCTATAATATTGTCCACCTACTTCTATTGTGTAGAGAGGCCCCATGCTAAGGCTATGGTGGTTGGAGTGACCTTCCTTTTGCCTTCTATCCAAACCATGAAAAGGACAAACTTTGCAATATAAGAGATTACCTTTTGGCATTATTTTGCTGAGTTCAATGAATTTGTAGTAGTTGGAACTGCCTCTAGTAACTTGTATATTTGATCCTTAAAGTAAAAATAACAATAAAGTGATAAGACTCATAAACAATATGATGTTTCCACATATAAGGTTGTCCTCAAATAACATCACAAATGTTGAGTGGGGAAATATGATGTAGTACCTCATCTTTGAAGATCCTAATGTCATAGGATATGAGACATTGTTAGCTAATGTAAATGTCTCATACATAGCTCAACCAACCAATGGTGTATGGTTTGGAATGTGGCATTGTTAGTAGCTTCAATCCCTTAATGACCTCAACTAAGTTAAAGTTCTTCTAGCTCTCGCTATCAACAATGAACTTTAGTGGGGTCCCTGTCGGAAAATGTAATTAGGTTCGGTCTTCATTTGATGTATTTGAGTAATCATGTAATGTACTTTTCAAAAGAATAAAGAAAAGAATTATTATTATTATTATTGTGACTTATTAAAGCATGGGTTTCATGCTTAGGTCACCATGTTTTAGGTCAAAGTCCCCATTGTGGACTTCTCAGATTTATTATGAGTCAATAGAGTCATTGTACTTTTAAAGAGACCCCTCTTGGGCTTTTGGATCATGTAAAAAGGTTAAGTATTGAGTCAAATATGAATTTTGTTGTCTCCACACCAAGTCGGCCTTAAGATGATCAAGTCGGCCTCAAAGGAGGCTATTCGACCTTACCAAAGTGCTATAAATGAAGCCATTCGAATTCCATTTGAAGCACTCTCTTTCACAAGCAAGTTTGATCTCTCTTGAAGCTGGAAGAAGTGCGAAATAGGAGGAGGAGGAGAAGGAAGTGCGAGTTTGGTTTAGGAGAAGGAGAAAGGGAAAATCGAATCTTTGGTGCTACTATATCTCTCTCTCATGCCCTAGTTTAGAAGATTGAAGTTCTCTTGTTGATGTCATAGCCAGTTGTCGTGTTGATGCCGTAGCCAGTTGTCGTGTGATGCTGCCACCTCAAGAAACTGTATTGGGCCAAGATCAAAGGTTCTAAGTAAAGATCGAAGTCTTTCAGTGAATATTGAAGTCTCTAAGGCAAGGTTGAAGTTGTTGGGTTGAAGAAAGTGTTGCCACTACTTCTATTGCTGCTAGGTCAAGAAGGATAATCTGCAAGTAAGGAAGAAGGTTGACTTGGTGTTGAGGATAATTTGTGTCAAGGTCAAAAGTCTTGGAATATCTCCATAAAACTATTGAAGGAAGAATTACTAACTGGGTTTTCCCCTCGAGAGGGGTTTTGCCCTAGCTGTGAGCCTACATCTGGTGTCCATTGTTTCTGTGCTATTGTTTTGGTAATTGCTTGATGAACTAAAAGAAAGAAGATATAAAAGAAACCTAATAAGAAGTTAAGAACATCGCAAGTAATTATCAAGTATAAGAAAATATTTCTGCCTTTCTGATTTTCTAACATGGTTTCAGAGCTTTGGTGGAAGAAAGAAGAAAATGGCAATCTCAAGCACTTGATCAAGGAACCATTCAAAAGGATTATCTCAGGGAAGGAGTCTATTATATTCAAGGAAGATGTCTAACAAAATCAAGGGAGAGAACAAACTTGAAGGAGCCTCAAACTATAGGTCTTGGAAGAAGAGGATTGATCTCATCCTTGAAAAGAACAAAATACTTGACTTGGTCAAAGGAAAAGTAAAGAAGCCTACAAATGACTCCAGTGATATTGTCAAAGTAAAATTCATAGAATTAGAATTGGTGGCCATGACTCTAATTGTAGAAGGGATAAAGGACAACCTTGTCTCATTTATAGCCAACATCAATCATGCTCAGGAAATGTATGAAGCCTTGTCAAAGTTATTCACTATTAAGAACATTTGTCAAGTGGCAAGCTTGAAGAATGAACTAAGGACCACAAAGATGACTAAAGAAGATATAATGGCCTCCTTATTTGTGATCACTACCCTATTAGGATTGCCACCTACTTGGGGTGCATTTGCTGTATGACTTAACAGTTGGAAGGAAGCTCCCGCTTTTGAAGAACTATGGACTACTTGCAGTCAATAAGAATTAAGGATCTCATTCGCTGCTAATCCTGAAGGAGTCTCAAATGCTTACACTGCTCAATACAAAGGAAATAAATCGAAAGGACCAAGGAAGAAAGCAAACATGTCCAAAGTAGAATGTTATCAATGTCATATGGAAGGTCACTACATGAGTGACTATCCTAACAATCCAAGAAACCAGAAGAGAGAAGGAGATCAAGCCAATGTTGCTGAAGAAGAAGATCTAAAGAAAGTCAAACTTGAAGAATTTGATATAAGGGACTTACACTATTAAGTCCTTTACTTCTAGTCCTAGACATTATGTTTTGTATTTTTGATATAAAAAATTTATAGGTTTTAACATGCTTTTGGAAAAGACTTTCTCTTTTGTTTTATAAGTTTATAGGTATCCCGCAAGCTTTGGAGGGAGCCCCTAACAACTCCCAATGATAAGTATCTCATTTCCTTTCATTTTTTGGTTTCATGAACTCATTTAAGTTTTTGATTATATTAAATACTAATCATCATTCTCCCTCTATTGTCTTAATTAGGAAAACATATACTATATCCTCGAGGAGTATGGAAGAGAGCCACCCAAGATAAGGTTTGTCAAGAAACAAAGGTATGCTTTAAAACATTGATTTCTTTATAATAAATGTTTATTAATTTGGCAATTTATTACTAACATTGTTGTGACTAGTTATAGTGAATCATATTGATTCTTATTTTGGGTGATTCATCGCTTGATAAATCTACCCCACTCCTATTCTTAATTGATTTTATAGAACCTTAGACAAGTTCTCTGAAAAACCCTAACCTAAGGGTATGCTAATGTGAATGTTTGAAACCCTAGTCTGCTTAGGGATATTGTGAAATGCTATTTGAAGTTCTTGTTGATGATGTCATGTTTGGGATTTTAGTGTGATCATGAAACCTTAAGTTGTTAGGGTTGAACGATAAAGTCTAAAATCTCGAACCTTTGAAGTTTTTGTAATTTTGGGTTTGCTATGTTCCTATGTTGAAACCCTAACTCATTAAGATTTGGTGGAATGTGTAAGAAAGATCCTTATAATGTCTTAGAAATGGTTTCCTTGATATATGTGTTTGTCTGATCAAACCTGAGTTTGTTGATATTTGTGAAGATGGGTTTGACTAACACATGATATGAAATACCTATGCATGATGATGACGCCCTAGATGTATGAGTTGACCTATTTGTCGGTGGTCATGAATCCTAGGATTTGGAACTAAGCCCTATTCAAAGTTTGTCTTTCTAGGATGATAATATTTGTGAAATTCTAGGGTTTTGGAGTTGAACCTTAGTAGTAGTAAAAATCTTTGATGTATGATGACAATATGATTTGTGTAAGATTGTTGAAATCTGAGTTTTAGTTGGGATTGATGTTTGATTGAAAATCTAGGGTTTGCAACTAACCCTAGTGGAAGATGGTCATGTTAATGACTAAGCTATGATTGGTTTTGATTGATTCTTTTCTATGAAATCTAGGATTTGTATGAATCCCTAGTGGAAAGTCTGACATATGAATCCCGAAAGTTGTTAGATGCCTTGTAGATCTATATTTGTTTGAATTGTTTGTAGGGTCTGCTATATGTTGTAATAGGGTATGCCACACCTTTGAAAGGAACATTGAAACCCTAGATGGAAGTTGTTATGAAGTAGTCTAGGGTTTATGACAAAGTCCCAAGCAACATGTTGAAGAGTATGTGTCTCTTGGTTATAATTAAGTTTGGGTATTTGATATATATAAAGTTGAAATGCTTTTGTAATTTTGATATGGCTAGCTTCATGCTTCTATAGATTTGGTTGTACTTGCTATCTACACTGTGTAGGTACACAATCTTCAATATGGTGAAGATGTTCGTTGATGTGATAAACATGATGTGGATGATGATAACTTTGATGAAATGGTTGGAAGACACAAAAGATTCTCCGATATTAAAGTAAAGAAATTGATCTCCCTAGGATTAAGAGGGAGTCTGAATAAAGAGATGTTCCCTAGTTGAGAGGAAGGGCACAGCTTGGTTTTGATTGGAGAATGAATTTCAAAGGATATGTTGCCATGAGAAGTAGGAAAGGAAAAGTGTATGATTGAGGAATCTTTTGTCAAATATTTGGTTGATAGTCCTACTATAAAAAGTTGAGAAGCAACATCAAGTTGTCTGGAAGACCCTGGAGGTTTGTATTTGATTATGTATATATGAAAGTATATTATTGATTGGGGTTGTGCTTGTACATGTGAATCTCTCGAAGGTTTTGATAGCACGTTGGTTACCAATCAGTTTGATTGGGAGAGACTGGTCATCCTCGATCTGTCGGATCAAGGAGTGTTGAGGCTTTATGAGTGAAACATTGCCTGGGAGGACATCTAGCCGACACTTTGTGTTGATGTCTAGGTCCCTTAGTTGGAAAGGTGGCATTGGTCATTGAGCTCTTACACGCACCTGGGTTTTTGGGTTGATGGTTAGCAAGTAAGCTTGATGGTACCTAAAGAGGCTGAAAGCTTGAGTCCATCTTAGTCCCACTCAGATAGATTGCCCTGGTCAGGAATCTAGTCCGTGGCATTGCGGTGCCTAAATTGTTGAGAGACCAATGAATAGATTTCCCTGGTAAGGAATCTAGTCGATGGAATTGTGGTGCCTAAAGTTCTTCATGGTTCATATAGTTGAGATCTTCCTTGTACTTGTATATAATGAATACCTCCCTAGTTAAGTGGGAGTGTTGGAAAATGTAACTAGGTTCGGTCTTTCATTGTATTTGAGTCATCATGTAATGTACTTGTCAAAAGAATAAAGAAAATAATTGTTATTATTATTATTGTGACTTATTAAAGCATGGGTTTCATGCTTGGGTCACCATGTTTTAGGTCAAAGTCCCTATTAAGGACTTCTACGATTTGTTTTGAGTCAATAGAGTCATTATACTTTTAAAGAGACCCTTCTTGGGCTTTTGAATCATGTAAAAAGGTTAAGTATTGAGTCAAATATGAATATTGTTGTCTCCACACCAAGTCAGCCTTAAGATGATCAAGTCAACCTCAAAGGAGGCTATTCGACCTTACCAAAGGGCTATAAATGAAGCCATTCGAATTCCATTTGAAGCACTCTCTCTCACAAGCAAGTTCAATCTCTCTTGAAGCCTAAAGAAGTGTGAAATAGAAGGAGGAGGAGAAGGAAGGGCGAGTTTGGTCTAGGAGAAGGAGAAAGGGAAAATCGAATCTTCGGTGCTACTATCTCTCTCTCTCGTGCCCTAGTTTGGAATATCAAAGTTCTCTTGTTGATGCCATAGCCAGTTGCCATGTTGATGCCTAGCCAGTTTTCGTGTGACGCTGCCACCTCAAGAAACTGTATTGGGCCAAGATTGAAGATCTGAGTAAAGATCGAAGTCTTTCAGTGAAGATCGAAGTCTCTAAGGCAAGATCGAAGTTGCTGGGTCGAAGAAAGTGTTGCCACGGTTGTTGTTGCTGCTAGGTCAAGAAGGATCATCTGCATGTAAGGAATAAGGTTGACTTATTGTGGAGGATAATTTGTGTCAAGGTCAAGAGTCTTGGAATATCACCGGAAAACTATTGAAGGAAGAATTATTGACTGTGTTTTCCCCTAGGTAGGGGTTTTGCCATAACTGTGAGCGTACATTTGGTGTCCATTGTTTATGTGCTATTGTTTTGGTAATTGCTTGATGAACTAAAACAAAGAAGATATAAAAGAAACCTAATAAGAAGTCAAGAACATCACAAGTAATTATCAAGTATAAGAAAATATTTCTGCCTTTCTGATTTCCTAACAATCCCCTTAACTCACATTTGTGAATGTAAGAGGTGTTCCCCTTCCTTAGGCTCCTCTGAATATTTTGGTTGGATCTTTGTGGTTGTGACTGTAACACTAGGTTTTGCATTGATGAACTACTTTCGTTGATCCTATTTTGAATTAGAATCTAGGCTAGAGTCCATTTATTTTTCTTTAAACTCAGTGAAGAATGATTGTTTCAAGTGACATTAATCATTTTTGTGCTAGGGATTTTGTGGGACTCACACCACTTCTAATGTTCTTTTTTTACTTCCCATTACCATTATTTTCTTGTGACTGAGGTTAGTTGTCTTGATGTTGGTTCTCCTTACTCTATCCATTATTCTATCAATTAGGGCCATCTTTTCTAGGATTCCACTGAGACGAATTCACAGACCCGAATTCCTAGTTATTCCTCTGCTTCAATTTATGCTCAATTTTGATAGCATATCGGTAAGTGGCCCCTAGAAAGGATATGTCTAAGAAATCCATCTCCTTTTGGATGTACCTATGTAGTCACTATGGTACTTTAGATGTAGGTGTCACTTAGAGTTTTTTGATACCCATATTTGAGCAGAAATTATGGAAAATCATTAGGGGAATTTTGAGGTCTAAAATGAGCCTCCTAAGAAAAATGGACAACCAAAATAAACTTTATAAGAACCAATAGGATTGAAGATGATTATGTGAACCATGGGGGATGATTCACCATTTTTGGAGTAAAAAAGTAAAAAGATTAAAAAATAATAAAATAATAAAACTACATTTTTCAACTCGTATTTTCAACTTATCTCCCTAAGGTTTTACTCAAATTTCAAGCGGGAGTACTTGTTGGATGCAAAATTTAATTCCTCATCCAAGGAGTACCCATGTTTCATACTTTTGATGGACTCTGCTACAAGAAAAAAGAGAAATACATGAAAAACGTGATTGCAATCACGTTTTTCATGTATTTCTCATTTTTCGTGTAGTAGGGTCCATCGAAAGTATGCAACATGGGTACTCCTTGGATGAGGAATCAAATTCTGCATCCAACGAGTATTTTTGCTCGAAATTTGAGTAAGCCCATAGGGAGATAAGTTGAAAATACGAGTTGAAAAAATAGTTTTTTCTTTTTTCCCTCTAAAATTTGATGATGTAATCTAATCTTATTTTCTTATTTCCACTATTATGTTATAATTTCCTTAGGAGGCCCATTTTAGACCTCAAAACTCCTAATGATTGATGTAGTCTTGCATTGTTTGGTCTCTCTGTTGTCAGAGAGTTATCCATCTCATCTATTGGTCATCATAGTTCCCTATAGAGTATAATTCCTTCCTAAGGGTATCAAAAAAATCTTTTGAAGAGGGTTTTTCCTTGAATATCATAGAATCATATTCGTTGTGTCTCTCCCAACAACTTTCTACCAATATTTGACATGGGGAAGGGATTTCAGAAGTATGAAGGTTATCTTTTATTGTCAATTTTGGATAGAGTAATATACCTTTAATAGATTTAACAATTTCTCCAAAGCATCTGCATCTGTTTTTCCTTCAAATAAGGGGATATAAAAGTTATCTTGTACCTTAAAGGGTCTTGCACTTCTGAAATTCTTGCTTGTTAAAGGTGAGTAATCCGTTGTTGGTAGTCACCAAAATATCTAGGAAAATTTGTCCATTATCTCATTCCTCTGTCACATGAGTGCTTCCTTGAGCAAAAACATGATAATATCTCCTACTTGTCATCTCTCTCTTCTTCAATCATGGGATGTTGCTTAGTTGGAAAGAGAGATCATTCCTAAGTGAAACTAGCTCAAGACCCAACTCTCTATACCCAAGCTTGTTAGAGACATTCAGTAAAAAATAACAAGGAGCAAATTGCTCTAATACTAGTGATTTGGGTTATACAAGGAATGAAATAAAAGGAAGGAAAGGAAATGAACAGAGATAAATATAAAAAAGAGTAGAATAATAGTGTGTAAACCAAAATTCTATTAATAAATAAAATAGCGGAATATTATAGAAAACAAATTAGCTAGAATGGTGGTAACTATCTATGAATAGAGAGAGATGGTGACTACATGTATTTACAAAAAGCTATTACAAGAGGATGCAGTAATGGTCTTTTAACATAAAAGAAAACCCTATTGGTCCAAAACCCTAACCCTATAAGGTGAAGTGCCAAAAGGTTTGTGTGCCTAAAGGTGGTTAGTTGGTACATCAACTTCTAAGGGGTGCAACCTTTGTATAAAATCTATGTTTGGAGTGCACAATAGCTCATTGGAAAGAAATATCTTATGATTATAACCTTTGTCTAGAGATAGGAAATGCCATGATTACTTTTGGCCCCTCAATGATGAAACAATGTTGTTTAGGGCCTCAAAATGGCCCCAAATTTTTGGGATCTGAAAAACCATAGAAAAACTACCAAGAAGATAGAGAATTGTTGAGTAAGTGGAAGAGGTGGGTGGCCACCAATATCCACTTGTATCATTGATAATAGTGATTTGTAATGAAAACAACATTAATGGAAAATCTTTGAGCTAAATTTTACTCACCACATTTTGTGAATAGAGATAGTTTTGAGTGAAAGGGTTATATTTTGTACATTACCATTCCTTGAACTATAATTACAGACAAAGGTTGCCTACATTGTTGAACAACAAAACATTCTACAATTTATAAGATTGATTTGTTGGGTATGTGTTACATTCTTCCCATGACTGGCCCTGAAATAATTTTTTTTGGGTTTGAGGTAATGCCCCAGAAAAATTTTCTGGGCGGTTATGCACGTGGTTTTCATGCATGCTTTTGGACATGATGGTTTTCGGGCCAAGTTATTTTGTAGATCCGGTCAAAGGAACTACGGTTATGTTTTAATTTAGGGTTAATGAATTGAGGTTTATGAATTCTTCGACATATATATATATATATATATATATATATATATATATTGTGTAACATTGAAAAAAATATAATGAAAAATCAATCTAGTAGTCCTACTTTTCAGATCCAATGGAAAATATCTGTGTATATTTGTTTTATGTACTCGGCATTGTATATTTTTTGGTTTTAAGAATTCGTGTGCAAATAATTTCTATATAGGGATAAAACCTACAATTGGTATCAGAGTTTTTTGGCTTCAACGGGACGCCCTTGCTACGAAGGGGTTTTTCTCGGGCCTCTGGTAGAACCTGTTACAATGGGATATTTGCGGGATCAATTTTTGCGGTGAAACAATATGACAAATAGTAGAAAGATAGAGACTGAGAAATTTAATGGTCATATTTTTTTGCTGTGGTAGCTCAAGATGGAGGATTGGTTGGCGGACTAAAATCAAGGGATTGATGTAGATCCTGGTACGACACCAAGAGGAATTCCAACATAAGGTTGGACGAAGTTAGATCGAAAGGCGAAGAGCACAATATGATTGTGTTTCTCAGATTCAATATTGTTGAATGTATCAGGGGAAGCTACAACAAAGGCTTTGTGGGACAAGTTGGGGACTTTCTATCAATCTAAGTCTTTGGTGAACAAACTGTTCCTATGGAAAAAGTTGTATACCTGAGGATGAAGGATCAAGATTCGATGATAGAACATCTAAATGCCTTCAATATTGTAGTAAGTTAATTGTTATTTGTTGATATTAAAATTTTAGATGAAAGATAAGTGCATCACTCTACTTTGTTCTATACCAGATTCGTGGCATAGTTTGGTTGTTTCTATAGGTAGCAATATAACTACCTTGAAGTTTGACAAAATAGTCTCATCCTTGTTGTTGGAGGAGATGAGAAAGAAAAATATGGAGAGCCAAAATGGAGATGCCTTTTTTGTAAGAGGACGGTCCTAAAACAAAAATAAAAATAAGTCCTCAAGTGGAAGATCTAAATTTAGAGGGAGATCTAAATCTCCAGAAAAACCTATAAAGGTGTGTTAGAAATGCGGAAAAGAAGGGCACTACAAAAAGGATTGTAAATCTAAAACTCCTGAGAAAGGAAAGAGATTTGATGATGCTCCTTCTGCAGAAGCAAAAACTACATCAGATGAAAGCGGGGATGTGTACTTGGCTTCTTCTTCAAGTACATGTGTAGATCACGAGACATGGTTAATTGCTTCATGTGCATCATTTCACTACATTGATATGATGATGCTCCTTCTGCAGAGAGAAAAACCACCTTAGATGAAGGTGGGGATGTGTACTTGGCTTCTTCTTCAAGTACACATGTAGATCATGAAGCTTGGTTGATTGACTTAGGTGAATCCCTTCACTTCACTCCCCATAGGGAGTGGTTCTGCGAGTATGAGAAATATGATGGTGGTGATGTCTTCCTAGGAGATGACAGGAAGGCCAAAATCATGGGACGTGGAAAAGTCAAGCTGAAGTAGCAAGGTGGAAAGATTAGAACACTTCTTGGTGTTTTGCATATCCCTGCATTGGCCATAAATATGATTTTTATAAGCAAGATGGATGATGCTGATGTAAAAACAGTGTTCGAGAAAGATACTTGCAATATGGTTCGGGGAGCACTGGTATTATTGCAGGGAGTTTGGATTGGAACTCTGTACAAGTTTCTGGGTATCACTGTTATTGATAAGTGCAACAATTATGTGGTTCCTGAATGTGGAGTAGAAAATCTAGTGGTCTCTGGAGAAAAAACCATGTTATGGCATCAAAGGCTTGGACATATTGGAGAGAAGGGCCTTCAAATATTTCATTGTAATGGTATGGTAGAAGATATGTCTAATTTCTCTCCGGATTTTTATTTATGTGAACATTGTGTATATGGAAAGCAGAATCGAGTGAGTTTCCCCTCTGGTGCTAAGAGGGTGAAAGGGATATTAGAGCTTATGCACATTGATGTGTTTAGACCTATGTCAGTTCTATGTATTATGTCTCATTTATAGATGACTTTTTGAGGAATACATGGGTGTATTTCCTTAGAAAGAAATCTGAAGTCTAACAGATTTAAAGAATTTAAGACTTCAGTGGAAAATTAGATAGAGAAGAAGATCAAGGTGTTGAGGACATATAATGGTGGAGAGTTCTGCAAGAAGGAATTTGAAGAGTTTTTTAAGAAGTGTGGTATAGCACAGTAGAGGATTACTCACTCCATACACACCTCAGCAAAATGGAGTCGCAGAAAGAATGAATAGGACATTGATGGAGAATGAAAGAAACATGCTCAGTGGTGTCGGGTTAGGACAAGAATTCTAGGCAGAGGCAGTGGAGACTGCATGTTACCTGGTTAATAAATCACCTTCATCAACATTGGAGAATAAGACTCCACATGAGGTATGGACTGGTAGGAAAACCCCACTTTCACATCTCAGGGTTTTTGGCTACGATGCATATGTACATGTTCCAAAGGAGAAAAGAACCAAGATGGCTAGTAAATTTGAAAGGTGCATCTTTATTGGGTATAAGGATGATTTAAAAGGTTATAAGCTTTGGAACCCATAAACAAGGAAAGTTGTGTACAACTGAGATGTGGTGTTTAGAGAGGTGAAGGATCTTATTAAACATGAAATCCTACCAAAGGAACCTTAAAAGACAGAGTTTGAATTGAAGGAGGAAGAATTAGACTCTATAGAAAAACAAAAATATGTTAGGGTCCTATAATTTATAGGATCAATTGATGATTATCTGTTGATTTTTATGTTATGAGATATTGTAAATAATGTTTTATTCCACAAATTATTTCCAAAAGAAAAAAGAAAAAGAAAAATGAAAGGGGATACAAAAAAAGGATATGTATATGTGAAAAAACAAAAGAAATAAAAAATATGAAAAAATGAAAATAGCCCTAATAAGTGAGCTAGTTTAGTTGCCACTTTAATTAAAAAAAGAGATATATTGGAAAAAAACGATGAAATACCCCTTAGAAAAAATAAATATGCGCATCTAGTCTAAATTCTGCATTAGATTTAAATAAATATGTTTAATTATTTAATCACACCGTTTAAGCACGATTAAATTAGTTTTAATAAAGTTCTTTAATTAATTAATTGCACAATTTAAGCGCGATTAATTAAAGGTTAATAAAGTTAGTTTTGATATGACATTTTTTGTCTTTTTGTAATAAGTGTTGGGCTACAATGAAGGGCCGTGATCCCACCTGCCTAGATCAATGGCGGCAATTAGTTCGGACCCCCCTGGCCCCTCCGACAGTTAATCAATGGGGGGGGGGGGGGTTCGAAAATCTGATTCCCGAAATCTAGCTTTTGTGATGTGGCGCTCCCTGGCGTGCTGCAGACTCCCCCGCCTAAAACTGCTTACCACCCACCCCCTCTCCGAAATCCACCTTTCCCCTCTTTCCACCTAATTATAATTGTTGGCTTCGCGCTTTCCTCTCCACTCCTCTCCCGCCAAGTATCACCTCCACCCCACTCCACTACTGCCAAGTGGCACATCCCATCTGACTTCGCTTCCTCTGCTATCACATCCCTTCCCGCTCCACTCCAATCTGTCCCAGCTAAATGGCACTTACCCTTCCAACCCGCTCTTGCCACATGATACATCCTTTACACATATCATTCAACTGTTAACTATCCGTTTGAGATATAATCTTGGCCCGAGTAATGAATCCGCTCCATTTAACAAACAATTGCCAACGGTACAGCGATTTGGCATATAAAAGAACCAGAACCCGTTCAGTAGGCCTTTCTTTTGCGATCTTGTTGCATTAGACGACTGAATCTGCCAACCTGCGACTGTTACTACAACCAGCCAGTAAACCGACTTGTCACTGCTACCAGTTATTGAGCCACCAGTGTTCATCCAACCAATTCCCGTGTAATTTCAGTATTCTAGTTCTTTTCTTTTCAGTATGGTTTCTAAGGGTAAATTAAAATCCATGGTCGAAAACCCCCTTTTGCCTCCTGTAATTGACTTAGACCACCAGCCCCTGGTAGATCAAGAATACAAAATCATTGAAACCAGTTGTGGGTTCGATCTCTAAGAAATCCACAACTAGTTAAAACAAAAAATCATTGATCTTATTGACGAATTGGATTTGTGGGACTCCTTCCTACCCCAATTCGTCTTTCCTCAGATCCATCATTTTCCTGAATTTTTTTCATGGTGCCACCTCTGGTACATTCCTAGTCAAAGGGCAATGACGCACTTGATCCGAATGCGAAGACCCACCGGTTAACCTCCCAGCGTACTCCTTGGGTACTCTTCTTCCCCGCGGACCCACGAGCTACAATGGGGTTGTACAATGGAGGAAAGCACTAGCTGGTAGAGGAGAGCACACCTTGGCTCAAGAGTCCCCTCTCTAAAATCCTCTACCTCACCAAACTCACTATAGCTTCGTAATCACTGCTCTGACATCATCTCATCCACTCAACCATAGGGTTCCCAAAAAAGTCCCTTCTCCCATGGCTTGCCCCTTCTTTAATAGGAGTCCTCATAGGTGACACTTGTCATGTCATGCATAATTAATTATTTTTTTATAATTCAATAGCTTGATTATTCACCCACCCATGTGTCATTCTCACATCAAGGGTCTCCCAAAATTATTTACTTAAATTTTTATTTAAAACTAATATTTTCCTCACCTCAACAAGATTCCTATTTCTTCTCTTAGTTGTCTCTTTATTCCCCCCCTTTTATTCCTTAATTTGTGTTCATTACTTGAAGTCAATTAATGAGTCAAGATTTTATCCCCAATCTACTCCCTAATTTAACTCAGGTTATCTCCTAGATGGATATTCTTATGTTGGTTGTTGAGACATGGAGCTTCTCTACATTTCTCTAAAATTAATTTATTATTCTCATTTTAATTCACCTTCCTCTTTTCTTAATTAGGTTTAAATTAGTTTAGTATTAATCTTTATCCTTACCATTATGTTTGTCTTTCCCCTTTTTCCTAATTAAACCACATAACCTTCCTCGTAATTTTCAAAATGGGAAGGGTAGAGTTTTTAAGGTACTCTATTTTAATTCTTCCTATGATCCTCCTTATTCCAAGTTTTATTTTTGATTTAATTACATTGGTTTCTAATCATCATTTACCCTTGATGTAAATTTACCTAGTTTTCATTCCTTGCTTATATTTATTTATTATTATTTATTTTTAATGATTCCAGGGATGCCAAGTTTGGTTGTGCCCTTCAAGAACTTCCCTAGAAGTTCCAAGGGTGCCACACCTAATAGCTTATTGTGATGTCAAGGGTGCCAGTTTGGTTGTGCCCTTCAAGAACTTCCCTAGAAGTTCCAAGGGTGCCACACCTAATAGTTTATTTGTGATGCCAAGGGTGCCAAGTTGGTCGTGCCCTTCAAGAAATTCCCCTGAAGTTCCAAGGGTGCCACACCACTTGCCCTTCAAGCATCCAGTGATTACGAGGGGAAAGTATAGTGCACAGTCATAGACCACTATCATCTCTTATGTTGCCTGCTATAGTGAGACTAATGGTGTCGGGGGTCAAGGAATCCGCCTTGATGCGCGCCCCCCGGTAAAGTCCTCATGAGCGACCCAACTTTGGAACCTGCACTCATGGCATCGTGATCTTCAAGGCGAAGGTGTTTCAACCCTTCCAGCCCAAGTCACGGCGGGAGTGCTAGTGGGTGAGATCAGGGACTCTGTCCCACCCCTCCCATGTAGTTCCATCCACTTGTACAACCCCATCACCCATATGTGAGTCATTCGGTCAAGCAACTAATCTGTGCCTGCAACCATTAATATATCATCAGAATATAGTTAAACATATATGGCAGATTCCAAGATCGTCTTAGACTTTCAAAGATAAAGTAATATAAATTCTCATCAAACCAAGGGTCATCGACATGTCATATGCGAGTGCCTCTGATGGTTTCCTGCCATACTCAATAATCATTGGTAACAAGGTTTCTCAATGTTAGTCAATTATCATAATAGGATCATTAACAATTCCTGGTCATTGACATCATTGTCCATTGTAAGTCTGAACTAAAGGAAGTAGGTAACATATGGGACACATCCCTCATGGCTATCATCAATAATCATCAATGGAAACATACATATTCATTAAGCTATCAACATCGTAACATCGTAGAAATATACCTATCCATAAAATTTATCCTCATTATGTTTTTAGTAGAGCGCATACATATTCTTTACTACCCTCGTCATAATTTCAAATAGAGACCAACTTAACTATTTAATATTGCAATCATCAGAATACTGATAGATAAGATACATAACCATTCATGCTACCATAATATCAATGGAAAGCATTCATAACATCACAACCATGAATATCTCAATCGCTAATAATAGTGTCATGGGTCCAGATCCTCAATCTGAGGTCCTCGAAGAATAGAGTGTCTAAGATAATGTCGTATTAGGGTCAGGAAACTAGAGTGGGCACTACATACACCCCCTCTTAACAATGGACTTCGTCCCGAAGTCCTTAGAACGTAAAGGAGAAACGACGACACATAATCTTAGGAACCCTTCCTGAAACTCTTGCCAACCTTCTGGTGGGTAGGTTAAAATTTTCCCAAGGTATCTATGACACGAATTCCGTTATAACTGAAGGACTATATCTGGGGAACATTGCAACCCACTTTTTGTATAAATGTACAAAACATACATTATAGATATTATTAAAATTAATAGTTAAAGGAAGCGTCATACATAAACTTTTCCAACAAAATCATCATAATCAAAATCACAACTATTTAAAGCAACAATTAATAACACCCACCTTCCTTCAAATGACAAATTGACTAATTTAGGAGAAATCTCTCTAGTTTTATTCATTCAATCATGCAATTAAGATAGCAATAATTTTGCATTAACTCAAATTCATAGGGGATGTGTATGCCTTTTTCATAGGAGGAACTACCCACCTTAAGCTTGGACTTCAATATTTGTAATGGTCAATAATAATTGTGTTAATTATTGTTTGATATTTCACCTATGACGTAATCCACCTTTGTTTACCATGTTCTAAATCTTCAATTTTGTTAGGAACTACAATTAGTACTTTGAAAATAAACATATGCCACTGCTTGCTAGGGGACCTAACAATGCCTACTACACCTTCTTAGAGACTTGATTTACCTTCATGATCCATGTTCTGAAAGTTCAATGTTGTACAACTACCATTTGCACTTTAAAATAAATGCATACCACTCCTTTCTAGTGGATACCTAATGGTACCCACTATCTAGAGATAAAAAGATGTTAACTACATAGAACGTAATCATCACTTGCAATGAATGAGTAGTCCAAACCTTCATCCCTTCAAACCCAGCTACCCTACTTCCTTTCGCTAGGGTAAGCAAGTGAGGTTATCTGGGGCCTATCTTCATTTAATCCTACTGAATCTAATGATAAGGAGTGCAATATTGTTGCAATCTTTAAAGGTGTTGTGACTATTAAGGCTCTTAATTTCCTGGTGATGAGGAATGCATATTCTCGCAGTTTGGCCATCCAAGCTAATGGAAGACAAAGCATATAGCAAGTTTCACTAGTGACCAAAGATGGCAGGCAAACATCATTTACCAGTCTTTGCTTGATTCCAAGCAGAACTAAACTATATGGATTGAAGCCAAAGATATGCACAGACTGTAACACAATAGAGAGAAACCCATGTCTAAAATGATCATTGACTGTATCGAATGGCATTGGTAGAAGTATGGTGCTCCAGATAACCATAAACCAATACTATAGCTCTATTTCTGCATTACTAACTAGCAAAGAATCCAAACAGTCATAAAGGCAAAGTTTTCTTGTTACATTACAAAACATTGAACAAAGAAGTCAATCAAATCAAACAAAGAGAAGCTCAAACTCCCTGTGAGATTACAGGAAGAGAGCAGAGAAAGAATGACTAAGTTTGGCATCTAACATTCAAGGTGATGTAATTGAAAATCTGCTGCCTATGGTGGACAATTTTGAAAGAGCCAAAACACAGATTAAGATATAAATCATAAATATTACAATGTATAATATTATCATGATTGTAATATGCTCCTATGTTGCTTCTTGTTGTTCTGGTCCATTTTCAATTGTTCTAATTGGAATTAGTCTCAGTTAATCCTTTACCATTGATAAACAATAAGACCTATTTAGACATTGCATGTACATAATCACTCTTTGCTGGATCATTCTTTGTTGTTAAATCTTAAATAAGGCTGAACTCTTGGAATCAAACTTCATCTACCAGCAAGGGGTTTATTCCATTATAAATTTGATAAATTCTTTATAGAAGTTTCAAGAATAAATATAGTTCTATTACTACTATTATGATTTAAGTTTATATATTAGATTACTTTTTATTGTATCAATTTATAGGGAACCAAAATGAGCAAGCTAAACATCAAGAGAAAAATCACAATAAGTCAAGAAAGTTGAATACTGAATAGAAACTAAAATAATTAGAATTACACTGTAAATTTTTATTGGAAATTTTATTTCAATTAAAAATAATACCTTCAATATATCTCACTTAAATTCTCCATGGCAAAACAACCTGCTCGAAAACATTAAAATATCAAATATTTTACAGACCAAAATACTTGATCAACCGCACAGAATCCATAAAATTGTAAATGCAATTGAAATGGAAAATCGTTGCAAGGAAAATTGAAATACAAATATCGAAGAAAGATATTTTAAATATTCTAGATTTACCCAATTTTAATGAATGGAAAATGTCGAATGTATATGATTACATGTTCCATGTTTTAATGAATGGAAAAGGCTTCTGAATACTCTTCAACAACTTTATTTTTCTTTTCCAATAAAGCAGAGAAACAATATATGTAGGAATTAATTGTGACAACTGAGAGTTCTACGTCACCATATAACTGGTAAACCCAGAATACAAAGAGATATACGTTCAAGAATTCCTTAAAAAGAAAGCCAGTAAGATGGCTAATGTCAGGCAATTGGAAAATTGAATTGAAAATATAGAAACTGTTTAAGATATGCCTTGAACCCCTGTTATTTTCTTAAACTGTTTAAGATATGCCTTAAACTTTTTTATCAAATTTTTTTTATAATGCTTATTATTACTTTTATGAACCCCTGTACGAAAATAGTTTAGCAATGTAGGCACGAAAACAATTTAGAAATGAAGGAATCGTCAATCCTATCATTCCAATTTACTTTACAGATTGGCTTCCATTAGACGCTAATAATGCTCCTAATTTGCCTGGAGTGCTTATAAACAGTTCGTAGAAATCATGAAAGGATTTAATGTTAATGTGGTCAATACTGTTGGAAAACCATTTGATCCCATACTACATGAAGCAATTATGCGTGAGGAAGAAGACTGTCACTGACTACCATTTTTATGTACAAATATCTCACTTTAAGTCATGACAAATACAATCACCTCCCTCGAAATTAATGACTGCCAGATCTACCAACTTCTTACCCTCATTGGGCCCTAAAGCACTGAACGTTTTTCTCCGTTTGTCCAAAACAAATTTGCATAGATCTTGAGCATTGAGTCAAATCAAACACTTAACAAACAAAGCTAGACAGCGCTTTGTTGTAAATAACGAATTCATAATGTTCTCTCTTCTCAGAAAATGTGTTGAATGTCATGTGCTAGACCATGGAAGTAAAGCTATAACCTTGTCCTCCAAACCTATTGGAGCTCATCGACAAGAACATCCTTAAAAACAAAACCATGTGAGCAAAAGCGAGAAGGATTTAAAGCAGAACAAAACCGTTTTTAATATCTAAGGGTAAGATGAATGCAACATATATTCGGATGCCCTCAAAATTCTGGAAGGCTCACCAATTCAAAAGCCACCTCAAGCTCACAAAGCACAATGTGCAAATTTCGTATGAAATTCTCGAGATCATCTAGGACAAATATACTGAAACAAATAATGAGGAATGAAAACTTTAAAAGAATATTAATGTTCAAGAGGCAAAATTAACTGTGTTTCATATGCTCTGACATCTTGATCCATGGACTGCTAGACAACAGTTGTATGTAAAGGTGTGTAAAATCTCTTCTAATTGATCTAAATCCACAAAAATCTTCTCTTTCCATAATTCATGCATCCCCTCACAGAAAAGCATCTCTTCCAACCCAAAATAACTGCATATAGGTGCATTTGAAAAGGCATTCCCAACCTTTCAGCTGTCCATGTCCCATAAAGTTCATAGTGATACACTTTTCCAGCATGCAACAAATTTCCAAGCCAATCAATGTAATCGGGAAGAGGGAAACCTCTAAAATTAGAGCTAGGACATGAAAACAAAACTGCAGCATTTTGGGACCCATGAGGAGTTAACAGAACATCCGCCTCTGCTACCAGCCTAACTTGCTGACAGACCTCGAGTGGTCCAGGTTCAATTACTTTTACTGCTAGATGCATTTCTTTTTCAAGCAACTCCTGCATTTCTTTAAAATTAGCTATATTTCTTGGAGAATTAGGCCGATTGCATATGATAACATCCAACAAAGGCCTTCTAGCATTCATACAAGGAGTTTTTACAGTGCAAAGACTTTCTGTCTCAACCAATCATGGGCAAATTCATTAGGAATGAAGGCAGCATTAGTCAATCCAGCAAAGGTTATGGATCCTTAAAGCAGATTGGAAATTCATCTGCAACCATGGGGTGAAAATACTCCACCTCCATTTGCGATGCAAAACCTTAAGCAGGCCCTTAGGCCACATGCTAATGGATGTTTGGTCATAGGGGTCTGTAAACTAGCAAAAGGTAGAGTTTTTCAGTGAGTATAGCTGAGACATGAGAATGGCAGGGATGACCTTCTCAGACTCATGATGTGGATTGGGTCCAGCATTCCCATGAGGCATCAAAGTGAGATCTGCTACCATTTGCAATCCATGAATCCACCAAGCATGCTTTATTTTCGGATACCCACTTGTCCCTGGTTTGTCTTTTCTAGGGGCCTCTACAACCTTATTATCTCTACAACGTTTCAATCAGCGTCTTTGAAACTGTGGCTACAGACGCTGTGGCCTTCTCATTATTTTGAGGAAAGGGGCACTGCAGGTCCGCGCTACCCTAATTTTATTTTAAGGACAACAATGGCGGAATGCGCTGTCAACTTTACAGAGGAAGACAAAGAGATTCTTGTGAAAATTGTCAAAGTGGCTCAAGCACTTCAGATCAAAGGCTCGAAAGGAGATTGGCAGGAATTTTTAAATTTACATGATAGTAAATTTGGTTCATCAGTTTGTGACCCTGGAAAAAATCATGGGATGTTCTGGCAGGTTTTGTGAAGACATTTACTACCAAGGAAGACCTTAAGGTGGTTACTAGAATCATGAGGTGGAAAAAGCGCAAACTTAAGCGATCACGTGTGAAGGAGTCTTTAGACACTTCTCCTGAGCAGAGCAGGATCTTGTACGTCTAACTTATAATAAACAGCCAAATTTTGAAAATCTATATTCATTTCCTTCCTATCATAAGGAATGGCTGGTAAAAAAACTGGGGAAGGTACCAAATTCGAGCAGTCCAGAAAGGCTGATATCTATAGATTGTGAGATGGTCCGATGTGAAGATGGATCAGAAGAGGTGGTGAAAGTTTGTGCGGTCGATCAAAATTTAGACACTGTGATGGATCTGCTTGTGAAACCATCAAAACCTGTAGTTAACTTCCTGACAGAAACAACAGGAGTTACTGCTGAGGATCTCGAGTGTGTAACCTGTAATTTGAAAGATGTACAAAAAAAAAAAAAAACAAAACAAAAAACAAAAAACAAAACAAAACAAAAAAACAAAACAAAAAAAACAAAAAAACTCAAGAAATTACTCACGCCAAAAACAATTGTAATAGGACACAGTTTGCATCACGACCTAAGAGTATTGAAGGTAGACCATGCTAGGGTTATTGATACAGTGTTCATATTCCATTATCAGGATAAGCCTAGTTGTTACATCCCTAGTTTAAGCAAATTGCGTAAGGTTGTGCTAGGATATGACTTACGAGAGGAAGGAAAGCCACACAATTGTTTGGATGATGCCATTGCTGCAATGAGATTGACCCTTTCCAAACTAGAACGTGGACTCAATGATCCTCTTGACATGGGTGATTTTGAAGTAAACGAAGCAGACTTTTCAAAGCTTTGTATTCATAAATTACCCATTGGTACTTCTCGGGATAAACTACAGAATCTTTTTCCAGAGAAATATTCTGTTGAAATCCAGGCATTCTCTCGTGTCAAGAACAAACATTGCACAACATTTGCTGTTTTCAAGACTATGAAAGATGTAGATGAAGCATTTGAAAATTTAAAGGGGGAGTTGGAAAAGGACTCATATGGGCATCCTCAGAAATGTGTCTCATTTTGTGCAGGTGGTTCAAAGAAAGGATCAAACATTGATATCATTGTACGAAAAATGCATGTCTTAAAATATGAAGCTCCGGATTCTCAGTTAGATGAGCGCAAAAATGGTTTAGTTCTTTTGACAAGGAAGAGGCCTAGTGAAAGCATTGACTATATATGCAGCGCAGACACAGAAGAAGAGGCATTACAAAATAGCAAAGCAATGTCTCGGTTCTTTAGGATGTATAGTCATTCCGTATAAAGCAATGAGCCGTACTAATGTGAGTCATGTCATATTATAGGCGGCCACAAGAGCGAGTTTTTCCAGAAGTCATAGGGGCCACTTTTTGTTATAGCAAGCCATCGAGACATATAACAAAGTTGCAAGCCAACTTTCCGAGACAGATGCCAGAATTTATTCCGAGACATCTATAATTATATGTAAGCCAAAGATGCATCAATGAGATACCACTGCACCTCTGTCAATGTGATACAGACAATGAACGAACTTCTTGAGTGTTATCACAAAATTTTCCAGCCCAGAATACGAATTGTCCCTAATTTCAACAGAACGAGAATCTCCAAGGTTTTTCGATCCAATTGAGTGTGATCTTTAGCTATTTCAGAATTTAGCAATAAGCACCCAGTAATAAAATTTCAACATTGGGATATCAATGTTTACATTTTAATCCAATGGTGAACATTCCAGCATTTTTTTTTTAATTGTGTTCATTTTCCTTTCACGGTTCGCTACAGTCATGACCCGTGTCATCTTGATGGAACGTTGAGGGCGGCCACGAAATGTGTTAAAACGAACAGGGCAGACTTCTTGTTCCTGAGATATCTTGTTAACTCACGTTCTAAACCTTAAGAAAGTTTACAATTCAGCCATGTTGTCTCAGTCGAATTGCCAGAAAGTCGGCTCGTTTTTCTAATATCTACGGGTATGCCAGAGAAAAATTCAGGCCTTTTAAAACAGGGGTTTATGCCTTGGAGGGAACTGTGAAGTTTTTTATCATACCCTTCTATCAGAAGATCGAGGGAAATTCCATGGAGATTCTGCAGTTCGCAGATAAAAAGATGGGTAATGTGATCAATAAGCTTGACAGTTTTGTGCCTCTGGCACTGAAATCACGGTCTAGTGAATTTTACGGGGCGGAAAAAGGGCACCCGAAGTTACCAGGTCCGTCGTCACTGAATTTCGACAAGTTAGGCCAGTGGAAAAGGTCAAAGAAGTGGGGAAAACTCTGTATGCCAAATCTGAACCCTCCGCCAAGAACTTGTATAATAGTTACGAGCCTGTTGTAGAGAAATGGTAAAGAGGATTTTGTATGAGCTGCACAACAACCCAGTTTTACTTGAAGATACTGGTCTAGGCCTTGTAGAAGAGTGCTCAACACTAGGTGCCTGTCGGACAGGGACAACTAAAGTCACTAATGTTTATGACCTACCTGCTAAGAGAATGCTACACAGTTGGCCCCAAAATATGCTTTAAAATACCATATTGTTACAGAAACCCAATTTTTTAATAATGAATACAATTTAATTGAAAAGCACATACTAACATCATTTTCCTAGGTCCGAGAGTTTGAACTTGGCTCTGATACCAAATGTAAGGACCACGATTCAGACTATTTACATTTTTTTTTTTTTTTAGTTAACAGCAAATACAACCAGAAATGAAACGCATTGAAATTTCAAATTTATTTAGCACACACATTCCTGACACTCATTTCAGGAAAACATATCATAACATACATTTACATATGTTTAACTAAGATCAATAGTAATGAAATACATGTGTACCATTCACCAGAAGGCGAGACTCCGCTTGCTCTGCTGTTACTGGTATTCCCTTGTAGCCGGTCACCTCCGTGAGTGAATGATGACGCACTTGATCCGAATGCGAAGACCCACCGGTTAACCTCCCAGCCTACTCCTTGGGTACTCTTCTTCCCCGCGGACCCCCGAGCTGCAATGGGGTTGTACAATGGAGGAAATCACTAGCTGGTAGAGGAGAGCACACCTTGGCTCAAGAGTCCCCTCTCTAAAATCCTCTACCTCACCAAACTCACTATAGCTTCGTAATCGCTGCTCTGACATCATCTCATCCACTCAACCATAGGGTTCCCAAAAAAGTCCCTTCTCCCATGGCTTGCCCCTTCTTTTATAGGAGTCCTCATAGGTGACACTTGTTATGTCATGCATAATTAATTATTTTTTTTATAATTCAATAGCTTGATTATTCACCCACCCATGTGTCATTCTCACATCAAGGGTCCCAAAATTATTTACTTAAATTTTTATTTAAAACTAATATTTTCCTCACCTCAACAAGATTCCTATTTCTTCTCCTAGTTGTCTCTTTATTCCCCCCCTTTTATTCCTTAATTTGTGTTCATTACTTGAAGTCAATTAATGAGTCAAGATTTTATCCCCAATCTACTCCCTAATTTAACTCAGGTTATCTCCTAGATGGATATTCTTATGTTGGTTGTTGAGACATGGAGCTTCTCTACATTTCTCTACATTTAATTTATTATTCTCATTTTAATTCACCTTCCTCTTATCTTAATTAGGTTTAAATTAGTTTAGTATTAATCTTTATCCTTACCATTATGTTTGTCTTTCCCCTTTTTCCTAATTAAACCACATAACCTTCCTAGTAATTTCCAAAATGGGAAGGGTAGAGTTTTTAAGGTACTCTATTTTAATTCTTCCTATGATCCTTCTTATTCCAAGTTTTATTTTTGATTTAATTACATTGGTTTCTAATCATCATTTACCCTTGATGTAAATTTACCTAGTTTTCATTCCTTGCTTATATTTATTTATTATTATTTATTTTTAATGATTCCAGGGATGCCAAGTTTGGTTGTGCCCTTCAAGAACTTCCCTAGAAGTTCCAAGGGTGCCACACCTAATAGCTTATTGTGATGTCAAGGGTGCCAGTTTGGTTGTGCCCTTCAAGAACTTCCCTAGAAGTTCCAAGGGTGCCACACCTAATAGTTTATTTGTGATGCCAAGGGTGCCAAGTTGGTCGTGCCCTTCAAGAAATTCCCCTGAAGTTCCAAGGGTGCCACACCACTTGCCCTTCAAGCATCCAGTGATTACAAGGGGAAAGTATAGTGCAACGTCATAGACCACTATCATCTCTTATGTTGCCTGCGATAGTGAGACTAATGGTGTCGGGGATCAAGGAATCCGCCTTGATGCGCGCCCCCCGGTAAAGTCCTCATGAGCGACCCAACTTTGGAACCTGCCCTCATGGCATCGTGATCTTCAAGGCGAAGGTGTTTCAACCCTTCCAGCCCAAGTTACGGCGGGAGTGCTAGTGGGTGAGATCAGGGACTCTGTCCCACCCTTCCCATGTAGTTCCATCCACTTGTACAACCCCATCACCCATATGTGAGTCATTCGGTCAAGCAACTAATCTGTGCCTGCAACCATTAATATATCATCAGAATATAGTTAAACATATATGGCAAATTCCAAGATCGTCTTAGACTTTCAAAGATAAAGTAATATAAATTCTCATCAAACCAGGTGTCATCGACATGTCATATGCGAGTGCCTCTGATGGTTTCCTGCCATACTCAATAATCATTAGTAACAAGGTTTCTCAATGTTAGTCAATTATCATAATAGCATCATTAACAATTCCTGGTCATTCACATCATTGTCCATTGTAAGTCTGAACTAAAGGAAGTAGGTAACATAGGGGACACATCCCTCATGGCTATCATCAATAATCATCAATGGAAACATACATATTCATTAAGCTATCAACATCGTAACATCGTAGAAATATACCTATCCATAAAATTTATCCTCATTATGTTTTTAGTAGAGCGCATACATATTCTTTACTACCCTCGTCATAATTTCAAATAGAGACCAACTTAACTATTTAATATTGCAATCATCATAATACTGATAGATAAGATACATAACCATTCATGCTACCATAATATCAATGGAAAGCATTCATAACATCACAACCATGAATATCTCAATCGCTAATAATAGTGTCATGGGTCCAGATCCTCAATCTGAGGTCCTCGAAGAATAGAGTGTCTAAGATAATGTCGTATTAGGGTCAGGAAACTAGAGCGGGCACTACATTTCATTTCAAGTATGCCGAGACTGTGAGTGAAACTGTGGGATCATCGTGATCCTCTTTATGCTGAGACAGTAAGACTGAGATTACACCTAGGATGTATGTTGAGATAGTGAGGTTTCCTGAGATCTTTCTCATCATATATATGCAAAGACTGCTAGGAGATAGGTCCACCGAGACTGTGATAGTGTTCTTCCCTACACTGAGATCTTCCTTACACCAAGGCCGGAATCATGATGACCATCCGAGAAATGTAGAGCCAATGTACTCACTGAGATATTGTGCTTATACTTGACTGAGATTCTGAGCCACTGTACTTTACCGAAGTTGCAGAGCTGTCCGAAAATCCTTACTCTTGTAATGTGGATCTCTGTCCTGTACCCATACGAAGATCACCCTGTCACAAACCTCCGAAAATCTCAGACAAGTCTGAGTTCTTCTCTGTTATTTTGTGGATACCCTAGTTGGGTATTTATAGTGGTTTGTCCTCCATAATTAGCCGACATGATAGTGTGAAGAGGTGTGTCCTGTTGATGCAAGCTGACATGACTTATATTTAATTTGCAGGCTGACATGACTGTGTTTGTACATCATTTATCTTGTAGAATTCTTTGTTGAAGAATGGTGCTTGTCTTGGAGGGCTTCTTGACACTAGGTTGACCTATGTACATTACATAAATGCTCATAAAGAGCTCTTTAACATAATCTTGACTCTTTGACTTTCCTAGACCTATGGAATGAGCAAGAAACTCATTCATATAATTTTATAAAAATAATATTTCTTTTTCTTGACAAGTACAAAGATCAAAATTACATTGACAAATACTGAACCTAGTTACACTTTTCTTCAACACTCCCTCTTAACTAGGGAGGTATTTACAATGGTACTTGGTTATTCTCAATCTGAAGAATTTCTCATAAGAAGAATCGGATTGGTAATCCCATCTATATAGCATCATATCAATCAACATTGTCATAGTGCAAGGCCTTGACTAACAACTCCATCTCTCCACGAGACCATGAGCTACAATGCTGGCGAGACCAATGATTTATAGACACCTTCATCATTGTCTCTCAAGGTACATACCCACTCGGGTGTTCACTGAGTATGACCTTCTAGGACTATTCTTATCTTGGGTTCCTAACCCTCAAAGAATATCGATCCTCTTGCATACCCTTATCTTGGATGCCCTACACATCCTCAAAGAGTATCGGATGCCAGATGATTACCCAATCCTCCCATTCTTTCTTCCCAAGTGAAGACAAGAATGTTGTGTCTATCATGTTTCTACATTTCCATTCATGGCCTTTATCTAGACTTAGGTTGTTAGTCTTGGTCTAATGCAGGACACATGACATGGAAAAACACAAATGTCACTCCTTTGTAATCAGGGGTGATCTTAATTCAAACTCCCTCTTGATCAGGGACTTGTCAGAGCTCCCTCTTAGCTAAGGACTCTTCTATATATCAACAACTTTTTCTTTGTGGGTCCTTCAGCTACTTGATCAACTTCTCTCCTTGATGTCATGAAATTTAGTTGAGCTTCTTCCTTGTAGGGCAACAACCATCGATCACTTTCCTTCTTATTCCGTCATGTCATTCCTTTCTTCATGGAAAGTGGCCTTCTTGGTACATATCTAGAACCTTCTTCATATGGCTACTTCTTTTCTCTCCATGCTTCTTTCAAGAGTTTCCATCCATCGCATGAATGTTGGTTGCACTTGTACTTACAAGTCTTGTTCTAGTAGCCCTGCATGAACTCATCCAGATATTATTCAAGAAATTATATTAAATTAAATCATACCTTACGAGATGGCTCTTCATCATGACATCTTCTTGTAGGTATCAACATCCTGCACACATATTGTCACATCTCCCAAATATATCCATTATCAAGGGCCTTCATTCTTTTCAGATTTTTATCAGAGTCTTCATATTTTTTTGGGAGATTTCCTAGTCAAATATTCTTGGTCTTTTGGATGTTGATTGCCTTTCATCATGGTTGCATATCTCACGATCTCTTCCTTCCTTAAACGTTCGATAATTTTCAATCGAAGTTTCTTTATTGTAGTCAATTTCCTCATACTTCATATGAGGACATATTATGTTGATTTCATCTAGTGTGACTTATGCCTTCCTGCATCTTTTCAGAGGAAGAGATCATTTTTCTCTTGTTCATGCTTCTCAAGATATAAGCAACGATCCATGTTACCTGCAACCATATGACATGACATTATAATATTAAACATAAGCATACATACCTTGTTTTACCTTCAGGTCATCGAGGCTTCTTCCAGCAGCTTCCTTGATTGAAAATATTTTCAATCCTTTGATCGCTTCATGTCATCACAACATCATTTCATGGATTCCATAAGTTGGAGTTCCTATTGAAACACTTGCTTCCTATCTAGATTAGTGAACCCTACGATGAGGATTCCATCAAATAATTTTGAGGATCTTGCATATCCCCAACTGACAGATGTTTCTTTTTTGACTTGATGTATGATGAGCCTTAGATGACTCCTTTCTTTCCTTCAATTCCCACTGAGGTTCCCAAGAGCTATATAACCTACATGTTGTCTGCCATGGATTTTTGTCCTTCATGATCCCTATGGAGATGTTACGTGCTCTTGTTTCTAATGCTTCCATGATGCCATGATGCATCTTATTATCATTGTCATATCTTATAACACAAGATCTAGGAGCTTATGATAGGACCTTTTTGTGAGGGATACTATATTAATCATAGGAGAGATTTGTTACTCCCTCTTTCTTTGGGCAATTTCTTTAGCTTCCTCCATCTTTTAGTGATATAAGCTTCCAAAAACTTTCTATAGCATTGAATCTTAACTATACTTATTTTGTCTTGCTTGAGGACCAACCTTGGCTTCCTTTTTTGCACATGGTTGAGTTCTTTTAACCTTCAATATTTTTTCCATGAACTTGCCCTTCTCTATCTGGCATAGAGACCACAAGTTGTTGAATGAGGTAACCTTCTTGTTCATGGACATTTGTTACCTTGATTGTTAGTGCATTATGGTTATCTTCCTTTCTAGGTCTTGTAGATGGAAGATATCCTACATCCTTTGATACCCTTTACTTTCATGTCGATCAGATTTCATGCGACCTTCTTCATTACACCTTAAGAGAATGAGTTTATCATCTACATCACTTTGATGTCTCCAATTTCACTATGTGAGGGAATATATCATAAATATCCCTTTTCATACATTTAGAGGAGACCTTTTGATGACTTAAAACTACTTAGAGGACTATGTCTATTCTCCTTCTTCATGCAAGGAATCCTGATAACCCATCCAATTCATAGATGTCCTTGCAATCATGAAGTCATTTAACCAAACTTGAATATAGAATAAAAAGATACTTGTCATGTGAAGATGAAATCTTCACCTTGATGCTTTCTTGAATGATCTCCTTCAATGAGATTCTTGCTTGAGATGGCTGATACAATAGAGTTCCAGAATCTTTCTTGAGACTTCCTTGCATTGTTTAGCACCAAGCACTACCGCCTTTTATGATATGTTGAGATTATTTGATTCCTTGACTGTGAGGGTATGGAATCGAAATCAAGAATTTTGAGAGCACTGTCATGATGTCCACCCGAGATGTGGCATTGTGTTCTCCTTCTGAAGTGATATTGTTGTAATGTATGTTGTGACTGTATATCTTTGTAACCTTGTTGCAATGCTCCTTGCTGGAGTAGAACCTTGCTTGAGTTGACTAGCATGAGAAAATATCTTTGTGGCCTTCGAGCATTGTTCAATACCAATCATCGAAACTGCTTAAGTCATTAAGATTGTTGTGGTATGACATGGGTTGTAATGACACCCAAATTTTGAGGCTAGCACCGAGACTGTGAAAGGTATTGTGTTTTCCTTTTGTTGTAGTGTAGATTAGGACCGCTCCTTAGATTTTCAACCTTCTCCAAGATGATAATCTTTGAATTTGAGTTATCTTGCTTTGTAGTCATATTGATAAGGTTCTTGGTGACCTTTTTGATGATGACTGTGGAGAAAAGGTTCTTTGCTGATGTAGACTGCTTGTTGTAGACTTGATCCTTTATTCTTGACAAAACCCTTAACCTTACTTTGATGCCCTTGAAGACTGATCCTTGTATGTCTCTTTGCTACCCTTCCTTTGACTTCTGAACCTTAGCTCCGATACCATGTTGAAGAATCTAGGGCAATTAGTATTAGTAGGATTCTTCTAGACTTGATAACAATTTGTGGAGTGCTTTTACAATTTATCTTAGCTTGATCTTCTTCTTATTATTAGTGTGTGTGTTTGCTTCATCAAAATGCTACCAAAACAAAGAGACAAGAACACAAGATGTTTGGCTTTTTGCCAGGGCCAAAACCTCTCCCTCTTGGAGAGGAAAACCCACACAAAATTCTTCTTATAGAGATTCCAATTGACGAATACCAAGATCGTGACCCTTGACCTACTAGGCCACTCCAAGACCAAGACACCAATCCTCTTCTTACTGCTGAGATCATCATCAACACTGTTGCTTCACCTTGATCATTATTCTTGCACCTTCACTAAGATGACTGTTGTACCATATCTCCATCTTCACTTAGATCATAACTGCACTCTTACTGAGATCATCATCATGTCAACTAGGTCTCTATACTGACCTTGTCTTCATTGAGATCTTGACTGTGTTTATGTGATTACTGTGAGCATGCTGAGACTGTATTTCATTTCAAGTGTGTCGAGTCTGTGAGTGCAACTGCGGGATCATCATGATACTCTTTATGCTGAGACAATAAGACTGAGATTACACTTAGGATGTATGTTGAGATAGTGAGGTTTCCCGACACCTTTCTCATCATATATATGCAAAGACTATTAAGAGATAGGTCCATCGAGATTGTGATAGTGTTCTTCCCTGCACTGTGATCTTCCTTACACCAAGGTTGGAATCATGATGACCATTTGAGAAATGTAGAGCCAATGTACTCACTAAGATGTTGTGCTTATACTTGACCGAGATTTTGAGCCACTGTACTTTACCGAAGTTGCAAAGTTGTCCGAAAATCCCTACTCCTGTAATGTGGATCTCTGTCCATGTACCCATACGAAGATCACCCTGTCACAAACCTCCGAAAATCTCAGACAAGTCTGAGTTCTTCTCTGCTATTTTGTGGATACCGTAGCTAGGTATTTATAATGGTCCGTCCTCCATAATTAGCCGACATGATAGTGTGAAGGGGTGCGTCTTGTTGATGCAAGTCAACATGACTTATATTTAATTTGCAGGCCGACATGACTGTGTTTGTACATCATTTATCTTGCAGACTTCTTTGTTGAAGAATGGTGCTTGTCTTGGAGGGCTTCTTGACACTAGGTTGACCTATGTACATTACATAAATGCTCTTAAAGATTAACATAATCTTGACTCTTTGAATTTCCTAGACCTATGGAATGAGCATGAAAGTCGTTCATATAATTTTATAAAAATAATATTTCTTTTTCTTGACAAGTACAAAGATCAAAATTACATTGACAAATACCGAACCTAGTTACACTTTTCTTCAACACCATCCATTGAAGATCCACAGACCAAGGAAGTTGGACAACTAGAGAAAGAGAAAGACGACATGTTCAAGATTATCATTGAACAAAATGGGAAAATTAAAGAGATTGAGACCGAAATGGAAAAACTGCTAAAGGAGAAAGAACATTCAACATAGTTAGCAGTCATTCCACTCACAACAGTTTCGATCGCAGGTACATCGACAACAGGACTTCCACTTCAACAACCATCATAGTAGAGGGACAGTCTACAGACCCATCAAGAGAACTAGTCAAAGCTATGGAGGACATGTCTATCAAAGGGTAGGAGATTAAAAAGGTGAAATCTCAGATAAACAATCTCCACGAACAACGATTGATGTGTACACAATAGAGCTTCAAAAGACTCATAGGTTAACTCAGAGAATTGAAAGTTAGAGAATGAATCTTCCATGGTCCAGACAATTGCACAGGCAAAGGAGAACATTTGGGTGGAAATCAATGAAGCTATGATTGAAATTTGGCCTTCCATAGAAACAATTTTTGAGTAGAAGGAATTAGTGCAGAGATAAAAAGAAGTTATTGAAGAAATAAAAGAAAGTTTGAGACAGAAACCAGGTGAAGCCACTGCGCTAATAAGGATTCTAAATTCAATGACAAAGGAGGAACTAGAGGAATTTGAGATTGCAGACATGGCAGAAACAATCCTTGAGGTGAGAAGAGTCAAAAGGAATTTGATGCTAAAGTTAGAAAACAAATGCCATAACTTGGAGGCCAACATTCATAAGTTACACAGAAAATTCAATGTACTGAATCAAATTTGGTTAAGTTAGATGATTATCAACATAAATTATACTCCTTAGCCAGAGATAAGTCAAAGTTTTTTACCATCAAGGGAATCATCACAGGAAAAAATTTCATGGAGGGTTTGAAATTCAATTTACTTATCAAACATGAGATAAAAAATTTGTTTGTAGTTAATCCCACCTTCCAAAAATATACCGAGGTGTATGAAACCTACAAAAGGTTAATCAAATTTTCCACCCCAGATGAAGATAGATGGGATCAAATATGCCAACTACTGGAGTAAAACAGGTGTTCATCTTCAACATCAAAGCAACAATTTTTCAGGCCAAGTCAGCACCAAAATCCTCGAAGATAGTGCCAGAGAGCTACATAAGTTTTATTTTCCTATATATCTATATTATTTTTGTAAAAAATAGTTTAGGATATTTTGTAAGGAAAAGCTTTATATTTCAAATCAGGATATTTTGATAAGTTTTGTATAAATACTTCATAATTCAAAGTACAAAAGGTTAGAACCTGTACCAGAAAGCAAACCTTTGATGTAAAGTTGTGTATTGAGCTAAAGTGATCATTTCATTAATACATAAAGTCGTTCCAGGATTCATGTTTCAAGCAAATTGGTGATGTTTTTCTTCTTGCGTAATTGTTATTTCTCTGTTTTTCCATATGTTTTTCCTATCTGTATTGTTCAAAGAAAATTAAGGGCTGATTTCTTTTACAACCCTAGGAAATTACAGAGTGATAACATTCTGGCGACCATACTAGGTAACTTCGAACAAATCTAATATGAATTCAAATTTTTCCTGGTAAAATTTTATTTTAGAGTTTAAAGCTATTTCAAGTGTGACTATGAAATAGATCTTATTTAAGGTTGTTTTCCACTTAAAATTTGTATATACTTTATATTTGTAAAAATACTATTGTAGATCTGGCTCCTAGAAAGATATACACTAGAGCTAATCCACATCCTAAACTACCAAAAATTGTAGATAATCCTGAAAAAATTCTCAGAAAGATGAGTTTAATCGAGAGCCAAGCAAGTAATATTCCACTGCCCAGACTTCATTCTCTCCCTGAAAGTTTTTTAACTATTGAAGATATTGAATTTGATTTACCTTTTGAACTTAGTCTTTTTTGTACTATGTCTGACTACTTTGTACCTGAAACTGTTTTTGATGAAGGCATTTTAAAACCTTACATTTCAAAGCATCAACCTATTAATCCAGACTCTGATGATGATGTCATCAAACAATTTAATAAGCTTGAAGTTTTGGTAACCAAATTAGATCAGGTTGTGCAAAAATCTCTTGAATCATCTAAATCTTCACCTTCTTCTTCTACTGCTTCATCACCAACCCCACCAGAGACTCCCCCTATCTCTACTACCCCTCCAGAGATTCCCCCTATTTCTACTACCCCTCCAGAGATCCCCCCTATTTCTACTAAACATCTAGTAATTCCCCCTATCACCAATGTACCCATTTCATCTACTATCCCTACCACCACTACACCAACACAACAAAGTAGCATCCCACCCCTTTAATACCTTCCACATCCACATCTATTGTAGTTACATCTTCCTCTCGTTTACCTATCATGTTAGCTCGTTATTCCCCTTGGTTTTACCTAGATAACTCAATTCCATGCCATAAGATTATCAGATCTGAATACCTTAATTTGATGACACAGGGCGAATCACTGCTCAACAACATATAGACAAAATGAATGATTATTTAGATTTGCAAGAAATTGATGATGATGATGTGAAGTTGAGACTATTTTCCCAAAGTCTCACAGGAGAAGTTAAGAAATGGTTTAAAGCATTTCCAACTGCCTCTATCCTATATTTCGCACAATTTCACCAAACTTTCCTCAGAAGATGGGAAGTAAAGAAGAATCCTCTCCAAATCTTGGTTGAATATGAGAGTATAAAGAGAGCCCCTAGTGAAACTGTCCAAGACTATTGCACTAGGTTCAATAACATTTACAATTCTATCCCAACTGCTATACAACCCTCACTAGGACTAGCTCTGATCATATTTCTAGATGGTTTTTATCCAGATATGTCTTACCAACTGAGAGAAAGAAATCATGCTACCCTTCAGGAAATGCAGAGGAATGCAGTGAGTGTAGAAGCCAATTTGTTGGCAAAGAGAGCTATATTAAAAGCTGAGAGGAGTATCATGATTAAGGAAGAAGCTTCTTCTTCCTCATTAGATGCTAATTTGAATACATTAATTAAAACAATGGAGAAATTGATGGAAAGGATAAGTTTAACTGATAGGGTTCCTCTAGGAGAGAATCAAGATGGCCCTCCAATTAGAAACCCTGGTTTTAGGAGAAATCCACCTCAAATCAAACAGAGAGAACAAAGAGGCCAACTAATTAGCAAATGTTTATAAGAGAGTTTCAACATGCCATCAATGCCAAATATTTATAGGCAAGAGAAAACTTTTGTTGTTACCTTTAAACCCTATTTCAGTTGATGTTCCTATCCAACAATGGGGCCTAGATTTCATTGGAGAAATCCACCCAAGCTCATCAGCTCAACATAAATGGATTTTGACAGCCACTGACTACTTCACTAAGTGGATTGAGGCTATTCCAACCAGACAAGCTATATACACTGTAATAGTTTAGTTTTTAGAAGGTAATATTCTTGCCAAATTTGGATGTCCACATAAAATCATTACTGACAATGTTGTTGCTTTCAAGTCAAAGAGAATGATTGATTTTCGCCACAAGTCTCACATAAAGTTAGGACACTCTACTGATTATTACCCACAAGGAAATGGGTTAGCTGAGTCTTCTAATAAGAGTTTAGTCAACATTATTAAGAAACTGTTGCAGGAAAATAAAAAATCTTGGCACAAGAAGTTGGTTAATGCTTTGTGGGCTGACATAATTAACACTAAGAAGTCTATTGGAATGTCTCTTTTCCAATTAATATATGGAGTGGATGCAATTTTTCCTACTTCCCTGGGAATCCCTATGCTAAAATTATTGTAGGAATCACAAGTCGAGCCAAATGATGTACAAAGAAGGATAAATCAAACAATACAGTTGCAGCAAACTAGGGAGGAAGTCTACAACAAAACTCAGATAATTCAGGATAAAATAAAAAAAATCCACGACAGAAGAACCAAAGTAAATGATTTCCAACTAGATGACCTTGTGTTGAGATGGGAGTCAAGAAATGAAGAAAAAGGTAAGCATGGGAAATTTGGTAGTTTGTGGAGAGGACCCTATAAAATTGAAGCTTTCCGAGGCAATAATGTATTCTTTCTGAAAGACTTGTTGGAGAAGGATTGCCAGGAGGTCATGTCATTGACAAACTACTCGAGCACTATTTTCTTCCAGAATGGATAAGTTTCTCATTCAAGTCATTGTAAATATCATTTTACTATTTTAATGCAAGAGAGGGTGGCTAACATCAGGAATTGAAGCTTGAAGAGAAGGCCCTAAGCTTCTGGTGAGTTGTTGCCAATATTTATAATAACAACAAGTAATCAATTCAGTTGTAGGATAAGGAAAAAATACCTGTTGGATAAAGACTACTAATGTACAACCTTCTTGGCACCTCATAGGGAGGATGCCACTATTAGAGTTCTATAATTTATAGGATCAATTGATGATTATCTATTGATTTTTATGTTATGAGATATTGTAAATAATGTTTTATTCTAAAATTATTTCCAAAAGAAAAATAAAAAAAATAAAAAAATGAAAGGGGATACAAAAAATGAGAATATACGTGCGTGTGTGTGTGTGTGTGAAAAAACAAAAGAAATAAAAAATATGAAAAAATGAAAATAGCATAGAGAAATGACTACTTAAGTTTTTTATATATGTAATTATGCTCTAGAAAACCCCCAATAAGTGACCCAGTGCAATTGCCACTTTAATTAAAAAAAGAGATATATTGAAGAAAAAAATGATGAAATACCCCTTATAAAAAATAAATATGCGCAACTAGTCTAAATTCTGCATTAGATTTGAATAAATATGTTTAATTATTTAATCACAATGTTTAAGCATGATTAAATTAGTTTTAATAAAGTTCTCTAATTAATTAATTGCACAGTTTAAGCACGATTAATTAAAGGTTAATAAAGTTAGTTTTGATACGACATTTTTTGTCGTTTTGTAATAAGCGTCGGGCTACAATGAAGAGTCATGATCCCACCCCCCCAGATCAATGGTGGGCGATCACTTCGGACCGCCTCTCCCCCTCAACAATTAATTAAAGGGGGGGGGGGGGGGTCCGAAAATTTGATTCCCCAAATCCATCTTTTGCGACGTGGTGCTCCCTAGAAGACTTTAGACCCCTTCCCCCGCCTAAAACTACTTACCACTCACCCCCCCTCCAAAAGCCACGTTTCCCCTCTTCCCGCCTAATTATAACCGTTGACTTAGTGCTTTCCTCTCCACTCCTGTCCCGCCAAGTATCACCTCTGCCCCACTCCACTACTGCCAAGTGGCACATCCCATCCGACTTCGCTTCTTTTGCTATCACATCCCTTTCTACTCCACTCCAATCTGCACATGCCACATGGCACTTCCCCTTCCAATTGGCTCTTGCAACCTGATACATCCCTTACACCTTTTATTCAACCGTTAACTATCAGTTCGAGATATAATCTTGGCTCAAGTAATGAACCTGCTTCGTTTAATGGAAAATTGTCAATGGTACAGTGATCTGGCATATAAAAGAGCCAGAACCCTGCTCAATAGACCTTTCTTCTACAATGTCGTTGCATTGAACGACTGAATCCGCCAACCTGCTATTGTTACTACAACCAGTCAGCAAGATGACCTGTCAACGCTACCAATTATCAAGCTACCATTCTTCATCCAACCAATTCACGGGTAATTTCAGTATTCCAATTCTTTTCTTTCCAGCATGGATTCTAAGGGTAAATCCAAATCCATAGTTGAAAACCCCCTTCCACCCCCTGTAATTGACTTAGACCATCAACCCCTTGTAGATCAAGAATACAAAATCATTGAAACTAGTTGTGAGTTCAATCTCTACGAAATCTACAATTGGTTAAAACAAAATTCCGTTGATCTTAGTGGCGAATTGGGTTTGTGGGACTCCTTCCTACCCCAAATAGTCTTTCCTTAGATCCATCATTTTCTTGAATTTGTTCATGGTGCCACTTCTGGTACATTCTCAGTCAAAGGGAAATTGTAGCCCAGAACAATCATGTTCTTTTCACAATTACCCTCAATTCCATAAGCCAAATGCTTCAGATTTAGAATTCTGCCTCTCTAAAACCTTTTTCAGTAGATTCCCTCATGGAACTTTACCAAAACCTCACTTTCCCTCAAAGAGCCAAAATCTTTGAGACATTTCTACCTAAGGATGTCCAATTGCCTAAGAAAAATCCTCCTTATCCATCCTCCATGTTCCTTGAAATGACAAAGCAAATTATCTCAATAGTTTCTTGTTTACTAGGCTATCAATCCAATCAGTGGGTTGATGAAGCCATCATAGGGTTTTTATCATTTTTCTCAACAAGTGAAAAGCCCTTAGTCATCTTCAATTACAGTGAATTCCTAGCAGATGCCATCCATGAACAGTTCCTAAAGTTTTCTACAGAAGGGGTTTTTAAGTATGCTTTAGTTTTAGTGTATTTGTTTTTGTTCCATCAGGCAGATAGGTTTCAATTTCCATTACAAAAACTAGATGAACAAGGGAATGCCCAGTCTGTGATTCATTGGACTTCCTTGGTAAGGAAGCATACCAATGAATTCACCTTCAGTGATTATGTAGACCAGTTTTTGTATACAATTGCTTTCCTATTAAATAGTGATGTTGAACCAAGGATAAGACCTGAGATAAAAATATTTCTACACCTTAGTGAGAAAACCAAGACAGGTGACTGGTACTTGTCCCAAAATTACACTGAGATGAGAGTGTATGGTAGCAAATTTCCTCCATACAGGTTGCCCAAATTTATTCCCATGAGATTTTTTTCACTAAAATATATTAGACAAATGATTAATATGGATGAGTTTCACTTTGTGACAACCAAGTAGAAATTTAAATTCAAGATTAAAACATAGGTTGGGCCTTTTATTTGCAATACTAGGGCAACAACCAAAGAAGAAGATCTTCTCCTCAAGCAAATGAATTTTAAACTTAGCTTCACCTGGTCAAATGACACTTTTGGAATAATTTCAAAACTCCCTACACTCATACTCCCAGGTCAGAAATAGGAAAATTTATGAATCATGATAAATGGCAGGAAAATAATTTGCAGGAGGTAGAAGAACAAGTACTCTCTACAACAACATCATAGATTCCAACACCACAGGAGAAGCAAGAAAAAATACCAAGGGAGGATATTTTCCCTTCAGTCACATAAATTCAAGGGAAAGTAGTTTCAAATTTGTAAGAAGAGACAGAAGACCAATCCAGCGAAAGAATCCTTTCAAGAGGAAAATGTATAGTCCACTATAGTTTTGACAGGCCCCTATACTTCTACCAGGAATGAAGATATTTTCATAGGATCTCCATCATCTTTAGCTTCCCAAGAGCCACTAGATACATCTCAGCCAGGAGAATTGGTTCATGACCAAGTTGAACCAAGTATATTTGCTAAGTATAAGGAGATAAATGAACTCCTAAAAGCTACCATCTATTCTCAATTTTGGAAACAAACAACCTCTTCACAGCATAGACTACTCTCTGCCTTTGATACAGAGAAAGGAAAGATACAGATAGCCTTCCTCCAGGCTGAGGTTCCTTTTCCCAAAACTCCAGATGATTACAAGAAATCTATCTTTTCTTTCAATGTTGATCAAATCCATCCCATTGATCAGATGGACTTACACAAACAAATAGGTGAGATGTTTTATTCAACCTTGAAAAACTCAGCAATAGAATCTTCCAGGCTGCAGGCTTCGGGTAACAACATTCAATCCCAACTCAAACTAGAAAAAATATCTTCTTTAGCTAAAGACACTAAGATTAAGTCTTTATAGGATCTAGTAATCAAACTGGGATATGATCCTAGTAATGTGAAAGCTGCAACGGAAATTATTAGAAGAAAAAATGATGACATTGCAGCTCTAAAGAAGCAACTCAGGCTTCCATCCACTAAAGATCCAAAAACCAAGGAATTTGGACAGCTAGAGAAAGAGAAAGAAAACATGTTGAAGATTATTGTTGAACAAAATGGGCAAATTAAAGAGATGGACACTGAAATGGAAAAACTGCTATAGGAGAAAGAACAATCAACACAGTTAGCAATCATTCCACTCACAGCAGTTCCGATTGTAGGTACACCGACAAAAGGAGCTTCCACTTTAACAACCATCACAGTAGAGGGACAATCTACAGAGTCATCAAGAGAACTAGTCAAAGTTATGGAGGACTTGTCTATCAGAGGGCAAGACATTGAAAAGTTGAAAGCTCAGATAAACAATCTCCAAGAACATAAATTAAAGATTGATAATGTGTATATATCAGAGCTTCAAAAGACTCATAGGTTAACACGGAGAATTGAACAGTTAGAGAATGAATCTGCCATGGCCTAGAAAATTGCACAGGAAAATGAGAACATTTGGGTGGAAATCAATGAAGTTATGACTGAAATTCGGCCTTTCATAGAAATAATTTTCGAGCAGGAGGAATTAGTGCAGAGATCAAAAGAAGTTATTGAAAAAATAAAAGAAAGTTTGGGACAAAAACTAGGTGAAGCCACTGCCCTAATAAGGATTCTAAATTTAAAGACAAATGAGGAACTAGATGAATTTGAGATTGCAAACAGGACAGAAAAAATCCTTAAGGTGAGAAGAGTCCTTACAAAAAGGAATTTGATGCTATAGTTAGAAAACAAGTGCCATAACTTGGAGGCGGTTCCAGGTTTGAAAGGGATTGGAGATAAATTAGTTCAGTTAGATGATTATTAGTAGAAATTATACTCCATAGCCAGAGATAAGTCAAATTTTTCTACCATCAAGGGAACCATCACAGGAAAATCTTTCATGGAGGGTTTGAAATTCGATTTACTTATCAAACATGAGATAAAACATTTGTTTCTAATTAATCCCACCTTCCAAAAATACATCGAGGTGGATGAAACCTACAGAAAGTTAATCAAATTCTTCACCCTAGATGAAGACATATGGGATCAACTATGCCAACTATTGGAGTAAAATAAGTGTTCATCTTCAACAACAAAGCAACAATTTTTCAGGCCAAGTCAACACCAAAATCCTCAAAGATAGTGCCAGAGAGCTACGATAGTTTTATTAGCCTATATTTCTTTACTATTTTTGTAAACAATCTTTTAGGATATTTTGTAAGGAAAATCTTCAAGATATTTTGATAAGTTTTGTATAAATACTTCATAATTCGAAGTACAAAAGGTTGGAACTTGTACCAAGAAAGTAGATCTTTGATGTAAAGTTGTGTAATGAGCTAAAGTGATCATTTCATTAATACAGAAAGTTGTTCGAGGATTCATGTGTTAGACAAATTGGTGATGTTTTTCCTCTTGTGTAATTGTTATTTCTATGTTTTTCCATATGTTTTTCCTATTTGTATTGTTTAAAGAAAATTAAGGGTTGAACTTGTTTAATTACACTCTGCTATAGCTTATAAACAATATCTGTGTTTTCAAACTGAGATTAAATATATAATTCATTCTAAAATGATCTATGTTTAATTGAATCTAAATCTTTTCCTCCCTTTCATTCCACAAAAGCTCCAAAGCTCCAATAGTCTGCCTATCTTGCCCTGTTACAATATGTTCTATTATTTTTGTATCTGATCACCCTAAGACTTTTGACTCCATTGCCTAATGGCCTTTCCCTGCAGTTTAACCCAAACATTTGAAAAAACCAAACTCTAAACCTAAGAACTAGCATAAAATCTGAAAGCAACAAATCTAAATCCAATAGAGAGATCCCTATCTGCGTTTATAAGGGCTAGCTTCTAAGCTTACACGTGGTTTTGTGGTTACCTCTGGATTTCTTTTATAGCCTTAGGAAATTACAGAGTGATAACAAAATCAAAAGAGGAAGAGCCACAGAGTCAAGTTTTGAAAAGATCAGTTCAAGGGAGAGGGAAACTAGAGAGGTATAGTCCATCTACTTTTTGTTCAAAAATTTCTTTATCTATTACTGATGATGATCCCTGAACTGTCAGGGAGGCAGTGGATTCAAAGGATTAAAAACTTTGGAAAGAGGCCGTGGTTGATGAAATGACATCTTTGGACAAAAATGAGGCGTGGGTCTAGTGGAGTTGTCGGCTGGAAGGAAACCCATTGACAACAAATTGTGTTTAAGAAAAAGATGAATGTGGAAGGCAAGGTGGAGAAATACAAAGCTCGGTTGGTAACAAAAGGTTATTCCCATGTGTCGAGAATTGATTTTGGTGATATTTTTTCTCTTGTTTCCAAGTTAGTTTCTATTAGATTACTTTTATTTTTTGTTGTTTCTTTTGATTTTGAAGTAGAACAGATGGATGTGAAGACACCATTTCTTCATGGGGATTTGGAAGAAGAGATCTACATGAAAAAACCTGAAAGCTTTGCGATGAAGGGTAAGAAAGAACTGGTATGCAAGTTACAAAAGTCTTTGTATGGGTTAAAGCAGTGACCAAAGATGTGGCATCAAAAATTTAATACATATATTCAAGGACTTGTCTTCGCAAGGAGAAAAACAGATTACTGTGTGTATTTTAAATTAATTGGTGACCATGTTATTTATCTGGTCTTGTATGTGGATGATATGTTGTTGATTGGAAATGACAAAAATATTATCCAGGATTTGAAGAATAAATTGTCCTCTAAATTTGACATGAACGATCATGGTGCTGCAAATTATATTTTGGGCATGGAAATTAAACGAGATCAAGCAAAGAGGAAGCTCTGGCTAAACCAGAGGAAGTATGTCAAGACAATATTGCAGAGGCTTAATATGTAGGATAGTAAACTGGTAAAGGTTCATATTCTTGTAGGTGTAAAGTTATATGTTGAACAATGTCCCAAGACATAGAAAGAAGAAGAGGACATGTCTTGTGTTCCATATGTGAGTGCAGTTGGTAGCCTAATCTATGTAATAGTCTATACTAGACTAGACATTGCACATGCAGTGGGAGCATTGAGTAAGTTTATGTCAAAACTAGATAAGGAGCATTGGACAACAGTGAAGTGGGTTTTCAGGTTTTTGTGTGGCACTAGTGATTATGGTTTGTGCTACGAAGGAAGACCATGATTGGATTTTGGACATACATGGCTTTGTTAATGAAAATTGGGCTAGAGATCTAGATCAGAGAAGATCTACAAGTGTTTATGTGTTTAACCTATTTGGACAAGTAGTTAGTTGGATGAAAAAAAGACATTCTATAGTGGAACTTTCAACTACAAAGGTTGAATACATGACAACCACTCATGCAAGCAAGGAAGCGATTTGGTTACAGAGGTTGTGTTCATGTATGGGTTTGGTATAATGAGCTATAAGGATATATTATGATAGCCAAAGTGAAATTTTCTTGGCAAAGAACCCTTCTTATCATTCAAAGACAAAGCACATTGATGTTCAATATCATTTTGTGAGGGATATGGTTGAAGAAAAAAAGGTGTTGCTGGCAAAGGTGGACGCTTTCAAGAATGTTGCACATGCATTGACAAAGTTTGTGAACACTGACAAGTTTTCTTGGTGTAGAGAAAGAATGGGCATTGAAACCTTGGATCAATGACTATGCACTCTTGTGGCCCCTTGTGTGGAAAGAAAACAACAAGTGGGAGAATGTTGGGTATGTGTTATATTTTTTCCACGACTGGCCCCGAAATAAATTTTTTAGGGTCCAGGTAGTTTTGTGCATAATTTTCGCACATGGTTTTGGGCATGATAGTTTTCTGTCCATGGTATTTTGTAGATCCGGTCAAAGGAACTCTAGTTATGTTCTAATACAGGGTTAATGGATTGGGTTTATGAATACTTTGGCATATATATATATATATATATATATATATATATATATATATATATATATATATATATATTGTAACATTGAAAGAAATATAATGAAAAATGAATTTGGTAGTCTCGGTTTTGGGATCCAGGGGAAAATTTCTGTGTATATTTGTTTTATTTTCTTGCCATTATATATATATTTTTTTGTTTTAAGAATTCGTGTGCAGGTAATTTGTGTACAGGGTTAAAACCTACATGATTTGTAATGGAAGAAACATCAAAAACTAATTGAGAGAAATTTGGAGCACATTTTGCAAAACATAGTTGATTGTGTAGTAAAGAGTTCTAGCTTGTAAATTATTATTCTCTTCAACCATAATTGCAAATAAAGTTACCTACGTTGTTGAGAAACACAATTTTATATCCTTTGATAAGAATAATTTGTAATGGAAATAACATTAATGATTGATCTTTGAAAGAATGACCATACTATGTGAAATGGAGTTAATTTTATGGTAAAGAGTTATATATTGTACATTACCATTCCCTTCAACTATAATTGGAGAAAAGTATACCTATGTTCTTGAGCATTGCTTTTATTTGTCACATGTTTATTACAAAGAGGAATTACGTTTTAACAATTGTTACACGATTTCTTGATATTTGATAGAAACTCACAATCTCATTCTATTGTACGGAGTTATGATCTGTAAATCCTTAACATTGTCCATGGGCAACATGGATAGCATCTTTTTTTACTCCCAACATGAGAGAATTAAAGGACAATAGTATATTGTACAAAATTTGGAAGTTTAGACATTGTTAATCCATGCATAGACCTATTTTTGAAGGAATATTTTATTTATATGGCTGGTTCAAATAATTCATTAATGATTCACTATGAAAAATCATCAAAATAATCAAAATTAGCATTAAAAGAGAGATTTAATTTATATAATTAAAAAATACATGCAATTTACATAACTATATATATATATATATATATATATATATATAAAATTAGGAAATGTATGCCTTTGCATTATAATTCATGCCTTGAAGGTTCTAATGTAATTCTATCATGTCACCTACCAATAATCATCCTCATATGTGCTCAAAATGTTATATTAAGCACTAACTCAAAAATTGTCCTTTGGAATTTAATTAGATGAAAAAATACACAAGTGTCCCAATATGTAATTATATCAATTCACATGCACCAGATGACATATAGGACCCTTTATTAATTCATTACAAATATTTATATCCAATACAACATGTCTAAATACCTACTATCCATCAAAAACCAATTTTTCCCCTATTTCAAAAAGAGAGCACAAGAAAAAATTATTTTCAACTAAGAAAATGCATACCACTAAGTATATATAAGTCCTATGATAAAAATTTAACTTCTTTCCTAGATCCTACATATGTTTTAGGTCTCCCAAATTTACTACTTACCTATGTTTCTAACTTTTATACACCTTTCACAAAATTTACTTATGTTTCTAACTTTTATACACCTTTCACAAAATACACACAAATGGAAAATTATGCATGATAAAGGAAATCTAAAGGAAATAATTTTAGTGAACATATTTGAAATTTGAAAATTCATAAAGTTATGTAATGAAAAAAAAATACTCCAATTTGCATCACTAAAATTGGCGAGGAAATGAAGCCTAAGCATGTCTTTTCATTAAGCAATGCAATTTTGGCTAGCTTCATTGAAATGCAACCCAAATTTCATTACAAGGAAAAATGGAATTATTCAACTTGGAGAGAGTGTGTTTACTCATTACAAACCTTATTACAATTTCATATTTTGTAATTCACACATAAAAATATATGCTACACAAAAATACTCCAGATTCAAATTTATTTTCTTATGGAAAAAGCTAGGGTTGGGTGACCTAAAGAAATACACACGAGGACTCGTAATTAATAATAAATGGAACCATAAAAATTCCAACCTAGAGATACCAACATTTTCTAGAATATCTCATACTCAACTATTTATAATAAATCTTTTACAATGAAATGCAAGTCCACGAAGATGACAATTGATACTATTTTCCACTTTTCATAGTAAACGATTAGCTCTCCAAAGTGTTTGCATACCTAATTTTCCTTTTAAACACAACTTTGACATAATGCACATCGAAGAATTATTTGCATGTTGAAGGAAATGTAAGGAATAAAATTTTAAGGCTCAAATAAAAAAATATGAAAAATAAAAGATGTGAAGAATTATAAAATAACTCTCTAATTTGAATCAATCAAGTTGGCCAAGAAATGAATCCTAGGAGTGAACTTTAGTGAAGTAAGTCAATTTTTGCAAGCTTCACTGAAATGCATGCGTAACCTTCATTACAAGGTTGAATTGAATGATTCAACTTGGAAAATATGTGTTTACTCATTAAAAACCTTGTTATGTTTCCATATTTCTAATTTGACACATATAAATTCATGTTGTGAAAAAGTACTCCAAAATTGTTTTTTCATAGGCTAAAGGTAGGGTTAGTGACCAAAAGAAATCCACAAAAGACTATGTAATTATTGGTAAATGAAATCATAAAAATTCCAACATTGAGCTACCTTACATTTTCTAAAACATCTCATATTCAATTTGTTTGGGATTGAATTGAATAAAGAATAGAAAACATAATCTGAAGAAATAAATTGAAGAGTAATTATGCTCCAGGACACCATTATAGCACTTACACACAACACACTATCATAAAAAAAATCACAATGCATGATAATAAATCAATAAAAATTTGATACAATATTCAACCCATAGGGTACTTAATTTGTGGTGCCCAAATCTAACTAACTTCCATTAATTGTGGAATATTCGGTCCACAAAGGAGCATTGATAGTTAATTATTTACTTTAAATTCATGTTATTTTGTCAGTTAATTGATTGTTCTAGTCGAACCAATCTTCATTGGCTAATCAACTTCCTAAGTCAACCCTACCATTCAATCAATTCCTTCGACCACTCAATTGGTGGCCCTACTAGTTTACCACTTGATCAACTGTTTGCTAGTATTGCTCGACCAACTTGTTGACCACTCAGTCGATTGCACCGTTGACTACTGCACTAGTTGACCATTTGATTGAATGTCTCTTGTTAGGCCATATTTCAACTAATTTTATCTAGAAACTCTAGATATGTGATGAAACAACATAACTTTAGGTTTCAAAAACCCCCCATCAACACAATGTTTTGGCAGTTTAGGAGGTGAAATTATGTCATCATGACTACCTCCCCATTCCCACCCCCATAATTGGAGTTCCCTGAAGCTTTATCATATTACATATCTTAATGAAATTGGCTTTGGATAATGTCTTTGAAAAGATATCAACAATATGATCATGTATTCTATAACAGACAAGAGTAACAACCTTCTCTTGTACCAATTAGTGTAAATTGACGACATGAAGTTCAACATGCTTCATCTTACTATGTGCAACATCATTGTTAACAACCTCAATTTTACTATGATTGTCAAAATAAATAATGGTTAAGACCTTGATAGGAAACCTAAACTCCTTGAGGGGTTTAAGAATCCAATCTTCATCCTTGCATTAATATCTCCATGATATTTGGCTGCGGTAGTTTACATAGAGACTACACATTCTTGCATGACCAAATTAAGGATCCATCACTAAAGCAAAACACGTGGCCATATTTGGATTTTTTGTCATTAATGTCACCTTTCCAATCAAAGTCGCTGAAGTCAACCAATGAATCTGAACTTCAATAATATTTAATACCAAAATGAGAGGCACCCTTAATGTAACAAACAATTCTCTTTGTAGCTTTCCAATGGCCTTTTCATGATCTTGCATAATCTAAGAAACCATACTGAAAAAGAAGGAAATGTTATGTTGACTATGCGTTTAATATATAAGGTTATTGACCAATTGTCAATAAATGGTAACATTGACTTTCATATAATGAAACTACTTACTTAACCTGCTACTTGAATGAAAGGTTGTAGCACATGGATTACTGTCATCCATCTTAAATCATTTCAAAAAGTCTTATAAGTATTTATATTGAGAGAGAAAGGTAGCATTAGGTAACAATATAACATGGAGACTAAGAAAGAAATGTAGAAGCCCAAGGTCTATCATCTCAAAGTTGCCAATAAGTCGACTCTTTAATTTAAGAATTTGATCAAATATAATTTCTAGTTATGACAAAATCATCAACATACACATCAATAATAAAAGTACCACTATTAATGTGTAATACATAAATAATTATTTTCACAATTTTTGAACCCAAGGTTGAAAAATATTTGATCAATCTTAGCATACCATGCATTGGGGCGAGGGGGGGGGGGGGGGGGGGGGGGGGGGGGGGGGAATGGGGGGCACTTTAAACCATATGCTGACTTCTACAAATGACAAAAAAAAATTGGAATATGTCATAAAATCAATGGGTTTTTCTATGTAGATTTTTTTAGATAAGTCACCATGAAAAGGCACTCTAGTATCCATATGATGAATTTCCATCCAAAATGATTAGCAAGGAAAAGGACCAGTCAAACAAAATTCATATTTGCAATAGGGGTGAAGCTTTAAGTATAATTGACACATTCTTGATGTGAGAATCCTTTGGTGATCAAAAAATCCTTATGATTCTTAACAACTCCTTCAAACGTGAATTTGGTCACATCTTCCCATCAATACTTCATGACGTTCTTCCCTTATCATCAAGGAACTAAGTCCCATGTGTGATTCTTCAAAAGAGAATCCATCTTAGCCTACATAACATGTTCCCATTCAAGTTGTCCCTGTGAATTGGCATAGGATTTCAAATGACAAGTCTCACGAACATGAGCCATTAAAACAATATTTGTATGTTGTTTATGATTACAAGTCTATTAGCCTAAGGATGTTAGGAATAAGATCATAGAGAAAAAAAATCAAAATAAATGTAGAAATAAAATATAGAATGACACAATACAAAAGAGACACCAATATATGCAATTCACCCAATTTGGAGTATGTACATGGAGAAATAGTTAGTCCTCATTTTTATTCCATCTAGCAAAATGAATGGATCACAACCTGTAGCACATCTACTACAACCTCTTCTTCACTCTCTCATAGTCGCGTCTCTCTTAATCACAATGATTTTTCAATAATACACATTTGTAATACAATTCCCTCATAAAAAGAGGGTTTCATAGAGTGAAAAAACCTAACACAACTTCTTTTATTAGATCTATAACCTAACGATTCAAATTGGCTATGAAATTACAATATTTTATAGTGAAATTTTTCTAGAATTCTCTTCTGGGGTGTTGCCTCTGAACCCCCACTAAGGGGGCTCCACAGAATTTTCTCCGCTCCCCTGCACCCCCTTGCGACTATAGTTGGGGGTTGGGGGAGGAGGGAGTCCCCCCACATACATAAATCAAGAACTATGGTCCAAAAGTGACTAAAACCAAGACCTTTGAGTCAAGAAGATAACCAGACTACAAAACCAATAGAGTAAACATCACTAACATCTAATCCAATGTCTTCAATTATTTTAGTAGATCACCAAGGTAAATTAAAAGTCAGTGAACTAATATTTACTTTAGTTCTTCAATAAGGTCAGGTTATGGTTTCACTCAGAGTTCTCCATTGGTTGGTTAATTAAAAAATAATGGTTGAAAGAGCGGTTAAGATATTGAAAAATGGATAGTCAATCCATCATCTACAATGATATCAAAGGGTTCGCATTGCAATAGTATAGAGGAAGAATTCAACAACTTAATGTCATAAGATCAAATATTAAATTTCTCCTTATAATGATTTTCTACTTAACAAGATAAAATAGATGACAAACTTTTAGCACTTTAAAGTAGCCCATCATTATGAAAGCATGGCTAATTGCATCTGATTTCTTTCTACAATGTTTGGAAATACACACCCAAGAAATAGATACGGAAAATTTGAGATGGTTGACTGAGGGATTATTACCACACCATCACTCAACTAGGGTAATAGAACTATAAACTCTAGTTGAAACAAGATTCAAGAGGTAGTTCACAAAGTAAACAGCTTCAACCCAAAAATTAGTTGGAAAATCTTTGGCTTGTAAGAGACATTAATCCATATTGACTAGGACTTGATTATTATGTTCTACCACACCATTTTGTTGAGGATTATGAGACATGGACCTCTACCAAGAGATACTCAATCGAACAACGTATTCTTCAAATGTTTGATTCACGTACTCTCCTCCATTATCTAATCTTAGACATTTAATGGACCTACTGCATTGTTTTTCGACTAATTCCCTAAATTCATTGAATATTTCAAAGACATGAATTTTATCTTTCAATAAATAAACCCAACTAAACCATGAGAAATCACCAATAAATGTTAAAATATACTTTGCACACAACATGATTTTTAGAGTTAAAAAATGCTTAATGATGCTTTTCTAGCACATGCTCCTTATAGACTTCATCATGTGCATGAACCTTTGGTAAACCAAAAAACATGTTCTATGTTTCCATTATCTTTAGAATTTGAAAATTTAGATGTTCAATTCATTCATGCCAAAGTTTTCTCTTATTGTCAATTTGTACAATAAGAGTAGTCGATTTAACAACTAGCTGGGACACGTCATAGAACTTATATGGTCCATATTTTGATAGAAGAATCCCTTCGACGACAATCAACTTATCTTTCCTCAAATCTTTTCCAAAGAACCAATCTAGCCAAAATTTGACAAGTTTATTAGTCTATTTTAGTTGAGTAACCAACAATAGACTTGCACTCAATCTAGGAACATGATAGAACTTCATGATTCTTCCATGTCAACAAGGTATGTCACCGTGACCAACAATATAGAGATTAAAAAATAAAAATAAAAAATAAAAAATTCATTAACCTTATCATTAGAGAATTTTGAGGTCTAAAATGGGCCTCCTAAGGAATATCTTTTTTTGGCTAAAGCAAGAGACGGTCCTTCTATTATCTTAGGAAAAGAATGATTTACACAGGTTACATCAAATGCACAGAGGCACAGACTCCCACAAAGGGAGAGAGAAAATACTCAAAGTACCCAAACAACCCTCCAAAAAACAAACAGAAACAATGACAAGACAGCCCTGGAACCGAAAGCGGGCAAGTGGAATCAAAGTCCGCTTCCTGAACCCACCATTGATTTGACTCCTAACAAACCGGCAGTCAAAAATCAACCCGCGCGGAGGCGAAGCTGCATGATCAACGCTGACCGTCGATCTCTTCATTTTGATCCAACGGCTGGTGTCCATATCGCATGGCTTAAAAGTCCGTTGATTACTGCGCGATGAAGGCAGTTTGCTTTTCCGCTCCTCCGCCATGTGGTGCTTCATGAGTGGAATCACTGGCTTTTCATAAAAACCGCCTTTGGTTTGGATGGCGCCCGATGAAGGTGGGTGGTTTTATCCTTTCGAGCCCACCAACTAGCACACCAAATGTTGGTCATTGATCTTCCTCCTCCGAATCTGATGGCCACAAAACCAATTGGACCGCACATCCGCTCACTGGTTACCCTGCGATGAAGGTGGTTATCATTGTTCATCCCCTTCCCCGCACCACTAGCTGGATGACCTCGCTTGTCATCCGAGGACATCTCGAGTAGTGTTTGCCCCCGGTAATTTCTTCCTATGGCCTTCCCTGCATTGCACAAGGAAGACATAGCTGGAAGGGTGGCCTCCTGCCTGGAATGCATTATGAGTGGAGTTGGCATACATGTAATCCCTTCTCCTGTGCGCAAAAATCTACTGTCTTGATTTCTACCTTTGTTTCTAGAAGCACCCTCAAAGAACCATCCGTGCCTTTCCTCTGATAAGCTGCCTGAGGTGAACTTATTCATCATTGACATGAAGTAAGATTCTAATATTGTTGTCTGTCACTGAGGGCTTGGGAAGAGCATTCCTCCTTCATCCTGCCGTCCGTTACCTCCTCCCACCTGCAGCATAAGTCGATATGCTTGTTTCGAACTCCCTCATTGGCAAGCTAGTCTGCCACTTTGTTGGCTTCCCTGCGAACATGCACCAACCTAAGAGTTAGGTGTGATTGGATTCTTTGGTAGACTTGCAAAAGCCACCAGTGTCCTGAGATTTTCTCAGGTGCAGCACCAGCGTTAATCCTCTTCACCGAATTAATGACTAATTCCGAGTCGGCCTCTATGATGACATTGTGAATGTTGTACTTGAGCAGTATTTCCAAGCACAATTCCATCGCCATGAGCTCAGCCATATTGTTGGTTGCTTTTCCTAGATAACTGTGGAAGATGACCTATATGTTTCCTTCCTCATCCCTCGTGACCCCTCCCTAATCTGCTTCTCCCAGATTTCCTTTTGAAGCCCCATCGATGTTAAATTTTAAAAAAACCTGAGAAGGGGGTTGCCAGAAAGCCTTATCTGCTGAGTTCTTCTTGTTGATCTGCTTAGAACACTGAGGGAGACGAACCTTGAGCTCTAAATTTTCCAGGATTCTAGCCTCTCTTTGTCCAATGGGTTTTCCAGTATCAACACCTCCCAGGATATGAACAGTCTCTTTGAGTTGCTTAAGGATTAGCTTTAGGATGCTGCTCACCGGGCTCGCCTTGTCCTTGAAAATCCTATTGTTGCACTCCTTCCAAACATTCCAAATTAAGAACCCTGGGGTCAACTCCCAGGCAGAGGTTATTGTCTCATTATCCGAAATTTTTTTTTGCTAGTTTTTCAATGTAGCAATGATGTCATTTACATGTCTGTCTATTTGCTCGAAGACATCTCCAACCTAGTTCCAAAGTATTGTAGTGAAAGAGCATCTATTCAATAGATGATTAGTGGTTTCTTCTTGTTGCCCACATAGGTGACATCTTGAGGGGCCAACAAAGCCTCTTTTTCTTAGGTTATCCCATGTCAGAATCTTGCCTTGTTGAACCAACCACTTGAACAGTTTGACTTTCATCCAATGAGGATTATCCCAGAGTTCTTTCCATGTCTTATCAGTGTTTGGAAAGTTAAACCTTGTGTCTATCCTTTTGGCCTCCTTAAGGGTGAAGAGACCAACCTTGTTCTTTCCCCATCTTAATTGGTCTTCCAAGGTTGAGGTTAAGATTTGCCTCTTTTCCAAAAGACTGTTAAGGGCTATAGCTTGAGTATGCATCATGCCCCTTTCACTATAATCTGGAAGTTTCCAAATTCTCCATTTCCCATTGTTCCTTGTTTGATCCCAATAGTCACTTACCCTTCTTAATCCTTTGTTGATGGTGTCTGTGTGAATGTCTGCTAATTCTTCACTACGGAGATTGTCCTCCTGCTACCAATTATCCTCCCAGAACCAGGCTAGTTTTCCATTTCTGATCTCCCAGAAACTATGATTTTGGACTAGGGCCCTGTTCTCCCAAGCCCTATTCCAAATTGATGAACCTTTTACTTGTCCTGTCATTCTTATGAGGTTCTTTTCCTGCCAATCTCTTGCATACTTTTGCTTCCAAAGCTTTTCCCAGGGGGCTTGAATTTCCTTTATCCATCTCCACTAGATTTTGGCTCCTAGAACTCTGTTAAGTACTCCTGGGTCATGGAGACCTAAGCCACCATGCCACTAGGGCCCATTTCTTCTTTTCTTCACCTTTCCCCTAGAGAAAGTCTCTTTGAATGTTTCTTATATTAGTAATTACACCATTTGGTGCCGGAATGGCTGATAGCATATAGATAGGGATACTTTGGAGGATAGCCTTAGTTAGGATCAGTCTCCCTGCGAGATTTAGAGCTCTATTTGTCCATTTGCTAATATTATATTTTAGCTTATTTAGAACAGGCTCCCAGATTTCCTTGTGTAATGGTTTGTCAGTGAGGGGAACTCCTAGGTACTTTGCAGGCAAAGACTCTCTTTGAAAGCCCAAAATTCTGGACAGATTTCTTTGAATCAAAATATCCGTATTGAAAAAGAAAATCTTTGATTTAGTAAGACTTACCTCTGTGCCTACTGCCATGGCAAAGTCCCTCAGAATCTACTTAAATGCTTTGGCTTCCTTGACTGTGGGTGTGCGTTGCAACATAGTATCATCCACAAATTGCTGATGTGTCACCATGTCCTCATCTTGACTGAGTCTCAAACCCTGAATTCTCCCTTCCTCCTTAGCAGCCCTGATTTCTCTCTTTAACCCTTCCATCATTAGAATGAAAAGGAAAGGAGAAAGAGGATCACCTTGCCTGAGACCTCTAGTAGGCTTGAAGGTTTTGGAGGGAGAGCCATTGAGAAGAATTGAATAGCTGGCAGTGGTAACTAGCGCCATGACCCACTTAATCCAATTGTAATCAAAGCCATAGGCTTTTAGAACTGCTCTTATGTACGACCAGCTGAGTTTGTCATAGGCCTTAGCTATGTCCAGCTGAATTATCATCCCTGCCTATTTATTGGTACTGAGTGAGTGAACCACTTCATGTGCTTGAATTATGTTATTAAGAATTTGTCTTCCTTCCACATAGCCTGTTTGCTCCTCTGACACTAGGGTAGGGAGGAGTGGTTTGAGACGATTGGCAATTACTTTGGATATTATTTTGTATACCACATTGCATAATGCTATAGGTCTAAATCTGTCTGGAGAGGTAGCCTTTTCCTGTTTGGGGATTAAGGCTATGAAGGATTCATTGAGCGCCCTCAAGACTGTCTTAAATCTTCGAGAGTCTTCCACTACCTCCAGAATATCCTATTTTACTATCCTCCAACATGTTTTGAAAAAGTCCACATTGAAGCCATCCGGGCCTGGTGCTTTCCCATTCTGCATCTCTGTAATGACTTCCTCAATCTCTTCCTCTGTTACTGGTCTGTTGAGATTGTGATTGTCTTCTCTAGAAACCAATTTTGGAATGTATTGAGTAAATATTTTCGTAAAATGATATCTATCTTCCGAGGTTTCCTCAATAATTCTCTGAAAATGCTGGACGAGAACCTCTTCCATCTCTTCATGAGTGTTTCTTTCTATTCCATGTTGATCTGTAAGTTTCACAATTCTGTTGTTGTTTCTGTGAGCTATGGTGGATCTGTGAAAGAATTTGGTGTTTCTCTCCCCTTCCTTAATCCATTGTACTCTGGATTTCTATCTCCAGAATATTTCCTCTTGTAGACATCTGTTTTCCCATTCATGCTGGAGTGACTCTGCCATCTCTTTCCTTTCTTCTGTAAAGCCTTCTGTGATAAGAATTTGGTTTATTTCCTTAAGTTTCTTTTCCACATTTCCTTTAGCTTTGAAGATATTGCCAAATTCCTTTTTGTTCCACTCTTTGAGTCTGCCTTTAATGTGTTTGAGCCTGTTGTGTAGAAGGAACATCTTTGTACCTTGAAGGTGTAGCTCTTCCTTCCACCATTTTTCAATGTTTGTGAGGAAATCTGAATGTGTGAGCCAAGCGTTCTCAAACCTGAAGGGGGAGTTCCTCGGTTTACCAAAAAGAGAAGCTTCCAATTGAATAGGCCAGTGATCTGAACCTCCAAAAGGTAGGATGAGCGCATTCAGGCTACTTCCCATGAGAAGAAGTTCCTCTGAAATAAGAAATCTGTCTAATTTTGAGGCTACTTGGGTAGGGCCACCCCTTTTGTTATTCCAAGTGAAGATTCCATTGTTGGTTTCCATATCAACCAATTTCATATTGGTGATGAAGTTATGGAAGGCAACTGAATCCCTGCCAAGTGTTCTAGTTCCTCCTTTCTTCTCCGTGAGTGATTTAGTCATGTTAAAATCACCTCCTAGAATCCAGGGTAGAGTTGGGTATCTCTTCTTCATATCCACTAGTGTTGTGAGTAGTCGAAGTTTGTCCTCCATTGGCTGAGGACCATAGACATTTGTGATCATGTAACATTGCCTATCACCCACCAGTTGTAAAATCAAAGAGAGGTGTTGTCTGGATGCCTCCGCATCAATCACACCAAATTTCTGTGGATCCCATATAGTGAGAATGCCACCAGCAGATTTGTTTTCCTTAAATTCAAGGTATTCATATCTATTTAACCATCTACTATTTTTTTCTTTGATATTCTCCACTGAGCATTTTTTTTCCTGTATGAATACTATGTCAGGTTTTTGCTCTTTGATCCTGTTACCTAGATTCCTCTGTTTTCTTCCTCTCTAGTCCTCTAATGTTCTAGGTTGTGATCTTCATTGAAGTGGGGTTTTAAAGGAGTAACTGGACAGGTCTTTCATCCTTCCTGAGTCAATCATGAGTTTTCCACACTCCAACAGTAGTTCTTTCTGTCTTTTTCTTCCCCTCCTTTTGCCTGGGTTTTTTGTTAAATTGCCTGTTATTAATCCTATTGAGGAAGTCCCTTTAGTATCCTGGTTATCATGTCCTCTTTTGACTCCTGCAGCTGTTTGATGTGACTTGTAAAGGAATATCTGTTGTACCTTGTCAACATCCTCCTGAGGCATGGAGTTTATTCCTAGGTTTCCTCCTTGTTCTAGAAACTTTTCCAGCTCTAGGTTCTCCCTTTCCAGTATCTCCTGTAAGTCTTGATCCTCTGTGCCACTTTCACTTTGAGTCATTTCTTGGTCTTTTTCTATTTCCATGTTACTAAAAGGGTCCTTCGCTTGATCATTCTGTTCCTGTGTGAACTCCATGCTGGTCTCTTTTTCTTTCCCCCTTGCTGTTTGATTCTCTGTTCTCTTTTGATCACCTCCCTCGACATCTTCTTCTTCTAAGATCTCAAAATTGTTGTGACTTCTTGTTCTGTTATCCTTCTCAGTAGGGTTCTTTTGTGTCTTCCTTCCCCCTCCTTTTCCTTTTCCTCCTACTTTGGTGAAACCTGTTTGATCTCTCCCTTTGCTGGTGTTTAGGTGTTCTTCCCTTCTATTAAGAGGACAATCTCTAGATAGATGCCCATGCTCATGACATTTGTGACATCTGAACGGGATATGTTCATAGTCAACTGTTTGAACCCATTCCTCGTCATAGACTTCTAGAATGACCTCATCTGGAAGGGCTCCTGATAGGTCCATCTCCACACATATACGAGCATAGGAGGTATATTTTCCTCATAGAGTTGCCTCTGAAATCTTTAAGAAATGACCTAATTTATTGCCTATAGCTTTTAAAGACTCTAACATCCAGTAATCTAAAGGTAAGGAGTAGAGTCTAATCCATACCGGAACCGAAGTGAAGGTTTCACGTTCTGGCACAAAGTTCATCGTCCATGGCCGCATATAGAGACCGACAACTGCAAAGAAGTATGGTCCTCCTTCAAAAATCCTGTCTTTGTCCTCCATGTTCGTGAATACCACTGTAAAAAAACCTTTGGATCCAAGATGTATTTTTAACTCCCCCTTTGGTTTCTAGTTGTATTTTATCCAAGTGTACAATGCTTTCTCTGACGGCCAGATTCCCATAAATTTACATATAATGGCATAGTTTGCCATGTGATCCCTGTGCTCTTGCAGAGCTGGATCATTCAAAATAACTCGCGGTTTGGTAATGGTCTTGGGTTTGCAGGGTCCCATCTTGTTTCTGTTCTCTGTTCCCTGACCTTTGTCTTCCGCTATCTTCTCCTATCGTTCTTCTTCGTGGGTCCCTTGTTCTGCATGGGTTTTGTTGCCTTCCGCCTTCTGAGTTTCAGTGTTTTTTGTCTTGACCTCCAAGGGTTGTGGAGTTTGATTTTTATTCCCTACTCTTCCTCTGTCTGAAACCACATTACTGTAGGAGGGAGTGGAGCTCCCTCCTCCTTGTGCCTCTATGGGTGCCTGTTACCCTCTGTCGCTCTCTATGTTGAACCCTAAACCTTGATCGCTAGTCCCTCAAAGGTATTCTCTACTCTTAAGAATCATCCATCTCCGGTCATGAAGGTTTCTAACATCAACAGTCGCATTGCAAAACCATTTCCTCTTCGCCTCCTAAGGAATATCATAACATAATAGTGGAAATAATAAAATAATATTAGATTACCACATCAACTTTTGGAGGGAAAAAAGAAAAAAATATTTTTTCAACTCATATTTTAAACATATCTCCCTACTATTTTACTCAAATTTTGAGTGGGAGCACTCGTTGGATGTAGAATTTAGTTTTGCATCCAAGGAGAACCCATGTTGCATACTTTCGATGGACCCTACTACATAAAAAAACGTGATTGCAATCACATTTTTTCATGTATTTCACATTTTTCATGTGGTAGGGTCCATAGAAAGTGTGCAACATGGGTTCTCCTTGGATGCAAAATTAATTTTTGCATTCAACGAGTACTCCCTCTCAAAATTTGAGTAAAATCATAGAGATAAGTTGAAAAAATGGTTTTTTTATTTTGTTATTGCCTAAAAAATGATCACATAGCCATTTCTAACTAGGTGGATCGAAATACACTATGTAGGATTAATTTTACCATAGTATAATCATTTTCACCATAGAAAATAATTTAATAAACAATTTTTTTTTAAATTATTTCTAATTAAAAAAATGCGAATAATTGAATAAATCATTATTTATTTAATTTTCTTTGGAAATAATTACTTCTTAGCACATTTAACTAAATCCCCTTGGAATAATTAAATAAATCACTATTTATTTATTATTCCTTATTCTTATATTTGGAATAATTGTTAAACCATTATTTAATAACTATTTCAAATTCACACTTTTCTTCGTCCTTGTAAAGTGATTAATAAATCATTTATTTGTTAATTACTTCAACCATTTTCCAAATAAAGATATTTGACCATTTTAAATATCTTTTCCCTATCCAAAAAATATAATAAAGTATCCCTAATGGTTAGATCTTTATTTGGTCAATAATATTTTATTATTTTCCAATTTCTAATTTAACCCAATACTTTGTTATAAATAAGATGGTTTTCCATTCATTCTTCACCATGATCACTGTCATCGTCACCACTATCGTCTTCTCACTTTTGAGCTTCCACGTGAGTTCTATCTTACTTTTGGGTTTTCTACATATTGACAGAGAGAAACAAACCACTGAAGCACAAGGACATCAAAGGACCCATCCCATGAAGGGGGATTTGCAGACCCTTGTTGTAAACCTCCTTCACCAGGTGTTTTCTAATAAAAATATTATTCATTTAAAGTCTTCTTCTATTGGGTTATTGCATCAATTATTTCTTATTGTTCTATGTTTTGGATTGCATAGAATCTTTTTGATGCAAAGTTTTCTTATTTTATCATTGAAAATTTAAAGCCTAAACAACCATATCTTGTTGTTAGGGTCACTTGTCACCAGTGACTTAAGTGAAGCATTTTTGGTACACCTTTCTGGAATATTTACACTAACAAATGGTGTCTCCACTGGTGTAGTAATTCAGATCCTTGATGATTATCGTTTCAGTGTTCTTCAGTGTTTTTCTAGTTATTTTTAGCCTCTCAATTTCCATTTTTAGATCCACTTTGTTTTCTGGAAAAAAAAAATAGTACCTATTGGTTTTCCACATCTTTTGGCAAGTCACAGGTACTAGCTGAGATGGAGACGACAAAATCTAGGTGAAATCTATCGAGCGAGTGTTGCAAGAGAAAAACACACTTTTTAGCCCATTATTTGTGTTCTGGAACACACTTGTTGGCCTATTTTCTGCATTCCAACACACTTTTCAAGTTAGAATCTGCATTGTGTCATTTTTCAGAATTGTTCAGATTTTCTAATTGTGTTGCATGTGTATTGAGAAGGGTTTATATTCTTTTCTAAGCTACCTATAGGCTTGGATTCTCTTAGTAATTTCTCATTGAGAAAGACAAAATCCCCATAGGGTTTAGAGTACACCTTCATCATTTAGGAAGAGATTTGTTGAGTTAAGGAGTCTAGGGTAGAACACTTTCAGCCTATGATTTCTAAGGTTTTGCCCATTATTTTACAACCTTCTTGGATAGGTTTCTTCATCATTTTACTCCATTTTGACTTTGGTGTTACCTTTCCCACTTAGGATCCCCTTGTGTGTCCTAGGTTTTTGGAGCTTCTTGTCTATCCTTTGCAACATTTTTCACCTCTAGATTTTTTTGTTTGTCTGCACCATTTACAACATATTAGTGTCTTTAGATCACAATCCCTTAGACATTAGATCCTTTGGCCATGTATGTGGCTTTTAGTAGCATGTTTGACACTTCCCTTTTATTTGCTTGTTTCCCTTCTTGGGTGGGGGTTTGTGTGCTTGAATTTGTTGTTCATTTTACTGTCCATTTTCATCATTATTTATAGTTTTTCAACACTTTATTTTCAGTAGCACATGGCATCATAAAACATGCTCAATTAACTCATCCACTTGAAATATCATTTTCACACACACACACCCTAAGCGAACATGAGCTTGGTTAACACCACCAAGCCAAGACTTGAAACACTACACCTTAATAATTCAACACACATAGATTAAGCCCACATAGGCACCCGGGCTAAACAATTTATGTAGTTAGGTGTAGGATTAGTGGGATAGGTTTCAAATAACACCCATTGATCACTTACATTGACACATAGAAGTTGAGATATTAGTGAGCTTAAAATCCTTCACCATCCCATGTTCCAAAACCAAAGTTCATCAAAAACTTGATTCAGAGGGGGTTAGGCTAGGTCATTGCGTGAGCGGTTCTCCTCGGGGCTACCCAACTCGTGGCAGGGAATCCCGTGTGGTGGTTAATTGCCAAGAAGCTTAAGACTCGACCACCCCCTATGGAAGAATGTAACCGTAGTGACCAATCATAGGAAAACACCCTATAGGACTGGTTGTGGGCAGTAGTTGGTTCTCTACCCCACCTCTCTCTGGACAACTCTACTTGCGGGGATCAGATTCCGTCAAGTAAGAAGTCTTTTAGAAGGCCATCTGAAACAATATATTTAGGACTTGTTTGAGGATATAGATCACTTATAGGCTAGAGGTCGTTTTTCTTTAATAGGAAGTGTTTTCTTGAATTAGATTAGCATATTAATATAGTTAGTTTACACTTGGCACCACTGCATTAAGTGTTTTCTTTCTGTTTGTTTCTCTTTTTCTCCTATCATCCCATTTTATTCTATTGTGTCATCTTTGACTTGACATCATTGCGTTCCCTAGGCATTTGTCATAGATAATTCGTGGCCTTGACCCCAAATTTCCTTTAGGACATCTTACTCCTCCCCGTTGATTTAGAGTTCATTCTCCTAGTCCTCCATTAAGTCCTCATTCTAACTCTTGTTCTGTTAATTCTTCCAGTTATTCCTTTGATTTCGTGTCTTCCCAATCCCATACCGCCACTACGTCAGGCACCAACGTGGGTGCACGAAACCAAGGTGGTAACCTACTTAACCCCACAAGAGGAACCTTTATCTGTATGATCACTACTCCTCCATTGCTTCCCTTTATGAACAGTTTGAGCCTCTCTGATTTCACCTAGCTCATCAACAATCCTCTTCTCCATGACCCCATTTAGCCTGCTATGCCTACAAAACTTCCTTATGAAATCCCCAAGTTCAAAGTAAATCCTAGAAAATATCCCACAAATCACGTTCTTTCATTTCATATGTGATGTTCATTTAATTCCATCACGGAATACTCCATTAATCTGCATTTATTCCATCACACCCTTACTGGAGTTGTTGCTAAGTGGTATTTGGACCAACCACATGCCTCCCATTCCACCTTCGTGACTCTCACCAAACCTTTTCTGTCATACTTCCAGTTACCCCTCCATTATGACAATGGTATCGAACTCGTGACCTCTTTCCGTCAAACTTCTACCGCTCGCCAATCTGACCATGTTCAAGAATGGCATAGAAGGAGGAGCATGTGTAGGGCTCTTTAGTTTGAAGACCGTGTCTATATGGATTTATTCCTTAGATTGATTTTCACACCCATTGGTAAAGATTTCGCTTCGCACTTCCCCCAGCCTAAGGAAGAAGCACTCCAAGTAGCTTTGAAATATGACCTTATCTATGCACAGTCAAGATATGTTTATATTGTCCTTCCCGATCTGCCTTGGCCTGGTGTTGCTAATGCAATAGGGGCATCTCATGTCATTAACGGTATCATTGGATCTATCTCACACCCTTAACCTACACCATATCCTCAACCTCACTTGAGTTATGGTCAACCCCTAGTGGGGGACCAGTGCCACCTACACATACCCCCCTCCTGTTCCTTCCACTGACAACCCTTACCAATGTTCAATCACATCATATGCATATCCCCATCTGTATCAGTCGATGCCTGGGCTAGCTATTGCTTCACCTAGTTATCCCAATGTTGCCACCAATTCTTTTTATCCTTATGTATCGCCTAGTGCTCCAACCCCTCCGGCACCAGTGCCCCAACCCTCCATGCCTCCTCCACCTATACCGCAACAACAACCATCTCTTCAAGGTCAAGTGTATTCTCAACAGAGTGCAACCAATCCCCCCAACCCCAAGTGAAAGAATAAGGGGAAGGGGAGCCATAACTAGCCATCTCAAGGTAACCAAGGTCCACCAGCTAATGCCCCTCACAGTGACCAACCTAATCTTGCAACCCAGTAACAAGGCGGATAGCCCAAGCAAAACAAGGCTCTTCATATGAATAAACCTTGTGTCTATTGAAACGTATTTGGACATTGTACTAACAAATGTCCCCTTTTACCTTAGATGTGCCAAGCATGGGAAGCTCAAGCAATTGCTTCTAGAGGACCTCAATCCATTTCTCCACCTCCTCCCCCTCCTGCTTCATCACAATCGACTGTGCTTACCAATCATTTTCCCCATCAAGAATATGTAGCTTCCCAACCCACATAGGGGTAATGTAGTTCCTCCACCTTCACAATCTGACCAAAACAATTACCAAATCCAAATGGTGAATTCTGACAAAGTCAACACCGAACAAGTCAACCTTCAGACTCGGTCGCGCTAATATGACAAGCCCCCCGCCAAGTTAACGACTGATCCTTAATCGAAAGTTTCCACTAAGCCTCTATCATCACCAAATGGCACCTTAGATATCCCTCTACATAAAGTCGAGGTTCCCTCCAAGATCCCCAAAGGTCCATTAGGTAAAAATGTTGCTTCTTCTAAAGCTGCCCATACCTATAGCAAAGTAGATGACTTGGCACAGTCCCTTGCTTCCATGTCAACGTTGGAAGTCCTCCAGATGTGCCCATCCCAATGGAACACTCTACTCTCTTCTTTAGGTACTCTGGATCCCTTTGACGATTATCTGATTGTTTTTGACGTTGACAAAGTGGAACATCCCCCCATTCCTTCTTCAGTTACCTTTCACATACTAGTCTCCATAAAGAACACCATGGTCCAGCAGTGTATCATAGATGAAGGTGCCTCCACATGTGTGATGGCTTATATTGTTTGGAAGCAACTCATATCCCCTGACCTGCCCCCATCCACTATCACTCTTCGTGCTTGGGACAACCACTCCTCACATCCCCTTTGTTTGTATCACAACTATCCTATCACCTTTGCCAACAAAACTGTCTTGATTGATATCGAAGTCATTAATGCCCCATTAGATCATAACATCTTCTTGGGTTTTAGTTACACCTATGCCATGTTTGATGTTGCATCCAATTTCTTTTGCAAGATGTTCTTTCCTCATAATGGAAATATCGCCATTATTGATCAACTGACTTACTGTGACCCTTAGTCTCAGACATCTCCTCATACCACTATCTCATCGATGATTGGAAATAAGACTATCACTTCCTTAATCGATGTGTCTCCTGGAGACTATAAATATTCCACACTACTTGGGGCTTATTATGGTCCACAACCTATCCCTTATGAGCCTAGTTCTTCCAGTGTTTGCATGCTTCAGGCATCATGTGTCGCCATAAGCAATATGGTATGCCTTCAAAGAAACCAACTCCTCTGTAATCTCCTACTCCTAACTCAACCCAACCTTCAAGTACAATTCCTCCCGACTCATTTCCTTCTATTGGTATCTCTCTCAGCCCTTTTCAGCGTAGAATCGTTCCCCCAGGTCTTAACCATCCATGAGAAATTCCCCCAGGTCATTACCCTTCTAGTCAGATACCTTTCTTATTCCCTCCACCTAGAATATTTTCTACCCATGTTACAGCTACATTGATTTTACCTAACATCACCATGGGGATACCACTCTGGTACATTGATCCTCCCACAAAACTCCTAATCAACTCAAACCTTACACAACTTTGACCCTAGTTCAACTTGTTGTTCCTACCCCTTCCTTTGCTTCAGTTCCACAACAAACTCAATAGGAAGCTAATCCTGTAGCGAAAGAATTTGGTGAAGGGGGGAAATCCCAGAAAAAGGGACCCAAAGACGAGGGACCCCAAACAACTCTAGTTCCTCCTAAACTGCAAAAGCCTACTCCTCCATGCGCTTTGTGTGATGTTCTTGGGCATGCAATCAATAATTGTCCTGAACTCTGTCATATCAAGAATGTAGTGTTTGATACCTTTCCTGACTCTAAAATTCCTGAGGTCCATGTCACCTTACCCGAGTCAACTAAGAAGAACAAATCCTTGCGCACAAATCACCCTTGTGCTTTGTGTGATAACTATGGTCATTATTCCCAACATTGTCCTCGTCTTGAAGATTTTCACGATAGAATTCAAGTGCTTCGCAAGTTAGATGACACTTGTAGTGATTCCACTTCACCTCTACTTGCGGGTTCTGGTCCCATTGTTATGCTAGAACAAGAGGTTTCCAAACCCGCCATTGTGATTCCTCGTCCTGATGTTGAGATGACATATAGTTCTGCCCTTATTCTCTAACTTTCGTCATCCATGGGATCGATCTATTGGAACTCTCTTGATGTTTCCTATTGTGCTTTTGTCGAACCTTCTTCGGAGAACACTTCGGTCTCAACAATGGTATATCTTACATCTATTAGTCATTTGTCTCCCCTTGTTGATGATGCACATGTGAACCTTGTCTCACATGAAGATGACTCAGGTATCTCCTCTTCATCACATGGTCTCTCTTCCTCCCGCCCTCCCATATTTCATTCCGATGAAGACATCATGCAAGCCATGACCACCCCTGATTATCCTTGGGATGATATGCACCATCATGCATACTTCCTTCCGCAACCAACCCATGCTGAATATGCTATGGATTCCAAAGACTTCATCCATGGTTAGGTTGACTAGTTCAAAAACCACATTCCTACAAAATATGCTTTCGAATAAGGAAATATGACTAACATCTCTCCTACAATCAAAATTAATATTTCGAATAAACCAGGGATCGAAGAAAATATCACCCTCATGGCACAATGCACCCCAGAAGAAATTGATGCTTACACTAACTTATTCAATGAATTTCGTGATGTTTTGGCCTGGTCTTATTCCGAGATTCCCAGAATTGATCCCACCATTGTTGAACATAACATCGACACTTGGCCCGATGCCATTCCTATCTGCCAAAATAAAAGTCCTATCCATCCTTCCAAGCATGATGTTATCAAAGCCGAGATCGATAAGCTCAAGAAATCTAGTTTTATTTTCCTTGTTGAATACACCACATGGGTGTCCAATCTTGTTCCCATCCAAAAGAAGCAAGTCACCATTCGTGTCTGCATGAACTTTGACGATATGAAGAAATGTTGTCCCAAAGACAACTTTCCCACACCTTTCATAGAACAAATCATTGATGAATGTGTGGGGCATGATATTCTTTCCTTTATGGATGGATTCTATGGATATAACCAAATATGTATCCGTCATGTTGATCAACTCAAAACCACCTTCACTAGTCCGTGGGGAAATTTTGCTTACAAGGTCATGTATTTCAATTTAAATAATGTCAGGACCACTTTTTAGTGTTCCATGTCATACTATTTTCATGAATTGGCTCACATTATCCTTGTGTATCTATAAAATCTCACCAAGCATTCCAAGCTTCGGTCGTAACACCTTCATGATTTGTGTACCATCTTCCTTTGATGCTGCAATTATAACATTCGCCTCAATCCCCTTAAGTGAGCATTTTTTGTTCCGACCGACCGACTATTAGGATTCATTATATCCAAATATGGCATCACTCTTGACCCTTTTAAAGTTCAAGCCATCCTCAAACTTCCTCCCCCTCACGCCTTTCACCAGTTACAAATCCTCCAAGGCAAATCCAACTTTCTTCGTCAGTTTTTTGTTGACTGTGCCACCACTGTGCATGGGTTTCGTAGGATCCTTATATCTAACGTTCCATTTGTTTGGGATGACCAAGCTCAACAGTATTTTTATGCTCTCAAAAGTGATCTCACTTCTGCTCCCTCGATTAGCCCACCTAACTTTGAAGGGGACTTCATCTTGTATATCTAAGCTTCCACTTATTTAGTTTCCAGGTTCTTAATCCAAGAATATGGTTTTGGAAATGATCATGTCATATATTATGTCAGTAAGAACCTTAAGGGCCCCCCTGTGTCTTATTTCCATGAAGAAAAGTTGGGGTTGGTTGTTGTGTTCTCTGTTAAAAAACTTCATCATTATATCATTACATATACCACCAAAGTTGTGACTAATTCCAACACATGGCCTTCATGTTAAGTCGACGGATCACTAATAGGAAGTACACTTGTTGGATCGTTATCCTTCAAGAATTCAATCTAGAATTCACCACACCAAAGAGAAATAAAGGTTTAGCCCTTGTTGAACTCATGTTGGAATTTCCTACTGGTGTGCCAGATCCACTGGTAAACGACCTTCCAAACGAACACTTGTTCACTATAACCTCATATGATCCTTGGTATGGTGACATCCTTACCTATTTTCGAACCCATAAATTTTCCCCCTATCTCACTCGTGATGATCAACAATGTATTTGGCATCAGGCCCCTTGCTATCTCCTCCTTGGCAATGATCTTTATCGTCACGGTGTTGATACTATCCTCTATCATTGTCTCACCCATGTTGAAGTTGAGCAAGTGCTCAATACCTATCACGGTGGTGCTTGTGGTGGTCATCTCTCTGGAATGGCCACTGCCATAAAATCATGCATGTTGGATACTTTTTGCCTTCTCTCTTCAGTGATTGCATTGAGGTAGTCAAACACTATCCCAATTGTCAATTATACACCCCTAAGGATCGATCTCCCCCTGCTCCCCTCCATACTTTCATCACAACCAGTCCTTTCTATAAATGGGCCATTGACTTTATGGAGTGTCAACCCCCATTTGCTAATAACCATAAGTATATTATCTTGGTCATTGACTATTTCAGAAAATGGGCTAAAGTCATGCCCACATTCAATAACAATGCAACTAATGCAAACCTGTTCTTCTTTAACCATTTTATCGTTCGATTTATGGTCTTGAAGCAATTGGTTTTTGATCATGGCTGACACTTTGAAGATGAGATCCGGTGTGAGTTATCCTCATTGTTGGGCTTTGAACACAAATATTCATTGTCTTATTGCCCCCAAGGGAATGTCCAAGTTGAAGTTGTCAATAAAGTTCTTAAAACTATGCTTTAGTAGATGGTGAACACACACAATACCAACTGGAACCTTATGCTCTTCCTTGCATTTTGGACCTATAGAACCTCTATAAAAACCACCACCAGGCTTACTCCTTTCCACCTCCTTTTCAGACAAGAGGCAATCTTACTGATTGAGTGTGAAATCCCCTCCCTCCACCTTGCTGGTGAACTCCTCCTAGACACCCAACCTTTAGAACAAATATTTATCATGCTTGAGTGTGCCAATGACGACCGTCGTCTTGCATTACAAAACATTGAAGCAACTAAAAAGCGCACCAAATCTCAATATTACCATAGATTCCACCCTCGTACCTTTCATGAAGGTGATCTTATTCTCATCTATGACCAAGCTCATGATGTCGTGGTGCATGGGAAGTTTGAACCATTATGACTAGGTCCTTACATCATTCGTAGGTGATTGAGAAAGGGGGCAAACCTTTTAGAGGGTCTAGAAGGAAAAATACTTCCTAATCCTCGTAATTCACTCTACCTGAAGAAATTTTAACGATATCATTTCCCATCGAAATGCATGCCCTTTTTTCTTTCTGCATTTAGGTAGCTTGCATTCCCCATCATCTCATTCATTTTCTTCTTACGTCTTTTATATGGATCCATCATCCACTTCACTTCTCCAGGAATCTAGCCTCAACATATTAGGCCATTTTCACCCCTTTGCATTCATTAGCTCACTCCAACAATGTATGCATCAAACCTGCCATGAATAAGTAGACCGAATATGATGTAGTGATAGGCTTGTTAGCCGATGCCCTTAATCATCGCATCCTTCACCTTCATGTTTGTCTTGATTCCTTGTTGATTTTCATGCAATTGAAGATTGTTTATCATGTTCGTACTCTTGTCCTATTTAGAAAATATCTACGAGTTAAGCTTTTGGCATGTGAATTTGAATCCATTAGATTCAATCATGTTCCTAGAGAAAAAAACAACTATATAGATACCATTGCAAATAACATTCTAGATTGGAATTTATCGCAAGCATATACAAGAAGACATTCATAAAATAAACAAATGGTGAACCACAATCGTCACAAAAGATGCATAATCATATTATGTATCATAATATCCAACATATAGTGTTTGGAGTCCACTACTCTAAATACATCTGACATGCCCATAACATGTTACAATAAAAACAAAAATAGGGTCCCACATGTCCCTATGCCTAATCACTGTCATCTAGAGGATCTCATGCCAATGGCTCCATCCCACCCGCCTATAAGTCTCAAATTTCCTGACCAGCCATAACTATGCACCTCGTGATACCTCACCATTCCAAGAGAATCCTAGTGCACTCATTTGTATATTGATCTTCTAACTCATGTCATCCACGCTCTGTCACCCTGGTCAGTAACACGTCGAACCTACGTCATAGATCCTCCAATAGCGCATCATTATCTGCTCTTTTTTGTGATGCCGAACCTCTTTGATTTGTAGCCCTAGGTGTTGCGGCCCATCCTGCCTATCTTGCCGACCTCACTGGTCCTATATCTGCATACCACAAGTTTGGAAATCAGTACCACATACATATATTTTATAAAACTTTACATGCAACCAAAATATAGCAACTATTACTTACCATCTGGACCCCACGCTCGTCCTGGCGGTAGTGGTAGATCAGGATCCCCCTGAAATTTCATTCCACTATATGGATAGTCATCTATGTACAGTGGCATCTAGTCCCAATGAGAAAAGAAATCATTTCGTAATGCTTGTTTGACTCCCCCTCCTCCACCTAGTCACAATAGCTACCCCTAGTGGCACATCCTAGGCTCTTATTGGCCCCCATCATGGATCTGTATTTTAGGCTCTTGTTGGCCCCCGTCATAGATATGTACATGTGGACGGATAATCAAGATCTTCTCAAAGAATAATGAGCACACAACTGTCCCAAATGAACAATTATCATTGGTCTGTCACCTACATAGTCCCAATTGTCATTTCAACGACGACAACATCATCTGGGACCATCCATAGTATGTCCCTGCCAATACACTCCCCACAAGCATCATCTGGCCCCCAGTGATGTGATGAAAGGAATGACTACCCAAGATCCACACCACTATTGTGACTATAGCCCATGTCTCGAGTCTCTCCAAGTCATGAATTTGGATGTTCTTACCCTCTATACGAGCACCATGTACACAGTGATTCTCCATAAACTCCCCTATATGCCTCCCATGAGGCAGTACTAGATGTATCTCACCCACCACCCCCAAGGGTGGCAATCCTGTCAAAAAATATATGTCCTAGATAGTGATCTCGATCATATGCCCATATATCAAAAATGCCTCCTAATCTAGATCCCAATAACTCATAATCTTGGACAATAATGGCTCACGATCCCTCATCATTGGGTTCTCCAAGAACTTCAGCTACCCATATCGTGCCAGAGTTCCTCTAACTACTTGGTTCTTTTGAACCTCACCACAAAGAGTATCAAAGTCTCATTCTCTTTATATCACCTTTAGCTCTTCCATACCTACAAAATACCATTATGTTTTGTCAATTCAGAGTCAAAAGCATCCACTCTTGGTTCTTAGCTTCAGCTCAACAGAGACCCCCATACCTACTTTTTACCTTCAACGCAAAACACAGTTTTTTCCCGGGAAAAAACTGCGTTGGACGCACTTTTTGCCTCATTTTTTTCATTCTAGAATGCATAAAAGGGGCCAACAAGTGTGTTGCGTCCATTAGGAAAGGAAAGAGTTTCTCGAACTAAGCTGAGGCCATAATATGAAATTTTAATCCACCAAAATTGATGAGTAAGGTTAGGCCACCTACCTGCAACTCACAAATCCGAATTTTGGCGATCAGTTTGTTCGCTATTATCCCCTCAATATTTAGGGCCTTCTCCTCCTCTCCAAATTCTCCAATAACTTAATGTGCAAATGAATTGGATTTGGGGGCAAGAATCCCTTTTATTGGAAAAATTCTATTTTTGATGTCGCCCACTATGACCAAACCGTAGCTCCATTTGACGAACTGTCAACACTGTTGAAAATCTCTCACTGAATTCTATAATGGGTCTCTATTTGTTTTGGTAATTTGACACATCCCCAAGAAGACATTTTTTCCACAAGGTCTCACTTTGTTGCCTATTAAAATCAAATTTCTTCATATTAGTTGTATGTACTCTAGTACCACTTTATCTTTGCACTAGTCGATTCATGTGTCAATTTTCGTCAGGAGTAACCATTTTTACTCATGTTTTTATGGTCCCCTTTGGGTCTTCCCCCATGTGGCAGCGTCATTGAGTCACCCTTGTTCAAAGCATTATAGATAAGTCACCCTTTCATCTATGGAGTTGGTTTTGAGTCCCCTTTAGTCCAGTTATCATGTTCCATACATATTTGTGTCACATTCATCCCATTGTGCAAATATTTGGATTCGAGCTATATTGCTCCATCTTTGAAAAACCTATGTCTGAGTAATTGACCATCCACTTTGGAATTGAGTCAGTAGCTGTTAGGTCAACCATGCATATAATTCTCTGACAAGGAAAGTCGTTAGTTCGCCTCTAAACTTGTATCCTTCCATCATCATCCTTGGTGTCAGTCCATCAGTCACATTGCTATGACCCTCGTGCCTTTGTTGAGGAATCCTCATTGCCTCACCTCTTGTGAGCCCTCTTCTGTCGAATTTAGCACATTTATTCCAAGAGAGTGGTCTAGCGGGTAGTGTAACTTGACTCCAGATTTCATAATTTTTGGGTGCCTTAGATTAAGCAAAGGGAATCATCATTGCCCTTTTGAATTGGTTGTTTCTCATGTGCTCAACTCCAACTCGTTATCACACGATCAATAATCGTACACTTGATGGTTCGGTGATCCAGCATATTGTACCAGTATTTCTCGGGTGTGTGTGAAATGTTCCAGATCTCATGAGGGGGTGACCCTTCAGGTAGCCCCCCACATGCCTAGATTTCAACAGATCATGATCCAACCTCAAATGCAGTTCCACAGATTTGATGGGTTCGGTTTCCGCCACTTGCAGCGCCCACAACATGCATGTATCATTCAAATGATCCATTCAGATCTTTAGAGCCCTTTCTTGTGCATTAAGGCTTCTTTGGTTGTGATTCCCCCTCACATGTCAGTTTGAGGGGAATTACGTCTCATGTTTTCATATCAATATATGTTATTGTATTCAGTCTTGACCTCTGTTTTCCAGGCACATGATGTATATGGGACTCATTGTATTATTGTATCACATTTTGGTCCATTGATGCCAACGTATCATGTACTTTGTAGCTCCGTCCCACATTGTTGGGAACACCATTATTATTTATACTCAGTTATCTCGGTGGGTATGGGTACGCCTCCCCCACCTCGTGTGCGATCATGTATTCCAAAATAAAAAGAGACTTATATCAGCTTAGTAGGTCTCACCCTCTCCATTCATCCATATTTCCTTGCATTGCTTCAACTATCTTTGACTGCCCTTTGGTGTCTCGTGGAACTATAACCTACAACATATTTCGGTCATACGATTTTCTCCCAACACTCGTACGTTGGGGGGCAATCTATTATCACCTAAAACACCTAGCTATTTCTAACTAGGATTAATTATACTATAGTAAAATCACTTTCAACATTTTAATAAACTATTTCTAATTAAAATAAAAAAACCACACGAGAATAATTGAATAAAACATTATTTATTTAATTTTCTATAGAAATAATTATTAAATAATTATTAATTAACACATTTGACTAAATCACCTTGTAATAATTAAATAAATCACTAGTTATTTATTATTCCTTATTCTTATTTTTGGAATAATTGTTAAACCATTATTTAATAATTATTTCAAATTCACATTTTTCTTAATCCTTGAAAAGTGATTAATAAATCATTTTATTTGTTAATTACTTCAACCATTTTCTAAATAAAGATATTTGACCATTTTAAATATCTTTTCCCTATCCAAAAATATAATAGAGTATTCATGACAGTTAGATCTTGATTTGGTCAATAATATTTTGTTATTTTCCAATTTATAATTTAGCCCAATAATTTGTTATAAATAATAGGGTTTTCCATGCATTCTTCACCATGATCACTATCATTGTCACCACTATCATCTTCTCACTTTTGAGGTCTGACTTGATTTTTATCTTGCTTTTGGGTTTTTTGCATATTGAGAGAGAGAAACAGACCGGTGAAGCACAAGGACATCAAATGACCCATCCCACAGAGGGGGATTTGCAGACCCTTGTTGTAAACCTTCCTTCACCAAGTGTTTTCTAATAAATTTATTAGTCATTTAAAGTCTTCTTCTATTGGGTTATTGCATCAGTTATTTCTTGATGTTCTATCTTTTGGATTGCATATGATCCTTTTGCTATAAGGTTTTTATTTTTATTTTTTCATTACAGATTTGAAGCATAAACAACCATATTTGTTGTTGGGGTCACTTGTTACTAGTGACTTTTTTTGGTACACCTTTATGAAATCTTTACATTATCATTTATTTTATATATTTACCTTTTTACTCCAAAAGTGGTGAATCGTCCCTCATGATTGACATAATCATATTGAATCATATTGGTTCTTATAAAGTTGATGTTTGTTGTAAAATTTTCTTTTGAGGCCTATTTTTTACCTCAAAATTTCTATAATGCCATGGAACAAAATATAGAAACTTCCTTCAACATATGATGAATGCAACTAGAATTGACTATGCATTCATTCTACGCATTGTGAGCATGCAAAGCTTTAGTTCTTATCGAGAAGGCAAAGTTGTTAGTTGATTGACTAATCTATCTCTTGGTTGACACATTTCCTTCAACTTGTTTGACATTCTCGTCCATATCATCACACTTATTCCATTAGGTTTTCTTCACATGTCCTAACTTTCAACAATAGTGATACAACTTCTTCTTTTGATTCTTCTTAGTCGATACTGACCTATCACTCTTTTTTTCTTTCTTTTTTGGTCGAGTTGTTCTAGCTTGATTCCATTTTCCTTCTGATTTCACTCTCCCTTTATTTTAAGAAAGTGACCCTAGTGTTTACTATGAAGCTTTCTTTCATCAAGAAACATCTATTGGTCCTTGATAAAAAATCACAAAAGGTCTCAAAGGTGTAGTCCTTACCATCTTCTTTGTATGATCTCTAGTTGGTGTGGAACAAGGAACATAACACATCATAAGGTGTTCTTAGATTCATTAGGACATGTTTGATGATTTATTTGTCTTTATTTGTAAATTTATTCCCACATTCACCCAACTTCAACTATAACTCTTTCACATGAGCTAGATAGTCCTTAATCCTTTCAAAGGAATCGTGATTAAGGGAGATCAACTCTTTCTCTAATTGCATGAATTGAATTTCATCAAATTTCTCTAACAATGAACTTGGCTTCTTCCAGACCTCATGAGGATATTCAATCCCACTCATATGAATATTAATTCCCAAGGTATAGGTCATAATGACCCCAACAACGTCTTCTTTATTTATGTCGATGACAAACTTCATTTGTTCATCCTTTGGATATGGAATAGTCATCTTCATATACTATCAGATCCCTTTGCTCTTTAGTAGGGTTTTTATGTCAAGTTCCCAAACAACATAATTTTATCCATTCAGAAAGATAGGATCAATCTTGGAAGCCATATTCTAGTTTCTAATAGCTAGGGATAGGTCAAAATTAATAGATTTAATACCACTCTAGGGATTAAAAACAAACATAGAATAAAAAATAGAATCCAAATAAATAAATGGAAAATTAACTATGCTTCAAGATTATAGGTGGTGTCTAAAGACATCGTTACAACACTTAAGCACAACATTTTGTAATCATAACATCACAATGAATGATAATTAATCATTAATAATTTGATATAATATTTGACCCATTGGGTCCTTTATTTGTAGTGTGCAAATCTAACCAACTTCCTTGAACTGTGGGATATTCAGTCCATAAGTGAGCATCAATAATTTCAACCATTTCCATGAAATTTATGTTATTTTTTGTCCAGTCGATTGTTCTCTTCAACCCAATATTTTTCAAAATATAAAATTCTAATTTTGACTTGACCATCCGGTCAATTCATTCAACCACTTAGTAAGTGTTCTTGCTAGTCGACCACTTGACTAACTATCCACTAGTCGGTTACTGAACCGACATGTCAACCACTCAGTCGAATGCATAGTTGAATACTTCGTTAATCGACTATTCGATTGAATGCATCCTTGATCCAAAAATGGATCTTGGATAAACCTCTAAGTCTAAAAGACTTCATGCAAGAGGTGAAAATTGCCAAATGGCACAAATACTTTGTAAATCAGAGGAAAATGAAAATCGCAGGCTGCTCTCAAACATAGTCTCATTGCAGGTATCCCTCCATTTTGAATCCAATGCAACTTAAATGGGTGAAAAGGGACTTCAGATGGGAAAGCTATCATAAAATGAAGCTGCCCTTTTCAAAGGAAAAAGAGGCAAAAATCCCTTGAAAAATGGGTCTAAAAACCCTCTAAGTCTTCCAAAGCTCCCAAAAGGGCAAAACCACCAAAAAAGGAGGAGTTATGGAAGTATCGGGTTACACTATCGGAACTCCAAAACCATGTGAAAACAACGAAAATGAGCCTATTGGAGGTTGGAACAATGAATGCACAGGGGCCGTCGGATCTGGCGGATCAACGATCCAGATCCGTTCGGCATATCGCATTGGCGGTGATCGGTGGGTCTGATCGGAGGAATATTGCAATGGATCGGGGTGATGTGATGGAGCGATCGTCCAAATCGGCGAATCGCCATTGGTGAACACAATGGAGCGGTCATATTATATGTGTGTGTGTGTGTGTGTGTGTGCAATAGTTTGATTGCGATCACCGATATCGGCAGATTGACATTGATGATACCAAAGGGGAAGCCAAAGAGCCAGAACCAAGAGCCAAGAGCCAAGAGCCAGAGCTTCAAGAGCCAGAAGGGATAAAAAGGTGTCTGAACCCACTATTTATGTGTAGAATAGCAGGAGTTGAGCCAAAGAACTTGTAAAAATACTTACACCATAATCCTAGAGAGCCAAGTCAAATTGACAAGAGCTCACGGAGACGTAGCCCAAGGGTTGTGGGTGAACTCCAAATTAATATTGTTGTTTATGTGTCTGTTTTTATTGTTGCATTATATCTGCTACTTTATTTACTGTTATATGCATTTATATATCAGTTTCAACACATTAATTTACAACACATAATCAGTTAAAACAAATACAAGCATACACCTATATTTTCAAGCTTTCCTTAATTCTGCATTGGTTAATCATAAAAGACTTGGGAGAATTCAAGCTTTGGAAGTGGGAGAGGTTCTTGTAACTAGACAATAAGCCTAAGAGCCCCATTTTCAGATCAGGTGGTATCAGAGATTAAGATTGATTAACCTCACCTACAAGGAAGGATTATATCAGAATGATTGATTGACAAAGCAAAGACTGCTTGTCTGAAAGGTGTTTGAAGAACAAGAGGCTGATTGTATGCTTGTTTGTAGACTAACTATTTGCTGAGTTTGCAGAAGGAAGAAGAGTTGAAGGCATTATTTTATCCCAAGGACCACAAGGCAATCCAAAGCACAAGAGGTTTGTTGCAAGAGGTTGCTTAAATAAGCTCTTCATTTATCTTGTTGAAGTTTTTTTGTTCATTGGCATAATGACAACTTCTACAAGTGGGTCCTCAAATTCTACGTTCTTCACAAGATTCCTTGATGAAGACATGAGGCAAGAATTTTCCACCATGATGGGTATGGTGAAAGAGATGTATGAGGATGGAAGGAAGAGCAGTATACTTAGAAAGTAGCTAAATTCCATGAAGGAAGAGAAGCAGTTGCTTGCTGACAAATTACAGGAAATGGATAGGCAACTTCATATTGCAAATATGAACCTGAAGAGGATGCATGAGTTGGAAACACAACTCTTTGTTGCCCAAGAAGCCTTAGTTAAGTAAGAACTTGAAGAAGAGGTAAGCCATTCTAGTTGGTCTTTAAATTCCTCTGAGAATGCGTATATTGGTTCTTTTGAGAAACATACTAAAGGCATAGGATCCAAGCTAATGTCCAAGATGGGCTATGAAGGAAAGGGCTTGGGAAGGCATGCACAAGGTATTGTTAAACCAATAATGGTTGAGGAAAGGCCTAAGTATTTGGGTCTTTGCTATGGACAGTCTTATGGAGATAATTCCAAAGCTACCATGAAAGCCATTGAAACAGTCCCAAGAAGGAGTTTCATTTCATGTCCTCTACCTCAGAAGTGTGAAGGTTGTATCCAAGAGGAATACAAAGCTTGAAACATCAATTGCAGGATGCAAGTTTTCCGAAGCACACACTTGAACTAGAGAGTTGGGGAGACTCTAACAACCTTGAATAGTTTGATGGTGTTCCAAAGGGAGCCACTTCTTCATTTGCTTCACCTCCTCATGAAGGCAATAAAGGTGAAAGAGGTAGGTATAAATATGGTTCTAAACACATTACTTTTGATTTTGCAAAGCATGATGAATTTCCATATATGTATGGGAAAAGAGTTGCATGTTCCTTTTATGGTTTGGATAACCATGATGTTTCTAGATGTTGGAAGAGAATGGCCACATACAGGAAGCAGAAGAAGCAAAAGAAGCAAGCAACCAAGGGTCCATTGGACAAGGAAAATCATGCTGTCAAGAGGATGCACATGCAGTAAACTTACTGCCATAAGCAAGGACATCTTGCTGCAAAATGTTGGACACTGAATCCAGCAATACTTCTACCAAAGCTGAAGAAATTGGAAAGAGAAGATGGAAAAAATGGAAGTGAAGATTCCATGAATGATGTGTCTCAAAATGATTCACATGTTGATGATGATGTGCAGGAAAAGATAGTACCTTTGAAAGGGATTGGTAAGGAACAGTTAGAGTTCTTATCCGATTAACATTGCATGGCTATTGATGCATCTACATTATATTTCATTTCAGCTTCGAAAGTAGAGTGTGCTTAAGTGAAAGTTCAGGGATGAAATGCATGCATTGCAGGTGATGCCATGTTGACTTGAAGGAAGTTAACCTGGTCTCCAGATGGAGACAATGATGAAAGTTTCATCTTTTGGAAAAAGAGTCCTAATGATCTTTTTCTACATGCTTGACTTGAAGGGTCATTTGTTTAAAGGCATGTTTTGTGGGCTTGTTATCTAGTCCATCACTTGTATGCAAATATAAGACATGGAGGTGTTCACAAGTTGGAAAATCTGTTTCTTTTATTGAAACAGGAGTTTAGTCCATCCAGTTGTTGTCTGTATGCCTGTTGTTGTTGGCAACTTGTTAAACAGGTACAAATGAAAGTTTGTAGAGCAGATATACTTCACATTTGTTGAGCCACCTTAGATCAATGATCAAGGCAAAGAAGCTCAAACTACCTTCTATGACGATTTCAGTAGAAGTTCTGCAGGAAGCAAGGAGGAAGACAGTTCTTCTCAGAAAGACCAGCCCATCCAAGAGAAGGGAAGTGGTTAGAAACTTTGGTTCAAAGGCACTACGCAAAGGTAGGTGTAAGGAGGCTGAAAGAAGAGGGTGAGTCACTCTCATTTTTTGTTCAAATCAGTATATCAGTATTTTGGAGACCAAAAGTTTTGTTAGTGGGAAGGCGTGATCCAAAAATGCATCCTAGATAATCCTCTAAGTATAAAAGACTTCATGCAAAAGGTGAAAAGTGCCAAATGGCACAAATCCTTTGTAAATAAAAGGAAAATGAAAATCGCAGGCTGCTCTCAGACATAGTCTCATTGTAGGGATCCCTCGATTCTGAATCCAACACAACTTAAATGGGTGAACATGGACTTCAGATGGGAAAGCTATCATAAAATGAAGCTGCCCTTTTTCAAAGGAAAAAGAGGCAAAAATCCCTTGAAAAATAGGTCTAAAAATCCTCTAAGTCTTCCAAAGCTCCCAAAAGGGCAAAACCACTGAAAAAGGAGGAGTTGTGGAAGTATCGGGTTACACTACCGGAACCCCAAAACCATGAGAAAACAAAAAAAATGAGCCTATCAGAGGTTGGAACAATGAATGCACAGGGGCCGTTGGGTCTGGCTGATCAACGGTCCAAATCTGATCAGCATATCGCATCGGCGGTGATCGACGGGTTTGATTGGAGGCATAGCATGATGGATGGGAGCGATCACCGAAATCGGCAGATCGCCATCGGCAAACACAATGGAGCAGCCATATTATATATATATATATATATATATATATATATATATATATATATATATATATATATATATATATATATATGTGCGATAGTCCGACTGTGATCGTTGATATCGGCGGATCGTCGTCGACGGTACCAAAGGGGAAGCCAAAGGGCCATTGTGACTAGCGATGCGATATGGCCAGACCCGATAGGGTTCCGGAATGCAAATACATAAAATTTTAAATCTGCCTTAAGGCCGTTTTTGCGGGAATTTGTAGTGTTTTAGTGTATTTTCAAATACAAAGGGGAAACCTATGGAACAAGCCAATTGTGATATGCAATAGCGATTTCAGGCGGACCCGATAGGGATACAAAGCACAATTATGAATATTTCAAGTCCAGCTGGACAGTGCTTTGCGGACTTTCCTCTGTATAGCAGTGTTTTTCTGTGTAAACAAAGAGCGACCATTTCAGGTGGATTCAAAGCATCGATTGCCCTCATTGTGGCAGAAATAGGTGGCCGCCTGCCCAAAGGGCGTTATGCAATGATTAATGAATGCTCAAAAGAGGGATTCGAGCAAACATGGCCGGAAGTTGCAAAACCCGAAAGGGAAAACCAACAGGTAGCACATTTTGGCTTTTAAGCCATGAATGCCAAAGAAAAAGGGATGCTGAGTTGTTGAACGGTGGCCAAGTTGTTGTTGAAGCTAAATGCTGAAAGTAGTAGCAGCAGAGAGCCGAGAGAGGAGAGAGATAGAGAGCCAAAGAGCTACTGCGCAGGGCTGCTAAATTGTTGATGGTGTCCGATTTGCTGAAGCGTAGAAGCCAAGGAGGCAGCGCAGAAGAAAAAGAGTAGTTGAGGGAGCCTTTGGGGTCACTTGAAGTTCAAGTGAAAAGCCAGAGAGCATAAAGCTTGCAGAAGGCAGAAAAAAGCCAGAGCAAGAGAGCCAAAGAGCCAAGAGCCAGAGCTAAAGAGCCAACATTCAGATCCAAGAGCCAAAACCAGAGCCAAAGAGCCAGAGTTAGAGACAAGAGCCAGAACCAAGAGCCAAAGAGCCAGAGCCAAGAGCCAAGAGCGAGAGCTTCAAGAGCCAGAAGGGATAAAAAGGTGTCTGAACCCATTGTTTATGTGTAGAACAACATGAGTTGAGCCAAAGAGCTTGTAAAAATACTTACACCATAATCCCAGAGAGCCAAGTCAAATTGACAAGAGCTCACGGGGACGTAGCCCAAGAATTGTGGGTGAAATCCAAATTAATATTGTTGTTTATGTGTCTATTTTTATTGCTGCATTATATCTGCTACTTTATTTACTGTTATATGCATTTATATATCAGTTTCAGTACATTAATTTACAACACATAATCAATTAAAACAAATACAAGCATACACCTATATTTTCAAGCTTTCCTTAATTCCACATTGGTTAATCATAAAAGACTTGGGAGAATTCAAGCTTTGGAAGTGGGAGAGGTTCTTGTAACTAGAAAAGAAGCCTAAGAGCCCCATTTTTAGATCAATCCTATTAGTCAATCCTTCGACTAAATGCCTCTAGAAACTCTAGAGATATGGTGAAACAAATTACCTCTAGGTTCCAACATAGTTTCCTAAAACAATTTTTATACATTGAAATCCAATTTTACCAATTGATGTTATTTGTAAATATTCATATTCAATACAAAAAAGCACATCAAGGGAAAAGAAAGTACATCTAAGTATGGAATTTGGCTTAAGAAATAATTACACAATAATGAACTTATGTACATGTGCATTAAGCATACCAAAATTCCTACATATGTGTTTTCTAATCTACACATAACTTTGACGCATTTCACGCCAAAGTAAAATTTTGCACTTTGCATGAAATTTAAAGAAGAAAAAATTATAGTTTAAATTATAAATATGAAAATTTATAAATGTGGACAATTACAAAATACACACCCTACAATTTGAATCACTCAAATCGGTAAAGAAATAAATCTTGGGTGTACATTGACTAAAGCAAAGCAATTTTGGCTAGCTTCACTGAAATGCACACTTAATCCTCATTACAAGCCCAAATTGAATTATCCAACTTAGATAGTGTGATTTTAGTCATTATAAACCTTAATATAGTTCCATGTTTTGAATTAGAAAAATACAAATGTAAGTTGTAAAAAATATACTCCAAAATTTAATTTTTTTCAGAGGGTAAAAGTTAGGATTGAGTGCCCCAAAGAAATGCAGTTCCCCATGACTTATAGCTAATGGAAAATGTAATTAGAAATATTCTAAAGTAGAGCTACTAATATTTTCTATAACATCTCATACTCAGTTGTCTAAAATAAATGTTGTACAATGAAATTAAAGTCAACCAATTAGTAATTGATACTATTTGTCATTATTTTAGAGTTAGTACACAAATGATTTGCAAGGAAAAACCAAGTAGTCACCCAATTATGAAATTTTGACTAAGACATAATTACATGATAATGAACATATGTACGTTTGCATCATGTTTTCCAAAATTCCTAGATACCTATTTTTCCCGCTCATATATGATATTAACAAAATGCACATCAACACAAAATTTTACATGTTCAGTGAAATTTGAAGGGAAATTTTATAAGGATCAAATGAAAATATTAAATGGTATAAATGTGGATGATTATAAAATACACACTTTCCCATTTGAATTACTCAAATTGGTTAAGAGATGGAGCATAGGTGTACATTTTAGTGAAGCAATGCAATTTTGGCTAGCTTCACTAAAGCACACCTAGCCTTTATTACAAGGCCAAATTAAATGATTTAACTTGGAAGTTGTGTGTTTACTTATTAAAAACCTTACTACAAATCAATTTTATCTAAGTTGACACCTAAATTTTTTTGTTGAGCAATAATACACCAAATTTGTTTTTTTTTGATAAGGTAAAAGTCAAGGATGACTTCCTTAAAGAAATGCACACCATGACCTATAATTAATAGTAAATGAAACCTTAAATATTTCAAGTAAGAGCTATCGACATTTTATTCAAATTTTCATACTCAATTATCTAAAATAAAACTTCTATAATGAAATTCAAGTTTACCAATATAGTAATTGATACCATTTGTCAATAATTAGTACAAAAATGCACTTTGGGGTCAAACCAAGTACACCATATGTCTGAAATTTTAGTTAAGATACAATACTTAACTTAGGTACCCTTGCATTAGGTCTACCAAAATGCTCGCATATAGTTTTCCCACTTATGCACAACTTTGACCAAATACACCCTAACACAAAAAATTTAATGTTGAAGGAAATATGAAGCAAAAAATTCAAGGATCAAATTAAAAATATGAAATTATATAAATGTGAAGAATTATAAAACACACATTCTCCAATTTAAATAACTCAATTGGGCTGTTGGGCTCCAAAAATGGCACTCATTACCATACATTTTTCACCTATGCTTCCATTATTTCGCTCACTATTCATCACCTTGTCACTCCATTTTCCCTACTATTCACCATTAATGGGTCTCATTTATATTTTCCAAATATTGTTTATTTTTAAGCATTTTTGAGAGGAATTCTTGATTAAATATTAGAAAATAATATATTTTACTTTATATATGGAAAGTGGGTTGTTTTGGTGACATGTGTAGGTTGCAAGGAAGCTTCCAAGACACCTTTATGTGGCCTTGAATGATCAAATTCGAATTTGATAAGATAAACCTCATGGAAAAGATCATGGAGAAGATCATGGACCTCATGGAGGAAATCATGGAGGATAGGGTTATGTGTCTAGATGGTTGAGAAATGTATGGAACTAAAAGAGAGATTAATGGATCATCATTATGAGTTTGTTATCTCCTCTCATTGTATAAATAGGAGTACCTCCTCCATTCCAAAGAGAGGACTCTTAGAGCATTGTATCCAATTGATGATGGAATAGAATAAGGCTTCATTTTTCATATATTTCCATTATGTAGTTTTAGATATAAATTGTGTGAATGTAGGATATGAATTTATGTAGTTTTAGATATAAGTTTTCTTAATGTAGTATATGGAATAATTTGTCTTGTTCTTAAGAGAATTGAGCTCACTCTAAAAGGATGAGAGAAACATGTTATTTCATATTAGATCTTGTTTCATTTCATTGTTTAGATGTTTAAGGATTTGATTGGTGAATGAGTTTTGAATTAAAATCTTATCATATGAGGAGATACCAAGAGTCTAAGTTAGGCTCTCTCTCCAATGATTTATATGGTAATTGAAATTCATTCTTTTGTTTTTATGTTTCAAGTCATTTCATTTCTTATGCTCATGAATGACTCTTAGTTTAGTTTGGATTAGTACATGAGAGGACAATCAAGAGACTAAGTTAGTCTCTCTCTCTACTTGAATCTAAACAATAATTAAGTTCATTCTTTTGTCTTCATTTTAAGTTTTTAGTTTCATGTAATTAGTGATTTCTCTATGATATTGTAGGGAAGGACAACCAGGACCTCCTTAGTTAGGAGCCTCTTCCCTTGCATATTGTATTGAATCTTAAATAATTTAGTTAGACATAGAGTTAGTTGCCTACTCCTGCATATATTATGCTAGCATCATCACAAGCTTACGAGTTTCCCTGGTCGATAATTTATGCAGCAATTTAAGTCCAATAAATTGCCCAACATGGGCCAAGAAAAGGACCCTTGACATGAATGTTAATGAAGGAAATTTTGGCTAGTTTCACTAGAATATATGTCCAACCTCCATTACAAGGCCAAATTGAGTAATTCAACATGAAAAATGTGTGTTTACTTATTACCAAAAAAAAAAAAAACCATATTTTTAATTTGACACAAAAAATTATGGGGTGTGAAAATGCTCCAAATTTGATTTTTCATAAGAGTAAAAGTCAAGGTCGAGTGCCTCGAAAAAATGCCAAGTTCTCCATGAACTGCAGAGGGTATGCTTGTGTGTGAGGGGAAATCATGTAGATCTACTTGAATGCTGACCTAATTTTTCTATCAAACATATCTATGAGTTGTAGGCCAATGTAGAACCAATAAAACAATAACTATTATTTTATAAAAATATTATCACAAAGCAAGTTCTTTCTTTGAACAAAATATACTAATTTATAGAAATATTGTTAAAAATGAAAATATTACTCTTAACAAGTTTCTATTAAAGGTTGTGAATGAACATTGATTTTTATAAACATTTTTAAAAACTAGCCTTTAAAAAGAGGTTATAATATTAATTGTCTACATAGAAGCAAGCACATTGTAATAAGTAATATATATTATGAACACATATGGAGAGGTTTAATCATCCTCATGCTCTTCCTCTTTGTTGGAAGAAGAGCCATCTCTATCATTTTCTAGACTAATTTCTTTATTTCTTTTACTTTCATTAGGAGACAATACTCTCAATAACAAGAATTGGGAGAATCAAGACTATTGTCTTATGTTATAAGTCTATCCAAATTTACTTTTTTTTCCTTCTTCTTTCTTTGTAGATGGGTCTTCTATTTGCCTTTCCTCCTCTTTGAATGACATAATAACATAATTACTAATAACGAAAAAACATATTACTATCTCAAAAAATAAATTCATTCTACCATAAAATTGTTAAACTAAAAATAATAATGATTAAAAAACTTGTGAAAAACAATTAAAAAAATAAAAAATTGATTTGAACAACTAGAAACAAAACTAAAATTAGAGAAAAATTAAAAATACTTGCAAATTAGAAACAAAAAAACACTACATTACCATTATTAAGATTTATATTTACTATAATTAGTTTCAAGTGCATATGTCTTTCTTTACTCTTTAAAGTCAAATGTGCTAATATCTATACCATCCCAAAAACTATGATGGCTGACCTGTCAAAATATCCTGTGTATTAGATACAAGAAACACTATCATTTAAATAATATCATCACATGCATACTTTTTAATGATTATATTATTTCTTTTAACCTTCAACCATAATAGACCATCAAATATAATTACATGGCATTACAATGGAATTTGATAAAGTATATTGACATATAGGACTTATGTAACTTCAACACATCAATATCAATGCACTTTTATGTGTTTGATTGACTTAGCACTACAACATAAATTCTATGGAGGGTTTCATAAAATAGAAGTAGTAGGAGAGGGATCAATGGTGGGCGTGAGATGCCATGACACTACCAAAGGTTATGGCTTGTCCCCAAAAAAAATTCAAAATACCTTCTCCCTTGAATTCCATCACTGAATACATTCTCCCTTGAATTCCATCAATGAGAACTTTTATGTTTTTTCACTAGATTCGTGATAAGAGATGGATGTTTAACCAATTTTATTCTTCCATGTAAATCTAATATGGTTGGTTGTTTTTAGAGGAGATGGATGTTTAACCAATTTTATTCTTCCATGTAAATCTAATATGGTTGGTTGTTTTTAGAGGGGATAATCCCCAATGAAGAAGTTTTATGTTACAACATGATACAATTATATTACAGCATGATACAAACCGTACATATGTTGCGTCAATCGACAACAACCCAGCAAATCCATACAATCGTTGCGTACAACAACCCGACATGTAAATGCATGTTTCGAATGCGGGTGGGGAGGGCAATATTGCACTGTCCCAACCACTCGGGACAACAACGCGGTACAATGTCGTCGTCGTTATCATAACTACCTAGTAAATTAGTGATTATGCATGGATGTTAGATTGATTTTCATTCCTTCAAGTAGATATAATACCAATGTTATCATAACTATTAAACCATTATCTTAATATTTTTTTTTCTTCCTGGGTCAAAAATTTAGTTTTTATTAGAGAAAATAAAAATTATATTTTGTAAACACACCAAGTGTGTATGTTATATTTGTGGAAAACATATCGGATAAAATAAAATATAAGGCAGCAAGTGGTCAAAAAATGACAAGGACCCTTAATACATGGACATGAGAGAGAAAGAAGAATAAATACAAAGGAAGGGAGCAATAAAAACTGACAAAAGCCACATTAGCCGAACTATTTCCCCTTCTTTTTGTGCACCTTTTGGCAACCATCTGACGTTGGTTCGATTGGAACCAATGCCAATGATCTATCTACATCCACCAAAAGGGATTCTTTATCTGAGTTAGAACTCTTTGAAACATGGGCTATTTTGGAGCCCCCTTATACCGTCTGAGATATGCATTTCGATAGGGGGAGAGTCCTGTTAAATATGAATGACGAGACCAAAATGAGGTGGGGAGATCATTACTGGTTATTGCGCAGTCTAAGTCATATTCTCCTCTTCCACTTGTTCTTGAATATTCGCTTTGGATTCTTCTTCTTCATCATCTGTAGGAAGTATGTTAAAAAACTGCCATCCCTTGGATGCTTGGGCTGCTTCTTTTTCCTTTTTGGGTTTTTCTTGGCCAAAGGACAACAATTCTGTAGGTGACTTGTTTGAAAACATTCACGACATCTAAATGTCGTGTTCTCATAGTCCAAAACTTGAGACCATTGCAAATTTTATGCTTCAATATGATGAGATCTAGAAGCCCTTTGCTCAGAGCTATTTCCACACATATTTATGGCAAAGATAAAGATACCTTTATCTGTTTTTTCCATATCTTTTTTCTTAATTTTTCCCAATGCATTACCTATATCTTGAAGAACTTGATGATGCCAGAAGGGGAGGGGAAGATTTGGGAGACTCACCCAAATTAGTATGGATCTTTGGGAGTTGATTCATCCATTTTCTATTGAATATGATCTTGAATTCAAATTAATGAGGCCTTGTCCCTTATCTCATGGAACTTACCTCCTTTCAAAGTGGATCTAGCCCTAATATGGTGGATTTAAAAATTCCTCATTTTGCCAATAAAATCAGTACCTTCTATAGAGTCTGGGTTGGATTTTGGAGACTCTGATTCTTCCCTTATGCTGTTAGTTTGAGTTTGGAGGTCCATAATCCATCCTTATGCATTGGTGAGATTGAAGGATTTATCATTGTGGCAAAGGAAGGACGAGAAGGCTCAAAGAGATTTGCAACATCAAGGCCTCAACAAGGGTTGTAATCTTTCTCTATTATTATGAATACAAAGTGCATTTTTTTTCCCATACATCATGTCTTTGATTAAAAATATGTAGAATAAGGTTCCTTGATCTCTTATTTAGAGTTATTTGAATATATCGTGTTGTATATCTTGATCTCTTTTCTTGTCTGGGCTAATTTGCAGGTTCTGCTTTCAGGAGTTTAAGTTGGAGCGAGAGCGAATGAGTGAAGAGAAGAAGAAGGCTCACAAACATCAAGTAAGTTTTCTTCTTATACTTCAAATATCTCGAGGGAAAGATAGTGTAATTTGTTTGGTTTTTTGTAGATTAAGCCACTAAACCTAGGAGATCGCTTTTCTCCATAGAAGAGATTTATCCAGAAAACAACAAAGGGGGCTTCTTTATTTGAGTTAGAACTCTTTGAAATATGGGCTCTTTTGGACCCCCCTATGCCGTTGAGATTTGCATGTCTATAAGGGGATATTCTTGTTGAATGTGAATGACCGGACCAGAATGAGGTGGGGAGGCCACTATTGGTTGCTCCAGTTTGAGTCATATTCTCCTCTTCCACTTGTTCTTGAATATTCTCTCTGGATTCGTCTTCATCATCATCTGTAGGAAGTATGTCAGAAAACTGCCATCCTTATGGATGCTTGGACTGCTTCTTTTTCTTTTTTGGTTTTTCTTGGCCAAAAGGACAAGAATTTTGTAGGTGACATGTTTGAAAACATTCATGACATCTAAATGTCGTGTTCTCATAGTCCAAAACTTGAGACCACTGCATATTGTTATGCTTCAATATGATGTGATCTGGAAACCCTTTGCTCAGATCTATTTCCACACATAGTTTGGCAAAGGTAAAGATACATTTATATGTTCTTTCCATATCTCTTTTTTTTAATTTCCCAATGCATTACCAATATCTTCAAGAACTTGATGATGCCAGAAGGGAAGGGGAATATTTGGGAGCCTCACCCAAACTAGTATGATGGTAACCACCATAGTTGTGGCATCGAACTTTGGGAACCATGGTGAGTGATGCAGGAGCATCCTGCTCAAAATATTATTGTACATTTGGTTGAATTAGGGGGGTGATGTTTTTAGTTGTTTTTAAGAATCTTGTATAAATTGAGTGGAAATCTATGTGTGAGGATTTTAGTTGTGAAATATTTTCAACTATGTGAGAATATTAGGGATAATTAATGTATGTAGATCTCGTAGAAATATTAGGGATTACGAGATCCTTGAATGCGAATTAGTTGAGTGATTTATGGAAAAGACTATGGATTTAGAATAATCCATAACTATGTACTTATTTCTATAAATGTAAGCCTGCAAGGAGTGTGAAGAGAGAGTGTTAGAGGTGTAATAGAGTTTTCAGATAGTTTTGAGACAGAGTGTTAGAATGTTAAAAAAAGCTAAGTAGAAGAGAGAACAAAACAGAGCACGAGATGTTCTGTACATATATGTAAATACTGTGTGAATGAAAGGGTTTTTGTGCTTAAATCTTGTTTATATGTATTCTGTTATTATGTGATTGATTTCGTTGGTTAATTAAGGTGTAGGCTAAATTCCTCTGTATCCCGTGAATAATGTGCATGGATGTATTCGAGATCCCGATGAATTCAGTTTAGAGAAGGACTAAACTTAGTAGAAGGGCTAAGTCTTGGCGGAACCTTGACAAAATCGCGATAAACCCAAAAGAAGGGCGGAAGACGTTCGATCAACAGATCGACAAATCTACGGTCATCGCATGGTTAAAAAGCACGGAGGTTAATCCAAAATTGGACGCGATATTTTATTAAACTGGGTTAATAGCTCAGTTAATCTAGGCCGTTCGATTAAAAGAGGCGGATCCGACGGATATCGCGTGGAAAAGTGAATGGAGGTTAATATAATTTTCGGACTCGATGAGATATCAAATGTGGTTTATTTCAGTTGAAGTCCGGTCAATCAGATCTGTTCATTGTTAAGGGCGTGATCCAATGGTGATCACGTGGTAAAGATGAGCGCGGGTTAATATAAGAATCAAACCCGAGAAAGTTTGAACTGGAGTTTTTAATTCCTTTGGGTTCCGTGAGTAATTTGGGTTTCGCCAACTATCGAGTAAATCAAGGAATTCTGCTATTATAGCAGAATAACAATATTAAAGGTTTAAACGGGTTTTTAATCTGTTTTGAGTTCCGCTAAAGAGTCTAGGGTGTGATAATTTAATTAAACAGGGTTTAATTATTTAAAAATTCTACATTTTGTGTAAAGTTATTAGTCTCACCCCATTAGTGAGATAAACAATCTAGCATTACCCCAAAACCATAGCCCTTCTTGAAATACAAAATCCAGGTCCTTTTGAGTATCAAATTGGAAAATGAAGAATCCTTTGGAGCACAAGAATATATCACAATTTTGTTTCCATGACGAGAAAATCCATTGGTTTAGTGTCTCGGGTTTTGGCCAACAACCATTCAATCTACAAATGAATGCATTTTTTCTAGAGGGTTGTGAAGAGAGAGGAGACTTTTGTATATTTGACCTCCATGGTTGGGGCCTATTCCATTTGGTCAACAATATAAGGACCTAGAGTATTTTGGTTTTTTCCAAAGATCCATAATCTCTTCCTTTAATTGCATCTTTGAATGAGATAGTTGTTCCATTTTCAGTCTTGGCACCAGAAACACCTCCACATAATCTAGAGTTTAAAATTACTATATCTAGTTCCTACATATGTAGGTATCTTTGAGGAGAGACTTTTCTAGTTGCTACATATGTAGGTATCTTTGAGGAGAGAAAAGTCATGAAAGACCTTCCCTTCCTATGGTATACATTAATATATTTGTGGTATGCCCATTTCACTTCAATGGTATTTTTGAGAAAAGAAACCAAATCTATGTTTTTTTGTCCAAATAATTGTAATTTTCCGCATATATCATGAAATTTTGTTTTATTATCCGGCTTTGTTTGGAAAGAGTGGGTTCCAGCTACTGTGGAAATAGTGCAGGGATACCTTGACCCAACACCAGCAAAATTCGTGCGGCTTCGTGGGCAAATAAATCTGATATATCCAGTGAAATTGTACTACAGCTAAAGAAAAATCCACAAGAGAATAGGTATTGATTCGTGGTATCTAGTGTTTGGTTTACCTTCCTCCAAGTCAACCTGGATCGTTCTCTGTTGATGCTATCAGTGGCCAAGTTGGGGCTTCAGGCATGCCACGATATGACTGCCATACATTCAACTAGTCCATGACAGCCACGAAAAATATCTGCAGATAAGTTTCTCCCAAGTGGAGTCGCCATCGTTCATACGCCGCACAACAGACTTAGAAGGGTACGCAGAAACCCTGTCGAGAGATGGAAGCATCGAATTGTGACATCGAACTTGGAATAACAGGTCTGAGAAACCATAAGCTCAACCTTCGGAACTAGAGTTCTATTATGATTTGTCAAATAAGAATTCGAATTGTCTTTAGTTGATATTTTTCACTAATATTTTCAAGCTCTCTTTTGTGAACATTTTCTATTACCATTATACTAGGTAGGTAGACATTAAAAGTAAATTTCAATGCTAGATTCACCCTTTGAACAATGTTATGATTGGTGGCTAATTAATGAAATTTAGAATATTAAGATGCTTAACCTATGTTAAACCCATCATTTAGATGGCTGGGTTAGAAATTTGGGTAACCCATGTTGAACCTACTTGGGTTAAAAAAAGTGGTTGGTTAACTCATACTTTTATTTTGAAAGTATCTTAATTTTAAAAAATTCGACAAAGTTATTTTCATTGAGTTAACTTAACCACATTCTCTATAATAATAAAGAATAATATTTGCAAAACCATGTGGCTAATTTTAGACAATCAAAACAAGCATTTTTTGACTAGGAAAATCATATGTTTACAACTTTCTTAACAAGGTAGATACATGCTAGAATTTGGGTAAAATATTATGTTTTGGTCAAGTATCCTTCCATTAAATCAAAACTCCATAGATAGTGCATTAGTGAAGGTGAAACTCACATTTGTTCCAAAAAAAACCTCAAGCTACAACCAAATGGAACCCTAGTTACCTAATTACAAAAGGATAATTTTAACTCTACAATTGAACCCAACCACTTTCTTTAAGTAGGATACATGAAAACTGAGTGGAGTTTTTAATGGTTGAGAATATCCAATTTATAAGTGATTCGACTTATACACTTGAGTATAGTATAGGGTTTATAAAAATTAGGAGATAAGTTTTATTGGCTCTTCTTCTAGAGTGAGGTTTGCTTATAGGGTTGGAGACACAGAACACTTGATCCCCTCTATCGAAGTGGTGTTTAGAGTGATGTTGATCAACCAATTGCTTCATGCAATTTCCAATTAACACCAAACTATCTTCGAGGTTACAAATAATGTTATCATGATTTATCACAGTGTTGACCACCTCTTAGAGTTTAGAGAGACCTCGCAAGCATGAGATCACTAATAAGGGAATTTGTTCATATGTTATTTCAAAGTGGGTCATTTTGTTAGCACCATGATAGCTAGTATTATACCACCATTATTCAAAGGGTAACCATTGGAATCATTACACTGGTCATTCTATGTATACTTCCAAACATTTTTTTATTTCTTATCCTTCTATCTTGTTATTAATTTTGTGGTGATATGTGATGTTGATATTTAGTTGGGTACATTGAAGCTAAAACATCTCCTTCTAGAAATTGTTGATGAAGGTGGGATCATGATCAATGGATTTAGGCACGACATGTAGCTTAAAAACATTTTCCATGAAGACCTATGTTATTGTGGATGCTTTGAATAGATTTTTCAAATCACATAAGTGAGCATAATTGGAAAGATGATCAACAACTACCACTATCACTTATATGAAATCCATACAAATGTCATCCCACACAATTGTAAGAATGTGTAAGGGTTGTAAGACCCCCAAATAGAATTATTGTTTCCCCTTTTTGTCATGTTCATTCACAAAGGTGTGGAAGTCATTCATGCCTTCTCAAAAGAATGAATACTAATTCCAATAATATGTTTTCCAAAACCCAGAATGACCCACTATGGGAATGGGGTGTAATTTAGATAATACTTTGGTTTTGAATGAGTCCCAAACCAAAACAATATGAACTTGATAATAGAGTTCCTTAGCTTGCCAAATGTAACTTAGGGGTGCACGTGGGTTGGCCTGTCATTGGTGTATCATTTGCATGATCTTGGTATCCTCTAACCAATCTTAATCTATCTTTTATTAGGAAATTAAGCATTAGGAAAGGTAAAGAAAATATGGACCCTTCCACATTGTACTTCCTAGAGAGAGGATCAACCAACACATTTCCTTGCATTTCTTGTGGATAATATTACAATATAGCCTAACATTTTGGTGGCCCACTTTTGCTACTCTAGTGAGGAAAATCTCTATTCAAGGAAATATTTCAAGCTATGGTGATTTTCACTAATTTGGAGATGACACCCCATTAAGTAAGGACATCACATGTCAACTGCAAGAAGAATAATCAATATTTCCTTGAATCTCATAGGTGGGTTTTCCCAAGTTTCTATCACATAATTTCTTATAAGTAAAGGTGAGTTGATGTTCCTCTTACATTATCACAATCAACTTTTGTCAAGGAATCACATTCCAAAAAAAAAGTCTTATGAAGTTAGGAATGGTTAGGACTAATGTGGTACACATAAAATATTTTAAACCCTACAAAATCTTTTTATTTGCTTCATTCCAATTAAAGGAAATTGTTTTTAGCAGGCCAATAAGAGGAGTAGCAATTTTACCTTAGTTTTGAACAAACTTGTGCTAGTAACCTATGAGGCAAAGAAACCACAAAATTTTAAGGGCCTTGGAATGAGGCCAATCTTTCATCACCTCAATTTTCTTAGAATCCACATGCACACCTTCCACAATAACCATGTGTCCCTAATATATAAGTTTAGAAGTACCAAAAGCACATTTAGAATGCTTGAGGAATAATTAGTGATGAAAAAGGAGTTGTAAGACCTGATCTACTTGTGCCACATGAGTTGCCCAATTTTTGTTGTAGACCAAGATATCATCAAAGAAGAAAATGAGAAAAAATGTAGAATGGGCTTAAATATGTGGTTCATGAGGCTTTCAGAGGTGGCAGGTGCATTCCAAAGACTAAAGGACATGACCAAAAACTTGTAATTACAATCATGAGTGAGAAAGATATTTTTGGGAATATCATATTATTTCATGCAAATATGGCAATACACAGAGAGAAGATAAATTTTGGTGAAGAATTTTGGTCCATGTGAGCTCGTCTAAGAGATCATCAATTATTGGAAGAGGGATATTTATATTCAACTACCAATTTTGTTGGGCATGAAAATTAAGATACATGTGCTAGGTGCCTTCTTTTTTAAGGACCATGACAACAAGAGAAAAGTTTGTCTAATACTAGGATGGGCGATATTGATAGCGAGTGGCTATTACACAATGTCTTAAATTTCATTATTTAAGGAGAAGTGGTGATGATATGCCCACACATTGGATGGTAAGGTACATGGAAGTAATGAGATTATATGATAGTGCTCTTTACTTAAGGGTGGTAATCCTTAGGGATGATTAAAGTCTTACTAGTGTTTGTTCAATATTAACTACAATTCTTGGTGAGTTGGATGAAAAAAAAATCTCAAAGTATTGAATAACATGGAATTATGCAATAATGTGAGAATGCATACTTTTTATAAGCTTTTCCATATGTGGGAAGTATTGATTAATAGAGGGTTCACTTTGAGACCTTTGAGCATGTAAGATTTTCCATCCCTCTAAAAACTTATGGATAATCCTAGCAAGTCCATGGTGATGGGACCTAATGTTTATAACTATTCAACACCTAAAAAAAGATCACAACCAATGACCCACTTGAATGAAAAACATATGGATTTTCAAGGAATACTCATTATTTGAAGTTCAATATTTTCACACAAACCACCACATTTCACGGACCTCCCATTAGCAACCATAATCTAAAATTTGTCAGTAGTATAGATATAATATTGTGTTTCTTGGGAAACATGGTAGATGAACTTATGAGCATTACCACTATTTCATAAGACAATGACCTTTTGTCACTTGATATAACTAACCAATTTTAATGTCTAATGAGAAGAAATACCAACCAAAGCAAGGAAGGAGATTTGAGGTTCTTCACTTAGTTTGTCCAAATTTATAGGGGTGTCCTATATGATGGGAGTGACTTCCTCCTAAGTTCCACCATCAACTTCCTCATAAAAAATGTCGTCAGAAATGGTCATAAATAATTTATGCTTCTTACATTTATACCCTAGAGAACATTTTTCATCATAGTTGTAGTAAAGGCTCTTCAATTTATGTGTTTCCATTTCATCCCCCATAAATACCTTCAAGGGTGGGGCAAGTCACCAAGGAGACACCATATTTTGGTGAGGACATGGAGTAAATTTTGGGCATTGAGATTGAGCATAGGATATAACTTCGGCATATGGAACATGTTGAGTGACCTCCAACCAAGTAGTAGGGTGGTTCATTTCTCCATGGGTTCTAATTTCTTCCTTAAGACCTTCGTAAATCACTTCTTAAAAAATTTGTCAAATAAATATTTGTTTATAACAACGAAATGTTCAAAATAATTAATATAGTCTTCCACTAGGCCTATTTGGTGCAAATTAGTAAGTTGGGCCAAAAACTTTGTATCTCTAACAAAGCTAGCAAACAAAGTTTTCACAAATGTATTCCATGTAATGATACCTAGAGATGCATTCTTATGCCATTACCACCGCTATCAATGTTCCTTATCTAGATAGAAGACCCTAATTCTGAGCTTCATTAGTTAATCTGTTATGGAGTGAAGGGAAAATCACTACTTCATTTGGTTAACCTACTAGTTAGATCTTATCCATCAAATGCCATATCAACTTTAGGGATGCCAGGCATTGTCTTGTAAGAATGGTCAAAAAATGAAAATTGATTAGTGGGATCTTCTTCATTCTCAAGTACTTACTCTTATGGAAACCTTCATCAAATACGTTGTCACTTCCTCATGCTTTCTCTTCAGGTTCATAATGTGATCAAAACAAAGGATCAATTTTGCAATGAGGGAAAGCATATAATTATCTGGATTGGATCATTATATTATTTTTCATCAATCTTGATGCTTTCAAGATGGAAAAAGTGGAGGAATAATCTCACAAGACTAGTTTGACATACGGAACCCAGTTTGGAAAATTGGGGTTTAAAACCTTTCAGGAGCATTTTGAGGCCTCAAACGACATTTTTTTTTTGCGGTGGGGGGGGAGTAAAACGTTTCCACATTAGAATTGAATTATTTTTACATATTCTTCACACAGATACATTTCCAATGCGTAAGAATTACCTCAATCAGAGTTTGTATGCAAAAGTTATGCCACTCAGAAGTTGACCTTCTTGTTTTCACCACCATAATTTGAGAGGATTCCATGCCATCCCTCATAAATCATGGAAAAGGATCTAGCCACGTGATTCTGATGAATAAGACTCTAGAAGATTCCATATTGTAACTCAAGTTAAGAGTTGAGGTATTCAAACCTAACCACTAGTAGGCTATCGGGTTGTACTATAATGAGGCCACTATGAGGAAAAGGGGTTCCATTATTTTCAAGTGAATTTATTCCATAGATGAGAAGAGTAGTAGAGAGGGAGAGAGGGCACGGAGACGATTCATGCACTACAGTAATCCACAGGCCACAAACCTTACTTATTTGTACTCATAGTTATCTTCTATTCATAGAACGAGAGCAGAGCATCCTTACCTTCTAGCTGGGTTTTCTCCTAAAAATGTTTCCCATGATATATCTTGTGTCAAATTCGGATTGTGAGTTTTTTTTTTGTTCTCTATTTTTTCCAAAAAGGATAATTTTCATGCATACACAATTAACAATAATATAAAAATCTAGAAAAATAAAGAAAAGTAAACCCTAATAGTGTAGATTTCAAAATTTTAAATGAAGTTTTATCAAACTTGTTGTGATGAAATTTCCAGTGGAATATCCACAACAATTTAAAAATGATATTAATTTTCATTTTGATAATTGTTTATGAAAGAGAATCAACCATTTTTTTGTATCTTCCATGGTTGATATGCTATGACATTTTTCACGGAACCATGGGATCCACTAAAGACATTATTAAAGAGCTATCCCAACACAATTGATCCCCAAGAGGAATCTATGGAGAGGAGTCACAAGGAATGGTCTGAGTGGGTCCACAAAAGAAAATGTTTGTTGCAAAAGTGACACCACAATGATCAATATCACTCGATGAGTATTTTGGCTTGGTCTCTTACAATGGCATTGGCAAGTAACATACTTATATTTTTAAATCTAAGAGGAGTCTACTCCTTGTTGAGCATCATTGTGTTGATGAAATTCCCAATTTCCTAATATTGAAAATTGTGTAGAATTTGTGTTTCATTTTCTACAAAAGATAGGGCTTGTAGGGTCCTAAGGAAATAGGAGTGTCAAGTGCTATAGTTATCTGATAGATAGGAGGGTTTCCAACAACAGTAATCCATTGAATATTCCACACCACTAATTAAGTAGGATAAATCATACACTTCGCCACACTAACTGACTCCATTGTATGCGAGAGTGATATCCAAAGGTGTGGTTCTCAATGTACTATAATAGTAGGATGATTAACATGCTTATCTAAGGCTAGTTCTAGGTGCATCTATGATCTGAACTTAAACTTGAACATAACAAATTACAGATATAGCCATAAATACAAAGATGCAACATAAATAACACTTCATTTCATTAACATCAAAATACTGAAATATGCTTACAAACAGAATGGAAATAAACTTGCTCGGACGATGGTAGCTTATCTCTGAGAAGAGATGTGGTGGCTACATGCCTCTAAACTGTGTTACAATGAGGCTCAAGGGCCTGTTTATTATTGAAAAACAAGGGAAAACCCTAAACAACCAAATCCATAATGCCTGGAGATGTAATGCTAAGAGTTTGTGGGCCCCGTTGGGGTTAGTCGGGCAACCAAATTTCTGGGGTCATAACTTGGTCATATTATCTCCGTTTGGCACATACGATACCTTGTTGGAAGGGTCTCTCTGAGTACTACAATATTTGCAGCAAACACTTTTCTATAACTATGGACTTGCTGCAAACCTCAAAAAAACGTCATTTAGGCGGTCAAAACTGCTCTAGAAGTTTAGGACCTGAAAAATTGCTAAAAATAGTAAATGATGGAATAAACAAGGAAAAAGATGAAACCAACCGGAGGTCTAGGTGGAATAGATAGGTCACCACCAATATCCACCTGGATCATTCCTGCCCCCTTAGGAAGCAATGGTCCCCATTGCATGCAGAACCTCCATGAGGTGAGGAAATTTCTATTGAACCTGGTCCCTAGTGAAGGAGTTGGCCTGCTTTGACAACTCGATATAAATGGATCCTTTGTTGGCGAGTGTTCTTGATCTACGTGTCCATGAGTTGATCAGTTGTGGCATATTCCATGCAATCTGGGTTGAGCTCTATTGGTGTGAGTTATTCTACAATGTCAGAAGTGTCCAACAATGGCGGAAAGTATGACCAAAGGCAGTCTACATTGAACACGAGGTGCAAACCAAGGAACAGTGGGATGCTGAGCTTGAAAGAATTATCCCCTACAACCTTGGTGATGGTGTATGGCCCATATTAGAGCGGACGAAGCTTGCAGTGGGGTCCATCGAGTTGCTCCTTTGACAAATGTAGCCAAAATTTATCACCCACCTAGAACTTGTGCTGTAATAATTGTTGATCACGACGTTGCTTGTACTTAGCATTAGATCTATCCAATATATCATGGACCTATTGGCGGATGTGTTGAATGCGCTCAATGAAGCTATTAGCCCTGTCGACTTCAAATTGAACGTGAGTCGAATCTGCTTGAGTAGTTGCAAATGGTATGACCACATCAATGGGACATAATGGCTGGAATCCCAGCCCTACCTGAAAGGGGCTATGGCCCGTTGAGCTATGGAGACCTTCGTTGTAGTTGTGTTGGACATAGGGGAGGCTTTCATACCATGTGCGTGGATGCTTCAAGTTGTACATGCGTAGAATATGTACGATTATCCTATTGACGACCTCTATTTGGCCATCATTTTGGGGGTGGAACGTTGTGGACTTAGTAACTTTGGTATCCAACATCGAATAGAGACTTGACCAAAATGCACTTAGGAATCTGCTATCCCGATCTGAGATAATGGATTGTGGGATCCCAAAGTGTACCCATACTCGCTCAAAGAAGAGTTTAGTAGTGGCCTCTTCTATGATAATCTTCTTGCAGGCCACCATGATGGCCATCTTAGAGAATTTGTCGATGACCACAGAACACAATCATTGTCATGCTTAGTAGAAGGAAGGCCCGACATGTAATCCATGGAGATAGATTCCCAAGGTTGACTAGGAGTAGGTAGAGGAGTATATATGCCTTGCTTCTTGATGGTTGGTTTGGAAATGGCACAGGTGTTGTAGGATCTAATGTACTTCCCAACATTCTAACAAAGTTTCGGCTAATAAAAATACTTCTTCAGTACTGCTGTTGTTTTCTCTACTCTGAAATGTCTAGAGACCCGACTGTAGTGTGCCTCCAAAATCATCTTGGCACACTTGATTGAAGGAACAAAAATGTGTCCTAGGTGGAATAACAGTGCATTCTGAAGGTGAAAATTTGGAAGTTTCTTCCCTTCCAAGAGTGTCTGGTATGTGTTACCGAATTATGGATTGCTCTAGTAAAGATGCAGCCACCCCGAAGTCTCGTGCCCACAGGAGTTGAGCATAGTGATCAGCACCACGACTAGTGGTCAACTAATGCAATCTGCAACATTATTGGTGTTACATTTCTTGTACTTAATTTTCAAATGTAACTGTTGCAGGTAGGTGGACCATTTCTGATGGCAATTGTTTTGCAACTTCCCTTGTTTATGTATGAAATTCAGGGGTTGGTGGTCTGTGTGGATGACCGTTTCCTTCCCCATAATGTAATGCTTCCATTGTCGGGGGACCTGTATAATGGAACACATTTCTTTGTCGTAAGTGGGATACTTTCAAATTATGTCTGAAAGTGTTTCATTATGGTAAGCCATTGGATCCCCCTGCTAAGTAAGAACTACACCGATAACATAGTCAAAGGCGCATGTCTCAATCTCAAATGGTTGTTGCAGGCCTGGTAATGTGAGCATTGGTGCAGCGCAGATGCGACGCTTTAATTTGGTAAATTCCTTCTGTTGGGCTTTAGACCAAAAAAAAAATTCTTTCGCTCTTCCCTTGGTGACTTGACTTAAAGGCCAAGTGATATGAGAGAACCCCAACATGAACCTGCGGTAGAAATTGGCAAGACCCTGAAATTTGCGGAGCTCTGTTAGAGTGGTTGGGGCTGGCCAATCCCGAATGACTTGTATCTTGGCTGGGTCCACATACACACCCTTCTCATTAATTATGTACCCCTAATACTAAACGTGGGTCATGCCAATAGTGCATTTCTCCAAATTAGCACACATCTTGTGTTGTCATATGGTTTGAAGGACTTATCAAATATGGTGGAGGTGTTCTTCCCAACTCTAGTTGAAGATCAATATGTCATCTAAATACACCACTGAAGGGTCACAATATGTCGTCCATCAATCTCATGAAGGTTGTGGGCGCATTCATCAACCCAAAAGGGATGACCAACCATTCGAAAAGGACCTCCTTGGGTTTGAAGGTAATCTTCCACACATCGGAGGGTTCAATAGGCACTTGGTGATAATTAGACTTCAAGTCAATATTGCTGAAATATTTGGCCCCCTTGAGCTGGTCCAGAAGGTCATCAATCTATGGGATTGGGTACCAATTCTGAACAGTGATCTTTTTTTAGCGCTTGATAGTCAATACAAAGTCTCTAGGTCCCATACTTCTTCTGTACCAATATAATGAGGCTACCATGGGGTGATGAGCTTGGCATGATGTTCCCTTTCTGTAAAAACTCCTGAATCTACCTCTTGATCTCATCATTCTCTAGAATAGAGTGTTGATAGATCGATCCATTGGGTAGTGGCACGCCCAAGGTTAGATCGATGGAGTGCTTGACCTGACAGTGCAGAGGTACCCCAGTAGGTGAGGCAAAAATGTCCCTGTACTCCTCCACCACCTTATCCATTTGTTGTTGTTGTGCGGAGGAACCCTGTCTCAAAGTCATGGCCACAACATTCTTATTGCCCTAAGGGTGAATCATAAGGAAAACACATTTCCTGGTCTGGGAAATCATCTTACTGCATTGCTTTGTAGTGATCAAAGAGATGGTAGTAGGCGAGGCTACCTCTAGTATCCTATACAACTTATTTCCCAAAGTAATAATCACAGAGCGAGGTTTAGACTCATATACGACATGCGCTTCCACAAGTATGGTTTTCCTAATAATACATCACAAACTTCAAGAGGAGCAACATTACACAATACCTCATCCGTGAAGGGCTTGATGTTGTAGGGAAGACGACACTATTGGCTGATGCAAAGATCTCATCCTTGGCAAAGACACCCAATGGTGTACGAATGCAAATATGTTGTAGTTGGTAGGCCCATATGCTTCACGACCTCTACTGAAATGAGGTTCTTTTGGTTCCTACTATAGACAGTGAACTATAGCAGAGAACCCTTCACCCACATCTGTGAGTGGACGAGGTGTTGCCCCTTCTTTGGGTCTTTAGCCTCATTCTTCTAGATCTTGGTGGTGGCCACAGTAGCACTAGGTTCCGCATTAAATATTTGCTTCCGTTTGTAATTCCCCTTGTCGGGTTCTGACTTAGAGTCGGAACATTCGTCTAAATCAGAAGCCTTCAGCTCGACCACTAGTGATTGCTTGGCCCGACACTCACTTTTGTTGTAAGTGGAGCTCTTATGGAACTCACACCATTTCCCTGTGTCCTTCTTTGTCTTCATGGTGTTGTTCTTTGCTTACGGCTTTGGCGGGTTGTCCTGGGTCGCCCCGCCTTGGCTTTGGCCTTTGGTTGTGGTTTGGAGGTGCATTTTCCTTGCTTTCGATTCGTAGATTGAATGTCTCGCTTCTTTTGTTTAAAAATTTTCTCAATATTGACAATGTATCGATATGTTTTCCTCAGTGAGGAGATGTCCAGGAACTCCATCTCATCCTGGATGTACTTGTGTAAATAGTCGCGGTACTTGAGTACCAAATGCCACTCAGAATCCTTAATACCCAACTTCGTGCGGAGGGTGTGGAAAACAATTTTTAACTCTAACACATCTTAGTCCCTTCCCTATCATAGCGTGGTCCACTTTATGTATTTATGTTCATAGCTCCCAACAGGGTAATATTGTTCCTTGATGGCATCTCGGAAAGAATCCCAGTGGGTACAACTGAAAATAGTTAGGATTCCCTCTTGTCCTTTTTTCACAGTAGGTTTCCCACTAGTCCTTGACGGGTGTGGCGACTTTGAGAAGTTCAAAAGTAATCTTTTCCCAATTGTAAAAGTCATGAAATGAAAAATATCCTTCTAATAGATTCAACCATTTATCTACAACGTTTGCATATATCTGGCCCTCAAATATGGGAATATCAAAGTTAACTTGTACCTTAAAAGGAGTGGCGCCTCCAAAGTGGCTACTAGATGAAGATTTTTCACCTGTGGGTAGCCATCGGAATACCCGGGAAAAGTTATCCATCATTGCATTCCTCTGTCGCTCGAGAGCTTCCTCGAGCAATATTTTGATAGGATCTCCTTCCCCCTCATCTTTCTTTTCTTCCACCATGGGAGGTCGTTTGGGTTTGCGAGGCTGGTCTTGCAAAGGTTCAACCAGTTCGAGCCCTAACTCCTTATGCCCTGACCTCGTGGGGATAGGCAAATAAAGAGCAAGAAAGAGAAGACTGCTCTGATACCACCGATCCGAACTTAAACATGAACACAAAAGATTACATATATAACCATAAATACAGAGATGCAGCAGAAATAATACTTCATTTCATTAACATCAAAATACTGAAATATGCTTACAAACAGAATGGAAATAAACTTGCTCGGACGATGGTAGCTTATCTCTAAGAAGAGATGTGGCAGCTACATGCCTCTAAAATGTGTTACAATGAGGCTCAAGGGCCTATTTATTATTATTAAACAACAAGGGAAAACCCTAAGCAACCAAAACCCTGATGCCAAAAGATGTAACACCAAGAGTTTGTGGGCCCCGTTGGGGTTAGTTGGGCAACCAACTTCTTGGGGTTGTAACTTGGTCATATTATCTCCGTTTGGTGGGTATGATACCTTGTTAGAAAGGTCTCACTGAGTACTACAGGATTTGTGGCAAGGCCCTTCCTAGCATAGTAGACCTACTGCGAACCTCAAAAAAACTTTGTTTAGGGCGTCAAAATTGCTCCAGAAGTTTAGGACCCAAAAAACTGCCAAAAATAGTAAATGTTGGAATAAACATTAAGGAAACAAATGAGACTGATTGGAGGTCTACGTGGAATAGGCATGTGGCCACCAATATCCACCTGGATCAATGTAGGGTGCTTCTAATATACTTCGAGGCATGTGGAAGGTAGTTCCTTATATATGTTTTGTTTGAAGTGATACCACAAGAATGAGTACCAATATAAGTTGTAAGGGTGTCTAACCTCATGATACCTCTTTTATTTTTTGCATGTATTCTTCCTCTACTATAATTTTACCCTTTAAATGATAATTGTTTGTATTATTTAAATATGTTGAAGCATATCTCTAACTTAAAAACAAAATTCTAAAACTTGAGCATGTTTTGGCAAGAAAATTGTTTTGGTACCATTTTTAGTATGCTTAGTTCATTGAAATTGGCTATTCAAAGAAAAATAGATTGAATATATCTATGAACAACAAATAAATAGAGCAAGACAAGAGGAAATACAACTACATAAAGAAAATAACCAAAACTAGAGTTGAGAATTAACAACAATAAGTAAACCTTTATGGATATTCAAAAAGGGATGCAATGTTCACTTGCCTCTTTGAAAGGGAAAACTCCAACATGAGTAGAGCTCCAATTAGAATAATATTCAACTTGAAAACAAATTTATGCCTTCTACTATATATGGTTTCTAATTATCAAAAACCCTAACCATTGAGTGGAGCTCCATTAATGAGGCCTCAACCACTAACATATTGGGGCTTCTTTAATGCGACCGCCTATATTTATTGATTTCACACACTTCTCACTTATGGATCCATTTTTAGTAGATATGGCTTTAAATGCAATAAGTAATGATCTATTATACTAAGTAGGGGAGTTAGGGTGGGAACTTAACAACATTTAATGATGTTGCTATGAATAAAATATATAAAAGTAATATAAATAAATGATAATCATACTAATAATTGATTAAATAATAATTTGTTGCTGAAGAGGAATGTATATAAGGACATGATCATTCATGAAGGGGGACCTCCCAAGGTATATAAGTAAGCCCTCATTTCTAACCACAACATCTCATAGCAATTATTTTATATACTATTCCTTGTGTGTGTGTGTATTCATATTCCAATTGTTTTAGAGTATTTAACTCGTATCTATACGAACCTTTTTCATAACATTTGGTATCAGAGTTGCGTTCTATAATCCCAATCTTTGGCCATCAACACTCTGTCAACTTCATTGTCATCTTTGACCATTAAAAGGAAACACAAATAAAGAAAATTGTAGAAAAAATAGGATACTTAAAAATATATATTCAAATAATAAAAAAAAACAAAATAAAAAAAGTGTTTAAAAGAATTAAAAAATATTAAAAGAAAAAAAAATTTACCTGGTCGTCAGTTGCAGTTGCAGCCTATGGTGACGCTAAAAAATCGTCGCCGCAACATCCTTCCCCTTCGCCCAATGTTAACCACCGCCAATTTCTTCCACAATGACTGCCACTATTGGCCTGCTCCATTGTTCTGCAGTCGTCATTTTGTCCGCTAGCCATACTCGCCACCATCGCAACTACAATCATAAAAAAATTGGTTAAAACAACATAAACATATTGCAGCCAGTCTTGACCCCAAGAATTGTGTAAATTCCGAAAAGGTTTCCATTGGAATTCATATGATAAATGCCAATAATTCATACTTGTGAACCAGACAAATTGTGATAGCGATTGTGAAGGTGTACATATGACGACCAAACTATCACCAAAATTGTTAAACCATGACAATTGTTGGGGTGACCAAAACTTCTTTATCCAAAAATTCTCTCAATTTTAACCATCTCAAACAAAATCCATTTTCTACCAATATCCACTTCACACCATTCCACAATTATTTCCAGTTATTTCTCTATCGTTGTTGTACAACCTGACACATCTGTACCTCCAGGGTTGTTGTCTATTCAAAAATACCCTTGTGCCATTTTCATACCAACTAATATATTTATAAATATATGTTAAATTTATAAGGGGTGTTATATATATATATATATGTATCCCAAAAGATGTTTATAACAAAAAAAAAAAAAAGAGTTAATAAGAATAACTTTATAAAGTTAATTTATATATATATATATATATATATATATAATTTGAGAAATGAAAATTGTGTGAAGAAAAAGGATTAGACACACTTTTATAAAAGTAAAAGAAGGTTATATATATATATATATATAAAAGTGGAATTATTGGAGGAATTATAAAGGTAAATGAAAGAATTTTAATTCAAATATTTTAGAAGGGAACGAAAGAAAATATTATTAATAAATAAATAAATAATAGAGAAAATAAGAGATTTCAAGAAAAAGAAAAAGCATGCATTTGATAAGGAACTGTGGATTCTTTTCAAAATGTCATTTTTGTTCAGAAAGATATTCTAATTGTAAAGAGTCATTTAGAAATAAAAATGTCGTCTACAAGAAATGTCACAATTTTTTTACTTTAGTTGAATATCAAAGTGGCACAAAAAAAATTGTTAGGAGATATGGATTTTTATGAAGGGATAAAACAAATAACGATGCCACTTGAGAAACAACACGTAGATTTTAAAAAATAATTGAAGAAAATAGAATCCAACTTGCAAGTTGAACAACCAACACTGCTCCTACAAGACAATGTAATTTAGTTTACCAAGAAACTATAGTTGGAGGATCAAGAGAATTCACATATTAAGAGTTTAGAAGATGAATTAGCCAAACTTCAACAAAACAAGAAGGCATCACAACAGAAATATAAAGATCTCGAGGATATGCATTATAAGGAAGTAATAAAAAAGGATGAAGAAAATTGTCGCCTTAGGGATGAAAAATTACTTGTGCAAGTCAAGAAGGCTATTGAACTCAAGATGCACCTATCAGAACAAGAAGAGGAAAAATTATGCTTAAAGAAAATTAATCAAATATTATTAGAATGAATCAAGTGTTTAAAAGATGAGAAGCTTGAATGTCAGAAGAAAGTCAATAGTCTAGAAAATGAATAACTTTCATGTCTAAAGAATCATAATCAAAACCTACTTTCACAAATAAATAAGTGTAAGAGTGATATTAAATCACTAAAAGACAAGTTAGAACAACTTATTAAAAAAGAAGCATCAAATTCTTTGGATGTGAAAATTCAATTTGAAGAAAAGGGAACAAACACTAATCCAAATAATACCACAATTCAGAAAGATCCCAATCCAATTGAAGTCGAGAAGTACTCAGAGTTGTAGTTCAAACTGTCATATATTTCAAGTGAAGATCCAACAATTAACCAAGCGACTTTTGTAACTAGAGGAAATCAGTTACCTCCACTAAACCAAGAAATAGCCACAAATAGGTTAAAGGGAGATTAGATCACAAGAACTCATTATCGACACCCAAATCATAAAAGCAGACATCTCAACTAGTCTGCAAATCCATATCACTCAAACAAGAAACAAATGACTTATGCTCCCAAGAACATTGTTGTCGCCATAATCTAATCTTATGTTAACAATTCATCTCAAGTTAATTTGGGATGATTGTATCATTTCACAATAAGACAATTTTACACCACACTCGGAAGTTCATATCATTTTGTATCATCAAAGATGACATTTAGAGAAGTGAGAATATGAGAAGATATGACGAGACATTAAAAGATATCAAGCATTGCCATCAATAAGCTTTAAGGACAAATCCTCTCTAAAGGGGAAGGTGATGTTAAGAATAAAATGTATAAAAATAATATAAATAAATAATAATCATAATAACAATAATTAGTTGTTGAAGAGGCTTGACTCTAAAGACACGATCGTTCATGAAGAGACACCTTCCTAGATATATAAGTAGACCCTCATATATATATATATATATATATATATATATATATATATATATATATATACTTAATAGATGTCTTTATATTTCAAGTATTTTGGAATATTTAACTTATATATACAAACTTTGTTCATAATATATAATAAAAAGAAACTCACCGTGTACTAAATATTAAATATCAAGATCAACAATAATTTAGAAAAGGTACTCAAACCATAAAGCGTAAGATTCGTTGAGGGTATTCTCATAAACACATTTCATACCTTGCATAATATTAAATATCAAGATCAACAATAATTTAGAAAAGGTACTCAAACCATAAAGCGTAAGATTCGTTGAGGGTATTCTCATAAACACATTTCATACCTTACATAAAAATGAGATTTATAAAGTAACTTTTTCAGGTTGAATAAAATTATGGTTTTTTCTTCTGAATAAAATTACAATTTTTTCTTTAGAAAAAAATAAAAATAATTACATACATACATAAATAAATAAAATAAAATAAAATATTTCATTTTATCATTTTCATATTTAACTTTGCATTAATATAAGCTTAATTCCACTGATTTTCACCCATGTTATAAAACATTTGACTAATTCTACACTAATAAATACCTATTTTTAAACCGTTTAAATTAAATACATTAATCTATACTAATCCACAATATGAAAAGCCTAGAACTTCTTTAGTAATTTTTCTTGAAAATAGAAAAACCTTAAAATAAATAGATAAATAAAGTAATAAAATAAAATAAAATATTTCATTTTATCATTTTCATATTTAATTTTTATTAATCTAAGATTAATTTCACTAATTTTCACCCATATTATAAAACATTTGACTAATTCCACACTAATAAATACCTATTTTCAAAGCATTTAAATTAAATTCATTAATCTACACTAATCCACAATATGAAAAACAACCAATTTCTTTACTAAATTTTCTTGAAAAAAAAAAAAAAAAAAAACCTTTCCTACCTTATTTCATAAAAAGTATGGATCATTAAAATTGAGAGAAAACATAGTTTTGCAATAAGATATTTTGTAGGCCAATACTTCAATGAAACCTTATCAATTCAATCATTTACTTTGGCATTGTGCATTATGCAAGCCACTAGAATCATTTGACAGTGTTTGTCTTTTATATGATACTTGTAATATATCTATAGGTCCAGGGTGAATGGGGAGAAAAGTTTCATGATGGATCAATAGTGGTGTCCAAATCATTAGACAAGTGCAATTATAATAACGTTGTCATAACGAAATATACATGAACCTAATGTAACAAAGTCATAAATAACAGATAAGTTTTAATTTGAATTTTACAACTTTTCTACTTGCAATTATATATCTTGATTTGATTTTGACCTACATGTACTCTTAACCAATGTGAAATTGGTTCTCAACCATTGCATAGAACCAGAAAATATGTACTGGTTTAAGCAAATGCAGATCACCTTTAATTTTAATGTTTGACACTTTTTCACTTGCAATTATATATTTTGATTTTCTTTTGACTTACCAGTACTCTTAACTAATTCGAAATTTGTTTTTTATTCCATTGTCAACTATGTGACTTGAAATGGGTAACTTTGTACTTCTCCTTCTTAGCAGAGGTCTTATTGATATTCAATTTGCAATAGTTTTTTAATTTAATTTTCAATTACGATATAGAATTTGAAATAGGTATTTTGTATTTATTATTTTTATCAAGTAAATATTAATCATAATTTGAAATAGGTATTTTGTATTTATTATTTTTATCAAGTAAATATCATGTAATAAATCAATAATTTTATTTTATTTTATTTTTTTGAATTTTTATTATTTTAATATAATAAAAAGATGAAAAAGTAATAAATCAATTATTGACTTATTTATATAGTGTTTAATATTTATAATATTAATAAAAGTTTTATAAAAAGAATACATTTATTGTAATATGTAATAGTATAGATCCATCTTAACCATTGATCTAACAAGGGTAGAGGGAGATCAAATCTCTTGAGATGTAAACATATTTTAAATTACAAAACTTGAAAAAATGTTCTTGTTTTGAGAGATTTGATCTTTATGAGTACTTCATATATGGTTAAGATAGATTTTTACTAGTTATATATATATATATATATATATATATATATATATATATATATATAGATATATCACATTTTTAATACATAAATAGATTCAAGGCCTTGAAAATCCCTTTAGACACTTGGATTGTGTAGATCATACAGTTTAAACTTGCAATTGCAACAAATCTTTATTGGATTTTAAACTAAATTAACTAAAAAATACACTTTAAAAAACATCAAAATGTAAAAATGAGACTATTTGAAATGTTTACCATAATAATTTATTTTTTTTCAATGGTTTTATATATTATATACATAGTATTTTTAAACCACATACAATATATACATAATTGACATTGAAATATTTTACTTAACATAGCTATTGAAATATTTTATTTGCCAACCACATTGTCCATGTTAAATAGTTTTATATTTTTAAACATTCGTCAATATTACTTAACCCTAAGTATTCAATTTTTTATTATATTAATATTTTTTAAATACCACATATTCATTTTATATTAAATTTTGAATCAATTATAGATCTCCATCTTATTACTCTTTTACGAAGTAATTAGTTAATATGCATCTTTAATTACTTTATTTATATTCTATATTGAAGTATTTTTTAAATGTTTAAGAGTTGTATATCGTTCTTATACTCAAAATTGAAAATATAAGATAATTTTACTTTTAATTATTTTATCTCTCTCTAAAATTGATATAAAATTATGCGATGTTACATGGACATGGAAATATTTTATTTATGGATGAGAACTTGACTGGAATATTTTTACCCCATTTCCCTACTATCAACAATGAACCAAGTGAGCAAAATGCGAATGATACTAATGATGCTTTGTAATGTTTTTAATTAATACTAACCATGTATATTTATTTTTTCTTTTTATTATATTTGACATTTTTTTTGTAAGTCAACTTTTTCTATTAATTTAGAATGATAATACTTCATGAGAAGAGCAGTTCTTGGAGACCAGGCCTCACTTCGACCGGATTTGTTGGCATTTAAATACAAACAGAAGATACTTGATAACATGTTTACAAAATTAGAATATTTCCTATCAGTAACCCACCATGAACAAAATTTAACAAAATACAATATATCCCATTTTCTTCATTACATATTATTTTCATTTGGGGCGTGAGCAACATTATCAGTGTTCCCACCATCCACCGGGAGATGAAATGCTTCATGTATATGAGATTCCATGTGGGAAATTCGCCCCTCAAATCCATACATCTGATTCTGCAGTCGTTATTGGTTGTGGCGTAAATAAGATTGGTGGTCTAAGATGTGGTCCTGATTGTGCAATGTGTCAAAGAAGAAGTTGATGATTTCATTTGGTCGATTTGACGGTTTTAGGAAAGCTGGTCAACTGATGTCTGAACTACTTGAATCTGGGCTTCAATGGAGTCAAATGGGGGTGGTATATCTACATTACTCAACGAAGCTGCTTGGGTAAGGTCTACTTCTCCTTCCTCCAATGGTTGATTGACCTGACATCTCTCCCCCCTTCCCCTTTGACCCCCCCATGATGAGGGTGACCTCTTTGTTGCAACATGGGTCTCTCAACAATGAATTGGGCTTGGCTAAGGGAAAAGAAGCCTTGTGGATGGAATTTTCCTGAGATAGGTGCCCAAGACCGTTGAGGTTTTCCCACGAGGCTGACACAATGAGACTGCCTTTGAATTCTTTCCCCTAGAGCCCAATCTAGCCAGGTGCGGGATGTCAATCAATAAATTCCATGGGGAGAGAGGGGCTACTGGCCTATGGTTCTACAAACTATTCTTATGAATGAACAAACTAGGAAAATAAATCGCTCCACAAACAACCAAACCAGAACTGGAGAATTATAAACTTGACTACCACTTTGAAACCCCTGACGTCATATCCAATTTACCAACCAATTGATAAGTCCCACCCTCACATCGAAGTAATTTCCAACGAGAACATCAGCCAGAGACACAATGCATGAAGATCCAAGCACAATAGTTAAGTGAATAAATTTAATCGGATTTCCAGCAAGAGCACTAACCTCCCTACCACAACCTTCCATAGAGAAATGGAGTTCTCACAGTTGGAGGTCCTTCGAGCATAGGAATCCAAAGAGAAACAAACCTGAATCCCACATAATGCACCCAAGTACAACCAGAAGCCAAATCCTATGCCACTATAAGGGCTCCCTCCATACACCTAATGGACAACTTGGGCCACTGAGGAGTTCATGCACGAAGAAGGAGTTGGTATTACCCATTATGACTCTCTATCTCATTTCCTTGCGAAAAATATAGATCCTACAAGCCTGTACCATCCCAACTATACCATACACTTCCTTGAGAAGGTTTGTCAGGCCATTTCCTAACATCCATATCCTACCACGTTGTATCAATACCATAGTCGCGTGGGGGGTTATTACTCCTGTACGCTCCAATGATCTCCTCGATTCTCACCCCCATCAGGGTCTGATTATCATTGATGATCAAGGCTCTTATAGGGGCCAGGTCCCCAAGGGAAATTGATGGAGGCAACTTTGATGCAAAGTCTTGGTTGTCCTCTACAATTCCTCAATTTGCTATCTAATCAGCCACTTTGTTACCCGACCTCATGGTGTGTGTAGAAAGCACATAAGGGAAGGAGAGTAAAAGCTCATGGATTCCTATCATTTGTGTTTCTAGGCACCAACTCCTTGTCACCTTGAAGCTAGGTGTTCCATTAAGAAGCCTTTGTGCAACTTGAATTGCCAAATTCGAGTTTCCAATGATTTGGACCTTGGGAATTTCTAATCTCCTTGCTAGCAGGGGACTTTTCTCAAGAGTTGTGAGCTCAGCCACATTGTTGGTTGTAGTACCACATGAACCTACGTAAACTCATATTGGACAACCCTCTGAGTCCCAAAGAATATCTCCATACCCAGCTGGGCATGGATTCCCCTTAGAGGCGCCATTGAAATTAAGTTTGAAAAATCCCTCTTGGGGGAGGGTGAATATTGAGGGTGGTCCCATCTGCCCTTGGCTTGTTGACTAAGGTTGTGGTGTGGTCATGGATGGGGAAAGGTCCAAGTGAGCAAGGATTGAGGCTTTTGCTCTGTCAACTTTCCAATCCTCCTCGTCCATTTTTCTGACAAAATGTTCTCTCGAATGTTATCCTTTGTGGTCTTCCAAATCATCTAGATTGAGGGAGCTTGATATTTAAATATGGTGTGATTATGTCCTTTCCAAATGTTCCAAAGTAGGAAGTCTATGACCAAGATTAATTCTTGGTTGACTATGGGGTTTTTAAACAATGCCATTCTCCATTGTGTTATGGTTTCTATTAGATTATTTTCTGAGTGCTCTAGCTGGCCGAAGGTGTTTTTGCGCACGACTGAACCCCAAATGAAACCCTAATAGTAATACACTTTGTCCATGAATGAAGCCTAAAAATTTGCCATACAGTTTGTTTTTTTAAAACAAAATCAACAAATCTTTTATATTTGACATTATTTTTTCTATTTTAGAGAATATTTATTTTTATTTTAAAAGATAAATGTGTCAAATTGAGATTAGACATAGGAATTATACATCTCCCTCATATTAATTTGTAGAATATGTTTCTCCACATAATTATACAAAATTTTAGAATATTAATTTATTTCTAAATTGTAAAAAAATAAAAATAAAAATAAAGGAGTTGTCTATAATGCGACTTTTTGGAGATTCCTTTGACGGAATCCGGCGGAAAAAATTGAGGTTAAATCTTGATTTGTATTATTTAAAATGGTTTTTTAACTGCATATTTGGATTCAACACCCTGAAAAACCCTTGGGACGCTTTGATTGTGTAGAAACTAGCTATCAAACTTGCGATTCCAATTGACCGGAAAAACCCACCGGAAAAACTTCCAAAAAGTCGCATTATAGACAACTGCAAAAATAAAAGTTTGATAAATTGAAATTTTGCTAAACATTAGAGCCATAATTTTTTTTTTCCCTCTATAAATTTATATGGACCATAAAATTTTAATATTATTTTTAAATAGAAATAAATTTCCATCGAATATGTACTTTGTGAAATTGTAAGGAATTTTGATCTTTTATTTTAAAATAGAGCTTTTAAATAAATATATGTTGATTAAAAAAAAAATAAAAATGAAGTGAGTAATTTATTGAATATCTTGATTTAGTTTTTAAATGAAAGATTTATATTAATTAATAAATTGGTTTATTTTTTATTTTTCATATGGTTTTGTTGGAATGAATCTAAATTTATAATTCTATCTAATTCAAAGGAAAATTGACCATGAAATTGTGTTTTTAAGAGTTTTAATCTATTTCAAAAAAACTTATACAATTAAAATTTATATAATAAAAAATAATAGATTAAGGTAAAACTTTATTTTGGGAAAAACAACTATCATAATGATTGAGTTTGTCTAAATTTAAATTTAAATTAATTAATTATATATATATATATATATATATATATATATATGATAGAATAAAATAAGGATTGTTTTAAACACTTTAAATTAATATTTTAATTAAAAACCCATATCTATTAATTATGACCATGCTCTTTTTTTTAGGTAATTGGTTAGTGTTTTTGTCGCTCCTTCAATGCCTTTTTTTTGGTTGGTTTCTCTATTTACTATGCATTTGGATTGTTGTTTGGTTGCTCAAGCATGGATCCACTCACCTTCCTTGCTAGATTTCCTGCTTCCCCTGACGACTTTTCTAGACAAAGAGGGACCAACCCCTAGCCCATCACGAGACAAATTTCCTAGCGTGATTTTATGGTCAAATTCTTTCATAACAAGCTCTTGCATCTCCCCACCTAGCTCCATCACGGCCTATGTGACATCATGCTAACTCCAGCAACCATGACTTGCTAGTGAGCTCATTGTTGATGTGGAGATGGCAATCATGGTGCTTCGAGAGGATCCAAAGCAAGACTGTGTGCGGAGTCCTCAACCTGCAACTTTCATGAACACACCTTTAGGCATTCACAAGGAAATTCATCTCGTAGAAGTGGAAATTTGACAAGAAAGACAAGTCACTTTAGACTAAGAGGTCATGACAAGCATATCCTCTTGGGTTCCTCACACGGGCAACTCTAGAGCCCATTGAATCATTAGCTTCATATAGGGGACCTATATTGTCATGTTAAGCTATTGCGAGGAAATATTCTTGTGGGCAGGGGATCAACTCAGGTCAACCTCATGCATGGACTGGGCACACTCGGGGGTCTCATGTTGGATGTGGAAGGGAGGCTTGCAGGGCTTGAGATGGGATCACCACCTAGCTCTCCATTCCAACACCATGCAAAGTTAGAGAGCAACCCATTAATGTCGAAACCTCATTGTCTTCCTAATGCTCAGATTCCATATATTTCATAGTTGCAGTGCTTGCTTCTCATGTGTTCCCATATAAATTGTTATTATCTTATTTATAAAATATATGTCTAATTTCTTTTTCTTGTTAATTCCAACCATGCAACTTCTAAGGACCAACCATTTTGATTCTTGTTACTAATTTTCCCTCTAATGTGACATATTTTTTCCACTGGAAAAATCCGTAATTTTCATTATATTAGGAAAATTGCATATTGTAGATGCAAGTTGCATATGCTGTATTGTGTCATACAAAATCCACCGCGCAGGGTGTTCTGTCATGAGTATAAACAAAAGAAAGTGATAAGTCACATATAGGTCTGGCTAGTAGCCTGTACAAGATCACGCAGGATCTGTTTGCCAAAATATGATATCCATATCTATGAACAGTTATCAACAAAGTCAAAAAACTATATTATTGCCGGATACCGGGACTGTTGTCCCGCTGTTCTCTCTGATCTATGTACGGCCTGTGGTAATATCTGTATTCTTCAGACCCCTGCAGCTCCACTATTTGCCATTCTCCTCTGGGAAGTATCGTGGCCTCCTTGGATAATTTGTCAGCCTCGCTGTTATGTTCTCTGTATATATGAAGACAGGAGAAATGATTAAAAGCTACCTTGAGAGTATGTGCATCATATAATATATTGCTGAGTGTGTGAGAATGACATATAGTGGCATTATTAATCCAATTTACAACAGTCATTGAGTCCCCGAAAATATTGAGATTTGTATACTGATGATCCAAAGAGAAATGCATAAGATTTCGAATGGCCAAGAGTTCTGCATGATTATTTGATCCTCTGCCGAATCCCATTTTCACTAAGTATCTATGGTGTTCATTTATATGAAGAACAAAACCACCCCCGCATCCAGTTTGATTTGCAGCCCCATCGAAGAAGGCCCAAGGATGAGATTTATCGATAATGGGGGGAGGCTGGATCGTCCTGGTTCGAGTGGGAGGGGGGTCGGGAAGTTCTTGATATGCAGCAATAATGTTTGCTTCTGTTCGGGGCCAACACACAGCCTGATCTTCGAATACATATCGATTCCGAGCCAACCAAATATGCCAGGTTACCACGAGGGGAAGGTTAAGCAGTTTGGAGCCCGGGTGACAGCGATTCCAGTCTGTCCAGGTACTTGTAATATCATCCCCCCTCCAGTTCCCAGAAAAACCAATATGAGCGGAGATGTTATTCCATAGTGCGCAGGTGGCTGGGCATTGTAGGAACAGGTGTACAGTAGTCTCCGATGCCGCTTTGCAAAAGGAGCACCAAGATGGTCCATAAATGGATCTGTGGGTAAGGTGTTCACCCGTGGGGATGATATCTTTGAGGACACACCAGAAGAAAAGTCTGGTGCGAGGGGGGGCATTCAGCTTCCAAATGTCACGCCACCACGATGGAGAGGGTTCAGGTTTTCTGTGCATAATAAGAGCGCCATACCCAATCTTAGGTGCATAGATACCATTGTCAGCCATACACCATACAAGTTCATCCGTTCCTTGTTTTATGTGAATATGGGATTCGTTTAATGCGAGGACATATTCGCTCCATTCCTGATGCCATTGAGGAGGTAGGTCCAATTGTTGAGCCGATTTCCATGCTTGAGTAAAAATATCTGTACGCTGTTGGTCAGCAATATGTGCAAAACACCGGATGTCACGTTCATGTAGAAATGTAATGAGATCTCTGCTGAGAATATGTCTGCCCCCACTACCAATCCATGGGTCCAGGCCGATCCTGCCCAGCGATCCATCATTTATTCTCCAGACTAGATTATCACGGATGAGGGGCAAGGAGTGAATCAGAGCCTTCCAGATCGATGAACATCCCTTCGTTGTCCAGGTTGGTAACCTAGCCCAATCCAAAATGCTCTGGGGCCAAATGTATTTGTGATATGATACTTGAGCCCATAGGTTTTGACTGGTTAGTAGCGACCATCCCATCTTTGCAGCGAGTGCCATAGCGAAGTCGGGTAGGTCTTTGAGGCCCCAGCCACCCCATTTTTTGGGCAAGGTGATCTTCTTCCAGCTTATCCACGCAAATATTCTTTTGTCATGATTTCCATTCCAGAGATAACGGTTGCACAGTTGCTTCAATCGGCCCAGAATATTCCTCGGTATCCATGCAAGAGCCATCCAGAAAACCGGGGTTGCCTCTAAGACGGACTTAATGAGGACCAATCTGCCAGCCCTGGACAAATATCTGAAGCTCCAGCCAGTGAGTCTTTTTTCCAATTTAGCGACCAACCACACCCAATCAGCAATTCTTTGACAGGTAGGTTTTAGCCTGAAACCCAAGTATTTGAGTCCTCTATCCAGGGGAAGAATATTATAGGGAAAAACCTGCAATGCCAGCTGCGATTCCTGTACCAAAGTTCGGGAGCAAGTGATAGAGGATTTTGACTGGTTAGGGAGCATACCAGTAGCTGCAGAAAAAAGTAGGAGGATCTTCGAAAATGACCTTGAGTCTCGAACACTGCCATCCAGTAGGATAAGAACATCGTCCACGAAGAGAAGATGTGTGAGGAAGCATATATCGGAGATGCGAAGGCCCCGAACATCACCCGATCGCTTAGCAGAGTCTATGAGACGACTAAGGCCTTCCATGACCAGCAAGAAGAGCAGAGGAGAGAGGGGGCAACCCTGTCTCAGGCCCCTTTCGGAGTGAAAAAAGGGTGTGGCCGAGCCATTTATGAGAATACTGAAAGAGGGAGAGGTGATACAGGCCATGATCCATGAGATGAAGGAGTGAGGAAAGCCCAGGTGGATAAGGATCATTTTAATATAGAGCCAGCTGACCCTGTCAAAGGCTTTTGAGAGATCAATCTTGAGGAGAATACCTTTTAGGTGCCTGGACCAAATAGAGTGAATAGCTTCTTGAGCCAGGCCAATGGCCTCATGAATCTGTCTAGATTCAAGGAAAGCAAATTGTTGAGGGGCAATGGACCTGGAGAGGATAGGTCTGAGACGATTGGCAATGGTCTTAGAAATGATTTTGTAGAGACAATTGCACAAAGAGATTGGCCTGTAGTCATCAAATGATTCAGGGGCATCTGTTTTAGGAATGAGAGCTATGAAGGTAGAATTGATGGCATGATAGATGGATCCAGTAGTTCTGCTCTCCTCCACCACTCTCAGGAGATCCTGCCCCAGAACTTCATAGAAGGCTATATAAAATTCAATGGTCCAGCCATCCGGTCCAGGGCTCTTGTCTTTTTTGAACCATTTCAATACTCCTTCAAGCTCCCCTGTCGAAACTGGATCATTTAGTGCCTCCACATCGTCTTCCTCAACAAATCTCGGGAAGTGATTTGCCACATTGATGATATCAGGTAGATTAACTTCTCGGGGACACTTGTAGAGGTTCCTGAAGTGTGAGATGCCCAGGTGAGCGAGCTTGTTGAAGGAGTCTGCCATATCTCCCTCAGGTGTGGGGATCTTCCAGATAGTATTGGACACTTTCCTGCCCTTGGCAAAGCTATGGAAGAACTTCGTATTATCATCTCCAGCTTGAATCCATAATGCCCTGCTCCTTAGTCTAATGGATTCCTCTCTCTCTTTGAGGATTTTAGCTTTTTGATTCTCCAGATCAATCAGTTTAACCTTGTCTGCTGCTGAGATGAAACCCAACCCCCTTTCATCTGTGAGCGAGCAAAGTTCTGCTTCAATATGAGTTAGTTGAGCGGTGTCTCGAGCCTGTTTCTCTTTTGCCCAGACAATGGATAGATGTTTAATATCTGTGAGATTTCTGCAGAATCCTTTTGCAAGAGATTCTGATCCATTGATTGGGTGAGATCTCCAGTAATCAGATATCATCTTGATATATGATGGGTCCTTCAGCCAAGTATGATTAAATTTAAAAGGGGCTTTAGGCTTCTTGAAGGGACCCTGAATTTCCAGGTATATAGGAGAGTGATCCGACCATCCTCCCGAGCCAACCCATTGTTTGTAATGTTGCAATCGCTGAAGGAGAGCATCTTTCATTAGGAATCTGTCAAGCCGACGGGCTAAAGCAGCGTCCCCCACCCTACGATTTCTCCAAGTGGGAAGTATTTTCTGCATGGGGATATCCACAAAGTTTGTTTGCTCAAGTAGACTAGTCATGAAATCGGTAATGGAGTCAATTTGAGCCGCCGATCCCCATGACTCCCTGAACCCTAATGAGAAATTGAGGTCTCCTCCGATAACAACCCGATCTTCGCTCAAAATGGTAAGATGGAGGAGTCTTTGCCAGAAAGATTCTCTCTAATTGCAGGGGGCATATACATTTACTATGCGGAGGTTCATGCCCAGTTCAGCAGAGAATATGTCAAGCCCCAGATATCCAGATCCCCCCCAAGACGATTCCACTCTTATAGTGCGAGGGTTAACTCCAATGGCCAGTCCACCAGATCGGCCAACAGCATCTAGGGCATAGTAGGTCCAGCCAGGAGTCATGGCTTGCATGGCTCGAGTGATCTGATCTGCTGAACAGAGAGTCTCTTGAAGCATGATGATATCAATAGGATCGGTCTCAATGAGCCGATTCATGGCTAGTTTCTTGGAGGAACTAGCCAATCCTCTGCAATTAAAGGATAAGCACTTCATGGGGGAACACCTCTCGGGGTGTGTCCTGCTCTAAGGACCCCGTCAATGGTGGATTGACGACCTGATACAACCTCAGCCCCTGCTTTCTTAATAGCCTTGGAAAGATGAGATTTTCGACCCCTGGTGGGCAAGGTACCTACCTCAGGCACCGCAATGCCCAGACCCGAAGGTTTGATGGGCGGATCTTTAGCATGAGATCTGGAGCGAAGGAAGTATGAATGCGGAGGGGAGGGATCCGAGGTAGATCGGGGAGATGAATCCAGGGGGGAGGACGGGGCAATAGAAGGGCCCGTGGTACAAATGAATGGGGGCGATGATATTGCACATTGAACCATGGAAGTCTGAATGGAGGAACCACATACATTCATAATATCAAAAGAAGATAGAATGGGGAGGGAAGGAGTACCCGAGACCATACCAGCTTCAGCTGCCGAGCGAGCCTTGGTCCTTGGCGGGGAGGGTTGCCGAAGTCCAGGATCGACCGCAGGTGAGGTTGTTGCTGGGGACAGTCCCGAAGAGGTAGGTCGAGAAGTAATTGGTGATGCCGTTCTGGATGGTGCCGGTGTAACCCTCGAAGATTCCTCAGCTTTTTTGTTGAGTGGACAATCTTTGAAGAGGTGCCCAACTTTGTGACATCGCCTGCAACGGAAAGGGACTCCTTCCCCACTGTAGGGTGATCTGTTCTTCAAGTCCATCACGGGTGTCTAAATGAACCAGAATTCGCGCTAGGGTTCGGTTCCTTGATTCGACAAATGTGCGATCATGATCCAGATAGGTACCCAGTGCATTCCCGATCCTTATGAAGACTTCTTCAGCCCAAAACTGTAGTGGGAGGCCCGACAGTCGCACCCATATCGGACCAGCACCAATCTGTTCGTGTTCAGGATCAAATAGAGGGCTCCATCTTTTGAGAAGGACCGGGGCCATCTCAATATGCCAGTATCTGGCCAGAACCAGATTCGTGTGACTTTCCTTAGTGAAATGGAGAGAGAACCATCCTCTGGGGAGGACATGCACTTCAGGAAGATCGAATAATACACCACCCCATATTTCCTTCACCCATTGTGTGAGCCGTTTAGCCGAGTATGCCCTACCCCGGACATGCCCTACCAGTACAGTGTTTGCCATATCCATGAGGTCGCTTAGAGCCGTGGATTCGTTGAACCTGATAGTGATATCCTTAGTCGTGGCCTTGATGCACTTGGATTTTTTCTTGCTGGTTCGAGGTGCCGACGGGTGGTCCACCAGGGGATTAGAGATACCCTCTAGAGGGGAGGGTTTGGAGGGCTTAACCTTAACGGCAGGTGTTTCGAAGCAACCGGACGGGCGAGACCCCGAAGATGATGGAAAAGCAGCAGAGGGTATCGGCGGGATAGATGATGGTACCGAAAAGAATGTGGAGGAGAGCGGATCGAATGAGGGCGAAGGAGGAGTGTGCGTAGCCAGGAAATGAAGTGAGCCCGGAGAGAGGGGGGAACCTCGAAATTAGGGGATTCGATAGGGGCCGAACCAGAAATAGGCTGAGAAGAACTGTGGCTAGGCAGCGGGGCGATAGGTGGGTGCAGAAGCTGATCCGGTGCAGCCGCTGAAGGAGTAGGTGCGGTCAGAGAGCTAGTAGCGAAGTTAGGGTTACCGAATATAACCCTGTCCGGAAAAGGCTCCTCCGAGAAGTCCACCGCCTCTAATTCCATATTGTCGGCCATCGCTGTCTCCTGAACGATATCCGAAAGCGACGGGTGGAGAATCCAACGGAAGAAACGATGCTAGTATGACCCTGTGCAATGACCGCGACGGTGCTGCTGCAAACTATCCTGATGAAACCCTAGCCGCGACGGTGTAGCTGCAGGCGATTCTGTTGAAACCCTATCCGAACCCTTTTCGAGCGCGCGCCATCCCGTTCCCGTCTCTTTTGTTTTATTCACTCTAATGTGACATGTTATCTATATGCTTTTCCAAATTTTACATTATTAATTAAAGTTAATTTTAATGGTTATAAATATATTTAACTATCTCCAATCTAATTTTTAAAGTAACACATTTGAAACAACAAAAACTTAAATATTTAGTGTTTTCAATACAAAATTAACCCAAAAATAATAATAGTAATAATAATTATTATTATTATAAACCCAAAAAAATTTAAAAATAAATAAATAATTAATTATAATGATATTTCCACGTCTCCTCCTCATGTCAAACATGTTTGTCCAAATATACTCATGATGTGTAAAATATTATTTAATTATTATAAACACAACTTATAATGGGTCAAAGATGCTATGCCATTATGTTCTACACAAGCATGAGAATAATGAAAGTAATGAACTTTTAATTTATAAGCTAAATTGATTACAAATTAAAAAAATTGTAATAATTGCTGGTCTTTTGAATTTAGTAATAATTCTTATTATCATAGTTATTTAAGAACAACTCATTAATAAAATAATAAATACATTGTTTTTAATTGTTTCAGTGAGTCAAAGATGCCATGCCTCATGCCAATTATGTTGTACACAAGCATTACAACAATGAAAGCAATGAACTTTTAATTTGTAAGGCTAAACTTATAATAATATTTGCTAGTTTTTTAGAATTTTATAATAATTGCTTTTGGGGTTAGCCTTTTGAATTCCGTAATAATTCTTATTATTATAGTTATTTAAGAACAATTCAAATTAATAAAATAATATATACATTCCTTGAATTGTTATTGTTACTGGTTTTTAATTGTGTAACCATTTTTATTTTAATTTTTTTTAATCATATTATTATGAATTTTATTTTAATTTTTGCAATAGCAATTTTTTTCTTTTTACTTATTTGAAAATTAAATACAAATAGATATTATATTCAGGATTTTGAATTAATTACTTTAACTTAAATTAATATATTTTTCTAAACAAATTAATAAAAAAATATTTGATAAATGAATTAAAGGGTTGGGTTCTTTTGATATTTGAATTAAAAAGAGATCTTAGGATATGAAATCAATTCTTTTTATCAATAGGAGAGTGTTTAGGTGGTTTGTTGAGCGCAATGTTGGGTATTTTTAGAAAACAATATAATATAGTTAAGGTTAGACTGAGTGCTTAGGATGAGTCGTAACTTACTCTCTCTCCACCTGAGTTTGATATTCTGAAATGACATGTTAAGTCTGTTGTGATGAGGTTAGAGGAAGAGATGGCCTTAGGGAGTTAGTCTTTTCGTAGTCAATACTAGATTTCTTAGTTCTTGCTAAGTCATATATCCCCAGTATATTAGTGTGGATATACTCTTGGTGGTAAAGTGACAGTCAGAAAATTTGATCCTGTGTCTAGCCTAGATCACTCCAACGAGTTACCAATCCACCATGGTCAAAAAAATAAAATAATAATAAAATAATTTTAATAACTAAATTTAAAAAAAAAAAAAAAATTATTTTTATTTTCATGTGATATTAATTTAATTTAATACTTCCCGGATGCGGGTGTGTAGTACAGATCTTGGTACGAAGACGGCTGGATGGGCTGGCACATGGTTCACTCCCAACGCCATCTGGCCTCACATGCTGCCAGCCTTCATTCTCTCTGAAAGCTCCTTTAATGCTGCGTTAATGCAGCTCGACATCCCATACCGGCATTCTGGCTCTTATGTTATGGCGCTCCTCCAGTTCTTCACTGTTCCTCCCCTGCGAATGTTTTGCTTCCTCGTTGCCGCAACGCTCTGTTCTCGGGTCAGTCCAGGAAATCGCTGCGCTCAGGAATGTGGTGTTGATTCTCAGCTGGGACTTCTGGCTTTCCAAAGTCCTTCCTGCAACTTTAAGTGCCGCTTGTCCTCCGTCATTCTCAGCGCTCCTTCGCGCGAGGTTGCTCTCCCCCTTTCAGTCTCTCCCGGCCTGCAAAGTTTTGCTGCCTGTTCTGCTCCTTCTGCTCTATTCAACATGCCTAAACTGCGCCAAAGAATGGGCTGCAGAAGGGGAAGCTCCCGTGGGCGACCCATCCGCCAGCCCTCCTCCTCAACCACGGACTCCTCTTCTTGCTCCTCAGGCTTCGACTCTGATCGCCATCCAGCTACTAGGAGCGGTCGTGGACGAGGTCGGGGGCAGCATGTTTTACCGTCGAGCTCTCACAATACTCACGCTCATACGGCCCATTTTCAAATCCCCTGCACTCTCAGTAATCACTCTTTCATTGCTTCTGTTACTATTGAGCTGCGCGAGGGTATGGTTGGTTTGGTGGCTGCTACTCCAGGAGCTACTACAGAGATGAGGGCGGAAGAGTCGCCTGGCACTTCTCAGTTTCACAGCCAGCAGAATAAGGTTCCAGGTGGTACTGCCTCCCAGGATATGCAAACTCAGGCGAGTCCGAGTGTTCCAATTGAAGGCGGTTCCTCAAGCAAAGAGGGCCATCCCTCCGATGATGATGATCCCTTCAGTTTTGGATGTCGAATCGTGGAAGAAGCGCCTCCCACCGCTCATGATGCATAATCAGGTCTTCGTTCTTTGGTTGTAGTTTCCCTGTTTGTTCTAAGTTAAGGGTATAGTTGCTTTATGACTTAGATTTCAGCTTTGACCTGGGCAGCGCTCCCCTGTTCATTTGTATAAGCTCAGACAAGTCGTTTTGGTCCTCTGGTCCACAGTTTTGACAATGTTGTATTCTGTCTCTATGCACTAGTCATGGTCCTGGTTCTAGTCAGTCATTAGCTAGTCTTTTTGGGTCAATTTTCAGCTATGTAATGTGAGTACGCCGCCTCTCTGGGCTAGACTTCTCGAGGCCGCTACCTCTATGTAAAAATATTTTGTATCAATATAGAAGTAGACTAATTCAAAAAAAAAAAAAATTAAGACTAATTAATTTAAATCTATTTTAATTATAAATTATTAAATATAAAATATAAAACTTTAATTTTTAAATTATTAAATATAAAAATATAAATGTTTTCTATTTTTATAAAGATAATGATCAATATCTATTAAGTGAGTCTATTTAATATTAAAAAGTAAGATTATTTAGAATCTTTTATGGTTTTATTTCTATGTTGAAAAATTATTAAGAGAAGAGTTCCAAGATTATCATAGTTTTGTTAAGTTAAAACTTCAAGAAAGTTGTTAGTGTAACAAATATTTTGAAATTTAAATCTAAGCTTATTATAGTTTTATTTTCACTTCTCTTAGTGTCACAAAGGTGATAGACTCTTTCATTCCATGGCGTTTGGGAATTGACCAACTTAGAGTTTCACTATAGAGCTCATTGTTCTTATTTTCAAGAATGATTATTTTCTTCTTTACACTAATTAGTCAAGGACGGAAGATTCTTTTGATTTTCATGATTTCAGTTGATGGCTTCATTATCACTTTTTGCTAACTTTTTATCACATGACAATCTCTCTTTAAATTTTGATTCAATAATATTTTTTTTATTTTCGAGATTTGACTTTATCACCACCTTATAATATTTTAATTTCTTTCTTCCCTCTAATTCTTTGTCACACCACACTTTCTCCTTAAATTTTGATGTAATAGTATTTTAATATTATCCTCATTTTGTAAAATGCTCTTTTTCTTACCTGTGAGATGTAGAACATTTGGCAAGAGAGTGTTCTATTAAGGCACTCTTTGTGTGAAGGTTGAGGGTTTGAACCCCTTGGGTATTAAAAATCTAGTCATTTTAAGAGTTGGCATGGCCCAAGCCATGTGCAATCCTCAAATAATAATTTTGACAGCTTACTTGTCCAAAAGCTAGGCTTGCAAGTCACATACAAGTTAGCAAAAAATAAAAAATAAAATAAAAGATCTCTTTCTTTATCCCAATAATCTAGTCAAGATTCAACATCCTTATAACATCCCTACTCAAAGTGAAAAGTGATTATGGCTAGAGTTTGAAGAAATTTTAAAAAACTTCTTGTCTTCCATTTTATTTACTTTTCTTCTATATTAAATATCTGGTCATAACTATATTTTTCATAAATGAAATGATGGCTTTACTCACCAAAATAAAATAAGACACTTTCCATTATAAATTTGTGAAAAATATTATTTTTTTTATATACAAAATAAAATTATTTATAGATTTATTAAAAAAGAAAATTAATTTTAAATGGGTAACTTGTTTATTTATGAATTCGTATGGATCAATATAAATGGAGGGATATTGAGATTTCCAATATAAGATATTTTCAAGAAATATTAAAATTTAAATATACGAAAATCATAAATGTAATTTTGGTTAAGGGGAGTAAAAATTATATGAAATGCAATTAATTTTTTTATTTTTGTTTTTTTTCGTAATTTGGGAAGGGAGCATCTAAAATTCTTCTTTTTCCTTGAATTATTTGTAGGTGTCCTGCCCTTTTCATAAAGATGTTTCCATGTGTGCGTTTTTTTTGCTTATTCCAAATAGATACATTTTAACGGGAGCATATCTTGCTAGAGTTCTCTATCCTTTTGGAAAAATATGGTTTTCGCAAAGTAATTGCACAAATCTTCAAAGGGAACATTCTTCTTTTGATAGATATATTTTCATGTGCAATTCCTGCATCTCCATTAAATTTTTTGGGATATATTTTCATGAGAATCCATGTTTAGAGGGAGTGATCACTACCTTGGGTACATGTCTTTTTTTGGTAACACTGATAAATAGTTGTGTGAACAAGATGCTTAATTCTTTAATAACTAAAATAAAATTTCATAAAACAAAAACATCTTTTAATTTTCGTATTATAATTTATTTAAGCATAATCTTCATATTTATTTAAGCATAATCTTCGTATTGAAAGGATATAAACTTTAATTTAAATTTTAATCTAAATGTTAAGAGAGAAACTAGGATTATAGAGAAGAAAAGATGATGAGATTTGTATAGTTATTAAAACTATTTCAAAAGGGTTCTTTGACATGATCCTTGTTCTTCAAATATATAAAGTTGTATTTCTTAAATTGCAGAACTTAACTATCAATTAATCAACATAAATTGTTATTTAAATCAAACTTATGAATAACTTATATGATCTGATATCATTGATAGATAGGCAGTGCTCATTGACTATGCCTAATTTCAATAAACAAAGAATTTTATAAAATGAAAACGTCTTGTAGCCCTCATATTCAAGGGATATAAATAATAATCTATTGGATTGCTAAAAGGTGACTATGCCTAATTTCAATAAACAAAGAATTTTATAAAATGAAAAGTTCTTGTAGCATTTATATTCAAGCGATATAAATAATAATCTATTGGATTGCTAAAAGGGAAGGGAGGTAAGAAATATGTTTGTTCGTGTTGTTTATAGATGATGTACAAAAATGTTAACTTTGTGTTGTTTTGAATATTTAATATAAAATCCAAATGAGACTTATTAATAATTTACTAATATTATTGCTTAAAAATGAGCAAACACTTATTGACCCGGACTCATTTGAATAAAAAATAAAAATTTAATAAAACAAATTTTTTTTGTAACCTCATATCCAAGGGATATAAATAATAATCTACAATAATCTATTTGATTGTTAAGTGAGAAATGAGTTAATACATCTCTTTCTCTATAATGTTTATGGATGATAAAAATATAATAGCTTTGTATTTTTTTAAATATTCAACATAAATTCATTTTATCCCCAAATATATTAAGTTTACACCTAAGTTTTATTTGATCTAATATGTTTATGGATGATAAAAATATAATAGCTTTGTATTTTTTTAAATATTCAACATAAATTCATTTTATCCCCAAATATATTAAGTTTACACTTAAGTTTTATTTGATCTAATGGTTTTTTTTTTAATTCCCCTAGCCTTTTAGGTTCTTAATAAATTTGGTTTTATTTGATCCCTTTTATTGTGTAGGTACTTAATTTTGTAAATCCTTAATAGATTTAAGGTTAAAATCAATATAGGTTAATTTAATATTTTTCAACTCTCAATTTTCATGTAAGCCCATAACAAAGAATTTTCCATGTGTGACATGATACTTATTTATCTAGATATAGATACCCACTTCCTAAATATGGGGACTTTATTATCTGTGATTAACATAAAATTATGTTGAATGAGATTTACAATTAATTTATAAGGTTAGATGTCATTGCTAGTTATCTAGCAAAATTTAATTAATAAACATAAAATCATGATTTAAATGAGACTTACGATCAGTTTACAAACTCATGTCATTGCTCGTTATCTACAAACTTCAGTTGATTAACACAATTTTTTGTTTGAATGATACTTATGATACGTTTACAGAGTTTTATGTCATTGCTAGTTATCTACAAACTTCATGACAACATTCATTGACTAGGCTAAATCTTATTATGGGATCATTTTCACTATTTTCAATAAGAAAGAATTTTATAAAATGAAAATTTCCCTCCTCATATAATCCAAGTGGATATCAGTGGTCAGGGGTTACTATGGCTCAATGGTTCTCTATCTTCTTGGTAGTTTTTCTATGGTTTTTTGGGTCCTAAAATTCCAGGGTTGTTTTGAGGCCCTAAACGATTTTTTTTTTTAAATTCAGGGAGCCAATGGTTGTCATGGCACACTCTAGCCCCAATAGTGAGTTGTAATCATTGAATTGTTCTTTCCCATGAGTTATTGTGCACTCAAAATGGAGATTATATGAAAAAAGTTGCACTCTTGGGAACTTGATGTACCAACTCACCACCTTCAAGCCCACAAAACTTTTTGCACTTCGTCTTCTAGGTTTAGGGTTTTGGACATCTAGGGTTGTTTTATTATGTTAAAATATTATTCTTTCGGCCTCTTGTGAACCACCTTTCATAAATTTTCATGCTGGATCCACTTAATCTCTCTTCTCAATAATAGATCAAAACACAAAATCAAACTACAATAACCTCACTTCTAACTCAACACTTTCAGCAACACTACACTCTCTCTCATCATAAGCAATAATATGTCAACAACATGGAAACAAACATATTCATCAGCATAAAGGTAATAACAAAAATATACTCAGTTCTCTGCAACTTACTCAATCACAACACTAGCATAACCCCAATATCAATGTAACCAACGACAACACATACTTGTAATACCATATCTCATCACACACAAAACCACAATACATACTAGCACTAGCAACATATACCTCTCGCATCCAACTAGCACCAACAACACACTCTCAACATCAACATGACAATGCTCTCACCATACAATACACTTGCACATAAAAGCTTGTACAAGATTTATACATGAAAACACTACCATCTCACCAACTCAGCCATTAGAGGAAATCTCAGCCTAAAAGCGTCCATGAAATTTCCTTGTGATTTCCATGTCATAATATGTAAACTAATCAAAATCATTTAAATTTAAAAAGAGGTACATGTAAATATTTTTGAGGGAAAAGAAGAAAACTATTTTTTTATTTATTTGTATTTTTGGCTTATCTCCTTATAGGTTTACTTAAAGTTCAAGTGTAGACACTCCTTGGATGTGGAATTAAATTCCACATCCAACGAGTATCCATTATGCGAGAAGACCCACATTGATAAAAATTGAAGATACATCAAAAAGTGTGTTTGAATATGTTTTCTTTTAATGTATCTTTAATTTTTTATCAATGTGGGTCTTCTCAAAGCTATGCATAATGGGTACTCGTTGGATGTGGAATTTAATTCCGCATCCAACGAGTGTCTACACTTGAAGTTTGAGTAAACTTATAAGGAGATAAGCCAAAAATACAATTAAAAAAAGTAGTTTTCTTCTTTTCCCTCTAAAATTCTTAACTCTTATTTTATTATTTTTCCTTAGGAGGACACTTTTAGGATGAAATTTTCTCTAATGTAAGCATGGCAACAATAACATAACATTTTTCTCAACCATACACATCAAGACTCATATAGCCATATCTAAGAGTAACATACATACATCAATAACATCATACTCTGAAATTTTAACACTCAGCCATACTAGTAGCAGTATAATCTCTCACTCATCATTACTACAACCATATCATGATAATACATGGATTATAAAATAATACATCTGCAATAGCAGCTCAAACTACTAGCATATATACCATGACACAAATGTACACTAGCATGACTAGCACATAAGATATGAGAAACAATAGTGTTGTTCTAACATCAACATACAAATTTTGTCCTTTGTATACTCAGTCCTTAATAGCATACACCTACAACAAAAAAACCTTTGTCTAAACCCTAATCACCATAAGCTCAACAACAACATAATATACATGTACCCCATAGCACAACAACACACAATACATGGAAACTCTTGGCTCTAAATCACATTATATCATTGGTAACTTGTCGCATTGGATCATGGGAATATTGAACTTGCATCAGAGTTGATTGATTTACTCATATCACACGCCAACACACAAGTTGATCATTTCCACACACAAATTACTCAGAACGCACATGATCAAAGTATTAACACAAAGACATTAGACTCTAATCACAATACATTCACACCCATCGCTCCATTATTACAACGTTTTACAAGATCGAGCCTCTCACACTTCCATTGCACCAAATGTATATGATTAACATCCAAATTCACAGCAAAACCATCAAATTTGTTATTCACACTTCAAACTACATACATGCACATTTCTTAACATAGTTTGAATGCCAAAAAAAACTCAGGTAGACACCATTCGGCCCACACACTAAAACTCCATATGCTCATGAACATCATCCAACCTCCAATCGATCCATAACATGGTAAATTAAAGGTAATTTTCCCAACTAGAAATTTGGACCAAATGAACACTTGTGACCAAATCCATAGGAACATTGTGGACCAATGCATTCATTGTATTTTCACTTCCTCAGACTGGATCAATTGTGATTAATTGTGACCGAATCAATTAATGTTCAATCGTGATTGGATTAACAGACAAGGACCAAATAAAATTTGTTAATCACCATCCATTACGTCTTTGGAACAAATCATATCAATGCATTAACACTCGAAACAAATCAACTCGACTCCAAAACCTCTGGAAATTTCTTTGGGAAATCTTGTGGATTGTTTTTTGCATCCTCTAGGACGTATCCGCGAGTTATCCATTGTTAATTTTGGTTGCGTCTACAGATTGCTCATTGGTAATCTGAGCTGCCAAAGTTGTGTCCATTAGTTTCCTTCTTTGAACCTATATCTGTCCCCTAATTTGGGGAAAACCAAAATTCCTTCACCCAAATTTGCAATCACAGGTTCAAGCCTTTTGTAAACACTATGTTAAGGAGCCGTAACACCATAACACATCAAACCATAGATCAAATCATCATGGGCAAACACACCTAGACATCAATGCACAAGCAAGCTAGCTCATTGTTGACATCGATGCCAATACCATGTTGCCAACAATCTACCCATTTGGCATTGATGGAAACACCCAGCTATATCACCAACCGTTTCTTCTTTACTAACCTTCCTTCTCCACTAGCTGGTTGGTTCATTCTCCTTTGGTTGGTCTCATTTTCCCAGTTTGAAATTAATTGCAAAGGGTAAGCCAATATTACTTCACTCTTCCTTTGAACACCACATCGACAATAAGTTTTCTGATGAAGCATAATAAGCTACAACACATCTACAAAATAGGCATTAGAAACCCAAAAAACTATGCTCCTCACACTTATAGCTCCTACAAACAATGTGCCAACAATGATATCCTTTCTCTTGTTTATCATGCCCCCCTTGAACATGTGATATGGCTATAATAAACCCTCCAAGGCTATTGTACAATAAATTAAATGTTACTCTTCTCCAAGCCTCCATGTAACATGAAAGAGACTACTCAAAGTAGACCAATACAAATGATATACAATGATAGAACAAGGCTAACCAATGCAAGTCTAGGGCTACTTCAATGGAAGTACAGGGATCTATCTTGCACTCAAATGTGCATACATGGATGAAAAAAATACTGCCTTCTATGCATCACTAAAGCAAGTGATTCTCTCTTATGCATAGCTAAATCGAGGGCTACTCAACAAAACTTTCCAAAAGATAAGCAAGTACATACATGGCTGAAAGATATGATTTTCACTTATGACTACAACATGTATGACAATTGCAAAAATAAGTGAAAGCAAAATATGCAACCCTTGATAGCATATCTCCATGTACAACTCTCCCTGAGCTCATGTACCTTCCAAGCTTCTTGTTAATCTTGCAGACCTGATCTTGCTTTCAAGCTCTTGGTCACATCTTCATTTTTCTGCAACTTGTCTTTATGCCTTCTTCATGCTTCCCATGTTGTTTCCATATGCTCCCCCTGATGCCATGTAGGCCTCACATTGCTCTTATGAATTCCTCATGTGAATAAAGCTGAGAATAATAGAATGTAGTGGGGACTTTGCTTCTCTTCCTCAAAATATGAAGAGGAAGATATTTTGTTCAATCTCTTAAATTTACTTGCTCTTATTTTCAACAAATACACATTATCTAAATTATTTATTCCTTTTGTTACCAACCTCTTTGACCCTTCTTTCTAGATGTTGCAACCTTTGGAGTTGAATATGGATTTTTTCCCCCTGTTGTAGCATTTTTTGGTTTCGGTAAGTTAGAATCAATTAGTCAAAAAATGAATATATTTTTCAAAAAATGTTAAGCTAGGATATGGACGAAAAGAATACTGAATAAAAATGTTAGGAAATATTTTGATAAATATGTCCATATCAAAGAAAATGCTAGAATAGATGCCCTAAAAAATGAAGGCAAAAATAAAATGTTAGGTTAGAGAGAAAAGAAAAAATCAATAAACTTTGAAAGTGTGCAAGTCCAAGTGCCACTACTTTTTACTTTATTATGCAAAATAATGGTTGTGTGCAACTTGTCATAAATGCCACAACCCATGATAGTCAAATAGTTTAATCTTGACTAGTTCATGCTTTAAAGTTCATGTTTATAGTTAGAGAATAAAGATCTAGTCAAATTGTTTAATCTTGGCAGATCAGTAGTTAGGTAGAGAATAATAAGGAGCTCATCAGTTTAATCTAAGCCCTTGGACATTATAAGGTTAGAATTAGATAGTTTTCTTTTCAAAAGAAAAAGGAAAGAAAGGGTCTGCTAGCTTAAATGCACCAAATTAAGTGAAGAGAAAAGGTTAGGGTAAGTAAAGGGTAGGTAGAAGAAAGGTTGCAGAAGTATAAAGTTGGTTGAAGCATAAAGCACATTTATCATGCTTGATCATGTGTTTTAGTGTGCTGGAGCAGTTATGAAAGTGAAAAGATTTTCACTAGCTGATTTGATTAACTTCCCCTCATTCATTTCATTCCCCACTACATACTTATTAATTTCCACATTATCCCATCATTTCTTGTGGATATACCATTTTCCCTTCAGTTTCACCTTTGCCCCTTGGTTTCACACATTTTCCTAGCAAATTACCCTTTAAAGGTCGTTTCCCTACCCAAAACCCCTTTTCCCTAGTGTGAAACCCATTTCCCTTTGAAGAAATCACTTTCCCCTTATTAATTTCCTAAAAACCCATAAAACCCCCCTTGGCCTAAGTTTTATGTTAACCCTGCATTACTTAACAAAACTATGCAAAACACCATTTTCTCGACTAAACCTGTTTAACCCACCCCGTTGGCGTGGTTAACAAACCCCGCATTTAACCTTGGGTATGGTTAATAAACCCTCCCCGATACTTGTTTAACCTATATTCCTAGTGTATTTATTCCCCGGTCCCACCTTTATAAACCCATCGCAATCTGTCTAACCCGCACTTTATTCATTAAATCAATTACAAATCACTCGCAATTAACCCCTGGGCCCCACTAATCTTCGCTGATTCACCTCCGTGCAACTCCACCGCATGATAGTCGTCAGATCATCCGCTCCCAGATCTAATGACCCATAGCCATATCGCGCGCTCCTGATCTCTGACCTTTAAAGGCCCGAGAGCACATGAGATTCGTGGTTTTGCTCGGGTCCCTTGTGGTTATGTGGTGACCTTACGTTAACTCGCGTGCCCTCGGGAAAATACCACCCCCACTATCAAAAGTGGTGAGATGAGAAATGAAACCACCTCCCCGCGTAGGCCGAAACCACTTACTGTTCACAATTATGAATTTCCACGCCAAAGTTAACCATTAACCTTTTAAACGCGAACACCCTCGTTTTCACTCTTTTCGCTCGTTTTTCAGTGAAACCTATTTAACCCTGCCTACGCCACCCTGAGCCTCTGTAATCAAATAGGGCCTCCGATTACCTTCCAAACATTGTCAGGACTCTGTCCATACGCTATCCTGTTCCCTGAAGCCATTGCAACCCTCCCTGTCAGCGTGTGTTTTTCTTAACAATTGTTGTATTTTGCAGGTGATTAGCAGAAGGCCAGAAGTTCGGATAAATAGTTTGATACTGATTTAAAAACCTGTTTGTTCCAGATTCTTGAGAAATGAATTCAAATGATTTTCCTATACAAACAGAAATCAATTTTAAACCAAAGACAAAGCAGAAGGAAACATTTACACAGTAAATGTTAAAACAAACAATTTGCATAGTAAATGTTAAAACAGAGGAGGCAGATAAAGACAAACATATGAAAGGTCATAAGTTAAATGACATCCAGTGTGAAAATCAAACAACATTTATCTTTTGGAGGAACAGTCAGTCAGCTCCAACAATTTTCATTTTTTTTCAGTGATAGACACCAACAACACAACATCAAAATAGTGCCAAATCAACTAGAAGTCTTTATTTTGATAATCTATTTTTGTAAAAACAATTTAGGATATTTTCTTAGTCCTACTATTGTATAAATAACTCTCTTCACGAGTTATTATGGGTTGCACCCTTGATGAAGCATTTCTAGGCATTCGATGTACTTGACTTTTCTGGAACCTTAATACAAAGCAAAGGATTCTGAATCCTGTTTTACACAGTTTGCGTTTCCTGTAAGTTTTTCTGGTATTACACATTATGTTCTTCTTCATCTTCTTATGTCTTACAGAGATACCTAGGTAGGAATAATTGTGTCTCAATCTATTCCTATAAGCTTTTGAAGTGATAATCTATAAAGAGAATGGATTAATGGATTGTTTGTTTAATTAATTCCCCCTGAATCAATAAATCATCAGCATCTTGTTGTAAGCTTAAACATATTCTCTTGAACCTTCTGAACATCATTTAAAGGTTTTCATACTTATGATTATTCAATTTTCAGTCTGGAAACTGTGAGAATCATATTATTTCTTTGTTTCTGCTCACCACTATTCAAGCTTTATCACTGTGTGAAATGTTATAGCAACCCTCTGTTTTAGTGTTAATATTATTCAGAAGGTTAGGCATCACAGTGTTACATCTGTTTCATTCATTGGTCGTCCAAATTAAAACAAAACCCCAAAACAATTATCTTAGATGCTCTGGCTTGATCGCTGACCATTATCAACTCAAAGGTACAACATCAATCTGGCGCCGTTGTCGAGGAATTCGAATTTCATTAAGTTTTCCTGGGGCAACAACATTCATTCTATTCCTTTAAGGTGATTAAAGGTATAGAAATGTTAAAATCCTTCACCTGGCGACTCCACTAGCCCAAACTGGCACCTTTTAAGCACACTAGATCTCATTCATAATCTGGCTTAGTAAATCCTCTGTTAGATCTTGAAAAACTTCTAAGAAAAGCCAGTTCTAAAAGGAAACATCAACCATCTTCTTCTTCTTCTTCAACCTTGCAGTTTGAAGATTTTCCATCATTTGGTCCTTTTAGTAATATTCCATCCGATCTTGATTGGACACAAATACCTCGTAGGGTTTTTGAACTATTAGATAGGGGAGTTGATTTAGATTCAGTTTTCCTCATTCATTCTTTTGAAACACATCAAGAACCCCCTTTACCACTAGGATCACCTAAATTGAGTCTGACTTGGGTGTTCATTTACCTGAATACAAACCCACAGTTTTCATATCCCCTACCACTTATTCATTTCCTTCCACTTCTGAACGACTTGAAGCTTCTACTTTTGAACAACCTGAAGAGACCATCTTTGTATATTCACATCCACTCTTTGAAACAAAGGAGGGTATTCATTCACCGGTCCAAAAGTTAGTTCTTAAGACTCCTTTAAAGTTATTCAGGAGATCCCCTCCTTTTTCACCTCCACATAGTCACACACCCCCTCAATCACCTTCTTCTACCTCTCCTTCATCTTCTTTTTCTTCATCTTCTTCTTCTTCATCCACACAAACACCTCATACACCACTTTCTACTATGGCATTCCAACCTATTGTACAGGCTAGATATGCAACTTTAGTCTTACCTGCTAACCTCGATGCATTCCCAGCTGGGTACTTGAAATACCTTCCCAGGTATAATGGAGAAACCGGTCCCACAGCTGAGGACCATCTTCAAGCTTTTCTCGACTTTGTAGAAAACATGAATATCGAACAAGAAAATGTTTACATGAGATTGTTTGTACAGTCACTTGAAGGAAATGTAAGAATCTGGTTTAGGCAGTTACCTGTAAATTCCATTAGAAATTTGGAAGAGATTATAAACATATTTAAAAACCAATGGGGTGTAAATAAAGGTCCTCTTTATTTTCTGGCTGAATTTGAAGAACTTAAAAGAAACTTTGGAGAACCTGTATTAGATTTTATCAAAAGGTTCAATAAACTTTATCATAAGATGCCCCCTGATTGTAAACCCCCTGTAGCAGCAGCTAAGTCTAGGTTTTCTAAAGCCTTTGACGATGATTTTGCTGTAATGTTATGAGAGAGAACTTTAAGAACTCTTGAAGATATGCAAACAAATGCCATAGAGGTGGAAGAAAATAGGGCTTCTTTGACTTCCTTGAAAGCTAAAGAGGAAAAGGCCCAAAGAAAACTCAAATCTATTCAAGAAGCCTCCAGTTCCTCTAGTTCTTCTAAGACTAAACCTAAAGATTCTAAAATAGTGAAATAACTTCTCTTCTTAGAAATCTATCTAATAGAATTTCCAAGATTGAGACTCAACCTAGGATAGTTCAACAAACAATTACTAGACCCCAAATTCAAAATCAAGGTCAGTATAAAAGGAATCCACAATTACAAATTCTTTAGAGACCTAGTAATGATCAACAGGTTCCTACTCCTTTATTGATAGATGATTAGCAACTTGATGAAAATACTATGACTATTACTGAAGATATCAATAACATGGATACTTCTTCTAATCAAACAATTTTTATTCCTCTCTCACAACAAAATCAGGTTCAATAAGATCAAGAATACTCATAGGTTTCTAAATACCATGCCTTCTCTGAATTTTTAATTGCAGAGTTGAACAAGAGATATGATATTAGGCCTAGGCCCGGCCCTGGAAGACCTCCTAAGGAGACTCCAATAATTGAACCTCATACCAAAGCTGTTGAAACTCAAACAATTGTTATTCGACCATTAAATCAGTCAACTCATACTGCTCAAAATGATAAGAATGCTTTGACTACATTTGATGTTGAAAAAGAGTTAGAAAGAGTTAAAATCCCAATTCCACTTTCAAAACTTTCCAAAAACCCTGGGTATAAAAATCAAGTCTCCAAATGGATACAAAACACCTCGGTTGATGCTGAAAGTGATATCATTAGTCTACAAGATGAAAAACCAGCAGTTGTCTTTGGTCCTAGCTCAGATATGATAGATGAAATAGTGCCTCCTTTCTATGTAACTCTTAAGACAAATGATTCCATGTTATATAATTGCATGCTTGATTCTGGAGCATCACATAACCTCATGCCAAAAACTATCATGGACCATTTGAAACTTGACATAACTAGATCCTATCATGACTTGTACACCTTTGATTCTAAAAGGGTGCCCTACTTAGGATCGATTAAGGATTTAGTAGTCACCCTTGCCCAAATTCTAGTGAAAAGTGTAGTGCTTGACATAGTTGTCACATATATTCCTCTCAAATTTGGAATGCTCCTTTCTAGGTCTTGTTGTGCCAAATTATGGGGAACTCTCCAGATGGATATGTCTTATGTCGTTATTCCAGTTTATGGGGGAGAACAAATAAGGTTATATAGAGAGGTTATATTTGTGCACACTGTTTGCAAAGCAGACTAGCCAAGGAACCATCCCATTTATGCAATTGATCAAGATTTTGGTTGCTTTCAACTCTCTTCAAACCAAATACATGGAACTCAAGTTAAAATAGAAGATGTAATTGAAAGTCCTATACCAAATCAAACTGATGTATGGAAACTATTTTTTGATGGTTCTTGTACAAAAGATGGACCAAGAGCTGGGGTAGTTTTAATTTCACCAGAAAAAAAAGAAAATATCACCCAATCATGCAAAATCAACTTCGAAGTTACAAATAATGTGGCCGAATATGAAGCTTTCCTTTTGGGATTGTAATTAGCCAAAAGCTTAAAGGTTCAAAACTTAAGTGTTTTTACTAATTCAGAACTTATTGTCAAACAAGTGAGAAATATTTGCCAGACTAAGCATCCTAGACTTAGGTCTTATCGAAATGAAGTTTGGGATTTGGTTGAAAACTTCTTTGATGCTTTTAATTTGACTTATATTCCAAGAAATTAGAATATTCATGCATATGCCTTAGCTGTTTCTGCTAGTTCATTTAAAATTCCTAATCAGACCAATGTACTCTATCAAATACAAGTCAAGTACAGACCATCCATCCCAGACAATCTAAAACACTGGCAGATATTTGAAGATGATGAACATTTGAAATCTTTTCTGCAAGTTATAGATGATTTTTCAGTTCTACAAATTGATGAAGATAGAACAAAAGTAAATGGAAATACAAATGGAAATGATACTTCAAATTTCAATTCAAAATTTGCTGATCATGACATTATTCAATTGTCTAACAATTTGATTCCCAAAGGCCTCATTCCTTTAGAAAAAATGTTTGATCAAAATGATGTCCTCCGAAACCCTCAGTCCAATTCTTCACAAGATGACATAGAAGAAATCAATATTAGAACAAATGATGATATTAAAAACATCAAAATCTATGCATCTCTAGATATTGAGATCAAAGCTCAATATCTTAAGTTACTTCAAAATTATAAGGATGTTTTTGCATGGACCTATGCTGATCTAAAAACCTATGATACTGTTGACACCTAATCCTCAACGGATGGGTGAACTGGAACGCGAACAGTCATCAAGAAGATGAACTGATCCGTCCCATTTATGTATATAAATGATAGTTAGCTAATGAATTATGCAATCAGTTTTTTCTCTACCCATTCTGGAGTTACCCTGGCCTGACATGGTATCACAGCACAGGTCCCAGATTCCTTGTAACTCCTCTGGCCATAATGCCTCTGCCTGAACGTTTACCTGGCACCTCTGCCTGAACGTTTGCCATAATGCCTCTGTCCTGCGTGTCATTGGGTCTCTGAGTATCGGTTAAGAGTCATTGATTGTTCTGCGGCCTGTTCTCGCTCTCCTCCCTCTCCGTCTGCCGCTCTCCTCCCTCTCCGTCTGCCGTCTACCACTTGCGGAGTAGCAGTAGGTGAAACCAATTCTATGGCTGCAAATGGATTAGGCGTTTCACCGGAAGAGGATTCGGTTCGATCAACCTTCACGATTTTCCTGATTGCCATGACCTCCGAGATCTTACGTTACTGCAACCATGCCTGAATTGTTCAGATATTCACCACGGAGACGAGATAATTTGCATGCAAAGACTCGAAGCTAGCTTCCAACCAAAACTAAAAGATACCAAAATGCCAGTCCCGTGACTACAACCATGCTCAGATAGCCGTAACCCTTTTCCAGAGCTCCAGTGAATGAGCACCGACGAGACAACGCATTTCCTTCTGCGAGGAGGTATAACGTGTCCCCAGCCTGGTAAGCCTCTGCCTGAGGTGTTGCGACTTGAACATCACATGGTATCCATTCATTTGATTTCTGTTCTGTGTATATAACATAGCGGTGGATAACTGTGGAGACTACGCTGATTACTTTGATAGACAAACAAAACTCTATCTGCTATCTTCACATGTCCGAGTTGCTGTACGCTGAAGACGTGTGTATGGCGTGACTGTTTAATCTATTTGAAGTCTGTGCATTAACACTACTTGATTCGTGCAGTGGTTAGAGAGAATCCAACTTGAATGTGGTGCTGAACGCTGGTCAAAACTCTAATGCCTCTGCATTGAATGAAATTGTTGAACCCTGCATTGAAATACGTCGTATGGACGATATGACAACATATGCATTGCAGTGAGCATTGTATTGAAACGGGTAGGTACATTGAACAGTATGTGCACATGTGTGCATACATTATTGTAATGTGCAGCGATTGACATGGTTTATCTATGAAACGTTGAAAACTCCTGTAATGTGTGCAGCATTTATATATGTACATTGTTTAAGGGGGTCGAGCCTGTCTACACATCATTTGTTTCAGAGGATTATAGTTTTTAAGACTTGGAGATGCTGATGAAAGGATTTAAAATCATTAGCCTTTGATTTGAATGCCTATGATATTGCACAGTTTTTGTTCATTCAAAGCAGTTGTAATATTGCACAGTTTTTTTTATCATTTGAATGATAATGCTGCTTTGAAAAGTTAAAGCATTAAAGTGATATTGAAGTGAGGAATTTTTTTTTTATCAGCAGAGATATTTTTTACAGAATGCATTCAATCATCTCTATGGTCGGAATAGTTCTCACTGGCAAGGAGAACTATTCTGAATGGTCTCGGATGGTAAAACACACCCTCATCTACAATGAGTTGTGGAAAGGAGTGTGTGTCGGAGAAGAAGACAAAGACCCTGTGCAGCCTACATCAGATAAAGAACTTGTCATTTGGGAAAACAAGAACAGCAAAGCCTATGCATTGATCGCAACATCTGTAAATGAAGAAGTAAGTCGTCATATTTCATCCTATTCCACTGCCTTTGAAGCTTTACAAAAGTTTAAAGAACTCTATGATTCACATTCTGCACTTGAAGTTGTTCAGCTCATGATTAAACTCTTCACTCTTGAACTGAAAAATAATGATCCTCTTGCTCTTGCATCTGAAATAAAGTCTATAATGCATGATATTAAATCCACTAAGGTTGAGCTGGATATCTCTCTTATTGCCTTTCTCAAAGCACTCTGTCCTACCTACTCCAATTATCTTGAGTCTTTACAAGCAAATGGAAATCTTAAAGACATAACCTTTGAGTCTCTTGTGAAAAAGTTTGCTGAAAGAGAGAAAGCCTTTGGAAAGAAGACAATCCCTGAATCTTCTGAAGAGATTGTTTGCCTTGCTCATAAAGAAAAGCATCCTGCTCAAGATTCTACAAGAGGAAGAGGTGGACGAAGAGGAAGAGGAAGATACTTCAGAGGCAGGGGGGCAGACATTCTCAAGCAGAAAAAGCAGATCTGCATTGCATTCGCTGCAAACGAAATGGATCACATGATGCTTCTACATGCAAGCTACCATGGGACAAAATTGAGCAGAGAAGAAATCATCAGAAAGGTAAAACTGATGACACAGACAAAGGTAAAGCACCTCAATCCTCTCACTATATTGAGGCACAATGTAACATTGGAGTAAATGAAGATTTGTTTAATGCTTCACTTGCTTCTTCGAAAAATGACTAGTTGCTTCATTCAGGAGCAACTTGTCATATGACTCATAGGAAAGGTTTTTTTGAAGATTTCACTGATAATGTTGATGGAGCAGTATACTTTGCAGATCAGTCAAAAATCAAGCCATCAGGGCTTGGCACAATCAGGATTAAACTGCCTGGTCTTCCAGACTTTCTTCTGGATCATGTTCTATATCTCCCACAGCTCAAGAGAAACTTGCTGTCCCTGGTCCACATCCGCTAGCAAGGTCACTCCATTCACATGTTTGATGGAAAGCTTGAGGTAAGAAAGGCATCTGACCACTCACTTGTCATGAGGGGTATAGAAGAAGAAAGACTTCTTAAACTGAAAGGAACCTCTGCTCATGCACAACATTTCTCATATATTTCTCATCATGAAGAAGGTACACTTCCGTCAAGTTTATTATGGCATGCTAGATTTGGACATTTAAACTATGATAGTCTCCGCTTGTTGAAGAAAAATGGTGTTGCTGGTTTGCCTACAATTCCTAGAAAACATAAGCAATGTGATGCTTGCATTCTAGGAAAGCATAGCAAACAGTCTTTTCATGATTCACATTCAAGAGCACATAGGAAGCTTGAGCTCATTCATTCAGATTTATGTGGTCCAATGCCTGTTCCTTCTGCAAATGGAAATAAATATATCATGACATTTATTGATGATTACACCAGAATGTGTTGGGTTTATTTATTGAAGAACAAATCTGATGCTTTCCAAACATTCAAGAATTTTCATAAGTGGATTGAAAATGATGCACAATCTCATATTGGGTCTATTCGCACTGATAATGGAAAAGAATATACATCAAATGAATTTGAACACTATCTTCGCCAACATGGGATTAAACATCAAACAACTGTGCCTTATAATCCTCAACATAATGGTGTAGCTGAAAGAATGAACAGAACAATTTTGAATATGGTACGATCCATGCTTTTCTTCAAAAATGTAAAGATAATGTTTTGGGCTGATGCTGTTCTATGTGCTGCATATATAAAGAATAGATGTCCATCTAGTGCTATAAGAAACAAGACTCCTTATGAATTGTGGTATGGACATGTTCCTTCGGTAAAACATCTCAGGATCTTTGGTTCCACCTGTTATGCTTTAATACCAAAGGTACATAGAAACAAACTTGGTGCTAGAAGTCGTAAGTGTATCTTCCTGGGGTATTCAAACGCATCTAAAGCATACCGTCTCTATGATGAAGTAAATAAAAAGTTTGTTGTATCTAGAGATGTCATTTTTCTTGAATCATCCAAATCTGACAGTGTTGTTGAGCAGCAACTTGATCGCTTGGATAGATTCACAAAACCGAAATCATTTCAAGAGTTTGATAATCAGATTCCACATCTTGAAGGGGGGATTCCTATACTAGAACAAAATGTGGAATCTTCTTCTGAAGAACAATCTCCCCTGCATGAAACTCCAACAACAGATGATGCTTTAAGTGATGTAATTGATAGAATTGGGAGACTCAATCTTGATTCAGTCCCAACTCAATCAACAGAGCAGCTTGGACCATCTCAGAAAGGTCCCCCAAAGTGGCTGACAAAGACACTTGAAAGTGTTCATCCTGATGAAATTGGAAAAACAGGAACCAGAAATACAAACCGACAAGATGGAGGTGATGTAGATAACTCTAATTCACCTGTTGATATGGATGTTACTTATGATTGTGAATTGAACTTGTCTACAGATTTTGAACCAACTTCCTTCAAAGAAGCTACTTCTCATGATGAATGGAAAGAAGCAATGCAGAAGGAGTATGATGCCCTCATAAAGAATGGCACTTGGAAGCTGGTTGATCCTCCATTTGGAACCAAACCAATTGGTTGCAAGTGGGTCTACAAGAACAAGTACAAAGCTGATGGCTCACTTGACAAGCACAAAGCTAGGCTTGTGGCAAAAGGTTTTGCACAGAAAGAAGGGGTCGATTATGAGGAAACTTTTGCCCCCACAGCAAAATGGGCCACCATCCGGACACTCTTTGCACTAGCTGCTTAGAACGGTTGGAAAGTCCATCAAATGGATGTAAAAACTGCATTCTTGAATGGAGATCTAAAAGAGAATGTTTTTATGTCCCAGCCTGAAGTATTTTCTGTGAATGGACATGAACACAAAGTATGCAAACTTGTGAAGTCCTTGTATGGCCTCAAACAAGCACCACGAGCCTCGTATGAAAAACTAACTGAGCATCTTCTAAAACTCAACTTCAAACATTTTGATCTTGATGATGCAACTTTATTTGTCAAGAAAGTTGGCAAAACAGTTGTATATCTTGTGGTATATGTAGATGATCTTTTAATGACAGGGAACAATGAAAGCTATATTGCATCCATAAAGAAAGAATTAGGAAAAAGTTTTGAAATGATTGATTTGGGCTATGTTCATTACTATCTTGGCATTGAAGTAACCCAACATCCAAAATCCATATTTCTTTCTCAAAAGAAATACATTGGAGATTTGTTAAACAGATTTGGCATGATAGAGTGCAATCCTCTTTCTACTCCAGTGGAACAAAACTTGAAGCTCACATCTATTGAAGGAAAGGAATTTGAGGATGCAACAAAGTATAGACAGCTTGTAGGAAGTCTCATCTACCTCACTACTACCAGACCAGACATTTCATTTGCTGTTGGAATCCTCTCCAGGTTTATGCAAAAGCCTTGTGAGGGACATTGGTCTGCTGCAAAAAGAGTTCTAAGGTACTTGAAGGGAACTCAAGACCTTGGAATCAAGTATACACAGGTGGATGACTTCAACTTGATTGGATACTCTGATTCAAACTTCGATGGAGACAAAGAAACTGGGGTATCTACTTCAGGATATGCTATGAGTCTTGGATCAGGAGCTGTTTCCTGGAGATCACGCAAACAATCAGTACCAGCAGATTCCACAACAGAAGCAGAATATGTGGCAGTAGCTGAAGCAACGAAAGAAATTGTGTGGCTCAGGAAAATTCTTGAAGATTTGCAGGTAAAACAAATACAATCAACTCCACTCATGATTGATAACACCTCTGCAATAAAGTTGGCCAAGAACCCAAAGTTCCATGATCGCACTAAGCACATCAATACTAAATATCATCTGATCTGACATCATGTTGAGGCCAAAACAATCCATCTCCGTCATTGTTCCACAAACGAGCAAATTGCAAACATCTTCACCAAAGCGCTTGGAAGAGAAAAGCTTGAAAGATTCAGAACGATGCTTGGACTCACCAACATCCCTTCAGATTAAGGGGGGGAATGTTGACACCTAATCCTCAACGGATGGGTGAACTGGAACGCGAACAGTCATCAAGAAGATGAACTGATCCACCCATTTATGTATATAAATGATAGTTAGCTAATGAATTATGCAATCAGTTTTTTCTCTGCCCATTCTGGAGTTACCCTGGCCTGACAGATACTTCATTAATATAGCATAAGATTCCTTTAAAGCCAGAAGCCGTTCCTTAGCAACAAAAACTTAGGAGGATCAATCCAGTTCTTCTACCAACTATAGAAAAGGAAATTAAGAAAATTCTAGATGCCCAGATCATTCTCCCTCTTAGATATTATAATTGGGTTGCAAATTTAGTTCATGTTAGAAAGAAGAATGGAGAAATTAGACTCTGTGTGGACTTTAGAAATTTGAACAAAGCATCATTAAAGGATAACTATCCTTTGCCCAAAATGGATCAGTTACTTCAAATGGTTTCAAGAGCACAAAGACTTTCTATGCTTGATGGTTTTTCAGGCTATAATCAGGTAAATGTTGATTCAACAGACAGAGAGAAGATAGCCTTTACTACACCATGGGCTACATTCATGTATGCTAGAATGCCATTTGGCTTATCCAATGCTGGAGCAACATTTTAGAGAGCTATGGATGTAGCTTTTGTGGGTCAGGTAAATAAATTTGTGGTCATTTATCTTGATGACATAACTGTTTTTTCTAAATCTGATAAAAACATCTAAAGCACTTGATGAAGTTTTTTGATAGGTGTAGAGAATTCAAAATATCATTGAATCCTAAAAAGTCTATGTTTGCTATCAAAGAAGGAAAATTATTGGGCCATGTAATTTCAAATAAAGGAGTGGTGATTGATCCCAAGCGTGTGTCTGCCATTGAGACATTGACCTTACCTAGAAACAAGAAGGATATTCAAGCTTTTCTATGCAAGATTAATTTTTTAAGGAGATTCATCCCAAATTATGCTGAGATTGTAAAAGATATAACTGACATGCTTTGAAAAGATCATGAAGTTAAATGGACTGTCTCTTCCAGGAATGCATTCGATCAGATCAAGAAAGCTATCTCCGAAGCTCCCACCTTGGCCAGCCCTGATTACACTAAACCATTTAGTATATTTCCTTTGCCTTAGAAACAACCCTTGTTTCTGTTCTACTACAAAAAAATGAAGATTCCCATGACCAACCCATATCCTTTTTCAGTAAGGTTATGAGAGATGCCGAGGTTAAGTATGACATAATTGAGAAGCAAGCCTATGCCCTTATTCAAGCCCTGAAATCATTCAGGATGTATGTCCTACATTCTCCTATTACTGCTTATGTTCCTAACAGTGCTGTGAAAACTATTTTAACCCAACCAGACACTGATGAGAAGAGAGGTAGATGGATCACTCAAATACTGGAGTTTTATCTAACTATCAAAACTACCAAGCTAGTAAAAGGCCAAGGATTAGCTAAGCTTATAGCTGAATCCAACTATAAAGTGCTTGGAATCAATTATGTTTTAGAGATACAAGGGAAGAATCCACAAGAACCTTCTCAAACTTCAGATAAGAAGAATACACAAGAACCTTCTGTCCTTGCAAAAGGGGAGAATCCAAAAGAACTTTCCCTTCATCCTAAATAGGAGAATCCACAAGAACCTTCCCTCCATCCCGAAGAAAAGAATCCACAAGAACCTTTACCTTCAGATCAGATCATCCCTTTACACATTGATGACAAATTTCTGTTGTTAGATTGGTACCAAGACATTGTAAATTCCTTGATCCATTTTGAATGTCCAGCAACATTCTTCAAAAGCCAGTGTAAAACTCTCAAACTGAAAGCAGTCAAGTACTGTATCATAAATGCAAATTTGTACTGGAAAGACCCACTAAATATTTTGTTATTATGTTTAACATAATCAGAAATTGAAGGAATCATTGACCAGTTTCATACAGGATTTCCTGGAGGACATTATTCTTGGAGAGCAACAACATATAAGATATTAAGGGGAGGATTTTATTGGCCAACATTGTTCTTACAAGTAGGAGAAAAGGTCAGAGGATGCGTTCCTTGTCAAATGTTTGCTGGTAAGAAAAAATTAGCAGCTCTTCCACTGGTTCCATCAATAGTCTCGAAATATTTTAGCCAATGGGGATTAGATTTTATTGGAGAGATTCATCCCACTTCCAGTGATCAGCATAGATGGATCCTCACTGTAACAGACTACTTCACTAAATGGGTGGAAGCAATTCCGGTGAGAAATGCTACTGATTCAGTAGTAATCAAATTTATTGAAGAGAACATCTTATCTAGATTTGGTTGCCCAACTCAAATTGTCACTGATAGTATAGCAGCTTTTTCTAGTGTTAAAATGATTGAGTTTTTCCAGAAATATCAGATTCTGTTACATCATTCAACTCCATATTACCCACAAGGTAATGGCCTAGCAGAATCCTCAAATAAAAGTCTAGTAAAGGTAATAAAAAGACTCTAATAGATCATAAAAAGAGCTGGGACTCTCATTTAATTTATGCCGTATGGGAAAATAGAATTACTCCAAATAGATCTACTGGAAAATCTCCTTTACAATTAGTTTATGGGAAATATGCAATCTTCCCTACCAATTTGGCCTTCCCTGTTTTAAAATTCCTGTAGGATTCAACAGATGAAACTGATGATTTTTCAAGGAGAATAAATTAGATTATTGAACTAAATGAAAATAGAGATGAAGTTCAATACAAATTGAAAAAGTATCAGAATAAGATGAAGAGCTTGTTGATAGAAGAGCTAGGGAAAGGGACTTCAAGGAAGGTGATCTAGTTCTAAGATGGGATTCCATGAGAGAAGAAAAGGGAAAACATGGCAAGTTTGACAACCTGTGGTTTGGACCTTAAGCAATTGCTGAAGTAAAGGGAAACAAAACTTTTGTGCTACAAATATTGAGGGGCTATATTCCACTTATCCTGTAAATGGAAGGTTTCTCAAACATTACATTTAGTACTAAGAAGTTGAAGTAGATTTCATTACTACCATTGTAAAAACTCCAGTTTCTTTTACTTTTCAAGATGTCAGTTTGATTTTTTACAGCAAAATACTCCATAGCCTGAGGAGAAGGCACATGGATCTGCAGGTTCTCTACATTCTACAAGAGAAAGCAGTCCCCAATTGGAGCCAATGTTGTAGCATTTTTTGGTTTCGGTAAGTTAGAATCAATTAGTCAAAAAATGAAAATATTTTTCAAAAAATGTTAAGCTAGGATATGGACAAAAAGAATACTGAATAAAAATTTTAGGAAATATTTTGATCAATATGTCCATATCAAAGAAAATGTTATAATAGATGCCCTAAAAAATGAAGGCAAAAATAAAATGTTAGGTTAAAGAGAAAAGCAAAAATCAATAAACTCTGAAAGTGTGCAAGTCCAAGTGCCACTACTTTTTACTTTATTATGCAAAATAATGGTTGTGTGTAGCTTGTCATAAATTCCACAACCCGTGATAGTCAAATAGTTTAATCTTGACTAGTTCATGCTTTAAATTTCATGTTTATAGTTAGATAATAAAGATCTAGACAAACTGATTAATCTTGGCAGATCAGTAGTTAGGTAGAGAATAATAAGGATCTCATCAATTTAATCTGAGCCCTTGGATGTTATAAGGTTAGAATTAGATAGTTTGCTTTTCAAAAGAAAAAGGAAAGAAAGGGCTTGCTAGCTTAAATGCACCAAATTAAGTGAAGAGAAAAGGTTGGGGTAAGTAAAGGGTAGGTAGAAGAAAGGTTGTAGAAGTATAAAGTTGATTGAAGCATAAAGCACATTTATCATGCTTGATCATGTGTTTCAGTGTGCAGGAGTAGTTATGAAAGTGAAAAGATGTTCACTAGCTGATTTGATTAACTTCACCTCATTCATTTCATTCCCCACTACATACTTACTAATTTCCTCATTATCCCATCCTTTCTTGTGAATATACCCTTTTCCCTTCATTTTCACCTTTTCCCCTTGGTTTCACACATTTTCCTAGAAAATTACCCTTTAAAGGTCATTTCCCTACCCAAAACCCCTTTTCCCTAGTGTGAAACCCATTTCCCTTTGAATAAATCACTTTTTCCTTATTAATTTCCCAAAAACCCATAAAAACCCCCCTTGGCCTAAGTTTTATGTTAACCCCACATTACTTAACAAAACTGTGCAAAACACCATTTTCCCGACTAAACATGTTTAACCCACCCCCTTGGTGTGGTTAACAAAACCCGCATTTAACCCTGGGTATGGTTAATAAACCCTCCCTGCTACCTGTTTAATCTATATTCCTAGTGTATTTATTCCCCGGTCCCACCTTTATAAACCCATCGCAATCTGTCTAACCCGCACTTTATTCATTAAATCAATTACAAATAACTCGTAATTAACCCCTCGGCCCCACTAATCTCTGCTGATTCACCTCCGTGCAACTCCACTGCGCGATAGCCGTCAGATCATCCGCTCCCAGATCTAACGACCCACAGCCATATCGCACGCTCCCGATCTCTGACCTTTAAAGGCCCGAGAGCACATGAGATTCGTGGTTTTGCTCGAGTCCCTTGTGGTTATGTGGTGACCTTACGTTAACTCGCGTGCCCTCGGGAAAATACCACCCCCACTATCAAAAGTGGTGAGATGAGAAATGAAACCACCTCCCCGCGTAGGCCGAAACCACTTACTGTTCACAATTATGAATTTCCACGCCAAAGTTAACCATTAACCTTTTAAACGCGAACACCCTCGTTTTCACTCTTTTCGCTCGTTTTTTAGTGAAACTTATTTAACCCTGCCTACGCCACCCTGAGCCTCTGTAATCAAATAGGGCCTCCGATTACCTTCCAAACATTGCCAGGACTCTGTCCATATGCTATCCTGTTCCCTGAAGCCATTGCAACCCTCCCTGTCAGCGTGTGTTTTTCTTAACAATTGTTGTATTTTGCAGGTGATTAGCAGAAGGCCAGAAGTTCGAATAAATAGTTTGATACTGATTTAAAAACCTGTTTGTTCCAGATTCTTGAGAAATGAATTCAAATGATTTTCCTATACAAACAGAAATCAAGTTTAAACCAAAGACAAAGCAGAAGGAAACATTTACACAGTAAATGTTAAAACAAACAATTTGCATAGTAAATGTTAAAACAGAGGAGGCAGATAAAGACAAACAGATGAAAGGTCATAATTTAAATGACATCCAGTGTGAAAATAAAACAACATTCAGCTTTTGGAGGAACAGTCGGCCAACTCCAACAATTTTCATTTTTTTCAGTGATAGTCACCAACAACACAACATCAAAATAGTGCCAGATCAACTAGCAGTCTTTATTTTGATAATCTATTTTTGTAAAAACAGTTTAGGATATTTTCTTAGTCCTACTATTGTATAAATAACTCTCTTCACAAATTATTATGGGTTGCACCCTTGATGAAGCATTTCTAGGCATTTGATGTACTTGACTTTTCTGGAACCTTAATACAAAGCAAAGGATTATGAATCCTGTTTTACACAATTTTAGTTTGTGTTTCCTATAAGTTTTTCCAGTATTACACATTATCTTCTTCTTCATATTCTTATGTCTCACAGAGATACCTAGGTAGGAATAATTGTGTCTCAATCTATTCCTATAAGCTTCTGAAGTGATAATCTATAAAGAGAATGGATTAATGGACTACCTGTTTAATTAATTCCCTCTGAATCAATAAATCATCATCATCTTGTTGTAACCTTAAGCATATTCTCTTGAACCTTCTGAACATTGTTTAAATGTTTTCATACTTATGATTATTCAATTTTCAGTCTAGAAACTGTGATAATCATATTATTTCTTTGTTTCTGCTCACCACTATTCAAGCTTTATCACTGTGTGAAATGTTATAGCAGCCCTCTGCTTTAGTGTTAATATTATTCAAAAGGTTAGGTGTTGCAGTGTTACATATGTTTCATTCATTGGTCCTCCAAATTAAAACAAAACCCCAAAACAATTATCTTAGATGCTCTGGATTGATAGCTGACCATTATCAACTCAGAGGTACAACACCCCCATCAACCCTATGACACATGTTGAAGATATTATGCTTCAAGCCTTCAACTAGAAACACATTAACTGCATTTGTTTTCTTATCACCAAGGTTGGCCTTACCTTTAATTTCCTAACACTTTTGTTGGTGCATTATCTCCAAGAATAACATGGCTACCTTTTGGTTTTTATCATGGAGATGAATCTTCTCTTGTCCCTTAACATGTGATGGGAACATCCATTGTCTATGTACCATTTGTCATCTTCTTCAAGTGTGTATAGAACAATACCACACTTTACTTATTGCTCCTCTTTCTTCTTTCACACTTTGGTAGGATATTTTTTGATATTCACATTCTCCTCTAGTTTCCTGCTAACCGTACTTTGGATATGATTGTCCTTTTTCCTATTTTTACTTGAAAAATCAAACAACTTACAATCTCTAGCCATGTTACGAATATTGTCACAAGTGTAGCATATCACATGACTAAGATACGAGGAAAGAGGGTCATATCTTATGTTTTTCATGTTAGATCTATGCCTTACATTGATCATACTTTTACTCCATGCATGAGATCTACAATTAATTTCCTTGTTCCAAAAGATGTTACATGAAAACTTCCAAGAATTATACACACAAGATGACAACTCAGTCTTCACCTTTTCTCTCTATACCTAATAATTTACAACACTGAACAGAGACACACTTTGATGATCCATAAAAAAAAATCACCAGATCTTCCTTCCAGGGATTAAGTTGCACCTGAAAGAACCTATTCAGATACCAATTGTTAGGAACTTGACAATACTGAGATGGGATGGGGGGGGGGGGGGGTGTTGAATTATTATTTACCATATGGATCATCTTAACCACTTTTTAGCTTTTCTTTACTTGATTATTTGAATCACAAATTAATCACAAACACAACATATAACAATAGATAACACATGCACTATAAATCATATGAGAAGCAATACACATGAATATGAAATAAAGAAAAGTACACATAAAACATCATCAAACACACGAGGACACCAGATATTGGGTGGAAACCCTTTCAGGAGAAAAATCATCGAACACTTATTCTCTTCTTCTTTTAATTCAAAATATTCTTTACAATGAACTGGCACCCACTAGTGTGCAAGCATAGACTTGCAATATGTGAGCACTCACTTGCTCTAGACCACTACCTAGTGGAAGCACCCACCTCTGCAACTATATGAAGACACCCATTTGCTGGAGGCACCGACCCCCAAATAGTTTCTCAGATCACCACCTGAAGGAAGCCACTACTCCCTAATCACCAAGCCACCACTTTCCTTGAAGGCCCCAACCTTCAATCCCTTGTCGACCACCTTTCATAAATTTTCATACTAGATCCACTTAAACTCTCTTCTTAATAATAGATAAAAAAAAAACAAACTGCAATAATATCAATGACTCAACAATCTCAATAGCATTCCACACTCTCTCATCATAAGAAATAATATGTCAACAACCTGGTAGTAGACATACTCATCAAAATCGACGTAACAAAATAAATATACTTAGTTATATGCAACTTACTCAGTCACAACACTGACATAACCCCATTATCAATGTAACCAACAACAATAGATACTTGTAGCATCATATCTCATCGCATACATAGCCATAATATATACTAGAACTGGAAACATATACCTCTCTTAGCTAGCTAGCACTAGCAACACACTTCAACATTAGCATGAAACTTCTCTCAACATATAATACACTTGCACATAAAAACATGTACAAGATTCATACATGAAAACTCTACCAACTCATCAACTCAGCTAGACATGGCAACAACTACATAGCCTCTCACTTAGTCATACACGTCAAGACTCATATACCCATACCTAAGAGAAACATGCATACATCAATAACATCATACTCTGACTTTTCAACACTTAGCCATATTAGCAAAAGTACAATCTCTAACTCATCATTACTACAACCATATCATGACAATGCAGGGGTTATAGAAGCAATACATCTGCAAGAGCAGCTCAAACTACTAGCATATATACCCTGACACAAATGTACACTAACATGACCAACACATAGTATATGAACAACTATAGTATTGTTCTAACATTGGCATACACATTTTGTGCTTTGTATACTCAGTCCTCAATAGAATACACCTGCAACACAAAACCTCTATCTAAACCCTAATCACCACAAGCTCAATAACAACATAATATGCACTTACTCCATAGCACAACAACGCAAAATGCATGGCCACTTGGCTCAAAATCACATTGTATCACTAGTAACTTGTCAAACTAGATCATGGGCATACTAAAATTGCACCAGAGCTAATCGATTTACTCAAATCGCACACCAATGCATAGGTTGATCATGACCACACACATATTACTTAGAATGCACACAATCAGAGTATTAATGCAGATACATTAGCCTCTAATCGCACTACATTCAAACCCATCGCTCTATCACTACAATTATTTACCAGTTCGGGCCTCTCACACTTCCATCACACCAAATATATATTATTAGCATCCAAATTCGAACCCATACCTTTAAATTTGCTATTCTCATTTCAAACTACATACACACACATTGCATAACATAGTTTGAATGAAAAAGAAACACTCAGGTACACACCATTTGGCTCACACACTAAAAATCCATATACTCACGAACAACACCCAACCTCCAATTGATCCACAACATCATAAATTAAAGATATTTTACCCAACCAACAATTCGTACCAAATCAACAGGAACATTGTGGAACAACGCATTCATTGCATTTTCACTTCCTCAAACTAAATCAATTGTGATTAACTATGACTGAATCATTCAATGTTCAATCGTGACTGGACCAATCGACAAGGAAAAAATCGAAATCATTAATCACCATCCACTACTTCTTTGGATTGAATCAGAACAATGCATTAACACTCGAACTAAATCAACTCGACTCTAAAACCATGGAAAATTTCATTGGCAAAGCTTGTCAATTTATTTTTGCATCCTATAAGACACATCTACAGGCTATCAACTATTAATTTGGGTTGCATCCACAAATTTCTAACTGGAAATCTGAGCTTCCAAAGTTGCATCCACCAATTGCATGCTTTGAACCTGCATCCATCCCCTAATTTGGGAAAAATTGAAATTCCTTCACCCAAATTTGTTTGGCATCAATGCAAAAGAAAAATGGCTCACTGTTGACATAAATGCCAACACCTTTGGCTTGAACTATGCTCCAACAATATTCAGGATGATGATGGATGATATCTTGCAGTTGTTCACATATTATTTTTCATTCTATATTTGGATGAAATCCTCATGCTCAACAGAAATTGTGCAGAACATTTACAATAGATTCAACAAGTCTTGAGCACCATGTCACAACACAAGTTATATGTCAATCTAGAGAAGTGCTCATTTGGCATGCAAAGAATTCAATATTTAGGATGCATCATGAATGAACATGGGGTGCATGTGGACTTAGCTGGGATCTAAGTCATTCAAGAGTGGCCAACCCTGATGAATCTAAAAAATCTCTGTAACTTTTTAGGCCTTTTTAACCTTTATCGAAGGTTTGTTTGGAGTTCTCTCATATCATCTAGCCATTAAGTCAAGTGACCAAAGGTGGAGCTAAAGAAAATTTGTCTTCGTCTAAGTCACAACATAAAGCATACAAGGACCTAAAACACTATCTCTACTTCAAACCAATCCTCACCTTGTCAAACTTGCAACAACCATTTGATATTGAGACAAATGCCTTTGACTATGCTATCAATGCATTCCTCACTCAAAAAGGACATCTAGTGGCCTGTCAAAATAAAACATTATTTGTTATTCTTTGGAGATACCCCACCTATGATAAGGATATGTACTCCATCGTGTATGAATGTCAACAGTCGAAAAATTATATTATAGAAAGGATATGAACATCCACATTGATCAGTAGCCTATGCAACTCATGCAAACACAAAGAAAGTTACAGAATGACCACCATAAAAAATGGTCCACATACATGTAACAATTTTTCTTGAACACCAAATACAAGAAGGGTGGCACCAATCATGTTGTAAACTACATATGTCAGCCCCTAGTTGTGGTTGTTGATTTTTGTTGCTTGGGAGGTACTCTAAGCCTTGAGGATCGAGGGTTTGGAGGAAGGACCTCCACACGTGGCCTTGTGGGCTTGAAACCCAGGATTAGGGTTTTTAGCCCATCATTATTTGGGCCAAAACTATGGGCACATTTCGACATGTGATGGATGAGGATAATATCTCTCATCGAGATGAATCTGACACAACGAAGATCATCTGATTTCGAATTGTAGAAATGGAGATATGAATTTTTGAAGTTATGGAGTCGATTTGCACCAAATGAGTTAAGGTTGGCTTAAGTTTAGTAAGCCTCTTGATAGTTGGACAAGACCATGGAGGACATTGGAAGGATCCCTTCTTATGTGTATAAAAGCAAGATGATGGAGAGTCATTTCTTACATCCATTAGTGCAACACATCACAAGAAAGAAGCTCGTTGAGGAGAGAGATATCCCTATTTTGGCCACATCAAGAGGAGCAAAAACTATGTGGAGATGAAAGGGTTGTTTTAGGGCCTAATTCAGGTGGCCAAGTTGTTGTTAGGAGGGCAGAGGAGCATTGTTAGAGGTTTGAGGTAGGGAAGGACTATTTGAGGGTCGTTTGAGGGTGGGTAGACCCTAAACTAGGTCATCACAGGCTTGTGGAGGTTTTTTTAGCATGCCGCATGGAATTAAGGGCAGGTCGAGGAGGATATGAGGGCTAGAATAGCCCAACATCACAACAAGGGGTCTAATCCCCTCAAGGAAGGGAAGTCACACTCCGTAAGTGTAATTATGGGAAAAACTAAGGCTGGATAAGGGACCGCGTTTTGTACCATAACAAGGCCTATATTCCAGTAGTGGAGCAGACCTTAAATAATGAGCTTAAGGTATGTATTTTGGCGCACTCTTGTAGGTGTTGGATCTATGTTTTGGATCAGTTTGGATGGCATTTGTTTTTAGCCTGTAGTAGCCAAAGTGGAGGGGAAAACTTAGTGGTTAGATGCGCTAACTAGTGGTAGTTTCTACAATGATTATTATTTGATGTATTAGACACTTGATGGAGTTTGTTAGCAGCCAAGAGGAAGGGTTTCCTAAGTGTTGGATGCCCTAACTAGGAGCAGACGCTACATCGAGGATTGGTCACTCGTGGTTTGTTGGAGGGAAGTGTGAGGTTGGACCAAGTGTGGATAGTGATTGGGCATTTATGGTCTGCTGGAGGACAACGTGATAGTGCCCAAGATGGAGCTCGGTGTGCAACACTTTGATGGAAAAAATTAGTTGCTAGAGTGGCAGTTATTGAGCTCAAGGGTTGATGAACCAGCGGAGCAGTTGAGTAGCCCTAGACTTGTGTGTGGAGAAGGACTTCTACAGTAGATGATGGGAAGTCCTCCTAGCATGTGTTCATTGTGGGAGATGGACATCTTGCAGTGATAGGTGGCATCCCTCTATGCCCTATGTTGGTCTTTATCAGAGCAGAACAGGAATACCATACTGGGCAGAAGTCCCTAAGTAGTTGAGGAGTAATATTGGGAAAATTGAGAGTTGTTCACAAGTGGAGCTGTGAACAACTCGACACGAGTTTCGATGTGTTGTTCCCTTGATGGACTAAGGCACAACTAGTGAGAAAATTGATAGTTGAGGTTCAATGGCCAAATGGACTTGGAGCATTGATAAATGTAGGAGCTACAGATCGAGAGCCGAAGGACCAGGTACGTATAGGGTACAATCGAGAGGAGTTGAGAGAGCATGAGACAACCATATGGTCAGAGTATCTTGTTGAGGGTAGATTGGTTGTCAATGGACTAACACCAAGCCCCAATTTTGTATTCTTGTACTAGTGGATATTTCAGGGCCGTTATCCCTGGTACAAGAGCCCTAGACTATTGTATTATATGTTGTTTAATATAACAAAGTTGGGTTGAAAATTTTAAAAAGTTGTTAATATTTTGTGCACTAGTAGATTTAATGTTGTTTATATTTTGTCGTTCAAATTAGTATCGTTGAGATTCTTGGTTTGGTATCGTCAAATATTTTAAGATTCTCTCCTAGACCCAATATCATGGAAATTCAATATGGTATCAGAATGTATTTGAGCTACTTTAAGGGACTGTGAATCAGAGTCTTCACAACGAAGTAAATCAGAGGGAGTTGTGGGTGTCTAGATCATGGAGCAAAGGGTTCAGTTGAAGACATGGAGATATGGTCTTGACTGGCTTAGCAACGAGATTGGCTGGGAGTTCTGGTGGATTGGTGGAGCGCCTAGTGAACAATAGTTTGTTGTAGGCTAGATTGTTGATCATGGAATTCCATTGATTTGTCATGGATGGTTGGGAAAACTCTGGGGTTTCTTTAGCTTGGACGAGATTAGGTTTATTGAGATGGATTCAGGTGATGGACTGTAGATTGGCAGGCTAGAGTCTTCATCAGATCGTGATGTTGCATATCCAAGATTAGAGGGATTTTCTCGAGTGGTATTTGATCTAGGAGGATGAGTGCTTGCAAGACTAAGCTAATGGAGATCATGTAGGCTTAGAGGGAGTATAGCCTTAGAGGGAGAAACCCTATAGAGGTTTGGGATCTTCAGGTTCAATTGTGATGAGGCAGAGTCACTACTGAGATTGTCAGGTTCATTTTACAGGGTATGCTACAGTGATGGATGCCATATGGGCTAGTGTCATCACCGATGATGATGGTTTCTTCCTAGTCTTGGAAGTACCTTCCTCGCTAAGAGGGAGTGATGATTTTTGTAGAATGGGAGGCACTCCAAGCCTTGAGGATCGAGGGTTTGGAGGAAGGATCTCCACAAGTGGCCTTGTAGGCTTCAAACCCAAGCTTGGGGTTTTTCAAGCATCGTGATTTGGGACAAAACCATGAGAAAATTACGACATGTGATGGATGAGGATAATATCTCTTGTCGAGATGAATCTGACGCAATGAAGATCATCTGATTCCGAATTGTAGAAATGGAGATATGATTTTTTGAAGTTATGAACTGGGTTTTCACCAAATAAGTTAAGATCAACTTAAGTTTAATAAGCTTCTTGACAGCTGGACAAACCCATGGAGGAAGTTGGAAGGATCCCTTCTTATGTGTATAAAAATAAGGTGATGGAGAGTCATTTCTTACATCCATTGGCGTGCCAACACATCACAAGCAAGAAGCTCGCTGAGGAGAGAGATATCCCTTTTTTGTCCGTAGAAAGAGGAGGGAAACGTACGTGGAGGTGAAAGGGTTTTTTTAGAGCTAAATTCAGGTGGCTGAGTTGCAACCAAGAGGGCCAAGGAGAATTTCTAAAGGGACAAGGCAGGGAAGGATTTTTTGAGGGTGGACAAACCCTAAACTAGGTTGTCGCAGGCCTGTGGAGGTTTGTTGTAGCACGCTGCAGGGAATTCAGGGCAGGCGGAGGAGGTTGTGAGGGATAGATTATCCTAGCATCATAGGAAGGGGTCTAATCCCCTCAAGGAAGGCTAGTCACAGTCCTTAAGTGCAATTTTGGGTAGAATTAAGGTTGGATAAGGGACTATGTTTTATACCCTAAACAGGCCTAGATTGTAAGAGTGGAGCAGATCTCAAACAATGATATTAAGGTATATATTTTGGTGCATTATTGTAGGTGTTTGATTTGTGTTTTGGATCAGTTTGGATGGAATTTGTTTGCAGCCTGTAGTAGCCAAAGTGGAGGGGAAAATTTCTTGGTTAGATGCCCTAACGAGTGGCAATTTCTACAATGCTTGTTCTTTGATGTATTAGACACTTGATGGAGTCTGTTAGCAGCCAAGAGGAAGGGTTTCCTAGGTGTTGAATGCCCTAACTAGGATCAAATGGTACAATAAGGATTGGTCACTCGTGGTTTGTTGGAGGGTGGCGTGAGAGTGGACTGAGTATGGATAGTGATTGGGAATTTATGGTTTATTGGAGGGAAGTGTGATAGTGCCCCAGTTGGATCTTGGTGTGCCACACTTTGATGGAAAAAAGTAGTTTCTAGAGTGGCAGTTGTTGAGCTCAAGGGTTAACGAACCAACGAATAAATTCAATATCCCTAGACTTGTGTGTGGAGAAGGACTTCTACAACAGATGATGGGTATTCCTCCTAGCCCGTGTTCATTGTGGGAGATGGGAATCTGCAGTGATAGGTGGCAACCCTTTGTGCCCTATGTTGGTCTTCATTGGAGTAGAACAGGAAGTCCATAGTAGGATGAAGTCCCTAAGTATTTGAGGAGCAGCAATGGGCATATCGAGAGTTGTTCACAAGTGGAGTTGTGAACAAATCAACAAGAGTCTAGATATGTTGTGTCCTTGATGGATTAAGTCACAACTAGTGAGAAGCTTGATAGCTGAGGTTCAGTGGCCAGATGGACTTGGAGCATTGATAAAGGCAAGAGTTGTAGATTGGGAGTTGAAGGATCGGGAAGGTACAGGGTATGACCGAGAGGAACTGAGAGAGCATGCCACAAACATATGTTCAGAGTATCTTGTTGAGGGTAGATTGGTTGTTGATGGAATAACTCCAAACCCAAATTTTGTATTCTTGTACTAGTGGATATTTGAGGGCCATTATCCCTGGTATGGGGGCCCTAGACTATTTTATTATATGTTGTTTAATATAACGAAGTTGGGTTGAAAATTTTAAAAAGTTGCCCATATTTTGTGCACTAGTATATTTATTGTTGTTTATATTTCGTTGTGCAAAGTAGTATCATTGAGATTCTTGGTTTGGTAGCATCAAATATTTTAATATTCTATCCTAGACCCAAGATCATGGAAATTTAACATGGCATCAGAGCATATCTGAGCTACTTTGAGGGACATTGAATCAAAGTGTGCACAATGAAGAAACTCAGAGGGAGTTGTGGGTGTCTAGGTCATGGAGCAAAGGGTTCAGCTGAAGACATGGAGATATGGTCTTGACTGGCTTGGCAGCGATATTGGTTGGAAGTTTTGGTGGATTGGTGAAGCACCTAGTGAACAACAATTTGTTGTAGTGCATATTTTTTATCATGGACTTCCATTGACTTGTTATGGATGGTTGAGACAACTCGAGGTTTTCTTTGGCTTGGACAAGATCAGGTTGATCGAGATGGCGTCAGGTGATGGAATGCAGATTGGTAGGCTAGATTCTTCATCAGATCGTGATGTTGCATATCTGAGATTGGAGGGATTTGCATGAATGGTATTTGATCCAAGAGGATGAGTGCTTGCAGGATTGAGCCAAAGGAGATCGTGTATGCTCAGAGGGATTCTAGCCTTTGAGGGAGCATCCCTATGGAGGTTTGGGATCTTTAGGTTCAGATGTGATGAGGCAGAGGCACTACCAAGATTGTTAGGTTCATTTTACATGGTATGCTGCACTGATGGATGCCAAATGGGCTAGTGTCATCACCGATGATATGGTTACTTCCTAGTCTTGGAAGTACCACCCTCGCTAAGAAAGAGCGCTGATTTTTTTAGCTTGGGAGGTACTCCAAGCCTTAAGGATCAAAGTTTTGGAGGAAGGAGCTCCACAAGTGGCCTCATGGGCTTGAATCCCAAGGTTAGGTTTTTTACCCATCGTGATTTGGGCCAAAACCATGAGCACATTTTGACATGCGATGGATGATGATGATATCTCTCATTGAGACGAATCTGACGCAATGAAGATCATCTGATTCCAAGTTATAGAAATGGAGATATGAATTTTTGAAGCTATGGAGTGGGTTTGCACCGAATGAGTTAAGTCTGGCTTAATTTTAGTAAGCCTCTTCATAGGTGGACAAGTGGATAGAGGACATTGGAAGGATCCCTTCTTATGTGTAGAGAAATAAGGTGATGGAAAATCATTTCTTACATCCATTGGTGCAACACGTCACAAGTAATAAACTCGTTGAGGGGAGAGAGATCCCTGTTTTGGCCGTATAAGAGGAGGGAAAACTACATGGAGGTGAAAGGGTTGTTTTACAGCCTAATTCAGGTGGTTGAGTTTCTATCAAGAGAGTCAAGGAGCATTGCTAGGGGGTTGAGGCATGGAAGGACTGTTTGAGGACCGTTTGAGAGCGGGCAAACCCTAAACTAGGCTACCGTAGGCCCGTGAAGGATTTTTGTAGCATGCAACATGGAATTTAGGGTAGGACAAGGAGGTTGTGAGGGCTAGAATAACCCATCATCATAGAAATGGATCTAATCCCCTGAAGGAAGGGAAGTCACACTCCTTCAGTGAAATTATGGGCATAATTATCGATGGATAAGAGACTGTGTTTTGTACCCTAACCAAGCCTAGATTGCAGCAGTTGAGCAGACCTCAAACATTGAGCTTAATGTATGTATTTCGGTGCATTATTGTAGGTGTTGGATGTGTGTTTTGGATCAATTTGGATGGTATTTTTTTGTAGCCTATAGTAGCCAAAGTGGAGGGGAAAAATTGGTGGTTAGATGCCATAACCAGTGGCAATTTTTACAGTGATTTTTCATTGATGTATTAGACACTTGATGGAGTCTGTTAGCAGCCAAGAGGAATGGTTTCCTAGGTGTTGGATGCCTTAAATAGGATCATATGCTACAATAAGGATTGGTCACTCGTGGTATGTTGGAGGGCAGCGTGAGAGTGGACTAAGTGTGGATAATGATTGGTTGGAGGACAGTGTGAAAATTCCCAAGTTGGAGACTGATATGCAACACTATGATGGAAAAAATTAGTTTCTAGAGTGGCAATTGTTGAGCTCAAGGGTTGACGAACCAATGGAGCAGTTGAGCAGCAATAGACTTGTGTGTGTAGAAGGACTTCTATAGAAGATGATGGGGAATCCTCCTAGCCTGTGTTCATTGTGGGAGATGGACATCTTGCAATGATAGGTGGTAGCCTTCCGTGCCCTATGTTGGTCTTCACCGGAGCAGTGCAGGAAGACCACAGTGGGTTGAAGTCCTTAAGTAACTGAGGAGTAGCAGTGGGAAGATTGAGAGTTGTTCACAAGTGGAGTTGTGAACAACTCGACAGGAGTCTCGATGTGTTGTGACCTTGATGGACTAAGGTACACCTAGTGAGTTGATTGATAGTTGAGGTTTAGTGGCCAGATGGACTTGGATCATTGATAGAGGCAGGAGTTGCAGATTGGGAGTTGAAAGACCGGGCAGGTACAGGGTACAACTGAGAGGAACTGAGAGAGCACGCGACATCCAAATGGTCAGCGTATATTTTTAGGGTAGATTGGTTGTCGATGGAATGACACTGTTATCACTTAGAACTATAAAAATTTGCATGTAATCCTTTGTTCTAAGTTCAATGTCAAAAGTTGGTGTCAAATTGTTTTTGTTTTATGTTTCTTACTTAGGGTTGGAGCTTTAAAGGTGTTTGATTTGAATTATACTCTAATCCTATTGGTCGTCCTCCACCATCATGGTTTCATAAGCTATGTCTTGTCATATCCTAGTCACCGGCTCGTTCCGTGATTTCGCAGCGCAGTCTCTTATTGGTCAGTTTCGCAGCGTAATCATTGTTCAGCCATTCCGCAGCGTCATCATTAAGCCGTTTCGCAACGCGTTATGAGAATTCAAAACTAACCGCGCTGCGAAATCGCAGATTCGTGCGTTTGGCAGCAAATTTTTCCCAAAGTGTCAAGTCTGTTGATGAGTCATCAATTCCGTCCTCTCATGTCAGTCATTAACCATAATTCCACCAATAGATTTGTAGACATGCACAGAAATATCATTCAAATGGATTTTACCGTGCATGGATCTTTATGATGATCGTAAACGATGCATAAGTGACCAGCTTGTGTGATGATGTATTTGAGTTTTCAAGCGAGCCTGTTTCCAAGCGAGTTTGATTACAAGCGAGGCCGAGTCAAAGAGAATTGAATCACCATTTTAACTGAAGCTATTGGTCATTGTCTGTGCGAAGATTTCAAAAGCAAAATGGAGAGGAAAGAACATAGATCTGGAAGATGTCAGAGAACAGAACCTGAAGGTTTAGACCTCGCATTAAGAGATGAAGGCGTAAAGAAAGCATTCAAAGATGATGGGTGTTGGAATTTCTGTAAGAAGTTGCAAGGTGGCCATGCTCAGGTAACAAAAGATTTTGCTTTAAACTTCACCGGTTTAAATTCTAAAATAGCTATGTTGGAAGTTCAAGTGTCTCCGGAGGCAATAGCTGCTGTAACTGAGATCCCAAGAGGGGGGCAAGAATGGTTTAAGAATTTTAAGTTCGATATGAATCCATGGAAAGAGTTTCTAAAAGAGGCATATGTGAATGAAGACCTAACAAAAGCAGTGCCCAGAAACTATGTCAAGGAGAATTATGCCCTTCTTCTCACCTGTATTCAGAAGTACTTGACCTGTGAGGGAAGATACAATAAGGTCTACTCTTATCACTTCAAGTTGCTGTTACATTTTACTGGTAAAGCATCCATAGACATTCCCTTTTACTTGTTTCGCAGTCTGAGCAAAATGTGTGACAAAGTGCAATTAAGAAAGGAAGATTGTGAAACATCTTTGTTTCACCATGGTTTGGTTAAATTGTTAGTTTTGGATGGTCTCCAGAAAATAGGTAGAGACTGGAACTCGTTCATTTTCATGGCGGGTTTCCAAAGTAAAACAGGTCTTACTCCACAACCAGTTAAAGAAAAAGAACAATCAATCAAAGAAATCACGATAGCTAAGCTTCAAAAGGAGGCAAAGGATAAAAAGCAAGCCAAGTCACAATTGAGAAAGTCAGTGAAGCCACTGATCATTAAAGAACAACCTCAGCCATCAGCAAAAGAAGAAGCTCAGCATAAGAAGACTGTACCCGGACCAAGTGGATCTGAAACAGTGTCAAGAGTTAGGACAAGGAGCCAAATAAGTAAAGAAAAGGGCAAAGCATTAGCTGTTGAAGAAAGCCCGGTATCTAAGGCAAGCCTGAGTGATTTGTTGGAGGCCATTGAGTTTGAGCAAATTGAACCGGTGCACATTGAACCAGTGCACGTTGATTTGACACAGTCATCACCAGAAAGCACCAAGAAGTCTAGAGCTTCAAAAAGACTGAGGTTTGATGAACCAGGTGATGAATTCATCTTCAAACCAAGAAGACCTATTACAAGAAGGCAAGTAAGGGAAGTTGAGAAACTGCCTAGAACAGAGGTAGCTGAGGAATTGTCCAGAACAGAGGAGGCAGAGAAAATCAAGCAAAAAGACACCAATAGAACTGTCATCATATCCCAAGGAGGTAATACTATAGCTGTAAGGAACCTGTTAGAAACAGCCAAACATGAGATTACTAAGCTGAAGAATACCACTAGGGAGTCTGCAGTCAGGTATGCAAATTATCGTAAAGCTGTATTGAAAGGAAGTGGAAACCTAGTAAACCAGGTGGATTCAGTAGTCGATGTTTATACATGGACAGTTCCCGCAATTAATGAGGCTAAATTCATCAGAAAGATAAATATGCGTTTAAGAGCCGAAAACAAAGCTATGAAGAAGAGGATTGAAGACTTGGAATCACAGCTTGGTCAGTGGAAGAAGGTTGAAGACTTAAAGGCCCAGCTAGACCAATTAGCTAATAAATGAAGTTGCTGTTCAAAGAAAGGTGTTGTTCCAAATTTTGGCAAATTTTGCTTAGTTTTGTTGTTTTGAGGACATGTATATCCCTGCTATATGTATCAAAGATCAAAAGGAGTTTTGGCAACCAAAGATCTAAGCAGTAAATACCTCAGGGCAAATACAAGCTGTTTTAACAAATTCAGCAGTTTCGTAGCGCGCTACGAAACTGCTGTAGGTGGTGTTTTTAAAGCAAACAAACAGTTTGGTAATATATGCGGGATTTTTTCCAAAAGGGAACACTAAAGGATATGTAAAGATCAAATGAATACATCCTAGCCATTCTGATCAAGACAAGTGTGCCTTCAAAAAGGTGAAATGTTTAACTCAGGTTTAAAAATTTTCGGTTATAAAGCCACTTTATTACCGGTCATAGGGTATTGAATGAATTGCATACATGGAATTTTGGCTTGCACACTTGGCTATTGATGGAGCATCCGACTCATCTGGAAACATGGCGGTGTTCTATATTTTTGGGTTATTAAAGGGACTAAAAAGACATGCTGCTGCATATTCGAAGTGATGGGGGACCAGAACCGGAAAGCAAGGGATATTCCCTAACATCGCTGAGCAGTTAAAGCCTTCAGTATCCAAAGCCAACATGGAGCATTAACTGATCATCTCAGCCACCTCAGCCAAACGAAAAGGAAACCAGGTGTCAAAGCTGCAAGGAGGAATCATTCTACGAAGGAGATAGAGTTAGAGTCATAATCAAATTAGAACTCTTTAGAATTTCAATTATCAGTTATTGTATTTAATAGTTTGTTACAAAGCAGATAGGGGTCATTAGTGGCAGTCATCGAGCTCCCCTCATGCTGGAGGAGGAAGCTCCAAGTAGTTAGAATTATGTTTCTATATATAGCTGAATCATCTATGTAATGAGGGTTGGATATTTGAGAAAACAGAGTATTGTTTTGGCTTGTGTAAAAACTCAGTTTCAGTAATACAATTTGCTGCTTTTCTTCTCAGGATTCATACAATGTTTCAATGCTCAAGATATGTGGTTTTGCTTTATCCTTAATGTTTTTACAGTTGTATAAATACACAATCACTCAGAATTCACTTATGCTGCTCTGATTTCCTGTGTGTATTTGTAGACTGAGGTTTTCTATGAGATGTTATTTTGAGTATTTAAACATCACATGCCCTGACTTCTATGCATGAACAGTGTTATAGTTTACTGAAGTATGATTAACTCCATAAGCCCAATGGAAGTCTTTGTAATGTCTGTCCAGCCAGCTTGTTTGTTAAATTCACTTTACAAGAGTTAGCCATCTTATCAATAGTCAAAATCAATAACTTTTTGAGAGAGCCCTCTCAGGCTAAGGAGGCTAAGCCTTAGTCAAAAGATTGGTCTGAAACAGTTACACAGAGTCTACCTGATCAACAGCCTTTCAGTGCTTGATTTTGTGATAACAGACACCAAGCCCAATTTTGTATTCTTGTACTAGTGGATATTTGAGGGCCATTATCCCTATTACGGGAGCCCTAGACTATTGTATTATATGTTGTTTAATATAATGAAGTTGAGTTGAAATTTTTAAAAAGTTGTCCATATTTTTTGCACTAGTAGATTTACTGTTGTTTATATTCCACTATGAAAAGTAGTATCTTTTTGATTCTTGGTTTGGTAGCATAAGATATTTTAAGATTCTATCCTAGACCCAATATCGTGGAAATTCAATAGTAGTGCTAACCACAAATATTAAATCTCTTGGGCATGGGACCTCTAAGTGGACATAATTATACAACAATGACTATGACTTGGATACCACATACTATATATTGATTGCAGGAAAACAACTTCCATACTTCCAAGTCCAAGATTCCCTCTTATGGTACCTGGGGCACGTTTATGTTCCTTCAAGTGAGCATGCCAAACTAATCTATGAGGCACATTACAGTCAGGTGGTAGGGTGATTTTGTGTGGAGAAGGCAATAACAATACTTCAAAATTATTTCTACTTGCAAAATATTCGACAATATGCCCATTGGTATGTCATATTGTACATTGCCTGTATCATTGCTAAACCAACAATAGAGAATCAAGGGTTTTATCCTCTACCTACCCTAGATAAAATTTGGGAGTAAATATCCATGGATTTCGTGTTAGGTTTTCCCTCCACCAAGCATGGTAATGATTGTGTGTTTTTGGTTTTTGATTGATTCTCTAGGATGACTACTTTGGCACCATGTAAGAGTACCCCAATTAGAGCCAATTATAAACTCTTCTTTGAGCATATTTTGGTTCATTTTGGGATACCTCAAACCATTATTTCATATAGGAATAATAGGTTCCTTAGTATCTTCTGTTACAACCTATGGTGTCTAATAGATACAAAGTTGACCAAATCGATCTCCTTTCATCCCCAAATAGATGGACAAACAAAAGTGGTCAACATGATGGTTGTGCATATCTTGGTCATGTATAACTCTAAGTATCCATGTCCATGGGAAAAATATTTCCATATGTTCAAAACATCTATAACAAATCCCTCCATAGCTTTATTGGACACAACCCTTTTTAGGTGTGCTTGGGGTTCCAACCATTGGCCCCAATTAATTTAGTTTATCCATTCCAACTTCACCAAGATAGTCCTCCCATGCTCAGGTCAAGGTAGATAGTGTAGCCAAATTTGTTGAAAGGATCCAACACCTCCAATAATATTTTCATGATATCCTACAGAAAGCTAATGCCAACTAGAAGCAACGACATGATTAACATAGGGTTCCACACAAGTTTCAGGTTGGTAATAAGGTGTGGTCACATTTACAAAAAGACTACCTCACAAGTACCCACAAAAAAATTAGACCACTCCAATATGGGTCTTACACAATCACAAATGATGAGGGCGAAAATGAATTTGAATTATGTATTCCCATTTTCCTTAGCTTGTACCCAATCTTTAATGTGGAGCTACTTCAACCATATTTTTACCTTTGTTGGATACCTTAGAGAAAATTGAGAATTTTCCCCCTATAGAACTCAATATTAATGCCATTAAATAGGATATAGTGGGCAAAGGATACCCTCTAATAGAACATACAAATCTTTCAGGTTGTTAAAGCAAGGAAAGTTGCTCAACGTAAGCCAAATTTAGCAGAAGTTTTTTCATGAGGGAACTTGACGAAATGGAGACCATTGCTTCTTAAGGGGGGCACTAATTTAGGTGGATATTGATGGCCACCCACCTCTTCCACTAACTCAATGGTTCTCTATATTCTTGATAGTTTTTCAATGGTTTTTAGAACCCAAACTTCTGGGGCCGTTTTGAGGCCCTAAATGATGTTATTTAGAAACGTGAGGAACCAGGGGCTTCCACGACATGCCTTAACCCTAGTTGAAAGTTTTAGACCCTGGATACTTCTTTCCAATGAGCTATTGTGTGCCCCAAGCGAAGATTGTATGCTGAAATTGTACCCACGAGAATTTGATGTACTCACCACCTCGATGCTCGCAAACCTTTTGGCGCTTCATATTATAGGGATAGGGTTTTGTACCTATAGGACTCTTTCTTTATATTAAAAGGTCATTTATTTTTGCCTCTTGTAACAACTTTTGCAAATTCTTTTAGTTTCCATCTCTCTCTCTTTAGATATAGTTACCACCATTCTAACTAGTTTTTGTTCCTCAATATTTTGTTATTTTATTTACTAATAAAATCAGGATTTTCAATATATTACTATGCTCTATGTTATATTTCTCTATGTGTTTGTTTCATTTATTTTCTTTTCTTGCATTTCATTCCTTGTACAACCTAGATCATTACATCTAGGAGATATAAATAATAATCTATTTGATGTTGTGTTGTTTGAATGATACTCAAGAAAATTAATGTAGACAATAATCTATCTAATTGTTGTGTTTTTTAATGATACTTATGATTGTTTTACAAAGTTTGATTTCAATAACTTCATGCCATTTCCCATTAACTAGGCTAAAGCTTCTTATGAGAACCTTTTTACTATTTTTAATAAATAAATAAATTTATAAAATGAAATCCTCTTGTAACCATGGTGGATAGGGAATATAAACAATAAGATATCTCATTATTTTGAGAGGATTGATGGAAGAAATATGTTTGTGAGGGAAGCATATAGATACTATCATTTTACTTTTTCATTTATTTTTTAAATTTATTTAACACAAATGCACTTTACCCCAATTTTATTTTGTTAGGGTTACACTTAGGTTTTATTTGATCCATTGGATTTTATTTAATCACTTTAAGTAATTCATAGACTTGGTTTTATTTGCTCCATTTAATATTTAAGCATTTAATAGACATAAATTTTAAATTAAGATAAGCTTATTTAAATGTGGATATGTTAAATGTTAAGGGATTGCACTTAAATTTTGTTTGATCCCTTGTTAGTCATTTAATAGATCTAAGATTAAAATGTATCTAGCTAATTAATGATTTTTCAACTCTCAACTATGATACAAATCCATGAATAATTGGGATAAACAAATATCATAGTATTTGGCTTTAAGGACTGAAAAAGTTGCAAGTACTTTGAACAACGAACTCGTCTTAGAATGCATAGTTAATCCTAAACATTTTCAGATTTGAATTAATCAAATGCATTAATATTTCAGTGACAAACACACCCCACTCCACAAGATGGCTTGTAGATAAAGTGATGCAATTTGAGTCCTATAGAATTTGTAAAACATTTTAATAAATCAAGAAACAAATGAAAGGCCTCAATTATAAGGGCTAATATAAAATATGTTAATAGAATTCAGGTTGATGATGGGTTCAAAGTTTTGTAAATTTGTGCAAAGGTCGAAAAAATATTCAATGTTATTGTCATTTTATGTTCTATAATAGATCAAATTCCAAACTTGTGATGATAAGGTACATTGCAAGGTATTCCACTCCATAAGAAGATTTTTGGAGAATCTCTTAATTAAAGAACCAACCCATATAGTCACAATATTAAATTATATCCATATATGAAAGTTTGAAGCAGAGGAATTGCATGAATATATAACTCCATTAGACCATAATTTCTCATTAATTTATAGCCGCCAGTCATTCAGAGAGATAAAATCTAAATTTTCTTCAATAGAATGACAATACACCTTTTCTTTCCCATTCTTTATTTGCTAGTAGACACAGATCTCTCATATTATTCTAGATGAAATAAACATGGTTCTTGATTACTTGCTTTGGCCTTATTTGATCAAAAATTGATGAAAGGTATTACAGACTATATGTGAAGTTGCCTATGTTACTTAGAAAAATGGATCGAAACTATTGCGAATAACACAAACAATTAGAAAACACAATTAAAACCCATCAACATAGCCAAAATTGATAAAGGAGTTCACCAGACTTCCTGGCTACATCTCTTGGTCCTAGCTTCGAGTGTTGTCCTCTATATTATGTCTTCAAATGATTGTTACAGGGGTGAGCTCAAAAATAGAGTCTCAAACACAATAATGGATCTCACCACTATGTTTTGCTCGAATCTTTGAGTTGAAATGAGCATACTCTCGACCATACTGGTCACCCTGATCTCCAGACCCCCTGGAACAGTTCACAATACACTCCCCCTTGTCAAATTTTCTATTTTATGTTGTTTATATAACATGTTCAGTTACAAATTATGCTAATCAAGGAGTAATATGTTACATTAAAAACAGTGTATTAACCAAAGGACCGGCGGGCACGAGGTGGACCCTGACCATCTAATCTTTCCCCAATGCTGATCTTGAAAACAAACCATCTGACGGTTGTCGCGTCCTGTTCATCAACTGATCCAGACAACCTGCACCGTTAATCTTTCCTGTGGGATCTGACGGTTGTCGCCCGGTTTTGCTCTCCAACTAGCACGTTTGCTAATTCTCCGAAGGCACACGAGAAAGTGGTTTTCGGGAGACTACGAGTCGAGTGTTGAGTGGAATCGTGTGCTTTTGGTCTAAAACCGCTTCCTGCCTTGAGGGCACGCAATAAACCATTTACCGCCCTCCTGCCGAAACTCAAAGAGTTTAGCTCATTTTGCATAATTATATCGCGTCTGTTAGAATCAGTCTTGTCAGTCCTCTGTCAGAGTTAAATTCACCAAGGTTCATTTCTCATCATTTGCAGTCATCAAATGCCATTTTGGTCAAAAAGAGTCATTTTAATTCTTGAGTCCAGGGTTTAGTCTCCAGAGGTGTGAAATAACGCTTGCAGGCTAGAGGGAGGCCCTTATACAACTAGGGTTCAGAGAGCTTCATCATCACCTGGAGAGACATCGACTCTTCTTCAAAACTTTGTTTTGAAGAAAAGTCAAAGAAGGTCAATTATGACAAAATTTTCCAAAAAATCACCAGTTGAATTTTCAGATGCAGTTATGATTTACATGGCCAAATGCCCTGTCATACAGTCCCTGCAAAGAGGTGCTGAAAATTTCATCATTTGAGTCAAAATGTCAAAGGGAAAGTGAAAATCAGTGTATTTGAAGGTCAATGAAAAAGTGCAAAACTCAACATTAGAAAAGGGGGTTTTCAAAGAGGCAAAAATCAAACCCATCTCCTCCAAGGCTATAAATACATGTTTTGACCCAAATCAAAAGCATTGTGCTCTTGCAAGACTTGGAGAAAGCATTTCAAAGGTGAGAAGCGAAATTGTGAGCATTTGAGGGAGTGAGAGTTGGATTTCGAGGGCGCGGCGCATACACCAAGGAGCGCGGCACACACGCAGCCAGCCTGCAGTGGGAAATTTACAAGGGCGCGACGCACACCCAGCGCGCGGCGCACTGGGCTTGGCGCGCGACGCACACAGCCAGGGGCATAAAAACATTGCAAATCATTTCAAATCTCGGTGAAGGCTAGCAAATCAAGAGGTAGGCCCTGTTGACACCTCTTCTCTCTCAAATTTGTCAATGATTTGGTGTGCATAAGACGTTTAAATGGTTCCCCAAAAGCACAAGGTCGACCATGAAAAAATCATCAAGAAAAACGATAGATGGGGTTGCAAGATTGTGACGATGCCACCAAGGTTTCACTTCACTCCATTTGGCCCCTCACCCCTCATCTTTCTCATCTCCCCTTCAACATTTTTCCTAAGAAACCCACCCTAAATCCACCACTAAAACCCTCCCCCTAGTCTTCCTAGCAAGTCAGGGCAACTTTGGCAGCGCGCGGCGCACACACGAGGAGGCGTGGCGCACTGGGAGCTCGGCCACAGTGTAAAATTGCCACTGGTGCAGTGCACTCAGAGTGCGCGGCGCACTAGGCAGTGCGTGTGGCGCACAGAGATATGAAGCCCAAAAAACAATAAATTTGCCTAAAAACTTTGGATGCTCATCAAATTTGAAAAGATAGGCAACCTACATATACTCCTGCATTAAACTTGGAAAGAGTAGGATGGTTTAGGAGTATGAATCAAATGCAAAAGTTTTGATAAAGCCAACAAAAGAAGACATAAAGAAAACATGGTCCTAGGGTTTCGCTACAGTGACAGTGCTGCCAAGGTATTCTCCTACCCTACCCCTATCACTGTTTTCCCTATATTATTTTCCCCTTATCATTACCCTAACACCACTAAAACCATATTCCTTTTTCCCCCTCCTCCTATGACTCAAAAAACCCAAACCCTACCAGATAAATTCAAACCCTAACCCATCAATACTATACCCAAAACACTCCCAAATCCCTGATAAATCTCTCCCTTTAGCCCCTATTCCCATTCCATCATTCCTCTCCTAATACTCCCTGTTTTATTGTCCCCTTGGTGACAGATTTTCAGAGCATCTACCAGTTCCATTGGATTCAGAGGGCAGCATAAAACTCAGGGTACAAACAGCAGTAATGGCATCAGAAGTTTCATCAGAGTATGAGGAGGGGACCCACAGTGACACATCTTCAGGAGAGAGGGCCCATAGGAGACATTACCGGAGTGGTAGACATCTTAGAGATGAGCCAAACACCCTCACTGAGCTGCAGGCATGCCCTGTTGCCATGTCTTGTTTCCAGCACTTGGCATGTTATGAATTTTGTCAAAGGGTGGAAAATGTCAGAGTCCATCATGAGTTGGCCCGTCTTTTTGCACTTCATCTACAGGGAGGTAAATCTGTCCTGGCTGGGGTCACTTTCACATTGACACCAGAAACCATATCAGTGGCAACTGGAATACCAAACATTGGGGAACAGTGGCATAAGAAAAAGAAGGTGGAGAGGCATCATTATGAGCCTTACATCAAGGACAACTGTTTGAGCCAGCTCACTAGAGTTTTTCCATTCAGATTTTTGAGGGATGAGTATGCCCCACTCATGAGATTGATCATGAAGTATTTCAGTTGCGAGGGGAGGTTTTCTCGCCTTTATGCCTATCACATCAGGTTGCTCATGCACTTCACCAGGGTGCGGATGATGAGCCTCCCATTTTTCATCTGCGGGAACATAGAGAGGATGAAGAATTTCATGCAGCACAAGACCCCTCGACAGCAGCTCAACAACATTTATCACTTTGCCCTTATCCGGATTCTGGTAGACCATCAGTTGGGATTGCAGGGTATTGCTTGGGAGGACTTCATCTCCCGTGACTTCTTCAGCGCTCCACAGGTGGTTTCAGAGGCAGAGCATGAGGTGGGGGGCCCATCTCATCAGTATGAGCGACATGAGACTGCCACTGTGCCAGTATATATTACCTATCAGAAAGGCAGTAGACCCTTATTTGCAGCAGCAAAGCGAGTGTTATCTCCACCCGGGGTGGAAGGGGCCTCGCTTCCGACATCGGCATCACAGGAGCAGGGCAGAGGTAAGGAGCCAGTGCATGATGAGGGGCCTTCAGGTGAGCCATCAGGTGAATGAGAGACAGAATTCGTTCTCCTCCAGGATGATGAGACAGATGCAGAACCTACAAATGCTGAGCTTGGAGAGATCATTCAGGAGCAGCAATCAGTGATTGAGAACTTATCCCTGGACTTGGAGAGGGCCAAGTGGAACGTGAAGTATCTAGAGCAGAGGAACAAGCAACTTGAGGATTGGCTAGCTGAGATAGAGTTGCAAATGATCAAGGAAAACCGGCAACACATCATGGTAGCACAAGGCAGACCTATGGAGCAAAGAGATGAGGACCGAAAGTATGTGTTAGAGAAAGTGAACGTTCACTTGGAGCAGCAGTTGGATAAGGCTAACAGGGAGAAAGACATGCTGAGGTGCATGAATCACCACTACATGGCCCGAAACATCAGCTCCAAAGCAAGAATTAAGAGCCTGAAGGCAAAATTGAGCAAAGCAACAAAAGACGCAAAGGAGGCAAAGGAGCAAGATCAGCTTCGAATCTTGGCTGAGGCTTCCTTGGCACAGCATAGCACTTCATAGGGAACATCCAACCCAAATTTCAAAAAATTTGGGCAAATTTTGGCCACTTGGCAAATTTTTGGATAAAAAACAGGAAATTCCTCCCTGTGCGCCGCGCCACTGGCGCGACGCTAAAATTCTAGGGCTCCAATGGAGAAACCGCTTGCATATTTGGATTCAGCATCGAAAATTATGACTACTGGTGTCCGGGCAAGAGATTTGGGCAAGGTCTGGGTCTCCTAAAGGTCAAAAAACACCCAAAAATGGCCTCTCTGCCACTTTTTTGACACACAAAAAGTAGTCTTGGGAGAATGAAGATTTGGAGGGGCAAATGAGCACCAAATTTGAAAATTCCAGTGGGGTTAGAAAGTAGACAGGACAGGATTTCCAACAAGCCCACTTGGGCACATTTTGGACACCTGAAATTTCCCCAAAATAGGCCCCAAAGTAGAGCGACGCATAGAGAAAATGGTGCGGCGCACAGAGGAAAAATTGCCAATTTTCTTCCGTTTCGCGAAATTTCAGTTCGCGACTTCTCCAAGTGGGCCCGGTCTTATAGACTTTGGTTTTTTGGCACCAAAGACGGCATTTAAAGAGTTTTTTCTCCAGATTGGCTTCTATCCAAGTGGCAAAGGAAGGCAAATGGTCACCCCAATGCCAAATGTCATGTTTGCAGCGCTGCACCTGTAGCTGATGGTTGGCTCTCCATCTCCATTTCGCAATGATTCGAGTAACTCCCCAACCCTTGGGCGTTCTATCTCTTCCTCACACATTCTATATATTCTATGCAAGTTATTTGCAAAGGGTTGGCTAGCTTGTAACTTCTGGGAGACTGTGGGAAAGAAACTTTGTTTCTTCACTGTGTATTTTTGACAGAGAATTAATGAAAGGCAGCGGCTCTGTTTCATGAGATTCTTGTGGTTGTGAGTGTAGCAAATGTATTTCTTATGTGTTCATATGTATTTAGTTATGTTTCATAATCCATTTCATGCTCATTTCCAGTGAAATTTTCTGAGTGAGATTAGGTAGAATCCAATTTTTATTGCTCTGCCTGTGGGAAAATTTCATGTTTCAGTGTTATTTCTTCTATTGAAAAGGATTCATGTCACTATGACCTTTTCACTTTCTTCAGCAATCTATTCATGCCGTGATACCTCCAACTAAATTGTTACATTTTCCGCCTACCTTGCCTCAGGGAATAATCTGTGCCTTCATATTCAATTCTCTGTTCTTTGCTGAGTGCCAGTCCCATAACATCCCAGAAGCTCGGTCATTTCATAAAATTGTTTCCAGAATCCCTATTCACTTACTAGCCTAAGGTAAACATTGTATTGTAAGTCATCTCAGACCGTTTCGATCATCTATTCACTGAGCGTGACTCGGAGAGAGCCCTCTCCTGCTCTGGTAGGGCTAGCTACCAGACTGAGCGTGGTTTGTGGTTACCCTAATTTTTGCCTTCCTTCAGCCTAAGGCAGATTTAGGTGCTAACAACGTCTGTTTTCCAAGATCACATGCTTGCATGTTTCGACGCGATATGCGTCGATCTCCTTTGATCGGACGATCGCCGCCCTTGTTCATTGATCCCCATCATATGTGGTCTGAACCAATCACCGACTGCCACATCATCTTCTGCGCTTACATCATCAAGAACCTGTGACTCTTTCCCGGGTTGCCACCTGTCCTGCTGATGTAGGCATTGACTTTTCGGCCTGAATCTTTGATTAGCTCTAATTTCCTTATCCGAATTTGGATTTGCACATGGTTTGCACCATTGGCTTCGTATTCATGAGCTCTTCAATCTTATTCCACTTTCACCTGTATTTGAAGACTTTTGATCTGGAGGCTATGTTGAATCCATTTTGGATCACTCCTCCCCATTGAAAGCTTTTGGTCCACAAAAAGTTGGTTTTAGCTATCGAGTAAGTGAGGATAAAGTTCCTTCACTTTTCCAATCTTTATCCATTGTGATTTACTTGGATTTTCACCTTTGAGTCCAACTCGCAGGTACTCAACATCCCCTCGTCACAAAGTTCTTATCCTCTTGTCAAGAACTATGTCCTCCTGTAACTCATTGAGATAATCAGGCAACAAATCCTCAATGGAAGGTAGTTGACCTTGCTCTTCGGGATCTTCAATCAATGAAGGTTCATACAACCTCAAGTTTTCAACATTAACGACTGAATAGATTTGCATATAACCTGGTATATCTAGGCGGAAATCATTTTCACCAATTTTATCAAGTATTTTGAACGGACCATATCTAATTGGTTTCAACTTTTTACCTTCCCCTTGCAGTATTTCCTTGCTGATGTACAACCAGAATTGATCACCAACTTGAAAACTATGCTCAACTTGATGCTTGTCATGTCACGCCTTATACTTGGCTTGAATTCTTTCCAGTTGTTCCTGTACCGCCTGGTGAATTTTCTGGATTTTTTCAATGAACTTGGTTGCTTTGTCCAAATCACTGTGTCCATCAACTGCTATGTCTTTACCAAAGACAAAATCCAAGGGAGACTTTGGTATAAAACCAAAACAAGTCTCAAAAGGAGACCTTTGAGTAGAAGAATGTTTTGCACGGTTGTAAGCATGCTGCACATAACACAAATGCTCATCCCAAAGTTTGGGATGCTTGCTGCAGTATCCTCGAAGAAATTGTATCACTATCCTGTTGACAACTTCTGTTTGTGGATGAAATGTTGTGCTCTTCTTTAACTTTTGTACATCAACTCCCAGAGACTTGACCAAAATTTCCCAACAAATCGAGAATCTCGATCAGATACAATTGAAGTGAGTAACCCAAAATGAACCCATACATTTTGAAAGAACAACTTTAGAGTTTGTTTAGCTGTGACTTGTTTATTACATGGTATAAAAATACACATCTTACTGAACCTATCCAAAGCTACATACAAATAATCATGACCCTTTCTAGACTTTGGAAATCCCCCAACAAAATCCATGGAAACACTTTCCCAAGGACGAGAAGGAATTGGGAGTGGAGTATACAAGCCTAATTTTCTATTACTTGGCTTGCTTGTAGCACACATAGTACATCCTTTGATATATCTAGAAACTGTCTCATTCATTCGTGGCCAATAACAGAACCTTTGCAATTGTGCAACTGTTTTACTTACACCAAAATGACCTGATATGAGAGAAGTATGTGCTTCTCGAATTATGTTAACTCTTTCAATTTCTAGAATGCATAACTTTCCCAAATGATATAAGAGTTTGTCCTTTATATAGTAATCCAATTCTTCTACCTGCTTGCCATGACTTAAAGTTGCATATACATCCTTAAAATTTGTATCTTGAGCATATTGTTCAATGTAACTTTCATGAATTACTGAATTATGCTTAAGTATAGTTGATGCATTTATGATTGGTCTTCATAACATGTCTGCAACCTTATTATGTATGCCCTTCTTATATCTGATAACAAGATGAAATTGTTGTAGAAAACCCATCCACCTGTAATGTCTTGATTGCTGCAATTTAGTTTCTGAGTGTAAATATTGAAGTGGTTGATAATCTGTGTGTATAATTGTTTCTTTACCCATTATATAACGTTTCCACTTTTTGACACTTTGAACTAATGCATACAATTCTTTATCATATGTAGGATAGTTAACTACTGTAGATGTAAATGTCTCAGAATGAAAGCATATAGGCTTTCTGTGTTGCATCAACATTTCCCCCATGGCATAGTCACTTACATCTGTCTCAATGTCAAATGGATGTTGAAGATCTAGCAGTGCTAGTACTGGCGCTATACTGATCATTCCTTTCAAGGTGTCGAAGGCTTTCTGCTTTTTCCCTCCCCATTGAAACACCTGTTTCACACTTGTCAAAGCTTGTAAAGGAGTTGCAATCAATGAAAAGTTAACAATAAACTTTCTCCAATATTGCACTGCCCCTAAGAAACTTCTAACTTTTGTAGCAGATTTGGGTGTAGGCCAGTTCACAATGATTTCAACCTTAGAGGGATCTATCTTCAATTCACCACCCCCTACAATATAACCCAAATTATTCAAAGATGTCCTGCCAAATTCACATTTTGACAGCTTCACATAGAGATTTTCTCTTTTTAAAACACCTAAAACCTGTTTTACATGCTTACATGTTCATCCCATGTCCTACTAAAAACAAGAATATCATCTAAATAGACTATTACAAAATCATCAATAAATGGTCTAAATACATCATTCATGACTCGCATAAACGTAGCAGGAGCATTAGTTAAGCCAAAAGGAAAAACCAACCACTCATAAAGTCCTTTCTTCGTCTTGAAAGCAATTTTCCATACATCATGTTCTGCAACTCTGATCTGATGGTAGCTGCTTCGCAAGTCTAATTTAGAAAAGTAAACTACAACTTTTAATTGATCTAATAAATCATCAATACGAGGAAGAGGATAATGATTCTTGATCGTAATTTTATTTAGTGCTCTAAAATCAATGCACATTCTCCATGAACTATCTTTCTTTCGCACCAACACAATTGGTGATCTGCACGGTGATGTGCTTGGTCTAATAAACCCTTTATCGAGCAACTCCTGTACCTACTTCTTTATCTCTACATTCTCTAGAGCTGATAACCTATACATTCCAATATTAGTTAGTGGAGCATCTTGCTGCAAATAAATATCATGTGCTATCTCTCGCTTGGGTGGAAGCCCCTTAGGCTCCTGAAACAAAATATCATAATCGGAAACAACTTTAACTAAATCTGCTTCCTGTTTAGGATTACAGCCTTGGAATGCATCAGATTTATCAAGATCCTTTGCCTTTACAATCATTATTAAAAATCGCTTACTTGAATTTACTATTCTTTTCATCTGTCCTAAATTTATGAGAGAGAAGTTATCTTTAATTTTATGAGCCCTTACAATATACTCAATGCCATCCTTACAATCACACACCCAACCTAATGGATATGGATTTTTATGAGGTTTTGTTTCTAGACCCAACTTCTTTACAATTGTTTCAGAAATCAAATTTACTTGTGACCTACTATCAAATAAAGTATTAATTTTAGTGTGCTTGGAAATGACTCTAATATGAAATATGTTTCTAGACGCTAATACAAGTATGGACTTCCTAATACAATTCCACATATGTCCAATGGGACTATGTCTAACTCAACCTCATCTACAAATGTTGACCCAATAGAAAACCGAAGTTTACATTGTCTCGTATCTTGTAGATTTGTTTTATCACACACCCAACCTAATGGATATGGCATTTTAGGAGGTTTTGTTTCTAGACCCAACTTCTTTACAATTGTTTTAGAAATCAAATTTACTTGTGATCCACTATCAAATAAAGTATCAATTTTAGTGTGCATGGAAATGACTCTAATATGAAATAGCTCATTTATTTTCCTCTCATTACTTCCATTATCAACAGAATGTGAAGAATTACTTGTAGATGCTTTAGAATCTTTACCTTCTATACCTATGGCTGTAACTGTTGTTTCGTCACCCGAGTTTGACCCCAAGTCCTTTTGAATAACAACAGAATTCTTCCGCTCTTTACCCCTAAACTTCTTAGGCTTCAATTCTAGATGCAAAGACCAGCAATGTGCCTCATCGTGTCCTTCCTTCTTACAATGAGTGCATGAAGGTGTATCCTTCTTTATAGTGTTTGTTTTCCTCTCCTTCCATTTCAGTTTCTTCTTTCCTTTATTCTTGTTCTCAAAAGATTTGGATGATTTCTCAACATCTGGGTTTACAGTTTTACCTCTAGCCTCTAGATGAGTCACTTGGACTGATACATCATCTAAGCTAGTGGGATTAAACATAAGTATAGTATGCTTCACATAACTATGAAGACCACCTATATATTTTAACAATGTCTCTGGTGAGTCCAGTGATATGCCTAATGTTAAAGCTCTTTTGTGAAATTCCAAAGTATAACTCTGCACACTTTGACCCTTCAATTGACATAGTTTTTTCCAACTCATCATTGCTGGCTGCATATAAGTGAAAGGATAAAATTTCTTTTTAATGGCAGAAACAAATTCATTCCAAGTTGAAATGATTTTACCATGCTTTTGAAGATCTGCTTGTGTCTTGCCTTCCCACCACACAAGTGCGGTTCCTCCAAGTCGAAGGCTAGCCAGCTGGATCTTCTTCTTTTCTGAATCGACTTTCTGCACCATGCAATATACATCAATTTGCCTTATCCAATTATCAAAATTTTCTGCATTAAGTTCTCCATCATAAGTCGGCAAATCAAATTTTACATCTAATTTGATCAAAGAGGTTCTCTTTTTCTTCTTCTTAGAAGAGCTAGTTTTATGAGAAGAAGACGATGATGATGACGATGATGGTGATGATGGAGGAGATGGTGGAGGTTGCATTCCTCCTTTTCCTTTATCTTCCTTATCTTCTTTCTCTGGAGGGACAAAAAGAAAAGGTTCCTCTGCTCCTTTGTCTGGTCTAGGTGATGAAGTGCCTTCACCTCTACCCTTTTTAAACTCATGATACATCTCTTCCACCATGGAATGTATCATCATGAAGCTATCCAAAAACAGGGATTGTGACCTAAGTGGAGCTTCATCTACCATCCTTCTTCGTGAAAATACCCTTCCAATTTCTAGATTCGCCTCAACAAGTTCTCCTTCACCTCATCCAAGCCTTAACCTAATCAGCATTCAAATCTCCACACAAACTTGTCAAACCTTAAAAACCTTGGGCTCTGATACCACTTGATCCGAAATTGATGAAAGGTATTACATTCTATATTTGAAGTTGCCTATGTTACTTAGTGCAATAGATCGAAAATATTGCGAATAACACAAACAATTAAATAATTAGAAAACACAATTAAAACACATCAACACAGCCAAAATTGATAAAGGAGTTCACTAGACTTCCTGGTCACATCTCCTAGTCCTAACTTCCAGTGTTGTCCTCTATATTATGTCTTCAAATGATTGTTACAGGTGTGAGCTCAAAAATAGAGTCTCAAACACAATAATGGATCTCACCACTATGTTTCACTCGAATCTTTGAGTCGAAATGAGCATACACTCGACCGTACTAGTCACCCTGACCTCTAGACCCCCTGGAACGGTTCACAATACACTTCCCCTTGTCAACTTTTCTGTATTATGGTGTTTATATAACATGTTTAGTTACAAATTATGCTAATCAAGGAATAATATGTTACATTAAAAATAGTGTATTAACCAAAGGACCAGTGGGTGCGGGGTGGACCCCGACCGTCCAGCCTTTCCCTGGCGCTGATCTCGAAAACAAACCATATGACGGCTATCGTGTCCCACTCATCAACTGATCCGGACAACCTACACCATTGATCTGTCCTGTGGGATCCGACGGCTGTCACGTGGTTTCGCGCTCCATGTTGGGCCTAAGAATTATCCTTAAAATTCATCTACTTTCACTCCATTCAACATCCACTTTCTCTCCATTCAACATCCACTTTCTCTCCATTCACACATTTTCTCACCTCTATTCCACCACCATGTCATCACATCCACTTCACTTTCATCATTATATGGGTTACCTTTGTGTTTTCCAAAATATTATTAATTCTTAGTATTTTTAAGAGAATTTGTGGTTAAACTTTAGAAAATAATATCCATATACTTATACCTAACAATTAGAATGAGTTTGTTGACGTGTAGGTACAAAGGAAGCTTCCAAGGCACCCTTATGTGGCACTCTATGTGAAAATTCGAATTTGAGGAGATCATGAACCTCATGGATAAGATCATGGACCTCATGGAGAAGATCATGGAGGATAGGGTTATGTGTCACCATTGGTTGAGAGATATGTGGATTTGAAGAGGGAATAGTGGATCATCATTATGAGTTTGTTATCTCATCTTGTTGTATAAATAGGAGTGTTATCTCCTTCATTTGTAATCTTAATTTTTAGAATTTAGAAACTTAGTCCTTCATTTGTAATTTTAGATTTTAGAATCATTGTAATGTAGAGTTTAAGACCTCTTGGAATGTAGAACTTGGAGCTTGTAATTGCAATTTGCAATTGATGATAAATAAAGTGGATTGGATTTTCTTCTACATTTGACTTCTTTCTAGGTGTGCTTGTGGAGCTATGGAGGGCCCCCATTGCCTCACTTGCATGCTCGTTTTGTTTTGGTAAACTTTCATTTTATGTTTGTTTGTTAATTTAATTAGATTAAATTATTGGTTCATATGTTTGAAATAGTAACGAACGACCTTTCGTAAGAAAGTGTTAATGTTTCTTTCAATGAATCTGATTTGTTATTTAATGTTTGATTTCATTAATTTAAGTTTTTGATTCATATGCTTGAGATATAAATGAATAGTCTCTTGTAAGAGAGCTTTAATATTTTATGCAATCAATCGGAATTAGGTTTAAGTGCTTTAATTTCATTAGTTTAAATAGTTTATTGATTAAGATGATTAGAAATATTAATGAACAGTCTCCTGTAAGGGAGCTTTAATATTTCTTACACTTGTCACAATGTCTTTAGATTTCATTTTGATTAAATGACTAAATAGGTGTTGGAGATCCCAATGAAAGACCTCCTGTAAGAGAGCTTTGGAATTTCTTCACCTAGCTTAGTTTAATTTGTCTCTAAGTCCATATATATTGGATGGTTCTCGAAGTTTACTTACCTGGATTGATAGTAAATGAAACTCTAATTTGCATCCGCATTTTAGAACCAACATTTTGGCGTCGTTGCCAGGGAGGATGATTTGGAGATAGACTTAGGAAGTTAGTTTTGTTGCAATTTCTTTTTATGGACTAACTTTGGAAATTTGGTGACAATAGGATCTTCATCAAGGAGTTCAAAGCTAGGATCATTTTTTATTTTTGTACTTAGTTAGTTTCAAATTTAGTTTAAAAAAAAAAAAAAACCCATTTCCTACTAATCCATCTACGGATGAGAAAATTGAAAATGTTGAATAAGTACTTCTTGGAAATCAAGAACAATATTGAAGATTGGTTTCAAAAGAACCTTGCGCCAACTCCAAGAATAAAACAAGTTACTCACATCGTTGCAAATAATCAGGTAAAAATTTTAAATCTTGATGTGAGCATCTTCGAATTTTTAATCTGTAGATGGATTCACTAGAAGCATTCTTTTATCTAAGAAATAAAAAAACTTTCAAGTTGAAATAGAATAGATTAGCAAAATAAAATCAAATATGGTAGAGTTTTCTTTTAGTCTTGTTTTTAAAAAATAAAAATAATAAAAAATCATCATCATTGCTCATGAATAAATTTACATCCACGCTAACCTACAAAAAAAAAAAACCAAATCAATAGGTTAGTATGCTCTCTTCCTACGCTTCGAGCGATCAGGAAGATCATAAAATGCATTGATTTATTTTCAAAATTAAATAAAAATTTCTTGCTGGGAATTTACATAAATCATTAAAACTACAACATTATAAGAAATAATTTTTTTTTTTTTTTTTTTTTTAAATTCGTTTATTTTTTATTTCAAAATTTAAAAATTAAATTTGTAGCTTCGTGATTTGATCAATGTGTTAAAACTTCTTTGCATAAAACTTCTTGGCATATGATTTCTTTCTCTGCATATGTGCTAGAATCATTTCTTTAAACAAGCCAAATATGCATATAAACAATTCGAAATCAGTCTTTAAGGAGAAACCTGCAATAAAAATCCATTCTGCTTGATCTAATTGCAAACAAATATTTTCTCTTAAGCTTTTTGAAACCAATTATTTCATGATAAGGGAAGTTTTACACGATCCTCTGTCTCACAATTTCAAGATTAAAATTGAAAATAATTATAAAGAAATTGCAGGAGACAAGTAGCAAATAAATGTTGTTTGTTCTAAAAACTTTTAGAATCAAGTCTTTATAAACAAAGCACCTAAACTAGAACAATTACGACGCTCATAGAACAACTAGTGCCAGTAGCAATAATACTAGCATATAACTGCATGGAACTCATTGTGGCAGTTACAATATTTATTGCAATGGCTCCAACAACACTTACCCTTGCAACCAAACGATGTTTGCATAAAATTATTCTTTAGACTCTGTCCTGAAAAAGCTTTCGAATTTTAGGCTCACTAGCCCATGTCTTCCAATAAAAAAAAAAAAAAAACCAATTTGTCACTACAGAATTTTCTACTTATTCTAATCTGTGGGTATATGGGGTCTCAGGTACAACTGCAACAACAAGAAGGAAAGAAATTATTCGAAGCACGGGCATGCATGGCTTATTTACCTGTTCCTTCATTGGAGTTGGTTTGAAATTTATGGAACTCAGAGAGAACAATTTCTGATCTGCACAGAAGACTGTTCCGGAAACTATCTGTCGAGGACAGTCACCAATTGAGGCACTTGATCAACATTTCAGTTTGACTATGCTCTAATGATATTGCTCAACTACACAATCAACCTATACTTGCTTAGTACCAGTCTAACGTAGATGACAGAGCAAGAATATACCGATCTGTCACGTAGGTGACCCGAATCTGAATACCAGTGGTAAGGCTACTTTGATTCTGAATGAATACCAGGATTACTGAATCTGAATATCGATCTCTCAAACCACACCAGCACCAGCAAAAGACACTAGCCTAGACTCCAACAAAAACACAACCTCTGTAAAAACGTCAGTTTTAAAAAGCAGTTTTTGATCGAACCAAGGAGAATTTAAAAAAATCGAAGACATGGGTTTTTTCCGAAATGGAATGAGTTACATAACCCCACAATAATTTCCTTGGATTCCTAATGGTTTGAGAGGAAAACACAGTTCTTCGGGACCCATTCATTCATGCTTGAGTAAACGTTTGGTGTGAATGTGCTTGAGTAAACTGTGAAACTTGTTGCAGCTAGTGAACTGTCGAACTTGAGTTGTAAAGGATTATTGGGTTCCTACGCTCAGTAATAATTCCAATATCACGTTGGATTCACCAGGAACGCTAGCATCCAACCCAGAGATTCATCTGTGTGTGAAGCCAGCTTGTGCAAATTAGAAACAACCAGCTCGTGAGACTAGATTTGGAGCTTCAGAACTGAAGCTGTATTGGGAAGTGCATTAGAGCATTTGGTGCCTCGACATACATTTTTTTTTGCAACAGAGTGATTGTCAACCAACTTTCACTATCCAATCTAGTTTCATTCTTTTGATCTTCTTTCGGTTGATCCATTTTTAGTGATTTTATGATTGCATACAGATTTTGTGGAACGATTTGAGGGATTTGATGATTGCATGTAGATTTTGTGAAGCTGTTAATTAGAAAAGATATTTGGTTCTCCTCTAGAAACCTCTTCTTACCTTGGTTGGGCTTCATGTATAGTGGTCTCCTCATCTTAGCCTTCACACTCCCTTGACCATTCCTATATATCATCTCTTAATCTGGCTGTGATTTCTTTGATTCCATTGCTTATCTGCAATGTTGAACCAATTATTAATCCTTCTTTTCATAATGTTAATATCTACAAGAATTAAAAACGAAAGGAAACTTGCGCGAGATGGTGGTAAATATGGAGGTAGGCTTAATGAATTTTCTAATTACTTTGATAATATTAGAGGACAAATATATAATATACTTCAAAATGGAACATGTTAATTTTGTATTATTTGATAAGTTGAAAAAGAAAAATGATTATATTTTATATTTTTTAATTTGTTTTTGGATACAAAATAGATTTTAATTTTAAATTTTAGTTAAAAAAAAACAATAAAATATATAAAAAAATCAAAACCAATAAAAAAAATCATCAAAACAATTAATAAAAAAAAACAATAAAAAAAAAAACAACTAAAAAAATCAAAACAATTAAAAAAATAATAATAAATAAATCAAAGCAATAGTAAGGTTATCTTTCATGGATATTTATTAAAAACAGAGTGTTATCAACATCATGAAATGGGCTAAAATTAGACTTTTGATTTTCCTTAATCTGTTTCATTTGGAATTAATTTTTGCATAAGAATCATCAAGGAATTGGCCATTCCTTTTTTAACACACTAATGTTTTTTTTATGCCAAGGTTTTTTGCAGATTTCGGATGATCAACTGATCATTAAGGAAACTAATTGTGTGCACAATTGGTCTTCAAAAGACTAATTTCATGAGAAATTTAAAAGAACAAGTCCATGATCATAAATGAAATTTCCAGAAAATTACAAGTTCTTGCAACTTCCTGTGATAGCTTAATGGTTTGACATGTTGCATGACAGATTAGAAAATTTGAATATTTGGGGTTTGTGCCTAAATGTCCAAGCATGGTGAAATACCTATCCACTCATGAATTCAAAGTCTACAAGTGGCTGGTCAACGCTGGTCAAACTCATCTATTTTAGCAGAAATTCCTGAATTAATGAGAAAATTTGATATTTTTGAGATTTTGCATGCCAAAATTTACTTTTTCCCAGCAAGAGTCACTATCCACATAAACTTTATTACATTTTCATCAATCCTAACCCACCAATAAAAGCAATGAAGCTCATTTACAAGCTTTTTGTTCCCCGTTAGTTTCTTTTTCCCTACCCTCGCAAATAAAACCTTGCTTCCATACACCACTGAGTCCATAGTCCTTGAGTCTAAATATTTTTCTAAAAACACCTTGAAGCTTGCATGCCTTAAGGGAAAGCTATCATGCTGATAAACAATGGAATACGTTAATGTCCCTTGTTTATCGGATCATCTAAGTATTCGACAACAACAAATTCATTCATACTTAGAAAGATGTGTTCGGGGCATCTTGACTCTCATCCACATCAAAGATGGGAGCTCTTGTCTTGACTAGTGGCATCCATCAAAGGCCACTAAGTTAACAATTTCTTGTCATTTCAACAACGAAACATTTATTCACATGACAAGAATTGTGCCAATGATTTGGTTTCGTTGAAGATATGAATACCAATCATTTTGTAGCAAACGAAACAGAATACCTTTCATTACTTTGCAATTTTTGATGTAAATGACTTGAGGACAAGTCAATAAATAAGGTTGGGGGGGGGGGAGTGTAAATTCTAAAATTTGTATACCTTCCGAGCCTTATACATTTTCAGCCGCATTTAGCAGCAGATTGCGAACATTCAGCAGAAGATCCATCAACAAATTTAGCAACAGATTTAACAACAATAAAAGATTCACTTTTTCGACTTCATCCACCATTTTCACAGCTAAGTGAAGAAGACTATGATTAGAATTTTGTAGCCATGCATGCACAACTCTCATCCATTTTTGAAAGGGTAAGTTGACGTATGATATTTTCTAACTTTTAACCATTTAATTCCTTAAAAAACTAGAATGATAATTTTTGGAAAAAAAACTTCATTTCCTCATTTCACAAAATTTCCAAAACCATCAGTTTGGTGGGGGGAGGATGGGGGTAAAATTACATTCATACTTTCTAATATTCATATTTTTCCATATTCATATATTACATTCTAAAACCCACATACCTTCAAAATATATTCATGATTACATGAGCATATAAATGGCTTCGTAAAAAGTACTTAAAAGCTAATTGGATGCAACACAATCCTGGTTGTTACACAAGAACCAACCACGATGCATTCCAACAAAATAATTTGCAATAAAAATCACATTATCAATATGCAAATATCATACATTAAAATTGAATGCAACAAACAAAATATGGTTGAAACACAAGAACCAACCAAGTTGCAATTCATCAAAAACAATTTGCAAAAGTTAAGTAAATGATATCATGCAAAGTTTAAGCCAAAGCTCAAGTATCAAAATAATGTAATAGATTGCATGAGGACATGCAATACCTTTAGTTTGAGGGTATGTTGGGCCTAAAAGTTATCCTTAAAATTCATCTACTTTCACTCCATTCAACATCCACTTTCTCTCCATTCACACATTTTCTCACCTCTATTCCACCACCATGTCATCACATCCACTTCACTTTCATCATTATATGGGTTACCTTTGTGTTTTCCAAAATATTATTAATTCTTAGTATTTTTAAGAGAATTTGTGGTTAGACTTTAGAAAATAATATCCATATACTTATACCTAACAATTAGAATGAGTTTGTTGACATGTGTAGTTACAAATGAAGCTTCTAAGGCACCCTTATGTGGCACTCTATGTTCAAATTCGAATTTGAGGAGATCATGAACCTCATGTATAAGATCATGGACCTCATGGAGAAGATCATGGAGGATAGGGTTATGTGTCACCATTGGTTGAGAGATATGTGGATTTGAAGAAGGAATAGTGAATCATCATTATGAGTTTGTTATCTCATCTTGTTGTATAAATAGGAGTGTTATCTCCTTCATTTGTAATCTTAATTTTTAGAATTTATAAACTTAGTCCTTCATTTGTAATTTTAGATTTTAGAATCATTGTAATGTAGAGTTTAGGAACTCTTGGAATGTAGAACTTGGAGCTTGTAATTGAAATTTGCAATTGATGATAAATAAAGTGGATTGGATTTTCTTCTACACTTGACTTCTTTCTAGGTGTGCTTGTGGAGCTATGGAGGGCCCCCATTGCCTCACTTGCATGCGCTTTTTGTTTTGATAAACTTTCATTTTATGTTTGTTTGTTAATTTAATTAGATTAAATTATTGGTTCATATGTTTGAAACATTAACGAATGACCTTTCGTAAGAAAGTATTAATATTTCTTTCAATGAATCTGATTTGTTATTTAATGTTTGATTTCATTAGTTTAAGTTTCTGATTCATATGCTGGAGATATAAATGAATAGTCTTTTGTAAGAGAGCTTTAATATTTCATGCAATCAATCAGAATTAGGTTTAAGTGCTATAATTTTATTAGTTTAAATAGTTTGTTGATTAAGATGATTAGAAATATTAATGAATAGTCCCCTGTAAGGGAGCTTTAATATTTCTTACACTTGTCATAATGTCTTTAGATTTCATTTTGATTAAATGACTAAATAGGTGTTGGAGATCCCAATGAAAGACCTCCTGTAAGGGAGCTTTGGAATTTCTTCACCTAGCTTAGTTTAGTTTCTCTCTAAGTCCATATATATTGGATGATCCTCGAAGTTTACTTACCCATATTGATAGTAAATGAAACTCTAATTTGCATCCACATTTTAGAACCAACATTTTGGCGTCGTTGCCGGGGAGGATGATTTGGAGATAGACTTAGGAAGTTATTTTTGTTGCAATTTCCTTTTATGGACTAACTTGTGAAACCTGGTGACAACAGGATCTTCATCAAGGAGTACAAAGCTAAGAGCATTTTTTATTTTCATACTTAGTTAATTTCAAATTTAGTTTAAAAAAAAAAAAAAACCATTTCATACTAATCCATCTACGGATGATAAAATTGAAAATGTTGAATAGGTACTTCTTGGAGATCAAGAACAATATTGAAGATTGGTTTCAAAAGAACCTTGTGCCAACTCCAAGAATAAAACAGGTTACTCACATCCTTGCGAATAATCAGGTAAAAATTTTAAATCTTGATGTGAGTATTTTCGAATTTTTAATCCGTAGATGGATTCACTGGAAGCATTCTTTTACCTAAGAAATAAAAAAAACTTTCAAGTTAAAATAGAATAAATTAGCAAAATAAAACCAAATATGGTAGAGTTTTCTTTTAGTCTTGTTTTGAAAAAATAAAAATAATAAAAAATCATCATCATTTCTCATGAATAAATTTACCTCCACGCTAACCTAAAAAAAAAAAAAAAAAAAACAAATCAATAGGTTAGTATGCTCGCTTCCTGTGCTTCGAGTGATCAGGAAGATCATAAAATCTGTTGATTTATTTTGAAAATTAAATAAAAATTTCTTGTTGGGAATTTGCATAAATCATTAAAACTACAACATTATAAGAAATAATTTAATTATTATTATTATTATTTTTTTTTTTTAATTTTTTTTTTATTTTATTTAAAAATTTAAAAATTAAATTTGTAGCTTAGTGATTCGATCAATGTGTTAAAACTTCTCTGCAATAAAACTTCTTGGCATATGATTTCTTTCTCTGCATATGTGGTAGAATAATTTCTTCAAGCAAGCCAAATATGCATATAAACAATTCAAAATCAGTCTTTAAGGAAGAAATCTGCAATAAAAATCCATTCTGCTTGATCTAATTGCAAACAAATATTTTCTCTTAATCTTTTTGAAACCAATTATTTCATGATAAGGGAAGTTTTACACCATCCTCTGTCTCGCAATTTCAGTATTAAAATTGAAAACAATTATAAAGAAATTGCAGCAGACAAGTAGCAAATAAATGTTGTTTGTTCTAAAAACTTTTAGAATCAAGTCTAAATGTTGTTTATTCTAAAAACTTTTAGAATCAAATCTTTATAAACAAAGCACCCAAACTAGAATAATTACGACGTTCATAGAACAACTAGTGCCAGCAACAATAATACTAGCATATAACTGCATGGAACTCATTGTGGCAGTTACAATATTTATTGCAATGGCTCCAACAACACTGACCCCTGCAACCACAACGATGTTTGCATAAAATTATTCTTTAGACCCTGTCCTAAAAAAGATTTCGAATTTTAGGCTCACTATCCCATGTCTTCTAATAAAAAAAAAACCAATTTGTCACTACAGAATTTTCTACTTATTCTAATCTGTGGGTATATGGGGTCTCAGGTACAGCTGCAGTAACAAGAAGGAAAGAAGGTATTTGAAGCATGGGCATGCGTGGCAATGTCACATATTATTTACCTGTTCCTTCAGTGGAGTTGGTTTGAAATTTATGGAACTCAGAGAGAACAATTTGTGATCTGCACAGAAGACTGTTCCGGAAACTATCTGCCGAGGACAGTCACCAATTGAGGCACTTGATCAACATTTCAGTTTGACTATGCTCTAATGATATTGCTCAGCTACACAATCAACCTATACTTGCTTAGTACCAGTCTAGCGTAGATGACAGAGCAAGAATATACCGATCTGTCACGTAGGTGACCCGAATCTGAATACCAGTGGTAAGGTTACTTTGATTCTGAATGAATACTAGGATTACCGAATTTGAATATCGATCTCTCAAACCGCAACAGCACCAGCAAAAGACACTAGCCTAGACTCCAACAAAAACGCAACAGAGAAACGCAACCTCTGTAAAAACGTCAGTTTTAAAAAGCAGTTTTTGATCGAACCAGGGAGAATTTAAAAAAAACGAAGACATGGGTTTTCTTCCGAAATGGAATGAATTACATAACCCAACAATCATTTCCTTGGATTCCTAATGGTTTGAGAGGAAATCACAGTTCTTCGGGACCCTTTCATTCATGCTTGAGTAAACGTTTGGTGTGAATGTGCTTGAGTAAACTGTGAAACTTGTTGCAGCTAGTGAATTGTCGAACTTGAGTTGTAAAGGATTATTGGGTTCCTACGCTCAGTAAGAATTCCAATATCATGTTGGATTCACCAAGAACGCTAGCATGCAACCCAGAGATTCATCTGTGTGTGAAGCCAGCTTGTGCAAATTAGAAACAACCAGCTTGTGAGACTAGCTTTGGAGCTTCAAAACTGGTGCTGTATTAGCAAGTGAATAAGGGCATTTGGTGCCTCGGCATACATTTTTTTTTTTTTGCAACAAAGTGATCATCAGCCAGCTTTCACTATGCTATCTCGTTTCATTCTTTTGATCTTCTTTCGGTTGATCCATTTTTAGCAATTTTATGATTGCATACAGATTTTGTGGAACGATTTGAGGGATTTGATGATTTGATGATTGCATGCAGATTTTGTGAAGCTGTTAATTAGAAAAGATATTTGGTTCTCCTTTGGCAACCTCTTCTTACCTTGGTCGGGCTTCATGTATAGTGGTCTCCTCATCTTAGCCTTCACACTCCCTTGACCCTTCCTATATATCATCCCTTAATCTGTTTGTGATTTCTTCGATTCCATCGCCTATCTGCACTGTTGAACCAATTATTAATCCTTCTTTTCATAATGTCGATATCTGCAAGAATTAAAAACGAAAGGAAACTTGTGCGAGATGGTGGTAAATATGGAGGTAGGCTTAATGAATTTTCTAATTACTTTGAGAATATTAGAGGACAAATATATAATATACTTCAGAATGGAACATGTTAATTTTGTATTACTTGATAAGTGGAAAAAGAAAAATGATTATATTTTTAATTTTTAATTTTTTTTGGATACAAAATAAATTTTAATTTTAAATTTTAGTTAAAAAAAAACAATAAAATATAAAAAAAATCAAAACCAATAAAAAAATCATCAAAACAATTAATAAAAATAAACACCAAAACAATTAAAAAATAATAATAATAAATAAATCAAAGCAACAGTAAGGTTATTTTTCATGGATATTTATTAAAAACAAACTGTTATCAACATCATGAAATGGGCTAAAATTAAGCTTTTTATTTTCTTTAATCCATTTCATTTGGAATTAATTTTTGCATAAGAATCATCAAGGAATTGGCCATTCCTTTTTTAACACACTAATGTTTTTTTTATGCCAAGTTTTTTCTTGCAGATTTTGGATGATCAACTGATCATTAAGGAAATTAATTGTGTGCACAAATGGTCTTCAAAAGACTAGTTTCATGAGAAATTTAAAAGAACAAGTCCATGATCATAAATGAAATTTCCAAAAAGTTACAAGTTCTTGCAACTTCCTGTGATAGCTTAATGGTTTGACATGTTGCATGACGGATTAGCAAATTTGAAGATTTGGGGTTTGTGCCTAAATGTCCAAGGATGGTGAAATACCTATCCACTCATGAATTCAAAGTCTACAAGTGGCTGGTCAACGCTGGTCAAACTCATCTATTTTAGCATAAATTCCCGAATTAATGAGAAAATTTTGTATTTTTGAGATTTTGCATGCCAAAATTCACTTTTTCCCAGCAAGAGTCACTATCCACTTCTCTTTATCCACATAAACTTTATTACATTTTCATCAATCCTAACCCACCAATAAAAGCAACGAAGCTCATTTACAAGCTTTTTGTTCCCCGTTAGTTTCTTTTTCCCTACCCTCGCAAATAAAACCTTGCTTCCATACACCACTGAGCCCATAGTCCTTGAGTCTAAATATTTTTCTAAAAACACCTTGAAGCTTGCATGCCTTAAGGGCAAGCTATCATGCTGATAAACAATGGAATACGTTAACATCCCTTGTTCGTCGGATCTTCTAAGTATTCGACAACAACAAATTCATTCATATTTAGAAAGATGTGTTCGGGGCATCTTGACTCTCATCCACATCAAAGATGGGAGCTCTTGTGTTGACTAGTGGCATCCATCAAAGGCCACTAAGTTAACAATTTCTTGTCATTTTCGACAACGAAACATTTATTCACATGACAAGAATTGTGCCAATGATCTAGTTTCGTTGAAGACATGAATACCAATCATTGTGTAGTAGACGAAGCTATTTAACTTTCATTACTTTGCAATTTTTTATGTAAATGACTTGAGGACAAGTCAATAAATAAGGCTGGGGGGGGAAGTGTAAATTCTAAATTTTGTATACCTTCCAAGCCTTATATATTTTTAGCCGCATTGAGCAGCAGATACTGAACATTCAGCAGAAGATCCATCAGCAAATTTAGCAGCAGATGCAGCAACAATAAAAGATTCACTTTTTCGACTTCATCCACCATTTTCACAACCAAGTGAAGAAGACTATGACCAAAATTTTGTAGCCATGCATGCACAACTCTCATCCATTTTTGAAAGGGTAAGTTGAGGTATGATATTTTCTACCTATTAACCATTTAATTCCTTGAAAAACTAGAATGATAATTTTTGGAAAAAAAACTTCCTTTCCTCATTTCACAAAATTGCCAAAACCATCAGTTTGTTGGGGGGGGGGGTGGTTTGTATACAATTACATTCATACTTTTTCATATTCATATTTTTCCATATTCATATATCACATTCTAAAACCCACATACCTTCAAAATATATTCACTATTACATGAGCATATAAATGGCTTCATAAAAAGTACTTAAAAGCAAATTGGATGCAACACAATCTTGGTTGTTACACAAGAACCAACCATGATGCATTCCAACAAAATACTTTGCAATAAAAATCACATTATCAATATGCAAAGATCATACATTAAAATTGAATGCAACAAACAAAATATGGTTGAAACACAAGAACCAACCAAGTTGCAATTCATCAAAAACACTTTGCAAAAGTTAAGTAAATGATATCATGCAAAGTTTAAGCCAAAGCTCAAGTATCAAAAGTAATGTAATAGATTGCATGAGGACATGCAATACCTTCAGTTTGAGGGTATTTTGGGCCTAAGAATTATCCTTAAAATTCATCTACTTTGACTCGATTCAACGTCCACTTTCTCTCCATTCACACATTTTCTCACCTCTATTCCACCACCATGTAATCACATCCACTTCACTTTCATCATTATATGGGTTACCTTTGTGTCTTCCAAAATATTATTAATTCTTAGTATTTTTAAGAGAATTTGTGGTTAAACTTTAGAAAATAATATCCATATACTTATACCTAACAATTAGAATGAGTTTGTTGACATATGTAGGTACAAAGGAAGCTTCTAAGGCACCCTTATGTGGCACTCTATGTGAAAATTCGAATTTGAGGAGATCATGAACCTCATGGATAAGATCATGGACCTCATGGAGAAGATCATGGAGGATAGGGTTATGTGTCACCATTGGTTGAGAGATATGTGGATTTGAAGAGGGAATAATGGATCATCATTATGAGTTTGTTATCTCATATTATTGTATAAATAGGAGTGTTATCTCCTTCATTTGTAATCTTAATTTTTAGAATTTAGAAACTTAGTCCTTCATTTGTAATTTTAGATTTTAGAATCATTGTAATGTAGAGTTTAGGACCTCTTGGAATGTAGAACTTGGAGCTTGTAATTGCAATTTGCAATTGATGATAAATAAAGTGGATTGGATTTTCTTCTACAGTTGACTTCTTTCTAGGTGTGCTTGTGGAGCTATGGAGGGCCCCATTGCCTCACTTGCATGCTCGTTTTGTTTTGGTAAACTTTCATTTTATGTTTTTTTGTTAATTTAATTAGATTAAAGTATTGGTTCATATGTTTGAAATATTAATGAACGACCGTTCGTAAGAAAGTATTAATGTTTCTTTCAATGAATCTGATTTGTTATTTAATGTTTGATTTCATTAGTTTAAGTTTCTGATTCATATGCTTGAGATATAAATGAATAGTCTCTTGTAAGAGAGCTTTAATATTTCATGCAATCAATCAGAATTAGGTTTAAGTGCTTTAATTTCATTAGTTTAAATAGTTTGTTGATTAAGATGATTAGAAATATTAATGAACAGTCTCCTGTAAGGGAGCTTTAATATTTCTTACACTTGTCACAATGTCTTTAGATTTCATTTTGATTAAATGACTAAATAGGTGTTGGAGATTCCAATGAAAGACCTCCTCTAAGGTAGCTTTGGAATTTCTTCACCTAGCTTAGTTTAGTTTGTCTCTAAGTCCATATATATTGGATGATCCTTGAAGTTTACTTACCCGAATTGATAGTAAATGAAACTCTAATTTGCATCCACATTTTAGACCAAACACTCCAACTAGCACGTTTTCTAATTCTCCGAAGGCACGCGAGAAAGTGGTTTTCGGGAGGCTATGTGTCGAGTGCTGAGTGGAATCACGTGCTCTTGGTCTAAAACCGCTTCCTGCCTTGAGGGCACGCGATAAACCATTTACCACCCTCCTGTCAGAACTCAAAGAGTTTAGCTCCTTTTGCATAATTATATCACATCAGTTTTCCAAGATAACATGCTTGCATGTTTCAATGCGATATCGTCGATCTCCTTTGTTTGGACGATCACCACCCTTGTTCGCTGATCCCCATCGTCTTTGGTTTGACCCAATCACCGATTGCCACATCATCTTCTACGCTTACATCATCAAGAACCTGTGACTCTTTCTCAGGTTTCCACCTGTCCTGCTGACATAGGCATTGACTTTTCAGTGTGAATCTTTGATTAGCTCTAATTTCCTTATCCGAACTCAGATTTGCACACGGTTTGCACCATTGGCTTCATATTCACAAGTTCTTCAACCTTATTCCACTTTCACCTGTATTTGAAGACTTTTAATCTGGAGGCTATGCTGAATCCATTTTGGATCATTATTCCTTTAGCTTTGATGCACAAACGATTTCTCATCTATTTAATAACTCTCAACTTCATGTCATGAATTCAAGATCATATTGCTTTGAGTTGGATCTCTCTTACATATATGTTTGGTGACCACCTATAGGGGTGAGGTAGCACTCATTCAACTAATTTCTTTCATCCTCATTAAATTTTTTATTTGTTTATATAAATTCATTGAGGGTATCAACTCGATAAGGCGACAGGTTGACTATTCTGTTCAATTGAAATTTATGCCATTGTTCTTCAAGCAAAAGAGTGTACACTTTGTCTAGAGGCATGTAGCTCAACATTTCTTTTAATAATTCTACCATCTTGGAGATATATGCTTCCAAGGTCTCAATCCTTTCACACTTTCTATACAACTTCTATTTGTACTTGTTCAACTCAATCTTTAAACTCATGCTTTCTTCCTCCAACTCTCTCTTTCTATCCATGCTCTGCATATTCATTATTTGAAAATGTTTCTCAAAGTGAAATTGGGTAGGGCCTTCACCAATGTCTTCCATACTAGTCTTTGTCTTTGTATGAGTTTCCCATTTAAGGGCTTCAACCTTGATTTCTTCTAACTCAATCATAATATTTTTTACCTTTGCCTCATTTATCTTGGAGAGTATTATTCCTTATAATCCTTGCACCTTATTTAGGTTTTTGATAATACTAGAACCTTCTTCTATAATTTCAAGTTACCTATTACCAATTTATTGGTGATCTATGACTTGGTATTGGATGTCTTCTTGTAGAGGCATGTTCTCTCCTCTCAGTGGAGTGGCCTTCATCCTTGATTTTCATATGGTTGTTATTAGGAGTCAAGGTAGTAGCTATGACTTCTCAGTATTACTCCTCCACCTTTGTTCTATTTTTGGTTTTCTTCCTCCTAAAGGTATCTACTTTGCTTGATATTTTCTTCCTCCCATAGTCCCTTTAAAGACTAGGTTTCTTAGTTGCATCTTGGAGAGATATCAAGTCTTTCTTACTCATTGTGATGAAATATTTCGTGGTAATTTAGTAAGTTGTCTTGCTAGGGAATCACATACTATTATTGTTGTTGGCCCATGGTGGACTAATGCTTCTTCTTTTCTATTTTGGAATTTAGTACATATTTATCACAAATATTATAACAAAATTTATGGTTCATATATTTTTTTTTTTGGAAAAAAAAAATCGCATTTATGAATATTTGATTGATTCATTTCGAACCACCCAATGCGGTTCATCATTAGGACTAAAATGGGGAATTTGATCTAGGAAAGTAGTTAAATAATGTAGAGAGAAAGACTTAAATTCTAACGGTAAAAAATAAATCAATAATATTTACATTTTTAACTATTCAAATAAACCATTAAAAAAACAATAATTAAAGAGTTAAGTTAGAAATTAATATTAAAAAGAATAAATTGAATTTCAACTAATATCAATGAATGAAACCAAGAATTATATATATATATATATATATATAAACCAAATTAACTAAGCTTATTAATAAATCTATTAATACATAATAATGATGTATTATTGTATTAATAGTGAATAAAAGAATCTTTATATAGATATAAAAGATTAGTAAAAAAGATATTAAAATAAATAAAGTATTAAAAATAAATAAATAAATAAATATATATATATATATATATATATATATATATATATATATATATATATATATATATAAAAGAAAGAAAGAAAGAAATAAGTAAAATTTTTAAATATAATGAGAAAAAGTTTCAAAACTAAGATTATATATATATGAGAATGAGTTCTAACCAAAAAAAAATCATGAACAAGAATAAAATCAAATAAAAATAAAAAAGATAAAAGATTAAGAAAATATGAATTATAGGATTGAATGTATAAGTATACTAAAATAATAGAAACCAAATTAGAAATTTTATCCTCGAACACAATAGAATCCATTAAACCAATAATAAAGAAAGCAAGAAAAATGCAACAATGATTATAAGAAAAGGGGAAATATATACAAAATAAGCCTTAAGAACAAAAGAAAGGAACAAAAGGAAGGAAACAGAATAAGAAAGACCACTAGGATGACAAGGCAGGGATCTAACAACTAGTAATATTCCAACCATCATCCCCATTCAACATACTTGACCTTCTCTAAATTTCAATGGCCTTCTTAAACTTTTGGTGATGAAAATGATAAATCCTAGCAATGACACGGGACTCTTCTATACATATGTGGTGTTTTGCCTTCTCAGCATGCTCCACCAACGTTGAGGAGTGAGTCCTACAATGTTTGATGTAGGTCGCATGCTCATGAATCCTTTGTTTTATGGAGTGACATGTTTCTCCAATGTAGGGAGTTCTACAGGAACATAGAATTACATAAACACACTTCATACTTTTAGGATCCATCGGGTCCTTGATGGATATTAGGAAGCTCTAAATGTTGTTTAGGGGCCTGAAGGTAAAAGAGACTTTTTGTTTCTTCTCGATCCTAGCAATCTTGTTTGTGGTCCCTTGGATAAAGGGCAGTTGAACACCAGAAATCGGATCTTTGGGCTCTTTTTTCATTCTTAGACCTCTACTTGCCTTTAATAAAACCTTGAGGTCGTGATGTTTACTATAGCCATTATTTTGGAACACCTTAAGAAGACGAGATTTCCCATTATCTAGTTGAACTTCATCTGAAATCCTTAAAGCACGAGTCACCAAAATGTTGAGAACTCCCATCTTTTGAGCAGGATAATGATGGGAACTAGCATTAAGATACTACTTAGTATGAATCTTCTTCCAAAAGACCAAGTGAGGAAAAGAACCATCATCTTTCTTAGAGATGGAAAAATCAAGGAAAGGAAGGCTACCATTAAATTCAGGCTCCATTGTAAACTTAATGGAGTTTAACTTATTGTTAAGATGTTGAAAAAAGAGATCTAACTTTTCACACCCATTAGGCCAAACTATGAAGGTATCGTCCACAAACCTCATCCATAGCATATGTTTAAATTGCGCATAATCTAGTGCCTTGGATTGAAAGTCTTCCATGAACAAGTTAGCCACGACCGGGGAGAGTGGAGAACCCATGGCAACTCCACAAGTGTGTTTGTAGAATTCATATTCAAAGCTGAAAAAGGTTGAGTTAAGGTAGATCTCAACCAACTTGGTTGTATCCATATCAGTAATGTGATTTATTACCTCAATAGCTTCATTAATAGGGATATTAGTGTAAAGGGATACTATGTCAAAACTGACAAGAATATCACCAGGATCAAGCCTAATACCCTTTAACTCATTGACAAAAGAAGAAGAGTCATTAACAAAGTAATTCGTAAGGCCAACAAGGGGTTTGAGTTTTGAGGCTAAATGGCTATAGTAGGTAGCAGGGTGTCAAAGCTTTTCTCAAAGCGAGCAAAGGTCCCAAGGTCAAGAAAGAACCCATGGATCGCAGTTCAGGAGTCCACCTCCCCTTCATCCAAGGGACGACTGACAAGATTGCTAGAATCCTGAAGAAGCATAATATTCCTTCGACCTTTAGACCCCTCAACACCCTTAGAAGTTCCCTTAAGTCTGTTAAAGACTGAGTAAACCCTATGGATATGAAAGGCATTTATATCATCCCTTGTTCTTGTGGAACCTCATACATCGGTGAAATTGGTCGTTCTATTAACCAGAGGATTAAGGAACATGCTGCTGATATCAAGCATGGGAGGACCAAATCTTCAACTTTGGCCGAACATGCAAAGAAGACCAAGCATCATATATGCATTGAGGAGGCTAGGGTTATCGCTAAGATTCCTCATTTCCACCATCGTAAGTTTAGGGAAGCCATTGAAATTGAGAGGTCTTCCAGTAATATTAATAGGGACGATGACTGGAAAATTAGTAGCTGTTGGATTCCTGCCCTCTCTTCTTACTTTTCTCCATCTTTGTCTAGGCCCCTTAATTTTTTTTTTTTGAACAATATTTTATTATTAACATTATTATTATTTATAATATTGTTTAGTAATATTAGAATCTCTTTCTATTATTCTTTAATTTAATATAGATATATTATATATTTAATCCTTATTAGTAGTTTAATATTTGTATATATTAATAAAATATAATGAATCAAATATTTCTGAAACCCTAATCTTTAGCTTCTTTGTATATATAGATTGTTATAAATAATTAATTTTGATTAACATATTATTATATATTACATATTTCAATATGGAGAACCATATTTATATATTTTTCGATATTAATTACTATATAGTATTTATATATTTAAATATATATAATTTATTAATATGTTATAATTCAATATAATACAATAAAAATAGGTTTAGTTATTATTTTTAATCTTTGATTATTATATTTGGTTATATCAATAAAATAATATAAATGAGTCAAATATCATCAAATATAGCCATTATTAAATAATAAAGTATATATATATATATAATAGAATAAACATTAATAAATTAATAAAATTTATTTTATATTAACATATTATTAAATATTTCTTATATCAATATAAATAACCATATTATATATCGTTATAAATAATTAATTTTGATTCTTCATATTAACATATTATTAAATATTACATATATCCCTATAGATAACCATATTATATATTTATATAGATTTTGATATCAATTACTATATAATATTTATATATTTAAATATATATAATTTATTAATATATTATAATTCAATATAATACAATAAAAATAGGTTTAATTATTTGTTTATGTTATTCAGTTATATCCATAAAATAATTTAAATGAGTCAAATATCATCAAATATAGCCGTTATTAAGTTGATAACAATAAAAATATATTTATATATATATTTAATAAACAATTAATAAATTAATAAAATTTATATTAATATTATGTGGAATTCCCCTTTCCCTCTCCCTGGTCAAATATAGTTGTTATCTTCTAGCTATTAGGTTGACCTCTATCCCTATTAACCTTCTTCCTACATATGTTTCTTCATCATGCCCTGAAGATGAACCACACTCGCTGGTTTGAAACGCGTTGACCAAAATCTTCATTGTGATTTCTTCCGAAAAATTCTTTATGCATTACTTAGCTAGAAGATAAGTTGGCCCACCTATAGTATTGATAATAGGTCTTGGGCGGGGTGGGGGGGGGGGGGGTTGTCTATGGATCTCAGGAAGCCCATAGATCCTAGGAGTAAGAGGGTTGCTCTCAAACAACTTATGGCCTATGGAGTTTAAAGTGCTACTAGATTTTATAGCCAAAGCCACAACTTTTGAGACTTTATTTAAAAGGTTCTTACTAAGATTCTTGTAGTTGTCGTTGTTACAAAGGTGATCCAACATTTTTATTAAGGTAGTCCTCCTTGTCTAAGATAACAATCACTCCTCCCTTGTTAGCTTTAAGGATAACAATGTCACAGTTATTGTTCAAAGCCTTGAGGGATTCAAATTTAGGCTTGCTGATGTTTCTCTTAGGAGGTTTATCCTTTATGAGAACAACCACAAATCCTACCTAATGACAACTTTTATATTATCCAGAAAGTCCTTAATTCCATATTCAACACTACAAATAATATCCTCCACCGAATTTCTTTTCGGAGCTATAGAAAAATTTAATCCTTTCCCTAAACGACTATACACAAGAGGATCAAAGGAAAACCTAGAAATATTAACAACCCTCCTATTAAGAGAGGGTGATAACAAATTAGTAAGGGAATGAATAGGGGAACCAACTGAGGAAATAGAAAAATAAGGGGGGCCATCAATGATGGGGGATTTAAGGATTATGGTGGATGGATCATTGGGGTACACTACATAGGAAGACATCAAAGGATTGGAGGAGAGGATTACGTCGAGTGAAGAAAAAATCATGGAGGGGGGAGAATGATTAGGAATCTGACCTATTCATGGGGACAGACAAACATTGGAGGAGGCAAATAATTCAACGGGAGGGAACACACATTTAATGGATGAAGATAATGGAGAGGAAGCACGATCCACAATGGGGGAGGAGTTTGATGCAAAGGAGGCCACGGGTGCTTCTAATTCGTAGCCCGATTGGTCAATGGAAGAGGATGGAAAGCCTTCCAATGCGAAGGATCTGTTGGAGGTTTGCAAATACATCACAGGTCTCGATGGTGAATGTTATGCATGAGGCGAAGAAGAGAGCATTAACTAGCCCAAAGGAAACAAGGAGATAGGAACCACCTGCAGAGGGAAGCTAGGGTAGTCAACACTGCCAAATCCAACTACAACAACAACCTTGGAGTCATTGTTGTGTGTAGATGAATTATTAGCAAAAGAACTAGAGTGCAGCCTAACAAAAGAGCTAGGAGAGCGAGATCATTGGACAATATTGGAGCTAATCCATGAGCTCAAAGTAGAAATTTCACAGTCGCTAATCCAGTTTCTGGAAGAACCTTGGGACAAATCAAACAACAAAATACCATAGGAAGACTTGCTTTGGAGCTTCGAAAAAAAATTGATTGCTTCTTCTTATAAACCTCTTTCATACAAAGAGATTTTAAAGTTGAGCAAGTTTCAATTCTATTCCAAAGGGATGGGGGAAATATGAGATAGCTCCAAGTGTAGCAAAAATAACTTGCGAGAAAGAAAATCAAGATTTTTCCTAACCCTATATATTTCAACACATACAAGCACCAAACTAGTTCTAAAAAAAATATGATAGCTATTAGAATTATTAAGGTTGTGTTTAATCTGAGCAAAGACAGGAACAACAGAGGAATCCCTACATCGCTTCAAGAATTCTAGATCAAACTTCATCTTGGATACTTGCAAGCATGCCCGTTCAAAATGACGAACTTTTATTGCAATGGCCCTTTTGTGCAGGGTTGTAACATCTGAATCCAGGCTTTTGTGATTCAGAATATATATATATATATTCGAAAGAAAAAAAATCACATTTATGAATATTTGATCGAAGCGTTTCAAACCACCTAATGTAATTCAGCATCAGAACTAAGAAGAGAAGTCTAATTTAGGCAAGCAATTAAATAATGTAGAGTGTAATGGTTAAATTCCAACACTGAAAAATAAATCAATAATATTCACAATTTTCTTTATTCAAATGAACTAATAAAAAAACAATAATTAAAAAAGTAAGTAAAAAATTATATTAAAAAGAATAAATTGAAATAAAAATAAATTAAATTTCAAATTATATATATATATATATATGAATTAATAAATAAAAAAGCCAAATTAATTAAACTTATTAATGAATATATTAGTAATTATATATTAATGTATTTATAATAATTAAAATAATATCTACCTATATTTTTATGAATATCTATGTAAATATCTATATATATTAAAGATTTGTAAAAAAAATAAAAATAAAAATTTAATATTCAAAGTATTATATATATAAATATATATATGAGGAAAAAGCAACAAAATAGAGAGAGAATTTATTATCCAAAGTATTATATATATAAATATATATGAGGAAAAAGCAACAAAATAGAGAGAGAAAGTCTTCGGTGCAAATCACGTGAAATTTCATTTGCCGACGCGTTTCGAACCAACCAGTGTGGTTCATCGTCAGGACAAGTTGAAGAATCATCTAGCTTTGCATATTAAATAGTCAAAGCAGAACATCCAACGGCTATATTTAACGGCTAAATTTGACCAGGAGACAGTTAGTTAGACAGGATTATTTTAATAATTAAGTTAATTCAAATAAATATCAAATGGTTAGTTAGTTATAATCTTATTAAAAACGAGGTCAAAGGGACTATAAACGAATAAATAAATAAATTTAAATTAAAAGTTAGTTAAAAGTTAGAGTAATGAATATATCATAAAATAAATTAATTAATTTAAATTAATAGTTGGTTATTAAATATACATAGCTAGTTATATACATATTAAAGATAAAGGGACTTATTTTTATAAATTAATTATTAAATAAAATATCATAAAATTAATTTAAATTGATAGTTAGTTAAAACGTTATTAAATAGAGTAATAAATATACAAAGTTAGTTAGATATATATATATATATATATATATATATATATATATATATATATATATAAAGGGACTTATTTTATATATTAAAATAAAATAATTATAAAATAAAATCATTTTCAAATTAGAAGGTATTGATAGATATTAAAGAAAATTATTAGGGGTTAGAAAAAAATTATTTATTTATTTATTTTATTTTTTTAATTAAAAGTTTAATTAAGGGTTAAACTATCATATAATTCTAGATTGATTTCAAAGTATAAAATTATTATTAGAGTTATGAAAGGATTAATATAATAGTGTCATCATAATAATATTTCATAAATTTATTAATAAAGATGTATACTTATAACCTAAATATCCTATATAAATATCATATAATAAATAACATAACCTTGAAGAGTGACGAAGAGGAGAGGGCCGGGACTCAAAATCTCATCAAAGACTAAAGTTCCAAGAGAGAAGGATAGGGAATAATTTTTTAATATAAAGAAATTATAATAAAAAAATTATAAATAGAAAACAAGAATCAAATCAAAAAAGAATTAAAAGAAAAAAGATATACAAAATATGAATTATAGGATTGAATTGACAAGTATAATAAAATAATAGAAACCAAATTAGAAAGACTATCCTTGAACATAATAGAATCCACTAAATCAATAATAAAGACAACAAGAAAAATGTAGCATCAATTATAAGAAAAGGGAAAAAAAATACAAAATAAGTCTTAAGAACAAAAGAAATAAGACAAAAGGAAGGGAGCATAATAAGAAAGAATAACACTAGGATGACAAGGTAGGGATCCAACAACTACTAAACTTCCAATCATAGTCTCATTCAGTGTATTGACCTTCTCTCATTTCCAATGGCCTCCATAAACTTCTGGTAATGAAAATGACAAATCCTAGCAATGACCCAAGACTTTTCTATACATATGTGGTTCTTTGTTTTCTCATAATGCTCTACGAAAGTTGAGTGATTCCTACAATATTTTATGTCAATTGCATGCTCATGAATCCTTTGTTTTATGGAGCAACTTGTTTCTCCAATGTAGGGAGTTCCACAGGAACATGGTATTACATAAACACCTTTCATATTTTATGGTCCATGGGGTCCTTCACGGACATTAAGGAGCTCTAAAAGGTGTTTAGGGTCTTGCAAGTGAAAGAGATTTTTTTTTTCATTCAGGACCATAACAATATTGTTTGTGGTCCCCTAGATAAAGGGAAGTTGAACACAAGAAACTAGATCTTTGGATTCTTTTTTCATTCTTGGACCTATGCTTGCCTTTAAGAAAGTCTTGAGACGCTAGTGCTTACTATAGCCATTATTTTTTAACGCCTTACGAAGACAGGTTTTCTCATTATCCAAGTGATTTTCATCCAAAATACTTAAAGCTCGAGTCACCAATTAAGTGTTGAGAACTCCCATCTTCTGAGCAAGATAATGATGGAAACTGACATGAAGATACTTCTCAGTATGAATCTTCTTTCGAAATAAGGTGCGAAAAGGAACCATAATATTTCTTACATATGAGAACATCGAGGAAAGGAAGGCTACCATTAACTTTAGGCTTCATTCTAAACTTTATGGAGTTTGGCTGATTGTTAAGATGTTGGAAAAAGAGATCTAACTTTTCGCGTCAATGTGGAAAAACTAAAAAGGTATCATCCACAAACCTCTTCCATAGTTTAAGTTTGAATTGGGCAAAATCTAATGCCTTGGATTCAAAGTCTTCCATGAACAATTTAGCCACCACCGAGGAGAGTGGATAACCCATGGAAACTCCACAGTTTTGTTCATAGAATTCACCTTCGAAGCTAAAGAAACTTAAGGTAAGGCATATCTCAACCAACTTGGTTGTATTTGGATCAGTAATGTGATTTGTTACCTCAATAGCTTCATTAATAGGGATATTAGTGTAAAGGGGTACTATGCCAAAACTAACAAGAATATCACTAGGATCAAGCCTAATACCCTTTAACTCATTACCAAAAGAAGAAGAGTCCTTAACAAAGGAATTTGTAAGGCCAATAAGGGGTTTGAGCTTTGAGCCTAAATACTTAGTTAGAAGATAAGTTGGCCCACATATAGTATTTAAAATAAGTCTAAGAGGGCGGGGGGGGGGGGGGGCGCGCGCTCTTAATAGATCTTCAGAAGCCCGTAGATCCTAGGATTAAGAGGATTACTCTCAATTAGCTTATGGCTTATGGAGTTTACAGTGCTACCGGATTTTAGAGCCAAAGCCACAACTTTTATACTTTATTTAAAGGGTTCTTACTAAGCTTCTTCTTGTTGCCATTGTTACGTAGGTTATCCAACATTTTATTACAATAGTCCTCCTTTTCTAAGATAACGACTCCTCTTCCTTGTCAACTTTGAGGATAACAATGTTAGGGTTATTTTTCAAAGCCTTGAGGGATTAGAATTCAAGCTTGCTAATGTTTCTCTTAAGAGGTTTAGCCTTTATAAGAACAGCCACACAATCTTGCCTAATGACATCTTTTATGTTATCGAGAAAGTCCTTGATTTTGTATTCAACGCTACAAATAATATCCTCCACCTAGATTTTTCTTGGAGCCAAAGAAAAATTTAATCCTTTCCCAAAAATATTATACACCAGAGGATTAAAGGAAACCCTAGAAAGATTAAAAACCCTCCTTTTAAGAGAGCATGATAAAACATTATTGTTAATAGAATGAATAGGGGAACCAATTGAGGCAATAGAAAAATAATGGGGGCCATGTTGGGTCCTTCATTTTTTTTTAAGAATTTTGACTAGTATGATTGAAAAGAAGTTGCAGAGAAGAAATGGCTAGATTTATTAGAAGTGGCCACCAATATATATTTTAATGAATCTGAGGGGGGAGAGAGACAAAGGAGGATCTTGTAAAGGATGCCCCTTATTAGAAACCACTCAAGCTACAAAAGTTTAACATTGGGACCGATGAGAAACCCAAAATCTCCTATACTGGTGATTATTGGGATGAGAAGACCACTAAGGAGATCTTTGACTTGTTAAAGGAGTATGAAGATTTGTTCCCTGCATCAGTCTCAGAGCTTAAGGGGATTAAAGGAGACTTGGGTGAGATGAAGATAGTCTTGAAACCTAATGAAAAGTTGATTATCATTGACCATATCGATTAAATTATTGCTTCAAAAAGAAGTTGAAGAAATAGATTGATAAGATGTTGGTTGTAGAACTCATTTTTATGGTTGATGAAGCAAAGTGGATTAGTCCCATTGTGATCCAGGATAAGAAAGATTCATAGGAGATCCAAGTCTATGTCGATTATAAGAGCCTTAATAATGTTTGTGTCCATGATCAATTTCCTACTCCTTTCAGTGATGAGGTCTTGGATAAAGTTGTGGATGTAGAAATTTTGAATAATATAACACTTATTTACAGAGATTATCCCGATTATACACTATTTGCGGAATGCATGCATAATACATAACCTCCTCTATGTTGATCATCAATTTTGCAGAATTAAGAAACAATCGCATGCGCACATTGAAACATCAATCACACATCTCAACACAGTATGTACTGGGGAAAGCATACAGCTGAAAACCCCCAACTATATGTATATTATATTGATAGAGAACATGTAACAATACATAGTACAATACTCCTCACAAGTACTCAGTACTATCTCCACCTTCTACACACAAACTAGCTCAGATCTGAATCAAGTCACAGGTTCAAATCTCCTCCGCTGTTTGCCTGCCTCTACTGCGCAATCCAATGTGAGAATAGGAATGATCCAAGCTCGTTTTCCTTGGCTTGTACTGCACAATCCTCATTGGCAATCTCAATCATTGATTGTGCAAATCTCATGCACAGCTATAGTCACAACTGATAGTAGTCTCCACCTCTAACACCTGTCTCCATTGAACTGTCCATGCACTGAGTTAACTGATGTATTCTTTAGTTGATTTATGAGTTAATAATTAGTGAATTAATTAATAATTAATTCACATCACTCATCACTAGTGTATTTGCAGTTAGACTAAATACAACTAGTTCAACTAAGTCAAACTGAACACAACTCCATCAACTCCTCAATCAACTCCACCAAACTCAATCACTTGAGTTCTAACTGAAGTCCATGATGCAATAGCTCAACTAACCCATAAGAAAAGCATATTTCCTTCTGGCAGTTGCATGTGCCACATCCGTAGCTCGAACTGAAGTGCTCCAAGAGGATAAGATAATGTTTATAGTCCAAATATTATTAAGAGCTAATAATATTCAACTGTTCTATTTTTAGCGTGGCAGTCTAAAAATAGACTCCGCCCATATGTCTAAAAATAGAAGTCCATCTATTTTTACCAACATGACCAATCATCCACAAAAGCATCCTGCAACTCATAGACCATGTTCCATATGTCTAAAAATAGACTTTGCGCCAAAAAATAGCCTGCGGGCCCACTTAGTGAAGGTGACTTCTTTTCACTAAGCTCCATCATCTTGTTGCATTTTCAACACTCCCTCTCAACAAGATATGGATTATCTGCAACCCCTATCCTACAACTCTGGAATGTTCTGCATGCAACACATTTTCCCGGTCCACTTGCTCCAACAACACTTGGAACAAAAACACTCCCAACTGACCACTCTGTTGGGCCCGGAACATACTCTGATGCTGAAGCTCTACCTGCTGCTGACAAGTGCTTCCTCTCTGACATCTACGCTACTGCAACATCTCCATGCATCTCGCACCATTGCACACTTCTCTATGCCACCTAGCACTGTGAAAAACACTTGTGCCTCTCACATTGCTGCAGCCTGCTAGCTATGCGTTGTCCTGGGATTCCCTACACTGTCGCTCTCTCTGCCGCTCCATCTGCATCTGTCTCTACCCAATCAATCAATTCCTGCTACTCCACATCGGGGCTCCCGTAGCAAGGTCTCATCCAAGAGGTTGGGTACCTCAAGGGTCCTGCCCCTCCTCCTTGGGACAATCACTCTATATTGCCCCACCTCCTACCTGGAGGTATGGCTACATGTGATCCCTCAGCCCACCTGGCTTGAAGTTTCCCCCTACTAGAGGTCTCTACATGAGGAGATGTCTCTACTCGATCTCCTCTCAGCTTCCCTTGTTGTGGCTGCTCCACAACCTCCTGAAGCTGCTGCACCAATCGTGGCTCCTCCATAATCATCTGAGACTTCTTCTGGCTCTGCATGTTGAGAGGTAATATACGCTCCCTCTCAACCACCAAGTCTCCATCAGTTGCCTTGCTGCTCAAGGCTTTGCATTCATCTTGAACCTCAAGAGCATACAGGTTCTTGACCCGTGAACCAATCTGCTTCACCTGTCTAGTGATGATGTGTCTAAGGAAAACCTTTCCCTTACTGAAGACTACATCATAGCCTCCGTCTTCCAGCATCGCGATCGACACCAAGTTTCTCTTCAGTCCTGGTACATACTTGACATCGGTCAAGGTAAGGCGAGCTCCATGCTCCCTCTGAAAAATAACCGTGCCTACACCTGAGACACTATACTTCTCATCATTACCCATCGCTATGAGTATCTGGAGATCTTTCTCCTCCAAAGTACTGAACAAACTCTTGTCACCGGTCATGTGGAAAGAAGCTCCACTATCAAGAAACGAACCACTTCCCACCATGGATGAAACCATGCATGCAAAGAGTGTGAAATCTAACTCAAACTGTGAAGCAAGTGCTTCACCTTCAGATCCTTCCCCGGATCCCTTCTTGGATTTCCTCTGTGGACAATTTGCAGCATAATGGCCCACCCCATGACAACGAAAGCATCGCACTTTCGATTTGTCAACCTTATTCCCATCATTGGAAGAACTGGATTCAGAAAGAGAACCCTTCTCCTTCCCCTTCTTTTCTTTGGCAGCCAAAGCGCAATTTTCTTCATTAGATGCCTTTGATGAAGATCTGTCCTTGGTATTCTGCCTAATCTCCTCTTGCATAAGATTGGACCAAAGTCTCTCCCATCCTGGAAATTTCTCTCGACCATTGACAGAGTCCTGATAGGAATGCTAACTCTTCAGAAGACCAAGGAGATCCAAGCTCACCAAGTCCTCATCATCGACAGTCACCCCCACACTTCCCAGCTCATCCCGGCATTGGGTGAACTTCGTGAGATACTTGGACATACTGTCTCCATTCTCACACTTAATGTTTCTGAGTTTATCCTTGAGCGCCAACTTCCTCTGGTCGCTCTTGCTTTGGAATAAATCTGTCAACGCTTTCCACATCAAGTATGGAGAAGCCTTTCCATGCAGGTTGGATACAATGTGATACTTCACGCCCTCCAACAGAATCCTTCGACACTTTGTTGTCTTCTTTTGCCAAGCCTCAACGTGAGCAACATCAATAGGCTTTGGGACCTCAACCTCTATGAACTCCTTCAACCCATTGTCATCTAACACCTCCTCCATCCTGTCTTTCCATGCAATATAATTCGAGCTGCCTTCAAGGGCATACTCCAATCGCAATCCGTTGAAAGACATTTCAACTTCGACACCAAGAAAACACTGCTGCAAATTCGAATTCCACCAGCTCAAAACTCAATCGCTTCTGATCTAAAATTCGTGAGAACAAAGTATTTCTCGTACAGAGATTGACTGTATGGGCTTTTACCGGATATCTCACCTTCCAAAAGAAGGATGAATCCAGAGGCTACCTGGCCCGATTACAGACTCTGCCTGAAGAAATAAAATGTAATCACTTTCTAAATAATAGATCTGATGATCAACTTTGCTCTGATACCATGTAGAAATTTTGAATAATATAACACTTATTCATAGAGATTATCCTGATTATACACTATTTGTGGAATGCATGCATAATACATAACCTCCTCTACGTTGATCATCAATTTTGCAGAATTAAGAAACAATCGCATGCACACATTGAAACATCAATCACACATATCAACACAGTATGTACTGGGGAAAGCATATAGCTGAAAAACCCCAACTATTTGTATATTATAATGATAGAGAACATGTAACAATACATAGTACAATACTTCTCACAAGTACTCAGTACTATCTCCACTTGCTACACACAAACTAGCTCAGATCTAAATCAAGTCACAGGTTCAAATCTCCTCCGCTATTTGCCTGCCTCTACTGCACAATCCAATGTGAGAATAGGAATGATCCAAGCTCGTTTTCCTTGGCTTGTACTGCGCAATCCTCATTGGCAATCTCAATCATTGATTGTGCAAATCTCATGCACAGCTATAGTCACAACTGATAGTAGTCTCCACCTCTAACACCTGTCTCCACTGAACTGTCCATGCACTGAGTTAACTGATGTATTCTTTAGTTGATTTATGAGTTAATAATTAGTGAATTAATTAATAATTAATTCACATCACTCATCACTAGTGTATTTGCAATTAGACTAAATACAACTAGTTCAACTAAGTCAAACTGAACACAACTCCATCAACTCCTCAATCAACTCCACCAAACTCAATCACTTGAGTTCTAATTGAAGTCCATCATGCAATAGCTCAACTAACCCATAAGAAAAGCGTATTTCCTTCTGGCAGTTGCATGTGCCACATCCGTAGCTCGAACTGAAGTGCTCCAAGAGGATAAGATAATGTTTATAGTCCAAATATTATTAAGAGCTAATAATATTCGACTGTTCTATTTTTAGCCTGGCAGTCTAAAAATAGACTCCGCCCATATGTCTAAAAATAGAAGTCCATCTATTTTTACCAACATGACCAATCATCCACAAAAGCATCTTGCAACTCATAGACCATGATCCATATGTCTAAAAATAGACTTTGCGCCAAAAAATAGCCTACGGGCCCACTTAGTGAAGGCGACTTCTTTTCACTAAGCTCCATCATCTTGTTGCATTTTCAACAGTGGATAATGAGACTTACTCATTCACTGATGGGTTCTATGGCCATCACCAATTCCATATTGTAGAAGAAGATAATAATAAAACCACCTTCATGACGGAATGGGGTTCCTATGCTTATAATGTTATGCCCTTTTTCTTGAAGAATGATCTTGTTGTGTTTTTTACGATTATGATTGTTGCATTTCGTGATTTTATTCATAAGCTTCCTAAAGTGTATATGGATGATTGGGAGGTTTATAGTTTGTTGAAGAATCATTCCAATTTGCTCAGGGTCATGTTTGATCATTCTAGGTAGTTACAAATTTCTCTTATCATAAAGAAGTGTATTTTTATTGTCCCTTTTGGAACATTGCTTGGACATATAGTTTGTAAGGAAGGAGTATGTGTACATCCTGCAAAATTTGCAGTAATATTGAGTCTTCCACCGCCAACTATTTAAGATCCACTATGGGTCATATATGATACTATCACATATTCATTTGTAATTATACTTTCATTGTTGCACTGCTGGAAAAATTATTGAAGAAGTCTGAGAAATTTGTGTAGACTGCCGAATGTGACTCTGCATTTAATACCCTGAAGGAGAAGCTTGTAAGTGTGCCAATATTCATTTATCTAGATTAGAATAAATAATTTCATGTCCATATAGATACATCAGGGAATGCTTGGGGATATATATTGACTTATCCTGGAGAAGGTAATTTAGACCATCCAATTTATTTCGCTAGTAGAAAACTTTCTACTGCAGAGAAGAACTATACCACTATTGAATGGGAGGCCCTTTCCATGGTGTATTTTATAGAAGTTCAGACATTATCTGTTGGGTGGTCCCTTTAAATTCTTTACAGATCATTCTACTTTGAAGTATTTGGTTAATAAGCATGTCTTAGAGGGAAGGATATGCAGATGGATCTTGTTATTTCAATACTTTTCCTTTGAATTAATTGTTAAGCCATTCCACTCAAATGTGGGTCCAAATCATCTATCTCAATTGGAGTCAGGGGAATTTGGAGGATCATTTGATAGCCAATTACTGAATGCACATTTATTAATAATTGAAGCACTCCCATATTATTTGGAGGATATTGCACTGTTCCTCGCCTCCGGTAAGTACCCTGATGATTATACCACCACTCAGAAACAAAATATGGTTGTCCAATCTCTTGATTATCAACTCATTGTAGACCAATTATATAAAATTAGGCTAAATCAAATCTTGTGTCGGTGTGTTTTATACTAATAAATGGATAATATTTTATGGGAATCCCATGCAAGAGTTGTGGGAGGTAATGTTAGAGGTAAAGAAATTGCTCGCAAAATCTTGTAGGATGGTCTGTGGTGGCCAACATTATTTAAGGGTGCTAAGGAATATGCTAAGAAGTGTGATATTTGACAAAGAGTTGATCAACCATCTCAACGGTATGATCTTCCTCTTCATATAGTCAGAGCACTCGTAGCATTTGAAAAATGTGCAATTAATTTTGTAGGGCCGATTAATCCACTTCCATGACACTCACATGCTAGGTAAGTCATCACCGTAACAGATTATTTGAAACGTTGGGTGGAAGTTGATCCTTTTAAGAATTGTAATATGGATACTGATGCCCGATTTATGTTTGAAAATATCATTACCAGATTTGGTTGTCCTAGAAGTCTTACTAGTGGCCAAGGCTCGAATTTTATCAATGGGACAGTCAGTTCACTGCTCTTTAATTTTATGATTCAACACCACAAAATCAACATGTATCACCTGTAAGTGAATGGAACTGTTGAATCCTTTAATAAAATCCTAGAGAAGGGTCTCACTAAAGTTTTCTCCATGAATAGGGGCAACTCGGTTGAGTGGATTCTAGCAACTTTAGGGGCTTATCACACTACAATTAAGTGATTGCACAAGTACACACCATTTAAACTTATTTATGGATGGGAAGCATTGGTTCTAGGAGAATTCATCATCCCCAATGTTTTCATTTATCACCCCACCAGGATGTCTGATGTTGACTCTATTATGGAACGATTATAGGAACTAGGGAAACTAGATGAGTGACAGTTCCTTGTAGACATTCATCAGACTGTTGAAAAAGAAAGGAAAAAATCTTAGCATGATAAGCACATTAAGAAGAAATCATTTTTAGTTTGAGACCAAGTACTACTTTATGAAAATAAATATATTAAGCATCTGGGTAAATTACAAATGCATTGGCTTGGACCATTTTATGTTGTGGAGATTCGAGACTCTAGAATTGTCAAGCATTTCTCAGTTGGATGGTATCGTTTTGCATGGTTGGGTGAATGGTGCACACCTAAAGACCTACTACGGCTCATAAAATCATTTTGATTTTGAATGCTCTCTGCAAAGGGAGTATTAGTTAGGTTTAGAGTTTAGTCAGTTGCATCAATCTTAGTTAGAGTATATGTTTTATTTGGTCTTGTGTTTAGTTGTGTCAATAAAATTACTTTTATTTAGTTGCACCCCACTGCAACTCATTATGGTCGGGGAGTTGTCATCTTGTCCAGTCTATCAAATTGTCATTCATAAATATGCATCTTTTATGTTATTAAGTATCATCCTTCCCATAATAGTTTTTCTTCGTATTTAGTAATATTTCAGATATAATTTAGTTAACTTCCTAGTCTTGTAAGTTAGTGGTTTAAATTCTCTGGGAAAGTTGAAATATTTTATTGGTCTTTGTGCGGATTTTCGAATTTACACTGATTTTTTCCGTATTTCTTCCATCGAGTAATAGTCTAGTCTTTTCAAAGTCCCACCCTGTGTTCTTTATATCCCTTATCGCTCGTCATTTCTTTATTGTTGCACTTTTGTTTTCATTGAGTTTACATCTCGGATCTTATGTCTTTTGCGTCTATGTCTACACCTCGCTCTTGACCCTATATTCATCTTGTCTACGCCAGTCACTCATCCTCAATGGTTCGTTCTACAAAAATCGTCATTCCCATGTTCCCTTTTGACTCTCGCATTCACACCACATATGACCTTTTGGGAAATATGAGAAGGCTAGCCTCGTCGACAACAATTTGTTTGACCATGTCCTCTTTCTTGCACTTCACTCTGATGTGTTCATACAGCAAAATATATGTCCAGGTTTTTTAGCCTCTCATAAGATCAAACAAGACTTTCACCCTTTGAAGCTATCAACTTTGATGATACTTCGATACTTGCCTGTCTTTGGTACAGGTGAGGTTATGCGCTGCACCAAATTCTTGATCAACAGACTTCATGGGGTTTCCTTATGTCTCGATAAGGAATACCCATTTCATGTTTACGATATCTACAGACTTACGGGATTATCGCCCTATCGTAAAGTTTTTACTACATCTTTTCATAGAATTTCAAAGCGTGAAAAGAAGAGAACTGATAATAATCTTTATAAAAAATATGACACCCATCGCAAAGGGCATGGAGGAGTAATTGATTTGATTAATTATGAGTAGAATAATTTTCCCGATTATATTATTTCCAATTAGCTTATGTGAAAGGGGAATGTTCCTTAGATGTTATCTTTGTCGTTGAAGTTTGCAATAATGGTATCCAGCTCAATTGGTCAAGTTTCCTATTAAATGAGCTCTTCAAGGCATGCAAAGATGTTTATAAGCATGGCACATATTTTATCTTTGGCTACTTATTTATCCCCTTGCATATTATGAAATGGTTGCCGCTAGAAGTTGATACCTTTCTAAAGTTGTAGATGGAGAGCCCTACACTTATGCATATGCTCCTTGGAGAATTGTTGCCAACTCTGCTAATAAGGAATAGAATGAACAAGAATTTGAAAAATGGTACAATAAGATGGTCAAGGTCACATGCAACATATTCAGGGTTCCATTTCCTTTACTTGAAAAATATGCTCGTCATATTTGGTTTGGTATTGGCCACATCAACCACTATGTTTTCCCTCATATTGTAAATTTAACAACCTTCTCTATTCACAAATTACCTTTCTACTTGCATGATGAGGTCTTCCACACTAAAGTAATTTCATGGCCCAACATCCAAGCTATGGTTATAGAGGGTGAATGAATCTAATCTCTCGAGGGAATGATGTTGGATAGTTTTGGCGATGACACTTCGTCATCGTCTAAGAAATGTGTAATAGATTTTGAGCAAGAACTCCAACTGTTACTGAAGAAATTCTAGGAGCGTGTCTCATTTGTCTATAAAAACCATGTTTGAGGTATATTCTATGGTATACTTTGATACACATATTTCTCTTATTAACCCTATTTCTTTTCCCCACCTACCATTACCGAAACCCTTCCCATGTCCATGGCTCTAGCTACATTTCCTCCTGGGACGCGCCATCAAAACCCCAAACCTATGACTTCTAGTGTCATTGATCTTACTGGCGAAGGCACTCATGCGCCTCGTGAATTTCTTCCTATTACTGAAGAAAATAAAACCAAAATCACCCCCATTCTCATAATACGTCGCCTCATGCCACTTCCGAAGAAACTATCTCTGACTGGCCTAATCCTAATACTACCCTCGGTGACTTTTCTGATATGGAAATTAAGTTTGTCTTTGTAAACCCCAGTATTGTACCTATGACAATGGCCCCTACACAAACTCAGATAGAGGAAGTCATAATACCACCAATTTCTTCACCTATTTTCCCTTTGTCGAATCCCACTACAGTATACTATGTTGAGCAAGTCGCTACATTTTCTAGTGACCTTAAACATTGTTGTGAAGTTATTTCCTTGGTTTCCCAGTGATAGGATATCATCCCTCTGCTACCTGGACTAGTTCTTGCTCAACTTTGCATGGAAATTCAAAAGGAACAAAGTTAGTATCAAGAATCTTCACAGCAAGGTCATTCAAAAAATTTAGTTTCCAGTAGACAGCCCCTACAAGCTTGATTCCAACCATCATATACTCTTTCCGTTGATGATCTCCATATCTGGTCAAAACCACATTTGTTTCAATTCAACAGAGCTTCAGCCACACAGTTAGAAGACCGCGTCACTCTTGTAGACTCTAGATGTAATGAACTATTTTTCCACTTCTAAGCAGCAGGGGAAACAACTCGTTGTGGTTACAACTAAGTGAGATTAGTTGCAAGGAGATAAAGAGTAGTTGGAGAAGAAAATTTCTGATTTGGGCTCTCGGTTTCAAAGATGTGTCCCACCATTATTGAGTTTGTTCCTTAGCCACTGTAAGACATCTCTGTGTGTTCCCCTGTTGAATGGTGTGAATATGTTGAGTCTTCCTTTTTCAGACTTGTTGCAGTGAATAAGTAATTTCAATGTACTGTTTCCAAACTCTGACAAGCACTTCTAGACCCCTCAATGCAATATCAAGAACAAATTACTCAGGAAATTTCCACAGCATCATCAACCAGAGATTCTCTTAAGAAATTCATGGATGACTCCCAAGAAATTTTAAGTCAACTTTCAAACTAGAGTGGTGTGTTTGCAAAGAAGAATCAGTCAGTGTAACCTCTCCACAAGATCATGAAGAAGTTATTTGATCAAGTAATGTAGACTCTTGACTTGGATGAACAGAAAAAGTCTCCTTGCGCAAGATGATACTTTAGATGCCTAGATACACCAGATAGAGGAAGCATCATAAGAAGCCAAGTGCATCTTGAGGGACCTCTGACATGTTGTGCAGAACCACTTTGTAACTTTGTGAGCCCTTAATGCTACAACGAATGACCAATTGCAAGAATTATTTCAATATCAACCCGTTGACCCTACTACAAAGGCTACTAAGCAATTCTTTGGCAATATCACTTCTATATTGCATACATGGAAGGCTATTGTTCATGCATATACTAGTTTCAAGGAGAATATGTTGCACGATGTGCCAAAATTGGGTCCTTCATTTGAAGAAAAGTCAGTAATGCATACAGATGAAGCAGCGAGCAAAGAAATGCAAATAGAGACAGGATCAGATGCACTAAAAACAATTTGACTCAAGGGCGACTCAATAGTGTGTGGTCGGGGCCTATTGGGTCCTTCATTTTTTTGAATAATTTTGAAGATTATGATTGAAAATCATTTGCGGAGAAGAAATGGCTAGATTTTTCGAAAGAGGCCACCAGAAATTGGGAAGCGACAAAGAAGTGAAAAATCAGTTTTGTCGGGATTTACAAGGTCACAAAAGAAGGAAGCGCGAGCTACATTTTGAAAATATCAAAGATGATAAGGCTAAAAGCACCAAAACTCATCAAAGTGGACAAAAATCAAGATTGGGATCAAGGAATTTTCATGTTAGGACAGATCAAGCGAGCGTGATCAATAAAAAGGGCCAAAGATGAGCAAATTGGGTGGTTGTTAGTTGTTAGTTGTAGATTGATTTTAGTTAATGGAAGAGTCGAAGTTTTGTCAGTATTTAATTGTATAATAGTGAATTAGATTCTGAGTCTTTTATTTCTCTAAAGTTTTGTTATGTTCCTGTAATGCAATGCATTCCATAGTATTAATATCTCGTAGCATGCACAAATTTTTGGTGTAATGATTTAGCCAATGAATAAAGGAGTTGTTGTGGGAATGAATTGTGAATTGATGGTTAATGATTGTTTTCGCCATGTTAGGTCCCTATAATACTAGTAATTACCCCATTACTATTGTAGTTGTATCCCTTATTAATATTGTTGTGCCCCTATTGTCCCCATATTGTTATTATTGTGCCCCATAGAATCCCTCTATTGTTATTTTTGTGGCTTTATATTATTATTGTTAGGTCAGCTGGGTTATATTGTGACTCCTTAGACTCATATATATAGAAAGGAGATTTGTCATTTGAATCATCCAAGAATTGTTAATTTATGTAATGTAAAGGAGGTTTCCCCCTCGAAGAGGCTAAATTCTAAGGCGTTGATCTATCTTTTCTATCTTTTTGTGAGCTGGTTTCATAACATTTGGAATCAGAGCTTTGGATTGTAGGGTTTCGCTGATCCAAATAGGTCATCATGGCATTTTCGCTATAACTTTTTTTCTGCGGCGTTTCAAAATCTTAAAAAAAAATCCATTTGAGACAAAAGCACACTGAACCTTGGGTCTGAATTTTAGAAATTTTCGCACTATATTTGTGGAGATATGATCTGAGGAAGTTGGTCTTTTGGCAAACTTCTGAATTACATTCCAAACAGGTGACCTGGGGAAAATCATCATAACTTTCTCTCTGAGCATCGGATTGAAATTTCATAAGAAATTACAGAAAGAGGATAGACTATAGTTTCTTGTATATATTTTTCAGAGCTAAAGGTCGAAACAGTGACTCATGGCACGTCGTACAAGTTCGCTCTATTGAACTAGTCTATAATCAGGTCACTGTGGGAGATTTGGCATAACTCTTCCCTGGAGAATCTAATTTGGATCAGACTGGTGGCATTGGAAAGAGGACACAGAGGGTTACTTCAAGTCGCAATTTCAAAATTGGATGATCCAAAATTACAGAGATAAATCAGATTCAATATCAAGCTCCTACAAAGTGAAAAAAGGTGTGTAGTTTTTTTAAATTTTTGCATAAGCTTGGTTTGAAAAATTAGTTTGAAGGAATTCAAAGGGCATAGTAAAGAATTATTACCAGTAATTGATGCCCCGAGGAAAGAAAATGCAAACACCTAGTAAGCAACCTGAAAGCTCTAGCATGACTCATGAAGAAGAGGAAGAAATGCAACATGATATATCAAAATTACGAGACCAAGTGCAATAAGTGTCACTTGCACAAAAAGTAACAGAATCTAAGATGGATGGTTTAAAGAAAGATGTAGAAGCTAAGATGGATGGTTTAAAGAAAGGCGTAGAAGCTAAGATGAATGACGTGGAAGCTAAGATGGATGATTTGAAGACAGGCATGGAAGATTTGAAGACAGATTTGACAAAGTTTCTACAAGAAATGCTTACTAATGGTGAAAGGGTAGTAAAGGAAACTCATGATGAGAACAAAAGAAATGTTAATCATGATTTCATAGACTCTAATGTTGGACTGAAGACCCACCATATTCCAAAAATCGATATGAGGAAGTTTGATGGCAAGGATCCCGCAACATGGATATTACAAATGGAGAAATTTTTCGATCTCAATAATGTGCAAAACACACAAAAGGTACGTATTGCAACTTTATATTTGGAACCAAATCATTTTGTATAGTATCAATGGCTTTTCTCTCGTAAACAAATTATCACTTGGGCAATTTTTACGGAAGAATTGACATCACATTATGAGGATACAAAAAGCAACACTTTTTTTAGCCAATTAATAAGTCTCAAACAAAAGGGTTCAATAATGGAGCACATTGAGGAGTTCCAAAAATTGAACATAAGGGTAAAAAATATTCCATAGGAGCATAAGATTGATGTGTTCATAGGGAATTTAAAGGATAATATCCAACATGATGTTCGCCTTTGGAAACTTGATTCATTAGAGAAGGCATTCAAGTTAGCAAGAAAAATGGAAAGCAAAATTATGGCAACTAGGAAGCATACCACTCACAACTATAAAGATGGAAGTGTTGTTGCCCTAGTCTTCCACAACCTATAAGGTTGACACCACAACAATTAGAAGAAAAAAGAGAAAAAGGGCTTTGTTACAGTTGTGCTAACAAATACACTAAAGGTCATATGTGTGTTGAGAAGAAATTATTCTACATAGATTACGAAGAGGAAGAAGAAAAGGAGCAAGAAAGGTCAAAAGAAGAGGATATACTCCAGGAACAAAGCCTAGATAAAGAAGAAATGAATCCGACCATATCTTGTAATGCATTGGCTGGAATTACCACTCATCAAACCATCAAGATAGAAGGACAAATCAAGAAGAAAAAGGTAATAGTGTTGATTGATTCAGGAAGTACCCACAATTTTATTCATTGTAAGATAGCAAAAGAATTGAATTGCTTCCTATATCCAGCACCAGAGTGTCAAGTGATGGTTGCAAATGGAGGAACAATAAATTGCTTTGGAAAGTGCCATAATATCAAGCTATCCATGGGAGAATATGTATTGACTAGCCCAATGCTTTCCATTCCAATGGGAGGTGTTGATGTTGTATTAGGAGTCCAATGGCTACAATCCTTGGGTACAATAACTTTTAATTTTCAAGAACTTTTCATGAAATTTTCTGCGGAAGGAAAGGAAGTTTAATTAAGGGGTACTGCAGGGAAACTGGGAAAGATAATCAACTCTAACGGTATGACAAAGCTTCTAAAAAAGGAATAAAGAGGTGTAATTTCATAATTATGTTCGCTAGATGTTTCCACATCGGAATCATCTATTTCTCTAGATCTCCAAAAAGTCTTGGACAATCATTCCAAGGTATTTAAGACTCCCAAAGGTCTCCCACCTATTCATGATCATGACCATGCTATTCATCTAATTCTAGGAAGTGTTCCTCCAAACATTAGGCCATAAAGATATCCCTATGCCCAGAAGAGTGAAATTGAACGTATGGTTGCAGAAATGCTAGAGGCTGGTATAATTCAACCTGGTCAAAGTTCTTTCTCTACTCCAGTAGTATTGGTGCACAAGAAGGATGGATCATGGCGCACGTGTTCGGATTATAGGGAGCTAAACAAGCTCACTATTAAAGATAAGTTTCCCATTCCGGTCATTGATGAATTACTGGATGAATTGCATGGATCAATTTACTTCGCCAAGTTGGATCTTCATTCAAGATATCATCAAATCAGAATGACGACTGAAGACATTCCAAAAACAACATTTAGAACTCATGAGGGTCATTATGAATTTTTGGTCATGCCTTTTGGCCTTACCAATGCACCTTCTACATTTCAAGGTTTGATGAATTCCATTTTCAAACCCTTCCTTAGAAAATTTGTGTTAGTATTTTTTGATGATATACTAATCTACAGAAAGTCTTGGAAGGATCATGTTGAACATGTTGATAGGGTGCTACAACTATTGGAGGAGAAACAATTATATGCAAAAAGATCCAAATGTTTCTTTGGAGTATAAGAGGTGGAATATCTAGGTCATATTGTATCTCATGAAGGAGTTAAGGTAGACCCTAGTAAAATTAAAGCCATTAAGGAATGGAAAATCCCCACATCCATAAAGCATCTATGAGGATTTCTCGGGTTGACAGGGTATAATCGCAAGTTTGTTAAGAATTATGGGAGAATAGCTGCACCTCTAACAACATTATTGAAGAAAGATGCATTTTCATGGACTCTAGAAGCAACAAAGGCCTTCGAACATCTTAAAGAGGCAATGTGCCAAGCACAGGTCTTAGCTACACCGGACTTCACAAAAACCTTTATTGTGGAATGTGATGCTTCAGGAAATGGAATTGGTGTTGTTTTAATGAAAGATGAAATACCCATTGCTTTTGAAAGTCATCCAATCAAGGGAAAGTTTTTACACAAAGCTATTTATGAGAAGGAAATGTTGGCAATACTACATGCACTTAAGAAATGGCGACCCTACCTAATGGGAAGACACTTCAAGGTAAAAACGGATTGATAGCCTTAAATACGTTTTAGAACAAAGATTATCCTCTGAAGAGCAACAAAAGTGGGTCACAAAGATGTTGGGTTATGACTTTGAAATCATCTACAAAAATGGGAAGCAAAATGTGGTGGCAGATGCACTCTCAAGAAAGGATGAGGATGTGGAAGCATTGTTGTGTGCCATTTCTATTATCCAACCAGATTGGATAAACGAAGCAAGGGAGGAATGGAAGAATGATGAAGAGGTGTGGGCACTTATTTGAAAGTTACAACAAGATTCCAGTACATCTGATACATTTAGCTGGAAAAATGATTCATTATGGTACAAAGATCACTTATACCTCTGTAAGAATTCCCAACTCAAACAAAAGATTCTTATGGAATTGCACACTTCTCCCTTAGGAGGGCACTCAGGATTTTAAAAAACTTACCACAGGGTTAAGAAGGAATTTTTTGGGATGGCCTTAAATTAGATATTCAAAAGTTTGTGGCAGAATGTTTGGTTTGCCAACAAAATAAAGTTGAAACAATTAAGACCTCGGGTCTATTACAACCTTTATCCATTCCAAGCCAACGTTGGGAGGAGGTTTCAATGGATTTTATCACAGGTTTACCCAAGTCTGAGGGAAAGAGTGTCATCATGGTGGTAGTTGACAGACTTACCAAGTATGCACACTTTTGTGCATTATCACATCCATTTAAAGCCAGTACAGTTTCTACTGCATTTATGGAAACAATTCAAAAGCTACATGCAAACCCAAAGATTATTGTAAGTGACAGAGATCCCATTTTCACTGGAAATTTTGGGACATAATTATTTTCTTGTCTTGGTACTCAGTTAGCTCATAGCTCATCTTATCATCCTCAATCTGATGGGCAAACTGAGATAGTAAACAAATGTTTGGAAGGATATCTTCGTTGCTTTGTATTTGATAAACAGACACAATGGGTCAAATGGTTTCCTCTGGTTGAATGGTGGTATAAAACTTCCTATCATACAACAACAAAAATGACCCCATTTATGGCACTTTATGGATATCAGCCACCATCCATCACATCATATTTAAGAGAAAATTCTAAGGTTCAAGCAATGGAACATCACATTGAACATCAAAAACAAGTCCTCCAACTCTTAAAGGATAACCTCGTGTTGGCACAAAATAGAATGAAACAACAGGCAGAACAACATCACAGCGAAAGAAGTTTTGATGTAGGTGATTGGGTGTTCCTACGGCTACAACCATATAAACAAATGTCCCTCAAGCAAGCTAAGAAAGATAATAAATTATCACCAAAGTATTATGGTCCGTACAAAGTGTTGCAAAAGATTGGTACTATGGCATACAAATTGGAGCTTCCTGCAGCTTCTCGAGTGCACCCAGTTTTCCATGTTTCACGTTTAAAGAAGGTTATAGGCAACAATCTCCCAGTTCAAACAATATTTCCAGAACTTGACGAGGAAGGAAAAATTATATTGGAATTGGAAGCAGTCACAGAAACAAGAACTCGACAGCTACGAAATCGATCAATTTCGGAGTATCTCATCAAGTGGAAGAACTTATCCGCTGAAAATTCCACATGGGAGGATGAGAATTTTATACAGAAGCATCCAGAACTACTCAAGCGTTGAGGACAACACTTTTTTGAAGGAGAGGGGCATGTTAGGTCCCTATAATACTAGTGATTACCCCATTACTATTGAAGTTGTATCCCTTATTAATATTGTTGTGCCCCTATTGTCCCCATATTTTTATTACTGTGCCCCATAGAATCCCTCTATTGTTATTTTTGTGGCTTTATATTATTATTGTTAGGTCGGCTGGGTTATATTGTGACTCCTTAGACTCCTATATATAGAAAGGAGGTTTTGTCATTTGAATCATCCAAGAATTGTTCATTTATGTAATGCAAAGGAGGTTGCCCCCTCGAAGAGGCTGAATTCTAAGGCGTTGATCTATATTTTCTATATTTTTGTGAGCTGGTTTCATAACATGCCATTTTTAAATTCTAATTGTTTTTGCATGGTTATTCTATTGTTTTTAGTTATGAATGTTTAATCTGCATGTCGACTATGTTGTGCTAGTTATTGTAATGTTCATAATGTATGTATAATATAATGAATAAAATTTCTTGACCATCTTTTTAGATACCTTATCTCTTGTTCCTGCAAACCTCAGGTGAGACACTCGTTTTTCCCCAGAGAGGTGTGAAAATGTCTATGATAAGCTAGACTACGATGGCGCTTTTTCTTAGCAACCTAAGGCTCAACCCTGGGTCTATGATAATTAAATTTTATACCAATAACCCATCAATGATGGGGCTATTTATGGATTACAGTGGAGGGATCATTGGGGTATGCTACATAGGAGAACATTAAAGGATTAGAGGAGAGGATTATGTCAGGTGAAGAACAAATCATAGATGGGCGAGAATGATTAGGAATGTGGCCTATGCACAGGGATGGACAAGCATTGGAGGAGGGAAATAATTCAAAGTTAGGGAACACATGTTTTGTGGATGAAGATGATGAAGAGGAAGCATGGTACATGATGGGGGAGGAGTTTGATGCAAAGGAGGCCATGGGTGCAAATAATTTAGAACTCAATTCTTCAACGGAAGAGGATGGATAACCTTCCAATGTAGAGGATCTGCTGGAGGATTGGGAAGAAATCACAAGGCTTGATAGTGAATGCTCTACGTAAGGGGAAGAAGAGAGTGTTAACTGGCCCAGAGGAAATGAGGAGATAGGAACCACCTGTAGAGGGATGCTAGGGTAGTCAATATCGTGAAATCCAACCACAACAACATCGTTGGAGTCAGTGTTGAGTGTAGATGAACTATCAGCAAAAGAACCAGATCACGGGCTAACCAGAGAGGTAGGAGACTGAGATGGTTGGATAATATTGGAGCTAAAACACGAGATCAAATAAGTAATGTGACTTCCACTAATATGGGTTCTTGAAGAACCTCAGAAAAAATTAGACAACAAAATACCAGAGGAAAACTGACTTTAGAGCTTCAAAAAAAATTATAATTGCTTCGTCTTATAAACTAATTTCATACAAAGAGATTTTAATGTTGAGAAAGTGTCAATTTTATTCCAAAGGGATAGGGGGGAAATATGAGACAATGCCAAGTGCCACAAAAATAACCTGCAAGAAAGATCATCAAGGTCTTTCCTAAACCTATATATTTCAGAACATACAAGTGCCAAACTAATTCTCAAAAACATATGATAGTTATTAGAATTATTAATGTTGTGTTTAATCCGAGCAAAAACATGAACAACATAGGAATCCCTACATCACTTCAATAATGCTAGATTAGACTTCATCTTGGATACCTGCAAGTGTGCCTGTTCAGAATGATGAACTTTTATCGCAATAACCCTTCTATGCAGGGTTGTCATTTCTGAATTCAAGCTTTTGTGATTCATATTGATTAAGAAAAAAAAAATCGAAAAAAATTCACATTTATGAATATTTGATCAATGCATTTCGAAAAGCCCAATGTGGCTCATCATCAGGACTAACATGGGCAGTCTTATCTAGGCAAGCAGTTAAATAATATAGAGAGAAATAGTTAAATTTTAACGAAAAAAAAAATAAAAAAAAATTGCAAATTTCATTATTCAAATAAACCATTGAAACAATAATTAAAGAGTTAAGTCAAATATTGGTATTAAAAAGAATAAATTGAAGTAAAAATGAATTAAAAATGAATTAAATTTCAAATAATATCATTGAATGAAACAAAATATATATATATATATATATATATATATATATATATATATTCTTGATGTATATATGAATTAATTAATAAATTCATGGGTATCTTCATGTGTTTAAAAATATCAAAATAAATAAATTATTATTTAAAGTATTGAAAATAAAAATAAAAATACATTTCAGCATATTTTCGAATATATATATATATATATATATATATAGAGAGAGAGAGAGAGAGAGAGAGAGAGAGAGAGAGAGTGTGTGTTATAACCCAAAGAATTAAAAAAAACCCATAAACATAAAACAAGAATAAAATAAAAAATTAATTAAAAAGATAAAAGATAACAAAAATATGAATTATAGGATTGAATCTATGAATATAATAAAATAATAGAAACCAAATTAGAAAGACTATCCTTGAACGCAATAGAATCTATTAAACCAATAATTAAGACAACAAGAAAAATGTAGCGACAATTATAAGAAAAGGGAAAAAATATACAAAATAATCCTTAAGAACAAAAGGAAGGGAACATAATAAGAAAGAAGACCACTAGGACGACAAGGAAGGGATCCAACAACTAATAATCTTCCAACCATCATCCCTATTCAGCGTACTTGACCTTCTCTCAATTTTAGTGGCCTCCCTAAAACTCTGTTAATGAAAATGATCAATCATCTCAATGACACAAGACTTTTCTATACATATGTGTTGATTTGTCTTCTCAGCATGCTCTGCAAAAGTTGAGGAGTGATTCATACAATGTTTGATGTTGGCGGCATGCTCATGAATCCTTTATTTTATGGAGTGACATGTTTCTCCAATGTAGGGACTTCCATAGGAACATGTGATTACATAAACACCTTTCACATTCTTAGGGTCCATCGGGTCCTTGACAGATATTAGGGAGCTCTAAATGGTGTTAAGGGGCCTGAAGGTGAAGGGACTTATTTTTTCTTCAGGATCCTAGCAATCTTGTTTGTGGTCCCCTAGATAAAGGGAATTTGAACACCAGAAACCAGATCTCTAGGCTCTTTTTTCATTCTTGGACCTCTGCTTGCCTTCAAGAAAGCCTTGAGACCCTAGTGCTTACTATAGCCATTATTTTTTAACACCTTAAGAATATGGTTATCCTCATTATCCAAGTGACTTTCATCTGAAATCCTTAAAGCTTGAGTCGCCAAAGTGTTGAGAACTCCCATCTTCTGAGCAAGATAATGATGGGAACTAGCATGAAGATACTGCTCGATATGAGTCTTCTTTCGAAAGATGTGGTGAGAAAAATAACCATCATTTTTATTAGAGATGAGAACATCAAGGAAAGGAAGGCTACCATTAACTTTAGGCTTCATTTTAAACTTGATGGAGCTAGACTGATTGTTAAGATGTTGAAAAAAGATATCTAACTTTTCGCACCCATGAGGCAAACCTAAGAAGGTATCGTCCACAAAACTCTTCCATAGTTTAGGTTTGTATTGAGCATAAGCTAATGCCTTGAATTCAAAGTATTCCATGAACAAGCTAGCCACTACTAGGGAGATTAGAGAACCCATGGCAACTCCATAGTTTTATTCATAGAATTCACCTTTGAAGTTGAACAAGGTTGAGGTAAGGTAGATCTCAACCAACTTGGTTGTATCTGGATCAGTAATGTGACTTATTACCTCAATAGCTTCATTAATAGGGATATTAGTGTAAAGGGATACTATTATGAAACTAACAAGAATATCACCAGGATCAAGCCTAATACCCTTTTGTTGGAAAATGCAAAAACGTGGCAACTGTTAATTCTTATTTTCCTTAATATTAATATTTTCTTGTGAACCATTTTAATATTATTTATGTTATCAAGTTAGATATTTTCATTAAACAAATATCAAGAACAAAACAACAACAAAAGAGGACACATAAATTACGCTCTCAGCCAAGGAAAAACCCCTCCAAGGGGAAAACCCATAAAACTTTTCTCTTTTAAGAGAATCTACTTCGGATGAGATACAAAGACCCAAACCCTGGACCAAGTCCTCCTTCAAGTACCAAGTCAGCCTCTCAGTAAGTCCTTCCTTAATCCTACACAAACCAACTTAAGACTGTAACTTCAACCTACTACCTTCAATACTGCAATTTGTCCTTCAACTTCGACCCTGTAATTTCGGCCTTTCAGCTTCCACATAAACCCTAATTTAGCTTCCTCCTAAGACCTTCCTAGAGAAATAAAACTCCTCCTAAGTTCAATTAGGTCAAGGTAGGGTATTCTTCCTTCTAGCTACAAGATACTTCACTGTGTCCTACTGCAACTCGGACCTATAACTTCAACCTCCATTTGTAGCACCTAAAACCATAGAATTTTGCATGTGTGAGAGAGATAGACCTAAAAAATAGAGATTTGCTACCTTATTGGATTATTCTTGCCTCCTACACCTTCACCCTCCTTTTATCTTTCTTCCCAGCTAAATATCAAACTTCTTCCTGTGTTATCGAGCTTGTGGAGTGAGTGCTAAATGAGGTCAAACTACTTCCTTATATAGCCTTTTCAAGGGGTCGAATTCCCTCCTTTAGGCTAATGTGTAAATGTCAAGGCCGACTTGTACTTTTGGAGTTTCCAAGACTTTCTAGACTCAAAATAAAAAAAATTCCCAATTACATTTTTCCCAAAAGGGTCTTATAATCATGATGTTGAGTCCTTTGACTCATAACAATAAATTATAGGACCTAACAAACCTTAGAAGCATGAATAACATGATTTTACCTAGAAAATGATTAATAAAGAGCATGAAACCCATTATTTAATAATAATAACTTTTTAATTTTATTTTCTTGCTTGTTACTAAGCCTCTTGTAGTTGTCGATGTTACATAGGTGATCCAACATTTTGTTATGGTATTCCTCCTTATCTACGATAATGACCTCTCCTCCCCTGTCAACTTTGAGGATAACAATGTTAGGGTTATTGTTCAAAGCCTTGAGGGCTTCGAATTCAGGCTTGCTAATGTTACTCTTAGGAGGTTTGGCCTTTCTAAGAACAACCACACAATCCTTCCTAATGACATATTTTATGTTATCTTTCAAGTCCTTAATTCCATATTCAACACTAAAAATAATATCCTCCACCAGGATTTTCGCGAAGCCAAAGCAAAATTTAATCCTTTCCCTAAAAGATTATACACTAGAGGATTAAAAGAAAAAATTAAAAAATTAAAAACCCTCCTATTAAGAGAGGGTTATAATGTACATTGTTGTTAAGGGAATGAATAGGGGAACCAACACAGGTAATAGAATAATAAAGGGGCCATCAATGATGGGATATTTATGGATTACGACAGAGGGATCATTGGGGTTTGTTCCATAGGAGGACATCGAAGGATTAAAGGAGAGGATTAAGTTGGGTGAAGAACAAATCATGGAGGGGAGAGAATGATTAGGAATGTGGCCTATGCATAGGGACTGACAAGTGTTGGAGGAGGGAAATAGTTCAACGAAGGGGATGTGTGGTTAATAGATGAAGATGAGGGAGAGGAAGAATGGTCCATGATGGGGGAGCATTTTGATGTAAAGGAGGCCATGTGTGCAGCTAATCCACAACCCAATCCGTCAATGGACGAGGGTGGAGAGGCTTCCAATGCGGAGGATATTCTCGAGGTTTGGGAATACATCACAAGGTTCGACGGTGAATGCTCCGTGTGAGTGAAAGAATAGAGAATTAATTGGCCAAGGGAAAATGAGGAGATAGAATCCACCAACAAAGGGACGCTAGGGAAGTCAATATTACCAAAGGCAACTACAACGACAACGCTGGAGTCATTGTTCAGTGAAGATGAACTATCAACAAAATAATTGGAGCAAAGGCTAATCAGAGAGGTAGGAGAGTGAGATGGTTGGATAATATTTGAGCTAATCTACGACATCAGAGAAGAAATTTGGCTACCTCTAATACGGATTTTTGAAGAACCGCGAAACAAATTAGACAACAAAATACTAGTGGAAGACTTGCTTTGGAGCTTCAAAAAGAATTCTGATTGTTTCTTCTTATAAAACTTTTCCTTATGAACAAATTTTAAATTTGAGCAAGCGTCAATTCTATTCCAATGGGATGGGGGAAAATATGAGACAACTTTAAGTGCAGCGAAAATAACCTGCAAGAAATACCATCACTATTTTTCCTAACCCTATATATTTTAGAACGTATAAGCACCAAAATAGTTCTCAAGAAAATATGATAGTTATTAAAATTATTAAGGTCGTGTTTAATCCGAGAAAAAATAGGAACAAGAGAGGAATCTCTACATCATTTCAAGAATGCTCAATCAGACTTCATCTTGGATACCTGCAAGTGTGGCCGTTCAAAAGGATGAACTTTTATCGTAATCTCTTTTGTGCAAGGTTGTAATTTTTAAATTCAAGCTTCTGTGATTAATATTGATTCAGAAGATAAATAAATAAATTACATTTATGAACATTTGACCGACGTGTTTCGACCCACCCAATGTGGTTCATCATCAAAACTAGGATGAGAATTTGATCTAGGCAAACAATTAAATAATGTAGAGATCGACCCACCCAATGTGGTTCATCATCAGAACTAGGATGAGAATCTGATCTAGGTAAACAATTAAATATGTAGAGAGCGACGATTAAATTCTAACAGTAAAAATAAATCAATAATATTTACAATTTTCACTATTCAAATTAACCATTAAAAAAACAATAATTAAATAGTTAAGTTAAAATTTAGTATTAACAAGAAAGAATTCAAATAAAAATGAATTGAATTTCAAATAATACCAATGAATTAAGCCAAAAATTAATTAATTCTATATATATATATATATATATATATATATAGCACCAAATTAACTAAGCTTATTAGTGAATATATTAATGTATTAATAATAAATATGATATATATATATATATATGATTAGTAAAAAGGGACCAAAATAAATAAATTATTAATCAAAGTATTAAAAATAAAAATGAAAACATATTACAACATCTTTCCGAATAAATATAAATAAACATGTAAGAATGAAATAAGTAGAAATTTGAAAAATATTAAGATAAAGGACCAACAAAACTAAGATTATTAAGAAATATATTAATAAATAAATATTTAAGAATATATGTGTGTGGGGGTATATTGAGATTTTCTTTATGTCTTTTATGTAATGGATTTATCCACGGGTGGAAAATATGAAATGGTAAGAATGCACCAAGTTTAATCTACCTTCATAACTGATGTATTTTAGGAGATGATAAGCCATCTCATCCCACAGCTTGTGTAGAATGTCCATTTTTACCCCATTCTTGTGCTCTTCCATTTATTCATAGTTTAGGAGGAATAACTTATTATGGTCCATGGTTGGTTGTGTATCCCCGTTATTAGAGGGAAACCATATGGATAACCATAACTTTGATGATCATAACCTTTCTTACTTGTATTTCTAATCCCTTCACTGAAGTGGAGTATTCCTAATCTCTCATCTGATGGAGGTTCAAGGAAAATTTTGTAGTTGTATTGTCACTCTATCTCTATAGCCTATGAAGTAATCATTGGGAATTTTTATTGTCTTGTTAAAAACAATGAATCCACTCTAACTTAAATGATCAAACAGGGTAAATATTTGTACTTCAAGGCTATCGTGCACAATATGTGTAGGCAACAATCATTAACTAATATAGCTACTTCCTAGTATACTTCCTTCTATTATGCTTCCTCAAAAGAACAAAAGCCTGAATCATCCCAGTCCTAACAGTAAATGAAATCACACTTCATTCAATCTTGGAATTGAAACCTCATTGTTGCAAGCCACACTTGGATGAAAAGAAAAGCACTTTGTACATAGTTTTGGAAGTTTAAATCACTCTTTGCAAGAAGGAAACAACACTTGGTCACTCTTGCAAAAATAAAATAACACAACACAACCATATCCTCACTTACACAAATGAAATCACCTAGCACCACAACAAAATAGAAATTTATCACCAATTTCAAATAACATAACCAATTGAAAAATGAAATGTTAATAATGTAACTACATTAATAATGTCAGGATGGAAACAATGAAGGATAACATTATTAAACTATATAAACTATATATAAAACATTTCATAATAGTAACCTATAGCAACAATTAATAACAAGAATTAAGTAAGAAAAAATAATGATAATCAATATGTAAGAATGATCCAATCAACACTTTGTAATGATAACAAATAAGAACAATATGTAACAACAATATATATCAACAATAACCATATGGTTTGGTAAAGATCTACAATGGATATGGTTGAGTAATAGTGGCCCGCATTCAAGAACTCCTATAAACTATCATAAGTAACAACAATGTGCTAATCACACAGGAAATCAGTAACATCAACCAACTTCAATTCCATAAATATAATTCACAACCCAAAACCTAATTAAATGAAACAATTATGCTTTCTGTAAAATCATAGGAATCCCTAGTAAAGAGGAGGATCCTTCCTCCTTAGTCGGGAGTTGGAGGAAAAATCATAGCATGCAGGTTACGCAATAATACATAAAATGAGACATCAACTTCATTATAGTGGTTTTGAGGTCTAAAATGGGCCTTCAAAGAAAAATAATAAAATAAAAGTTAAAATAGTACAATAACAGTGATGATTTTTTAAAGAAAAAAGGAAACTACCCTTTTATTTTTTCCAAGGAAAAAAAAGTCGAACTTTTTCATTAGAAATAAAAAAGTTACAAAGCATATGAGTAAACATTCTACAAAATCTGCATGAGAAGGAGCATAAACTCCTCTGTGTAGTCATCAGCATATCTCTAGAGTTCTATAGACTCCTGAACCCGGCCTGTACAGCCACACCAAGAGGTACTATAAACAAGAAAGTCTCAAGGAAAACTGGGTCTCCTTTCGAAAGGACAAACAACCCATACCAGGGATACAAAACACATATCACAACACGCTCTAACAAACAGAGCATATCAGAAAACAAAAAGGAAATAATCATAGTTTTTATATGCCACTAGTATCATATAAACCGCTGATAAAACTAGTGCATATATATATAGGGGAAAAAAACATTAAGAGTATGGGGGGAGATCCGGCACACGGATTTGGTCCTGGAACTGTTCAGTTATTCTCCATGTGCCCACAGCTTGCTGCAAACCAGCTTTAGAAAACCGGTCTGCTTCTTCATTTCTGTCCCTGTAGATGTGATCAATGGAAAAAACATTAAACTGCAGCTTTAAATTCTGAATTTCTTATAATAAAGGCATCAACATATAATGCTGGCATCTATATTTCCCAATGACCCAGTTTACAACATTCAGCGAGTCTCCAAAAATCTGAACTGCAAGGATATTTTTGTGAATGAGCCAGCAGAGGAGTAATTTTAAAGCTGAGAGTTCAGCAAAATTATTGGATCCTATCCCAAGACCCACATAGGCTTTAAGCGAGTGAGAAGGACTGATGTGAATAATGATCCCTGCTCCTGTGGTGTTATTTTGGGCTACCCCATCAAAGAAAGCCCACGGAATCCCATCTCTAATATGAAGCTCCTTCCGATGATCAGTTTTTAAGGGTCCTTCTGGCTCGGGAATGTTGTCGAGAATGGCAAAACTTTGGATTGCAATGGCTGCCGCTGGGGTGGATTTTTCTCTAAAGATACTTCGATTTTTGGCTAACCAAATGCCCCAACAAATAATGGGAGGAAGGTTCCTCAGATTATTCTCATGAAAATGGCTCCACCAATATTCCCAGGCATTTGACATAACTTCCCCCTCCCACCTTACTTTGATATTCAATAGCTTTTCCGCTTCATGCCAGACTTTCCTTATAAAAGGACATGAGAGAAACAAATGCGGAATGGATTTTGAATCAGCAAAACATAACAGGCATCTGCCAGGACCCTGTTTAAAACGAGATTGTAGAATCTCCCATGAAGGAATCTTGTTTTTTAAAGCACACCAGAAGAAAATCCTAGCCTTTTTGGGACAGTTCAGCTTGAACAGAGGCTTTGCCCACCAAACAGGAGGGTCCCATCCTTTTTTCTTCATCAGAAAATTATACCCAGCCTTAGGGGAATATAAACCTGTCTCAGAATGGGCCCAAACCAGGGAATCCGGCCTGTCCTTTAGTCTGACATTTGATCTTCTAAGCTCCTGAAGGAAAAGCTGCCATTCATTCCTCCAAATGGGATCCAAGCCTAAATCTTCTTCAGATTTCCAAGACTGCCCCCATATAGATGACTGCTCCATATTTGCTATCTGATTTAGGCTTGTGATTCCTCTATCTTCCAGATGAGAAAGCAAATCAGGGGGTAGAGCAAACCCTTCACTACACCCTACCCACGGATCCCTGCCAATCCTCAAACATTCACCATTTCCAACCCGCCAAGCCAAACCTTGTTCAATGACTTTAAAGGCCTCTATAGTGGCTTTCCAAATAACAGAGCAATTCCTTCCTTTTTTGTTAGGCCTCCTAATCCAGTCTTCAAGAGGGACAGGGTCGATATATTTCCTCCTTACAACTCTAGTCCAGAGGTTCTCCGTACTAATAATTCGCCATCCTGATTTTGCTGCCAAAGATTTATTGAAATCAAAGGGGCTTTTTAAACCCCATCCACCCCAGTCTTTTGGTCTAGCAATTTTATCCCATGCCACCCACGGGAGAACCGTATCCTCCTTTGATCCTGACCACAGGAACCTGCTACACATCTGTTTGATTTTATGGAGAATCCCTTTAGGGATCCAAGTCAAAGCAGCCCAAAAAACCGGAATAGCCTGAAGAACAGAATTTATCAAAGTAAGTCTACCTGCCCGCGATAACCACTTGAAACTCCAATGGGAGATTCTTTGTTCGATTTTTGCCACCAACCAGTTCCAGTCCTGTTTCTTATAAGAAGAAGGCTTTAGCCAAAACCCAAGATATTTGAAAGGCTGCTCCATATTACAGTTTCTGAAGGGAAAATAAGAAGCAATCAGGATCTCCTCCTGTCTACTGAAGCCTTCAAAAATTAATTGGGATTTCCTATCATTTATTTGAAGCCCTGTAGCTTTTAGGAACAGATCAAGAATGATTTTAATCTCTTTAATTTCATTTAAGTTCCCACTTGAGAATAATAAAATATCATCGACAAAAAGAAGATGAGTAATGAACAAATTAACAGCGACTTCCAAACCTTTGATCAAACCTGATCTCTTAGCATTTGAAAGCAACCTACTTAAACCTTCTGCTGCCAGGAGAAAAAGCAAAGGCGAAAGAGGACATCCCTGCCTCAGTCCTCTTTGGCTTTTAAAAAAATTGGAGGCAGCCCCATTTATCAGAACAACAAAACTTACATTTGAGATGCATCCCATGATCCAATTTATAAACTCCACCTTAAAGCCTAGATGGGTCAGGAGCAACCTTAGGTACGTCCAACTGATCCTATCATATGCTTTGGAGAGGTCAATTTTAAGCACAGCCCCCTTTTTGTTTGATTGCTTGATGCTGTGTATAGTCTCCTGAGCTACCCCAATAGCCTCATGGATTTGGCAACCATCCAGAAAACCAAATTGCTCCTTTGAGATGCATAAGGATAGAATAGGTTTCAAGCGGACCGCAATGACTTTTGCAATAATCTTGTAAATCGTACTGCACAGCGAAATAGGCCGGAAATCTTCAAAGGTCTCCGGGTCCTCTTTTTTTGGGATGAGAGCAATGAAAGTTGAGTTAAAAGGACCATAAATTTCTCCTTTCCTCCTTGATTCCTCCACTACTTCAGTCAGTTCTGCCCCAATTGAATCAAAAAAGTGGGAGAAAAGCTCGATGGTCCAACCATCTGGTCCGGACTTTTATCTTTAGCCATAGCTTTAATAATACTTTCTACTTCCTCCTTAGTCACTTCCCTGAAGAGGTCTTCAGCATCCTCCTCCTCCACAAAGCGGGGGAAAGCTTGGGCTGTTCTGATGATTTCAGCTAAGGAGATCCCCCCAGGATCAGCGAAGAGGGATTGAAAATGTCTCTTACCCATATCTGATAATTCCTCAAAAGATGAGGCCTCTCTTCCTTCCGGGTCCTTCAGCTGCCATATGGTATTTGCATTTCTCCTGCCTTTTGCATAATTATGAAAAAAATTGTGTTTTCATCCCCCGCTTTCAGCCAGATAGCCCTACTCTTCAGTCTCCACTCCTCTTCTCTATCCAATAAAATCTTAGCTCTACTCTTTTCTAGAGCCAGAATTCTTTCTTTTGACTCCTGGGTTGCATAAGCAACATTATCTGGATCTTCTAACACCTGAAGGGCCTCGTCAATATTGACCAGATCTTCATTTTGTTTTTTCCTTCTAGTAGAGGCCCATTCAATGGTTGCTCTCTTCAGTCTTTTTAGATTTTCCATGAAACAGGCTCCTTTATTCTCCACATGACCAGAGCCCGAATGTCTCCAGGTATCTCTGAAAAGTTGAATGAAAGAGTCCTCCTGTAGCCAAGAGGCATTAAATTTGAATGGAGCAGCCGACCTAGGAGGGGGATTGGAGAATTCTAGCAAGATAGGAAAATGGTCCGAATTCCCCCCTTCACCCACCCATTGCCTGAATAAAGGGATATTGGATGACAACCTTTCACTGATGAGAAATCGATCCAATCGTTTTGCAATTCTATCCTCCCCTGTTCTTCTGTTCCTCCAAGTAGGTTTAGCTTTTATGATATTGACATCAATCAACTTATGCGAGCGAAGGGCATTTTGGAAATAATCAGTCAGAGGATCTTCCCTCGCAAGAGGCCCCCAGGCTTCAGCTAAACCCATGGAAAAGTTTAAATCTCCCCCAATTATCAGATTTTTATCCATTATCAGCCCCTTTGAAAGAAGATTGTTCCAGAAAGAGACCCTTCCCTGACATGGACCGTAGACATTGACAAACAGAAGGGGAAAAGCAAAATCAGGGGAAATGACCTCCAAACCCAAAGCATTTGACAGACCCCAGAAATTTAACAACTTCAATCTCCCTTCCTTAAAACCAATAGCAATCCCTCCCGAATGACCTGAGGCGTCGAGAGCAAAAAAAGTCCAACCCGGAAAAGAGGAGCGAAGGGCAGCTTCAATATCCGTACTTTTGCCCAAAGTTTCTTGAAGGAAAACAATATCCGGGTTGTGACGAGAAATAAGTTCTTTTAAAGCCAGTTTTTTGGGCTTACTGGCTAAACCCCTGCAGTTCCATGAAAAACAAATCATTTTTTAACTGCCTCAGGGGTTTTTGCTGCTCTAAGCGCCCCAGGAATCGACATTTGTTTGCCATCAGCTACATCAAAGATTGCTTTTGCTTGAGCTTTTGAGAACAAAGATTTTCGACCTCTACCTTTTTTGGAAAAGCTCTTTGAAACCTCAGCCCCTAGCCCACCTACAGGCTCCAAAACTTCATTCGGGCAGACAGACTTCTTACTGAGGGATCTAAGGTTATAATGACAGACAGAAGAGGAAGGACCCGGTCCCTGACATTTCGGGGGTGAAACCTCACAGTTCAGATTTAAGGAGGGGATAGCAGCTGAAAGGTTTTCAAAATTTTTCATAACATCGTTACAATTATTTAACAGTGGACTGCCCCCGACGATTTTATCCGAAGAAAAGGGAGAAAAAATTGAGAATGACTGCTTACCGGTTGGGTCACTTTCAGGCTCAGGGGCCGGATCAGCAAGTGGCGCATCCAAATGTGGCTGATCAGCTGCAGCATGAACCGGATCCCCGTCCTCCCGCGAGACTCCCTCCTTTGACAAATGAGAGGGATCTTTCAAAGAAGTCTCATTTGGTGAAGACCCCGACACAGGATTCTCAGCATTCCCCAGAGACCCCTCCCATTCCTCTTCTTTGTTTTGGGTCCTCCTTCTTCTCCTCCCCAGTGGGCAATCCCTCACCAGATGCCCATACTCGTGACAGCGGTGGCAGCGAAAGGGGAGAAGCTCATAGTCCAGAGGCTGTTCGAAAACAAATTCCCTGTACTGCAATGTAATTGATTCAGCCAGTCCATCTTTCGGATTGAGTCTAACCAGAATCCTTGCCACAGCTTTCTCATAGGTATGGAGGAACGATCTATCAGCGTCCAGATAAGTGCCCAAGAGATTCCCTATTGATTTGAAGACAGAATCCACCCATAGAAAGGGTGTCAAGCTAGGAGCCCTGACCCAGACAGGGAATTCTTCAACCTTTTCTTTCGAGGCATCGAAGAGGGGGGACCATCTTTTGAAGAAAACAGGTCCATTTCCGAAAGTCCAGTTCCTCCCCTCGACCCATTCCAATGCCTCCTTGCTGTCAAAACTGACCATAAACCAACCCTTTACCAGAGTGTTGGTCTTGAACGAACTTGCCGGGGTTCCCAGCCACTGGCTCTCCGCCCACTGCCTTAAGGATTTGCCTGAAATAGGGCGTCCTCTTATTCTGCCTACAAGAGTGTTATCTTCCACAACAAGAACATCCTCCGCCTGCACGTCCATCCCGAGGACCAGGTTCGCAAAGCGCTTCTTCTTCAGTGGTTTAGGCTTCTTCTTTTTTTCCCCTTTCTTCTGTGTTTCTGGCTCAGAACCCTTTTCTCCGAGGTTTGGGTTTTGATCCCCTTCCGCCCTTTGCGAACCACCACCATTCACTGCTGACTGATCAATCCCAGGTCTGGGAGGGGACTCAATCAAACCTTCAACAGGACTCCCCGCTTCTCCTTCAGCCAATGTCCCATCCTCTATCACCTTTCCGGAACCGAGGGGATGGGCGAAATTCTCCTGAGTTAAACTCTTACCAAGACCTGCATAAAAACCCTCCGCCCCTACAGACTTCTGGGATGAGTCTTTTGCAAAGAGGCCCCTGTTAACAGGTGTCGTCTTGCTTTTTCCGCCTGCCTCTTTCCCAACGATTTGGATACCCCCGACAGGCCTCCAAATCCCTATATTTTGTGCAGAGCTAATAATGTCCTCAAGGCCGCTAGAAGGACAAAAACCCTTAGAAGGGGAGAAAGACTTACTGTTGGGAGAGTCAATAGCCTTATCCCTCCATGCGTCTAGCTTTGCTTGGGCAATTTCCTCCTCGGAACCCTTGCCGATAATGCCAAGCCCGCCTGAAAAACCCCAACTCTCGTCCTGCAGACCTTTTGTAGTTCGCGTACCTCCTGCCGAGAACAAAGCCGATGTATGACTGTCATAGTGCCCAAAAGACTTCCCAATATTCTGCTCCGTGATATCTTTTCCCCAGACTGAGAGTATATCCTCCGGTGTTGGGTCAAGCTCCACCGTTTCATTGGGAATTACCATGGTAAAAAATCACAAAAACCCCGTAACAACTGCCACCTCCTCACAGCCGTTACCCGGGGAACACGCTGAAAACCGCTTGCAGACAGAGTTGTTGACCTCAACAAAGAGAACAGTCGAAAGAAAGCCACGAAAGTTGCAAACGGAAAAACCACCAGGTAACAAAACCCCACTATGCCCAAAACGGAAACGGGGCCCGTCGCCAGACTGCAAACGGAAAGGTTTATCCAGCTGTCTCCTATTCCGCTTGTCTACCAGGAAACAGCCTTGTTTAGACTGCCAGCACCCTAAGCTCCCGTACCTGCGTGTCCTTACCTGCGTTGTCTGCATCACCTAGGCCTAGGGCCTAGGGTTCCCGGATCGAACCCTACTCCCTCCATTCCCCCAAAAGCCCTAATTGTCTCCTTCGTGCATGTTGAAACTACCCTTTTATTGTATTTTTAGCTTTTCTCATTATAGGTTTACTCAAATCCCAAGTGTAGAAACCCATTGGATGCAGAATTAAATTCCGCGTCCAATGATTTCCTACTCTACATACTTCGGAGAAGACCCACATTGAAAAAAATGAAAATATATGAAAAAGTGTGCAACACTTGTATTTTCATTTATTTTTCTATGTGGATCTACTCAAAAGTATGTAGAGTGGGTACTTGTTGGATGTGGAATTTAATTTTGTGTCCAATGGGTGTCTACACTTGAAATTTGAGTGAACCTATAAGGAGATAAATCAGAAATACAATTAAAAAATGGTAGATTTCTTCTTTTCCCTCTAACATATTTTCCCTTGGGGATGACATCATTAGCTTGAATCTTACTAGTTCTTTTAAAGTTAATTTTGTTAGTACATATTTTCTTTTGAGGGCCATTTTTTACCTTAAAATTCCCCTAATGTCTTGGTCTTGCATTAATGGTAAAAGAAAGATACAAATGCACAGTTCGAGAAAAATAATACCATCCCACTTCTCGGGACTAGTGGATTCCCTTTTATAGGTTTCCTCTTACAACCAATATTGTTAATAAATCAAAACATGAATAATTTTTAGAATCCTTGGATTCTCAAGTTGTTAAATTAAATTTAACTGAGGGTGTTACACTAAAAAATGTCACCATGACTATTTGCAGTTAGTATGGCTCCATCCACTGTCATACTATCCTCCTTGGCAAGTCTCATGCCTCTGCTCCTCATGTCAAACTTCAAGAGAGAAAAAAGTCATTTAAAAGTCAATTATCTCTGGTACGCAATTTCTCTTAGCCTTACCTGCGTGTACGCAACCCAAGTTCACAATACCTGCGTACTTGTACGCTCTGTATGTAAAGGGGTGGGTGCGTACCCCTGTAAAGGTCAAAAGGCGCAAGTTTCATCTTAAAAAGTTACTTGTGGTCATTTCTAGAGTCTTCTAGAAGCTTGTTTGACGTGTATGAAGCGCCTCCAGATGGTTCATGTATCCCTACCAAAGAGGAACTTATCCCATCAAGAGGGGAGCTATCCCATCCAAAGAGGGGCTTATCCCATTGATGGTGGACCTGAATAACTTCCTCTAGAGCACTATAAATACAGGCATTGGGCCAAAGGGAGGGGAGGTTGAAAGCTGAACATTCCTAAGGGTAGATGCTGCTGGAATTAGGACTCCCTTATAGAGCTTGAGAGGAGAGATTCCCATCCTTTCCTAGCCTTGTTTGGAAGTGGGTGAGCTGATCAAAGTAAAGGAGAACTCTTGCTGGACCCTAGGAGGGACCTGCACAACACCAAGGCTCAGGTTGTAATGGTTTCTTTTGTTTCCACTTAATACAATTAAGCTCACTTTTCTCAACAGATTGTAATACATGATTTGTTTCATATACTCTTTGGTCTGTATGATGAATATGTTTTATCTTATAAGTTTTTCAGGTACTATGTAATCTTTTGGCTTGTTAGTGAATACAGGTTTCGAAGAGAAGGAGGAGCTCATCCGGATCGGCGAGGCTGGACTACTACAAAGCGTTGGACTAAAGGTATCTTATTATCACCTGATTACTTGTATTCTAAATGCATATTTAGAGAAAGGTAGTGTTTATTTGTCTTGTTTGTCACTAGAAAGCCTTAGCTTCTAGGGAGGTCGGTTTTGTCCGCAAAATTGACTCTTTCTGCATGACAAAATGGTGACCATACTGGGGAATCCATGAATGTGTTTGAGTTCTTTTTGATTTGATATTTTGGTCTGAGAAAAATCGCTTGTTTTCTGATTTTTGGCTGTCTAGCTGTGTATTTGGGTGGGTTAGCTTAGAGTCAATTTAGATTTTTATTTTTCTTAGCTTTGCCAGTAGTACGCAGTCTCTGCGTTAGGCACAGTGCGTACTTGTACGCACTGCGTCTTTGTGCACAGGGCGTACCCGCGCCTGTGTCAACAGATCACCTACGTACCCCTGTCAAATTTGAGAAGATTTCATTTTTCCTCTTTTTGCCTTTTAGATTTTGTTTATAGCTTGTTTTTGCTGCCCAGATCCACTGTTCACCTGTCAGAAACTTTCCTTGGTCAATTCCATTGGCATTCCTGCTTTAAGCTTTCATCAATTGGGTGTTTTAAGTCTTTTTTTTTAGAAATTCTTAATTTGATTTCCTTTGGTCATTACTTGGAGGTTTGTCTTAGTCTTTTCACAATTTTGCATCTTTTTGCTTTTGTTTTTGCAAAAAAAAATTCCCCCTCATTCGTCAAGGGGGGCTAAATTGTGTATGAGTGTTAATCGCCTTTGAGTGTTTTTATTTTTTGATCTTTGGAACTCTCACCCAATTTTCTCGACTTACACTTGATTGGTTCTTAGATTCCATTAGAATCATCTTGTGTTTGAGAATTCTCTTGCATAGATCACATTTGCATAATTAGAATTCTCATTTCAGAATATGAATGAAAAATGTGCATAGATTACATTTGCATACTTTTCAAGTGAATTGTGCATAGATTACAATTGCATAGTTTACATTCTGAAAAATCAATCGTAGATTTAGATCAGCTTTCTTTGATTTGAATTTACACAAAAATAAAAATAAAAAAAATGGTTTGGAATTGATTTGCATTAGTTTTTTCTTGATGGAATTAGTGCATTAGAGAATTTGTTATATTTTCTTAGTGATCAATTTTTGCATTGTTGGAAGTGAATGGAAACTCTCTCCTTACTTTAGTTAGGATTCATCGAATTGAAAAGATTACATTATCATATTCGATTGCATTCAGTTGAGTCGGGTCATAACACCATTGGTTTCATATCCATTTACCCATTTGAGTAATAACAACCTTAATAACACAATGCTTAATTAAAATTCATCTAGTAAATTTTACGTTTCTAGGGCTCTGAAACACCAACATAGCTTAGGCTAGTGCCTTGGAGTACGAGAGTAATTAACTCTCCAAGACAGTAAAACCAAACAAGTAGCTTATCTTGTGGTAGGATAAATCCAACTGTTACATTTATGCTCTGGGAAAGCTCCTCTTAAAGGAGAAGCACGAGACCGTGTCCGAACCAGTGAGGGGATCAATCCTCCTTCATTGGGAAAGACGCCAGATACGCACATACTACAAACGGTAAACCTCGGATTGACCATTGTCGAGGAGCCTGGGGTCACTTGTCGGTAAACCTTGGATTATTGTCAAGGAGCCGGCAAGGGGATTGAGCTTGTTACTCTGCCCTTGCATGCTATCGGGTCGTAGACTGTTCCCCCAGGTGTATTTGTTGCTGTTGGTGACCTTAGTGACCATTATCTTTAGGGTTCTACCCAAGGTGACGGTGGAGGGAAGATCCCACTGTACCTGGAGCAGACGTCGGCTAGACTCACTTGGATTTTCCGGGGGGTTCACTTCACTCGAGACGGTTAAAGTGGAGGAACTTGTGCCGGTCTATTCATTAAGCAGGTTGTCGGGGTAACTGTTCCACCCGCCACTTCTGTACTGAATTCTGCGATGTTGGATTTCATCACCAACTAGTGTTTTCGGTCCGGAAGGTTACTGTTTGTGTATGGTTTGACTCCTAGATTTGATAGCGCGTGTTAATTTGTTTGTTTTTACTTTTAGAGACCATAGGTGTGAATTGTGAATTTTAATTGTTAGGTGTGAATTGTGTTAGTGTCAGTCTTTCCAGCCTTCCTCCAGTGATCAAATGTGCTCTTACAAAGTGATTTTGAAGTGTCAAGGTCAAATTTTGTCATTTCAGTGAGTCTTCAAGCAAAATTTGGTCACTAGGCATTAGGTCTAGGGTTTGCCCAAATGTCAGTCCATGTCATCATTCAGCTGAGCCTATCATCATTTAGAGGGTTTTCATTATCATGTCATTGTCGAATGAGTCATTTTACACCTTATTCATGCTTCAGTTGTGCCTAAGTAAGGTCATTTCCCTCTCCTAGGGTTTTGAAGGCAATTTCTCTTGGACGGACAAATCATCGGCAAAACTTGTTTCCAGATGTTCATACACCTTCCCCTATCCTTCATGTACCTTATAAAATGCTTCCCATCACTGAGATCCCCCAAATTCCTCATTTTTGCACAAACCCTAGTTTCTAGCTACAACCTGGCAATTTTCTAGGTTGGGCATGTGTTTTGCCCTTTTGGACCCCTTCCCCTCACTCAATCTCTGAGATTCCAATTTCCCCTACTTCCTAACATCCCTCCCTACTCCCCAAAATTTCCCCAAGAATTTAGAAGCCCCCTATCCCCTTCATTTCGCTTCATTTCGACAAAATTCCTTGTTTCACACATCGGGACAAGTTTCACTCAAATGATGTTTCAGAGCAATAAAAGATGAATTTTGGAACACTGAGAGAGGTTTTTGTCCAAAACATGCCAAGGAAGAGAAACCTCCTTCACTTTTTGCACAGGTGTCATGGTTTGAGAGAAATGTCAAAAATACCGTTGCCTCAGGAGAATCAAAGGCACCTCTGCAGTGACCTTGGGAAAATCAAGTTTTCTCCTAGCCTGGTTGGTCAAATGACTTTCTTTATGGGTAAAATGATAACTAGACACAAATATCTTTCCAATGAGCTATCATGAGCTCAATTTGGGGTTGAGGAAGGCATTCAAAAGTTGACTGCAACAGCACTCTTCCTTGAGGCAGCCTCATTTGGCACTTTTTGACCAGTCTTGGGAGATTTGATTTTTGATAGGTCAAATGAACTCCAAATTGAAAATTCCAATTGGGTTGGAAATTAGACTCAAATACCTTTCCAACGAGCTATTTTGCGCCCAATTCCGACACTGGGAAGGCCTCCAAAAGCCTCCTGCAAAAGCGCGACCCGTTGGGTGGTGCGCGACCCGTTGAGAGCTCTTCTGCAGTTCAAAAAATCAACGTGCGCGACCCGTTGGGAGGGGCGCGACCCGTTGGGGATTTCTCCACAGAAATTTTCCAGTAAGCTGCCAAATGACCCCAAATCTCTTCAAGGTTGCAGGTAGGCCTCTGATCATCAAAGTATTTTGCTTGATAGAGAAAAATGAGCATGGGAAATGTGTTTTAAGGCCATCAAATTGAAATGAGAAGTTCATGTATATTTGCTTTAAAAAATGTCAAAATGCAAGTAGAGATAGGGTTTTGTTTTGTTGCTCTCAAGGTTATCCCTTTCACCCCCTGAGGTTGTTCATGAGGAGGGAAGGCCATCACAGTAGCATGATATTCTTGAGACCAGACATGTCAGCTCTCCTCCATTGGTCACTTATCAGAGAGGCCCAAGGGCCTTATTTGCAGCAGCTAGGCGAGTACTATCTCCACAGCAGGTGGAAGGGGTCTCGCCTTCATCTTCAGCTCAGCGAGTGTTATCTCCACATCAGGTGGAAGGGGCCTCGCTCTCTTCACCAGCACAGGTCTGCAGAGGGGCAAAGAGCCCATGATTCATGAGGATCCGGTGATTGATCTCGAGGCCAGTTCTCCTAGCCAAGAGGCGAAGGAGATCATTCAACATCTTAGGGCTGAAAATGATGTTTTATAGAGGAGACTTGAGGGTGCCCAATGGACTATTACTTACCTGGAGCAGCGGAACAAACAATTGGAGGATGAGAAAGTGCTTGATGAGCTATGGAGGATTCGTAGCGACTGAGTCTTGAACCGTAGAAGACCCGGTGATCCATTGCCTGCTGATCGAGAGTCAATGCTCATTCAGGAGAATGCCCACTTGGAGAGGCTGTTGGCTAAGGCCAACCAAGAGAAAAAGCTATTGAGAAACATGAAGAATCACTATTGGGCAAGAATGCATGTATGCAAGGCCAAAATGAAAATGTTCCAAAGGAGGTTGTTCGAGGCTCTTAAGCGGAGGAAAAAGACCAATCCACTCCGTATCTTGGTTGAGGCATCCCTCAAAGATCATGGCACTCACTAGCATCAGCTACAGCACAAATCCCAAAAAATTTGAGAATTTTGGGTAATTTTGGGATTTTTTGGAAATTTACAGGTTTTGGCTTCTCAACGGGTCTCACCCCTGGTGAGACCCTTTGTCATCGTAGCTTCGTTTTGCAAAAACTCAACATTTCTAGATTTTTCATGCAAAGTTACACATGCCTATGGATGGACTTGAGTTTTTATGGGGATTTGGGCCTCCAGAAGGTCAAAATACAGGCAAAATTTGACTTTCTGCCCCTTTTTTGAGTTGCAGAAGCAGTCTTGGGAGAATTGACTTTTGACTAGGAAAATGACCTCCAAATCCAAAAATTCGAGTTGGGTTGGAAATTAGACTCAGAGACCTTTCCAACGAGCTATCCTGCACCTAATTCTGACATCGGTAAGGCCTCCAAACAGAGCTCCAAAGTGCGCGACCCGTTGAGGAAACTTTGCCAGATTTGACCAGTTCAGCCCAGAAAACGTAGTTTGGCTCCAGTTTGACTTTTTGAGGTGGATGGTGGTCCTCTTGGATGTAATTGTGACACTTTTTGGATATTTTTACTCTTGTTTAACTCTTCTAGAAGATTCTTTCATGTCAAGGGTAAATATTTAATGAATGGATTTGTTCCTAGCTTATAGAGGCAAGTTGTTTTGACTGCCTAGATTTTAGTACTCAGTTTAGAATTAGTTGAAACAGCTCCTAGAAGGATGAGCTCGACCCCTATAGGCAAGGGAAGAGGTTGGCTTGCCTATATTATGTATTTTCTTAATCATTTTCAAGGGTTGGAAGGTTGGACTCTTGACGGAGAAGCTATCATTGTATTATCACTTGTATCTCTGCAATTTTTGGCCAAGGAAGACCAGGGTTTTGCAGTCATCCTTGGGATTCTTGTGGACTCATGTGTTGATGGTGTGTTTCTTCATGTTCTTGTAAGCTTTGTTATGTGATTCATTTCCTTTCTTTACTGCTGCACATTAAACAAATGAAGTGATAAAGTATGAATTCATGCTAGCCATGCTCTGCTTTTAAATTTGTTTAATTTCCATGTTTTCTACTGTCTAAAGGGAATTCAAAGTCATTGTTTGCTCTCTTTAGCTCCTCATCTTTCATCCCTGATCATCCATCTCAATTTAAGGCATCAATACTGTTTCCTACCTCGCCCCAAGGAACCCCCTGCAGAAACTGTGTCCAATCCCCGCACCCAAAATTGCAATTCCTCAATTTGCCACCAAAAACCCAAAAAACCCCAAATCAACCTTTCTAATCAGTTTACTAGCCTAATATCAGTGTTACCTTGTTGGTCATCTCATCCCATTGAAGATCTGCCGAGATTGACCGAAGAGAGCCTTCTCCTGCCCCGTAGGGCTAGCTACGAGGCTAAATGGTTTGATGTAGCCTTGAGGTTTACCTTTCTCAGCCTGAGGTGAAATTTCAAGCGCTAACAAATTGTAAGTTGTTAATTTTAGTTTTAAATTGTTAATAAAATTCACTGAAGTTGAATATAATGGCAAATGTTCCGGAATTTACCAACCTAGGAACCCCTCCTAACGAGAATCCTAGTACTTTTCCTTACTTTGGAAATGTTAGTCCTCCTTATATGGCTACTTTGTCATTACCTGGATTTACAATAGGTTTACCGATATGGTTATTTTCAACTTCGTTGGCCCAAAATACCCCAATTGTTCCATCTCAACCAGATGCTTCACCTCAACAGAGTTTACCATCTCAACATCACCAACCTTCTGTTGACCCTTTGCCTTCTTCGCCTAATTTTTTTTTCCTCCATTTCTTCCTCTTCGCCTGGTAAAAGCCTTGATGTTAGTAACTAGGAGGCTAAGAAGAAGAAGAAAGGGAAGAAGAAGAAGAAGAAGAAGCAAGATAAGAAAGAAGTCAACCAACCAACCACGACTGTAAGTGTTAGTTGTGTTGAGGAAAACTCTGACATGCATCGTAAACCCAAATACCCTTGCAGGCTTTGTAAGGGTGACCACTTCCTTTTCAATTGTCCTGGTATTCCAAAGGTCTTGGAAGTATGGTCAGAAAAATCTCATCAACTTTCCATTGATCCATCAACCAGTGATAGTTAGGTTCTTGGGAAAAAGGGTAAAGTTAGGTTTCCTTGTAAGTTATGCAAAGGGAGTCATCAAACTCACATTTTCCCTCACATGGATGAAGCCTCAACATTGTTGGAAAACCTTGTTGTTCCACAGCAAGAATTTCCAACTGGTTACCGTAAACTTTCTCCTAACCTACCGTCAACTGACGGAGTGATTGATCAAAATTCAAGTACAGTCGATCACACTCTTCCATTGGAGAGTGGAACTCATGTCACTCAGGTTGATGATCAATTAGTTGATCAAGTGGTCGATTCAATTTCACATTCGGTCAATCCCACTTTCCCTTTAGAGAGTGAACTTCATACCGCTGAGGTTCTTCTTGTTACATCAGATTCTTCTATGCCGGGGGGCATTTCACCTGTTACTACAGAACCCCCTCCAAGTACTGAGGTCTTTTCCTTTGATTGGAATAGACTGACAGAACCTCGTCTTCCTTCCTCCATCCCTTTCCAAATCATTGTCAAGGCTGGTGGTAGGGACATACATCGTACTCAGGTAGATGAAGGTGCTTCTGTTAGTATTTTATCCTCAACTGTTTGGAAGGCTTTGGGTTCCCCTCAGCTTGCGCCTATTACGCAGAATCTGAAAGCTTTTAACAGAACCATTAGTGAACCTTTAGGGATCCTTCCTAAGTTTTCTATTACCTTGGAAGGTAAAATTGTCTGTATTGATCTTATGGTAGTTCGCGGTCCCTTGGATTTCAATTTACTCCTTGGGCGAGACTATGTTTATGCAATGAAAGCTGTCGTATCGACACTCTTTCGCGTGATGTCTTTCCCTCACAATGGCAGTATTGTGACTGTAGACCAGCTTTCGTTCCCTAGTCTTGTTTCAACTACCAATAATATGACACCCCTAAATGTTCCTGATTTTAAAGTGGTATCTACCCTGCCACGGGTTAATTATGTGGCCACCGGTCCCATGTTTTCAGTTACCGATGTAAGTGAGCCTCTCACTGTTTGCTCATCTTCCGTTGATTTAGATCCGGTAATTGACATGGAAAACTCTATGGGATTACTTGAACACGATGTTCTTATCCCTTTTGAGTCCCTTGACATGTGTTCCTTCCAAAGAACTATTCTTCCTTCTGATGAAGACCTTTTGGAAGCCATGATCAAGGTGTGTCCATTGACATGTCTTTCTTCCAGTTGGAAGCCATGATCATTGAGTGTGAGGATAGTTTCTTCTAGTCTCAACCTCGTTAAAAAATGAAACTGGAAGTCATGAGCATAGTTCCTTGTCTTGTGTCAAGCTCATTAAAAAATGAAACAAGGAGTTGTGAGGAAAGTTCCTTTTACTGTGTCAACCTTGTTAAAAAATGAATCAGTGTATGCGAGGATAGTTTTGTTCCTGTGTCAACCTCGTTAAAAAATGAAACAGGGTGTATGAGCATAGTTCCTTGTCTTGTGTCAAGCTCATTAAAAAATGAATCAAGGATTTTAGAGCACAGTTCCTTGTCTTGTGTCAAGCTCATTAAAAAATGAATCAAGGATTTTAGAGCACAGTTCCTTGTCTTGTGTCAAGCTCATTAAAAAATGAATCAAGGTTTTTTAGGTATAGTTCCTTGTTAGGTATATTGTAGAGTAGTTATGAGCATAGTTCCTTATCTTGTGTCAAGCTCGTTTAAAAAATGAAACAAGGGTTTTGAGGATAGTTCTTTTCCTGTGTCAACCTCACTAAAAAATGAAACATCTCCCATAAGTCTTTCCAAGATCTTGAAAGTAAAGCTTCATTCCATCCACCTCATTGAATGCAATGAAGCTTGGGGGGCATGTACCTCGTTTTGCGTCATTATGCTGGGGGCATGTGAACTTATGACAAGCATAGTTTTTCGTTTCAAGCTTGCGTAAACATGAAACCCAATCCGAGCATAGTTCTTTTCCTGTGTCAAGCTCGTTAAAAAATGAAACAGATCCTCCTCTACTTGAGTCGAGAGTTTGACTAGATCTCGTAAATGTTAAGTTGTATATTTAGGTTAGTTATTTCAGTGTTTTGCGTAATTTTCTTATAGTTTTAGGTCGAGTCTTTCAAATGATCTCGTACATGAACCTTCATTCCATCCAGCTTGTACTTAGTTGAATGAAATGAAGCTAGGGGGGCATGCGCTCTAGCAGTTACGCTTAGGGGGCATCAAGCACAGTTTTCTCTCTGTTTCAAGCTTGTGTAAAAATGAAACTACTCTGAAGCATAGTTTTTCTTTGTTTCAAGCTTTTGTAAAAATGAAACCTATCTCGAGTCAATTTCAGTTATTTTCAAGACTCGTTAAACTCATGAAAATCCCAAGATTATTTTGCTATTTTTCATTCTCGTAAAACAAATGAAAATGCTGAGTTATTTCTGTTGTTTCCTGCTCGTAAATTAAATTGAAAGTCGGCCATATGAGTACATTTTTATCATTTTTTCGAACTCATTAAAACTTACGAAAAAAGTGAAAACCATGAGTACATTTTTATCATTTTTTCGAACTCGTTAAAACTTACGAAAAAGTGAAACCTCAGAGTCATCTTTAAGCCCTTTTCTGACTCCTAAAACATGAAAAGATTGCCGAGCGTTTCTTTTACACTCGTTAAAACGGAATTAAAAGACGGTCCCCTTATAGCTCTTTTCTGACCGTAAAAAACAGGAAAAGATTTCCGGGTTTTTGTCGTTTCAAACTCGATACGGAAATAAAACGACATGCCTCTGATTGCTTTTTACTTTTCAGGTCAAAGGCATTAATCATGAAAGTACTCCTTGGTCGCAAGATCAAGTGGTTCTCTCAGGTATTATTTTATACTTTTTCGGGCTTGGGAGACACAAATTTACGAAAAAGTTCACCTTGGAGTCTTCTTTAGTTTTTTCAGACTCTCTAAAAATGAAAAACGCCGAGTTTCTCCTATACTGGACTCGTTAAAATTTCACAGTAAAGGACCTGTTCGATTACAAACAAGAACGGACCACTCCTTCTTAGGGTCCGAATCTAAACTAAGTTGGACTCATCCGAAGGATGAGCTTATAATCAAGCATATGTTATCCTCCTCAAGCTTGTAAAAAATAAAGAGGTACTTGCCAGAAATGGTGGGGGAAAAGAGAGAAGAATGAACCTATTTGTCATCCTTTGTTACAGAAGAACCTTATCACCGCTCTTGAACATGACACTTTTCATTCACTGGGTTGGGAAATCCTTTGCCTTAAAGTTGATAAAACCACTTTGAAAGTCTTCAACCGTTTCCGGGTATTAACTTTGGGTCAATCGTCACCAAGCCATATATCGTGTTGTTATGTGTTCAAGAGGTCTCTGCAAATAAACCATTCATATGCAAAATACTTGTCATCCATTTGACCATCCCTGAGTCAGTCCTTACAGCAACATTTCTTCAACTTGAACAATGATTTCGTGTTGTGGGCTTGCCTGCAACGGGTCGCTTTCTATCGACATCAGTACCTTGAAGTCTGCATGCATCAATGGCAGGTTTCTCGCCTTTGACGACAGTTTACATCATTGACTTTCGATCAAAGGATTCCGTGACATGTTCGACATCAACCCATTCATTCACATTTCATGGATTGTACTGGGTACTTTGAGGACCATTGACATCACTGGTGGTTTCTCTCACACTTGTTAACGGTTTACATCATTGACAGGTAATCAAGTGGTTTCTACCATGCTCGACATCAACTCATTTATTCGCATGGACAGAATCGTACCAATTCGGGAAGTAGAAATGAAGACCCTGGATCTAGTTTCCACCATCCAGGCTGCGAGGAGTTTTGTATTCATTATATAGTAGACTTATCATAAACAGATGGCTGCGTCCATACTGTGTCTACAAAAGTCTATGATTGTGATGTACTGCAAAATCATTCTTGTATCAGAGCAGTAGTTAGATTGTTAGTTAAAGTTTTCAATCTGAGTATGGGAATGCCTACCTCAGCGATGATATCATCTTATATATGTATTTTGTGTTGAATATTTGCAGGTTCTGACCGGGTCCTCCGCAAGATACTCCTTGAAATGATAAAGTACTTCACCCTTCCTAGATCATAAAAACCCTAATCTACTACAGGCTTCGCACTTTAGGGGGCAATCTGTTACACTAAAAAATGTCACCATGACTATTTGCAGTTAGTATGGCTCCATCCACTGTCATACTATCCTCCTTGGCAAGTCTCATGCCTCTGCTCCTCATGTCAAACTTCAAGAAAGAGAAAAAATTCATTTAAAAGTCAATTATCTCTGGTACGCAGTTTCTCTTAGCCTTATCTGCGTGTACGCAACCCAAGTTCACAATACCTGCGTACTTGTACGCTCTGTATGTAAAAGGGTGGGTGCATACCCCTGTAAAGGTCAAAAGGCGCGAGTTTCATCTTAAAAAAGTTACTTGTGGTCATTTCTAGAGTCTTCTAGAAGCTTGTTTGACGTGTATGAAGCGCCTCCAGATGGTTCATGTATCCCTACCAAAGAGGAACTTATCCCATCAAGAGGGGAGCTATCCCATCCAAAGAGGGGCTTATCCCATTGATGGTGGACCTGAATAACTTCCTCTATAGCACTATAAATACAGGCATTGGGCCAAAGGGAGGGGAGGTTGAAAGCTGAACATTCCTAAGGGTAGATGCTGCTGGAATTAGGACTCCCTTATAGAGCTTGAGAGGAGAGATTCCCATCCTTTCCTAGCCTTTTTTGGAAGTGGGTGAGATGATCAAAGTAAAGGAGAACTCTTGCTGGACCCTAGGAGGGACCTGCACAACACCAAGGCTCAGGTTGTAATGGTTTCTTTTGTTTCCACTTAATACAATTAATCTCACTTTTCTCAACAGATTGTAATACATGATTTGTTTCATATACTCCTTGGTCTGTATGATGAATATGTTTTATCTTATAAGTTTTTCAAGTGCTATGTAATCTTTTGGCTTGTTAGTGAATGCAGGTTTCGAAGAGAAGGAGGAGCTCATCCGGATCGGCGAGGCTGGACTACTACAAAGCGTTGGACTAAAGGTATGTTATTATCACCTGATTACTTGTATTCTAAATGCATATTTAGAGAAAGGTAGTGTTTATTTGTCTTATTTGTCACTAGAAAGCCTTAGCTTCTAGGGAGGTCGGTTTTGTCCGCAAAATTGACTCTTTCCGCATGACAGAGGGTTATTAATAACCAATTACAAAAAATTGTATATAATTAAAGTTTCTTCTAGAATGATTGGTTCGATTAGAAAATGAATTAAAAATCTATGGATCATAACCATTGTGGCTAAATAGCACACATTGTTTATGAGAATTGAATCCTTGCTTCCATAGCAAACAATGTTGGTTGTGTTGAGTAACAACATGCACAACAACAAACCGAAACAACATTGAGACTTTGGCAGTAACAACATGGCATAATAATGGCATATGGGTATGTTGGAGTAACTTCAAAGCATAATCCTAGAGTAACACCATAGTAAAATTATGGAATAACAACATTGTGAAATCCTAGAGTAACAACACCATGAAATCTTGGAGTAACAACATCATGGGTTAGTTGGGTCATCTTGTAGACATTTTCCTTAGCATAATGTCAGTAAAACACCCAAAACAACTATTCTCCTTTAAAATGCAAGTAGAACTTAGTGGATTACAGTTACATAAATATTTTGCATACCTTAATCAAAAGATGGGATATTAGGTAGAAAGGACGTGACTACTAGCGATAAAATAGACAAAAATATAAGGAAAAGGTGTTAAAGACAAGCCAATTCCTAAACCCAACAATAATCTATCCAATTAGAACTATTGGAAGATCTCTACCACATCAACAATGCTATAGAGTCTTAAGGTTCTTGTGGGTTCCCTTATGTTGAACCCTACCCCCATATTGGTATATTTTGTGTGAATTTTGTGTCTAGTAATCAATTTTGTAGGCTAAATGTTTGTGTTATCAATCTCTTATAAACCCTTGCTCAATTGTGAACTCTGTGATGACAAACAATTTCAGTACAAAGCTTGACTTATTGAGAAACTAACCTGTAGAAGTGGTAAATCATGCAACTATGGCCAACTTTAATGGAAATCTTTGATCTTCAACAATTCACTCGTATGATTCTAATATCGGTTGTGTTACCCCTCCTCTTAGTGAGGGGTATTAACATGCATTTTTTGATGAATAGGGAATTTTTAATGACATGATAGCACAATGTTGGTTTGTCATATTCATTCTAAGTTTTTTGCTTTTTCACATTTTTCAATGAAGCTTACATATCTTAAGGCATTGGTCACACCCTCCAAGGAATTTTGAGGTTGTTTGTGCACTGATGAACCTCATCCATCCATTCCACATGGAATATCACTAAGCACTCTCTTCATTGGTCAATTTATGAGTTTATTTTCATTTGTTTAGAAGAGAGACCCACATATGTGGATACAATGACAACCATGGATTTATTCGGAGCATTAAGTGATGTGGATGGAGTCACAGGAGTAATTTATTTACTTTGAAGGAATGATGTGGAAAAAGTTTTATAACACTTGTGATGACTTTATCATGCTTAAAATATCACAACTTTAATACTAATTAGCTAAGTTTGAGGGCCAACCCGCATGCTCTTTGACCTCAACATGGATGTTAGGGTGTTCCATGTATGATTTTTTATTCAGAGAGTCTTCCCCGTTCTTCATGGAGATACCTTGACCTAGGTTATGGGCATGGATATTCATTGAATACCTATTTAAATTTGGAGATTATGGGACATTATAGAAAACTTTTGTGGTGGTGTTTTCATGAAGCCACTCCAATTGGAGGAGTTTATTCTTGCTTGAAGGACATTTTTTTACTATAGAGTCTCATTCAACCACTTTGGAGGGATTTTAGGAGGATCAATTTGCACCTTGTAGAGATTCATTAAGCATATACACATGTTCGCTAGCCTTTTGAGGGTAGATGGGTATCATTCAATCTTCTTTGGAGGAGAGGATCCCTCTTTGGGTATTTTCTTCATCTTATTCATCGTAAATGTAGCTTGACCACTTGTATTTTATTTTTATTATTTTTTTTACAATTAGTTAGTTAAATTTACTTTTCATAGGCTGTATCTAAGGAATTACATGAGCTATTATTATTTTTTTGTAAATGAAGATTTAGCATCATCTATATAAAGATCTGCACCTCCTCATATTTACTCACATTTGGATACTTGTGAGCTCTCTCTTTTGGAGCCTAATCAAGATATATTTCTTGGAGAATTGATATATCATTCTTTATAGAGGAATGTTTTCAACTCTTGATGTTGGTTCGACTTGGTTTTATTTTGGTGTATGAAGATTAATGGTGGATTTTTTTCAAGTTGTCTACAAGCCTTTCAATATCAATCCATTGAGGGATAGACATAGTCATGTGGTGGGAATAAGTTTACGGTTTTCCATCACTCTTCCTTTGTTAATTTAGTGAGTACTTGATACCATGTTTTTATCTTCTTCTTGTTTCCTTGGATGAAGTGTTAAGTAATTCAATTAAGCTATAGTTGATGTTGAATGGTTAAGGTTGTATTATATTGAATCCCATTCTTGCATATCTTGAATTTCATTGTTGATCTATTTGGATGAGGGAATACTCTACCTTTTGGTGCTAGTCTCAAACCCTAATCTTTGAAGGAAATAACTCACTCCCTAGAAGGTTTCTACTTGGACTTATTTGTCACTTGATTCACCTTGACTCAATTACTCTAGTTAGAGTTGGCATTGATATTAATGTTCTTCCATCACTTATTATAAAAACCCTAAAAATTCCAAATCCCAATTTTCTAAGGCTACTCTCAACGTCACCTTATGCTTCATTGTTTGGTCTTGGTTATCCTAATATTGAATACTCCCTTCAGTTAGAGGAGATCCAACCTAAATAAGTAAAGGATAGGAAATTTAGGGGATTGTGGTGATCTGCTTAGAGGTTGTCATTGAATTATATCTTGTGGATTAGGGCTTTCATCATTATGTACAATTGGGCCAATAACATTTTATTCTCTTGGGAAAGAAAATGAAATTTTTGTGACATTGTTTCGTTGAAGATCTCATTCTCAAATGGTGACTCCATGAAGGGAAGGGACAAAGCAATTTTTCCTTACAAATTTTGAATACTTGTTGGATGTATACGTGATCAAATCTACTAATCATGAAGGCTCATTGAAGCAAGATCATATTGGTGACTTCATCTGAAGATTTGAGTAAGGTATGATATTTAATCATTCCAAATTTTATTTTTTATCCTCACATTGATGGTTTGCAAGTAAAAAGAATATGGAATAAACCCCATGGTTAGCATAATGGTATTCTCCTTTCTATAAAAGTAAGGTTTTCATCATAAGAATCCCTATGCATATCTCAAGGAAATTGAAAGATTCCAAGGATATGGTGACCCAATTACGCAACATCTCTTCAATTTTATGGAATTTAGCAAGAGTAATGGCCTCTTTCATGAAGATATTATGATGAAACTCTTTATAGCAAGTATGAAGGGAAATGCAAGGTATTGGTTCAATGGCCTTGGAAAGGGAATGTTTGCATCTTTTGTAGAATTTCTTGAGGCATTCTATATGCATTGGGAGCATGGTATTGAAGAATGTTCTCCCATCATTCAAGAGATTGGAAAATTTTATGATGAATGAAGGATTGTCTAAGAAGGTCCCAGTCCACCTCTATTTGAATATGATAAATCATGTTTTGAAGAAGATAGTCTAGATTCATAGAAAGAGAAATTTCTAATTTTATAATTTTAAATGGTTACAAATAGGGGAAAGAATTGGAGAGGATGGCTCACAAGGGTTTCAGATAGGGTTTCAGTTTACTGCAGGTTACAGCAGTTAACCATGGAAGGCCACCGGTAACCTGTTCGACATCTCCTACCGTGCTCGTACCTTACCTTATCTCCTTTTTGCGCACTGTTTGGATCTACCGGGGCTTCGGGGGGGTTTACTATTTTGTTATTACCCGGTTGTTTACCTGTCAACGGTCTGTTTCTCCCTGTCCCTGACTGTCCGTTTCCAAGCTTTGGTTTACTCTCCGTTTCTCCAGCACTTCCGAGGTGTCCGCCGTTTCAAGAAGCAGCTGTCATCATGGATGACCTCGATGTCGTTGATTACTCTGAAGACCCGCTGGAGGGGGTATCCATCTAGCGCTCCACGTTTTCCACATCTGAAGGTTTGTATAGCTCTGGCCTCACCGGAAGTTATTCTTCATACTCCTTTGTGGAACCGTCACGGTCACAGCCTGTGGTCCTCCCGGATGACCCACCTACTTGGCCATCGCTTTCTACCCCCCCGCACTCCCCGGCTACCCTTGGTTTCGTCTCTGGCTGTCTAAATCCTAACCCTGGTTTGGACCTCCTTGTATCTGGAGCACAGGCCCGACAGTTATTACCCCCATCAGTGACCATCGTTTCTACCGGCATTTCCCCACAGGTCTCTTTTGCTCCACCTTCTGGCAGCTTTACCGCCATTCCGCCTCTCACCGGTTCTATTCCTACCTCCATTGGCAACCCTAACCCTCCCTCGTCTAACCCTAACCCTCCCCCAGTGGTTTCTGGCTCTCTTCCGAGTCGGGTACAACACTAGCCACCTCCACAGGGGTCTAAGAAGAAGTACAAGTGTTACAAGACCAAGGCGGATGATATCTTTCTTAGATTAGAAGAGGAAATTTAGTGGGGAGAGACTATGGATTTCACTGACAGAGTCTTGGTCGGGCACATCAGAGGACGAAATTACACGGCTGCTCGCTTGAAGACCTGGGCATCTGAGGTTTGGGGTCACCATCTGGTGGACATCCCCTTCGTGCAGACTTTTGTGAGGGGATGGTTCGCATTGAGATTCGCTCGTGCTGATCATACCAACTGGGTTTTGTCCTCCTACTAGCACTTTGAACACGCCCCGGTCCTCCTGAAGCGTTGGACGCCCCTTTTTGATCCAGAGACTGAGCAAATAGGTATCAGACCAGTATGGATTCAGCTCCCGGGCCTCCCTCTGCAATACTGGTCTGAGGACATCTTCAAGCGGATTGGCAACGCTATAGGCTCCTACATGGATTATGATAAGTCCTATCAACACACAGGCATGATGGCATATGCTCGGATCCTTATCAATCTTGACACTCGGGGTGGCTTACAGGAGTACATCACTATTCAGTGGAGGGACACATCCCGCAAGCAGATCATTGATTATGAAGGCATTCCGTATCGCTGTCGCAGATGCCACAAAGTGGGGCATTTATACAGGGATTGCCCTCTCTTGCATAAGATCAGGGAGACTGAACAGGGTTTAGAGACTGAGCAGCCCAAAGGAAACCCTACACGGCACGACAAAGATATTGAACCAGAGAAGATCGACAAGGCTGCAGGGGACTCCCAGGGAACACCTGATAAAGTGGGCGCTGACAAGGGTCTCTCTGTTACAAACCCTTCATCACCTCCTCCTCCTGCGTGTACCGGTCCTGTGCAGGAGAACATCTCGCTGCTGGTATGTTATTTTCATCTTCCTCTCACACTTCTCCTGTATCTGGCATATCTGAAGTTTATGCATCTCATTCATACAAATGTACATCTCCCCCTTCTTTATCACCCTCAGTCTCCTCGTTATTAATTAGATCCCAGGGACTTGCTCCTCCCTCCTCCCTTCACTGCTCCCTTCCCCTCCCCCCTCCCATCACTGCCCCCAGCATCCCATCTCTGTCATCATCCTCCCTTCCTTCTCTTTCCATCCCCTCCCCCTCTGTATCCCCCCGGTACTCTCTCCGTTCGAGATCGAAGGATAGAGGACATGACGCGATTGGTCTGGACCCTGAGACTACCCCTGCCTCCCATAAACCCTCCAGGGGATGCCCATCTCATCTCACTAAAGCCAGACACACAGCGGGAGAAGAAGTTGCCCTTGGGCGACAACAAACCATTGTCAGGGCCCTTAGAGCTAGGAATGGCCCTCAGCCTCACCCCCCATGAAGTTCCTATCCTACAACTGCAGAGGGTTTGCTAGCCCTCCTAAAAAACTAGCGCTCAGAAGATTGCTCACTTCATCTCAGCTGGACATTATATTTCTGCAAGAAACACTTTGCTCAGCTGATTCTCTTATTTCTACTCTTAATTCTTGGCTGCCGAATTGGACCTTCCATGCCCTGGACGCATCTGGGAGATCTGGGGGTACTGCTATTGGTTTGTGCAATAAGACTATGGAGCTCAGGAACATTTGGGGAGGTAGGGGTTTTATAGGCATGGATATATTTTCCCACACACTAGAGTCTGAAATCCGTATTATGAATGTATATGGTCCTTGTGTGGATAGGGAAAACTTTTGGAGATCCCTTCTGGACTCAGAATTCCTACAGGCAAACAACATCATACTAGGAGGGGATTTAAACTTTTCTTTGGGATTCAGTGAATCTTGGGGACACTTGGCCCAAGTAGACGGCCTATCTGACACTATCTCTACCTTACTTGAGGAGCATCAGTGGGTAGACATTCCATCTGCCAGGATTCAGTATACTTGGACAAATAACCGCAGTGGCGATCACAGCCTTGCAAGAAGACTTGACAGATTTCTCATCAAAGAAGCTTTCTTAAGCTCTCATCCTCGCATTCGTCAGTGGGTTGGTACTGGAGGCATCTCTGATCATCGGCCAATATTCTTGGAACTGGTCAATGCAAACCAGAAGATTAAAAGCCCCTTCAAATTCAATGCCTCTTGGCTCAAGGATCCTTCTTACATTCAAATGGTCTCTAACTACTGGCAAACCAACCCTATACTGGATCGCGAGGATCATACTGAAGGCTTTATCAGGAAATTGACAGAACTAAAGAGGATCTCTAAAATTTGGGCTCACCAGAAACGAATGAATGATGACAACACCCTGAGGGAGGCAGAGTTGGCCATTGCCACCCACGAGGACTCTTCTAATGGCACTTTCCTTTCACCAGAAAGTAAAGATCTCTACACCTCCCTCATCACGAAGCGCTCCCAAATTCTGAAGGAAAGGGAGGAAAGTTGGAGGCTCAGGAGCAGGGCTATATGGCTCACTGAAGGAGATGACAATACCAAGTTCTTTCATAAATTTGCCAACGGTAGAAAATCCATTAACACTATTTGGGAACTGTGCGATGATCAGGGTCAATCGGTATCATCACAGCGGGATCTGGCTAGATTAGCCATTGAGCACTTCAAAAGCATCTACAAGGCACCTAGAGCTGTGAATATTATGGAAATCATGCGGGTTGCTGAACACTTTCCCAGATTCGTACAGCAGGAAGACTCGGAGGACCTGATGATGGAAGTGACGAAGGAAGAACTTGAGGCAACTATAAAATGGTTTAAGAAAGACAAGAGCCCTGGACCAGATGGGTGGACCATCGAGTTCTACATAGCTTTTTTTGATATCCTGGGGGACGATTTACTCAAGATTGTGGAGGATTGCAGAAGGAGTGGCAGAATATCCCCGGCCATCAAATCCACCTTCATTGCCCTTATTCCAAAATCTGACAATCCCTCCTCTTTCAACGATTTCCGACCCATTTCCCTTTGCAACTGTCTGTACAAGATTATTGCAAAGATCATCGCTAACCACCTGAAGCCAATCCTTTCTAAGCACATATCCTCTGAACAGTTTTCTTTCCTTCAACATAGACAGATTCATGAGGCCATTGCCACAGCTCAGGAACTCCTCCACACTATGCAGATGAAGAAGCAGAAAGGCATGATTCTGAAGGTGGACCTCTCAAAGGCCTTTGATAGAGCAAACTAGCTCTACATTAGATTATTACTGACTCACCTTGGCTTTCCATATGCATATATTAAGTGGATCATGAGTTGCATCAAAGATGTATCTTACAGTGTGTTATTAAATGGGGAAGCTACATCTTTCTTCATCTCGGAGAGAGGACTCAGGCAGGGATGTCCACTCTCCCCCTTACTTTTCTTACTTATCATGGAAGGATTAAGTAGGTCCATCATATCTGCTCGAGATAGAAATCAACTGGCTGGCATCAAGATATCTGAGAATTTTTTCCTCACCCATCTATTGTTTGTTGATGACATTCTTATTTTTTTAAATGGTAGTATTGGAGATACCACGGTCCTCCAGAATATCTTCAATCTTTTTCAACAGGCTACCGGGATGATAATAAATGACAGTAAATCTACGATTACTACGTTTGGATGCTCACAACATGAGATTATATATACCTCACAGCGCTTCCCCTTTACCTCTCTGAATCTGGAAGACGGTCTTAAATATCTGGGCTTTAGGCTAAAGCCTCTCGGATACAGGATTGCGGACTGGACGTGGCTTATTGCAAAAGTGGAAAAGCGCCTTCAGGTATGGTACCATAAATACCTATCCCATGCAGGAAGATTAGTCCTTATTAAAGCTGTGATCGAAGCCACTCCTGTCTACTGGATGACCCTGGCTTGGATACCGAAAGGTATATTGAACAGACTACAAAGCATATGCTGCAGATTCTTATGGAAGGGCAATCAACCGGGTAGACTATTCGCCTGGGTCAAATGGGACACAATCGCAAAGCCCAAGAGATGGGGAGGATGGGGCATCAAAAGGCTTGATCTTTTTTCCAAAGCACTGGCGGCAAAGCTCGGCTGGAAACTTATCACCACAAACAGTCTCTGGTCCCGGGTTGCACAAGTGAAGTATATCTGGCCCATGAACCTGATGGACTGGTTCAGACAGCAGCATGGAACTAGTAATAACATTTCCAATATATGGAAAGTGGTTATAAATGCACTACCACTCCTACGTGAAGGCATTACGTGGAGAATTAAGGAGGGCAATGCTATCCATATTGGCACGGACCCATGGGTAGGTTGTGGTAATGCACACAGACTACCAGCAGACTTGATAAGGCACTTACACAGCAGGGGTATCACCCACATCAAACACATCGGTGATAATAACAATTCCTCCTTTCTACAGCAGGCATGGAAATCGGCTCTTGATTTGGACATCCCTGTTCAGTGGCGTCTTGATTGGCAGGAATACACGGATGCTCTTACCCAGGCACACATCCGACTAACTGAAGGACCGGACGAGATCATATGGGCCTTCGCCAAACATGGTGCATATTCTCCAAAAGAGGGTTATATTAGATTAATGGAACCATACAAACCTCAGAACATAAACCTGACTTGGAAATTACTCTGGAAGCTTAAGGCGGCCCCCCGTACCCACTTACTGATGTGGAACATTTTGTTTGATAAGATCCCTACAGGGTCAAATCTGATGAAAATATCTTTTCATGGCCCTTTCTGGTGCCACCTGTGTCGCAATGATGAAGAGAGTACTGAACATCTCTTCCTAAATTGCCCCATCTCTAAGGAACATTGGAATTCCATCATTACACACTATCCATGCTTAAATAACTGGAATGGGCACAACATTCTGGATGCCTGGAGTACATGGTGTCAAAACCAAAATGGAAAATCCAGAAACATGCCTCTCCTTGTTTGCTGGTCATTATGGATTGCTAGAAATCATTCTATCTTCAACCACAAATCCCCCCATTGGCCAGCCATCTTGCTCCATACCATTGCGGATTTCGATCTACTTCCTGAGGAGGATTCCAATACCCCTCCCCGCACCATCATACCTGAAATCATCGACAAAACTAAACCGTGGGCATACTTTGATGGCTCTGCGTAGGAGGCAGGATGTGGTGGCGGAGCCATACTCTACCTAAATGATACACATTGTTTCAAGATCCAAATAAATTTAGGCAGGGGAACTAATAATTTTGTTGAACTCTGTACTGCAAAACATCTCATACATTTTGCATTGGAAAAACATTGCAGACATCTACAGCTGTTTGGTGATTCCAAAATCGTTTGTAATTGGTTAAATGATGCATCCCACTGTAATGCATTTTCATTGAGGCATATTTTAGAAGAAGCAAAAAGATTGATATCTTCTTTTGACTCCTTTGCCTGTCGCCACATTTACAGGGAGCAAAATACGGGGGCAGATCACCTATCCAAAGAGGCAGCGCTTAGACAGGGCAATGACTGGTTGATACAGGAGGAAATTGATGGGACTTTCCACCAGCATTACCACAGACCTTTTGTGGATCTTAGAGACAATGGGCTATAAGCCCTATATATATTCTGATTATCTTGTATATAACATGTTTGTATTTACTTTTTGGTCCATATTTATGACTTTGGATACTGTCCAGATTTTGATACTTAGGTTCTCTCTCTGCGAAGAGACAGATACAATTTTGATCTTGCTCTCTCTATGTTAGAGAGTAGGCATAGACACAGTATGGCAGATATCAGACTCCCTGCGTGGAGACACAATCTGTTTCTTTTCTTTTCCTGGTCAACAGTTTTATGAACTTGACAGGCAACTCTGCCTCCATATGTATATGCTTTAGCATCTACAAAATGTAATTTCTTATATATCAATAGAAATTACGACTTTTTTCCAGGGGAAAAAAATGGTTACAAATAGAAATTTTTCTAAGTAACCTGTGGCAATTTCCAGCAATACATAGGCCATAATATTTTCCAAAATGAAGATAAATTGACCTAGTTTATGATATAAAATATATATTTACTAATGATGAAAATTTGCGGCATTCATTCCCTTAAAATCAATGAATAATTCAAATCTAATATGGTTGTAAATTTATTATCAAAGGAAGGGCCACAGCCAAATTGTGTTGACTAGGTAGAAATGGACAAGGCCGAGGTGGTATGTATACCTTTGTTGAAAATGATGCATTTATTTTTGTCTCTTCTAAAAAGGAGAAACACATCGAAGTAATCGTTGATGCATCAAGATATGATATGATCATAGAAGAAGACCCCTACTCTGCATTCATTTGGACAAAAGAAATAATCAATTAATGATGACTTCAACTCAGATTCCCCTATGCCCAAGTTTGGTGATAACTATGGCAGCATCCTTTTTGTAATTTGTTTCTGTGATTAAGGAAATGGAAACTTAGATATATTCACTACCATTACAAATATTGATGTTCGAGGACCCTCCATCTTGAAAAAAATTCAATGTAAAGTGTGATGAAGGTGTTCATTGTAATATCTGCTCAGATTTACAACAAAAAAATGGTCCACACCTTGATAACCTCCTTTTTTAAAATTCTTTTGATGATGGTATGGAGGACATATGGAGGACATATCTTTGTGTAAGGAAAACATAATGCAAATTGAGAAGGCTTTCATCTTGGTGGAAAATACTTATCCTCAAGAAACTACCAACAACACTAGCATACATGACACATGACATGTCTTCTTCCTCTTCTTGTGTCTTGGGACAGTGATCTACATATAACGTATCTACATGAATAGTGATATTTTTTTGTTTACATTCCTACATATTAAAGCTATGCAATACTATCATGACATATTTCCTTTGGATTAACTTGACTTTCTTGTCTATCCGATCTCTTTTAATTTCCACGCCTAAAACAAAGTTTTCAACACCAAGAAGCTTCATGTCAAATTTATAGGACAACTGAGTTTTCACATCTTGGATGGTTTCCTTGTCATTTCCAATAAACAACATATCATTGCCATACAGGACTTAAAAAATAATATTATCACCCACTAATTTGAAATAACATATTTATCCACTTGTATTCTTATGAATCCAAGTCCCAATATATAAGTATTAAATTTTTTATACCAAATCCTTGGTAATTGCTTTAACTCATAAAGGGAATTTTTCATCCTACCCAGTGATATCTTTCCCTTCATTACAAATCATTGTGGTATATTTCTTCTTTTATATCCTCACGCATGAATGGTGTATTAACAACCATCTATTCTACTTCAAAATCAAAATAAACAACAATAGAGGAAATAAATCTAATAGAACTTAACTTGGACACAAGAGGAAAAAATATCATCAAAGGCAATTCCCTCTTCTTGGGAATAAATTTTTTCTACTAATCGAGATTTTTGTTTCTCCACTTTGTCTTTTTCATTCAAATTCTTCTTAAACACTTATTTCCTGCCAATGGGATTACTTCCGACCAAAAAAATCACTAGATCCCTAGCCTCATTCTTGTCCAAGTATATCATTTCTTCAACCATGGCCTTTTGCTAGAGTTTGTCATCCTTCGAATTCACTATCTCTCTAACATTTCAAGGATCCTCATTAGTAATAAAAAAAATGGAATGAAAATTAAGTGGAGTATACTTGTCTAGCTACCTTATTTCCTAAAATGATATCCTCAATGCTAGAGTATGAGGTTCTTTTGATGAAACGTGATCTTCTATAGAGTCCAATTCATCATCCTTCAGTTCAAACTTTATTTTATCCATTTCCTTCTCCCTTGGTTGGACTCCCTGTTTGACAACATATTAAATTTATATAAATACATATCAGTTGTATATAACCTTATTAGTTTTTGGTCTCAAAGATTATAACCTTCTATACCATTTTTATATCCAATAAAGATACACCTCTTAGCTTTATTATCTAGATTAGTCCTATTATCCTTTGGAAAATACACATAGGAATCACATCCAAATACCATGAGATGTTTAAGAGAAGGTTTCTTACGAGTCCATACCTCATGTGGAGTATTTTCATCCAATGTTGATGAGAGTGATCTATTTACCAGGTAACATGTAGTTTCCACCACCTCTACCCTAAATTCTTATCCTATCCCAACAACAATAAGCATGCTCCTCACTTTCTCCATCAATGTCATGTTCATAATTTCTGCAACCCCATTCCATTGAGACATGTATGGTGTAGTCTTCTACCTTCCTATATTGCACTGCTTCCAAAATTCCTCAAGCTCATTCATGTAGGATTCCTCACCATTATCTATCCTCAAATAATTCAAATATCTTCTTGAGGAAATAAATCCATGTATTCCTTGATAATTCATCTATAAACGAGATATAGTACATAGATTTACCTAGTGATGGAATTTCCACAGGTCCAAACACATCTCTATTCACCAATTGTATTATTCTCTTTGCCATCATAACACTAGGGGAGAGTCTTAACTTGTTCTTCTTCCCATATAAGTAATGTTCACAGAAATCAAAATATAGAGAGAAATTATACATACCTTCACCATGCAATACTTGAAGACCCTTCTCTCCAATATGTCCTAGTATTTGATGCCACAACATAGTCTTCTCTATAGAGACTATAGGAGTTTTCCTTAGCTCCACTCTAAGGAATAATGGAACTATTGAAACCATCATTAATAGTGCTTCCTATTATCTTATACAAAGTTCCAATCTAAACACCCCTCAACAATACCATTGCTCCTTGAACCATCATACAAGTTTTCTTTTCAAAGACCTTTTTGCACTTTCATCACTCATCTTGATTATATAAATTAAATTTATGGCCAATCTTGGGATGCGTATAACACCAAGGAATGTTTTCATCCTTCCATATATGCAAGGATAATTTTAGGGGCGAATGTTCGCCCTTTGGCGAAATTAAGGGGTTTTAAATTTTTAGTGGGCGAATATTTTGTATCACAGTACATTTTTACAAATCACCTAAAATAGCCCACCTTATTTTAAGGGAGAGGGTAAAAAAGGTAAATTTAGCCCTTGAAATTATGACTTACAACCTTCCATTCGCCCATTTTCAAGAATAGGTTTTATTTAAGTGAATCCTCTGGCCAAATACCATATTTATAAAAGAGGTATGATAAATTAATAAAAATATAAATAAATGAGAGGTATGGTAAATAAATAAAACATTTTTTATATTTACTCCATAAGTCACCTTATATACATGTAAGGGTGTAAACAAATAAAAATATAAGTGAAGTGGAGGTATGGTAAATAAATAAAACGTCTTTTTATACTTACTCAAAAGGTATGGTAAATAAATAAAAATATAAATAAACTAGACGTATCGTAAATAAATAAAACCTCTTTTTATATTTAGTCCATAACCTTCGTTCTATTTATGAAGGCTCAAGAAAGAGGTTTTATTTAAGTGAATCCTATGGGCCAAATAACATATTTGTAAAAGAGGTATGGTAAATTAATAAAAATATAAATAAACGAGAGGTATGGTAAACAAATAAAACATTTTTTTATATTTACTCCATAAGTCACCTTATATTTACGAACACTCAAAAAATGGGTTATATTTAGGTGAAACCTATGGCCAAAATACTATGGGACAAATACCATGGACTAGATTGTTATTAATACCATGCAAAAAACCATTATTAACCCTAATATTAGAATTAATAAAAATAAAAATGGCACATGGTATTGACCCTGGTATTCACCAAAATGGCACATGGTATTGACCCATGGTATTCACCTGGAATGTAGCCTATTTAAATGGGGGAATTAAACCATCATGTAGCCTATGCTAAGATTCACTAGGACTTTACAAAGTTTTATTATTTAGTGAAAGACTCGCCAAGATCTTACAAGATTTTATAATTGAGTAAAATATTCGCCATGCCTGGTGAGAGATTCGCCAAAAAATTATATATACATATTATATTATTGATAAAATCGCCTTCCATTTTTCCTATATACCATGGAGATTCGCCCATTTATTATATTTATAAATTTAGGGGGGGTTCTTAAAATTTTCCCTGCATATATGAGCTTCACCTTAACTTTTCCTCATCCTATGATTCTATATGTTGATTCATATCCTAGGAAAATATCACCACCATCATATATTTCATACTCGTAAAATCACTCCCTATGAGGTGCCATATGAAAATATGCACCTAAGTCAACCAACCACACATACTGATCTACATGTGTTCTTGAAGAAGATGAGTACGCATTTGCACCTTCATATGAGGAGGCTTTTTCTTTTATAGGAGGAGCATCACTAAATTCCTTCACTTTCTCAACATTTGTGGATCTATAGTGTTTCTTGTAGTGTCTTTCCTTTCCACATCTCCATCATACTTTTATGGATTTTCCTAGATATTTAGATGTTCCTCTAGATTTAGATCTCCCACTTGAGGACCTATTTTTATTTCTATCCTGGGAGTGTCCTCTTAAAATTTGGGCATTTCCATTCTAACTTTCCATGTTTTTATGTCTCATCTCTTTTGATAACAAGGATGAGACTATCTCATCAAAACTTAAAGTATTTTTGTTACTATATATGGAAAAACCAAACTATCCCACGATTTTGGTAAATAATAAAAGATAAATGAATACACTTTATCTTCATTTAAAATCTTAATATTAACAAATAATAGATGAGTTATCATAGTATTGAAGGTTCTTAGATGTTATATGATTGAGTCTCCATCCTTCATCCTAATGTTATAAATCATTTTTTCATGGAAACATTGTTTCGCTAGTAACTTAGATTATTACAAAGCCACTAACTTGTTCCATAATTCCTTCACTATAGATTTTCCAAAAACATTCAATAATAACAAATCTACGAGACACAGCCATATTGTGATATTTATCTTCTTATCCAACTTGGTCCAGTATTCTATGAACATCCCCATCAACACACTACTCGGTAGGGAAATTTTAGGGGCTAATATTCACAGGTGGGCTAATTTTCCATGTTTTTGCCAAAAAAAATATTCGTAAATTTCCTTTTTTTTCTAAAAATTATTCACCCAAATTTTATAGTACAATTTTTTTTTACCCTAAAATTCGCCAAAATTTTATATAGACTAATATAAAATCATTATAAATGTAAATATTTTTACATTAATATCACCAAACATTTCACAATTTGTGTATTAGGGACTAGTAAGATTCGCCAAGGTTTCTGAATTTTAAGATAAACTTCCATCCTTAAAATGTTCCCTGGTACTCAGATCCACAATGATCATTGATCTTTGTCCACTAAAAGATATTCCATTTTAAGCTTCAATATCTCTAAATTATACCCATTAAATTTATTGATCTCTATCTTTGGACTAATTTCCATTTCCTTTCAGCAGAAGAATACATATCATAAATCTCCCAATAATAAGGTTTTCCATAGGCCCAAGCCAAAACTTCAACCAAAAAGGCATCCCCTTGAAGCCAAAATAATTTGATTCAGAATGTTGGTTTTAACCCTACAATTTTAATTAATGCAAATATATTTTTAATAAAAACATAAAAGATGCAATGGCACGTGCACACACACAAAAATTTAACACATATTTTACCTTGGAAACCCAAATCTTGGAAGACCAAAGATGTTTGTGTGTGTGTGTACTACAATGTTATAAAATAATATTTATATGTCGTAGCATCCACAAACCCCCAATCTATTAACCTTGTGTTGACCAAGGAGAAGTTGTTATGCTTCTCTCAATCAACCCCTCCAATCTCACAGGGTAGGTGAGATAATGGGACAAGTTTTCCCATTGTTTCATGCACCAAGTGTTACGATTGATTGAGATGGAATTTATAGATTTTTTGTTCTAAAAATAATTTTATTTGCAGGAAACATAAAACATAAATTAAAACTAAAATTAATAAATACAAAAATATGAAAGAAATCTGATAAAAAATGCACAAATAAACACTATACGCAAAATTATCAGTGAACAAAATTTAAAATCATACCTCAATTAGCAACAAACTAATCAATATTTTAGAGCCTTATGACCCAAAAAACTCTAGAGCCTACACTATGATTTAATTTTGTAAAAAAAAAAAAAGATAACATATTTCAGATAAAGTTAATGAATTCTACGAGAAATGTGTACAATAAATGAGACAAAAAAAATGGTTGATTTATTAAATAAATGTTTGTGAGTACAGAAGATCACAATGACATATTATTGCGAAGAATATTTTGTCAAACTAAATTTTGAATATCTGCAATGTAACAGAGATCATATAGAAATATTCTAGAAAGAAATGAACTGTGAGACAAATTTCAAGCACCCTCAAGCAATTTGATACAATTTCAGACAACCTATTTTCTCTACAAGACTGATGGTTGTTAGCTTTGGTTAATAATGAACCAAACCTTCTGTCAGCAAATAAATTATAGGAAATTCAAGTTATCTAAAAATATGTACTCAAATTTTGAGTGGAGTTGTGTTTCGAATTATGTCTCCCCTTTGAAAGTAGTCTGCTACCACCTTTGGATCAATTTCTTACCACTCACAGAAAAATGAAATCAGAAGGAATGAAAACTAGAGATTATTTAATGCATACCTCTCCTCGAAGTGTTATCTCCTCTTCCTTCATAGGTTCCATCCTCTTTTATAGGTCTTCAAAGTAGTTTGGGAAGTTGAACCACTTTAAAATTTTGTTTTGATTTAATTTTTAATCAACTGTTGATTAGAATCCGAGGATGGGTTTTCTAAATACTTTTAAATTATTATGTTTTATTTCCAACTAGGTGGGACCCTCCTAATCCATAACAACTTGAACTTCCTGATCATAATTTTGTTTATATTATTTTTTTAATCATAAATATATTTAATCTGAAAATAACAATGTCCATGCATATATGAATAACTAAAGTTGATATATGATTTAAATCAAGCAAAAATATCAATCCCCACTCTTCTTGTACCTCCCAAGCATGTAAAACCTCCTTATTTCTTCCATTTTAAAAAGAAAAAATAAGTAAATTATCAATAACAACCATGTAGATGCATCTCCACAAATATAAGTCACATTTCATAAAAACTGAAGAAATATAGTGTTATCCAATATACATCTTGTACCAAAATATGTACATGAGGTATTGTAGCAGAAAATATATAAATGTTGGAAATTGTAAACCATAAATATCATGTCATTGAAACTAAAGAAAATATAACCACTCTCAACCATAAACACCAGAGAACTCTCACTGAAAACCAAGTTTATTGTGGAGGTTATCTTCCCTTTCATTTTACCTTCAACCTATTGTTCTGACCTATCATTTTGAGCTTGGGAGGTCACATAGTGTGAGGAGTCGTGATATGGATATGGATTGGATCTAGTGGCCTGGGCCTTCTGCTTACCTTGACTAGCAGCATGTTGAGGACACTAATTAGCAGATTGGGATATCTGAGTTGTTGGATGAGAAATAGGATTAGCTCGTGACGCAGTAGACTGTAGATGCTGTGGTTTTTGGATCAAAGGAAAAGGTGGCAGAGGAGGTAAATAAGTTGTAGGACACCCTTGAATAGGTTGTGTTGGGTGGGGTTGCATGATGTTATGCCAACCATCATTGGCAAGGACAACCATTTGTGCTTAAATGTGTGGGATTATCAGGATACCAATTCTAGGCCGGCTGTGAATAGAGGATTGAGGGACTTGAAAAATGTGTTGGCCAGTGAGATTAACGATCCCAATGTTTAATAGTTGCCTCAACTCATCAGAGTTTCCATTAAAGTGAACAGAGAGCCTTGGTTTCTTGTTCCTTCTTATCCAAAAGCCCCTTCCCCCGTTGCCTTTTCACAGTTGAAAAAACTCATATTATAAAAGAAACATCATGTTATCTTTATGTCACAACAAGATAAATTATTTCAGAAATAATAAATCTAATATTACAAGATTTTTTAAATAACACACATTTGGAATGTTTTTGCAGAGGGAGGGAAAATTGCTTAGCATACAATGAAAGCAACCATAATTGACTATGGTTTGATAAAATAAGTTATAGTTATAGGTTTTCTTCAATTATCAGCCATAAATGTGTAATAAATTCAAGAAAGGGGGATGCTACATGAAAATTTGCGAATGACATTAAAATCATGAGAGGGTTTCACTCATATATCAGAATTTATGCAGGCCTACCATAAGCATAGATTATAAATCGATAATGACATATATAAATAATAAATCTAATATTACAAGATTTTTTAAATAACACACATTTGGAATGTTTTTGCAGAGGGGAGGGAAAATTGCTTAGCATAAAATGAAAGCAACCATAATTGACTGTGGTTTGATAAAATAAGTTATAGTTATAGGTTTTCTTCAATCATCAGCCATAAATGTGTAATAAATTCAAGAAAGGGGGATGCTACATGAAAATTTGTGAATGACATTAAACTCATGAGAGGGTTTCACTCATATATCAAAATTTATGCAGGCCTACCATAAGCATAGATTATAAATCGATAATGACATATATAAAACAATGTTATATATATATATATATATATATATAGAGAGAGAGAGAGAGAGAGAGAGAGAGAGAGAGAGTCTCTATTATTGGAAAGATGACTGGGCAAAGAAAAGAGGAAAGAGTCAGGTGACTTATTTCTTTTTATATTCAAATAAGAGACAAAGCTTTCCTGTGGACATGTGAGTGTAATATAAAATAATGGACACTTTAGAATTCCTCAAAAATGTATTAATAATTAGTGTCTTAAAAGACAAGACCGGGATAATGTAAATGTAACAAGCTTATATGTAATTTTTTTGGGGAAATGTAGCAACTCCTGAGGGTGATATGACTATAATGAAAACCTATGTTCATATTTATAGTGTTCAGACTTCTCATAGAGCCGAGGTGAGAAGTATTTAGCTTGTGACCATTAATTAGACGAGTTCTTTCTAGCCGAAAAATATAGGGTAAGATTTTTAATACAGTTTCGAGATAAAACTCAGTAATGGGTAGAAAAATTCTTGTGAAAATACGTGAGGTGGGTGTAAGAAACACCATGAATATATATTTAACAAAAAAAATCTCTATAACTTGTCAACCTTCGATGACCATAAATATAAAAATTGTATTCGATTTAGTTTCCAAGAAAAAAAATTAATGATAATCACATCAAAATTCATTTGTCGACGTGTTTCGAACCAACCAGTGTGATTCATCATCAAGACTCAATTTATTAAATGTTGCAAATAATTCAATTATTGGGTTACATAATTAATGTCAAGCACACCTTTCCCGTGGAGTTGTGCACCATGTTGGATTAACATTGTTGACTTCTATTGATGGTTCCAAACACCAAGCATGTTATGCAAAGGGCGTTCACAATAATTATCATGTAGTGATCCCTGCTGGAAACATTCCATAAATGAGTATTGAATCAAACACTATGTTTGTTTCCTGTGATGTTGCCAAGGGGGGGCGATATATTATTCACATTACTTAACTTAAAAATGAAATCCAATGTAGAGATTTCAAGTCAAATGAGCCATATAAGCATTTTCAATGTTTGTGAGAAGAATAGTGCCTCCAACCCTTCCATCATGTGTGGCCAACGTATACATAATATCATGACCATAAGGTTGACCAAGGAACATGTGCATAAATAATGAAACATATTGCATGGTGATTTTTTGGACATTAGCTTAGGGTCGATATCGATCAAACAAAGGTGAGCACAAACTTAATATTTACTCAAACATTTGAGATCTGTAAAGATTTAATGGTATGCATGTATAACATGTATGTCAACTTTACAATAATTTTAACCCCCCATTGTTAGAATTTATCATCTCATCTATTTGGAGAAGGTTTAACATATTATAAACCTTTTTAAAATTTATATGTGCACTCATACTTTTCTTTAAGTTGGTATATTGAATGTGTTTTGATCACATATACTCATAAGAAAATTATCTTTATCGATTCCAATCATAGTTTAGACCCTAGAATATGCATCTTAAGATGTGAATTGGATCATTCATATGTTTTCTTTGATAAATTCACATGTACTGGAAATTCCTTATAATGCCATATTAAGGTAGGGCCTCACTAACTAGTATTTATTTTGTTTTCTTTTTTGACATTCACAACTTAATTTGTTTGTTAGGGAGAGAGATTCGATACGGGGAACATCACAATGATTCGTGAAATTTTTAATATTGATGTGTGTCAATGCTCTGTATTAGAATACGAGCAGAATACCTTAACTAGAATGACATTACCATGGACCAAAAAAGTGTGTTCCATAAAGGTTTTAGAGGTGAAAACCATATTGAGAAAATCGACTTGATAAAAACCTCTCAATGATTTTCGCTTGATAGGCTTTTTTTGTGCCCTACATGGCCTCTATACAAGGGATACCACCCACTAGTAGTAGGGGATCCACCCCTCTACTACCCCCTCAAATAAGGGAGGATGCCACACCCTGTGTGACCTCCTCCCCCCCAACTACACTTGGCGCAATAAATTATTGTGTGTGGCTAGTCATGCAAAAAATATACACATACCCAACAAGATCAAGTTTAGGGAGCATAATCTCCCACTACATTTCTGGCACCACAAAGTTTTATTAGCCATTGGAAATTCCATGGGGAGATACCTTAAAACAGATGAAGAACGAATTAACCAAGGAATCTTCACCTATGCTAGAATATGTGTAGAAGTGGATCTGAGCTTGGGGTTACCAGATCATATCACATTGAACTATAATAATACGCAGAGGATACAACCGCTTGATTATGAAAATACAGCATTTAGATGCCTTAGATGTATGCAAACAGGACATCTTCAAAACACCTGCCCTCTGGGTAAGAGGGACCCCAAAGTGAACAAGAAACAGCCAAAAAAGCCGAATGGATGGCAGCACACAGATTGGAGGGAAAAAGAGGATATGCAGGCGCAAGAGCACACAATGAACCAAGAGGAACCTGAAGTAAATATGGAACAGAACGGCACACAGAAAGAAAAAGCAACAGACCCACAAATAGAGGACCATATTCAGCAGCAGGAAATCCCACAGCTGGAAATTAGTGGCAATAAAAGAACACATGGGTCTGAAGGATCAGAATCCGACAAAGAATCTCTAGTGAACATACAAGCGCACCCACAGGCCATCATTGTCCCCTCTCCTGACCCTCAGGGTTGGCGTAGGGTGGAAAAGAAGAAGGGCAGAAAAGTATAGGCTTGATGTTTTTGTAATTTTTTTATTTTTTTTAGTTTTTTTTGTCCTAACCATGGACAGCTATCTGCATATGCTCTAAGCATCTACAAAATGTAATTTATTTCATCATGAATATAAATTACGACTTTTTCTACGGGAAAAAAAATATCAAGTTTAGGGATGCAATGCATTAGATTGTGGGAATGGTTAAAAAATGAGAAGTGATTAGTGGGATATTCTTCATCCTAAATTCTCTTACCCTTATGAAATCCCTCACCAAAGACATTGTCCTTCCATAAGCTTCCCCTTCAACTTTACAATGTGATCAAAAGAAAGGAAAACTTAATGAGAAGAAAACATTTCTGGAGAAACTTTGTTAATAATTGTTGAAATGTACGACATTATTGGTGAACCCTTCACGCATCATATGGGACATCAAGCATGTTTCTTGTTTCATGTCCCTGATGATGGGTGAAGGGTTCACGCGAAACTTTGGACGTTTCAACAATTATTAACACAGTTCTCCAAAAATGTTTTTTTCTCATTATGAATTACAACTATGGAAATCTGCATTCGAAAAAGGAAAACTTGTGCAGTGAGGGAAAACATGTTATTTTTCATTTTTTTCAATTGACAAACTTAATGGATGACATTTTCTGGTGTTTTTAATGGGACCATTGGATCCATCGAACAGATTATTCAAGAGCTATTCCAACACAATCAATATCCCAAGAGGAATCTACGGAGAGGTGTCATAAGTAATGGTTTTAGTGGTGTTGACGATGTTGGACCTGCCAACATGTAAGGGGATCTCCCCAGTAAGAAGTCCCAATTAGAACTCAGACCGTTTGCTGTAGGAGTCCCAGTAATGCGTCGTACGGTAATGCCTTGATCGTGATTTTCGCATAGAGGCAAGTAAGATAACTCTGTTGGTAGAAAGGGTGTGATAGACGCAGTGAGCCAAGGAGGGTGCATGAGAGGTTCTAACACACGAGGTTTGAGATGAGTGCACCCCTTGGAAACTTGTGATAGCATGCAGTTAAGAAGAGAACACATGAGCAAAGATGCATCACAACATGGAAGGCAAGTTAGCTAGCAATCGAAAGTGATGGTTAAACCAATGACACATTTTGGAAAGATTCATACATACATACACAGATAGTTATACATGCATGTGTAAGTAAACAGATACATATATCATTTATAGTAAACCAGATAGCATAGAATACAATACAACATATGCATGAAACGTGTTGGCTCTTGTTATATTAAGAAGTGTAAGTTCCAATCATACAATACATCCATGTCCAACCACTAGTTCCGATAGCAGAACGTTACAACGACAACCACCTGCTCCTCCAAAGAGATGTACTAGCTTTGCACATTGGAGAAGCCAAGGATTGTTACAATATTGTCCAAGCTCTCTCCAAGATAGTCTCATCGGAAGCTTGGCTGACCAAAAGCCTTTAGAATGAGTTATGAGGTTCTATTTATAGCAAAGGGTGGGGTGACCCTTGAAATTCCCCTTTGTGACAGTTCATCTACCCTCATGACTCTTCATCTACTCTATGATTGTTACATCCAACTATCGACACTTGAACCTCCACTTAACAAGATGTTACATTAAAATGCACATGTGGTCATGTGAGACAAAATGGCTTGAGCAAGCCATGCAAGACATCACTAACACTCGGTCCGTTGTGGTGATACCAACTCTTTGACATGCTTGTGACGGTGAAGGTGGTGAGTTGATGCCAAGCTTGCTTGTTCATGATGGTGTGCATGTGCTCCATGGTGACATCTTGCTGAAGCAAACTCTTACCTCTATTGCATCCAGGTGCATTGGTATGGCTCCTCCATCCAACTCGTCTACTAGCATGTGCATGGTCTTCTTGGGTGTGGCCGAACCGGCAACACACTGATGCATAGTGTCCATGATGATCTTCCAGTGTGTGTTGGTGGTCATGCACATCAAATGTCAACTACATATTCAGCTCCAGTCGGACTTGCTTCGTGTCTTCGCCTTGGTGAGTGCGCTGAATGGGTGCAATTGCATGTGTGCACACAATGACATGAATGTTGCTACATTCCCTTGCATGTGATCAACAACACTGCTCACTTTGTCTGCTTCGTGCCAGCTGCTGGGATGGATATATGACTTGTATGGGCGTAGTTTCATTCGTCTGTGCATGTTGCACCCCCTATTGCACATGTTCCTGCTGCAACTCATTCTCTCGTCTGTGCAGCTCTTGTTCTTCCTTGAGTTGTTTCTTGAGCACATGCAATTCCTTCTCTGTTCTGTTCTCTGCCTTCACATGATCTTCATGTCATGTCATCACCTTGTAGCCTAAGTCTCCAAAGTTGCTTTCACCACAAGTAGATTTGCTTGAGCTTGCAACTTTGTTCCACATCTGTGTTTTCAACAACCTTCTTCTTACGTTCGTTGCATCTGGTATGATGCCTTCAGTTTTTTTTCATGATGCTGCTCACTGTAATGATGTTGTCGTCATATCTCGATGTCCTTGTCTATGAACAACTTGATGTCTTCATGGGTAGGCAAGTCCGTAGACACTTGATCGACCAGATCCCCTAGTGTGCTCTGAACGGTGTATTCGACTCTGGTCTCTTGGAAATAATTGTACATGTATTGTTGAGAGGCAGATGAACACTTGTGATACTTGGAGACATGGCAACACTCATGGAAAGCAATCTGTCAGTCGAAAACAAAAACGAACTTGAGAACTGACTTGCAACATACCTGTGTCACTGATCATGAAGGTTGCGCAATTTTCGTCGGGAGGTCAGGAGACTGACTACCAAGACTTCGCAAGGCACAGTCCAGGTTGTCGAGAGGCTGACTGACTACTGGAAATGCGCAATGCATGGTCCAACCTAGTTGTTGACTGTTGGAATTGCACAATATCATCGAGCAATGGTTGCAGGCTCAGTGACTACATTACGCAATTTTCTGGGCCAACAGTCATTGTCCCTCAGAATTGTGTAATGCAAGACTGGAGGACAATCACTGGGAAGAAATGCACATTTCCTGAGAGGAAGACAGACCCATCCCTCTCAGGATTGCACAATTTTGTCTTGGTGAAGCGGAGTCCAGGCCAAGGCTGCCCAGACCCGCCAACGGGCAATTGAAAGTGAAAGTGAATGTGAATGGATGGTGATACTGAATGTAAGCATAAGTGAATGATTGTGCATGCAAATAGTGAATGAAAGATTCAGAAAATGGAAAAACATGCATGTGGGTGAGGTGAGTCGCTGAATTGACGACCATTCGTGAAAAACAGTGTCATGTATGCGTCAGCAATGAGATGTTAACGAAGAACGAAACGGTGCTAGTACAAGATAGTATGTATCAAAATGACTGCAAGCACTCAATGAAATCAAGCAGACATCATTCATATGAAGCAAAACACAAAAAGCGCCAGAAATGCGACACAAGACATGAAAGGTGAGCTTACCCCAAAACAGCTGAGCTAAATGTGCCAACGACTCCTAGATGCAATGTGGGATGTCATAGCTGCAAGATCGATGTGAGGAATGAGCTCCACGGTGTCCGGTTGATGAGTTTTAATAAATTCGAGGTTGTGACACACATGCCACAAATCTAGGAAAAGTGACACTTGGTGGGAGGTTTCTGAAATGATCCTTGCATGTGACCTCCAACTGCTAAAAATAGATCCCTGAATCAAGGGATGCCTTTGCATGTTGCCTTGGGAGAAGCAACCCATTCATGCAAATCGTTTTTTCTCGGTCCCGAAGGGAATTGGTCAACTCAACTGCACATGCAAGAGGATGCTCAACTGTTGGGAGAAAATGTGCATTTCTAGAAGGGAACTAGGTTGGATGCCCAAGAGATTTGCATAATTTTTGAGCTGAGCAGCTAACTGTTGCCCAGGATTGCACAAATTCTAGGCTGAGCAGCCATGCTGGGAAGAATTGCACATTTTTTTGGATGAAGCCCGACTGGCATATTTGCGCAATTCTGGAGCCCAACAGGCTGCCAAACAGAATTGCACAATTTCTGGAGGGAAGGCTGGTTGACCTCCAGAATTGTGCAATTTCTTGAGGGAGTTGCTCAGCCTGCAGCTGGGCCAAGTCTAGAGGAACAACCTGTGAAGGGAATGCAACAAGCTTTGATGGACAGACTGTCATTCTGCAAGAAAATATTTGAAGCTTGTGTACTTGACGAAGAAAGACATGTTGTTGTCAAAGGCTGGCAGGGAGGCTCCAAAATGAAGCTAAGGCAAAATTTTGGAGGGTGGTTGTAGCCTCTACAACAAGTGGGCATATGGGAAAAAACATTTACTACAAAGTGACACCATAGTTATCAATGTCTTGCAATGGGTATTTTGAGTTGGGTTTCCTATAATGGTGTTGGAAAGTAGAATATTTTTTCTTTTCTTTTCTTTTTTAAATATGTAAGGAGTCTTACTTCCTATTGAGTATCACTATATTGATGAAATTCCAAAATTGCTAATATTGAAATTGTGTAGAATTTTGTTTCTTGTGCTACATAAGCTAGGGTTTGCAGGGCCATAAGGACAAAGGTGTGTTAAGCACTATAGCTCTCTAATATATTCAAGAGATTCTAATGATAATAATCAATTGAATCTTGCACGTCACCGTGTAAGGAGGATAAATCATACCCTTAGCGATAGTAATTGATTCCTTAGTATGTGAGAGTGATCTCCCAATGTAGCTTCACCTTGTTGAGAAATATCTTACCACGTTCATTCATAAATTGGATTTAGAATTATGGAAAACTAAGCCAATATATTGTAGGTATTGTAAGGGGGCCAGGGTAATGTTAGGTAGGGGGTTCTTATAGGTATTGGGTGGTATAAAAGGGTTATTCGATAAAATTATGGAATTTCTATTAAATATTAGGGTTTATTTTTGTTAGAAATGTTTATGGGAGGGAGGATATGTGGGGGGGAGGGGTTTCAAAAAGGAGTTTTTTATTTTTTTTTAATATTTAGTGAAATTAGAGATATTCTTTAATATACCATGAACACAGACACTATGACATTGGTTGCCTAAGTGGAGATATTGTGGATCACCCTAAGAATTATTCCATGTGTACTATATAAAAGGATGGTTGACATGCTCATCTAAGGCTGGTGTTAGTTGCACGTAGGGGGCTTTCAATATATCCAGAGGTACATGAAAGACAATTATGTATATGGATGTTTTTTTAATGTGATACCACTTGAAGGGGTATTAATAGAAGCTATAAGGGTATCCAACTAGGTGGCGTCTCTCATATTTTCTGCATGTACTCTTCCCCGAATACAATTTTACCCATTGAATGATAGATATATGTGTTATCCAAAGATGTAGAAACATAACTCTAACTAACCAACAAAAAAAATTCTAAAAGTTGAGCATGTGTTGGCACAATAAAGTGCTCTAATACCATTTTTAGTGTTCCTTGTTACTTTAAAAAGGTTATTCAAAGAAAAATAAACAGAATATATATGCGTACACAAATAAATGGAGTGAGAAAAAAGAAAAAAGAAAAATTATAACTAATGGAATCAGTAAGTGAAGTGGCCTCTTACTTACATGATACATGGACTAATATAGACACAAATTAATCAGGAGGATCAAACAAAAGACCTCACAATATTTTACATAGCATGCCTTTTCATGTGAGCTACACTATTGGGGGCAAGAGAAAATGACATATTACTATAAAACGAGAATGATCAAAACCATAATTGAGAATTAATAGTAATAAGAAATCCTTTATTGATATTCAAAATTGGAAGCAATGTTCAGTTGCCTCTTTGAGGTAGCAACCTCCAACATTAGTAGAGTGCCAAACACAATAATCTTCCCTTGAAAACTAGCTACATGCTTTCCACTATAATATATAGTTACTAATTGATCAAAGCCCTAACCATTGAGTGAACCTCCATTAATGAGGCATCAACCACTAACATGATGGTCCTTCTTTAAGGTGGCCACTTATATTTATTGATTTCACATTCTTCTAACTTATAGAGCCTTAATTATGAGAGATGACTTTAAATACATTAAGTAACAATCTATTCTACTAACTAGAGGAGTTAGGGTGGGACCTTAACAACATCTAAATGATACCAATAACGTAAAGGTCAACTCATACTAAATATTCAAGATTAAGATCAACATACTTTAAAAATGGATCCACAATCCTAGAGGCATGGTGTTTATTAAGGGCATTAACACTTTGACAAAAACAGTTTATGTCTTGCATAGAAATGAGATTCATATTACTTGCATAATTACCTTATGCCTCTTTCACTTTATATTTAAGATTAGGTCATATATCTCTTCATCAAATCCTATGAAACAATGCCCACTTACATAACTCCTCAAACTGTATTTCACACCATAACTTTGATAAACAAATTCTAAGTCTTATCCCTTTTATGCATAACTATTAAGTATGTAATTCAATCTTACGTAAAGGGAACAACTCTACATCTTAAAATTCTATTATTCTCAAATAATAATTATGTTGTGATGTTGGTTTTGAGGATGGAAGGCTCTGCATGAACGGCCATGAAACCCTACTGACGGGGTTTGCAGGCCGGCCCACGGCTCTGTAAACCCCCACATGTACCCCTGTACTATCACCTGTTTTGCTATTGGCTCGCGCGCCAGCTCTCGGGTCCCCCGCGCCCCGTGACTCACCCATTTCTTTTTACCCCGGCGCCCTCCGCGTTCACGCTCTTTCACCTTGGTTTTTTACTCCCCCCAGGTTTACTGCTCTCCCTGCTTTGGATCGGAGTCCCCCCACAGCTTGGCCGACAGCTCGAAGGCGTCGTTTTCACAGCCGCTGGAGAACGTGACCCGCAGCAAGATATCCAACAGTCTCAGCCCAAAACGGTTACTCCGCTGTCGGTGCCGACGCCCTGCGGTTACCTGGTTTCGAGGCATTCTCTCTCAGGCGGTTACCTGTATTCCGAGGAGGGAACTGCAGCTGTCACCATGGATTCGGAGGAAGTTGATTATTCGGAGTCCCCGCTGGCGGAAAGCTCCATCTGGCACTCCACGTTTGCTTCATCAGGGGGTTTACACAGCGGGAACTTATCTGCTAGTTTGGAGCATCTGTCGCCCTCTATCGACCCGTCGCTCCCCACCTCCCTTTACCCTGGAGAACCCTCCTCCTGGAACTCTTTCGCGGTCCCCTCTCCAGCTTCACTGGGGTTTCTGGCGGAATGTCTACAAACTTCCCCGGTTAGTGCTTCCCCACAAGAGCCGATCATACCCTCCCATCCCCCTCCCCCGATTACCTCTTTGGAGCTCCCCTCCCTCTCGACGGCAAACCCTTCCATCTCAATCTCAAACCCTCCCTCGGGTCCCTCTGCCCCCTCTGGTAGTTACCACGCGGTCCCTCCCCTCCCTGAAGCCATCCCCTCTTTTGGGACCAACCCCCTTCCCCCTCCCCCCGTTCCTCCCCCTGTGGGTTCCCAGGACACTGCAAATCCGGGCCGTATGTCCTCCCGCCCTGCCAAGAAGCAGCGTTGTTTCAAATCCACTGCGGAGGACGTTTTCCTTCGGCTGGAAGAAGATATTCAGTGGGGAGACGCCATGGATCTGGCGGACTGTGTCCTTGTGGGTCGGATTAGAGGCAGACATGCAACGGCTGCAAAAATCAAGCAGTGGGCGACCGAGATTTGGGGGCAATATCTAGCGGAGATACCATCGGTCCAGACTTTTGTGCGAGGATGGTTTGCGCTCAGATTTGCAAGGGCGGACCACACGAGCTGGGTTCTTTCCTCGTTCTGGCATTTTGAGAAAGCCCCGGTCCTCCTCAAACGGTGGACGCCCCTTTTCGACCCGGAGACGGAGCTTTTAGGCATTGGACCAGTTTGGGTTCGGCTTCCGGGCTTGCCTTTGCAGTACTGGTCGGAAGATATCTTCAAAAGAATTGGGAATGCCCTTGGCACCTTCATGGAAACAGATAAATCCTACATCTCATCAGGATCTATGGCTTTCGCAAGGATACTTGTACACATGGATACCAGGGGAGGCGTGCCTGAACATATCACTATTCAATGGAAAGCCACTTCTAGGAAGCAGAAGCTGGATTATGAGGGCATACCCTACAGATGCAGAAGGTGTCACCAGGTGGGACATCTATTCAGGGACTGCCCCCTCCTTCAGAAGACTCAGCAGACTGCTACAGGCCAGGATTTACCCTCCTCTGAGGGGATGCCAGACCCTCCGGTTGCTGTGGCACCAAGAGTGGATAACATCATCAACTCGGATACGGTGGAAGCGCCCCAAGCTCCTTGCCGCAGGAAGCAGACATCTAATGCGCCCCGGCCTCCATCCCCTCCGCTGACGCGTTCAAAGGCTGCAAAGGGAGCGGTCTTCTCCTCGGGTATGTCCACTTTTTCGTCTGCCTCTATTTCTCATTTTGCATCGTTGAGTTTATCTTCTGCTGGCATCCCCCCCCCTATCAGGCTCCCTCCTCCCTCATCCCCGTCGGCTCAGGACCTGGTTAAGGTGGCCTGTTCATCCCTCCCCCCTCTCGGCTCACTGTATGTTACTTGCCCCATTCCCGGACATACAGGCCATCCTTCTTTATCCTCCTCCCCCTCTTTCCCCCACCCTTCTTTTCCCTCGCCATCCCCCTCTGTAAACTCGTCCCCGAGATATCCTACCCGATAGTCCACAAAACTGAAAATCTCGGATTCCTTTGGGATGCCGGTGGATCCCCAACTCCTTTCGCCCAAGCAGGGGCGCGGCCGACCCTCCTCAAGATCGATAGCTCAGAAACAAACGGAGGAAGACATCCTCCTTGGCAAGCAAAAAACTCTTCCCAGGGCCCTTAGAGCGCAAGATACCCTCCCCCATCCCCCTCCATGATTATTTTGTCCTTCAACTGCAGAGGGTTGGCCAGCCCGGACAAAAAAATGGCCCTGAAGCGACTCTTACTCTCAAACCCTGTGGACATTATCTTCTTACAAGAAACTTTATGCAAAGCAGACTCAGCATCCTCCATTCTGGGTTCATGGCTGCCCAGGTGGACTTTCTCGGCCATAGATGCTTCAGGCCGCTCAGGAGGCATAGTTATAGGCTTCAAGAACAAATCTCTTATGTTAAAAAACATCTGGGGTGGAGGGGGTTTTCTGGGGGCAGATATATACTCGAGAGATTTGGAGGAAAATCTCAAAGTAATAAATGTCTATGGCCCCTGCGTAAACAGAGAGCTATTCTGGCAAAAGCTCCTTGGTTCCCCAATCCTTCAAGCTGAGAATATCATTCTGGGTGGAGATTTAAATTTCTCCATAGGGTTCTCAGAATCCTGGGGACATCTAGCTCAAATTGATCCTCTCTCTGATTACTTTGGGCAGCTGCTTGAAGATTACCATTGGATTGATCTCCCTTCAGCAAAGCTCCAATACACTTGGAAGAACAACAGATCAGGGGATCAAAGCCTAAGGCTGGATCGTTTCATCATGAAGGAAGGACTCTGTTCCCAATATCCTCGAGCTCGTCAATGGGTGGGAAGTGGAGGGATCTCGGACCATAGGCCCATTTTCTTGGAAATAGAAGCAAGACAACGGGCCCAAAATGCCCCTTACAAATTCAATGCAACTTGGCTTCGGGATCCATCATACTTAAAATTGATAACGGATTACTGGAATACTCATCCAATCACTGAGAATATGGACCCAGCCAATGGTTTGGTTAGAAACCTCACAGAAATCAAAGGAAAATCAAGAGAATGGGCGAAAACAAAGAGAAAACAGGATGATCAGACTCTATCTCTGGCGGAACAAGCAATTGAGGCCCTTGAAGCAAATTCAGATGGAACTTATATATCTCCTGAACAGAAGTCCTTGTACGAAGACCTTATCAAAAGGAGAACCCAGATTCTCAGAGATAGGGAGGACTCATGGCGACTAAGGAGCAGAGCCATATGGCTTAAGGAGGGGGATGAAAACTCAAAATTTTTCCACCGTTTTGCAAATGGGCAAAAGGCGATCAGCACTATTTGGGAACTACAAGATGAACAAGGACATTAGGTCAGCAGTCAAGGGGAACTTGCATATCTTGCCTCCTCACACTTTAAGAATATATACAAAGCTCCAGGTCAAGAAAATATCTTAGAAATAATGAGGGTTGCAGAACTGTTCCCAAGATTTGTGGATGAGGATGAGGCGGAGGAGCTGACTAAAGATATGTCTTTGGAGGAACTGGAAGCCACTATCAAATGCTTCCAAAAGGACAAAAGCCCGAGTCCCGATGGCTGGACTATTGAGTTCTTTTCAGCCTTTTTTGAGCTTATTGGAAAGGACATTCTCAAAGCCATTAACCACTGCTGCCGCAATGGATCTATCCCCTCTAGCATCAAAGCCACCTTCATTGCACTCATCCCTAAATCTGATAAGCGAGTGTCATTTAATGACTTCAGGCCTATCTCGCTCTGCAACTGTCTCTATAAGATCTTGGCCAAAATCCTAGCGAACAGGCTTAAGCCCATCCTTTCGGCCAACATATCCTCTGAACAATTTGCCTTCCTCCATAAGCGCCAGATCCATGAAGCTATTGGTACTGCTCAAGAACTCCTCCACTCTATGAAATGCAAAAATCTAAAAGGAATGATCCTAAAGGTGGACCTCTCAAAAGCCTTTGATAGGGTAAATCTTCTATACATCAGAATGCTCCTCACCCATCTGGGTTTCCCTTTCCTCTTCATCAAAAGAATCATGTGCTGCATCTCTGATGTATCTTTCAGTGTCCTCCTTAATGGATCCCCCACCCCTTTTTTCACAGCTGAAAGAGGGCTCCGACAAGGCTGCCCCCTATCTCCCCTTCTTTTTTTACTCATCATGGAAGGTCTAAGTAGATTGATTGCAGCAGAACACAGAAGAGGACGAATAAAAGGAATCAAAATCACAGACAACTGCTTCCTTACACATCTACTGTTTGTGGATGATGTGCTGATCTTCTTAAATGGAGGTATGGCCGATTCATCGGCCTTACATCAGGTTTTTGAACTCTTTCAGAAAGCAACTGGGATGGTAATAAATGTTCAAAAATCTACCCTTTCAGCGATCAGTTGTTCTCCACAAGAAGTCATCTATACCAGGAATCGCTTTCCATTTCAAATTCACCCTATGGAGGAAGGGCTGAAGTACCTGGGATTCTGGATCAAACATGGAGGTTACAGAATAGCAGATTGGATTTGGTTAATCTCTAAGGTGGAGAAAAGAATCAATGTCTGGTATAACAGATACCTTACAAGGGCAGGCAGACTCATTCTAATTAAAGCTGTGCTGGAAGCAATGCCGGTGTACTGGATGTCCCTGGCGTGGATACCAAGGGGGATCTTATCTAGGCTTCAAAAAATTTGCTGCAGATTCTTATGGAAGGGATCAAATCAAGGAAATCTCTTTGCCTGGGTTAAATGGGACTCTATAGCTAAACCAAAAAAATGGGGAGGATGGGGAATTAAGAGATTAGATTTATTTGCAAATGCACTTGCTGCAAAAATGGGATGGCAACTCCTCACATCCAATAGCCTCTGGCAGAAAGTTGTCATGGAAAAATATATTGCGCCGGAAAGTATCTTCAGCTGGATCTGAAGGGAACATAGGGGAAGAGGTAATCACTCCATCATCTGGAAAGCAGTCCTAAATTCTCTTCCTCTAATCAGGGAGGGACTGACATGGAGAATTAAACAGGGGAACTCTGTCCGCATTGGTGTCGACCCCTGGATTGGTTGTGGAAACATGCAAAGACTATCAGAGCTGCTTCTAACACACCTCAGGGATCAAGGAGTCACGCTTATTGCCCACATTGCAGACCAAGAAAATTCTGGTTTCCTCCATCAAGCTTGGAGGTCTTCCCATGATCTCCACATTCCGGAACAATGGAGACAAGAATGGGATTCTTACACTGAGGCTCTCTCACAAGCTCACATCAGAATATCGGAGGGAGAAGATGAGATTGTCTAGGCCCTAGCTAAATCAGGAACATACTCCCCAAAAGAAGGTTATTTGCAGCTAATGCAATATCACCAGCCAGACATCTCTCAGCCATGGTGAAAAACAATCTGGCATCTTAAAGCCGCCCCCAGAACTCGGCTCCTCATGTGGGCTATTCTCTCCAACAAGATTCCTACTGGGGCAAACCTGAAAAAAAGGTCCTTCTATGGCCCCTTCTGGTGCCATCTCTGCAGAAGTAATGAGGAAGATACGGAACACCTTTTTCTCACCTGTCCAGCAATACTAGAATTGTGGTCACTCCTCTCTTCACGTTCCCCCTCCCTTCACCAGTGGCAAGGCCAATCTATCGCTGAGGCATGGGAAAACTGGCTGGTACAGCACTCTGGAAAAGACAAGAACATTCCTCTCCTCATGTGTTGGTCTATCTGGATCGCAAGAAACAGAGCAATTTTCGACCAAAAAATCCCTCACTGGCCGATCACCATAGCCCACATTTTTGCAGACCTTGCTCTCATTCCTGATGATCCTCCTTCGGCCCCCCCTCGATCCATTACCCCTGAACACATAGACAAATCCTTCCCCTGGGCATATTTTGATGGCTCAGCCCAAGAGGATGGCTGGGGGGGGGGGGGCATCCTTTTCTTGCGAGAGAACCATTCCTTCTCGCTCCAAATTCCCCTGGGAAGAGGCACAAATAATTTTGCGGAACTCTCCACTGCAAAACTCCTCATATCCTTTGCACTAGAGAAAGGCTGCACAAAATTACAACTGTTTGGTGACTCCATGATTGTTTGCAATTGGCTCACAAGAAAATCAACTTGCACTGCTTTCTCTTTGAGACACATCCTGGATGAGGCACTCAGACTAACAGATGCTTTTGAAAAATTTGACTGTCGACATATATACAGGGAGCGCAACACTCGGGCGGACTACCTATCCAAACAAGCAGCGCAGAGGCAAGAAGAGGCCTGGTTAATACAAGAAGATCTGGATGGTACCTACTTTCAGCACTATCATAGACCCTTTGTTGACTATCAGGCACAAAGGGATGCTCACATCTGAAAGGGGTCCCAACATGCATAATTTTACTGTTTTTTGTTACATGCTTTTACTTATTTCTGGTTAAAAGACTGGTATGGACTATGGTGGTAAAAACAAAACTATTTTTATTTTTTGTAAAATTTTGGGCAGCAAGCTACAGCTGCACAGTGGTGACCGAACAATGGAAATTCTATGTTGTTCATCCTTTTTGGTCTTATACCTCTCCAAACTCCCTGCGTGGACAAACAGTTTGATGAGAGGAGTGAATACAGTTTAGCTTATCTGTTTTTTCTAGTGGCTTGGAACAATGATCAGTCTATTTTGGTTTTTACTGAGAGGCAAACAGCCTCGGTATGCATATGCACAGCATCTACAAAATGTAATTTCTTATGATTAATAGAAATTGCAACTTTTTCTACGGGAAAAAAAAAATAATTATGTTGTGTAGTTAATCTTCCATTATCAATTATTATACAGCGTCTTTTCATTCAATTATCTATTTTTTTATCCTTTCTATAATTACCCCTTTCATTAATCCAAAAGTCAGCTCAATCACCGATGGCCCATATTACAAAACATTTCACTAATTTCATAATAGAAAATATCTATTTTACATTTTCTTAAGTTATACCATAAACAACCCCATAAATTTCTTTACTAAATTTTTCTTTAAGCAAAAACATTTCATCACCTATTTCATAAAAAAAATGTAGATCATTAAACATGAGAGAAAGAACTATGGTTCTAAGCCATGCACGTTCAAATGGAGTATGAACAATAGTTAAATTTAAAGCAAAAACATTTCATCACCTATTTCATAAAAAAATGTAGATCATTAAACATGAGAGAAAGAACTATGGTTCTAAGCCAAGCACGTTCAAATGGAGTATGAACAATAGTTTTGTCAAGATATATTGTATATGCATACTTTACTTTAGTGAAACCTTATCACTTCAATCATTAACATTGGCATTGTGCATTATACATTTTATTTGACATTGTTTGTCTTTTGTATGATATTTGAAAGTTAACTATAGGTTCCTAGTGGTTGACAGGAAAGTTTTATGATGTATACCATCTAGCAATAATGTGTCCAAATCACTAGACAATTGCTATTATAATGAAAGTGTCTGAATGAATATATAGGATGGACAATTGCAGCAAAACCTAATGTAATACTGTCACCACCAAAATATGCAGTGGTTTAAACAATACAGATCAGCTTAAAGTATTTAGTGGTTTTGCCATTTGTCTATGTATTATCATATAGTTGGATTTGCTTTTGACCTACAAGTAATTTTAACCAATTTGAAATTGGAGTTTTATTCCAATCCCATCCATTACACGGAACCAAAAAATATGTAGTGGTTAAGCGATATAGATCAGCTTTAATTTTAGTTTTACCACTTGGTTATAATTATATATTTTGATTTTCTTTTCATCTACAAGTTCTCTTAACCAATTTGAAATGGGCACTTTTGTACTTCTTCTTAGCAATTTGAAATGGGCACTTTTGTACTTCTTCTTAGCAATAGATGGATGTTAACCAATTTGCAACTTGCAACTGGTTTTTATTCAATCTCAACCAGTGTATAGGATCTGAATGGGTACCTTTGTAATTCTTACTCTTACTATAAGTCTTATGAAATGTGTACCTTTATGCAGCATGTTTTGATGTACTATGTATTACTAAAAGGTTTAAGATTTTTATTTGTTAGTTTTAACTGAATGTGATAATTTGGTGTATTATGTATTACTAAAAGGTTTAAGATCTTTAACTGTTAGTTTTAACTGAATGTGATAATTTGATGTATTATGTATTACTAAAACGTTTAAGATCTTTAACTGAATGTGACAATTTTGTATAAGGATAAAAGTTTGATAATGGGATTTTGTTAAATACTTTACATTTATATAGGTAAATTAAAATTGATTTTTTGGTTTATATTTAAAATGAAATTTTATTAAAATATGTATTTTTAGAAAATTAAAAAAAAAATTAAATTAAATTAAATTTTTTAAATAGTAATTTTAAATGAAAATAATTTAATTTAAAAATAAAAATTAATAAAATGGTTATTTTGTTGAATATTTTGATTTAATGTTTTTATTAAAGATTTATATTTATTCTTAAAATATTTTGATTTTTTTTTTGAAATAAATTAAAAGATAGACCAACACAAATAAAAAAATTTAATTTGATAATAATTTAACAGAAAGTTATAACTTAACCTAATTGAAAAGAAATTTGACCATTGAAATTTGTTTTTAAAAGATTTAAGCTTATTTTCAAATAATTCACAATATTATAATAATAATAATAATAAAATAATGAATAAATTAAGATAAAACTTTATCTGGCTAAGAACAAAAAGTAATTTCACCATAAAAATTGAGTTTGTCTAACTTTTATTGTACTATATTTTTTATTATAACTATTTACATTTAAAAACAAAAAAACAATGAAGTGAAGATTTTGTTAAACTAATAAAATCAATATCTAAATTAAAATCCCATATCCATTAATAAAGCATTTGATTCCCAGCTCTTTTAATAAATTTGTTAATCGCAATTATTTTATACAATAATAGTAAATTAAATGATTAAAAAAAATATTTCCCATTTATATATTAAAAATTATATTTAATAAGCCAGCAATGAAATATATATATATATATATATATATATATATATATATATTATAATAAACATTTTACTAACTAAATAAATATTCTGAACCTTTTCTTATCGTATTGAAAACGTTTTTCCAACATTTTAATTATAAAAATAAAAATAAAAATAATATAACCAAACTTATTCATTTAAACACCCATCCACTTCCCTATGTCAAATATGTTGGTACAAATATGCTCAATGATATATTATATAAGGTTATTACTCATAATGACAAATATGTTGGTACAAATATGTAGATGATGTATTATATAAAGTTATTACTTATTATAATGACAAATAGGTTGGTACAAATATGTAGATGATGTATTATATAAGGTTATTATTTATTATAATGACAACTTTATTGGCATCAAATATACTATTCATTATGTGTACATAAAAATGAGAACAGTGAAATATGGAGCATTTAATTTATGAATTATTTTTAACTATTTTGTAACAATTGCTTTGTGAATAGTGTTTTGAATTTTGTAATAATTTTAATTATAAAAATTTAAGATCAATTTATTATTGTTTTAAGATTGGTTGATTATTGTTAGTTGAAGCAACGTTATGTTAATGTGGTGGTGGAAGATTTTGAGTTCTTCACTTGGTGGACAGTTAGTATATTGTTATTTTGGAATTTGAAATTGAGATGGAAATGATTAAAAGGGATATTAGAATGGTTGAGATAGTTTTGGTATTTTTATTGGTTTTGTATTAGTTAATTAGGTTTATTGGGAGGATATCATGGTTGATCATATATTTGTGCATTACATCTAGAAAAATGTTGAGAATGGAAATAAGTCATGCTTAGTTGAAATGGTTAAGCTAGTCCTTCTATCTTTTGTATGATGAAACATAGTTACTTCATATTATGTTTGATTCCTTAGTAAGCATCCTTGATACACATAAAGAAATATTATTTTTAGTTTGATGTCACTCCATTGGAAACTTGACTAAACTGAGGGGGGTGAATCAGCGTAGTCCATTCATGGATATTGAATTATATTTACTCTTTTTAACATTTATTTGTATGAACTATTAAATGAGCAGTATAGCACCTTATGAACAACATATTTAATATATAAACAACATGTAATATGTAAACCACAACATCAAATCAACACATGTAGACACTGGATATAAGTGGAAATTCTTGCAACCTCTCTTCTATTCTGCAAGCTACAATTTGTTGGGAATCTCCTACTCCCACTTACATAAATTTTCTAACAGACTACAACCCACAGGAGGCTCCTACCTCAACATGCTCCAACCAATTATTTTTCAAGCTACAACTTCAAAGGAGACTACAATCCTTTGATACATAAAGAAAACAATGCGTTGGCTTTCTTGGACAATAATTTTGAATATCTCCATCTATATTTCAGCTTCATCTCCTCCTCAAAAATGCTTCACATCTGCTTCACATGTGTTAGGTAACTTACGAACAATAACTCAACTCTTCCACATACTCTCTAACTCTCTAACCATTTAGCCTTCCAAGAGCACATATTTTTATAAAGAGTGTTTGTTGGTTGTTAGAATTCCATGCATGGATATGAAGTGAAAAGTATTGCCTCTTTGCATTCCACCAATTCATTTCACGCTTTTTCATATTTTTAATATTACAATAAAATAAATGCTTCACCAAATATTATTTTTCAGTTACCTGTAATGATTAAATCAACAACCATAGCCATTGCAATATGCATCAACAATCATATAAACCATAACATCACAACATCATACCATATGCAATCACAACATAAGCATAATAATATATGCAAGCAGTTCAAGCAACATGTGCAACATAACATTTTCTAGTGCTAGTACCTTGCATCACAACTTTTTCATGCATCTTTAACAAATTTGTACCTCTTCAAGCAAATCAACTCAACCATCATATACACACCATATATCTTTGCACCATAACATATTTAGTTGCTTCAAATCAATAAAAAATCTCCTCAACTCTTCTATGTTGTCAACACCTTTTTTCTACTTGAAATACCACACCTTTGTCAAGCAATCATGATAGCAAGCATAACAAGCATATCATCAACTATGCATTCATCAACTGACACTTTGTCGTCAACCTTTGTTTCTCCTTTGCCATCAATGACAACTATGCCAACATGCTCTTCACAAATTCCCTAGATTTCCACAATATTCAGTGGACATTCATTTGTAGCATTTTATTTTTATGCATTTTGAACAACAAGAAGATATAATCATTTTTTACTTCCTCTTGCTTTCTCTTTATTTGCTTACACAATGAATTTAAAATATCAATTTCCTTATCATATAACAAGCTTCCTACTTCATTCTTAGTGAGCGTTGTAAAATTATATGATTATGGAACAATACTCTTACCACTTGTACTTTTTTTCTTGTGGACTTAGAGAAGTTCTTGAATAATTTCTTGATATCTTCGTATTCAACTAGAAGTTGTCGCCATTTGCATGGAAATTCAAATCTTCCACCAATTCCTCTCTTATTCCTCTAAGAAACACATGTTTTAGGGAGTTTCCATCCAATGCGAAACTATGATCCCTCTCATAAACAAGTTGGAACCTCTTTTCATGGTATTTTAGGGATTCATTTTCCCCTTTGATCATACTAAAAATTATCTCATCACTAGTATCTCAGACCTAACAATAGTCCCTATATTCCTCATTGAAGGTTTTCTTTATTTTCTCCCAAATTTTGATATTGTTCTCTTCTAAACTTATAAACCATCTCAAAACTCATTCCTTGAACGCATGTTGCATAATCACAAGTCACATAAACAACCTCAAATTCAAAAGTAAAGTCTCATGGTTCTTTGTAGTAAGGCTATAATAATGAGGGAAAGCAATAAGATTGATATTTTCCATCCTTTTTTCTTCATCAATTTCCCAAATGGGAAACTGAAATATCCTAGGCTGTTCTTCTTCATCTTTATCCTTGGCATGATGAGACGAAGATTCTTCACTTTATCCAATGCCTTATTCAGTAGATGGATTAACAAAAATGTCTACTTTTCCGTGAAGTAACTCAACAAATTCTTCAATAATTTGTTGGATGTGTGTACCTATTTTAATTACACAAGAAATATGTGTTCATAATAAAAATAAACCAAATATTTATAGATAAACACATACATTCAATTGATTTTCTTTTCTTTCCCAATTTCATGTGGACTTAAATGTAGTTGTTAGAACATTTGTGGAAACAAAAGAAAAAAGTGATGGGCCAAAGAATTATAACAAGGTTGTTGAAATTCCCAGTTAGACTTTAATTTATCAATATAGGAGCATGCTTCTTTTATGAGGTATTATGAATTATATATGAAACTATAGTAGTACAATATACCTTTAAGTTTAATCAAATATGCACAATCTAAGGCGTGTTTGAATGATTTTTTGTCTTCTCCCCATAAACAATTGCTCTTATAACCTCTATTCCCTCTTTTGTGAAAAAAGAAGGCATTACAGGGTTACAAGTTAGTTGCTACAAGATTAACTTGTAGAAATTTTGAATAATTTAACACATATTCAATGGAGATTATCCTGATCATGTACTATTGTGGAATACATACACAATACATAAGCTCCTCTAAGTTGATCATCAATTTAGCAGCATCAATAACAATAAAACATCAAGAGCATTCACACATTAACACAGTATGTAACCCGGGGAAAGCTTACAGCTGAAAACCCCACACTATCTGTATATTAATGATTGAGAACATGTAACATTACAATAGTCAATACTTCTCACAAGTATCCAGCACTATCTCCACCTGTTACACACAATACAACTCAGATCTGATCTCCAAATCTATTCCACTGCTTGCCTGCCTCCACTGCTCAATACCTGCTCAAGAATGAATGAGAATGGTTTAACCAAACTTGTATTTAACTCCAAAGAATCACTCACACTCGGAAAGACGTGAGTAGAGGCTATAATACTGGGCAATTACTGGGAAATACTCATTGGCATACTCAATCCCTTGATTGTGCAAATCCTCATGCACAACTATAGTCACAACTGATAGCAATCTGATCCTCTAACACCTGTCCCTGCTGAACTGAACATGCATTGACATGCAACTGAGTTAAATGATGTATTCTATAGTTGCATTATGAGTTAATAATTAGTTTAACAACTCATCATTAGTCTATTTGCAGTTAGACTAATTACAACTAGTTTAACCAAGTCAAACTGAACACAACTCCATCAACTCCACCAAACGCAACTGATTGAGTTCTAACTGAAGTCATGCATGCAACAACTCGACTGACCCACAAAGAAATCGTACTTCCTTCTGACAGTTGCATGTGCCACATATGTAGCTCAAACTGAAGTGCTCCAAGAGAATAAGATCAAGTTTATAGTCCAAATATTATTATGAGACAATAATATTTGACTTTTCTATTTTTGACAGCCAGTCTAAAAATAGACTTTGATCACTCCTGCTGTGATCACTCCTACTGTGATCACTCCTACTGTGATCATCCCTGTTGTGGTCACTCCTGCTGTGATCATCCCTGTTGTGGTCCAAAAATAGAACTTGCGCCATAATTTGCCTGCGGGTCCACTTAGTGAAGGCGACTCTTTTCACTAAGCTCCATCATCTTGTTGCAATCTCAACACTCCCTCTAGACAAGATATGGATTATCAACAACTCCTATCCTACCTCGGTGGTATTCGAATTTGCTCCTGGTGAGAGCCTTCGTCAGAATATCAGCATCCTGATCCTCCGTTAGAATGTATGAAAGCAACATGATCCTCCGCTGCACACAATATCTGGTATGATGATACCTGATGTTGTCCGTTGAGCTCCCTGCCCAATCTACATCCTCATGTTTGTACCAAGATCCATATCCTGATGTGCCTCTCAAATAACGCAATACATGCTTTCTCGCCTTCCAGAAGAGCTTGGTAGGCTTAACCATAGCTTATGAAAGCTGGTTAACTACATAGCATATATCAGGTCGTGTATTGACCAAATACATCAGTGATCCCACCAACTGTCGATAAACAGTGGCATCCACTTCTTCTCCCGAAGTGGCATCCTCCTTCCTCCAACCTCCAGGAAGAGGAGTATCAACAGGCTTGCAGCCATGCATGTTGAACTTCTCCAGTATTTCCCGAGCATACTTGCCCTGAGAAACAAACAGTCCACCACTGCACTGCCATATTTCCAATCCTAGGAAATAGTGAAGGAGGCCCAAGTCCTTCATCTCAAACTCCTTAGCAATATCATCCTTGCATGAAAGTATCAACATCTCATCACCCGTTAGAATCAAATCATCAACATACAGTACAATGATAAGCAACTTACCCTCCACCACAATCTGGTATAGGTTAGGATCCGCCTCGCTCTTGGCGAATCCAAGTCCTGTGAAATAGCTGTCTATCCGTGTGTACCAAGCACGTGGTGCTTGCTTCAACCCATACAGTGCTCTCTTGAGCCTGCACACATGCGACTCGCTGCTGAAGACCTCAAAGCCTTCGGGCTTCTCGATGTACACCTCCTCCTCAATGACTCCGTTGAGGAACGCAGTCTTCACATCCATCTGATGAATGTGCCATCCCATCTACGCTGAGAGAGCAAGAATCGTCCTTATGGAAGAATACCTTGCGACAGGTGAAAATGTCTCCTCATAATCGATCCCCTCTATCTGTGAAGAGCCTCGGGCAACAAATCTTGCCATGTACTTCTCCACAATCCCGTCAGCTGCCTGCTTAACTTTGTAGATCCATCTCGAACCCACCACTGATTTCCCTTCCGGTCTAGGAACAATCTCCCATGCATTGTTTCTGACAATAGAATCATACTCTTCCACCATGGCGTCTACCCATGTGGGTTCCTCCACAGCTTCCTCGAAAGAGGATGGCTCAGTCACAACACACTTGCTCATAAGAGCCATGTATCTAGTGTATAGATCAGGTGACTGTCTCTGCCTGCGTTGGGTTGTAGGTGGTCCTACAACTTTCTCTGCATCTTGAGCTAGTCGCTCAGCTTCTGTCAAGCGCTTTCGCCCTCTGAGGTTGGCGCTGCATGAGTGGTATCTTCCACTCCATGAACCTCATCCTATGGCTGATCCACGTCCTAAAGCTCATCCTTAGGAACTAATAGCTCCTCATTTGCATGCAAGTGTAGCTCCCTCTCAAGCGAAAACTTCATGGCTTTCTCCTCCTGAAATTTTATATCCCGTCGCACAACAGTTTTACCACTATCTGGCAAATACACATGATAGTTGTGGGGCGTATCAGTGTACCCCACAAATATCCCAACCTCTGCGGTCAGCTCCAACTTCTTCCTGGCATCCTTCGTCACATGCATGTAAACGTTAGCACCAAAAATCCTCAAATGAGAAAGATCAGGCTTCTTACTAGAATAAGCCTCCTCGGGTGTACTCATGCCAAGTATCCTATGAGGACAACGGTTCTGCACATAAACTGTTGTATTGCATGCTTCCGCCCACAAGTGAAGGGGTAGGCCCTAATCATGCAACATTGCTCGTGCAGCACCCACAATCGTTCTGTTCTTCCACTCAGCTACCCCGTTCTGCTGTGGGTTATGGGGAGCTATGAGCTCTCTTCGAATCCCTTCTGCCTTGCAGAAATCCTTGAACTCGTCCGAGATATATTCACCACCATTATTGCTCCTAAGATCCTTCACCTTCTTCCCCGACTCCTTCTCGACGAGTGCTTTGAATTCACAGAACTTTGAATATGTCTCGCTCTTCTTCTGCATGAAGAAGATCCAGCACTTACGAGAGAAATCACCAACGAAAATCACATAATACCTATTTTTTGTTGTCGAAGCAACTGAGAAAGGTCCACACATGTCTGTGTGAATTCTCTCAAGGATTTTCGTGGCGGGACTATCCTTCTCGTGAAAGGTGGCTTTCACAAACTTCCCCAAAGTACACCCCTTGCACTGATCTGACTGCGCAAGAGTGCCTTTAGGAAGCCCTGTAGTGATCTGTTGCAGTATCTTCAAGGCTCCATGGTGAAGGTGACCCAATCTCCTATGCCACAACTCGCCATCATCCCGGCTCACCAATCCTTCTACCTTGCCTGCCATTGTTACGCATCCATCTACATGCAACTGATAAAGGTTCCTCACTCGAACCCCTATCTTCTGGGTCTCACCAGTTGTCTTGCTACGCAGGAAAGCCTTTCCCTCGCTGAAAACAACATCATACCCCTTGTCTTCTAACATCACCACAAAGATAAGATTCTTCTTCAATCCTAGAACATGCACGACTTCCTTCGATACGAAGGGTTTACCAGACTCCCTCTCAAAGGAAATGGTACCGATACCGGTCGCACTATATCTACCATCATCGCCCATCTCGATGTGCACTCCAAGATCTTTGTCCTCCAGATCAGAAAACAAATCTCTATCTCCCGTCATGTGAAAAGATTCACCACTGTCCAAGAACCACACCGATCCCATCACACTTGAAACCAAGCATGCGATCAATGATAAATCAAGCTCAAACTGTGAGGCTAGAGCCTCTCCTGCTGCAGATCCAGCAGCCTGCTTGTTCTTCTTCTTCTTCTACGGACAATTATTGGCATAGTGTCTGTGCTGGTGACAATGAAAACACTTCACATTGGACATGTCCTGCTTCTTGCCTTTCGCACCAGACTGAGAAGCTTTCTTTCTCTTCCCTTTCTTTGCTTTGGCAGCCAAAGCGCAATTCTCTTCATCAGATACCTTTGATGAAGATCCATTCTCACACTTATTGTTTCTGAGTTTATCCTTGAGCGCCAGGTCGCTCTTGCTTTGGAATAACATTTGCAATCCGTTGAAAGACATTTCAACAACACTGCTGCAAATTCGATTTCCACCAGCTCAGACTCAACCGCTTCCGATCTAAAATTCATGAGAACAAAATATTTCTCGTACAGAGATCGACTGTATGGGCATTCATCAGATATCTCACCTTCCAAAGGAAGGATGAATCCAGAGGCTACCTGGCCCGATTATAGACTCTGCCTGAAGAAATAGAATGTAAACACTTCCTGAATAGTAGATCTGATGATCAACAGCTCTGATACCATGTAGAAATTTTGAATAATTTAACACATATTCAATGGAGATTATCCTGATCATGTACTATTGCGAAATACATACACAATACATAAGCTCCTCTATGTTGATCATCAATTTAGCAACATCAATAACAATAAAACATCAAGAGCATTCACATATTAACACAGTATGTAACCCGGGGAAAGCTTACAACTGAAAACCCCACACTATCTGTATATTAATGATTGAGAACATGTAACATTACAATAGTCAATACTTCTCACAAGTATCCAGCACTATCTCCACATGTTACACACAATACAGCTCAGATCTGATCTCCAAATCTATTCCACTGCTTGCCTGCCTCCACTGCTCAATACCTGCTCAAGAATGAATGAGAATGGTTTAACCAAACTCATATTTACCTCCAAAGAATCACTCACACTGGGAAAGACGTGAGCAGAGGCTATAATATTGGGAAATTACTGGGCAATAATCATTGGCATACTCAATCCCTTGATTGTGCAAATCCTCATGCACAACTATAGTCACAACTGATAGCAATACTGAACATGCACTGACATGCAATTGAGTTAACTGATGTATTCTATAGTTGCATTATGAGTTAATAATTAGTTTAACAACTCGTCATTAGTCTATTTGCAGTTAGACTAATTACAACTAGTTTAACCAAGTCAAACTGAACACAACTCCATCAACTCCACAATCAACTCCACCAAACTCAACTGATTGAGTTCTAACTGAAGTCATGCATGCAACAACACAACTGACCCATAAAGAAAAAGTACTTCCTTCTAACAGCTGCATGTGCCACATCTATAGCTCAAATTGAAGTGCTCCAAGAGAATAAGATCAAGTTTATAGTCCAAATATTATTATGAGACAATAATATTTGACTTTTCTATTTTTGACAGCCAGTCCAAAAATAGACTTTGATCACTCCTGCTGTGATCACTCCTGCTCTGATCATCCCTGCTGTGGTCACTCCTGCTGTGATCATCCCTGTTGTGGTCCAAAAATAGAACTTGCGCCATAATTTGCCTGCGGGCCCACTTAGTGAAGGCGACTCTTTTCACTAAGCTCCATCATCTTGTTGCAATCTCAACATAACTCAACAAATAATTTGATATTTAGTGAGGGAATGTGTCATAGGTTCAATAACATCTTCACCATCATATACCTCAAGCTAGCTATAGCCTAAGTCAATTATTGCATATCTAGTGATCCAGGTGGATATTGGTGGCCACCCAGCTATCCCACCTAGACCTCCAGTTGGTTTCATTTGTTTCCTTGTAAATTTCAACATTTACTATTTTTAGCAGTTTTTCCAGTCTTGAACTTCTGGAGAAGTTTTGACACTGAAAATCTTGTAATACTCAGAAAGACCTTTCCAACAAGGTATCATACGTACCAAACAGAGATAATATGACCAAGTTATGACCCTGGGAAGTTGGTTTCCCAACTAACCCCAACGGGGCCCACATACTCTTGGCGTTACATCTCCTGGGGGTAGGGTTTTGGTTGTTTATGGTTTTCAAATACTTTTCAATAATAAATCGGCCCTCGAGCCTCATTATAACACAGTTCAAAGGCATGTAGCTGCCACATCTCTTCTCAGAGATAAGCTACCATTGCTCGATCTAGTCTTATTTTCCATTTTGTTTGTACGCATATTTCAGTATTTGACATTAATTAAATGAAGTGTTATTTCTGCTGCATCTTTGTATTTATGGTTATATCTGTAATTTATTTCATTCCTGTTTAAATTTGGATCAGTGGTATCAGAGCGATCTAATCTTTATCTATTTTTTTTGCATGTACCCAACGAGGTTTGGATATAAGGAGTTAGGGCTTGAACTGGTCGAACCTTTGCAAGACCAGACTCGCAAATCTCGACGGCCTCTCATGGGGGATAAAATAAATATGAGGGAGTAGGAGATCCTTTCAAAATATTGCTCGAAGAAGCCCTCAAGTGACAGAGGAACGTGATGATGGACAACTTTTCTCAAATCCTTCAGTGGCTACCCAAGGGCAATGCATCTATTTCTAGCAGTGACTTTGGAAGTGCCACACCCTTTAAGGTATAAGTTAACTTTGACATTCCCATATTTTAGGGTCAGATAGATGCAGACGTCGTAGATAAATGGTTAAATTTTCTAGAATAATATTTTTCTATTTATGATTTTTCCAGCTGAGAAAATATTACTTTTTCTCTTCTCAAAGTCGTCCCCCATATCAAGGAATGGTGGGGAACCTACTATGAGAAGAAGGATAAAAGTATGCCCTCACTATTTTCGGCCGCACCCACTTGGGATTTGTTCTGGGATGCCATCAAGGAGCAATACTACCATGTTGGGAGCTATGAGGATAAATACATAAAGTGGACCACACTATGACAGCGAAGGGAACAATACATGTCAGAGTTTACCAATGTTTTTCATACCCTTCACACGAAGTTTGGTATCAAGGATTCTAAAAAACATTTGGTACTCAAGTACTGTGCCTACCTACACAAGTACATACAAGATGAGATGGAGTTCTTGGATATCTCCTCACTCGGTAAGGCATACTGATACACTGTCAAGACCAAGTAGAAGCTTAAACAAAAAAGGTGAGACTTTGGATCTATGAATCTGAAGTAAGGGAAAGGCACACCTAAACCACAGAGCAAAGGGAAAATCCAAGGTGGGGTGACCCAGGATAACCCACTAAAGCCGTAAACAAAGAAAAACACCACGAAGACAAATAAGGACATAGGAAATTGGTGTGAGTTCCATTACAGCTCCACTCATAACACAAGTGAGTGTCGGGCCAAGCAGTCACTGGTGGCCAAGCTGAAGGCTTCTAAGTTCAATGCATGTTCTGACTCTGAGTCAAAACCTGACAAGGAGAATGACAACTGGAAGTAGATCATTGACATGGAGCCCAGTGCCATTGTGGCCACCACCAAGATCTATAATATTGAGCCTAAAGACCCAGAATAGGGGGAGAACTTATTCCACTCATAGATGTGGGTGAAGGGTTCTCCACTGTAATTCATGTCGACAAAGGGAGCCAAAAGAACCTCATTTTAGTAGAGGTCGTGGAGTGGTTGGGCCTACTGACTACAACACATTTGTAGTCGTATACCATCAGGTGGCTTCACCAAGGATGAGATCTCCACGTCAGCCAAAAGTTTTTCCTTCCCTAAAGCATCAAGCCCTTCATGGATGAGGTATTGTCTGATGTTTCTCCTCTTGAAGTTTGTGATGTATTATTAGGAAAACCATACTTATAGAAGCGGCATGTTGTATATGATTCTAGACCTCATTCTGTTAATATTTCTTTGGGTACTAAGTTATACATGATATTGGAGGTAGCCCCACCTACCACCATCTCTTTGATCTCTACTACGTAATGTAGTAAGGTCATCTCCTAGACTGGGAAATTTGGTTTCTTTCTGATTTGCTCTCAAAGTAAGGGGAAAGTCGTAGCCACATCCATGGCCCCCGAGAAGGGTTCCACCAAGTAGAAAAAGTAGGTGGATATAGTCGTGGAAGAATACAAGGACATCTTCTCCTCACCCACAGGGGTACCATTGCATTGTCAGGCCAAGCGTTCAATCGATCTGACTCTCGGAGAACCTCTATCTAGGCCGATATATCATCGCTCCATTCTAGAAAATGAAGAAATCAAGCGGCGAATCCAGGAGTTGCTGCAGAAAGGGCACATCCGATCAATTTCCTCACCTTGTGGGAGCCTCATTGTACTTGTACAGAAGAAGGATGGGACTTGGAGGCTCTGCATTGATTATCAAGCACTAAATAAAATCACTATCAGGAACATCCAATCCCATGGATTGATGACCTACTGGACCAACTCAAGGGGGCCAAGTATTTCAACAAGATCGATCTGAAGTTTGGTTATCACCAGGTTCTAATAGAGCCCATAGATGTATGGAACATCACCTTTAAATCCAAGGAAGGCCTTTTTGAATGGTTGGTTATGCCCTTCAGGTTGACAAATGCCCCTACTACTTTTATGAGGCTAATGGATGACATCTTGCAGCCCTTCACCAACTCGTTCGTGGTGGTTTATCTGGACGACATCCTCATATTCAACAAGAGTTGGGAAGAACACTTGCAACACATTCGGCAGGTCCTTCAAACCCTTCGGCAACACAAATTGTGTGCCAACTTAGATAAATGCACCTTTGGCATGAGTCAAGTCCAATAATTGGGTTACGTCATAGATGAGCATGGCATGCATATGGACCCGACCAAGATCCAATTCATTCGGTATTGGCCAACCTTGACCACTCTAATGAAGTTTCGCAGTTTTATGGGCCTTGCAAATTTCTATCGGAGGTTCATGTTGGGATTCTCTCATATCACTTAGCCTTTGAGTTAGATTAATAAGGGTGAGGTGAAAGCAAATTTTTCCTGGTCCAAGTCCTAATAGAAGGTGTTCATTGAGTTGAAGCACCGCCTTTGCTCTGCACCGATACTCACACTGCCATACCTGTAGCAACCATTTGAAATCATGACATATGCCTCAGACTATGTTATTGGTGTAGTGCTCACCCAGCACAGGCATCTAGTGGCCTATTATATTGAGACACTTTTCGATACAATTCAGAAGTACCCCACCTATGATAAAGAGATGTATTCCATCATGTAGGCTTGCCGAAAATGGAAGCACTACATTTTGGGGAAGGAGATGGTCATCCACCCTTATCACCAACCTCTTCAGTTTATACAGACACAAGGGAAGTTGCAGAACAATCGCCATCAAAAGTGGTCTAAATATCTACAACAATTCCACTTGAACATTAAATACAAAAATGGTAGCACTAATCATGTTGCAGACTGCCTCACCGACCCCCGATTGTAGCACTGGATATCGTTCTCAACTCTTGTCGTCACGATACTTCTGGGTGGCCACAACTATACAAAAATGATTCAGAGTTCACCTTGACATTCCAGATGCTAGTAGCTGGAAATCAAGTTCCTGATTTCCACCTCCATGACGCATTATTATGATACCTGGGCCACCTTTGTGTTCCTTCAAGCAAGCATGCCAAGCTGATTTGGGAGGCACACTACAGTCGGGTCGCAGGACACTTTGGTGTGGAGAAAACTATGGTTGTACTACAAAAGTACTTTGATTGGCCCAAACTCCGACTGAATGTTGGGAAATATGTCAGATCCTACACTACTTACGCCATCACCAAGCCAACCATCAAGAAGCAAGGCCTGTACACTCCTCTGCCTACTCCCAGCCAGCTGTGGGAATCCATTTCCATGGACTATATGTCTGGCCTCCCTTCTACCAAGCATGGTAATGATTGTGTATTTATGGTCGTGGATATATTTTCTAATATGGCTATATTGGTGGCCTGCAAGAAGAGTATCACAGCAGAGGAAACTGCCAAACTCTTTTTTGAATGATTATGGGTACATTTTGGGATCTTGTAGACCATTATATCATATCAGGGTAGCAGGTTCCTGAGCACATTCTGGTCAAGCCTCTAGACACTATTTGACGCTAAGCTCACTAAATCGAGTGCCTTCCATCCCCAGACTGATGGCCAGATGGAGGTCGTTAATAGGATGATAGTGCACATACTCTACATGTATAACTCCAAGCATCCTCGAACTTGGGATGAGAGTCTTCCATATGTGTAGCATAGTTATAATAGAGCTCTCCATAGCTCGACTGGTCGCAGTCCCTTTCAAGTGGGTCTAGGATTTCAACCATTGTGTCTAATTGATGTTTCCATGTCTCATGTGACTATGTAGATAGAATCCACATATGTATCGTTTGAGGTTGATAAAGTGACCAAATTTATTGAACGCATCCAACACATTTGCAAACGGGTTCATGACATCCTAGAGAAGTCAAATGCCAAGTACAAGTAGCGACATGATCAACATCGGGCGCCACACAAGTTTCAGCTGGGCAACAAATTCTAGTTACATTTGCAGAAAGAATGCCTTATATGAGCCCATCAGAAGATCGTTGGAATTTCTAAGTCTATCAATTATAAATTATTGTTGTACTATTTGATTTATTTCTTACTACTTGTTTTGTTACTTAACAAGTTATTTACCATGTAAATACTAAAAAAAATACAAGTACAATATCATCACATACAGATCATCAACTAAAATAAACAAGCACACAAGTGGCACAGTTATTTTTGGACTAATGTCCTTGGAAAAACCCGCTGCGGGAAAATTGGTGCAGCTATCAGAGGGTTTTATTATTAAGAAATTTCATAATACAATCTGGGTGCCAGAAATGTCTCACCCAACAAAGAATGCCTCAGCAGTAGTACCTCTTAGTCGGAGACAAATATTCTGGCTAAATCACTAGAGGAACGATCCCACAGCAACACTGCAACAGTTATGCTGCTCTCTATCACCCTGATAGGAACTGCATCACCCTATTCATCTCTCCAGCTGCAATATGTCCCATGAAATCTCCTAGCGTCAGCCTCTAGGGTCTGCGTCAGCCTCTCTGGCCCAGCATCAGCCCAGTGACAGCCTATTTGACCCAGCGTTAGCCTCTCAGGGCTCTGTGTCAACCTCTTGAGCCTCTGTGTCTCCCACATTGGCCCTCCTTAGGCTATGTGCAATGCCTAGCTGCCTCTAGATGCCTCTGCGTGGCCTCTGGATGCCTCTACATGGCCTCTAGTTGGCTTTGCGTCAACCCTCTCGCAGCTTCTGTGTTGATGCTCCCAGTACTATCTCTGCCTCTCTGCTACTGTATTCACTTACCTTCAATTGCAACTCTGATCACTTCTTCGATTTCCTTAGTAATCCCTGCCCCCAGAAAATCGAATTCTTGATCAACTCTGTGTGTTCTCCAATTGATCCTCAAGCCTCTTCTTATACTTTTCTCGTTGACAATTCAACGGCCAAGATTAAGTCCCTAATCAATGGCTAAGATTAAATCTAGCTTGATCCATCACTTTTGGACCATTCTAACTGAGTTTTATATTAATTCACATTAATATTTTATTTTTCCTAAGTTTATACTTAGGAACTACATTAAAAATATTAATTATTTTAATATCTCCCCAATTGGTTAGATTCTGCTCGAACCATTTCTGGGTCTTGGAGATCTCGTGTGCTTTAGCCTCTCCACCAATTTTTGTGGCTAAAGCACATCCGCTGATACCCCAAATCAACAAAGATAAAATCAATCTGATATGGTCCATACACCATTACGAAGGTTGTGGGAGAAAATTATTTTGAGCTTAGCATTCCCCCATTTCTTGGCCTACACCCAGTGTTCAATGTGGACCACTTTCGACCATACTTCCCACCATTGCTAGACACATCAAACATTGCATAACAACTCACACCAATAGAGTTAAACCCAAACTGCATGGAATAGGCCACAATTGATCGGATTATGGACACACAAGTCAATAATACTCACCAACAAAAGATCCAACTATATCGAGTTGTCAAATCTAGCCAACTCCTGCACCAAGGCAAGTGGCTCACCAGGGACCAAATTCAACAGAAATTTCCTCACCTCATGGAGGCTCTACACGCAATGGGGACCATTGCTTCCTAAGGGAGGAGGAATGATCTAGGTTGATATTGGTGGCCACCCACCTATCCCACCTATAACTCCAATTAGTTTCATTTATTTCCTTGTTTATTTTAGCATTTACTATCTTTAGCAGTCTTTCAGGTCCTGAACTTATGGAGCAGTCTTTCAGATCCTGAACTTATGGAGCAGTCTTTCAGATCCTGAACTTATGGAGTAGTTTTGACGCCCTACACGGTGTTTTTTTGAGGTTCGTTGCCAACTTATTAAAAAATGAAAGGGCCCATGGAAAATATTGTAGTACTCAGAGAGACCTTTCAAACAAGGTATCATATGCACCAAACAGAGATAATATGACCAAGTTATGACCCCGGGAAGTTGGCTTCCCAATAGACCCCAACGGGGCCCACAGACTCTTAGTGTTACATCTCTTAGGTTTAGGTTTTTGGTTGTTTAGGGTTTTCTCATGTTTTTGATAATAAATAGGCCCTTGAGCCTCATTATAACACAGTTCAGAGGCATGTAGCCACCACATTTCTTCTCAGAGATAAGCTACCATCACTCAAGCTAGTCTTATTTTTCATTCTGTTTGTAAGCATATTTCAGTATTTGATATTAATTAAATGGAGAGTTATTTCTGTTGCACCTTTGTATTTATGGTTATATTTGTAATTTTTTGTGTTCCTGTTTAAATTCAGATCATCTAAACTGGGAACTAGGTAATGAAATGATGTTGGAACTAGAAGGTATATAATTCAATACAAAAGTAAACAAGATGCCCAATCTCAATTCTTCATCCTCTGTCTCTTCATTCACTTAGGTTAGTGATATACTCTCCCAAATCCCAAATCAAGAGCAAGGGATAAGGGGGTTGAATGTCATAACTTTTTTTGATGAAGTAGATAGCATTGATAAGGTCATTCAATCCTTTGAATAATGGTAAACAATGAATATTTCAAATTCAAAAGATATAGATCAAGGTAATAAACACACTAACTAAAAAATTTTAAGTATATCAAGCAAGAAGTGAAATTATGTTATTGAAATCACTATAATGAAATTTAAAACAAAAAAAAAAATTGAAATAAATTTCATAATGTCACTATACAAAACTATAATTTAATGTATAATCTAGCATGCTACAACAATAGGGGTTCCTTCAATTTCCTTGTGGGCCCAACTAAAAAAATACTACAAAAATCTTTAATAAAACCACCAAGTTCTCAAATCTAGAGATACACAATTCTTTATTTAGAAATTCAAAATCATAACATAAAGTGTTTTACAATTTGAATGTGCTATGGAAGTGCTAAACCAAGAATAATCTACCTCCTAGTTCCATCATAACTCTACTTATAATAAAAAATTCATAATTGTCCCTTTGATTATTCCTTAACTAAAGGGTAGTTGTATTATAAATCCCTATAATCAAGCATCCTTGTTTTAGTGGCCTATTTTTCCCTCCTCAAATTCAAGTGTCTTTAATTAACAAATCAATTGAGAATCAGGTCATTGATTGGCCGATTTAGATGATTCGAATGCATGGCTCACTTGGATATATAAGGAGGGGCATTATTGTTGAAAATGTAACTAGTATTGGTCTTCATAATTGTATTTGTAACATGATGTAATGTATTTCTCAAAAAGAAAGAAAAAGAAAAAATATTTATATTTATGAGCATGGGTTTCATGTTCTATGTATCCTTTTTCTAGGTCAAGCCTCCATTGAAGGCTTCTAGGGTTGAGTCATAAGTCATTGTACTTTTCATTATGTTCTAGATCCTTATTGGGTTTCTTGTATTAAAGGAACGCAATTATTTTGATGTAATTTGGTCATCTAAACCTCCACCATCAAGTCAGCATATTCTCTCCTCATGTTGACCTCATTAAGGAGCTACAAACACTATATATAGCCATGCATTCGACCTATTGGAGATCATCAGTCAATGTGATTCGATCTGAAATTCCAAGAGTAGAAAAGAAGTGTGAATAAGCCTTGAATAGAAGGAAGAACAAGAGAAAATAAAGGAGTTACACTTGTTAGGAAAAGGAAGACGAAATTCTATGTTTTTATGTCACACTTGCAAACTAGGGTTACTGCAGGTTCGATCTATTAGAGGATGAAGTTCAGGAGTTGCACAGAGGGTCGAGAGCTTGTTTGACTTATATTTTGGAAGAATGGATCATGTTGACTTTTGAGAATTTGACTGAAGTTTGAATTGTATACATAGGAGGTTGACTTGATGGATTAAGGAAATATATCGCTTGTTCAAAGGGTCTAGGTTGTCTCATTGATTTGATTCTAAATAACAAAAGAAGAATTTTTGGTTTTTCCCTAGATGAGTGTCGACATCTTGCATTCTCTTCTTTGTGATCTTTATAGTTTTGGAAATTTTCTTGATGATAAGAAATGAATAATAGAAAAGCGTGTAATATGAAATCATGAGAAGTTGTCATGTTAAAGAGAAATCAAATTAAAGAAAACCTAATAAGTTTCCATAACGATTTCTCAACATAGTATTAGAGCTAAGGATGGTGGCATAAGAGGCATCTAGAAGATCAATGTCGGCTAGAAAATAAGAGTTTCAAGTATATCCCTTAAGAATGAGCTACCTAGAAGAGGGGTCATATTGAAATAACTCATTCTGGGATTGTTTATAATACAATACCTAAGTTCTTATGTCACATGCCTAAGCTAGAAGACCAAAGTAATAAAGGGAGTCATAAAGCATTTGTTGGGGATCATAGAAGGATAAAATATGAGCCTAGACCAGGTCAAGATCTCTAAATGGCAAAGTGACATTTTGTGTATGAGGTGTCGGGTTTGAATTAACCTTAGAAATTCGAAACCTAAGACATCTCATAGATATGAATTTATCAGGTTTTGTGGATAACTGAAATATATACAGATTTTCTAGACCTATTTAAAGGACCTACTTTAGAGCTACAATCACCATAATCTTTGAAATAATTCAAGATTCCTTTGGAGAAGGATGAATACCTATTCATATATATAAGACAAGGTTGTGCCTCTATAGTGTCAAAATAGCCAACCTAAAAGGATCAAAATGAATCTCAGTGTTTTCATATTTTTGAAGGGTATATTCTATTTATTGAAGTAGCCCTAACCAAAGGGTTCTAATCCTAGACCTATACTACGCTTGTGGAACATTGATGAGGATATAATCTACATCCTTTTGAAGTTGTATTGAAAATTAAAAAGGGTCCAGCCTTATTGTTAAGAATGGTGAAGGAATATTATGTGAAAAAGTATATTTTGAGGACCTATAGAATCTCCTACATCATACCCTCACTGAAAGTTTAGAAGAGGAGTGAAATTGTTTCCTGGAAAATATTTTTATTTATCATTTTGAAGAATCATTAGAAGGAAATATTTGAAGCATATAGTATATTGGGACCAACTTAAAGGACTATGAAACCTACACTTAGTCATATGATATTTGTCTTGAGGAATATTATGTGGCTATGATATGATGAATAAGTAGCTGATGTGTTTATCTCTCCCTGAGAAGTTTGTATATTTTAGAAGCATGATTGGATTGGTGGATATCTCTGATTTGGTTAAGAGGGAGAGATGGGTACCATAAACTACCTATATGTTGGTACTTAGGAGGACATCCCGGACAAGTTGGTATTGAGATCTCATGTTGTGGTTTGGCCTTGATGGTGTTTGGATCCCAGTGTGGGAGGGTATCTTGGTCTTATGGAGCTCCATTGTTGTAATTGACCTTGATGATACCTAGATCCCTGAGGGTTGGTGTCTTAGTATGAAGGCCTAGATGGTATCTATATCAATTTGGATTGATACCAGGGTTTTAGCCTGATGGTACCTATAGTGGCATGTTGTCTCAATGACATCTTAGTCCATGATAGTATCTTAGATCCTTGTATTAGTGTCTTGGAAATGACACTTGGATCCTTAAGTTAATGGATTCTTGAAATAATTTCATTGACACTTAGATCTTTGATGTGTTGGATACCTTGGAATTTTTGGTATCCATATCATTTTGAATGTTTTTGTACTCTTCTTGGAACATTTCAAATTGAGGTCAACCTTGTACTAGTTGAACAATTATGAATACCTCCCTAGTTAAGAGGGAGTGTTGAAAATGTAACTAGTATCGATCTTCATAATTGTATTGTGGTCATGATGTAATGTATTTGTCAGAAAGAAAAATAAAAATTATTATAAAAGAATTTTCTTTTTATAAGCATGGGTTGCATGCTCTATGTATTTGTTTCTAGGTCAAGCCTCCATTGAAGGCTTTTAGGGTTGAGTCATAAGTCATTGTACTTGTTATTATGTTCTAGAAACTTATTGGGCTTCTTGTATTAAAGGAACACAATTATTTTGATGTAATTTGGCCATCGAAACCTCCACCATTAAGTCAGCCTACTCTCTCTTCATGTCGGCCTCATTAAGGAGCTACAACCACTATATATAGCCATGCATTCGAACTATTGGGAGATCATCAATCAATGTGATTCAATATTAAATTCTAAGAGCATAAAAGAAGTGCAAAGAAGCCTTCAAAAGAAGGAAGAACCAAAGAAAAGAGAGGAGTTACACTTGTCAAGAAAACGAACACAAAATTATATGTATTTCTATCACATGTCCAAGCTAGGGTTGTTGCAGGTTCGATCTGTTGCAGGCTGAAGTTGAGGAGTTGTAGAGAGAGTCAAGACATTGTTTGACTCAGAATTTGGAACAATGACTCAAGGGCTACCATTGCTACCATTGCTTGAGCGATGGTAGCTTATCTCTGAGAAGAGATGTGGTGACTACCATTGCTTGAGCGACGGTAGCTTATCTCTGAGAAGAGATGTGGTGACTACATGCCTCTGAACTATGTTACAATGAGGGGCGAAGGACTATTTATTATTTAGAAACATTGGAATCCCTAAACATCCAAAAACCTAACCCTATGAGATGAAGCGCCAAAATTATGGCCCCCGTTGGGGTAAATTGGTACATCAACTTCCCAGGGTCCTAACTTTAGCATACAATCTTTGTTTGACGCGCATGATACCTCGCTAGAAAGATATAGCTAAGGAATATAAATTTTGACTACAACATCAATTATAGACTCAAGTTTGCTCATTTTCCCCAAAAACATCATTTAGGGCCTCAAAACAGCTTCGGAATTGAGGACCCTAAAAAACTGTCAAAAATAGTAAATTGTGCTACAATTAGGGAAATTGAAAAAAAAATAAAAATGGTGGGGTCTAAGTGGAATAGGTAGGTGGCCACCATTATCCACCTGGATTAGTCCTCCCCTGTAGGAAGCAATGTTCCCCATTGCATTGAGTACCTCCATGAGATGCAAAAACTTCTGTTGAACCTTGTCCCTGGTGAGCCACTTGCCTTGGTGCAGGAGTTGGCTAGCTTTGACAACCCGATACAACTGGATCTTATGTTGGAGATTTTTCTTGATTAGTGTGTCCATGATTTGATCAGTTGTGTCATGTTCCATGTAGTATGGGTTTAAATCTAATGTTGTGACTTGTTCTTCAATGTCTGATGTGTCCAATAATGGTGGAAAGTATGGTCGAAGACGGTCCACATTGAAAACTAGGTGCAGGCCAAGGAATGGGGGAATGTTGAGCTCAAAATCATTGTATAGCCTTGGTAATGGTGTAAGACCCATATCAGAGATGTTTTAGCTTCTGATGGGCTCTAGTAAGGCGTTCTTTCTACAAATGCAACCAAAATTCGTCGCCCACCTAAAACTTGTGTGACACACGATTTTGATCATGTCACTACTTATACTTGGCATTGGATTTCTCCAAGATGTCATGAACCTGCTGGCAGATGTGCTGGATCCATTCAATAAATTTGGTTGTTTTATTAGCCTCAGACAGTACATGTGTGGATTCTATCTATGTAATCGCATGAGGCATGGCAACATCAATTGGGCACAATGGTTGAAATCATAGACCCACTTGAAAGGGACTGTGACCAATCGAGCTATGGAGAGATTTGTTATAATTGTGTTGCACATAAGGAAGGCTCTCATCCTAGGTCCATGGATGATTAGACTTGTACATGCAAAGTATGTGTACTATCCTCTTGTTGATGACCTTTGTCTGGCCATCAGTTTGGGGATGGAATGTAGTCAACTTGGTGAGCTTAGTGTCCAATAATGTCCATAGGTTTGACCAAAATGTGCTCAGGAACCTACTATCCTAATCTAATATAATGGTCTGTGGGATCCCAAAATTTACCCACACTCGTCAAAGAAGATTTTGGTCGTGTCCTTTGCTATGATACTCTTCTTACAGGCCACCAATATAGTTATCTTGGAAAATTTGTCCACGACCACAAATACACAGTCATTACCATTCTTGGTAGAAGGGAGGCCAAACAGATAGTCCATGGATATGGATTCCAAAGCTGTTTGGGAGTAGGCAAAGGAGTGTCCAACCCTATCTTCTTGATGGTTGGGTTGGCGATAGCGCAAGCAGTGCATGATCTGATATATTTCCCAACATCCTATCGGACTTTTGGAAATTGAAAGTGCTTTTGTAGTATGGCCATAGTTTTCTCCACACCAAAGTGTCATGTGACCTGACTGTAGTGCGCCTCCAAAATAATATTGACATGCTCTCTTGAAGGAACACAAAGGTGGCCTAGGTAGCATAATAATGTGTCCTAGAGGTGGACATTAGGAACTTTCTTTCCAACTACTAGCATATGGTATGTGGAGGTGAACTCTAGATCATTCTTATATAGTTGCAGCCATCCAAAGGTATCGTGGTCACAAGAATTGAGAAGAGTAGTCAGTACTGCAACTGGGGGTCGACTGAGGTAGTCTGCAACATGATTGGTGTTTCCCTATTTCTATTTAATGTTCAAGTGGAATCATTGCAGATATGTAGACCACTTCTGATGGCGATTGTTCTGCAACTTCCCTTGTGTTTGTATAAACTGAAGAGGTCAGTGATAGGCGTGGATGACCGTCTCCTTCCCCATAATGTAATGCTTCCATCGTTGGAAAGCTTGCACGATGGAATACATCTCTTTATCTTAGATGGGGTACTGTTGAATTGTATCAGAAAGTGTCTCATTATGATAGGCCATTTGATGCCCATGTTGGGTGAGAACTACACCAATAGCATAGTCAGAGGTGTCTATCTCAATTTCAAATGGTTGTTACAGGTCTAGAAATGTGAGTACCGATGTAGAGAAGAGGCGGTGCTTTAGATCAACGAACACGTTCTGTTAGGACTTAGACTAGGAAAACTTTGCTTTCACTCCACACTTGGTAATATGACTCAAAGGCCAAGTGATGTGGGAGAATCCCAACACGAACCTCCAATAAAAAATTGCAAGGTCCAAAAGCTGTAAAGCTCTGTTAGAGTGGTCGAGGCTGGCCAATACTGAATGTCTTGGATCTTAGTCGGATTCACATGCACCTTAATCATCTATGATGTTGTTGGAATTATGATACATATGTTGTACTTGATGGCAACCCACTCATATCAGATGATAAATTATAGTGCAACAAAGTTCATGCACTTTCATGAAGATAAAAGTTTCTTTCATGAAGATAAAAGTTTCTTTCATGTAGAGAAAAGTTCACGCACTTTTATGCAGAGAAAAGTTTATTTCATGTAGAGAAAAGTTCACGCACTTTTATGCAGAGAAAAGTTTATTTCATGTAGAGAAAAGTTCACGCACTTTCATGCAGAGAAAAGTCCCTTTCATGAAGAGAAAAGTTCACACACTTATATGCAGAGAAAATTTTATTTCATGTAGAGAAAAGTTCACGCACTTTTATGCAGAGAAAAGTTTATTTCATGTAGAGAAAAGTTCACGCACTTTTATGTAGAGAAAAGTTCACGCACTTTCATGCAGAGAAAAGTCCCTTTCATGAAGAGAAAAGTTCACGCACTTTCATGGTTGGCTCATGGTATTAGTCCGACAGTTTTTTATCCTATGGTTTTGGTCCGTGGTATTGCATCCAAAAGTGTTGATCTCACAGACTTTCATGGTTGGTTCATGGTATTAGTCCTATAGTTTTTTATCCTATGGTTTTGGCTCGTGGTATTGCATCCAAACGTGTTGATCTCATGCACTTTCATGGTTGGTTCATGGTATTAGTCCAACAGTTTTTTGATCCTATGGTTTTGGACCGTGGTATTGTGGAAGGCCTAAGACTATAAAAGAGGAAGGAGATCATTTGACAATGCATCATCGAATAAATTGAATATCTAATAAGTGCTAGATCTGAAATATTTGTGATTGGGTTATGGTGCAGATCTGGATCTGAATGAAGGAGGAACCTTAGCGCATAAAGAAGGATAAGTTCTATTGATGGGTCATAATCTTTATGCTTGAATAATAGTATCTTTGCATGATTTTGATCTGTTATATGAGGCGCATGCTTGATCTATAAATCTGACAATCTGGGTTAATTAGTGTCTGAATATTTGAAAGAAGGAATTATCCTTTATAGATCTGCACGCAGGTTTCAGGTTGTTGAAGTAGCGTATATCTTTAAATTATGATCTAGCTGCCTCTGTCTATTGCTGCAGTATTCTGGGTTCAGAATTTGGTGTGTGGTTACTGTTACTGTGTTCTGGGTACAGCTGTCAGAGAAGTGTTTACTTGATTCAGTGCTAATTGGGAAAAGGAGATTGTTTGATGCATATATACTTGATGATTGATTGATGTTCATGGATCCAGTCTGAAAATTTATGAAACGTGGTCCCTGGAAGAAAGAGAAGGTTGTAGCCTTCAGTAGGCCAACACCTACGTACTAGTATCTTGGCTAGTACAAGAGCTAAGGGGGTTGTAGCTCCCTTCCAAGAGAAGCTGGAGAACGAGAGAGGGTTGTAGCTCTCTGCAGGTTGTAGCCTGCGTACTGGTAAAGGACTGCACCAGTACAAAATCATTGTAAAAGGAGTTCCTAATTTAAAGAAGATAGAGACATATTGCAGCAGGTGGTTTTCACCCACATTGGGTTTCCAGCTAATATCTGGTGTTCTTTTGTGTGACTATTTGATTTTCTTGTTCCTGCTCATTATTTTGTGATACTGACATACAAAGTAATGATCAATATTTGAAGAATTATTCAAAGTATAAATAAGGAAGATATATTGAAAAGAATTTGATAATACTGATTCACCCCCCTCTCAGTATTATTTCCAACAGATGTAACCTAGATATTAGACCTGGCTCATGCCAAAGGTTCATTTCTCCAATTTGGCACACAGTTTTTGTTGCCACAGGGTTTGAAGGACCTACCGAATGTGTTGCAAGTGTTTCTCCTAACTCTTACTGAAGGTGAAGATTTCATCCAAATAAACAACCACGAATGAGTTGGTGAAGGGTCGTAAGGTGTCATCTATTAGCCTTATAAAAGTAGAAGGGGCATTTTCAACCCGAAGGGCATAGCCAACCATTTAAAAAGGCCTTCCTTGGATTTGAAGGTGGTATTCCATACATTTGTGGGCTTTATTGGAACCTGGTGATAGCCAGACTTCATATCAATATTGTTCAAATACTTAGCCCCCTTGAGTTGGTTTAGAAGGTCATCAATTTGTGGGATTGGATAAATGTTCCTAATAGTGATTTTCTTTAGTGCCCAATAATTAATGCAGAGCCTCCAGGCCCCATCCTTCTTCTGTACAAGTACAATCATGTTCCCACAAGGTGAGGAACTTGGTAGGATGTGCCCTTTTTGTAGCAACTCCTGGATTTGTCGCTTGATCTCTTCATTTTCCAAAATGGAGTGAAGATATATCGGCATGGTGGGTAGAGGTGCTCTGGGAGTCAGATCAATTGAATGCTTGAATTGATAGTGTAAGGGTAACCTTGTGGGTGAGGAGAACATGTCCCTATATTCTTCCATGACCTTATCCAACTACTTCTACTGCATGGAGGAACCCTTCCTGAGGGCCATCGATGTGGCCACGATCTTCCCCTTACTTTGAGAGAGAATAAAAAAAGAAAACAAAATTTCCAATTTGGGAGATGATCTTACTGCATTTCTTAGCAAAGATCAAAGATATGGTGATAGGCGAGCCTAAATCCGATATCCTGTATAAATTATTACCCAAAGAAATAAGAACAGTGTGAGGCCTCGACTCATATACAGCATGACACTTCCACAATTATGATTAGCCTAATAATACATCACCAAATTCAAGAGGAACAACATCACACAATACCTCATTTGTGAACAGCTTGATGTTGTAGGGCAAGCAACACTGCTGGCTGACGCAAAGATCTCATCCTTGGTGAAGCCACCCAATGGTGTACGGATGTGGGTGTGATGTGGTCAATAGGCCCTACCACTTCATGACCTCTACTGAAATGAGGTTCTTTTGGCTCTTGCTGTCGATAATGAATTGAAATGGCGAACCCTTCACCCACATTTGTGAGTGGAAGAGATGCTCCCCCTCCTCTGTATCATCGAGCTCAATATTCTAGATCTTGGTGGTGGCAATAGTGGCATTGGGCTCTGCATCAATAATCTGCTTCCCTTTTTAATTCCCTTTTTCAAGTTCTGACTCAAAGTCAAAACATGCATCTGATTCCAAATCCTTCATCTCAACCACTAGTGACTGCTTGGCCCGACACTCACTTGTCTTGTGAGTGGGTGTCTTATGTAACTCACACCACTTTCCTGTGTCCTTCTTTACGTTCGTGGTGTTATTCTTTTCTTGTGGATTCGATGGGTTGCCTAGGTCACCTTGTCTTGGCTTTGTCCTTTGTTTTTCATTTTGTGGGCACCTTTACCTTGCTTTAGATTCACAGATCCAAAGTCTTTCTTATTCTGTTTAAAAATTTTCTCGATCTTGATAGAGTATCGATAGGCAACGCCAATCAAGGAGATGTCTAGGAACTTCATCTCGTCATTGATGTATTTTTGCATACAACCACAATACTTGCGTACCAAATTCCACTCAAAATCCTTGATATCCAACTTCGTGCGAAGGGTATGAAAAATATTTGTGAACTTCGCCACATCTTGATCCCTTCCCTACCGTAGTGTGGTCCACTTTATATACTTATCTTCATAGTTCCCGAAAGGACAATACTTCTCCTTGATGGCATGTTGGAAAGAGTTCCATGTAGGTGCAGCTGAAAATAGTGACGGTTCCCTCTCATCCTTCTGCTCACAGTAGGTTTCCCACAATCCTTAACATGGGGGGCAACTTTGAGGAGTGAAAAATAATATTTTCCTTATTGGCAAAAACATGAATCAAAAAATACCCTTCCAACAGATTTAACCATCTATCTATGACATCTACATCTATCTGGCCTTCAAATATGGAATACCAAAGTTGAATTGTACCTTGAAGGGAGTGGTGCCTCTAGAGTGGCTAACGGATGAAGATGTGTCACATGTGGGAATCTGCCAAAGGATCTGGGCAAAGTTTTCCATCAACGCGTTCCTCTGTCAGTCGAGGGCTTCTTCAAGCAATATTTTGAAGGGATCTTTGACTCCCTCATCTTTCTTTTATTCTTCCATGGGAGGTCATTGGGATTTGTGAGGTTGGTCTTACAAAGGTTCAACTAGTTCGAGCCCTAAATCCTTATACCCTAGCCTCCTTGGGGAAATGCAAAGAAAAACAGAGAAAGAGTAGACCACTCTGATACCACTGATCCGGACTTATGCAGGAACACAAAAGAATACAGATACAAACATAAACATAGAGATGCAACATAAATAAAAATTCATTTCATTAATATCAAAGAACTAAAATATGCTTACATAAAGAATGGAACTAAAATAGCTCGAGTGATGGTAGCTTATCCCTAAGAAGAGATGAAGTGGATACATTCCTCTGAATTGTGTTACAATGAGGCTCGAATGCTTATTTATTATTGAGAAATAATGGAAAACTCTAAACATCCAAAAACCTAACCCTAGGAGATGAAGCGCCAAAGTTATGGGCCCCGTTGGGGTAAATTGGTACATAAACTTCCCAGGGTTGTAACTTTGGCATACGATATATGTTTGATGCTCATGATACCTCATTAGAAATATCTATTCGAGGACTATAAATTTTGACTACAAACGTCAATCAAAGTGTTGTGTTTGCCCATTTTCCAAAACAACGTCATTTAGGGCCTCAAAACGACTTCAAAAGTTCAGGATTTGAAAATTTGCCAAAATAGTAAATTGTGCTACAATTAAGGAAAATGAAAACCTGAAAGAAACAATGGTGAGAGTCCAAGTGGAATAGGCGAGTGGCCACCAATATCCACCTGGATCACTTGTCTACATGGGAGGCTAACTTGATGGATTGGAGGAAGTCTATGTCTCAATCAAAGGGTCTAGGTTGTCACATTTGATTTGATTCTAAAGAAGAGAAGAATATTTTTCGGGTTTTCCCCTAGGAGAGGGGTTTTGCCTTGGCTGAGTGCCTACATCTTGTGTTCTTGCCTTTTTTATCTTTATAGTTTTGGAAATTGTCTTGATGATTAGAAATGAATAATAGAAGAATAAGTAATATAAAATCACAAGAAATTGTCATGTTAAAGAGAGATCAAATTAAAGAAACCCTAATAAGATTCCCTAAGGATTTCTCAACAATGATCCCCTTTTTTCTCATGTGGCATTAACTTCTTTATTTGTGGAGACCAGCCCACTAGGATTCAACTTGCTTGTTTCAATCATTCATCCATGATCTCAAGAATTATTAAATTCATTAAAGATCATAATTAAATGACAGAAAATCACATAAACTCCAAAACTCAAGCATTCATAAAACTAAACATCCCAACATGTTTTATCTTCACCGTAATATTTTACAAGTTAATGTACGCTTTAGTCTTTTAGGTACAAAATAAATCATATCAATTGCAAGATGGGCCTTGAGATCCCACCATTTAGTCTCCCATCATGGACTGATGTTGATAATTAGCTTGTTTCTTCATGCGACTTTGAGCCAAGACCAAATTATCTATTTCCACATCCTTAGCCTTAAAGAGTCTTTGCAAGTATGAGATCACTAACAAGGGAGATTTTCCATAGATTACCTCAAAGAGGGTCATTTTAGTAGTACCATAATAGCTAGTATTATACCATGATTTTTCTATGGGTAACCACTAGAGCCATTAGGATCATAGCTTGAAGTAAAACAACATAAATAAGCTTCCAAAAATTTATGATTGCTTTGTCTAGCCATTAGTTGAGTGATGATATGTGATACTAAGATTTAATTGGGTGCCTTGAAGCTAAAAAAAATCCTACTAGGAATATTTGGTGAAGATGGGACATAATCAGTCACAATGGATTTAAGCATGCCATGCAGTTTGAAAATATTGTCCATGAATACCAATCTTCATGTGGAGGCATTGAATGGATGTTGTAAAGCATAGAAATGAGCATATTTGAAAAGTTGATTAACAAATACCATTATCACTAATTTGTTTCCAGATTTTCGTAACTCCATAATGAAATCCATAGAAATATTAGCCCACACAATTGTAAGAATGGGTAAGGGTTGTAAGAATCCTAGAGGATTTATTGTTTCCTAGTGCCATTGGCAAGTGTTCCATTTGGCCACAAAGGTAGAGATGTCCTTCTTCATGCCTTATCAAAAGAATGAAATTTAATTTAGTCATATGTTTTCTAAAACCTAGAGTTAATCACTATGGGAGAGAAGTGTAATTCAAATAATACTTTTGATTTAAATAAGGAATCCCAAACCAAAGAAATATGGATGTTATTGCAAAGATCATTATTTTATTACTCATAACATGGGGTGTGCTTATGGGTAAGCTTGTAGATAATGGATCATGTGCATGATATTGTCATTCTCTAACCATTACTAACAAACTTCTTGTAGAAAACCACACACTAGGAAAGATAAGGCACAAATTGACCCTTCCACATCATACATCATATAGAGAGCATCAACCACCACATTTTCATTTCCCTTCACATTTTCATGACCCATTTTTACTCTCTAGGGATGATATCCTCTAATTTGGGATATATTTCAGGGAATGATGGTTTGTTTTAATTTGAAAATGACACCCCATCAAGTAAAGCCGCCACATATCTACTACATGAAGAATAACCAATATTTACTTCTCATAGGTGGATTTTCCCAACTTGCTATCACATAATCGCCTACTAATGGAGGTGAGTGGTTGTCCCTCTTGCATTAACATGACCCCAATTCCTTTGCTTAAGGCATCAGATTCCAAAACAAAAGTATTATTAAAGTCAAAGAGGATAACCAATGGTGTGGAACATAACATGTTTTAAACCTTGAAAATACTTTTTATTTATTTCATTCCAACAAAAGGCAGTCCTATTTAGTAGGTTGGTGAGAATAGCAACAATTTGACATAGTTTTGAATAAAATTTTAGTAGTAACTTGTGAGGCCAAGAAAACAATACAAAATTTTAAGGGTATTGGGATGAGGCTAATCTTTCATTGTCTCTATCTTCTTAAGATCCATATGCACACATTTCCCACTAACAATGTGGCCTTGATATTCAATGTTGGAATCACCAAAAGCACATTTGGAATAATTGAGAAATAATTGGTGATGATAGAGGATTTCTACTAGACAAGATCCAAATGTGCCACATGTTTTTCCTAAGTTTTACTATAGACCAATATGTCACCAAAGAATAACATGAAAAAATTATAGTTAGAAGGTGCATTATAAACACCAAAGGGAATTATCAAAAACTAATAAGGACGATCATTAATGTGAAAGAAATTTTGGGAAAATTAAATTCCTTCATGTGAATTTGGTGGTAACTAGAGTGAATATCAAGTTTCGTGAAGAACTATGCTCAATGTAGCTCATCTAAGAGATCATCCATGACTAAATTTTGGAGTTTATTCCTAACTACCAATTTGTTGAGGACATGAAAATCAAGACATATGCACCAAGTGCCTTCTTTTTTAAGGGCCATGGTGACCAAGAATGGATAGGGGTTAATGCTAGGACAAATCATATTGGTAATCAATATCTCTTGTACAACATTTATCGCTTTCATTATTTTGGTAGAAAGAATGATCCTTTTTTAGAACTTTTATATATGGTGGGATATGATGATTTTTGGAGAACCTACATTGAGACCTCTGAGCATATATGAATTTTCATCCTTTAGAAAACCTATGTATAATCCTAGGAATTCCATGGTGATGTGGCCTAAAGTTCATAGCCATTCAACACCCAAAAAAAATATCACAACCACCCATTTAAATTTAAAACATGTGAGTTTTTAGGTAATTCTCACCCAATATTGACCACCACTTTTCATGAATCCCCCATTAGCAACCATAATTTGAAATTTTTTAATATCATGGATATATAAGGAGTTTTTCCAGAAGAAGTCACATTGAATATTTGGGTCAATGTGTTCCTGAAGAGGTGTAGAGATTCGTCAATTGTTCCTCTCTCTTCCTATTTAACCCTCTTCCTAGATCTGTTTCTTCATCGTGTCCTGAAGATGAACCACACTTGTTGGTTCGAAACGGGTCGACCCAAATCTTCAATGTGACTTCTTTCGAAAAAACTCCTTATACAATATGATATGGATCATAGAAGCTTGAATTTGAATATTACTACCCTGCACGGGAGGGTCGTTACCATTAAAGTTCATATCTTTGAATGAGCACGCTTGCAGGTTTCTAAGATGAAGACAAATCTTGCTTTCCTGAAGAGGTGTAGGGATTCTTCAATTGTTCCTCTCTCTCTTCCTATTTAAACCTCTTCCTGGATCTGTTTCTTCATCGTGTCTTGAAGATGAACCACACTTATTGGTTCGAAACACGTCAACCCAAATCTTCAATGTGACTTCTTCGGAAAAAACTCCTTATACATTATGATATGGATCACAGAAGCTTGAATTTGAATATTACTACCCTGCACGGGAGGGCCATTACCATTAAAGTTCATATCTTTGAACGAGCACGCTTGCAGGTTTCTAAGATGAAGACAGATCTTGCTTTCCTGAATAGGTGTATAGATTCGTCAGTTGTTCCTCTCTCATCCTATTTAACCCTCTTCCTAGATCTGTTTCTTCATCGTGTCCTGAAGATGAACCACACTTTTTGGTTCGAAACGCGTCGACCCAAATCTTAAATGTGAATTCTTCTGAAAAAACTTCTTATACATTATGATATGGATCACAGAAGCTTGAATTCAAATATCACTACCCTGCACGGGAGGGTTGTTACCATTAAAGTTCATATCTTTGAACGAGCACACTTGCAGGTTTCTAAGATGAAGACAGATCTTGCTTTCCTGAAGAGGTGTAGAGATTCGTCAGTTGTTCCTCTCTCTTCCTATTTAACCCTCTTCCTGGATTTGTTTCTTCATCATGTCCTGAAGATGAACCACACTTGTTGGCTCGAAACATGTCGACCCAAATCTTGAATGTGACTTCTTCCGAAAAAACTCCTTATACATTATGATATGGATCACAGAAGCTTGAATTTGAATATCACTACCCTGCACAGGAGGGTCGTTACCATTAAAGTTCATATCTTTGAACGAGCATGCTTGCAGGTTTCTAAGATGAAGATAGATCTTGCTTTCCTGAAGAGGTGTAGAGATTCGTCAATTATTCCTCTCTCTTCCTATTTAACACTCTTCCTGGATCTGTTTCTTCATCATGTCTTGAAGATGAACCACACTTGTTGGTTCGAAACGCGTCGACCCAAATCTTCAATGTGACTTCTTCCGAAAAAACTCCTTATACATTATGATGTGGATCACAAAAGCTTGAATTCGAATGTCATGGATATACCAATGTGTTTCCCAAGCAATGCAGCGATGAACAAAATTGTGGGTCCTATCATTATCTATTAACACAATGAGCTTATGTTGCTTGATATAATTGAACAACTTTAACATATAAGGAGAAGAAATACCAGCCAAAGAATGAAAGGATATTTGAAGTCCTTCACTTGATTGGTTTAGAGGAGGGACTTCCTCAAAGATTGGAGTGACTTCCTACCGATTTCTATCGTCAACTTCCTCATTATAAATGTCCTAAAAATTCCCAATAATTTTTGTTGCCTAAGTTTATTCCCTACATAATATTTTTCATTAGATTTTTAGTAGAGACCCTTCAACTAACATTTCATCATTTCAACCCATGTTAATTTGTGGATCTTGAGGGGTGGGAAAAAATATTGAAGAGCTATGATATTTGGAAAGGGTATGGATCAAATTTGGGGCTTTAAAACTAGATATTATATAAATTGGGCATGATGAGCTTGTTGAATACCCTCCAACAAAGTCATAGGGTTGTGCATTTCTCCATGGGCTTCAATTCTTCATTACGACCATTGATAAATCATTACTTAAAAGGTTCATTTGTTAAATTTTCAATTATAAAAAACAACATTTTCAAAAGCATCAATATAGTTTTACATCATACCTATTTGGTGCAATGTATTAAGCTAACCCAAAAACTTTGTATCTCTAATTAAGCTAGCAAACAATGCTCTCACAAAATGCCACCCAGTAGTGACACTTGGAGATGAATTCTTATGCCATTTCCACCACTACCAATGTTAATTACTTAGATAGATAATATTGCTTCTAATGTTTTGATATATAAACTATTGTGGATATTCCATTGGATAGTTCATCATAATAGATCTAATAAAAATAGAATGAAAACTGAAAATTTATACTGTGAGATTACTTTTCATTATATTTATGGATTTATTAATTATTTGTTTCCTACTTATGCATGTAATAGATAAAATGTGAGAAATAAAGAATAGTGAAATGAAAACACACACTAATGACAATTAACAACAATATATGATCTGGGAAACCCTATAAGAGAAAACCCAACTGGAAGGTGACACTTCTCTACTCTCTCTTTTTTAATGGAAATGATGCAAATATAGAGTAGGCACTCTCTATGGAGTTTACTAAGGCTTATGGACCATGTGTTTCTACAAAACACAAAGTTTTCTCTCTCTATCTACTCTCAACTACTTTACTCTATTATGGAACAAAAAAAGTACTCAAATAGAATGGAACACATTTTCCTCCTAGTAACCCAGTTAGAAGATAGCCCAATAACCAACTAGAGGTTAAATTTGACCCATTCAACCCTAAACATGAGTTACAAATCAACAGTTCTATATTCTTCTTCATCATCCCCACATGTCTAGCTCATTTTCCATGATTAATAATGGTTTATGTGGCATCCTATCGAATTATGGTTGTCAATCATGATAGATCAACTTCTGAGAATATTTTTTTTTTTTGCATCCAACTGGTACAATAGTAGCAATTTTTTACCCTCAAAAATTGTCATTTAAGGCCTCAAAATTGCCCTAGAACATTTCTAACATTAATTCTCCAAACAGGATCTCATCACTAAAATTTCTTATGTAAGTTGATTTCTCTTGTTTTTCCATCCTAAAATCATCAAGATGGATGAAAAACAATATAATTATCCAATAAAGAGCATACATCTAATTTTGGGAGGCTTTTGGTTTCCAAAAGATTTCACTGAATGAGGTTAAAAAAAAATTCCACTACCTTCTCCCTAGAGTACCATTTAGCATTGTGTAGAGTCCAAAGATTGTCTTACCATGACACCCCTTTTTGCCTAGGTTTCCTCTCTTTTCCTATATATTTACCACCTGAATAAAGCCATATCCACAAGGTTTTGATAAAGGTAAGCAATAATATGTCTTCTTCTTCATGTTTGACTATATACCCTATTGTTTTGTTAAAGAATGCAATTGGCTACAGAATTGGTCTATTTCCACAGCTAATCCAGATTTATGCAGTTGTCTTCATTGTTTTCAAGGTTCAGAAGCTCCAAGTCAGAGACGAAGTATACAGATGGATAAGGAATGGTCCCCTCATAGTTCCCTTCATATCCCCTTGAACCAGTTCATCAAGATGAGTGCAGGATATCATAGTCAAACCCCAAAGTCAACCACAGGATTATCGCTGGAACAAAATCCGAGTTTCATAAAAACCTTATTGATTTGCTTTTGGAATAGAAAATCGAAGGTTTAGCGATATAGTTTAGTTAGAATAAAGATATTTAAGTTTAAATTACTCATGACTGTTATGCCAAAGACTTGTTATAAAAACTATGGCTGCACTGTGATTTGATGTGCGCCGAATGATGTAATTTTGAAACAGTTTGTTAAATTTCGTTTGCAAGCAATAGAATTGGTTTTTTGTGTGTATGTGTTGCGTTGACTAGAGATTATGGAATAATTTGTGGAGGGACCCTACAACAGTGATAGGTCTTTAACCAAATGCAATTAGATTTCTTTTCATTCCTTTGAATATTTTGTTTTTGTGTGAGAAATGCAGTATGATGAGTTCGCCAGTGAATCGTTATATGCATGAGTACTTCCATCTGGTTTATCCCTAGTTTAATCTACTATTTGAATTGATTTTTACCTAGTACACCATGGTTCTTTCATTTTCTTTTTATCTAGAATATTCAAATTTTGTTTACTTCAGAAGTATAGATGTTGTTCAGGATGTCTAAATTTGAATAAAATTGAATAAGTAAAAGTGTGATAGCCTTCTTATTAACAATTGAATTCAGACAGTACTTATTTACAATTTGATAAAATAGATTTCTCTTGCACTTAGTGAATTAGAGCTGCAGCCTAAAGATTCAAAACAAAAATCCAAAATAATCTAACACAAGTAGAATTTAGAGTCACTCTCATATCATCCATAATCTTATTCAATAGAGAATAACTCCTAAGAAATTAGTGATAACTTTAAGGGTTGAGACATTAATATAATCAACGACACCATCTCCATACTAATTTTAAGTCTAGACCCTAACAAGAACATAATGACATAAGGAATAACTTCTAGCACATATAGTGCACCTGTACTTCATCAGTACACGTACCCTGGTTGACAATTTATGATTGACAATTTAAAGATATTAAATTGGCCAAACATTTTGTCGTCGTTGTCGAGGAAGTACAAATAGAAGTTAAGAAAAAAAATCAAAACATGATATGCATAGGGATAGAGACTCTAGAGGTAGATTTGTAGGACAAGGAAGAAGTTTAATTACCACAAATCCACTCACTTCACCTAGATTTCGAGAATCCACACCACCTACTCAAACCTGAATTCCTTTTAGAGGTCGACAAAGGCTTCCTAATCTCAAGATCAGAAACTCAATCCATAACTTCACCCACTTCCTCTACTGAAGCTGTAATTGAAGAAAATCCTACATCCCCAACTACAGGAGTAATTTTTCTATCCTCCACTGGTGAACAAATTTTGGGAGAAAAATTAGAAGTTCCTAGTGAGGAATAGGAATTGGAAACTTATTTTGAACAACCATTAGTAGAGGAACCAGAAAGATTAGAAGAACACTACATTAGTTTCGAAGAACCTATCATGGCTAAAGAAGGGGAAGCAGAAGTACACAATGTCCATGGCGAGGAAAATAGGATTGGAGGAAGAGGTGGAGATAGGAATAGAGGAGGGGGTAGAGGCAAAGGAAACCAAGATCCTGTTCGATTCCCTATTCTTGATGAAGATACGACCCTCACAATGAAAATTATATCACCCTCAATTCTTCCTAATTTCCATGGAAAAAGAAACGAAGATCTAGCGACATTTCTCTTCGAATTTGAAGTATTATGCAGATTGTATGACTATCTGCATGATGCTCAAAAGTTAAAATTGTTCAGTGCTACATTAAAAGACTCAGCATTAAAATGGTTCATGAGTCTAGGAGTGCATTCTATAACAACATGGGGAAAAATGAAAGAGGCTTTCTTAGGCAAATATAGAGATTATTGTATGCCTAGTAACCTTAAAGATGAAGTCTTCAAAATGACACAAAAAGAAGATGAAAATCTTGAAGACTTAGTAGAAAGGTTTGTTTACAATGTTAAAAGAGAAAAAATGGATAATTTGGATGAAGAAACCTTAAAATACCTCTTACTTAGAGCTATTAAAGATAAGTGGATCAATCTCCTTAACCTAAGTGGGAAGGGAGATATTTCCCAACTACCATTTGTAGATATTTTTGATTTATGTGTACATATATCAAGGGTTAAAGCACGAGTTGGAAGGATTCCTAGAGACCCTCTCTCATCAAGAATTAACAAATCTACAGGTGGGACAGTCAGCAGGGCAGAATTAGGAAATTTTCTTGATACCTTCAAAACAGATATTTTAGGGAGCCTAAGTGAGCAAATAGACACCCTTAAAATACAAAACAAGAAAAATTCTGAAAATGTTGCATTATCTATCATCTGTCCCAAATGTCAGAAGAAACATGCTCTAAGAGAGTGTCCCTTAGATTCAAAAGCCATAGAAACGTGTGACATATGTTCAAATAATCATGATACGAAGGAATGTCCATCCTTACTAGGTCTCAAGGTTGTGTTTAATGATGAAGGAATATCAGAGCCAGTAGACCCTCTCTACTTTATACCCAAAAGACCATGGAAAAATCCCCAACCAAATCAATCACAAGGATTTAGACTACAACAATTTGCCCAATCTTCACAAAATAATTGGAATTCAGCCTGGCAACGGATCTAAAATGACATCTTAGACTAATATTAAGGTATTACAAACTCATGTGCAGGATTTGCCTATATTATTTAGTGCAACGGATCGAAAAGATTGTGAATAATATAGACAATGAAGCAGTTAGAAAAACATAACAGATAGACACACAACACAACAAATAATCAAGGAGTTCACCCAAAACTCTTGGGCTACGTCTCCTGGTCCAGCCTTCAGTGGTAACCCCTCTATTATGTCTTCAAGAGCAAAGTTTTTACAAGTGTGAGCTCAAATTGGGTCTCAACACAACAGGAATAAAACAACAGGGCTTTACTTGGATCCCCCAAGCCTTTTTGAGTACACAGCCTCTCCCTCTCGCTCTCTGTCTCAGCACTGTCTGTTCCTGTCTCTGTCATTCAGTGGCTTTTAAGCCAATCGGCACTTATCTGTTCATTTTCCATTTTGGGATTTCTGGCTCCCGGCCTCTGTCCATACAAATCCCCTCTGAGCGTTTACCAATCATGGTGTAACATCTTCAGGTATGGTGGCCACCTATTATGAAATGGAAGGGACCGTCAGCGCATGAGAAATCCCAAAACAGTATTTCTCTGTTTACACAGAGAAACACTGTAAAAATCCGCCAAACTGCCATTTATCAGACTTCAAATATTATCAATTCCTCCTTGTAATCCTTTCAGATCCGTCGTTGGGGTGTTATCGCAAGTCCACTGTTGATCCATGTGATCGTTGATCCAATGGTTGCTATTGATTTTGGATGGCTTATGTGCATGAAGATTACCCGCCGAAAAAGGCAGTTTTCTCTCTCCAACACCAAGCCACGTGGCGGCCAGTGTATGGGCTCGGGCAGAACCCATCCAATACCACTTACCTCCGGAGGCGTGCCCGAAATCTCGTTCATTACAGAACTCAAAATATATATCGTTGCATGTATAAACCCTTTCGGGTCCATTTTATCACTCCATTCACATTTCCCTTGTTTTTCGTTTATTTAACGAAAATGCGAATTTACATAGGAAAACCCTTTTCTTCTGGAACTCAAAATATATATATATTTGTTCCCATAAGACCTGTCGGGTCCGGCTTTATCGCAAGTCGCATATGTATTGGTCCCGCTCCTCTATATTATTGCAATGCGATTTTGCGATGCGACATATCGCATAGTCCTCGAGCCCCGGTAAGTCCTTATGTGTGTGAATTGGCGATGCGATGGTGCGAGTAGATCTAGACCATTGATCTGCGCGCATAGATCAATAGCTCTCATTTAATCGTGCCGATCGCTATCATGATTTCCCATAAGGCCACTTCCGATGGACTCCGCTTGCCACCTTCAACTGCGATATGTTGATCAGATCTAGACCGTTGATCGGCCAGATCTGACGAATCCTATGCATCATTCTTTTGACCTCTAATAGGCTCTGTTTTCACCATTTCTTCTTGTTTTTATCTCCCGGTAGTGTTTTCCGCCATTTTTAAAGGTTCATCCTTTGCGATAGTTTTTTTTTTTTGAATACTTAGAGGGTTTTTAGGATCCATTTTGGATCACGCCTTCCCACTGAAAAATCTTTTGGACCACCAAAAGTTGGTTTTTAAGCATCGATCAAGTGAGGAAACAGCTTCCTCACTTATCCAATCTCTATCGATCTTGCAATGCTTGGTTTTGAACCTTTGAGTCTGATTCTCAGGTACTCAACATCCCCTCTACGCATAGTTCTCACCTTCCTATCCAAAACTGTGTCTTCCGGCAACTCATTGAGATATTCAGGCAACAAATCATTAATAGAAGGCAATTGACTTTGCTCTTTGGAATCTTCCATCAATGAAGGTTCATATAGTCTCAAGTTCTTTGCATTAATGACTGAATAGATATGCATATACGCTGGCAAATCAAGGCGAAAAGTGTTTTCACCAATTTTCTCAAGTATCTTGAAAGGTCCATACCTTATTGGTTTCAGCTTCTTACCTTCACCTTGCATTCTTTCTTCATTGATGTACAACCAAACTTGATCACCAACTTGGAAGCTATGCTCAATCCGATGCTTGTCATGCATTGCCTTGTACTTGGCCTGGCTTTTTTCTAGTTGTTCCTGTACTGCCTGGTGAATTTCTTGGATCTGTTCAATGAACTTGGTTGCTTTGTCCACATCATTTGGTCCATCAACTGCTATGTCTTTACTAAAGACAAAATCCAAGGGAGACTTTGGTATAAAACCAAAACAAGTCTCAAAAGGAGACCTCTGAGTAGAAGAGTGCTTGGCACGGTTGTAAGCATGTTCCACATAACACAAATGTTCATCCCAAAGCTTGGGACGCTTGCTGCAATAGCCTCTAAGCAAATGGATCCCTGTCATGTTGAACACCTTTGTTTGACCATCTGTTTGTGGATGAAATGCTATGTTTTTCTTCAATCTGGTGTCCATCAAATCCCATAGACTTGACCAAAACTTCCCAACAAATCAGGAATCTCGATCAAATACATTGGAAGTGGGTAACCCAAAATGAACCCATACATGCTGAAAGAACAACTTCGATGTTTGTTCAGTTGTAACCTGCTTATTACAAGGTATCAAAATACACATTTTTCTAAACCTATCCACAATGACCTTTTCTAGATTTTTGCAATCCCCCAACAAAGTCCATGGAAACACTTTCCAAAGGATGAGAAGGAACTGGAAGTGGAGTGTACAAGCCTATTTTTCTATTGTTGGGGTTGCTTTTAGCACACATGGTACACCCTTTAATATATCTAGAAACTATTTCATGCATTTTGGGCCAATAACAGAACCTTTGTAGCTGTGCAACTGTTTTACTTACACCAAAATGACCTGATATGAGAGAAGTATGTGCTTCTCAAATTATGTTAACTCTTTCAGTTTGTGGAATGCATAACTTTCCCAAATGATATAAGCGCTGGTCCTTAACATAATAATCCAATTCTTCTACTTGTTAGCCATGACTTAAGGTCGCATATACATCTTTAAAATCTACATCTTGAGCATATTGTTCATTGTAGCTTTCATGCATTACTGAGTTATGCTTAGGTATAGTAGATGGATTTATGATTGGTCTTGATAGCATATTTGCAACCTTATTGTGTATGCCTTTCTTATATCTGATGACAAGATGAATTGATGTAGGAAACCCATCCACCTATAATGTCTTGATTGCTGCAATTTAGTTTGTGAGTGAAAATATTGAAGTGGTTGATGGTCTGTATGTATGATTGTTTCCTTGCCCATTAGGTAATGTTTCCACTTTTTCACACTCTGTACTAATGCATGCAATTCTTTATCATATGTGGGATAATTAACTACTGCAGAAGTAAATGTCTCTGAATGATAACATATGGGTTTACCATGTTGCATCAACGCTGCTCCCATGGCATAGTCACTGGCATTTGTTTCAATCTCAAATGGTCGTTGAAGACCTGGCAATGCCGGTACTGGTGTTGTACTAATATTTCAAGGTGTCAAAGGCTTTCTGTTGTTTTCCTCCCCACTGAAACACCTTGTTCAATCGCGTCAAAGCATGTAAGGGAGTTGCAATCAAGGAAAAGTTAGCAATAAACTTTCTCCAATATTGTGCTACTCCTAGGAAACTCCTAACTTCTGTAGCAGATTTGGGTTTAGGCCAGTTCACAATGACTTCAACCTTAGAGGGATCTATCTTCAATTCACTACCCCCTACAATATGACCCAAATAATTTAAAGATGTTTTGCCAAATTCACATTTTGATAACTTCACATAGAGATTTTCTCTTTTCAAAACATATAAAGTCTGCTTTACATGCTTCAAATGTTCTTCCCATGTTTTACTGAAAACAAGAATGTCATCTAACTATAGAATTACAAAATCATCAATAATAGGTTGGAGTACATCATTCATAATTCTCATGAAAGTGGCAGGATCATTAGTTAAGCCAAAAGGCATAACCAGCCATTCATACAGCCTTTGCTTTGTCTTGAAAGCAGTCTTCCATGCATATTTTTCTGCAACTCTAACCTGATGATAGCCACTATGCAAGTCCAACTTGGAAAAGTAAACTACTTCTTTTAGTTGATCTAATAGATCATCAATGCGAGGAAGAGGATAACAATTGTTGATCGTGATTTTATTCAGTTCTCTGTAATCAATGCACATCCTCCACAAACCATCTTTCTTTCTCACCAACACAATTGGAGATCCACATGGTGATGTGCTTGGTCTTATGAACCCTTTATTGAGCAGATCTTGTACCTACTTTTTGATCTCTGCATTCTCTAAAGCAGATAACTTGTACATTCCGATGTTAGGCAATGGAGCATCTTGCTGCAAATGAATATCATGTACTATTTCCCTTTTGGGTGGCAGACCTTTAGGTTCTTGAAATAGGATATCATATTCTGAAACAACCTTATCTAAATCAGCTTTCTGTTTAGCATCACAACCTTCAAATACATTGGTTTTATCAGGGTTCTTTTCCTTTACAACCATTAGTAAAAATTGCTTGCATGAATTTACAATTGTTCTCATCTGCCCTGAGTTTATGAGAGAGTAGTTATTTTTGAGTTTATGAGCTCTTAAAATATATTCTATTCCATCTTTAGTGAGTTGATACTTATTTTCAGCTCTATAAAAAATGGCTTTTCTATCATACAAGCAAAGACTTCCTAAAACAATACCATATATGTCCAAGAGAACTATATCTAACTCAAGCTCATCTACAAATGTTGACCCAATAGCAAACCTAAGTTTACATTGTCTAGTCACTTGTAGCTTTGCTTTATCACATACCCAACCTAATGGATATGGCTTCTTGTGAGGTGTTGTTAGTAAGCCCAACTTCTTTACCATTGTTTCAGAAATCAAGTTTACTTGTGATCCACTATCATGTCTTTTCCTCTCATTATCTTCATTATCAATAGATTGTGCATAATTACTTGTAGATGCTTCAGAATTTTTACCTTTTATACCTGTGGTTGTGACTGTTGTTTCATCACCTGAGTCTGACCCCAAGTCTTTTTTAATAGCAGCAGTAGTGTTCTTATTCTTACCACCGAAATTCTTAGGTTTCAGCTCCAGATGCAAAGACCAGTAGTGTTCATCATCGTGTCCATCCTTCTTGCAATGAGTGCATCAAGGTTTGTCTTTATGTATAGTGTTTGTCTTCCTCTCCTTCCATTTCTACTTCTTCTTTTCCTTGTTCTTGTTTGTAGAGGGTTTTGATGATCCCCTAATCTCTGGGTTCACATTCTTGCCTCTAGTCTCTAGATGTGTAGCCTGAACCAATACATCATCTAGGCTAGTGGGGTTAAACATTAGAATGGTGTGCTTCATATAGCTATGTAGACCACCTATATACTTCAACAAAGTTTCAAGTGAGTCTAGATATATTCCTAGAGTTAAAGCTCTTTTTCTAAATTCTTGGGTATAACTTTGTACACTTTGGCCCTTTAATTGGCGAAGAATTTTCCAACTCATCATTTCTTGCTGCATATAAGCTAGTGGATAGAATTTTTTTTTAATCGCAGAAACAAATTCATTCTAGGTAGAAAGAATGTTACCATGTCTCTTTAGATCAGCTTGTGTCTTTCCTTCCCACCACACCAGTACAGTTCCTTCAAGGTGAAGGCTAGCTAGCTGAATCTTCCTCCTCTCTGAATAATTGTTTTGCACCCTGCAATATACATCATTCTGTCTAATCCAGTTATCTAGCTTTTCTGCATTTAATTCTCCATCATATATTGGCAAATCAAACTTTACATCTAATTTAATTAAAGATGTTTTCTTCTTTTTCTTTTCAGGGCTAGTATATGAGGATGATGGAGGTGATTGTGGAGGAGATGATGGAGGAATATTTTCCCCTTTCCCTTTTCCCTCTGGAGCATCTAGGGAAGGTTCCTCTGCTCCCTTGTCTTGTTTGGGTGTTGAAGGGCTTTCACCTCGACCCTTCTTGAATTCTCGATACATCTCTTCCACCATGGCTCTCATGGTCATGAAACTGTCCATGAACTGAGATTTTGATTCCAATGGGGTTTGTTCTACCATTCTCCTCCTAGGATAGACTCTTCGAATTTTTGGATTAGCCTCAACAAGTTCTCCTTCTCCTCGTTTGAGTTTTGACCTAGTTAGCATTCAACAATTCAGCACAAGCTTGTCTAACCTTAACAACTTAAAGCTTTGATACCACTTGATTTGAAAATGAGATCTTAGACTTATATTAAGGTATTACAAACTCATGTACAGCATTTGCCTATATTATTTAGTGCAACGGATCGAAAAGATTGCGAATAATATAGACAATGAAGCAGTTAGAAAAACATGACAGATACACACATAACACAATAAAGAATCAAGGAGTTCACCCAAAACTCTTGGGCTATGTCTCCTGGTCCAGCCTTCAGTGGTGACCTCTCTATTATGTCTTCAAGAGAAGAGTTTTTACAAGTGTGAGCTCAAATTGAGTATCAACACAACAGGAATAAAACAACAAGGCTTTACTTGGATCCCCCAAGTCTTTTTGAGTACACAGACTCTCCCTCTCGCTCTCTGTCTCTGTTTTCTCTCTGTCTCAGCACCGCCTGCTCCTGTCTCTATCATTTAGTGGCTTTTAAGCCAATCGGCACTTGTCTATTCGTTTTCCCTTTCAGGCTTTCTGGCTCCCGGCCTTTGTCCGTTCAAATCCCCTTTAAGCGTTTACCAATCATGGTGTAACGTCTTCAGGTATGGTGGCCACCTATTATGAAACGGAAGGGACCATCGGCACATGAGAAATCCCAAAACAGTCGTTCTCTATTTACACAGAGAAACACTGTAAAAATCTGCCAAACTGTCGTTTATCGGACTTCAAATATTAATTATTCCACCCTATAATCCTTTCGGATCAGTCCTTGGGGCGCTATCGCAAGTCCACCGTTGATCCATGTGATTGTTGATCCAACGGTTGCTATTGATTTCACATGGCTTATGCGCACGAAAATTACCCGCTCGAAAAGGCGGTTTTCTCTCTTCGATGCCAAGCCACGTGGCAACCAGTGTATGGGCTCGGGAGGAGCCCATCCAATACCACTTACCGCCGGAGGCTTGCCCAAAATCCCGCTCATTACAGAACTCAAAATATATATCGTTGCATGTATAAACCCTTTCGAGTCCGTTTTATCACTCCATTCGCATTTCCTTTGTTTTTCGTTTATTTAACGAAAACGTGCATTTACATAGGAAAACCATTTTCTTCCAGAACTAAAAATATATATATTTGTTCCCATAAGACCGTCGGGTCTAGCTTTATCGTAAGTCACATATGTATTGGTCCTGCTCCTCTATATTGTTGCGATGCGATTTTGTGATGCGACATATTGCAATTGCATATCACATAGTCCTCGGGCCCTAGTAAGTCCTTCTGTGTGTGAATTGGCGATGCGATGGCGCGAGTACATCTGGACCATTGATCTGCACGCATAGATCAATGGATGTCGTTTAATCACGCCGATCACTATCGTGATTTCCCATAAGGCCGCTTCTGATGGACTCTACTTGCCACCTCCGACTGCAATATGCCGATCAGATCTGGACCGTTGATCAGCTAGATCCGACGGCTCCTGTGCATCGTTCTTTTGACCTCCGATAGGCTCTGTTTTCACCATTTCTTCTTTTTTTTCTCTCCCGATAGTGTTTTCCGCCATTTTTAAAGGTTCATCCTTTGTGATAGTTTTTTATTTTTGAAGACTTAGAGGGTTTTTAGGATCCATTTTGGATCGGGAGCCTTGGGCTCAGCCATAGTCACAACCTTGGAATCAAGGATGGAAAATTCCTTATGGAGCATATGCTCAATATCAACAATACTCACCATCTTACCTTCCACCACAATTTCTACCACCATCTAATCAAATTCCCCAAGCTAGCCAATTACCACAAATTGTAGTTCAGAATCAAAACCCACAACTCTCCCTACCATTTCCACAAAAACCAAATCAATTACCCACTCAACCACTTCTGAATCATAATAACAAAATACCATAGCAACCAGTGTACAACATGGAGGGGAAGAATCCTCAAACTTACGTAATAACTCCACTAGACCTAAATAATTTCCAATCAAGGTCTGGAAGAATATTACCAGGAAAACCCCCTGTTGTCATTCAAGAAACAAGATCTGGCCTTCAAAAACACAAGAACCAATTAGAAGAAGGGGAGACCTCTCTCCCTCAAAAATTGAATAAAAAGACAAAAGAAGTTCCGATAAACACTCCCATCATAGAAAAATCCTCAGTATCAATTATACCACCTTTCCCTGAACGGTTGAAAATTGATAAAGGAGTAGAAAAACAAATTGTCTTACCTAATTACAATATGATGGTTGAATTGAGAAATGTTTGTATTAAGATTCGTTTATTACAAGCCATAAAAGAAATACCAATTTTTGCAAAAACAATTAAGGAACTAAGTACACAAAGATCAGGGAGAAAAAGAAAAGACATAAAAAGAATTCAGTTAGTTGGAAAAATTACAGATATTATGATGGGGAAGAATACAATTCAAAAATACTTAGATCCAAGAAGCCCCATTGTAAAAATTCACATCAATGGAACTGAAATACCAAACACATTGATTGATCTAGGAGCAGCCATAAACATAATGAGCAAACAAGTTATGGAAACACTAGGGCTTCCTAACCTTCAATACGCACCAACCTTATTGCAATTAGTAGATAGTTTTGTGATTAAACCTGATGGTGTGTTGGAAGATTTTTTTGTATCCTTAGATTCTTGGGAATATCATGTTGATTTCATGGTCTTAATGCCCAAGAATAATTTAGGAGGGCATCCATTAATCCTAGGAAGAGCTTGGTTAGCTAGAGTTGATGCTTTCATCGATTGTAGATCAGGTGACTTTTTTATCTCAGATGGAAATTCTACAAAGAAATTTACATTATATCGTCCTGCAAGAACAACAATAGATACAGAAACTGAAGAAGGGATAGAAGATGAAGAAGATATACAACCTATTTTTACTACTGAACAAGTAAAAGAGGAAGAACAAACTCTAAATTTACTGGAAGATAATGAGTCTTCTTCAGATTATTATCATAGTTGTAATGATTATCTCTCATATAAACAACTATCATTGCTCTCCATGGAAAAACTTGGGAATTCCTCGATAGAAATATTTCCATGAAAAACCTTGAATGTCAATGAAAACCTGGAAGAAGTGCAAAAGAATCAATTGATAGAAATTTTACAGAAACATTCTTCTGCATTTGCATGGGAATACACTGAAATGAGAGGAATTGATCCTAAAACTTGCATACATCATATCTACATTGAACAGAATGCAAAAGCGATTAGACAACCTTAACGAAGAATGAACCCAAATTTAAAAGAAATTGTTAAGGAGGAGTTGCAGAAATTGTTAAATGTAAATTTCATCTATCCAATATCTGATAGTCAGTGGGTTTCACCTCTAGTAATTGTTCCTAAGAAAAACAGAAAATGGAGAGTATGCATTGATTACAGGGAACTAAATAAAGCAACATTAAAGGAACACTTCCCACTACCTTTTATAGATCGGGTCTTAGACACATTAGCAGGAAAAAAATATTTTTCCTTCTTGGATGGGTTCAGTGGATATAACCATATTCAGGTAGCCCTTGAAGATCAGGATAAAACCACATTCACTTTCCCATGGGGAAGTTATGCTTACCGAGTACTTCCCTTTGGATTATGCAATGCTCCAACAACATTCCAAAGAGCAGTCCTCGGAATTTTCTATGATCTTATTCATGATTGTGTGGAAGTGTACATGGATGATTTCACAGTTTATGGAGATTCTTTCAATGAAGCACTGGAAAATTTGGAAAAAGTATTAATAAGATGCAAAGAAACAAATCTCTTGTTAAGCCATGAAAATTGTTTCATGATGTTTAACAAAGGAATTGTTTTAGTTCATCATATTTTAGGAGATGGAATCAAGGTAGACTCATCTAAAGTTGAAGTCATTTCTAAGTTATCAGGGCCAAGTTGTCAAAAATATGTTAGAATTTTTCTCGGTTTTACTGGATATTATAGAATATTCATAGAAAACTTCAAAAAAATTGCATCCCCACTCTTTAAATTTCTCACCAAAGACTGTGAATTCAATTGGGATTCTAAATGTCAAGCTGCCTTTGAAGCTTTGAAAAATAGAATTTCTTAAGCACCTATCTTAAAAGGACCAAAAAAGAAATTGCCTTTCCATATATCAACAGATGCTTCAAATTCTAACTTAGGAGTTGGGTTGGGACAAAAAGTTCTTACTCCTTATGCAATCTATTATACTAGTAAAAATTCAACTCCTGCAAAGTTAAATTATACGATAACTAAAAAGGAGTTTTTAGTTGTTGTTCATGCCATTAACAAGTTCAGGCATTACAAAATTAGCTATGACACGTTTGTTCACACAGACCATTCTGCCATTAGATACCTGATGGATAAACTAGTCACTAATGGGAGAATAACTAGATGGCTCTTACTATTACAAGAATTCAACATAACCATTCTAGATAGGCTAGGAAAACATAATACAATTGCCAACTTTTTATCTAGATACAAAATGAAAATAATGATCAACCTATAGAGGATAAATTTCCTAATGAATATATTTTTGCAGTATCTACTAAATCACCTTGGTATGCAGATATTGCTAACTATTTAGCCACAGGAAAATGCCTTTAATTTATCTCCTAGAGAAAAGAGAAGAATATTCAACAATAGCACATCTTATTCATGGAAAATGAAGAGTTATACAAGACAGGACCAGATCTCATCATCACAAGATGTGTTCAAAAGGAAAAAATACCAGAAATACTTAAATCTTGCAACGATGGGCCATGTGGGGGACATTTTTCTGATAGAAGGATTGCTTACAAAATCTTGCTTTTAGGATATTGTTGGCCTTCCATTTTTAGGGACACCAAAGAATATGTTAAAAGATGCAACAATTGTCAAAGAATGGGCAAACCCACTCTTTCAAATGAAATTCCACTACAACGATAGGTACTCATTGAACCATATGAGAAGTGGCCACCAAATTTTGTTGGACCAATCAACCCACCTTCAAAGCAAAAGAAGTATATTTTGGTATGTACTAATTATGTCACTAAATGGGTAGAAGATAAAGCACTTCCTTTTTCTACTGAAAATGTTGTGTTTCATTTCTTTTTGAGGATATTTTTACTCATTTTGGTGTTCCAAGAGAAATTGTAACAGATCAAGGAACATAGTTCACATCCAGGTTAGTGCAGAAGCTTGTGGATCAAAACAAAATCAAACATCGGAAGTCCACTCCATACCATCCACAAGCCAATGGACAAGTTGAGTCCACAAATAAGGTGATTGAAGCTATTCTTACCAAGACTATACATCTACATAGGAAGGATTGGGTGGAAAAGCTTCCAGAAGCTTTATGAGCCTACAGAACTACATGGATAAATACTACATGACATACTCCCTATGAACTTGTTCATGGGAAGCAAGTCTTACTTTCAATAGAGCTCCAGATCCAGACCTATAAGACAGCAGTGCAGTTAGATATTGACATATCAGAAGCACAGAAGCAAAGGCTGACACAACTAAATGAACTTGATGAAATCAGACAAGAAGCCTTCCAGAAATAGCCTAGTTCAACAACAGAGATCTAGATGACATGATAAGTATATTAAGGAAAGGAAAGTTCATCCAGGAGAGTGGGCATTACACTTTGATTCAAATTTCAAGAATTTTCAAGGGAAATTCCAAACCCACTAGCTTGGACCTTATGAAGTTGAAAGTGTTTTTGACAATGGTGCAGTTAGAATCAGGACTATTGATGAAGAGAAAATTCCTCTATTAGTAAATGGACATCAACTAAGATTGTACCAGAATCCATTGACAAAAGAGGAGTTTTTTAAAATGTTCCAAGATAATTCAAAACTGAAAATGATCAAGAAGAATTCTTCTTCTTTTCCACCTTAGAAATTTTTACTCAGTTTACTCTCTAAAATAATAATAATAAGTAAATAATATATATATATAATAAATAAATAAATTATAAACATGAAAACCAACATGCTGTTGGCAGGTTTATATAGAAAATTTAGAGTGAAAACCAATTTTTGTTGGCACTTCAAATTTTCCTTTCAAAAAGAAAATAATAAAGTTCCTTTATTAAAAAGTTTTTTTTCTCAGCTGCAGAATCAGCAACTTTCTGCAGCTTGGACAACTTTCCATAGCTACAACAAGTTTCTGCAGCTTAATAATTTTTTTAGCCTACAAGGACACTTGGTGATTTGAATTGAAATATAACTAACAAACCAAAGTACCTACAGGAGATCTCATAACAACAAAAAAGGTTAGAAAAAGTGGATCAGAGGTATGTGCTACTTTAATTTAGCAATAGGGATTGATATATATTGCATATATGACTAAGAAGACATAGTACTTCTGAAAATTAAAACGAAATCATTATAACTTAAGGGTGATGGCCGCCTAACAAAATATCATAAGCCACCACTTAAAAGTCATTCCACGTCCTCATTCCAAATCCACCGAAGCAATTACCAAATCATCATTTTAAATGTGCCTAATGGTCTGATTCATTCCTATAACACTTATTATAATCCACCTGTTCTTACACAACTTTGAACTTTCATAGTCACTCCATCCTTCCGCCACTTAGTAGAATCCTACCGACACCATTCTCTTGTCAAGGTAACCAATATTTGAGGCAAAGCATCCTCCATAATGGGCATAATTGTTCGAACTGAACCAGCAGGGAAGAAATTCTTGGAGGGATACCCTCAGACCAAGGAGTTGTTGCAAAAGAAACAATGGTTGTAGTTCATTGAAAAATTCAAAGGTTTTCACAAGGAAGTACCAAGGACATTTGCGCACTTTTTTGATGGAACTGAAGCGGAAATAGGAGACATTAAGATCACCATAACATAATCCATGATCACAGAGGCTACTTAATTACCAAGGACCAGGAAAAAATGGTTCAAGAATAGGGGAATTAATGGAGAATATTGGAAGGTATTCCTCAAAAATCCAAATATGGACACCACTGTCTTCAAGACAGGTATTCCCAGCACAACTCTTAAGAGCAAATGGAGAAATTTATTTCTTATACTTCAAAAATTTGTCAGCTGTGAGGGTAGGTTTGGGTATATGTATTTTTACCATGTTAGGATGATGATGCATTTTCTTGAAGATCACCAGATGAATCTTCCTTACTTTCTCTTAAATAGTCTCAAGAAAACGTCTACAAATGTTCAAAAGAGAACTCATTTTATAGAAAACACCATGTATCATCATGGCCTAATAAAGATACTGGTTGAGTTCCATCTTCGGAGTATAGGGGATAACTGGGAGAGTTTCCTGGTTAGGAACCATTTTGAAGAAATATCCCCATAAAAATCCAGAAGCAGTAGGACCCTCAAAGGAAGGAAGAGAACCATAGAAGGGTTAAAAGAGTAGGAACCCCAGACTCACCCAGAATTATCAGAAGAAGAGTTGCCCATAGTAGACATATTACAGAGAATGAAGAAGGGGAATCTTAAAAGGAAGAAAGTTAGCAAAAGAGAAAAGGAAATACCACAAACCAGAACCCTTCCTCAAGAAGGAAAATTAGAGACTAAAATAAAGAAGGTACAAGGATTACAAACCTCAAGACTGAGGAGGAGCACAAGGTTGAGCACAGTCCAACAGACAATCTCGAAAGCTACAAAGTACATTGATCTCGAGGGAAACAATCCAACTGAGAATGAGCCAAATCAAAACCCTGAAAGTCCTCCAAAAGGATCACCAAAATCATCACTGAGGGTATCACCACCACCTTGCAGCTCACCTCTAAGAAGCCCAATGCATAGTCCGGGTATTGACCCTGTTCAGCGGGAGATATATGACTATATAGAGTCATTGGAAAGAAAAGAGGCAGGAACTAAGGAAACAATTCAGAGTCCTAGAGAAGGGAGCCACTAGTTAAATGAACCACTGGAACACTCAGCCTCAAACATTTCAAAGCAGGGGATTTTTGAATTATAAACATTAAACAGGTATCTCAAGAATGAGAATCAAGCATTGAAGGCACAAAGTGAGATCCAGATTGCAAAAAGTGACAATCTCATCCTTCATTTGAGCTTGTGGTATAAAAAGAACAAAAATATGAAGAAGGAAAACAGGATAATGCAAAGAGAGATTATCAGCGTAAAATACAAAATTCTCATGAGAAAACCTAGGGTGCCAATAGCTACCAAAAAGAAGAAAACAGTGAAACTTGGAAGTGATAAATAGAAGGCACAAGTGACTGACAATGATGAAGTGTATGAGGACATACAAAACCTCCAGCTTGGAGGAATGTAGAGTCCAAAGATTGTCTTACCATGACACCCCCTTTTTCCTATGTTTCCTCTCTTTTCCTATATATTTAACACCTAAATAAAGCCATATCCACAAGGTTTTGATAAAGGTAAGCAATAATATGTCTTCTTATTCATGTTTGACTATATACCTTATTGTTTTGTGTTGGGCGCAAGATCCCCCAAGGGTAGTTTTGGGGCTAAAAGCCCATATTTTGGTCAAATTTTGTAATCCAAGTGTAAAGACTCCGCATTTTGTGGTCGCGGAGCGCGCAAGTGTTAAAGAGTCATAGGGTTGTCCACCCTTATTTTGGAAATGTAATGTCGGTTGTAAAAGATCTACCCATGGTCTGTGGACCATGGGATTGTATAAAAAAGAGCTAAGCTCTAAGTAGTTAGAATAATGAGGCATCAACATGTAAGAGAGTCATAGCTTAGAGCGAGAAGTCTAAGTCTTGGGTTGTAGTGTAGGTAAAGGCTCTACAACTCAGTGCGCAGAGGCCTAGAAGTCTGTAGTTGAGTGCGCAGACCCCTACAGCTAAGTGTGCAGGGCGAGTCGAGTCTGTAATCGTCCGAAATTACCAATAAAGAGAAGTATTATACAAATTCAGCATCTTTATTTCCTGTTTATGCATCTTTTTATGTTGGGTATGAATTTCACTTATAATTCTTATATGATGCGCGAATGTATCTAAATGTGTTGGTTAAGTGAACGCAAGTAAGAACATCTGTTTATGCGAAACTAACTAAGATCGGTTAATAAGATAAGTGAAACACCTAACCTAGTTTGGGGAGATATCGTAGTTCGTTGCCCTAGCAACGTGAAAGTCCCTGAGCCACAGGTTAGGGATGCGCGAAAACCAATTGTACCCTTTCGCGAAGGTACTAAAGGATGGAACAGAGGGTTGAGCAACCTACACGAAGGTAGGTATAGCTTGAATAAATCGACATCACAACCATCTCAAGGGTGTAGAAACTTAGTTCCAGCATCCCCCCATACTGCTTCGGGTGAGACTTTAGTCCGTGCTCTACGGGCTAATGCCAAAAGGTCCAATAGTGCAGGGATTTGTTTGGCTAACTAACACTGAACCTGGGTCAAGCCCCCTCAAGCCAATAAATGGTTCCATTATCAAGACTAGAATCTGCATAAGAGATCTGTGATGTCGTATCACTGGAATCCAAATAAGAAAGAAATCAAAGGCTGGTTGGACAGAAGGATCCATGAGTTCGCGGCACAAGAGAACAGAAATTCGCGACTAACAAAAGAATAGTGGCTAGACAAGTACCTGTATACAAAGATTCATGAAATCTTTTTCGCCTCCTTTCCAGTTAAGTTGTACGAGTGGATCGTGAAGCTGGCAGATAGCCAAGGAAGGTGGAAACTTGACAGTCCTATTGTGTGGACCTTAGAGCTAGTGCGAAGGTTGGAAGCATCATAGGATAAGATCAACCGCGTTGTCGATCATTGGCTCGATCACATCATAGGAGGATTTGTTACTGAGTTCATGGTTGACACCTCAGTCAGCTATAGTGAGGCGGAACGGTGCTTTTTCAAAGGACCGCGAGGTAAGTACGTAAAATCTTTGAATACTTTGATTAAAATGATGTTGTGCGAAAAGTGGGTTATGCAGCTACCTTGATGTTCATGACTACGCAAAGCGGAAAAATTTATAGAAACGAAGGAAATAAGGGTCCAGAGCATAGCCCCTTGATTTCACCTCCACGAAGAGACGAAGAAGGAATGGCAAAGGTCTCTCCGCAAAGTGCTATTTAGTTAATAAGACAAGGATTCCCATGAATACCACCTCTAACTTCACCGCCATCTCCTCCAACTTCACCCGTACCACATCCTCCTCCACCACAATTCAGTATGGAAAATGCAGTGAAGTTGCCTTTGTTCAAAGGCTTGGGAAATGAGGGCCCGAACCAATTCTAGTTCATTGTAAGGGCTATATGGGAAGCTCAAGGTGTTACAGATGATTATATAAAGAAAGCGACATAGGTTGGCACCCTGCAAGATCGTGCACTAACCTGGTATATTAAGTACTCTAATGATAACCCGAATGCTAGAGTAGCAGACATCCAAGCATCACTAAATAGGGAATTTAGCAAGCCTAAATCTGAAGCATAGTCGATTGTGGGATTCAAATAGATCGCAATGCAACCATGCGAGACACCTTGGGAACTAGATCAAAGGCTGAAATGTATGATCCGTGAAGCCAACATGAATTTGACAAATGGACAACATCGCGAGTGGTTTGTGGCTTCGCTACTACCATACTTAAGGAGTGCACTGTCGCAGCAAAAGATAAAAACTCAGGCAGAGGCCTTGGAGATTGCCATGAGACTACATGAGACTTCAATGCAATATCCTAATCTAGGAGTTTAGAAGATCCAGGCACAGCTAAATATTTGTGCCTTGAGATGCAAAGTCTGAAGTAGGACAGGACGGTTCAGCTAGAGGTACGCGAGGCAATACGGTGCTTAAAATGAAAGATTCAAGGTCATGACAAATACCATTGCCTGGTCTTTACAAATTACCTTGCAAGATGAGGACTGATGCCTTTAAGGCCAAAAGCTCAAGCAGGACCTAGTTCGGCGCATTCCTTATGGTGCGTATCTGTCAGGTAGCTGGAAAATATGTCATGGATAACTGCCACTTGTTACAGAAGTATGTACAAGCACCGCAATAGTTGTTTTGCAAATTTTGTAGGTCGGTAGGGCATGATGAGCGTACTTGCAGGAGCTACGAATTGATGATGGATAGAACTCCTGCCTACCTGGTTCAGGCCGAAACGTGGCCCCTTGATTAGAATGTAGGGATGGCATGGACAGGATTTCAGGGGCGCAGACGAGGCCGAGGCGGAGTAGGACCTGGTAGAGGTCGAGGACAATTGATTTTCTACAATTGCGGAGGACCAAGACACTATGCCCACGATTACACTAATCCAACACGTCTGTCATGCAAGTATTTCACGTTGTTTGATCATGAGATAGAAGATTGTCCTACGCTGATAGCTAGGATACGTGACAAAGAGGCGGTACCGCCTCCCCCAACTTAGAACCTGCAGATTATGAGGTCTAAGCTGCACAAGGAAGATCCGAACGTAAATATAGTGCTCCGGAGTGGAATCGCACTGGGAGATGACAAGGGAAAACAACCGAAAGATAGTACATGGGTTCGCAAGGCCCTAGAAAAAGAGGTCAAGTTTGATTTGGAGCGCGCTCGGGAAACCTTTATGGAAGCTAAGAAGAGTTTCGCTGAGGCCTCCACTTCAAGAAGCAAGGATAAGCCTGAGTAAGAGATGGACCCCTCTATGCTCATAACTTTCTTGGAAACCGGTATGAATTTATTGCATGACAGTAAGGCTGTAAAAGGGCTACAAGAACTCATCAATAGATGCGTTGGAACTGTGCTAGGTGAGCCGTGCGTGGTACAAAATATTGGCAAGCATAAAACAAGGACGGGGCAGGAGATCATACTGACCACATAAATAGGAGTGTATGAAATGGATCAGGTCATTTTGGACCTAGGGTCAGATGCGAATGTCCTACCAAAGCAGACTTGGGAGAAAATGGGGAGACCTACACTACAATGGTCTTAGATTCAGCTAAGGATGGCGAATCAGCAGAGAATCATACCCATGGGGTGGCTGTAGGGGGCAACTGTGGATATTGAGGGAGCGAGCGCGCTGGCAGATTTTGAAGTAATAGAGATAGTAGATGACAGCAATCCCTACCCTGCACTCCTAGGAATTGACTGGACTACTGATATGAATAGGATAATCAATATGAAGAAGAAAAAGATGATCTTTGAGAAGAAATCATTGCGCGTAATAATATCCCTGGATCCTGTTGAAGGATCGCGCTATATGGAACCAGTCCACGATTATGAGAGTGATGATGATTTGGACTGCATCTATAAGATAATAGCGCGAGACCAATACTGGGTGAATCCCACCGCAGATGGACAGATTACGTGGGATCGCGAGAGTTCCTACACTTTGGACTCCGACGAAGAAATAGAATGCTGGCAGAATCGGTTACATGAGGTAACTACGCTAAATTACAACATGATGACCCGGTCAGTGCACTGTGTGTCATCAAAGGTAAGAAATATGCCTATTTATGATGGTCTAAATGAGGTAGATATCTTTTTGGATGCATTTGAAAGGGAGGTGCCAGAAAATTAGCACTTCCAGGCCTTAGACTGGGCACTGCATGCTACGCTCACAATATGGTGTGGTACACACAAGGGAAGCTTTGATGATTGGCGCGAATGTAGGAGGATGATGCGAGCACGATTTGGGAAGCCGAAGATGCGACTGACAGACAAGTACGATGGGCAGAATGATCTACGCGTGTAGTTGGCCAAAGCAGAGAAGAACCATTCTACCACTAAATTCGAGGGGCTCGCTATGGTGTATGTGCTACAAAAGTACTGGCACTACTTGCTAGGAGGCCACTTTAAGATGTATACGGATCACTCCACGCTAAAGCACTTGGTCAAAAAACCTGTGTTGGGGGGGGAAATCTGCAGATGGCTCTTATTGTTCCAAGAGTACAGTTTTGAATTTTTTGTGAATCTTGGACGATAGAACACGGGACCAGACCATCTATCATGCATCAAAACAGGGGAGGAACCTACTAACTTGGAGGAAGCATTACCTAACGTGCAGCTATTTGCAGTGTGTGTCGCGAATTGTCATTTCAAGGATATAATACACTTCCTAACAATAGGAACTACATTGGAAGGATACTCTGTCTAGCAAAAGAAGGAATTAGTGGTGCGCGCGACAGATTTCTCTGTCATTGTTGGGCATCTATACAAGATGGGGACTTATGAGATACTACGAAGGTATGTACCTAATTTCGAACAAAGCAGCATCCTCACAGACGCTCATCAGGGCGTCGCGGGAGAACATTATGCAAGGAGAGAAATGGCTTAGAAGATTCTATGCACTGGGTTGTGGTGGCCAACCTTTCATCAGGATTCAAAATCATATTGCAAGGCATGTGATGTATGTCAAAGAACAGGTAGGCCATCGCAGAGGGATCAAATGCCTTTGAATCCACAAATGATGTTGCAACCCTTCGAAAAATGGGAAATAGATTTTGTAGGACCCATTCAGCCACAAGGAAAGATAGGAGCGAGGTACATTATCACTGCGACGGAGTAATTGACTCGTTCGGCAGAAGCGTAGCCGGTGAAGGATTGCATGGGCGCGACGGCCATGAAGTTTCTATTTGAGCATGTATTGACGCAATTTGGATGTCCAAGGATCTTGATGAGTGATCATGGTACGCACTTCCTGAATGAGATGATCAACACACTAATGGAGGAATTTCATGTGTATCACCAAAGGAGCACACCTTATCACCCACAGGCTAACGGGACAATGGAGGCATTCAACAAAGTGCTTGAAAACGCGCTGACCAAGGTTTTCAATGCTCAGAAAAATGATTGGAACCTACGCATACCTGCAGTGCTATGGGCTTATCAGAAGATGTGCAAGAAGTTAACGGGATAGACACTCTTTAGGTTCATATACGGTGTTGAAGTCGTAATTCCTATGGAATACATCGTGCCTAGTCTGCGCATAGCAGTGCTCACAGTTGTGAAAGATTGCGGAGCCCTGGAAGAGAGGCTAGCGTAGTTGGATGACCTTGAAGAAGAGATATTTTTGGTTGGATTTCATCAATAGGTCCAAAAGCAGCACGAAAAAGCATGGCATGACTGACATATTGAGTTGAGCACCTTTAAGGTGAATGACTTTATGTTGTTGTATGACAGTAATTTTGATAAATTTCTAGGGAAATTTAGAATGCATTGGCTGGGGCCCTATGTTATTAAGGAGATTACCGACGGTGGCATGGTCCAGTTGGTTAAGTTGAATGGAGAACCCTTCCCACGAAAGGTGAATGACAGTCACTTGAATCCATATATCGGTGGTTCGGCCATGTTAATAAATGAAAGTAGCACAGTCTTAGTGCTCCAGGTAGCTGAAAGGAGGCGCGAGACTATAAACTACATTGCCCGGGTTGGGGAGCTGCGCGATTTCAGGACTGCGTGAAACAGGGTAGTGTCACATGGTTCACAACATCACGAAGGCAGTTGTGCTACTCGTGGAAATAACATGTAGGTTTGTCAAAAAGTGACTGTTAAAGTCATTGTTCACGATTTGATGGTCAGATTGTGGCCAAATGGAGTGGTCGGCGGGAATTTAAGGCGAAATTTATGGGTTAGATTCTTGAAAATCTACCGCCAATCTAGCATTAATGGGTTGAATGTGGGGGGAACGGTCATATTTGAATTCAAAAAGCCCTATAAATTACAGGTGGTTTTCCAGCAAAAAACAATAAGCATTTTGAAAATTCATTTGTTGCGCTATTAGGTGTGTATGGGCCGTGCGAATTTTGAGGCTTTGAGAGCAAGTTCAGTGTTTGAGAGATTGTCGTAGGAGACGCGGGACCTCCTGAATAGACTGATGTCGACACCTGCAGAAGCCGCGTAGGAAATTGAGGTAGTAGAAGTTGCCCCAAAGAGTGCTGGAGTGATAGTCGAAGTCCCTAAATCACCCAGAATACTGAGACCAAAGAAGGATAAGCAGGCTACGATACTGGTGCGCGTCTCACCAAGAAACCCACAGAGGACCAAGCTCACTTTGCAGGAAAAGGTGAAGGCCATTAATCTGGAAGAAGACGAGGAAGAATCTGAAGAAATCCTGGTGGATAAGGAGGATTTGGAAATGGAAGTTGAAACCCAGGGTGTGGACCCTATTACCAGGTTACTAGAATATGTTCCTCCGTGCAAGGGTAAAGCCAAGGTGCTGAAGGACATAGCCGAGAGCAAGAGCTCCCTACAAACTTTGTTTCTCCTGGATGACATTGTTTTTTAGGGTTCGCACTTAGGGCAGGTTCCTGTACTAAATTTTGAAGATTGGGACCTCACAGATCACGAGAAATTCCCGCATTTAGCGACTAAGCAGCTAATGCGCCGACGGATTGACGTCACTACTGGAACGATTGAATTTGAGCCATAGACATGACTCAAGGGTGTAGAAAAAGCTGGTTTCCTCAACCTGCTCTGGGTGCCACATTACCACCGCGCCCCAGTGACTGTCTTCGTCATCAGGCAACTGCTCTGCTTGGTGCATGATGGGTGTTTGTGGCTGGAGGAGCCCATTCCCATCATAGACCACTGGTTTCATCGGATCACACGGTTGCCTTACTCAGGGGAGGATCCAACCAATATGTCAGAAGGAAAAGGTGGTGAGTTGGCCCTTGCGGAAGTTATGAAGAAGAAATTCAAGTTGGAGAAGAAGAAGTGGGGATATGCCATCTCCAGCGTTAACAAGCCTGCAGTCAAGGTAGTAGCGCAAATACTAGTAGGGAAGGTGATGCGGAAGTGCTGAACGAATGAGGTGCACATGCCTGTGATTGCACAAGTAGCCCAATGCGCTAAAGGATTCTAGTTAAACTGGGTGAATTATCTATGCGGTGAGTTCCTTGTGAAATGTCGTGAGGCACAGAAGCAGGACAAGACGTTTCACTATGCGTGGCTCTATTGTCGCTTGTATTGTTGGCATGGGAGCTGCCAGAAGACAGCCAATTCCCTTCAGTCGCGCTGGAACTTCTAGAGGCAGCGAAGTATGCTTCACTGTGGGCAACCAAGGACGCACAGCGTATAAAAGAAAGCAATATATTTTGGATCTTGATGGATATGAGTATTCGGATGGGGATCAATCGCAAGCCACGGTTATCACCCACAGTATATGCTAGTTTGCAGAGCTTTGCAGAGTCCAAAGGGGATTTCCACCATGTCTTTATTAGGGCATGGAAGGACCCCACGAAGACATGGCATAACTTACCATATTTGGCAACTGATGATGTTATCTTTACAGTCCTTGAGTCTTGGCCGCCGGAGTGGGGCACTGCAACAGGCTCCACAGTGGAAACAGACAAGTTTGTCACGCAACGTAAGAAGGAAGAAACAAAACTCTAAATGGCACAGCTGGCTGACAAGTGCAGGAAAGAGGAAGTGGAGGCTAAGACCCAGGCAATGTGCAACGCCACGAAATTGGCCGAACAACAGAAGATAGGAGGAGAAGGGCGTGAAGGACAAAAGTCACCTTCACCCGGAACTGAAGCAGAAATAGAGGATCCAACAAAACAAGGTGGCGTAGACGTGCAGATGACGTCCACCCAACTCAAGCGTCAGTGACCACAAGAGAAGGCAGTGCCATGGAAGAAAAACAAGGCGTCAAAGACATCCTTCGACCCAATCACCCTAACTGAGGGGGATTTGCACGATATTGGAGAAATGGTGAGGGATGTCATCGTGGAGGCCCTCCAACAGTTCGAAGAGCAGCAGCAATTGGTAGTAGGGGCTCTCCAGACAGAACTGCAGGAGTTATAGGCTCGCACTCCATAGGCTAGCACAATGTCCACCAGCGTCACAATCGACACTTCAGCTGCTGCAAAGATGTTGCGCACAAGGGTGACTAACGTGATAGTGCTACCAGATGGGGCACTTACTACAGAAAATGAGGCCGACAGACCCATGGTCAGCAGCCTAAAAGGGGTGGGATTGAATATGGCCGCGCTCCCTCGAGAGACACTCCACCTCTTGTAGGATGGAGTCACCATGGAACTTAGGGCCCAGGAGAGTCACGCTCTGCAGGTGATGAGTGAGCAGCACATCAATATCGAGCAGTTGGGCCTGCAGTGCAACGAGGCAGTGGAACAGAATAAGAAAATCATGCAGGTTGTGGAGGAAGCCTGCCGAATGGTCCTGGAGTTGGACATTTAGGCAAAAGAACCGTTTGAGGTGCGCATCCGTAAGTTGGCCACATGGGCGTGCGATGCTCGGATAGAGATGGTCAGGATTCAGCTAGAGCTGAACCTGCAAATCGCAGAATTGCAGTTGAGGGATCAACCTTCAACTCTACTGGAATTCAGGGAACAGCATACCATCGCTATTACAACGGCAATAGCAACGGTTAACAGTGCAATAGCAGACTACACACAACTGTTTGAACAGTCATTTGAGGTCCTGACCACCTTGCAGGAGGACCTGAATGTAGAGCACCTAGAGACAAAGGCGCGCGAGCTACAACAAAGATATGACGAGATCAAAGGGACCACGTAGACGTTCGCCCTCACACAGACGCTTGCACGGATGCAGGAGGCCAAGGAGCTTAAGGAACAGGTGGATCCCGCTCGACACAAAGAAGCGGTCATAAAAGTGTGCCTACAACCATGGATAAACGAGGCATATATAATCATAGCTTCCACTGAAGGAAAGCTCATGAAATTGCACGCAACTCAGCGGAAGATTTACGGTAGCAATTCAGTGGCAGTCACCAAGCAGAGCATGGAAGAATTCCAGCAAGTAGTCACTCAGTGCATTGCCGAGGTTGCGGTCATCCAAACGAAGTTGGGAGGTCTTTGCGCTAAGATCTCCACACCTACAGAGTGACTCGAGGGTGAGTCATGACGTATTTTTTGGTGGCCTGTTGGTCGCGGGATCCCCCAAGGGTAGTTTTGGGGCTAAAAGCCCATATTTTGGTCAAATTTTGTAATCCAAGTGCGCAAGTGTTAAAGAGTTATAGGATTGTCTGCCATTATTTTGGAAACGTAATGTCAGTTGTAAAATATCTACCCATGGTCCACATCTAAGTAGTTAGAATAATGAGGCATCGACATGTAAGAGATTCATAGCTTAGAGCGAGAAGTCTAAGTATTAGGTTGTAGTGTAGGTAGAGGCTTTGCAGTTGATTGCGCACAGGCCTATAAGTCTGCAGCTAAGTGCGTGGACCCTTGCAGCTGAGTGCGCAAGGTGGGTCAAGTCTGTAATCATCCAGAATTATCAATAAATAGAAGTATTGTACAAATTCAGCTTCTTTATTTCATGTTTATGCATCTTGTTATGTTGGGTATGAATATCACTTATAATGCTTATATGATGTGTGAATGTATGTAAATGTGTTGGTTAAGTGAACGCAAGTAAGAACATCTGTTTATGTGAAACTCATTAAGATCGGTTAATAAGATAATTGAAACACTTAGCCTAGTTTGCGGAGATATCACAAATCGTTGCCCTAGCAGTGCGAAATTCCTTGAACCGCAGGTTAGGGCTGCGCGAAAACCAATTGTACCATTTCGCGAAGGTACTGAAGGGTGGAACATAGGGATGAGAAACCTGTGCGAAGGTAGGTATAGCTGGAATAAACCGACATCACAACCATCTCAAGGGTGCAAAAACTTGGTTCCAACATCCCCCCATACTGCTTCAGTTGAGACTTCAGTCTGCGCTCTATGGGCTGATGCCGAAAGGGCCAGTAGTGTAGGGATTGGTTTTTCTAACTAACACTAAACCTGGGTCAGGCCCCCTCAAGCCAACATTTTGTTAAAGAATGCAATTGGCTACAGAATTGGACTGTTTCCGCAGCTAATCTAGATTTCTACAGCTGTCTCCATTGTTTGCAAGGTTCAAAAGCTCCAAGATAGCGATGAAGTATATGGATGGATAAGGAACGGTCCCATCATGGATCCCTTCCTATCCCCTTGAACCAGTTCATCAAGATGAGCGCAGGATATCACGATCAAACCCCAAAGTCAACCACAGGATTGTCGCCGGAACAAAATCTAAGTTTCATCAAAACCTTATCGATTTGCTTTCGGAATAGCAAATCAAAGGTTTAGCGATATAGTTTAGTTAGAATAAAGATATTTAGGCTTAAATTACTCATGATTGTTATGAAAAAGACTTGTTATAAAAACTATGGCCGCACTGTGATTTGGTGCGCTTCGAATGATGTAATTTTGAAACAGTTTGTTAGATTTCATTTGCAAGCAATAGACCTAGTTTTGTGTGGGTATGCGTTGTGTTGATTGGAGATTATGGACTGATCTATGGAGGGCCCCTATGATAGTGATAGGTCTGTAACCAAATGCAATTAGATTTCTTGTCATTCCTTTGAATACTTTGTTTTTGTGTGAGAAAAGCAGTATGATGAGTTCGCCTGTGATCGCTATATGCATGAGTACTTCCATCTGCTTTATACCTAGTTTAGTATGCTATTTGAATTGCTTTTTACTTGGTACAGCATGGTTCTTTCATTTTCATTTTATCTAGAGTAGTCCAATTGTGTTTACTTCATAAGTATAGAAGTTGTTCAGGATGTCTTGTTTGAATGAAATTGAATAAGCAAAAGTGTGAGAGACTTCTTCTTAAGAATTGAATTCAGACAGTACTTCTTTACAGTTTTATAAAATAGATTCTCTTGCACTTAGTGAATTAGAGCTGCAGCCTAAAGATTCAAGACAAAAATCCAAAATAATCTAACACAAGTAGAATTTAGATTCACTCTCATATCATCCATAAGTTGATTCAATAGAGAATAACTCCTAAGAAATTGGCAGATAACCTTAAGGATTGAGAAATTAATATAATCAACGACACCATCTCCATACTAATTTTAAGTCTAGATCCTAACAAGAAAATAACGACATAAGGAATAACTTCTAGCACATATAGTGCACTTTTACTTCATCAGTACACGTACCCGGGTTAACAATTTATGATTGGCAATTTAAAGATATTAAATTGGCCAAACATTTTGGCGCCGTTGTCGGGAAGTACAAATAGAAGTTAAGAAAAAAAATCAAAACATGATATGCATAGTGATAGAGACTCTAGATGTAGATTTGTAGGATGAGGAAGAAGTTTAATTCCCACAAATCCACTCACTTCACCTAGATTTCGAGAATCCACACCACCTACTCAAACCCGAATTCCTTTAAGAGGTTGACAAAGGTTTCCTGAAATCTCAAGATCAGAAATTCAATCTAGAACTTCACCCACTTCCTCTACTGAAGCTGTAATTGAAGAAAATCCTACATCCCCAACTACAGGAGTAATTTTCCTATCCTCCACTGGTGAACAAATTTTGGGAGAAAAATTAGAAGTTCCTAGTGAAGAAGAGGAATTAGAAACTTATTTTGAACAACCATTGATAGAGGAACCAGAAAGATTAGAAGAACACTACATTAGTTCCAAAGAACCTATCATGGTTGAAGAAGGGGAAGGAGAAGTACACAATGTCCATGGCAAGGAAAATAGGATTGGAGGAAGAGGTAGAGGTAGAGATGGAGATAGGAATAGAAGAGGGGGTACAGGCAGAGGAAACCAAAATCCTTCTAGATTCCCTATTCTTGATGAAGATACAACCCTCATAATGAAAAATATATCACCCTCAATTCTTCCTAATTTCTATGGAAAAATAAACGAAGATCCAGAGACCCTTCTCTTCGAATTTGAAGTATTATGCAGATCGTATGACTATCTGAATGATGCTCAAAAGTTAAAATTGTTCCATACTACATTAAAACACTCAGCATTAAAATGGTTCACGAGTCTAGGACTGCATTCTATAACAACATGGGGACAAATGAAAGAGGCTTTCTTAGGCAAATATAGAGATTATTGTATGCCTAGTAACTTTAAAGATGAAGTCTTCAAAATGACACAAAAAGAAGATGAAAATCTTGAAGACTTAGTAGAAAGGTTTGTTTACAATGTTAAAAGAGAAAAATTGGATAATTTGGATGAAGAAACCTTAAAAGCCCTATTACTCAGAGCTATTAAAGATGAGTGGATTGATCTCCTTAACCTAACTGGGAAGAGAGATATTTCCCAACTACCATTTGCAAATATTTGTGATTTATCTGTACATATCTAAAGGGGTAAAGCACGAGTTGGAAAGAGTCCTAGATACCCTCGTCAAGAATTAACAAATCTGCGAGTGGGATAGTCAGCAAGGCAGAATTATGAAATTTGCTTGATACCTTCCAAACAGATATTTTAGGGAGCCTAAGTGAGCAGATAGACACCCTTAAAATACAAAACAAGCAAAATTCTAAAAATGTTGCATTTTCTATCCTATGTCCCAAATGTCAGAAGAAACATGCTCTAAGAGAGTGTCCCTTAGATTCAAAATCCATAGAAACCTGTGTCATATGTGCAGATAATCATGATACGAAGGAATGTCCATCCTTACCAGGTCTCAAGGCCGTGTTTAATGATGAAGGAATATCAGAGCCAGTATACACTCTCTACTTTATAGCCAAAAGACCATGACAAAAGCCCCAACCAAATCAATCACAAGGATTTAGACCACAACAATTTGCCCAGTCTTCACAAAATAATTGGAATTCAACCTGGCAACCTTGGGCTCAGCCACAGTCACAACCTTGGAATCAAGGATGGCAAAATGCTTATGGAGCCTATGCTCAATATCAACAATACTCGCCATCTTACCTTCCACCACAATTTCTACCACCATCTAATCAAATTCCCCAAGCTAACCAATTACCACAAATTCTAGTTCAGAATCAAAACCCACAACTCTCCCTATCATTTCCACAAAAACCAAATAAATTACCCGCTCAACCACTTCCGAACCCTAATAATAAAGTACTATAACTGGTGTACAACATGGAGGGAAAAATCCTCAAACTTATGTAATAACTCCACTAGACCTAAATAATGTCCAATTAAGGTCTAGAAAAGTATTACCAAGAAAACCCCCTGTTATTATTCAAGAAACAAGATCCGACCTTCAAAAACACAAGAACCAATCAGAAGAAGGAGAGACCTCTCTCCCTCAGAAAGAGAATAAACAAACAAAAAAAGTTCCAATAAACACTCCCATCATAGAACAACCCTCAGTGTCAATTATACCACCTTTCCTTGAACGGTTGAAAATTGATGAAGGAGTAGAAAAACAAATTGTTTTACCTGATTACAATATGATGGATGAATTGAGAAATGTTTGTATTAAGATTCCTTTATTACAATCCATAACATAAATACCCATTTTTGCAAAAACAATTAAGGAAATAAGTACAAAAAGATTAGGGAGAAAAAGAAAAGACATAAAAAGAATTCAATTAGTTGGAAAATTTGCAGACATTATGATGGGGAAGATGATAATTCAAAAATACTTGGATCCAGGAAGCCCCATTGTAAAAATTCACATCCATGGAACTGAAATTCCAAACACACTAATTGATCTAAGAGCAGCCATAAACATAATGAGCAAACAAGTTATGGACACACTTAGGCTTCCTAACCTTCAATACACACCAACCTTATTGCAATGTGATCAAACCTGATGGTGTGTTGGAAGATGTTTATGTATCCTTAGATTCTTGGGAATATCATGTTGATTTCATGGTCTTAATGCCCAAGAATAATTTAGGAGGACATCCATTAATCCTAAGAAGAGCTTGGTTAGCTACATTTGATGCTTTCATTGGTTGTAGATCAGGTGACATGTTTATCTCAGATGGAAATTCTACAAATAAATTTATATTATATCCTCCTGCAAGAACAACAATAGATACAGAAACTGAAGACTGGATAGAAGATGAAGAAGATATACAACCTATTTTTACTATTGAACAAGTAAAAGAGGAAGATCAAATTTTAAATTTACTGGAAAATAATGATTCTTCCTCACATTATGATCGTAGTCGCAATGAGTATCTCTCATCTAAACAAGTATCATTGCTCTCCATGGAAAAAGTTGGGAATTCCTCGATAGAAATCTTTCCAGGAAAAACCTTGAATGTCAATGAAAACTTGGAAGAAGTGCAAAAGAATCAATTGATAGAAATTTTACACACACATTTTTCTTAATTTGCATGGGAATGCACTGACATGAGAGGAATTGATCCTAAAACTTGCATACATCATATCTACATTGAACAGAATGAAAGACCGGTTAGACATCCTCAACAAAGAATGAACCCAAATTTAAAAGAAATTGTTAAGGAGGAGTTGCAGAAATTGTTAAATGTAAATTTCATCTATCCAATATATGACAGTGAGTGGGTTTCACCCCTAGTAATTTTTCCTAAGAAAAATGGAAAAGGGAGAGTATGCATCGATTACAGGGAACTAAATAAAGCAACATTAAAGGACCACTTCCCACTACCTTTTATAGATCAGGTCTTAGACACATTAGCAGCAAATATATATATATATATTTCCTTCTTGGATGGGTTCAGTGGATATAACTAGATTCAGGTAGCCCTTGAAGATCAGGATAAAACCATATTCACTTGCCCATGGGGAACTTATGCTTACTAAGTACTTCCCTTTGGATTATGCAATGCTCCAGCAACATTCCAAAGAGCAGTCCTCATAATTTTCTCTGATCTTATTCATGATTGTGTGGAAGTGTACATGGATGATTTCACAGTTTATGGAGATTCTTTCAATGAAGCACTGGAAAATTTGGAAAAAGTATTAATAAGATGTAAAGAAACAAATCTCTCGTTAAGCCATGAAAAATGTTTCATGATGTTTAACGAAGGAATTGTTTTAGGTCATCATATTTCAGGAGATGGAATCAAGGTAGACTCATCTAAAGTTGAAGTCATTTCTAAGTTATTAGTGCCAAGTTGTCAAAAATATGTTAGAAGTTTTCTCGTTTTTACTGGATATTATAGAAGATTCATAGAAAACTTCACAAAAATTGCATCCCCACTCTTTAAATTTCTCACCAAGGACTGTGAATTCAATTGGGATTCTGAATGTCAAGCTGCCTTTGAAACTTTGAAAAAGAGAATTTCTGAAGCACCTATCTTAAAAGGACCTAACTGGAAATTGCCTTTCCATATCTCAACAGATGCTTCAGATTCAGCCTTAGGAGTTGTGTTGGGACAGAAAGATCTTAATCCTTATGAAATCTATTATACCAGTAAAAATTTAACTCCTGCAGAGTTAAATTATACTATAATTGAAAAGGAGTTTTAGTTATAGTTCATGCCATTAACAATTTCATACATTACATAACTGGCTATGAAACTTTTGTTCACATAGACCATTCTGCCATTAGATGCCTAATGAATAAACCAGTCACTAATGGGAGAATAACTAAATGGCTCTTATTGTTACAAGAATTCAACATAACCATTCTAGATAGGCTAGGAAAACAGAATACAATTGCCGACTTTTTATCTAGAATACAAAATGAAAATAATGATCAACCTGTAGAGGATAAATTTCCTGATAAATATATTTTTGCAGTAACTACTAAATCACCTTGTTATGCAGATATTGCTAACTATTTAGCCACAGGAAACATGCCATTTCATTTATCTCCTAGAGAAAAGAGAAGAATATTCGACAATAACACATCTTATTCATGGATAAATGAAGAGTTATACAAGACAGGGCCAGATATCATTATCATAAGATGTGTTCGAGAGGAAGAAATACCATAAATACTTAAATCTTGCCATGATGAGCCATGTGGGGGATGGTTTTCTGACAGAATGACTGCTTACAAAATCTTGCTTTTAGGATATTATTGGCCTCCCATTTTTAGGGACACCAAAGAATGTGTTAAAAGATGCGACAATTGTCAAAGAATGGGCAATCCCACTCTTTCAAATGATGCCACTGCAACCATAGGTACTCATCAAACCATTTGATAAGTGGGCACTAGATTTTGTTGGACCAACGAGCCCACCTTCAAAGCAAAAGAAGTATATTCTGGTATGTACTGATTATGTCACTAAATGGGTAGAAGCTAAAGCACTTCCTTTTGCTACTGAAAAAGTGCAGTTTCATTTCTTTTTGAGGATATTTTTACTTGTTTTGGTGTTCCAAGAGAAATTGTAATAGATCAAGGAACATAGTTCAGATCCAGATTAGTGCAGAAGCTTATGGATCAATACAAAATCAAACATCGGAATTCCACTCCATACCATCAACAATCCAATGGACAAGTTGAGTCCACAAATAAGGTGGTTGAAGCTATTCTTACCAAGACTGTACATCTATACAGGAAGGATTGGGTGGAAAAGCTTCCAAAAGCTTTATGGGCCTACATAACTACATGGAGAAATACTACATGACATACTCCCTATGAACTTGCTTATGGGAAGCAAGTCTTACTTCCAATAGAACTCCAGATCCAGACCTATAAGACAGAAATATAGTTAGATCTTGACTTATCAAAAGCACAGAAGCAAAGGATGACACAACTAAATGAACCTAATGAAATCAGACAAGAAGCCTTCCAGAGAACTAGCCTAGTTCAACAACAGAGATATAGATGGCATGATAAGTACATTAAGGAAAGGAAATTTCATCCAGGAGATTGGGAATTACTCTTTGATTCAAAGTTCAAGAATTTTCAAGGGAAATTCCAAACCCACTGGCTTGGACCTTATGAAGTTGAAAGTGTTTTTGAAAATGGTGCAATTAGAATCAGGACTATTAATGAAGAGAAAATTCCTCTATTAGTAAATGGACATCAACTCATATTGTACTAGAAGCCATTGACAAAAGAGGAGTTTGTTAAAATGTTCCAAGATAATTCAAAACTGAAAATGATCAAGAAGAATTCTTCTTCTTTTCCACCTTAGAAATTTTTACTGAGTTTACTCTCTAAAAGTATAAACATGAAAACCAACATGTTGTTGGCAGGTTTATATAGAAAATTTAGAGTTAAAACCAAATTTTGTTGGCACTTCAAATTTTCCTTTCAAAAAGAAAATAATAAAGTTCCTTTATTATAAAACTTTTTTTCTCAGTCGTAGAATCAGCAACTTTCCGCAGCTTGGACAACTTTCCGTAGCTATGACAAGTTTTTGCAGCCTAATAATTTTTTTAGCCTACAAGGACACTTGGTGATTTGAATTCAAAGATAACTGACAAACCAAAGTACCTATAGGAGATCTCAGAACAACAAACAAGGTTAGAAAAATTGGATCAAAGTATGTGCTACTTTAATTTAGCAATAGGGATTGGTATATATTGCATATATGACTAAGAAGAGATAGTACTGCCGAAAATTAAAACGAAATCATTATAACTTAAGGTTGATGGCTGCCTAACAAAATATCATATAAAATTCATGTCACGTCCTCATTCCAAATCCACCGAAGTAATTACCAAATCATCATTTTAAATGCGCCTAATAGTTTGATTCATTCATATAAACCTTATTATAATCCACATGTTCTTACACTCCTCTGAACTTTCTAGCCACTCCATCCTTCCACCACTTAGCAGAACCCTACCAACACCATTCTCTTGTCAAGGTAACCAATATTTGAGGCAAAGCATCCTCCATAATGGGGATAATTGTTCGAAATGAGACAGCAAGGAAGAAATTCTTGGAGGGATACCCTTAGACCAAGGAGTTGCTGCAAAAGAAACAATGGTTGCAATTCATTGAAAAATTCAATGGTTTTCATAGGGAGTAACCAAGAAATTTGTGCTCTCATTTGATGAAACTGAAGCCGAAATAGGAGACATTAATATCACCATAACAAAATCCATGATCGTAGAGGCTACTGAATTACCAAGGAGTGGGGAAAAATGGTTCAAGAACAGGGGAATTAATGGAGAAGATTGGAAGGTCTTCCTCAAAAATCCAAATATGGACACCACTGTCTTCAAGAAAGGTATTCCCAGCACAGCCCTTAAGAGAAAATGGAGAAATTTATTGCTTATACTTCAAAAATTTGTCACATGTGAGGGTAGTTTTGGGTATATGTATTTTTACCATGTTAGGATGATGATGCATTTTCTTGAAGATCACCAGATGAATCTTCCTTACTTTCTCTTAAATAGTCTCAAGAAAATGTCTACAAACGTTCAAAAGAGAATTCAATTTATAGAAAACACCATGTATCATCATGGCCTGATAAAGATATTGGTTGAGTTCCATCTTCGGAGTATAGGGGATAACTGGGAGAGTTTCCTGGGAAGGAACCATTTTGAAGAAATATCCCCAGAAAAAGCCAGCAACAGTAGGACCCTTAGAGGAAGGAAGAGAACCATAGAAGGGGTCAAAGAGCAAGAACCCCAGACTCACCCAGAATTATCAGAAGAAGAGATGCCCATCGTAGACAAATTACCGAGAATGAAGAAGGGGAATCTTAAAAGGAATAAAGTTAGCAAAAGAGCAATGGAAATACCACAAACCAAAACCCTTCCTCAAGAAGGAAAATGAGATACTAAAAGAAAGAAGGTACATGGATTACAAACCTCGGGATTAAGGAGGAGCACAAGGTTGAGCACAGTCCAACATACAATCTTGAAAGCTACAGAGTACATTGATCTCAAGGTAAACGAGCCAAATGAAAACCCTGAAATTCCTCCAAAAGGGTCACCAGAATCATCACTGAGGGTATCACCACCACCTTGCAGCTCACCTCTAAGAAGCCCAGTGCATAGTTCGGGTATTGACCCTGTTCAATGGGACATATATGACTATATAGAGTCATTGGAAAGAAAAGAGACAACAACTAAGGAAACAATTCAGAGTCCTGGAGAAGGGAGCAACCAGTTAAATGAACCATAGGAACACTCAGCCTCAAACATTTTAAAGCATGATATTTTTGAATTAGAAACATTAAATAGGTATCTCAAGAATGAGAATCAAGCATTGAAGGCACAAAGTGAGATCCAGATTGCAAAAGGTGACAATCTTATCCTTCATTTTAGCTTATGGTATAAAAAGAACAAAAAGTTGAAGAAGGAAAACAAGATAATGCAAAGAGAGATTATTAGCTTAAAATACAAAATTCTCATGAGAAAACCTAAGATGCCAATAGCTGCCAAAAAGAAGAAAACAATGAAACTTGGAGGTGATGAACAAAAGGCACAAGTGACTAACAATGATGAAGTGTATGAGGACATACAAAACCTCTAGCCTGGGGGAATGTAGAGTCCAAATATTGTCTTACCATGACACCCCCTTTTGGATTCCCTATTCTTGATGAATATACAACCCTCACAATGAAAAATATATCACCCTCAATTCTTCCTAATTTCCACGGAAAAAGAAACGAAGATCCGAGACATTTCTCTTCGAATTTGAAGTATTATGCATATCGTATGACTATCTGCATGATGCTCAAAAGTTAAAATTGTTTCGTGCTACATTAAAATACTCAACATTACAATGGTTCATGAGTCTAGGAGTGCATTCTATACCAACGTGGGGACAAATGAAAGAGGCTTTCTTAGGCAAATATAGAGATTATTGTATGCCTAGTATCCTTAAAGATGAAGTCTTCAAAATGACACAAAAAGAATATGAAAATCTTGAAGACTTAGCAGAAAGGTTTGTTTACAATGTTAAAAGAGAAAAAATGGATAACTTGGATGAAGAAACCTTAAAGCCCCTCTTACTAGGAGCTATTAAATATGAGTGGATCAATCTCCTCAACCTAACTGGGAAGGGAGATATTTCCCAACTACCATTTGTAGATATTTGTGATTTATGTGTACATATCTCAAGGGGTAAAGCACAAGTTGGAGGGAGTCCTAGAGACCCTCTCTTGTCAAGACTTAACAAATCTGCAGGTGGAAGAGTCAGTAGGGAAGAATTTGGAAATTTGCTTAATACCTTCAAAACAGATATTTTAGGGAGCCTAAGTGAGCAGATAGACACCCTTAAAATAAAAAACAAGCGAAATTCCCAAAATGTTGCATTATCTATCTTCTGTCCCAAATGTCGGAAGAAACATGCTCTAAGAGAGTGTCCCTTAGATTCAAAAGCCATAGAAACATGTGCCATATGTGCAGATAATCATGATACGAAGGAATGTCCATCCTTACCAGGTATCAAGGTTGTGTTTAATGATTAAGGAATATCATAGCCAGTAGATCCTCTCTACTTTATACCGAAAAGACCATGGAAAAATCCCCAACCAAATCAATCACACAGATTTAGACCACAACAACTTTCCCAATCTTCACAAAATAATTGGAATTCAACCTGGCAACCTTGGGCTCAGCCACAGTCACAACCTTGGAATCAAGGATGGAAAAATCCTTATGGAGCCTATGCTCAATATCAAAAATAGTCGCCATCTTGACTTCCACCACAATTTCTACCACCATCTAATCAAATTCTCCAAGCTAACCAATTACCACAAATTCCAGTTCAGAATCAAAACCCACAGCTCCCCCTACCATTTCCACAAAAAACCAAATGAACTACCCGCTCAACCACTTCCGAATCCTAATAATAAAATACCACAAAAACCGGTGTACAACATGGAGGGGTAGAATCCTCAAACTTATGTAATAACTCCACTAGACCTAAATAATGTCTAATTAAGGTCTGGAAGACTTTACCAAGAAAACCCCATGTTTTCATTCAAGAAACAAGATCTGAGCTTCAAAAACACAAGAGCCAATCAGAAGAATGGGAGACCTCTCTCCCTCAGAAAGAGAATAGACAAACAGAAGAAGGGAAGACCTCTCTCCCTCAGAAAGAGAATAAACAAACAAAAGAAGTTCTGATAAACACTCCCATCATAGAAGAACCCTCAGTATCAATTAGACCACCTTTCCCTGAATGGTTGAAAATTGATGGAGTAGAAAAACAAATTATCTAACCTGATTAAAATATGATGGATGAATTGAGAAATGTTTGTATTAAGATTCCTTTATTACAAGCCATAAAAGAAATACCAATTTTTGCAAAAATAATTAAGGAACTAAGTACACAAAGATTAGGGAGAAAAATAAAAGACATAAAAAGAATTCAATTAGTTGGAAAAATTGCAGACATTATGATGGGGAAGATGACAATTCAAAAATACTTAGATCCAGGAAGCCCCATTGTAAAAATTCACATCAATGGAACTGAAATACCAAACACACTAATTGATCTAGGAGCAACCATAAACATAATGAGCAAACAAGTTATGGACACACTTAGGCTTCCTAACCTTCAATACACACCAACCTTATTGCAATTAGCAGATAGGTATGTGATTAAACCTGATGGTGTGTTGGAAGATGTTTGTGTATCCTTAGATTCTTGGGAATATCTTGTTGATTTCATGGTCTTAACGCCCAAGAATAATTTAGGAGGACATCCATTAATCCTAGTAAGACCTTGGTTAGCTACAGATGATGCTTTCATCGGTTGTAGATCAGGTGACATGTTTATCTCAAATGGAAATTCTATAAAGAAATTTACATTATATCCTCCTGCAAAAACAACAATAGATACAGAAACTGAAGAATGGATAGAATATGAAGAAGATATACAACCTAGTTTTACTACTGAACAAGTAAAAGAGGAAGACCATATTCTAAATTTACTGGAAAATAATGAGTCTTCCTCACATTATGATCGTAGTCGCAACGAGTATCTCTCATCTAAACAAGTATCATTGCTCTCCATGGAAAAATTTTGGAATTCCTCGATAGAAATCTTTCTAGGAAAAACCTTGAATGTGAATGAAAACCTAGAAGAAGTCAATTGATAGAAATTTACATAAACATTCTTTTGCTTTTGCATGGGAATACACTAGCATGAGAGGAATTGATCCTAAAACTTGCATACATCATATCTACAATGAACAGAATGCAAGACCAGTTAGACAGCCTCAACGAAGAATGAACCCAAATTTAAAAGAAATTGTTAAGGAGTTGCAGAAATTGTTAAATGTAAATTTCATCTATCCAATATCTGACAGTCAGTGGGTTTCACCCCTAGTAATTTTTCCTAAGAAAAAAAAGAAAATGGAGAGTATGTATCGATTACAGGGAACTAAATAAAGCAACATTAAAGGACCACTTCCCACTACCTTTTATAGATCAGGTCTTAGACATTAGCAGGAAAAAATGGACATGTATGGGGGTAGGCTATGCTTGTGGGAATTATCTCCCACCTTTTCCAGCATCTTGAAAGGGCCATATCATAGAGTCTTGATTTTTATACTAGAACCCTACAACCTTTCTTTGTTCAACTATAACAATAATTAATATCACACTCTGAATAACTTATGTATTTAGTGTCGATCATTTATGACTTTGTACTTTTCATGTGACTTCTTCAATGTATCATGTAATTGCAGATGGATCTACCTGATCTTCTCAACAATTTTATCTACCGTTAACGCATCCCCTATGAGATCATCCTTCACTCCTCCTTGTTGTCCATTTGCAATATCCAAAGGTGAAGGTAGAAATATCCAAAACAAGTTCCAAATGGGTACTTACCAATAGAAATTTGGACTAATATATTATAAAAGTGTTGTATATATACCAAATTTACAACCCAAGTCTGCATATTATTTTGATTGTAAACCATGAAAAGTTTCAAGCCTTGTTGACTTCTTATGTTTTCTCATCTATCTATGGATGGAATAATGTATACCTCTTCAACTTTGTGTCCATCTTCTCCCACAATGTAGTCCAAAATGCATTGACAAATCTAGTGTCTCTTTCTGAAACAATGTTATTTGGTATCCCAAAGTGCACCTAGACCTATCCAAAGAAAAAGTTTATCGCTTATTGCCCACTAACAATAAGGAAATTTTGAGCCTAAAATGGGTCTCCTAAGGACAATTATAAAATAATAGTTAAAATAATAAAATAAGAGTTATGGTTTTATAAATGAAAAGAAATAATACTATTTTTATAATGTATTTTTAGCTTATCTCCTTATAGGTTTACTCAAATGTCAAGTGTAGGCACTCATTGGATTTGGAATTAAATTATGCATCTAGTGAGTACCCACTCTGCATATTTTTAGTAGACCCGCACAAGACAAAAAAATAAAATACATGAATAAAGTGTGTTTCTTTTCAAGAGACATGTTTTTTTCACGTTTTTATTTTTATTTTTTGTTGGTGTGGGTCAACTAAAAATATATACAGAGTGTGTACACATTGGATGCGGAATTTAATTTCGCATCCAATGGTTGCTTACACTTGAAATTTGAGTAAAATTATAAGGAGATAATCCAAAAACACAATTAAATAAATAGTTTTTATATTTTCTCTCCAAAAATATCTACCCCTGGGGATGACATCATCATATTGAATCTTGTTGCTTTTTTTTAAAGTTGAATTTTTTAGTACAATTGTTTTTTAGGCCCATTTTTTACTTCAAAATTACCCTAATGTGGTATTTTTACAAGGCATAAGAATGCACATCTTATTGAATCTGTCAACCAACACAAACAAGTAGTTGTTTCCCTTCCTAATTATTGGTAAACCTCCCATAAAGTCCACGGAAATTATTTCCCAAGGATAAGTAAGAACAAGTAATGGATGGTATAAACCATATTTCCTATTACTTGACCTTCTAGTACAATAAAGCATACATCCTCTTATGAATATAGCTACATCTTCTTACATTCTAGGCCAATAGACATACCTCTATAAGTTTGGCCATTGTTTTACCTACACTAAAATACAATGCAATCTTGGAGCAGTGAGCCTCTTTGATTAGCTGCAATTTCTTACCTTTAGAAGCACATAACTTATCTAGTATATAGAGTAACCATTCTGGAAATGATAGTCAATTGTGTTGTCACCATTTTCCATGTGATGTTATCCTTGTAGTTATTGATAAACCTACCTCAAATCTTCATCCATTATATATTCTTCTATATATGCATCATGATGTTGGAGAATGTGGTAGGGCAACTATTAATTCAAATTCTCCTTAATCATAATAATTTCTTGTGAACTTTAGTTATTTTCTTGTGTTTCTTTATTAGATATTTTCATCAAACAATTATCAAGAGCAATAATAAATAAAATGGACACAGAAATTAGGCTCCAAGCCAAGATAAAACCTCTCCAATCGGAAAACCTAAAAAGAATATCTTCTATTCTTATATAATCTACTTCAAATCAGAAAACCAGTACACAAAACCCTAGACCAAGTCCTCCTCTAAGCACCAAATCAACCCTTCAAGAATCTCTCAAGGTTTGACCAAGTTAACAAAGGTCAAACTGATTCAAATAAACTTTTCTTTAGAGTTTCATCCCTCTATTGCAAGTCTACATATTCGCCTCTTTAGAATAGTAGAGACCCTAGCTTCCTTGCATGTGTTAGACTTCCAAGAGATCCTTCTTTCAGCAATTCATGGTCTTCCAAGTCAAACCTTTTACAAACAACCTCAATCAAGGTCACGATCCTGCAACTTCGGATGTGAAACTTTGACATCCACTTTTAGTCCTGCAACAAGCCCAAAAACCCTAGATTCTCACACATGTGAGAAAGCAAGGCTTCAAAAATCAGATTCTCACTTCTTTCTTGGATTTCCTCTTGCTTACTTATCCTTTGATCTTATTTTCTTCCTCTTCTTACTTCAGATCGAAATTTGTTTCTTGAAGATCGAATTGATGGTGAAATGAGGTCAAAACTGCCTAAATTTATATCCTTTCCATGAGGTTGAATAGCCTCTTCTAGGCCGGCTTGTGCTTGGAGGTTTCTATGACTTTGTAGACTCAAAATAAATGTCTTTTACATGTTACAACTTGCCCAATAGGGTCTTATATAAAATGATAAAGACTCTTTTGACTCAAGAAAAATATTTTTTTGACATGGAAAATCCTAGAAGCATGAAGAACATGTTTGACCTAGATCACCATCAAAATGAAGCATGACACCCATGCTCAAAAATAATATTTTTCTTTCTTCTTCTTCTTGTAACATAAAATATACATAATGACTTGAGTACATTGAAAATTATGAAGACCGAAACTAGTTGCATTTTCCAACACTCCCTCCTAACTAGGGAGGTATTCATAATTGTACACCTAGTACAAGTTTATTCTCAATTTGAAGAGTTCTCATAAGAAGATTCAGATTGGTAATTCATCTTTAAGCATCAACATCATGACCAACATTGTCAACATAATAAGGCCTTAACTTGACAAGTTCTTTATTACACAAGAGCATAATGTTGGGAGGTTTAATGTGAGATAACACATTGCCTCTTCAAGGTACATACCCCGCCTAGATGTTCACTAGGTATGTCCTTTTAGGACTATTCTTATCTTGGATTCCCAATCCTGAAATAATATTGGTCCTCTTCGACCACTCTTGCCTTGGATACCTATCCAATTCTCAAAGGGTCTCGGTCCATTTTATATCTTGTATTTTTTATCCTTGAGGAAATCACAAATGCTTATCCAATCCTCCATTCTCCATTCTCCCTCTATGGCCTTCACTTAGACTTACAGTTGTCAGTCCTAGTCAAGTGCATGACACATGAAGAATAGAATACAAATGTGATGTTCATCATCACTCCCTCTCAACCAGAGAGTAGAACTCCATACCCTCTTGATTAGGGAATATATCCTTGCTCCTATTCAAGATGACTCCTTTACTCCCTCTCAAATATAGAGGAGATTCCTCACTTTATTCTAATTTGGAAATTCATAATTACAAGCTTTATATCTTGTCTTCATAAATGTATTAGCTACCAATTCTTCATGAAGACAATTGCATGGATCCCTCTTTCCTTCACATCTCATTATATCGAGCTTTCTTCTTTCTTGGGTATCATGGGGCCATCTTCTTCCTTCAATATTGTGACAAGGTTTAGGTCATCAATCTTTCATATCACTTTCCTCTAGTCATCATCAATTAAGGCATTATATTGAGCCTTATCAAACTTTAAGCTATTCATAGCTCCCTTTAAACATGAAAGTGGTCTTTGTTGATGTAATTAAGAACATGAACATCAAGTTATCTTCTTACATTGTTGTTGATGGCTAGATTTGCATACTTTTAATCACCCCTTTTGCTCTGTTATTTTATCCATTTCACGCCAATAGTGGTTAATTGATATCTTAAATTGCACAGGTATACCTCTCGTCATGTCTTTATGGATTATTGGTTAATGAAGCATAGTTGTAGGGGATTATTACCAAAGTGACTTGCTAATTCAATTATTTCTGCATATTTCAAGGGAGAATGACTAGGACCGTGATTCAATGAACGATGCTATCAAACTGGCATTGCTATTATTGAATGTTGGACGCAACAGTGAATCAACTCTTCGATTGACACAATGCTATCTTTTAACGTTTTGTTTCATTTTGAAAACCACCGTGTGATTAAGGGAAGACAGTGCCATAATTCTAGGAGTTGTATCATTCACAATTTGTATAAAGTAGAGTTGCGGGATGTGAAAGCCAACATTGTTAAGAGGCATTAAGTTTGCAAGAAAATACTCTAACTTTGAGCCTGTAAAAACACAATTGTAATATTTCTTTTATTAATGATAAATCGATCTTTTGAGCATATTGTGATTCTTTGATCCCGCCACAGCCCTGATCAGGGAGTTGGGCCCACTCTCCTAACTAGGTGTTGTTGGATTAGATGTGTGTTAGGTTTATTTATGTAAGTTTATTATTTTTGTGAATGTTTATCAGTGTGTTGATGTGAGTCCTTATTGTTGTTACTCGTATTTGATGTTACAATTATTACTTGTTGTTACTCTTACTTTTTGTTATAGTATTTCTTGCAGTTACACATTGATGAATTTATAGTTAATGTTCACTGCTAGGTAGGGAAGCTATGGCCTGGAAATACAGTGCATGATAGCCTTGAAACAAATGGCAGAACCTCGAGTTGACAATTAAATGTGGTTTGGGTGAATTACATGATTCATACTTAGACACCAACATTTTGGTGTCGTTTCTAGGGAGGCTATCAAAGGTGCGACAGTACAACCAACAGTGACCATAGGACTGATCTCTCATCCTCGAGAAGGAAGCTTACACCTTGCTCCAGGTCCTGAGCATTAGATTGTTTTATTGTTTGGTTCGTTGTTTTTCTTGTTTTTGTAGGATTATTTCCTCGTCCTCGGGAAGGAATTTATCACCTTGCTCCAGGTCTGGAGCTTCAGATTGTTTTGTTTTCATGAGTATTGTTCCCTTGTCTTGGGAAGGGAAGTTTTATTTTTCACCCTATTTCAGGTCCTGAGCTTGATTTTTTTTATTTTGTTATTTTCTTTCTTCTTTTTTTTTCTTTAGGGGCCACTCTCTTATCCTAGGGAAGGAAGTTCTTATCCTGCTCCAGGTCTTGAGATTTTTATTTTTTTAAATGTTTCCCTTTTATTTCTTGATTGTATGAACAGAGACACCAATAAAAGGGGCAGAGGGAGACCTCTGAAAAGAAACAGGATTGATTTGGGTAGAAAAACTTACATCTAGGAAATCATCTCAAGGGCTAATTCTAGAGCATCATCACGAGTTACTAATAGGGTAAGATCTCATATGATATCTGGAGGGAAATCAGTTTCACAACCAAAGCCTCCTCCAATAGCAGAAGTGAAATTCGGGGAACAAGAAGTAGCAAGCAGAGCATCTGAGGAATTGCATATTGCAAGTTTAGAGGAAGAAGATTTGAAGGAATTTTTGGCACCATAGATCAAGGGAGTGTTGTCAAACAACTTCCATCGCCTGTTATAGAAAAGCCAAAGCCAGAACCTCTTGAAATTCCGAGTATTGGCAGATATTCATGGCTCCTGCAACTTCTTCAATTGAAATCCAAATTGGATATATCAGAGGTGATGCACCTATGAACCCTATTCCCTTGATAGCACTACCCAACTTCCATGGTCTTACTTCCGAGGATCCGAACACATTCCTCTCTGAATTCGACATTGTTTTTTGGGGGTATGATTACATTTCTAATGCTTAGAAATTGAATATATTTCCTGCTACTTTGAAGGGCACAACTTTGATATGGTTTTTGGGTTTGGGAGGAAAATCCATTACTACATGGGAATATATGAAGATGGTTTTCCTCGAGAAATATCAAGACTATTGCAAATCTCAGGATGTAAAGGAAGAAATTTTTAAGATTACGCAGAAGCAGGATGAGAATATGGAAGATTTTGTGGAAAGTTTTCAATATAGTTTGTAGATATCTGGCCACAATGACTTGGACAAGAATATCTTGAAGATCATTTTCCTCAAGGCACTAAGGGAGGAATCCTAGATGTATTGAACGTAGTAAGGAAAGGAGATATATTAAAGGAGGAATTTGATACCATCTGTGAATTATGCATCAAGTGCTCATGAGGGGCTGCGAGATAGAGGCAGGGAATCCAAACTCTCAAAACATCTAGTGGTGGAGTTACAAAGGCTGAAATTGGGAATTTGTTAGACAACCTGAGAACTGATATCCTAAGCACATTATCATCGCATCTAGATGTGTTGCAGGCGAAGAAAAAATAAATAGAAGCAGAGAAGGCCATGTCTATTTTCTGCCCTTAATGCAGGAAGAAGCATCTATTGGAGTGTCCATTAAATTCTGTGGAGGCTTGTGTTATATGTGAATAGAGTCATTCCATGAGCACTTTCCCATCTCTTCTTGGATTGAAGGTAGTCTTTCAAGGGATAAATGAAGAAGCAAAACAACTTTATTTTATGGGATCAAGGAAACCATGGAAACCACGATCGGCGAGTATGAATCAAGGTATGCCTCAAGACCCATCTCAGTATTTTAATAATATGAATTTTGGTAAGCAGTCTATACCTTTTTCACCCTCTTGGACATAGTATTACCAATATCCAATTCCATGGAAACCCTGGTATCCTCAATCTAGTCTGAATTCTTCATGCTCCCAGAACTGGCGTGGACCTCCTTCGCCTCCTTCAAGACAATTCTCCCAACCTATACCGCAATAGGAGCTACAGTTGCTTGCTTATACACCCACCAATAATCCTCCTCTTCGTCCTCAATTGCCTATCCAAACCAATCCGAATCTAAATAATAGAGGGGCTCAATAGGTTGAGACACTCAACCTCCTTGCATATAGTATTTCCACTTTGAAATGTAATGAATTAAATCTTCGATCTGGTCGAGTGGTCAATGCTCATACTTCACCTATAATTTTTGAGCATATTGACGATGAAGTCTCAGAACCATAGGGGAAGATCCAACACATATTCTTGTAAAGCAACAAAACCCTTCACAAACTATTTCCGCTAGAGGGTGCCAGACTGGTCCACCGTATCCTGAAAGACTATCTTTGAGCAAACAAAGTCCTCATCCTGAATTCGACTTTTTGGGAGAATTGCATAATTTAATTGTTAAAATTTCGTTACTTTAGGCTACAAAGGAGGTACCAATTTATGCTAAGACAATTAAAGAATATTGTTCTAAGAAACCCGGTAGAAAACCAAAGGATCCACTTACTATTCATGTCATGGGAAAATTATAAGATATAATATTCAAGAAATCTATACCTGTCCAATATGGGAATCCTGGGAATCTAATTCTGACAGTGCTGATTACTGGGGTGGATATCCCAAATGTACTGGTAGATTTGGGGGCAGCGATTAATGTTATAACTTCTGCTACTATAATTACCTTGGGTCTACAAAACCTTAAACCAACTCCCACCGTCCTAGAATTGGGAGATCGGTCTACTATTAGACCGGTAGGGAAGCTTGAAGACATCACTATTTCTGTAGACTCATGGCAATACCCCATTGACCTTATGGTTTTACATACCTAATCCCCAGCCAATGGGCACCCTTTGATTTTAAGAATACCTTGGATCGCAACCACAGATGCTTACATTAGGTGTCAGTCTGGAAACATGGTAATATCCAATGGGGAAGTTACAATGAAACTTACCTTGTACCCCCCGTGCAGAACCAAGTTCATCAGATAAACCTGGATTTACCTTGATTCAAAAGTCTCTACCTGCAAAAGATCCCAAACCTAAAGATGAAGAAATTAGACCCATCCTTACCATCAGTGAGGCTCTCTATTTAACAAAGGACGATGTCATTAGCACCTTTCTCAGCAATCCTGGCTCCATTTCCAAATCAACCCATCAACTGTTAGAAACTGTCATGAGCTACAATATTTAGGAAGATATCTGTTATAGAAATATTTGGGCACTACAACCCCAATCATATATGTCAATAAACCAAGGGCTCTAAAACCCCTAAAAGTGTTGTTTCATACCTAAAGGATCAAGGTCATCTGATTACATCATTTCCTAGAAGTTCTCCCTGAAAAACTGCTCAGAACTGGTCAAAACTGGACCATACCGACTGCTCCATGTCGAGGGTGTGATGCATACTGAAAAGCCCTTCTATAGGGTGAGATGAGTGAGAGCAGACAAATGGCAGAGGTAGTTTGCTAGGTGGAAACTCAAAGAATCTTCTAGAAACTGCTCATATGACACTTGCCTCTCTGAATGCACCCAGTGATGAGTAAGATATCATGAAATCTCCAAGTGGAACCAAGAACTATCAGTGAAATGACACTAATCAAAATCCTAGAAGTTGACTCACTCTCCTGTAAACATCTATATATGGATCCCTCATCTTAGAGATCCAAACGCTGGAATTTTGTAATTTGTAAGGAAGTGTTGTTGGTTTGTCTTTGAGACATTGTATTGTTGGGTGATCTTGCTTTTATGAGGTGAAGAGGGCTTTCATGCTGGGAGGATGATGCTGGATCAGACAGTTGGGTTGTAATCCTCTCTTCTACTACTTTTATCAATAAAGCTATTTGAGTTTTCCTCCATATACTTGTGTATTTCTGAATCTTGTATTTGTGTATGCATTTGTATGGTTAATGTACATTTGATTCTGGATTGCTTATTGTTATAGATCTCTATGCTTTGATGGTATTTTGTTGCTTTGGTTCTACAAGCGTTCTTTGAAGCGGGACAAGTGAGAAAGAAGTGGCGAAGCTCTATCAAAGAAGAGAGGAAACAAGTAAGGAGCCAAGTGAAAGATTGAGGTTGGTACTCTCTACTTCTCTCTCATCTATCTCTCATAAAGGAAAACACAAGTTACTTTGAATTGTTTGTTTCTAAGATAGCTACCAGTCTTAGTGGGACTAGCAGCTCTGAATGGACACTAGTTTTCCGATAACAAAATGGAGACTCCACTGGGGAGCGAATAGTTTGTTTGTTTTGTTACTGTTGTTGCTTTATAAACTACAGATGGAGCCTGAAGTTAAGCCAATTAACCTTCGAACTGCTTTTGCTATGCAACTGCAAAGTAGATCAACACTGCTTCAGTGAATCTCCAGGTTGGTTTATGAAATGAACATCTGACTTGCAAACATCCTAAGTGCCCTAGTGGTAGCTCAAATAACCTCATTAGATCAGTCCCTATACTTTGTGTTTACTGCCTATCAAAAGCTCAGCCTAAACCCCTGAACTTAGCTGTAAACTGTGAGTGAAAACCAAGCTCAGTCTCGTCCTTGGACCATCGCACTGTCTCTCATTGGCAACCTGGATGCATCACACCTCCCATGTGTTGCAGGTGAGATGCATCCCTATTTTCCTGTCTTACAGGTGCGATGATTGAGTGAGACTATTTCTGCCTCCAGCTTTTGGTTTTTTTTTATTGTCTTCAGCGTTATTCAGTAGTTTTGCTATCTATGATTAGTATATCACTGTTGAAACCTTCTTCCTTTGCATTATTCAGCCTCCATTGATAAGGAATTGTGAATGTATTTTATGTATTTTTCATCATTTACAGTCCTCCTTTGCAAATAGTAGCTTAATCGAACTGTCATCTTTTGATTCGAAAGTGTCGCAACTGTCGTTTTCAGTCAAGAAAAAGAGTTTCATAAAGTCTTCCTCTTTTAGATAGTCGATTACACTTTTGCTATTGTATTTGATTTGAATCATCAATTCTTTGAAGAGTCGAAAGCAGTTTTCAAGTCGAAATTGAAAGTGTCATCTTAGTCTTCCTTTCGTTTTTAACAGAAATTGCTAAAGTGTCGCTTTGAGGAAAGATAGTTCAGATCTGTACTTAGTTTTCTTTTTGTCATTCTCACATTAAAGAAACTGAAAAACAAATACATGCATGTGCATTTGCATTTAGACTACATGCGGAAATTGATTTAGGAAAAGTGCATCTAGTGTGTGCTCTCTGCTCTATGTTGAAATAATTTTATTTCTCTTTCCTTAGTAGCTAGCATTTTCATTGCTAAAAGAAAGTAAACGACTATTTATCATCTTAGATTGCATGTTTAGGAATTGTACATCTACATCACGCGGTGAACCTTGAAAGGAAAACTTCTTAAGAAAGATCAACTGTAAAATAAACCTCAATGAGCATAAAAACGCTTTGGAACCTAACGCACAACATCTAGAAGTCTAGGCTAGAGACGTATTCCGGCTTCGTAAAGCCTGGTAACTATCATTTTCATCGTAGGTTTGGTGATTCCTCCTCTTTGATACGACAAGTGCCAGTATGGACTTGTGCTCCCACATACCATCTAGTATATATTGGGAGACCACAATAGGCTATATCCATTATCCTTAGGAATTCGTGTCTGCCGCCCTATCGATCGCAATTCACTGAACACAGCATTTGGGAAGATTGACTGTCGTACGTAAAAAGTATTCTACAATTTTGCGATTGGTTTGGTAATCCCTCTATCTAGATTTCCATAGTAGTCACTTTCATTCCTTTTCAGACTCCTTAAAAGAAAAGGTCCATTTGAGCACTTGTCACTTTGGGCTCATTAAAAATCAAAGGCAACTAGAGTTATCTTTAGCTTTTTCTTGACTCTTAAAAGTTGAAAAAGCAAGTTGTGTCAAAGCGTCATAAAATTTATTTTATTCGGAATAACATCATTATTCCCTCGTTGGTTTTAGGTTGAGAAAATGGAGTCTACCAATCAAGGATTTCCCCTTGGGGGAAATCCTAGTTCTTTCTCCTCTTGGGGAGATGTTGGTGCTCCACACATGGCTACATTGTCCCTTCCAGGACTCACAATTGGCCTGCCAATATGGCTTTTCTCGACCTCTGTCGTTCGAAACACTGTAAATCCTTAGCAATCAAATCAGCGACCAAATGATACCGAAGTTGCTCCCCCACCTTCTACTTCATTTGTTTCTCCCTCTCCTTCCTCTTCGCCTGGTGAAACTAGTAACACTAAAAACCAAGTAATTGAGAAGAAGAAGCCAACGGAAAATGGGGGCAACCATGCATCGTCTGGCGAAAATCCACACACTGCACCTTCCAAACCTAAATCTCCATGTGTCATTTGCAAGGGAGACCACTATCATTGAGATTGTCCCTGCATCCCACGAATCTTGAGGGACTGGTCTCCATGCTTGCACAATTAGGTGTCTTCAACCTCTATTGATCATGTTGAGAGTACGTCGTCAACTAGTGAAAATGAAGTCAATGGACAGAAAGGAAGATCTAAATTTCCTTGTAGGCTGTGTGAAGGCAATCATGCCCTCCACCGTTGTCCTTTTCTAAATGAATCTAAAAGAGTCTTGGATAACCATCCTGCTTCACTGCAGCGACTTCCTCCTGGATACAAGAAACTCTTGCCAAATCCATCACTAGTTGAAAATCTGACTGACACACCCCTGTTGTCGATCGAAGCATCTATCGTTAAAGATAAACCCTCTGAGTCCACACGGAACAAAGTCAACAGGTCGAGATGGCAGTCGACCCAGTCTTGTCTTCAGAAGGTCAATCTTCGGATGATACAGTCTCCAAAGAGAATGATAATGACACCGTCCAGATTATTTTTGTTGACATAGAATAAGATGAACATGGGGGAAATCTACTTGTTCCTTTACCACAGGAAGGAAGTTCATCAGAGATTCATCTGGACGTTTATTCGGTCCCTCCTCGAAGTAATCTATTCGTTTCCTTCGATTGGAATCTACTAGCGAGACCCTGCCTTCCATCTAATGTACCATTTCGAATCATAGTACAAGCTTATAGAATGATCATGGCTGGTACTATCATAGATGAAGGGGCTTCTATGAGTATCCTTTCCTCAACTTCTTGGAAAGCGCTTAGTTCACCATCGCTTCTGCCTGAGATTTGAAATCTATCAGGCTTCAATAAAAGAACCAGTCAACTGTTAGGGATCCTTCTAAATTTGCCTATAACTTTGAGAAGGAAAACCGTTCATCTAAACATGATGGTAGTCCAAGGGCCGCTAGATTACAATCTACTCCTTGGGTGTGACTACATTTACAGCATGGGAGCTATTGTTTCCTCACTCTTTTGGGTGATGTGTTTCCGGTATGAAGGCAGAATGGTCCAGCTCGTAGACCAACTTTCATTCCCTGGTTCATACATGGCTACTAGTCAAATTCCATCCCTAATTGGTCTTTTTGCACAAGGAATGTCTCATCAACCTCTAGTCTATCCACCTGATGAGCGCGAGTGATTCAGTGAATGTGACTAAACCTAGGGGGCATGCGCCCTGGTCTGCTTCGGCAGGAAAACCCCAGATATAAGGTAGGTTTCCGTGTAGGATAAATGACTATTCCGACACACCCAACCGTTTAGGAAAATGGGATTAGACTGGAAAAGGATTCCCTCGTCAAAGGTTATGTGATTGGAAGCTCCCACCATTCACCTTTGTCTATTTCGATGGACAGAGCCGAGGAAGTGTTTTGTCTGCTCCGCAGACGAAACAATCTTGCTTTGATACAAGAACTTCCATACAGTAACCTGCAAAACTCTACTTCTCTTTATACCTAGGGCATGCATACATTTTTTACGCAAGTGAAAAGCAACCAGCGTAACTCTAACCCCGTATTTCTACTAACTTCAATTGCTTAAGTTAGGTGACTGGCCTGATCCACCATTCACCTTTGCCGGGACCAATGGAAACGGAAAAGCAAAGGAAATGTTTCCCGTCGAGAAACTACCCTACCTAACCTCAGTAGTTCTTTAACCATTAGGATAGTAGTTGGTCATTCCTAGCTTGCGTACAAAAGGCTCAGAGCAAAGTTGTGCATGGGGCAAGCTCCCTAAAAAATGAACCTAGTGATGAGAGACATCCTTATTATACAACTGGCATGAGCAGGTTTACGTGAAGTTCAAGCTCGTTAAAAAATAAACCTAGCAATGAGCATATGTACCCCCAGAGTTAAAGCTCATTAAAAAATGAACCCACCTTCGGTAAATAACCTTTCTGATTGCATAGTTATCAGCTTTTGAGCCTTGGTCATGTTCTTACCATCACCTCCACCTTTTTAGCCGATCATACGCCTCCACTTGATCATTTACCCTTTTGAGGAACAACTGTGACGAGTGATTCTATTAGCCATCTTCTTTACACTGTTGTGATTGAAAAGTTTCAAACCTTTCCTGGAACCAGCTGCTACCCGAAAACATCACTCGTTCCTTAGAAATGAGTCTCTTTTAAGCTCTTTTTAGACTCGTAAAATATGAAAAGATTGCCAAGCAATTTTCCTCTCCAGCTCGTTAAAATGATTGGAAGTGCCATCCCTCCTCTATATTTTAACCTTTTTGGACCTGAGGGATCATTACACAAAAAGATCGAGCGCTTTTCTTGTTCGGCTCATTAAAACTATCGAAAAGTCATCCCTTTTGTATTATTTTATACTTTTTCAAACTTAAGGGATTATGCTACGTAAAAGGACTATTGGAGTTTCCTTTCCATCTATTTTTAGACTCTCTAAAACTAAAAATGACCGAGTTATCTTTGTCGTTAAACTCATTAAAACAATAGCGACGAACTTGTCCATGCAGACAAGAGCGAGTTTCACTGTCGCTAGGCTCGTTAAAACATAGCGACAGGTTTGCCCGAAGGGAAAATTATAGAACAAGCATATGTTATCCTCCTCAAGCTTGACAAAAATAAAGAGGTATTGGTCAACAATGACTGGGGAAAAAGGGAAGAAAAATTGAAGAACTTCATTAGTAGTAGGTCGCTCTTGAACATGACACTTTCACTCCATCACCATGATTGAGTCGGGTTGGATTATTCTGTTCACCGGCCATATCACCATTGGTCCTCCGTACCATCCATTTTGGGGTTAACGCTACCAATCCATTCCAATGTCACCAATATGTTCAAGAGAAGTCACTCAGAGAATTCACCAACCCAGCTAATGCGTCATCCGCTGCAATACCTTCACTCTCCATTTTTCATGACCGCCACCCTGAACCTTGTATCATCAGATCATTTTCACCTCCACAAAATAATTTTCTCCGTTCCATGTCGTAGATGTGGGATTCATTAAGGCCCTCCTACAACGGGTTACTTCTTGTCAACATCAACCCATTATCCAAGAAGTTGACTTAGGAACAACCCTTTCAGTACTTTGAAGCTTGCATGCCTCAATGGCAAGTTTCTCACTTCCGGTGACAGGTTTACATCAATGGCCTTCGACCGAAAGATTTTGCGTGGTGTTCGACATCGACTCATATATTCACACCACGTGAATTGTATTGCAGTACCTTGAGGGTCATTATCATTATCGGTGATTCCTCTCGTGCATGTTAACAGCTTACATCATTGGTTGGTAATCAGGTGTTGTCTTTCCATGTTCGACATCAAAACATCTTTTCACATGGATCGACTTGTACTTCGGGCGAAGATTGAATGATTTTGAAGACCCTGGATCTAGTTTCATCCATCCATGCTGCGATATATTCAGGAAAATAAAGACATAAAACATACACCATAGCAGCACAGATAATCATCCAAGCTAAAGGATGATGGCTCTACCAGAATCATCAGTCTACCACACAGACGGTTGTCTGTCCTATGTACATGAAAATGAATTTATAAAGTTGAGCATGGGAATGCTCGCCTCAGCTAGATCATGAAAATATTATGAAGATAATGTATTGTATTGTATCTTATTACAAGTCACCTTCCAGTTCGAAAAACCTTGGATCCTCATGATAAAGAATTTCACCCGACATCAGAAGATTTACGACCTCATGCTTTAGGGGGAAACTGTTATAGACATATTTGGGCACTGCAACCCAAATCACATATGTCAATAAACCAAGGGTTCTCAAAACCATAAAAGTGTTGTTTCATACCCTAAAGGATCAAGGTCAGCTGATTACATCATTTCCCAGAAGTTCTCCATGAAAAACTGCTCAGAACTGGTCAAAATTGAACCATACAAACTGCTCCATGCTGAGGGTGCGATGCATCTCACCTACTACACACAAAGGGTGCGATGCATACAAAAAATCCCTTCTGTAGGGTGCAATGAGCGAGATCAGACAAATGGCAGAGGCAGTTTGCTAGGTGGAAACTCAAAGAATCTTCTAGAAACTGCTCATATGACACTTGCCTCTCTAAATTCGCCCAGGGATGAGTAAGAGATCATGAAATCTCCAAGTGGAACCAAGAACTATTGGTGAAATGACACTATTCAAAATCCTAGAAGCTGACTCACTCTCCTGCAAACATCTATATATGGATCCCTCATCCTAGAGATCCAAAGGCTGGAATTTTGTAATTTGTAAGGAAGTTTTGTTGGTTTCTCTTTGAGATATTGTTGGGTGATCTTGCTTTTATGAGTTGAAGAGGGTTTTCATGCTGGGAGGATGATGTTGGATCAGACAGCTGGGTTGTAATCCTCTCTTCTACTACTTTTATCAATAAAGCTATTTGAGTTTTCCTCCATATACTTGTATATTTCTGAATCTTGTATTTGTGTATGCATTTGTATGGTTAATGTACATCTGATTCTGCATTGTTTATGGTTATAGATCTCTATGCTTTGATGGTATTTTCTGCTTTGGTTCTACAGGCATTCTTTAAAGCGGGACAAGTGAGAAAGAAGTGGTGAAGCTCTATCAAAGGAGAGAGGAAACAAGTAAGGAGCCAAGCGAAAGACTGAGGTTGGTGCTCTCTACTTCTCTCTCATCTATCTCTCATAAAGGAAAACACAAGTTACTTTGAATTGTTTGTTTCTAAGATAGCTACCAGTCTTAGTGGGACTAGCAGCTCTAAATGGACACTAGTTTTCCCCATAACAATATCAAACCAGAAACAGAAATAGAAAACATTCCTGAATATGTTCCTCGTAATAGTATTCCTATGGAAATTGAACCAGGGAAAACATTGAATATTAATCCTGACGTTTCACACTCCCAATCCAAACAACTGCTAAAAGTCCTTTGGGAACATAAAGAAGATTTTTCTTGGGAGTATACTGATATGAAATGCATCCCTGTTGATTTATGTACTCATCATATATACATTAAAGAGGAATGTCGACCTATTAGGCAGCCACAAAGAAGAATGAATCATGCCTTAAAAAACATTGTCAAAGATGAATTGCAGAAGCTATTAGATGTGGGCTTTATTTATCCGATATCGGACATTCAATGGGTTTCCTCATTGGTCATTGTTCCTAAGAAGAATAACAAGTGGTGGATTTGCATTGATTATAGGGAACTAAACAAAGCAACTCAGAAAGACCATTTTCCCTTACCCTTTATTGACCAAGTCCTTGATACATTAGCCAAGAATGAGTTTTTCTCCTTTCTGGATGGATTCAATGGATACAACCAGATACAAATAGCTCTTGAGGATCAGGACATAACTACCTTCACATGCCATTGGGGAACCTTTGCCTACCGGGTCCTTCCATTTGGCCTCTATAACGCACCTGCTACCATTCAAATGGAAATATTAGGAATTTTCTCTGATCTAGTCAATGATAGTGTCGATATTTACATGGACAACTTTACCCCATATGGGGAGTCCTTTACACAATCTTTGAAAAACTTAGAGAAAGTACTTGAAAGATGCAGGCAGACACATGTTTCTCTAAGTACAGTCAAATGCCATATGATGATGAAGGAAGGAATAGTGTAGGGACACTTGCTTTCAACTACAGGAATTCAGCTTGATCTTGCAAAGGTAGAGGTCATTTTAAAATTCTTTACACCTAAGACACTGACACAAGTACACATCTTTATTAGTTATGCTAGCTATTATAGGTGTTTCATAGAAAAAAATTCTAAAATAACATTCCCACTTTTTCAATTGTTGCCTAAAGATGCAGAATTCAATGTGTGGACGGATGAATGTGAAGCAGCTTTTGTAGAAATCAAGGAACTAGTCTACAAGGCTCCAATATTACGTGGTCTTGACTAGAAGTTCCTGTTCCACATCTCTACTCATGCTTCTCAATCAACAGTAGGAGCGGTTTTGGGGCAACAGGAGGAAAAGAATTTGTATGCAATTTACTATGTCAACAAGAATTTGACCCCTGCTGAATTAAATTACACGGTAACTAAACAGGAGTTCTTGGATGTCATTTACGTTGTTAATACATTTTGCATTACATCATAGGATATCCTACTTTCGTGCACACTGATCATACAGCTATCAGGTGTCTGATGAACAAACCAATAACCCTTGGTCGTGTTACAGGATGGTCGTTGTTAATTCAGGAATTTGATATTACCATTGTAGACAAGCTAGGGAAGATAACATAGTCGCAGATTTCATGTCTAGGATGGATACTAGTAATGAAGGTACACATGTAGAGGATAGTTTCCCAGATGAACATATTTTTGCAATTTCTACTCACATTTTGTGGCATGCAAATATTGCTAAATTTCTTGCTACAGGAAAAGTGCCTCAACACTTGTCTTACAGAGAACAACGAAGGATTATCATCATAGTGCTCTTTATTCACGGATAGAGGGATATCTCTTCTATACAGGATCTGATCAACAAATACAACATTGCATAAGTGGAGATGACATCTATGATGTTCTGAGAGCTGCTCATGATGGCCCCTATGGGGGGAATTTTGCAGATAAGCGAACAGGTCATAAGGTGTTACAATGGGATATTATTGGCCTTCTATTTTTCGTCATGCAAGGAAATATGTTATAGGGTGCGATAGTTTCTAGCGGATGGGTCAGCCCAGTTGAGCAAATGAAATGCCATTACAGCCTCAACTAGCTCTTGAGCCCTTTGAAAAATGGGTTATTGATTTCGTTGGGCCATTTAATCCACCTTCACAACAGAAATTTCACATTTTGGTTTGCATGAATTACGTAAAAAACTTGGTAGAGGCCAAGGCTGTTGGGAAAGCAACGGAATGGGTTGTCTCAGATTTTTTATTTGAAAAAATTCTTGCATGGCACAGAGATCCTAGAGAGATAGTTTCAGATGGAGGGACACAATTTACATCACATCTGATAGTAGGACTCATGAAGAAATATGGAATCAATCATAGGGTAACATCTCCATATCACCCTTAGGCGAATGGTCAAGTAGAGATGACAAACAAGGTACTAGAGAATATTCTTACGAAGACAGTAGCAAACCATCGCCAAAATTGGGCTGAAAACTTCCTAAGGCACTATGGGCATATAGAACAACATGGTGGAACACAACAAGGTTTTCACCATATAAGCTTTTCTATGGGAAATCTCGTTTGTTTCCAGTGGAATTCAAAATTAAGATGCTTAGGACAACCCTTGAAGTAGGTTTAGATCTTTCAAAAGCCCAGAAACACCGTCTAAAATAGTTGATGAGTTGGATGAAATTTGTTTGGTAGTTTTCCAGGACACTGTTGCAATTCAGCAACAGCGACCTAAATGGCAAGATAAATTTATTAAGAAAAAGGTGTTTCAAAGAGGGGATTGGGCATTACTCTATGATTCTCGGTTCAAGGATTTTAAGGGAAAACTCTGCTCCATATGTACGGGACCATATGAAGTTGATACGGTGTTTGATAATAGGACTGTGAGACTTATCACAACTGATGAGGCACATACTCCTTTGATCGTGAATGGACATCACCTCAGATTATATCACCGTCTAGCTTCAAGAGACTCCTTTATCAAATATTTCTCTGATAACTCTAGTTTTCAAGTTAGTAGTGCGGGGAATTCCTCCTATGCACCCTTGATTTAATATATATATATATATATATATATATATATATATATATATATATATATATATATATATAATTTTGTTACTACTCTATCAATATTTTTCTTGCAAGTGCCTCAATAGCATTGTTACTCCTCCGGTGTTGTTACTCTGATGATGATAATTTTGTCTACGTCCTTCACTGGTGTTGTTACTCCTCTGGTGTTGTTACTCCGATCATGGTAATTTTGACTAAGTACTTCACAAGTGTTGTTACTCCATGGCGATGACGATTTTGTCTAAGTACTTCGTTGGTGTTGTTACTCCTTCGGTGTTGTTGCATCGTCTGTGTTGTTACTCCATGGCAATGACGATTGCGTCTAAGTACTTCACTGGTGTTGTTACTCCTTTGGTGATGTTACTCCGTTGGTGTTGTTACTCCATGGCGATGACGATTTCGTCTAAGTATTCAGGTGTTTTTACTCCTTCCGTGATGTTACTCCATCGGTGTTGTTACTCCATTGCGATTTCATCTAAGTACTTCACTGGTGATGTTACTCCTTCAGTGTTGTTACTCAGTCGGTGTGTTACTCTATGGTGATGACAATTTTGTCTAAGTAATTCACTAGTACTGTTACTCCTTCGATGTTGTCACTTCGTCAGTGTTGTTACTCCGCTGGTACTATTACTCCATGGTGATGGAAATTTTGTCTATGTATTCCAGTGTTGTTACTCTGTTGGTGCTATTACTCCATCACGATTTCGTCTAAGTGTTCAAGTGGTGTTGTTACTCCTCGAGTTTTGTTCCTCCCCCGATGTTGATACTCCCCCGCTATTGTTACTCTGTCAAGGTAAGTCGCCCAGGTACGTCCCCGATCGACTTTGTGGATTTGATTAATAATTGATGAGAAATGACTTTACCAGACTTGACATGACCGCAGACGGTCATCCATTAATTGGGGGGAGGTACTATAATGATGGCTCATTATTACTTTTATCAAAACTTTTGCTAAGCACGATTCTCCACCATATTTCGCACGATGTCCATATGTATCAAGACTTGAAGTTAGTACTATTGTACTAATGAACAGCGTTTTCAATGCTACGAAAAAATTACCATTATTTCTTTCCATTATTATCCATTATCCATCGTGACTTTTCCATATTTTCGTCATTATCCTTCCAATTTTTACTTTCACAGCACTCCATCCCTGTCACAAACTTTCACTGCAAATCTACCTACCGGTACTCCTTCCCAACAGTCTGTTGTTACTCCAAAGTGTTGTTACAAGCCATTGCATAATGGGTGGACAGGCTATGAGATACGAAATAGAGAATACAGAGCAGGTTCAATGCAATGTAGATGTTTGGAAAGTTTTCTTGCATGTAGGGTGGAATGTGTATTTTGACAGACTACAAGGATTTGATGAATCCATCACAGTGTAATTTGTGTTAAACTTATAAAGAAATCACTCTAGAGTCCATGGATTGGATTTTTCTATCATGGAGGAAGCTATTTCAATTGTTAGTGGATTGCAGCGAAGAGGTCAGAAATGGTTCTCTCGGAAGTCTCCTCTACCAGAGTTTCTCGAATTGCTTTTATAGGCTGGGGAGACAACGGTCCAGAAAGGAAGAGGGTATGATCGTAAATCATTTCCATAACCATGGGGTGAAGTGGTGTATTTTGTAATGAGGTATGTTACATGCAAAGGCTGTTTCTCTACATTGTTTAAGTATCACTTCAAACTTTTTGCATGCCTTTGGTTTCGGCATGCACAGGTTCATGCTTTGGATATGTCATACTTCCTATGGAGCAGCCTTCACTTAATGGCGCAATCTACCCGGCAGTCTCGACAACCATTAGCAGTTCTTACAAATCATGGGTTGGTAAGATTATTGGTGATGCATGCTCTGTCTCGGACCTTTGTGTCTTGGCCACAATTCACCGAATTGGCGGAGGAAGAACTTGTGGGCATGATACCTATAGGAGAAGAGGAAGAAGATGTAGAAATGGAAGAAGAGGCCACATACAACATTGCTCCAGTGTCGCCTATTAGCCCAAAAGATATGGATGTAATGAAGGTAGAAGAAAATGTAGTCGACGTTGCTCCATAAGAACCAGCGTCGACTGATAATCAAGGAGAAAAATCACCACCCATGGGTGCGGTTATAGGTGGTGTTGACACACAAGAAACAACATCACCTGTCCAAACAGTTTGAGAATGTAGGTGGTGTTGTTACACAAGAACCAGCACCACCTGTCCGAATAGTTGAAGAACTCTTGGTTGAGAATGTAGGTGGTGTTGTTACACAAGAACTAGCACCACTTGTTCAAACAGTTGAAGAACCTATGATTGAAAACATAGGTGGTTATGTTACACAAGAACTAGCACCACATGTTCAATTGAATGTGGATTCTTTGGGGGAGATAGGGAACGTATTCGACACCACTCCATAAGAGGCAGTGTTGGTTGTTGAGCAAAAGGACAACTTGGAAAAACCACAGGCAAGAAGAGAAAAGGGGAGCATAGAAGAGTCGATGGATATATAAGAAGACGAAGGAGGGCCTGCGTCAGCAGGCATTGAGAGAATGAAAATTTATGAAATCATTATTCGTTCTCCTTTTCTTGCATCCTTTTCAAGAGGGGCAAGGAAAACCCATTCCTCTAGATGTATGGAGAAAGAAGAAGCTTCTCCTCTAATCCTAAAATTTGTTGGTAAAGCTAAGGGCACCATTATCGACATGGTCATTCAAAAACCAGTGTCGATTGGTGAAATAATTGAGAAAATTGAAGGGTTAGAGGTCGGCACTATCACACAAGAACCATTGTCGACTGAAAAACAAAATGAAGAAGATTTGGATGTTGTTACTTCTATAGAAACTACTCCTAAGCCGATGGAGGAAGATGTAGTTGAACCGACTTACCCACAAGGGACAAAACTATTCCTGAGCCGATGAAGGAAGATGTTGTTGATCATAAGGGTTATAGACTACTTCTAAGCAGATGGAGAAGACTGTTGCAGATGAGGCTGACCTGCAAGGGTTAGAAACCATTCTTGAGAAATTGGAAAAGGATATTTCTAACAAAACCAACCCACAAGGGTTAGGAACCGTTCCTACATAGGTGGAAGAGGATGGTCGGAAATCAGAGAAATTACAAGAGAAGGGTGTAAAAGATGCTACTACACAAGACCCTGTAGTGAGTCCAGAAGCACAGAGGGAATATGTAGAGGTCTTGCGACCTGAAGAAATAGATGGCGGTATTGTTCCTCGAGTTGAGAAACCAATGGAAGAAATCGAAGTCAAACAAGAGCCGATTGACGATTTTGTTAACGTCAACCTGCCACGCCCTGGACTAGTTGTAAGGCCAGCAGAAGAAATAGTTGTGAAACAAGAGTTTATCAAGCAATGTTTGAAAAGGAGACCCCCTCTTAAGGAATGATATACAGCACAATTCAGAGAAAATATGAAGTTGAAAATGGAGATCATGAAATTGAGGAAACGAATGTGGCACCTACGAAGAAAAGTGAGAAAGCATAAGAAAAATGTTGCGGAGCCCCAGCCTAAAATTGTTTCAGTGGAAACACAGACTGAAGACATGCCAACGACTTCAGAAGTTACACAGACAGAGTCATTCTTTCATATTCTTGAGGCACGAGAGTTTGTCATGCCTGCAGAGATTCAGAAGTGGCAAGTTACAACATCTCGTTTTCAATTAGGGTCTATTCATGTAGAGGCACACCGGGAAGGAATAAGGAAAAATCGCGAGCAAGCCGTGAAAACAGTGTTTGGTTATATAGAATAGATAGAAAAGTGGAAGCAGGAGAAACAACAAAAGAAAATTGAGGGGTTGGAAGAACAGGTGAAGTTACTCAAGGCCGATAAGGAAGAGATGTTTACCTTGGCTCAGCAGGCAATGGCTTTCCGTCCCCCTGCTCATAGCTACACCTTGTTCCTCCATGAACAATATCTATTATTTTGTTTAGAAAGCATCCACCAGGAGCTTAGTCATGATATGGAAGATTCAATGCAGTTTTTACGCATCATGAGATGCCACAATGTTTTGGATCAGCATTTTATGTGTGACTTGTACATGCATGACTACTTCCTGGGGAATGATCAATCATTTAACCCAATTCCATATGTAGAAGACATTCAACTTAGAGATTTTACCTCCTACACCCTCAACCAGGTTAAATGGAAAAAGGATTTTGATATGTTGAAGAAAACCAGGTAAATAGGCCACTTGTCATCAAGATAGAGAATTGTCAGTCCTTGAATGTTTATAACAGACACGAAACCCTTTTGGGAATCGAAGGACAGAAAGAACCGAAGTTGGAAACTCAACAATGGTGTGATAATATATGCACAAAATAGATCTTCACTTGTCAAGAGGAGGCCCGAGACAGCTGCCAGAAAAGGTGGATGCTTTCGTCATTAGCTGTCAGGATACGTGAGCCTTTTGGGGCCCCCAATTTTTCTCGAGCTCTAAACAAGGTACCCTGGTACATTGTGTGTATGCGACTTCATGGGGTCCGATGGATGGGTTTGAGGTTTCGATTTCCCATCATCTAGCTTCCAGTTGATCAGTACACTCTAGCTTACGAGGTAAGCAAGGATTGGTGGAAATAAGTTGTTCAAATAGACAGGTATAAGCCTCTAGGGATAGAGATGTCTGCTAAATACGATCTTGCACAGCTTCACACTGACCATCGCAGCTCGAACCTAGAATTACATAGGCAACGAATTGCATGAGGACATGCAATAAGGCCATTGGGGGGATATGTTGGTGGCTAGATTTGCATAATTTTACTCAACCTTTTTACCCTGTTCTTTTATCCATTTCACACCAATAGTGGTTCATCAATATCTTAAATTGCACAGGTATACCTCTCATCATGTCTTTATGGATTATTGGTCAATGAAGCATAGTCGTAGGGGATTATTACCAAATTGACTTGCTAATTCAGTTACTTCTGTAGATTTAAAGGGAGAATGGCCAGGATCGGGATTCAATGAACGATGTTATCAAACTGGTAGCGTTATTCTTGAATGTTGGATGCAAAGGTGAACCAACTCTTTGATTAACACACTGTTATCTTTTAACATTTTATTTCATTCTGAAAATCACAGTGTAATTAAGGGCAGACAGTGTCGTAATTCTAGGAGTTGTATCATTGGAAAATTTTATAAAGTAGAGTTGCGGGCTATGAAATCCAACACTGTTAAGAGGCGTTAAGTTTGCAAGAGAATACTCTAAATTTGAGTCTATCACAACACAGTTGTAATATTTCTTTTATTAATGATAAAATTATCTTCTAAGCATATCGTGATTCTTTGATCCCGCCACAACCCTGATCAAGGAGTTGGGCCCACTCTCCTCACCAAGTGTTGTTGGATTAGATGTGTATTAGGTTTATTTCTGTAAGTTTATTATTGTTGTGAATGTTTACCAGTGCCTAGTTGTGAGTCCTTATTGTTGTTACTCATATTTTTTGTTACAAGTATTACTTGTTGTTACAGCGTTGCTCACGGTTACACATTGATGAATTTATAGTTAATGTTCACTGCTAGGTAGGAAAATTGTGGCCTACACATACAGTGCATGATAGCCTTGAAACAAATGGTAGAACCTTGGGTTGACAATTAAATTTGATTTGGGTGAATTGCATGATTCATACTTGGACACCAACAATTGCTACCTTTAAGGATTAATGAAAACATTCACTCAATCCATATGTTCTTTGAATCAAGTTTTTAACACCATCAATTGAACTTACCTTAACTATCATTATGTATTCCTAAAACATCCTTATAGGTAGCAAAACAATATGTTATTAAGATAACTAATATCAAAATATTAATAATAGACTTACCTTATCATGATGGCCCCTAACATGAAAGTCCTTTGAGATCAACATCCTTTCGCATGATTGATCTCCATATTGTGCAAGAATCCATCTCTATGTATCTATTTTAATCAAAGTGCCCATGGATCGAACTTGATTACCAAGATACAATATCTTCCTTGGAGTTTTCATTATTAACTCCCTTTATTTTGGATACCATACTTGATTTTGACCAATTTATTTAAGTCATGTTATCTTGAGAGAGCCTTGATCTCTACCTATTCTGAAGAATATAAATCTTCTTCTTCTAGTCTTCGAGTAACCACATGGAAGACTTAATGAGCACATTCTTGTAACCAACTCTTCTTGAATGATTCTAGTAGATATGAATCTTATTGTAAGGAAGTGTTTACTTAAACACATTCATACCTTTTCTTCCATATAACCATCTAGCTATACATTGAACGAGCTTGCTTCTTATACATGTTAAAGATAGGTTTCTTTTCCAAGAAATAATTTCATTAAATTTACCATCTTCATTCATTCATCCTTTAGAAGTATTGTTTCCATACTATATGAAATATATACTTGTCATGCCATAATGCCTTTCTAAGAACCTTCCAAAATGATGTTTCTTATAGGATCTATATGACCCTTCTTTGCAAAATGACTACCTCTAACATGACGTTAGAAAATGCTTGGATGAAAAATAATATGCAACATGGTCCCAATTTTCTCATTATTTGACAGCTAGATGACTTTTCAAAGCAACTTAATCATGTATATTTTAATTCTACTATCATATTCTTTCTCCTATGATGCTATATTCCATTCAAAAAATCAAGACTATTTTAGAGTATACAATAATTCATGCTACTCTACTTTCTACTTACTAAAATAAAGACAAATTTCATAAGGAACCTGACAGTGATGGATCTTTCTTCAATAGTAAATAAACTTGGGATCTTCTCCTTTCGGATTCTTCTCAAGTTATCCGTTTTCTTAAGCTATGTGAGCTTCACTTCTTTTCTTCATCTTGTTATATTTCTTGTTTCGGAAATCCCTCTTAAAGTTTCCATACTCATTGAATTTATAGCATTTCATTTTGTACATATATGGCTTCTTCTTGGACTTTCCAAACTTCCCTTTCTTGAACTTATTTGTCCTTGAAACAAAATATTGACACTTTTTATTTGATTTGGTGTCATCCTTTGCCTTGATCCTAGATTCTTCCAAGATACATTGAGCCCACAATTCATCAAAGGTGTAGTATCCTTCTTAGAATATATACTAGTTGAAAAACTGCTCCAATCAAGTGGCAAAGCATTTAACACACAAATGGTCATTTCAGAATCAGAAATAGTTTCCCCGAACCCTTATGATTGATCTCTTATTTTTTATATCTTCATGACATAGGTGGTCATGTATTCATCTTTGACTTCCTTATTATATAAAGATGATTCCTCAAGGATATATTTTGGTCTGATGTGCTTATAGAGTATAGCTTTACCAACTTATCATACACAGCCTCGGATTTCTTCAAGTCAATAATAAAGGGAACAACATGATCCTTAATGGATTCAACATTGATCCTTTGTGCTCTTACCTCTCCCTTTTTGTATTTTGCTAACTCTTGAGTCTTCTCTTTTTATGGTACAACTACTTCACCATGGACATATTCCATGACTTCATTTTCTATGAGTTCTAAGTCAATCCTTGTTATGAAACCAGCTCACAAAAAGATAGAAAAGAAAGATCAACACCTTAGAATTTAGCCTCTTCGAGGGGACAACCTCCTTTACATTACACAAATGAACAATTCTTAGATGGTACAAATGACAAGACCTCCTTTCTATATATAGGAGTCTAAGGGCTCATAATATAATCATAGTCGACATAACAATAATAACGTAAGGGTACAATAATAATAATAGTAGGCTTCTATGGGGCACAATAATAACAATATGGGGACTACATGGGCACAACAACATAATAAGGGGGTTGTACTAATAACAATAAGGGGTTACACTAGTGGTATAGGGACCTAACAAGCCCCTCTCCTTCAAAATGTTATGAAACCAGCTCACAAAAAGATAGAAAAGATAGATCAACGCCTTAGAATTCAGCCTCTTCGAGGGGGCAACCTCCTTTACATTACACAAATGAAAAATTCTTGGATTATACAAATTAAAATACCTCCTTTCTATATATAGGAGTCTAAGGGGTCATAATATAATCAGGGCCGACATAACAATAATAATGTAAGGGCACAATAATAACAATAGTGGGCTTCTATGGGGCACAATAGTAACAATATGGGGACTACATGGGTACAACAATATAATAAGGGGTTGTACTAATAACAATAAGGGGTTACACTAGTAGTATAGGGGCCTAACATGCCCCTCTCCTTCAAAAAGTGTTGTCCTCAACGCTTGAGTAGTTCTTGATGCTTCTGTATAAAATCTTGTCCTCCCATGTGGAATCTTCAGCGGGTAAGTTCTTCCACTTGATGAGATACTCTGAAATTGATCTATTTCGTAGATTTTGATTTCTCGGTTCTGTGATTGCTTCAGGTTGCAATATGATTTTTCCTTCCTTGTCAAGTTCTCGCAATACTATTTGAACTGGGATCTTCTGCAATTTGTGAATGAGTTCCCACTCCTTTGGGCATATGAATATATGTAAGGCCTGATGTTTGGAGGAACACTTCGTGGAATAAAATGAATAGCATGATCACGATCACGAATAGGTGGGAGGCCTTTGGGAGTCTCAAATACCTTGGAATGATTGTCCAAAACGTTTTGGAGATCTGGAGAAATACATGATTTCGATGTGGGATCCTCTAGTGAACATAATTGTGCAATCACACCCCGTTGTTATTTATCTAGAAGCTTTTTCATGTTGTTAGAGTTGATTATCTTTCCAAGTTTTCCTTCGATACCCCTCAATTCAACTTCCTTTCCTTCCCAAAAAAAATTCAAGAAAATTTCTTGAAAAATAAAAGCTATTGTACCCAAATATTGTATCCATTGGACTCCTAGTAAAACATCAACACCACCCATTGGAATGGAAAGCATTGGGATATTCAATACATATTCTCCCATGGATAGCTCGATATTATGGCACTTTCCAAAGCAATTTATGGTTCCTCCACTTGCAACCATCACTTGACACTCCAGTGCTAGATATAGAAGCAATTCAATTCATTGGCTATCTTACAATCAATAAAATTATGGGTACTGCCTGAATCAATCAACATTCTTACCTTTTTCTTCTTGATATGTCCTTCTATATTGATAGTTTGAGGAGTGGTAATTTCTTCCAATGCATTACAAGATATGGTCAGATTGATTTCTTGAGACTCGATGTGATCTTTCAATTCTTGAACATTTTTCTTCTTGATATGTCCTTCTATATTGATAGTTTGAGGAGTGGTAATTCTGTCCAATGCATTACAAGATATGGTCGGATTCATTTCTTCTTTCTTGATGTGATCTTTCACTTCTTGAACCTTTTTCTTCTTGATATGTCCTTCTATCTTGAGAGTTTTAGGAGTGGTAATTATTTCCAATGCTTTACAAGATATGGTCGGATTCATTTCTTCTTTCTTTGGGCCTGGTTCCTGGTGTATATACTCTTCTTTTGATGTTTCTTGATCCTTTTCTTCCTCCTATCCACAATCAATGTAAAACAATTTATTCTCAGCACACTTATGACCTTTAATGTATTTGTTATCACAATTGTAACAAAACCCTTTTTCTCCTTTTTCTTCCAATTGTTGTGGTGTAACCCTTCTGTGTTGTGGAAGGCTAGGAGAAACAACACTTCCATCTTTATAGTTGTGAGGGGTAGACTTCCTTGTTGCCATAATTTTTCTTTCCACTTTGTAACAAATCCCTTTTTCTCTTTTTTTCTTTCAATTGTTGTGGTGTTGCTCTAAAGAAGGTGTTGCTCTTTGTATCCTCATAATGTGCTATCATTTCCTCTGTGAAAATTGACCACGTAACAAGTTGTTTACAAGAACAAAGCCCTTTATACCATAAAAATTGATCCAGTTCTAAATATGAATATGCAATACACCTTTTGTAACAGTGGTACACCATGTAGATCAAAATATTGCTCCATCTATAGTATCCAATTTACTGGATCCTTTCCATCAAACTTCCTCATATCGCCTTTTCTTGATTTCAGGAGCTCGATCTTGAAATGATTGTAACTCTATACTTTCAAATCTCAAAGTTCTGAAATTGTCTCCTGCAGTAGCCCTCTGAGTCCTCTTTCTAACCCCGCAAGTCTAATCAGAATTTGATTCTCCAAAAATGAGTTATGCCCAAGCTCCTAAGATGACCTTATTATATAATGTTTCAGTAGAGCGAACTTGTACGACGTGCCACGTGTCATTGTTTCAACCTTCGGATCTGAACACTATGCACAGAAAACTTCATTCCGTCTTATTTCTGTAACTTCTTACGAAATTTCAATTTGTTTCTTAGAGAGAAAGTTATGACAATTTTCCCAAGGTCGCCTGTTTAGGATGTAATTCGGGAGTCTGCAAAAACCCTAACTTCCTCAGATCATATATCCGAAAATATAGCGAGACAATATTTGAAATTCGGACCCGAGATTCAGAACATTTTTTTCTCAAATGGGTTTTTTCTTTAGCTTCTGAAACTTCTTAGTGAAAAGGTTATAGCGAAAATACCACAATGACCTATTTTAGATGAAATTCTAGGCCTTGCAAAAACCCTAACTTCCTCATATCATATCTCTGAAAATATAGTGAGACAAGATCTGAAATTTGGATGCATGGTTTAGCAAGCTTTCTTCTCAAATGGGTTTTTCTTTTAGCTTTTGACACGTCACAGAAAAAAAGTTACAGCAAAAAAACCACGATGACTTGTTTGGAGCAGCTAAACCCTAGAATCCAAAGCTCTGATACCAAATGTTATGAAACCAGCTCACAAAAAGATAGAAAAGATATATCAACGCCTTAGAATTCAGCCTCTTCAAGGGGGAAACCTCCTTTACATTACATAAATGAAAAATTCTTGGATGATACAAATGAAAATACCTCCTTTCTATATATAGGAGTCTAAGGGGTCATAATATAATCAGAGCTGACATAACAATAATAATGTAAGGGAACAGTAATAACAATAGTGGGCTTCTATGGGGCACAATAGTAATAATATGGGGACTACATGGGTACAACAATATAATAAGGGGGTTGTACTAATAACAATAAGGGGTTACACTAGTAGTATAGGGGCCTAACAATCCTTTTCTTCCATGCTAGGAAGTTTTTTTATCCAACAAGCTTGTTGTTTTCCTTGCAAAATGTAGCCATGTGATATGTAGATTGAGACAGAGAAAATAATATAACACTTAATTGTCAACCAAGTGTCCTCTTTGATTATGTCTCCAACTATATTGATGTTTTTAATACCTTCAAGGAGACTTCAACAATGCCCTAGAATGATGACTTCTAGAATGCCTTCAACAATGATGTCTTCGAACAACTTCAAAGAGTGAATGATGATCCTAAAATTCCTTAATGCCCCCTTCTTCTTCAAGGTGATGTACTAGAGAATATTCAACAAAATATGATCCTTCCTTCCTTCAATGAGAGCTTGATGATGAGGTCTTATTCAACGAATGCTTAATGTAGTATCCCTCCTTCTAGATCAATGGGTCTTCTTCTTATTTCCTTCTGTCCATCTACAAATGATTCCCCTTGAAAAACCATTTAAGAATATCCTTCAGTTGTCTTTTCTTGTTCACCTTAGCTCTAATACCATGTTGGAGAATGTAGTAGGGTAGCTATTAATTCAAATTCCCCTTTAATATTAATAATTGATTGTGAAATTTAGTTATGTTATTATGTTTCTTTATTATATATTTTCATCAAACAATTATCAAGAGCAATAATAAAAAAAATGGACACAAAAATTAGGCTCCAATCCAGGGAAAACCCCCTCCAAGGGGAAAACCCGAAAATAATATCTTATCTTCTTATATAATCTACTTCAAATGAGAAAACCAAGACCCAAAACCCTAGACTAAGTCCTCCTCCAAGCACCAAATCAACCCTTCAATAATCTTTCAAGGTTTGACCAAGTCAATAAAGGACAAACTGCTTCAAATCAACTTCTCTTCAGAAATTCAACCCTCAATTGCAGGTCTACAACTTCAGCCCTTTAGAGCAGCAGAGACCCTAAGTTCCTTACATGTGTTAGACTTCCAAGAGATCCTTCTTTCAGCAAGTAAATGTCTTCCAAGTCAAACCTTTTACAAACGAACTCAATCAAGGTCTTGATCCTGCAGCTTTGGATCTCCAACTTGGCCATCGACTTTCAGTCCTGCAATCATCCCAAAAACCTTATATTCTCACATGTGTGAGAGAACAAGGCTTCAAAAATCATAGTTTCACTTCCTTCTTGGATTTCCTCTTGATTCCTTATCCTTCACCCTTCTTTTCTTCCTCTTCTTACTTTAGATTGAACTTGTCTTTCTTGAAGATCAAATTAATGGTGAAATTAGGTCGAAACTGCCTATATTTATAGCCTTTCCATGAGGTCAAATAGCCTCTTCTAGGCTGACTTTTCATTATCAGGGCTGACTTGTTCTTGGAGGCTTCTAGGACTTTATAGACTCAAAATCAATGTCTTTTACATGTTAAAACTTGCCCAATAGGGTCTTATATATATGATTTACTCTTTTAACTCAAGAAAAAACTTATTTTGACATGACATCTTAGAAGCACGAAGAACATGCTTGACCTAGATGACCATCAAAATGAAGCATGAAACCCATGCTCAAAAATAATATTTTTCTTTCTTCTTTTTCTTGTAACATAAGATATAAATAATGAATTGAGTACATTGACAATTATGAAGACTAAAACTAGTTACATTTTCCAACACATGGGTGAAAAGATATATTGGCATTAGAGCTCCCAAAGCTATTCTTTTTTATGTGAGTGGTCTTGGAAGAATGTTATCCAAGTTTTTTGTGCTTCCCTTCTTATGCTTGGTCCTTAAATGAAACTATTGTAAAAACCCCAACCACTTGTAATTCTTGACTTGTTGTGACTTACTCTGGATGTGTCGGTACTATAATGGCTAGTGATCTATGTGGATGATTATCTCCTTTCTCATTAAATAATGTTGCCACTTCTTTACATATTGTACCATGTCACAAAGTTCATTATCATAGGTAGGGTAGTTGAGAAACCCCTCCCATGAAACATCTCAAAATGGTAGCATATTGGCCTTCCTCCCTGCATAGAAACTACTCCTATAGAATACCCACTCACATCTGTCTCCACTTTGAAGGGATGCTACAAATTTGGTAATGTAAGAACTGGTGTCCGACTGATCTTCTTATTCAACTCCTAAAATTTCTTTTGTTGACCCATCCCCCATAGGGAACTCTTGCCACTGGCTTCTACAACGTACATTGGTGCAACTATTGCTAAAAATTAGGCTATGAATTTCCTTCGATATTACGCTATCCCAAAAAAACTCCTAAGTTCAAAAAAATTGATGGGAACCGACCACTTCATGATGGCCTCCATCTTGGCAGAGTCTATCCTGAGCTCCCCTCCACTAATCACATATCCTAAATACACCAAAGACCGATGTGAAAAATCATGCTTCTTAATATTTTCCAACAATTGGTGCTTCTTTAATGTTTCTAGCATGTGTTTCAAATGTGATATTTTCTCCTGTAAAGTAGAAATGTATGCCATTATATCATCCAAATACACAATAACAAATGAATCTAAATATCGATGCAAAATATCATTCATTAATCTCATGAGCATGGTGTATTACAAAAACCAAATGACATGACTAACCATTCATACAAACCTTGTATATTTTTGAAGGCGTTCTTCCAAGTATCTTCTTCTTTGACTCGAGACTAGTGATATCTTTGTTTTAAATCCAACTTGACGAAGTATTTTTCTTGCCACAACTAGCCCAACGGGCCATCAATCCTAGGCAGGGGGTGCTTGCTCTTAAGCATAACTTTAATTAATGTTACATAATCTATGGACATTCATGAAGTCCCATCCTTCTTTTGCATAATTACGATAAGTGATCCACATGGAAGGGTACTTTGGTTGAAAAAAACATTGCTCCAACAATTTCTACAACATCTTCACCCCATATATAGCCCTATGTTTGGAAATAGAGAGTCTAGCAACAATTGGATATCGTGCTCCAATTTCCTCTTAGGTGATAACCCTTTAGGATCTTGGAAATCTCCCCTATATGCCCATATCAGCTCTTCCAATTATTATCTTTGTTCCTTAATTCACCACTTCAAGGATTCCTTTTCTCTCATTAACTCTTCTATAAACTGATTTTCTCTTAAAAATAGTAAAACATACTTCTTGCTCGAATTGATCAGTTTCCTAGCTTGGTTGGCACTTATCAACGAAATTTTAGACTTTCCCTTGTACACGTTGATTTTGAAGGATTTTTTTCCCTTGATGAAATGGCACTATTTGGCTCTCAACATTAAGATTGCATCCTGCATTTTCATATGGGGACTCTAAAACACCACGTCTAATTCCACTTCATCAATCAAATCAACATTGATAAAAAATTTTATTTTACATTGTTTTGTTACTTTGATTTCGGGATCCTTATTTACCCATCCCAATGGATATTGGCTAGGATCATCTCAAACCTCCAATCTTAATTTGTTGACTAGCTTTACTGTAATGAGATTCATTTGTGACCCTCAGTCGAATAAATCATCAATTTTTGTCTTCTTAATGTGTATGTTTATATGGAAGAGTTTGATCATCTCCTTCTCTTCTTATTATTGAAGGATACTCAGATTCACCTCATCCTGCACTAAGGTACATACAATATTCTCATCCACATATAAGTTCCTTTCTACTTGATTCCTCAAATTTGTGGCTATGATATTTTTCTTCTACCCATTCTTCTTCTAATTCTTAAATTTGAGTTCTATATGTAATTTTCAACACTCTCCTTTATGTGACCATCAATGTAATTATGGTTGTTAGGACCTTTGACTAGTGTGTTGTGGTTTTTGTCTTCTTTCCTTTCCCCGTTTCCATTTATTATTCCCTTCTTTGGAAGCTTCATGGTGTTCCTTGTTCATTGTCGACCACTTGACTTCCCTTTCTTCTGGCCTATGTTTTCTAGGTATTGTTCCCATACATAATCCTCATCCATCATTCTAGGTTTGAACAACATCACTTGCTTTCACATATTGTTGTGTAGACCCCCTAAATACTTGAGGAGTAATTTTGGGTTCTTTAGAGATACCTAGCATTATTTCCATCTTATAGAGTTTTATGGTGCACTGATGTACATTCTAGCCCTACCTCTTCCTGAAATAATTCCACCATGTCCACTACTCCTCTACATAATTTATAAGTTCTAATTGGGAATTTATGAGAGATTTAAACTACTCCCACTTAGTTACTAGATTATCTCCCTTTAGCCTCATGGTTTCCATGTGGGTTTCCCACTAGGTCAAGGCATGGACCTCTAATTTCAAACGAACAAATGATTTTTTTATTCCTCCTCTATACGATGAACACCAAAATAAACCTCTAAATGTTGCAACTAGTGATTTAATTTCAAAGCATAAATATCACATTGATATGACTTGATATCCATATTTTCTTCCATCTTGAAGATAGACTATGAATGTTTCATGATGCTTGAAATCAATTGCTCCTTTTTTGGTTTCCGAAACTCCTTCTCTAGTTCTTCCTAATTCCCTCATTTACCCTCCAATCCAACCTCTACATTGGAACCTCTGTCTTCTCTGAATAGCCAAAGATTATTAGTTAGGGTCATCATGAGGAGACTCACATTATAGTTTAGAATCATGACTTGTGATTCTAGCCACACAAACCTCTCATTTGCTAGATCTCAATGGTTATCATAAACTAATTCACCATCCATGGTTTGGGTTTTATGAATTTATTCTTAAACCAATATGATCCCTTGCAACTTCCCTCAACATATCAAAATAAACTTGCTCTAATAATAATATGATCTACAAATTGTTGTGGATATTCCATTGTACAATTCATGACAATAGATCTTATATAATCGGATGAAATATGAAATCTACAATATGAAGGTTACTTTTCATTAGATTTTTGCATTTATTAATTATTAATTGATGTAATGGAGTTGTTTGAGACCTGTGACTAGGGTTCTACTATAGAACACAATCCCACTCAATTATATTGTCTCTCTATCCACTATTAACTACTTTTTTTTATTATGAACAAAAATTCCACTTGAATAGAATGGAACCCATTTTCCTCCTAGTGGCCTAGTTATAACACAACCTGATAGCCAACTAGAGGTTAAATTTAACCCATTCAACCCTAAAAATGAGTTAAAAACCAATCCTTGTAGAGTATTCTTCATCATAACCACATGGATAACCCCTTTTCCATAAGTAACAAAGATTGACGTAGCATCCTCTTGAATTATGGTGGTCAATCAAAATAGGTCAACTTCTGATAAGCATAACTTTTGCATCAAAACTCCTATTAACATCTTTCTTGCACCACTAAAAAGGACTTTGTGTATAATAGCAGCAAGAGGTGCAACATTCAAGAAAGAAAAAAATTGCTTCCCAAATCAATATCATTGAATGCATCAAACTAGCCCCAAAAGGTTTCTAACTCTAATTCTTCAAACTAGGTTTTGCCACTAAAAATGCTCTTGTAAACTAATTTCTCTTATTTTTCCACCTCAAAATAAATTGAGATGGATGAAAAACATATAATGATATAATTCAAATAATGTTCATTAATTCATACGTTATAGTAGGAAGGGAAATTTTGTGCTATATTTGGTCAACCCAATGTCCATTCTTATTAGATCCATCAAACTTATTCATATCAAGTTTGCAAATGCAAGGCATTAGATTGTGGGAATAGTTAGAAAATGAGAAGTGATTAGTGGGATCTTCTTCCTCTTAACGTGCTTACCCTTATGGGGTCCTTCACTAAATACATTTTCATCCTCCTTGGGATTTCCCTTCAACATTATAATTTGATCAAAACAAAGGCCAACATGTGTAGTGAGGGAATACATAATGATTTCCATTTTGTTAATTGAATGGGCAAGAGATTCAACTATTTTTCGTACTTCCTCCATGGTTTACATGCTATGGTATTTTTCATGAGAACATTAGGTCCATCGAAGAGGTTATTCAGGAGCTATCCCAATAGAATCAATGTCCTAATAGGAATCTATGGAGAGTGGTAACAAGTAATTGTATGAGTGGGTCCACAAAAAAATAAATTGCAGAATGACACCACAATAATCAGTGTCAGACAAGGAGTATTTTGAGCTATGTCTCCCAAAATGGTGTTGGAAGGTCCCAAAAAAAATTCTCTTCCTTAATTCTTATGGGATTATCACAAAATTAATGAGATTGCTAAATTCCTAAAATTTCAAATTGCATGGAAACTCCATTTCCTATGTTGTAGAAGATAGGGTTTGCAGGGGCCTAATGATAGACGAGTTTCAAGTGTTATAGATCTATGATATACTGGGGGGTTTCCAAAAATAGTGCTCACTGAAATTTTTCATGGCACCATCTAAAAAGGATAAATTGTACCCTTAGTTATACTACTTGATTCCCTATTACATGAAAGTGATCGCTCCAAGTGTTACTCTTGGTGTAGTATTTTCTAATGTTGGTTTCAAGTGTGCCTAGGGGCTTTTGATATACCTAGAGGTATATGAAAGACAATTTCATAATGATAAGTGTTGCTTGATGTGATACCACTTGAAAGGGTACTAATAGAGGTTACAAGGGTGTTCAAACATGTGATGCCTATTGTATTAAATGCATGTATTCTTCCCCAATTGTTACCTACTAAATGCTCTATCTTTGTGTTTTTTTTAAAGATATTGGAATATGTCTCTACCCAATGAAAAAAATTGAGGCATGTATTGGCACAAGAAAGTGATTTGATTACCACTTTTGGTGTTCCTTGTTAGCTGAAATAGGTCATGTAGAGGATAACAGATGGAATATAGAAATAGAAAACAAACAAAAAGAGCAAGATGTGAGAAAATATAACTACAAAAAGGGAATAATCAAAACCAGATTTGACAATTAATAACAATAAGAAAACCTTTACTGATACTCAAAAATGGATGTAATGTTCACTTTCCTCTTCGACGGTGCAACCTCTAACATGAGTAGAGCTCCAAACAATAGTATTCATTTGAAAACTAGATACACACCTTTTACTATAATATAATGTTCCTAATTGACCAAAGTCCTAACTACCTAGTGGACCTATATTAAGAAGCCTTTCCCACTAACACCACTAACATAGTGTTCTTCTTTAATGTGGCCTCTTTATTGATTTCATTATTTTCTAAGTCATGAGGCCATATTTTCTAGACATGACCCTCAATGCATTAAGTAACAATATATTATACTAACTATGGGAGTTATGGTGAGACCATAACAACATCTAAACAATGCCAATAACATAAGGCTCAGCCCATGCTAAATATCCAAGATTAAGATCAACATAGTTTAAGAAAAGGGGTTCAATGACACAATCGTTGGGAATGGGATTTGTTGAGGGCATTAACACTTTGACAAACATTTTTGATGTTGGTTGTAGAGACTGATTATCTTCTTGATTCAAAGGTATTTGTTTAGCCACATTTGGACCCCAATTATTGACGAGGGGTGTATGAAGGCTTAACCCCATACTGTTGTTGCTAGGGGTCTCGATGGGATGTTAAACATTGTTTTCAAGGGCAGTGCCACTAAAGAGATATTTTTGGAAAATTTGCATTGTAAAATATTGTAATTTTGTAGTCAATCTGGATCATTCATCATTAAGTCACAGATCTCACAATAGATGTTATGTTAGGGATTTTTTCTTTAGAAGGAAAACCCCTTTTTATGGTGTAATTGTATTGTAGTTGTGTGTTATTGAGAGATAGTTGCAATTGAGAGAGAGGAGGTTGTAATAGATGTGTTTCAGGTTGTATCCCTTCATTTTGTTGGATGAAATAAAAGGAAGGATTGACTATTTCTCTATGGATGTAGGCCAAATAGAGTGAACCACGTGTATTGTTGTCTCCTTTATATTGTTTCATTCTATGTTTTATTTTTGCATTCATTTTGATTTTATTGCTCTGTGATTTTATTCCTAACATTTTATACCTTGCTATCTTGCATAGAAATAAGATTTATATTTTTTTCAAAACTACCTTAGCCCCTTTCACTTTGCATTTAAGGTTAGGTCCTATATATCTTCATCAAATCTTATGAACGCCTCCCACATGCATATCTCCTTGAAGTGTTTTTAACACCATAACTTTGATAATTAGGAAAAACTTAACACCTTGAAACTATTTTGTTCTCAAATGGTAATTATGCTTAATGTGTAATTATTGTCCAATTATCAATTATTATTATATCACAAACAAATTTATTTTATTCAATTGAATATTTTTTTTGTCCTTTCCATAATCAACTTTTAAGTAGTCCAAATAATTTACTCAACTAATTATCATTTGCGTTACAGATATTTGACTAAATCTATATTAAAAAGCATACATTTTTATTTTTTTTAAATTAAATAAACTAAGATACACCAATAAATATTGTTGGAATGAATTCAACTTTCATTAAGAATGATATACATGTAAATACAACATTTAGACCATTGGATTCAACTTCCAAGATTTCTTGGACTTCTAGTAATTGTTCACATGACCCTAATGGATCATATGCCTAACATTCCCCCCCATTACTCTGAAATGGTGTGTATGAGTCCAAGAAGAGAGCTAAAGTGAAAAATGCACAGCAGGAAATGGTTGAATGTGCTCTCTGAAATGGTGGTCTAATGAAGACCACAAACCAAATGAGGTGAGAGAAATTGAGGTCTCTGTCAGTGTTGGTTTAAGGAAAACCACCAACTCTGGAACTAAATCTCGGAAGTAGTTCTTGGAACAATTCCAAATTTAGCTAGAAGCTAAAGTCTTATGCTAGTGGAATTGCTCCATAATAATGGTTTGAAGATGACAACAAACTGATGTCGATTTGAAGATGACCACAAATTGATGTAGTAGAAATCAAATTCTTTTACAAGACGTGGTTTAAGGTAGGTCACCAACCAAAAATCACGCTCCTAGAACATGACTCTGCCTCTGGCTGCAACTCTAAAACTAGTTATGGATGACTCTGGCTCTAGGCTCTAGCAGTTGGATCTAGTTTAGGTTGTGGCTTAGGCTCGCTTGATAAATCTTCAAATTGGTAACTTACCATAAGTTCCTCCCTTGTCAAATATAAGGTGAGAAGATGAAGATATCTCTACTACAAGATGTGTCAATGCTTGAGAACAAATTCTCTGGTATCACTGATATATCTTCTTGGTTGTTGAAGAACATTACCAAGAAGCGATCCAAAGGTGAATCTCCATTCTTACATGAGTCTTGGTTCTTGAGCATCTATTTGAATGATAATTGTGTTTTCCACAATGCTCACAAGGGTGAAGATCAAAACGCTGACCTTTCACATGGTCAACTCAATCACAGTGTTGGCATATGCAAATATATTGTGCATGTCGAATAGGAGCAAGTGAAGATGAATCATCTTGAAGAAACTGAACACTATGAAACTGAATGGGCATGAAATGTTTTGGAATATGAAAGTACACATCCTTGTCATATCTAAGACTGATTTTTTTCCTTTTGTTAACAGCTTATTCCCAAGTTCTAATGATGGGCTTGGGAAGTGTAGGCCAAACCTATGCATCTTTATGCAAATCTACTCTTGAAATGGCCTCACAAATCTCATTAATCTTTAACTGTTGATGGGAGTCAGACTAAAAAATGGAGTTGTTCTAAACAAGAACTAGTTCAGAATCATGACTCTTATGTTGCATCTCATCTTGTTGTAGCTAATATTCGAGTCACAGAAACTCAATCTTGTCTTATGCATTTTGTAAGCATGTTTGAATGTCAGAGAGAGTGTCCTTTTGGATCATGATTGTGTTATCAACGGTGTATAGTGTCGGAATATTTAGTAACTCTAATTCCATATTAGTTTTGGCCATTTTACAATAACTCAAGCTTAGAAGATTAAGAGTGTTAGCTTTAATTGAAAATGAACTCACTTACAATACCTATTCAACGAGTAAAAAATGGATGTTGTCAGCACAATATTCAAAATGTTGAAGGAGAACATTGGATCTCATATTTCAATGTATATTGAATTGTCACAAGAAGCAATTTATAGGGTTGTTCTATGCACCATTTACAACACGTCAAAGAAGAAATAAGACAAATGAAAAAAAATTTAGGCAATGGGGTTTTGTGTTGTTGTTTCTCATGGACCAACTACAATTCAGTTTGGTTTGAATAGGAAGGTTATGAAAAGAGTGATATATGATAAGTTTCTACTTCGCACTCCATAAACCTCATGTGAGGACTCACATGGCTTGCTTCTAATTGTCTTGTTCAATTTTTTTACACAAATGGGTGAACTTGGTTAAATTTTCATTCAATGTATCTCATGAATCAATTAGTTGTAGCAGAAAACAAGTGTATGTATCAGTTAAAGAAATAATATTGGATGAGAGTTTGTTTTATTATCTCATTTTCTTCGAAAAATAAAAGATAGGAAGGAGAAGAAATCATTCATTTTCCTAAGAATTGTAATAGCATGTCCACGGATGGTTGCATCATCCCTCTTTTGTATACTAAATACTAATCCTTCTTGTTAAAAAAGGGTTATAGAAGGCTATTAGAAGGCCTTCGTAAGCCATAGTAACATGGTGAATAACACATACAATCAAAATAGGATGTATGGTTCTCTATTATCTATCTCTCATTCTCATTTTCATGTCGCATACAGGCAAAAAGACGCACATCTTCCACTTCGACGCTACATCATATTTACAACCTTGCACATTAGGTTGATAAAATCTCTCGAAAACTTGTGAGCCATCCCTGGATTCTCCGCATGGAAAAGACGAGGATGGTTGCATCCGCTTCACATAGAACCACTAGCTCCTAAGATTTCTTGAACAACCCCCTCAACGTGTTTTGGTGAACATGATTTGCTTAGCCAAAGCAGTGTCTATTCTCTCATCCTTTATTTTGTCGCAGATCATGTCACTTTAATCTTAAAGTACTGCAGTCAATGAAGACAATTAAACACCAAGCTTTGAAACCGTTATCCTCCCAACTCAGACCCAAGTCTCGAATAATCAAAGGCACAACTATTGTTCTTGATCTGTATCACATGCAAAAAATCAAGGGAAAGCAGTATACAATAGATGCCAGTGAAAGAAGGAGCACCTAGAAAGGCCACAAAACTAGTGGCTCAAGCTATTTAACAGAGCAGATAAACCACCACTCTAATAACACTATTAGAATGAATTCAACTTTCATTATGAATGTCATCCATATAAATACAACATTTAGACTGTTAAATTCAACTTCCAAATTTCTTAGACCTCTAATAACTATTCACCATAACCCTAACAAATTAAGTGTCTAACAAATATATTAACAATGTAATATACAAACATGCAAAAACAATAATTCAATTTTTTATAAAGTTTTATTTCATATAAATAAACTTTCGTATCCTATTTCATAAAAAGTTTAGATAGCTAAACATGAGAGAAAGAACTCTATAGTTCTAAGCCCCACACACCCAAATAGGAGTATGAACAATAGTTTTGTAACACGACATCTTGTATATCCATATCTCACTGAACCATTATCATTCCAATCATTTACTTTGGCATTGTGCCTTGTGAATCATTTGACATTGTTTGTCTTTTGCACAATAGTTGTAAAAAAAAATTCTCTCGTATTGGATGAGAGTAAAGTTTCATGATGTATATCATTTCTTTTTTTGTAAATTCATCAATAGTTTTCATGATGTATATCATGAACCACTAGACAAAGGCAACTATAATAATAGCATTGTCATAAATGCAATATACATTGTCACATAATGGACAATGGAAACAAAACATATTGTCACATTGTCATAAATGAAATGCACAATGGGTTAAGCAATACAAATAAGCTTTAATTTTAGTGTTGACACTTGTCTATTTTCAATTAGATATTTTGATCTGTTTCTTACCTGCAAATATATAGTGGTTTAGGCAATAGAGATCTGCTTTAATTTTAATTTTGCCACATGTCTATGCAATCATATATTTTGATTTGCTTTTGACCAAGAAATACTATTGACCAATTAGAAATTGGATTTTTATTCATTCAAATTTTGCCACATGTCTATGTAATCATATATTTTGATTTGCTTTTGACCAAGAAATACTATTGACCAATTAGAAATTGGATTTTTATTCATTCTCAACTAATAGTATAGGACTTCAAATGAGCAGCAGCATTTATGTACTTCTATTCACAAGATGTCTTACTCTAACCAATTTGAATGAGCAGCAGCACATTTGTACTTCTTCTCCTACTTAATAGATTTTTTACTCCAACCAATTTCAACCATTGAATAGGATTTGAGATGGGTACCTTTGTACTATTATTAGAGACATTATGCAATGGGTACACTATGTCACATGTATTAATAAAAAGGTTTTAGAGATTTAATTTTATTAAAATTTCATTTTTTAATTATTTTTTAAGGTATTTATTTTAAATAAATAAATAAAAATTTATTAAAATATGTATTTTATAGATATTTTAATAGTTAATCATTTGGAATTTTTACCGTGTAAATGATATTTTTTACCATATTTATTTTAAATAAAAATATTTTTTTTATTAAAATAGGTGTTTTATAAAATAATTTAATTAGGAAAAAAATGGAATTTTACTACTTTAAGCAAAGTAATTTTATTTAATTTAATTTAAAAGTAAAAATTACAATGTAAATATTTGTCTAACATTTTGATTCAGTGTTTTGATTAAGGATTTATATTTATAAGTAAAAGTTTTTTATTTTTATTCTTTAAGTAGGTTGTGTGGGAGTATGTTAAGAGATTGGCAAATTCAATGATTTTTTGTTGAATTTATTTTTTCCAAATTTAATAAGAAATTTGCAGGGAAATTAATTTTTAACTTAATTGATACGAATTTTTGAGTGATAAATTTTGTTTCAAAGAAACTTATATAGTTGGAATCAAAATTTTTAAAGAAGAAGAAGAAATAGGATGAGATTTAGTTTGTTAAACTCTTCTCAAAAAAATTGATGTTTTTCTAACTTTTAATTCACAAATCACTATTTTTTTTATCTTAATTGTTATATGGAAAATTATCTTTTGCAGACAGAAGTGGATCCCTTAGATCTAGTGGTCTAATCTTGAAACAACATAAACAAAACGCATTTGCTTTCCTTAAGAAATTAGAAAATGGAGGAGAAAGCTTGCCTAGAGTCCAGCGCAAGTTCTCCTCTTCTCTTAGCTTGTAAACTTTAGCTCCAACTCCAATTACTATAAATAGGACCTGCAAAACAATTACAACAAGTAAGAGAAATGCAAGATATATATAGCATGGACCAATATCTCTAATCAATGAGTCAAGAGGGCATTGAAGTACATAAGTATCAAATAGGCACAATTATAGGAAAACAAAGTTTTTTGTATTAATGAAATGTAGGAGAAGATTACAACCCTTTTGTAGTTCTTGACAATGCAGATGTCTCCACACCAAAACTTATCCTTCCTTATCCACAAAGGATGCTTTCAATCTCAACTCAAGGATGGTAATGGATCAAGGCATAGCTAAGAATCTCCAAAAGCTAACCCAGACTCTATGGGAGACTGTGAATTTATAGGATAAATATGGTAGTTTGGGTTTTACCAATATAGGAATTAGATCCACATATGAGGAAAGATAAGCTCTAGGGATAAGAGATAAGACCTATAGGATAGGAGTTATAGATATCAATCAATAGTAAATGGTTAAAGCCACCTTAAAATCTTTTGGAAAGAGAAGTTTCATAATTATTTTCTATTTTTCCCGAAATTTTATAACCATCGTACTTGCAACAAAGATAACCTGTAATGGGCGGTATGGTTCCTCAGTTATGCAACATGCAATAGTGTAGGTTGCATAGAAGAAAGGGTGTGATGGGTCCAAAAAATGAATTTTTGAGATGATTAACCTAGAAAATTTGGACTCTTTGGAGAGATAATGCTTAAGGCTTTGTAGAGGGAGGATTGCAAGGTGTCAAGGATGTTGATTGATTCGGTTTCAAGGCCATTTGAGAAAATGTGACAAAATGACTTGTAACAGATTGCCCCCTAAAGTACAAAGCCAAATGCAGTGGCTGAGGACTGAATTGCTTTACTTTGTGACATGTTCAGATCAAGAAATTGGTTGGTTGAGATCATTATATGTTACTATACATAATCATCATCATATCATGTTGAGTTAGGCATACCCATACTCACCTTATAAGCCAATATTACATGTACAATAATCAAAGTCATGTACATTGAAGATAAAGGATGGATCGTGTTTGGATGACTTTCTAAGTAATCATAACCATCATACTTTGTGATCTGGTATGAATCCTGAAAACGTAGCTCGGATGGATGAAACTAGATTTGGGGTCTTCCACCTCTCCACTCGATAGTACGAGTCTAACCATGTGAATAAATGAGTTGGAGTCGAACACGATAAAAACCATCTAATTATCGGCCAATGATGTAAGTCATTAATAGATGCGAGAGAAACCACCACTAATGATAATGGCTCCCAAGGTATTATAGTACAATTTATGTGGTGTGAATAAATGAGCTGAAGTCGAACACCACACAGAATCTTCCGGTCGAAGGCCAATGATGAGAACCTATCGCCAAAAGTGAGGAAACTTGTCATTGACGTATGCAAGTTCCAAGGCATTGAAGGGAATTTCCAAGTCAACTTCCCGGATAATGTGTTGACGCTGACATGAAGTGATCCATCACAAGAGGGCCTTGATGTATGCCCCATCAACAACACGAAATAGGTACCAAGGTTTGAGACAGAATGTAATGATGTAGATCTGGTTCAAGAGAGACAGACATGAAGTAAGGCTTAACAGTGCTATTGTAGCAAATGTCAACTAAGGGTGGACTTTCTCTTGAACATATTGGTGACACTGAATGGATTTGGCAGCAAACCCATCATGAAGGCTTTCATTAAGGTGTAATCAATAGAGAGACAAGTGGATTCCCTAACTCAAAGCAATCATGGAGATGAAGTGAAAGAGTGTCATGTTCAAGAGAGAATTGTTGCCATTAATAGGTAAAATGCCCTGTTTTCCCAATTTCCCAACCATTTCTGGCCAGTGCCTCTTTATTTTTGACAAACTTGAGGAGGATAACATATGATTGATCTATAAGTTCATCCTTTAGATGAATCCTTCTGAGTATTATTAATGAACCCTGAGAAGGAGTGGTTAGGTCTTGTCATGCTTAACAAGTCCTTCATAGTTTAATAATTTTACGAGTCTAGTGAAGGTGCAACTCGACTCATTTTTCATGTTCAGAGAGTTTGAAAAAGAGGTGAAAAAAAAATTCCAAAGGTTCCTTTTCGTAAAATTAGTCTCTTGAGTCCGAAAAGGCATAAAACGATACTTTGGAGAACCTTTTAGTCATGTTTGACTAAAGTATTAATTTTTCATAAATAGTTTATCCCATTCTAGAAAAGGGTTAAACTTATATTGGGTATACATATTTTCATTTACATTAACGAGTTTGAAAAACCAAGTGCTTGGCAATTTTTTCATGTTTTGGGAGTCTAAAAAGAGTTGAAAGAGGACTTGTGTGTGTTTTCATGTCATTTTACAGACCTTTGTTGAAGAGAAATAACTTTGACCTGGAGAGAAAGAGAGCATGAGGCTTAAGATATGATTGCTGCCAATGACCCAACAACAGTTCAAGCTTTGAGAAACTGTGGGCTTCTCAAGTTTTTCATGATTCTAGGCATGAGGACCTGGTTAGAGTTACTGGAGTATTTGGTCGTATGTTAGGATGTACAAGGAGAATACTTCAGGTTTGGGGTACACACTTTCACGATAGATGTTGAGGACATCTACTTCCTTACAGGGTTGTCACAAAGAGGAGTTCCCATTTCGTTATCTAGATTCAGGAGAGGTGGGGAAATAGTGAAGGATTACATTGTAGGTCATTGTCAACCTCGTGCTGAAATAACCAAGGATGGGAAGCTTGAGATAAAATATGTGGTATGACTTCCTCTCAAGACGATCCTTTTCATTATTAATCGACTGACTGGCAGTGCTACTTTTCATTTAGCCACCAGAGTGCTTGGAGCCTACAATATTTAACTGGTATGAAGGGGTTCTAACCAACCTGAAGGAACAACTCAATCGAGAAAAGGCAAGACGACTGAAGAACTTTGGGTATAGTTATATCATTGTATCCTTCACCTTGGAGAGGATATCATTACTGCATCTTCAATGGATATCTTGTGAGTTTCCGAGACCTAGAGTGCCTTGTATGAGGCAATGGGTAGATTTGATGTCTCTTCAAGAGGGAACACCTACGATGAATTTTAACTCTACTTTATTTAGATGGTTGCGAAAGAAACTATTTATGATCGAGAATTACCCACATGCTGGAGTTGATTTCCGCGGAGATCTAGAGTTTGTCTTACTCGAAGGCGAGCAATGGGGTGATGCAAGTAAAAACAATGTCATTTTGGATTTTTTTGTGTTTGGATTTTACAATTTTTTATGTGTTTTTATGTATCAAAGGAAAATTATTGGTTTTTACATGCAGATATTGGACCTGTGCGACCAATAGGCATGTCGCCTATTCATCGACAAGGGCAGCCACATCTTGTTCAGGCTAACACTACAATGGTAGAGGAGGAGATGGGTGATCCTGACCCTACGAAGATACTCACCGAGTTTGAGCATCATGTTGAAGGTTTGACCTACAGTATACCAGACATAGGGATTAATGAGGTCCCCATATCTCTGCAACGATACAATATAGGAGTACCAGAGCATATTAGTTTTTTTCCCTGCAAGGTTGCTCGGGTGATTATATGTTATCGGGAGCATCATAGGGATTAGTCTCCTAGGAGGCTTTTGAGTTATATTTAGTCATGTATTTTGATATTATAGGCCATGTGGCCATATGTGTCTCTAACACAATTTTTGTAAAACCAAAAATTATATACAATTTTCTATCTATGGATTTCTTCTACCTTATTCTACTCTATTGCATAATAAATGATGATGGTTTGTGTATTTACATGTGTTGCAAATGTTTGTCAAATACATAATTGGCTAATGCATTTGTTAATGTATTAAGACTCCTAGAAACATGTTGATATTAGATGCAATAAAAATGTCGTTCTAAGAGGCGAACCCTAAAAAACATGCATAATAAGGTTGGACTTATGACTAAATAGATGTTATTTAAATGTTTTACCACAAGTTGTGAATCAACTCTCACAACTAAATGGCAAATGCCACATGAAATAGCATCAAATAACTATTTGATCATTGTGCTATACTCAACAATTTTATTAGTCGAGCAGTCGATCCAAATTCCTTATAGGCTCACTAACTTTTCATTGGGAGAATCGATTGCCCACGTTGTGGAAGAAATGTTTCGAGCACTACAACTAGCACCATCAGCATAACTAACATATAGTTGATGGAATGCCATCATCTTCAAATCAAATGAAATTCAAGATGAGCAGAGGCAATATAAAACTCTAGAAAAGAACATTGCAAACACACTAGCAAAACCAAAGATTTTGGGTTTGTTCCCCAGTGGAGTCGGCAAGTTGTTATATGGAAAGTTCTCTTCTGCGGACAAAAGTGAATCCCCTAGATCTAGTGGTTTGATCTAGAATCAACAGAAACAAAACACTTGTGTTTTCTTTAGAGAAATTAGAAAATGGAGGAGAAAGCCTACCTCAAATCCAACTCAAGTTCTCCTCTTTTCTTGGCTTGTAAACTAATTAGATTCAGCTCCAATTACTATAAATGGGACCTGCAAAACAATTACAAGTATCAAAATAACTACAAGATATACATAGCATAGACCAATATCTCTTATCAATGATTCAAGAGGACATTGAAATACATAAGCATCAACTAGACACAAGTATAGGAAAACAAAGTTTTTTGTATTAATGAAATGTAGGAGAATATTACAACCCTTTTGCATTTCTTGACAATGTAGATGTCTCCCACCAGAACTTGTCCTTCCTTAGCCACAAAGCAAGCTTTCAATCTCAACTCAAGAATGGTAATGGATCCTTAGGTAAAAAGTAGCTGCATCAGGGCATGGTTAAGAGTCTACAAAACTCAACCCAAACTCTATGGGAGGCAATGAATTTATAGGGTAAATATGGTAGTTTGGGTTTTACCAATCTAGGAATTATATCCACATATGAGGGAATATAATCTCTAGGGATAAGAGATAAGACCTCTAGGATAAGAATTTGAGATCTCAATCAATAGTAAATGGTTAAAACCACCTTAAAAGCTTATGGAAAGAGAAGTTTCATAATTATTTTTTATTCCGAAATTCCAGAACCATCGCACCTGGAGCAAAGGTGATCTGCAATAGGCAGCGTGGTTTCTCAATTATGCAACATGCAACAATGCAGGTTGCATATAAGACAAGGTGTGATGGATATAAAAATGAGTTTTTGAGCTGATTAACCCAAAAAAATTGGACTTTTTGGAGAGATAATGCTTAAGGCTTTGTAAAGGGATGATTGCAAGGTGTCAAGGATGTTGATTGATCTGGTTTCATGGTCATTTGAGCAGATTTTCGAAATGACCTATAACACTAACAACTTTATAAGAATAAAAATAAAATAAAATAAAGTCTTAGCAGGTCAAATCTATATTTTAATTAAAAATCCATATCATTAATAAAAAGTCTTGAGTGCCAATTTATCAATTAATTTTATTTTCTATTCAACCAATATAGATCCATCTTAACCATGGATCATGATGGATATGTATTGGTTCTCTCTCTAAACACACACCATGTGTATTTTTTCATTGTTTAGATTGCAAATTTGAATGCATAAATGGATTTAACTCCTTAAAATATTTTAAGCACTTCCATTGTGTAGATTACCTGGTTTAAATTTACAATTCCAACAAATCTCTATGGGATTTCAGCATAATCAACTGGAAGTATATCTGAAAACCAAAATGTAAAATAGTGCAATAATTTAAAAAATAAATAAATAAATAAATTAACCATAAACGTTTATCTTTTCAATTACTTTATATAATATATAAATTCCTTTTTAACTATATATAATATATACATATTTGACATTGAAATATTTTACTCAAAATGAAGATAGAAATATTTTTTTTATATATAGCGTTATCTACATTAAAATGTTTTTTTTAATTAATATATTTTTAAATACATATAAATATTACTTAATCTTACATATTGAAATTTCTTTCTCGTTACTTTTTTTTAAGCAATTACTTTATTTCTAAAATATTTTATTATGGTTAATATTTTTTTAGGTTTTTTTTGTTATATATATATATATATATATATATAATTTGATATTGAAATAAAATAGGTAATATGTATATTCAATTATTTATTCAAATTTTATATCAAAAAATTTGTAAAAAGTATAATAATTATACATATTATTCTCATTCAAAAGTGAAAATATAATTATGTTACATCACATCAACATCAAAATATTTTATTTATCACTAAGAGTAAGAGTGAAATAATTTTAACACGTGCGAAGTGGAAGTAAGATTATTGATGATTTATAATGCTTATATTCATTTTTGTTTTCTATTATAATATACATTGCTTTTTATTTAGAGAATATTTTATTTTTATTTTTAAAAGACACACATGTCAACTCCAAATTGAACAATAAGATTATAAATTCAAATTGAAAAGACTTATAATATATACACCTACATAAATTAAACTATTTAAACAATTTTATTCTTAAAAACACATTATTTTAATATTATAATTATCTATTAAACATTTTATTACTAAAAATATATTTACAATCCCAATTAAACTTTTTTTAAAAATTATTAATATTTTAATAAAAAATTAAAATACAAATATTTTTATCAAGATCTTATCCATAAAAATTAAGATAAACAATTTTTAGTGATACACCCATCTCCTTCCTTATTTCAAAGGTGTATACAATTTTTTGCTCATAATATTATTATTACTTTTTTTTTAAAATATTATTATTTATTATAATATTAATGGCCTCAAAGATACCATCCCTTAATGTTGTGTATATAGAATTTTGGTCATAATATTAATATTAATATTGTCAAAGATGTCATCCCTAAAGTTGTGTATCATGCACACAAAAATTGATGTTGTGCATACGAATTTTTGCTCATAATATCATTATTTCTTTTTCCAAAAAATTTATTATTATTTATTATAATAATAATAATAGTAATGTTGTCAAAGATGCCATCCCTAATGTTGCGTATCATGCACACAAAAATTAAAATAATGTGATTAATTCATGATACTAAACTTGTTAATCGAATTTTAATACATGTTTCATGATGGACACTAAGTTAAGTATGTTTTCTTGTTCATGATGAACACTTGTTAGGTATGTTATCTCTTTTTAGTTTTTTTAATGAATTTGATTTAAAATTTAATTAAAAATTTTAGTTATTAAAATTATAAATTTAATTATCTTAATAATATTTAAATATACTATATTAAATTATACATTTAAAAATATAAAATAATAATTTTATAATTTCATTAAAAATAAATTATTTTTTATAGGTGGGAAAATTTATTATAAATAGGTTGTCAAATTAGCAGCGAGGATAACCATCTTTCTGTTAATAGAGAATGCAGGTTGACTTATCACCCTTAATTAAGGAAAACCAAACCACCTGGAATTATGATAACGGGTAGACTTTTATTCCTGCCATATGCTTTCTTGAGTCACTAACTAGATGAGCTTTTATCCAAGCAACAACAATTTTAAAGCAATAAAATCCAAAATTTACTTAAAAATTTACCAAACTTCCTATAACATTCATATCATTAAAAAATAATTTTTTATTTTAAAAATGAAACATTAAACAAGTTACAGGCTAGCTAGGCAAGCTACTGTTATAAATTTATAGTCTGATGTTATTAATAGCTATTAATATATTTTAGATTAGCTTTAAAAACCCACAAATTAATTTCGAAAATAATAAAAATTTCAGTAAAATTATGATAAAATTTGGTAGAAATTTTTTAAAATCTAAGTTATAATTATGAAACATAAGTTTTTGAGTGCAGCTGGTTCTTCACAGTGCTAAATCTTTTTCCAATATGAAAAAAATGATTCAAACTCCAGATCCGACTGCTAAATTCATTCTCACCATTAAAAAAAATCCAAACAATGCTAAATTCATTCTCACCCTAAAAAAAAATGATCCAAACTCCAAAATATTGATCGTTTAAAAAATTTTTTGTTTACAAACTCTCGTAAAATTGTTGTTTAAACGAACTTCATGATTAATTTACAAACTCTGCTGTCGTTGGTAGTTATCTATTTACAAACTCTGCTGTCGTTGGTAGTTATCTACGAACTTAATGGCAGCTCCACGCTTAAGCTTCTTAGGGATTGTTTTTCATTTTTTATCTGATTGTTGTGATGTTTGAATGATAATTATGATCAATCTACAGAGTCTGAAGTCTGCTGTCGTTGTTATAGAACTTTAAGTCTGATGTCATTATTAGTTATCTAAGAACTTCAGGTGTTATTGCTAGTTATCTAAGAACTTTCAGAACATGGCAGTGCCCACTGACTATGCCAAAACTTCTTATGAGATCGTTTTTACTATTTTTTTGATCCGTTGGGTTTTCATTTAATTCGATTGGTTTTATCTGATCCTTCTATCTTTCAAGAGTTTATGAGATCGTTTTTACTATTTTTGATCCATTCGGTTTTATCTGATCCTCCTAGAGAATCCTATCTTCTAGGAGTTTAATGGTGGACTTGGATTGATTTTTGTGCGCTTCGGCTGGTTTATCTTCTAGGAGTTTAATGGTGGACTTGGACTTGGACTGGTTTTGGTACACTTGGGCTGGTTTTACTGTTGGGTATCATTAAGAGTTAGGTATACTTAAGAGTTTATGAGATCATTTTTACTATTATTGATCCGTTGGGTTCTATCTGATGCTACTATCTTCTAGGAATTTATTGGTGGACTTCGACTGGTTTTACCTTTTAGGTAATCATTAAGAGTAGACTGGTTTTACCTTTTAGGTAATCATTAAGAGTAGGTATTATTAAGAGTTTATGAGGTCATTTTTACTATTCTCAGATCCGTTGGTTTCTATCTGATGCACCTATCTTCTGGGAGTTCAATGGTGGATTTAGACAGGTTTTACTGTTTAGGTATCATTAAGGGTTAGGTATTATTTGGGGTTTAATGGTGGATTTGGACTGGTTTTACTGTTTAGTTATCAGTAAGGGTTAGGTATTATTAAGAGTTTATGAGATCATTTTTACTATTGTCAGATCCGTTGGGTTCTATCTGATGATCCTATCTTCTAGGAGCTTAGCGGTGGACTTGGACTGGTTTTACTTTGTAGGTATCATCAAGAGTTAGGTATTATTATTTTTTAGGTATCATTAAGAGTTAGTTTTATTAAGAGTTTATGAGATCATTTTTACTATTCTCGATCCGTTCGGTTCTATCTGATTCTCCTATCTTCTCAGAGTTTAATGGTGGACATAGACTGGTGGACTTGGGCTGGTTTTACTTTTTAGGTATCATTTAGAGTTAGTTATTATTAAGAGTTTATGAGATCGTTTTTTACTATTTTTGATCCGTTGGATTCTATCTGGTCCTCCTATCTTTTAAGAGTTTAACGGCGGACTTACTGGTTTTGAAGGACGTGGGCTAGTTTTGCTTTTTACTTTTTAGAATTTTAATAGTAGATTTTCCATCTTGATCAGGACCTATTAATGGATTTTCAGGTATTATTTTTTAGGTTTTTAACTTTTTAACAATAAATTAAAATAGATCCAGATTTTTAAAGGGATCTGCACCAATTTGGATCTCTTCATCAGGATCTATTAAGGGATTTGCACCCAATTCAGATCTCTTCACGAGGATCTATCGAGGAATTTGCACCCAATTCAAATCTTTAGATTTATCGTTCAGAGCTATTAAGGGAATTGCACCAAACTCAGATTTGCCTTCAAGCCAAATTTATGAAGTGATTTGCACCCAGTTTAAATCTGTAGATCTATCATTCAGAGCTATTAAGGAATAATTTGTACTCAACTTGAATTTATCTTAAAAACCCAAATTTATGTACCCAACTTGGATTTATCAGATTTGCAGATTTGTCTTAAACCCAAATTTATTAAAAAAATTGCACCCAACTTAGATCTATGGTGAGATCTATCGTAAACATGATCTATTAAATGGTTTGCACCCAATTTTTATTTAACAGAGAGCAGCATTGAATATGGGACATCACATAGTGAAATAGTAACATCCACGGGAGTGCTTCTCTGGTCTGGGGGGCCAAGGTTGAAATGAATATATGCTAATATACAAGAAACTGGGCTAAACAAATATCAAAGTTAAGAAACTGGGACACATGCATCATATGAGTAATTTGGCTTTGATGACTGAAAAAGATGCAAGTCCATGAAGAAACGGGATAAGCAAACTGTCATATAAAGTCGACGAAGAAACTGGGATAAACAAATATGATTGTATGATTGAGTATTTTTGGCTTTGAGGACTGAAAAAGTTGCAGTCCATGAAGAAACTGGGATAAACAAATACGATTGTATGATCGAGTATTTTGGCTTTGAGGACTGAATATGATTTGAGTATTTTGGCTTTGGTGACTTGAAAAGGTGTAAGTTTACATATTTGCACAGTGAACTCATCTCAGAATTCATAGTAACCTACACATTTTGGGCACAGATATTTCAATCAAAAACAAACCCGACTCCACAAGTTGACAGCCAAAAGAAGTGATGCAATTTGAGTCCTGCAGAATTTCGAGAACATTTAAAAAAAATAAAGCAACAAATGAAAGGCCTTAATCAGAAAGGCCAATCTAAAATATGTGAATGAAAGACACGTTGCTGTTGGGTTGTATAATTCGAAACTGTCTGTAAAGGCCAGAAAAATCTTCAATGTTCTTGTCATCGCTATCTTCTATTAACAGAGTGAATTTCAGGCCTGCAATCACGAGGTATTCCAGTCCAGAAGGTGCGTGGAGCAATTCCTGATAAGGAAACCAACCCATATAATCACATTATTAAATTATATCCATATATGAAAGCTTGAAGCAGAGGAACTGCCAAAAAGTATAATCCCACTAGGCCATAACTTGCGCGTTAATTTACAGCCACCAATCAGTGGAGATAAAAGCTAAATTTTCTTCAGTAGACTGACAATACACCATTTCTTTCCCGTTCTGTATTTGCTAGGAGGTACACACCTCTCATATTGTTCTTGCTGAAACAAACTGTTTGCAACCATAGGTATTGAGCATAAACTCAACCAGACATCATACCAAGGCCTGATTAACCATCAGAGCTACTTGTATATAGAACTTGAAATTCATGAATGCCAGTTAAGAAAAAATGCTATCATCCATCTAGAGGATCCAATTACAAAGGAAAAAGCCTAGGGTCCGCCTCTTTCAGTTTGCAGCAAAATGATCACATGGCCTTAAGGTTGCAATATGCCAACACCAGAGAAAACATTTCCAAGTGAAACGCAGGTTTTCGATTTGCTGTCCCATCAGCAACCTGCAAATCAAAAAGAGCGAAACAATTCACAGGAAACTTCAAGGGTGCACCACAAGATTCGGGCTTCCAGAGAGTTTCCTAGAGTGATTGTGCTCTCCTTCATAAGTGACGATCAGCATTGAGGGGTCTTCCAAGCAGCGTTCCACATGTTTCCTGGCAGGACAACCTCTCACACTGCTACATTTATAATAACCCCTGCGAGAAAGAGGAAAGGAAATGCATTAAGCCAAGAGTTCTCTCAGACATGCATAATAAAGGCCCTATTAAAAAACAGCCAAGAGTTCTCTCAGACAATGCACAGTGAAGGCCCTATGCGAAAACAGCCAAGACTTCTACAGCAGCTATTTAAGGTCAATGTGAACAATTAGAAACCATAAACGTGTCAGAACTTGGACTATTTAAAATTTAATAAGAGAGAGGAACAATAGATGAAAGGTAAACAAAATATACACTGTCCAAGGAAAGCCACACAAATGCCAAAGCAGAATCAACCCCTGGCATCACATTAAGAAGGTGGAAAGATAGTTTATTGCAAAGGAACTCACAGTTGGCAGGTATAATCAATTAAAAAAAAAAAGAAATTCTCAACTTGCTTGCAATGCTTTATGTCTGATGCCAATCTCTCAAAGTATGCACAAAAGCAACTTCGTGAGTTCATGGGTATTTTTAAGAAGTGAAAGCCTGTTTTGCATAAGTAAAAACTGGAACATGAAGAAGCAATCCTTAAGCACAAGTGTAGTAAAAATTACTAGGATAGATTTGACAGGAACTATATTTTTAGTGAAATGTTTCAGTTAACATTGATACATAAGTTTCCTATAATTTTACTAAGAAGGCACTCTAAGATGTAATTGCGTGAAACGAAAAATGAAGAAAAGGCGTTTATAACCATAGGCCATTAGTGAGCACAACAAAATTGCAAAGAAGACCTGAAAGTTGAAATTAAAGGACGGTGAACTTAGTGAAACCTGTTTTGAATCCACAACTTGACACCTGTATTTAGACAGAGAGGTCAGGATGGCTGGCTCACTGCCCACTTTTACCTTGATTAAAGCATTCCATTATTTTTTCCTTGAAAGCAATGCTTTAAAAAGCTAGACTGGAAGAACTACATGCGGCAAATTCGTCCATGAGCGACAAATCACATCGCAGCGGGCAAGCCAAGCCGGCCCACAAAGGGCAACGATTAAGCAGATAGGCCATCAGGGGGGCTGGAAACCTGGTGGGTGCCTGAGAACCCACCGCCCTTACAATTGAACCACAACCCCACTGGTAGTATCCCAAATTTCAATCACAACCAAAATATTTATACATTGTCATACATCCACACTAAACTCATTGTATGTATCCGCCAAAGAAAGAAAATTGAATCAAACTCAATATACTCGGAAGCCAATTAACAACTAAGGGATCCCATGCAGCCTATAACATTAATCGCCAAGAACATCCAATCTTCTGCTGATTTATATAATTTCAATTTGTTTTTCAAGCACAAAATACTATTCTGTCAATACCTGGGATGAGGGGAGCCCTTGATGGGTTTTTGACCATACTTTCTCCACGAGTAATCATCTGGAGGAATATCAGCCAGCTTGCTACTAATGGCCGGTACTCTAATAGATCTTTTCACTCGTAGTTTCCTGCAAATTTTGAATATTTCATTCAAATCATGTTAGCTCTTGTTGAGAACACACACAAATGATTATTGCTTGATAATATCAGCCCTTCCCCTTAAAGAAATTAACCAACAGGAAACCCAATAATCTGAATTCTTGCCAATCTGGTGAAAGCAATTCCTTCTATAACTTGGAATTTTGGAACAAAAAAAGAGGGAAACAAGATATGGGTGAAGAATGTGAAACAGCATACAGACTTTAAAAAACATGGAATCAAGATTGACCTTCGTTTCGAGCAATGACACCTTCCAGTGCTCCTGCATTTACCACCTGCTTCATCGCCTTTTCCAGAACATTTTCGCTTCGAAGACGAGACCGTGCCCCCATCCTGAACGGGATTCATGAGCTGATGATAGGTTAACAATGGCTTGTCATTTGCCACACTGCCATCTATACTCAAGGACGACATGAATGATTTTGTTGATGAAAGCGTGGGTGTGCAGCTGATGGAGTTTTCAAATTTCATGAAGGAATTGTTTCTCAACATCAGCTCTGCTTGAAAGTTGAGCTGCTGCTGCTGCTGCTGCTGTTGTAATTGAGAGTAGTGTAACTTCTGCTGCTGCTGTTGTTGCTGCTGTTGCTGGTGTTGGTAAAGCTGTTGTTGGCGATGATGATGGGCATTCATACCAAAAACTGTTGGTGCTGAATTCTGACTAGGCATAAATTGTCTGATTGGTGCTGGTGATGGGGTCAGTTCTGGGGGAGAAACCAATCCAGGAGAGACATGTTGACTGAAACAATAGCTTGGAGATTCCATGCATGCTTTTGTGTAGGCAGGGGATTGGCGAGGACCCCTTCTGAACCTTGCATGACCTGTCCTTGCTCCCAGTAAGGATACCACCTTCTGAAACTTTGATATGGCTTCCTTAGTAGTCATATCCAAATCACTCATAGTATTAATCTCGTGCCTTTGATCTTGATGCTGCTGCTGCCGTTGCTGTGCTAAAATTGCTAGTACTCTATAGCTGCTGTCTAACCCAGCTCTATTAGCCTCTTCAACATTATTAATCTCCCTCATAGCTGCTACTTCTGCTACTCCAGCCTCAATCCTTTCTGATAATCTGAAACAAACAGATACTGCTCTGTAAAACCAAAACCCAATGCCCCATTCACAGACCCATCTGCAAAGCCCAAGTCAATGGCACAGAAACACAATCAGCTAAACAACAAAAGCCAACCCAGGCAGCACAGCTAGATATGTCCAAGGCAAGTTCATGCATATTACATTGACGCCCACAAACAAACAAGCCATTAAAAAAACCAAAAATCCCAACCAAATCCTACCAAAACCATTAAATAAAAGTCAATCCACCCCCACCCAACTATCCATACGTTCACCCACACCCACAAAACAAACAAAGCACACCTCTGGCACTAAAAGTCAACCTACAAGCCTTGCCATCTCATTGCTACTCACAGGCATCATCAGAATCCATGAAACCAACCCAAAAGACAAAAAAACCACAAAAAAGTTACGAACCTCCTTGTGCAGTTGCACCGCCCTTAACGACTCGAACCCGAGACCTGAGCCCCTTGCTGCCATCAACAATGGCAGTCTGTCGTGTTAAGAAACAGGGCTGCAGAATACAAGGAGGCAACCAAGTCTAAAAAACCGCCATCACCACCACCATCACCACAAGAATCGGAACACCCACTTGCATTAAAAAAAACCGTTGACACACCACACGCATTAATTAATACCTCATCATCAACATCATCACCCAACGTTCGAAACTTCTCTGCTCCATCGTCATCACAGCACACACAACCCAACAAATTCCGAGATTTTGCAGAAATTCACCCTACCACAATAACTACCATCTTGCCCGTTCTCCGCCTACAGGCCAGCAAATCGCCTACAAACTGAAACCCACCTGCAGAAACGCCCGCTGCACCGTTTCCAATGACCCCATCTTCTTTCATGGCTTCCTTCCCCTGCCTCGTGGCCAGCCACCTCTCGTTTCTCAGCCCCTGTTCTACAGAGCGGGGGAATGAGAGGTCTCTCCCATGATAAGAGTTGCTAGGTAGGTACCTAGAGCTAAATGAATAATAATAATGAAATGACCACATTTGCGAATCGTCATGATTGCCCATCAAATATTTTTTAATAAAAATGTGTGCTTTTTGCGAGTTGGAGAGGCATCCGATGAAGTCTGACCAACGGGGTAGTGCTAAGCGGGGCGCACGTACGGTCCGGGTCATTCTCGCCCGTGACACGTGCCACCCCATTTGTGACAGCGGGTCAGGGGAGTTGACCGGAGGCGCCGTCTGTAACGCACTAGTAGTGCGTCTCGCCTTCTGCGGGCAGTCCCACTCGCCGGGCCCCACCAGCCCGTCAGATCTCCAAGTGGCCTACTGACGCCCTGGGGCCCACACTCTCCTGCACTACGTTGACTCCTAACTCCACATTTTACACGCCCGCACCCCCACCCGCGGTTCCGCTTCTGCCCGTTGTGCTCCCGTAACTTCCTATTTCCCGTAACTTTTGTTGCGATGATGAGTCAGCAGCATTATACCTGGGCTCTAGGTCATATGGCGTTTAACCAATAAGGTCCCATGAGATATGGGGTTGTCGTATTAAGAGTTGTAATTATTATGCACAGTTATATCAATGTGTCTTTCAACACATAATGTCATAATTGCTGATATTCAGATTAGACAAGTGAAGGAAATAATTTTTATAAAGTCAAACATCTTCTTTGATATATACACACATATTTAAATGTACCACGAATTTAATAATATCATTATGATGAAAGTGGATATTTAAAGTAATAAAAACTATTTCAAGATACCCAACACATTGTGGTTATTCCCTAAGCGATGATATTAATTTGAAAATAATGAAAATATTTAGAAATTGTAAAAACTAAGGTTAATATTAATATTAATATGTGGTTGTTATTGTTGTGAGTCTTATGTTATAACTATAGATTTATAGATTATTTTTAGTCTCGTGGATTTTAAAATATTATTTCATTTCATTATAAAATAAGTTTTTTTTAAACTTGTAACAATTTTTCTATAATATAGAAAATCATAATTCACATGGATCCAAGACTCTAATTAAATTATGATAATTTAAAATTTAGCAAATTTCTAAATAATAATAATTATGATTATCTAATTTTAAGGTCACCGCTAAGTCATACATCAAATTGATATATAAGATCTCTTTGTTTGTGAGACAATAGATCCACCTCCACTCATGTATTTCACTGCGAAATTTTGAACTGTGACTTTTTAATTAAAAACACATGCTCTTAACAATTTCACTATGAAAAAAACTTCTTTAACTGTATCTAATTTTTTTATAAAATTAATAATTAAAAAAACAAACAAACAAATACTCTTTTACTATAATATTAAATCATTCTTTTAAGATGCATATAAAAGGAGAGGAGATTGTAAGAACATATACAAGAAGTTTCACAAATGAGGAAGGGCTGGCCAAGCAAATGCACATATTCATTTTATAATCAATGTAATCATTATGTTAATATGAAGTTCACTTTGTATGTGGACATCCGAATTGTGATCTGCTAAAAATTATGTGTATGAAGTTCACTTTGTATGTGGACATTCGAATTGTGATATGCTTAATTGTGGAATGAGAGTAAGTTGGTATTAATAAGATGCTTTATTCTTTTCTTATAGGTTTGTAGGGAGGTTGCACAAATACTCACAATTAATTAAGTATTCTATTATATAATCATTATTTTTATAAATATTTATATTAACATAAAAATTATAATATATAAAAATTTATATAATATAGTAAAAAATGTTATTTTTTTAACAAAAAGAAATTGTAATTTTATTTAATTTAAAAATTAAAGAATAAAATTACATTTTGTAGATTTCTAAAAACATGTGATTAAATCAATTTTTTTTGGTCGATACACAAAAAGAGGAAAAACAAAAAAAATACATGAAATTGGTGGGCTAAGTATGATAATAATCAATTACTTTCTTCTTATTTTTTTTCTTTTCTTTTGTTATGTATTTCGCTAAATATTTTCAATTGGTTTCCTTCCACTTTCGAGGGAGCTTCTTTGTCTAAGTCCGAACTCTCAGATGTATGGGTTCACTTTATGCCCCCTACTTCCTTTTGAATGGGTATGACCGCCTTATGTTGCTCTGCTACTATGATCTTTGTTGTTTCTATACCATTGCTATTTTCCTCATGTTGGTTACCAAGAGTCTAGGGCACCACTAAACCATTGGCCTTTTGCTTCTCTTCTCCCTCCTCCATTTGGGATCCTTATTGATTTTGTGCATCTGGTTGTTGTTGACTCTCATCCATTTCTTCATCTTCGTCGTCAAAAGAAGGCAGATCTGTAAATTGTCAATCCTTTGGCTTTTGTGATCTCTTCTTTGTTCATTGTTTGCTAATGTGCAAGAATTCTACAAGCGCCCTATCTGATGGTGAATCTGGCACCTGAAAGCAATATTTTCAAATCTAACCATTGTGTCCTCTTGAAATCTTGGTGAGTCAGATAGACATGATCTAGTAGGCCTTTGCTCAAGTCTATATTCACACATATACGTCCAAAAGTAAAGATATCTTTGTCCATTCTTTCTCGATCCATCTTTAGAAATTTCCTTAATGAGTTTCCAATGCCTTTTAGGACTTGGTGATGCCAGAAGGGGAGGGGGAGGTTATGTAACCTTATCCATCCTGGCATTTTCATAACCACCATTGTTGTGGCATCGAAACCAAGAAACCATGGAGTTACAAAGAGACTCGCCCTTCCCCAAAACCATGGTCCTTCATTTATGACATATTCCAAGTCTTTTTTATTGTCGAATTGAACCACAAAAAATCCCTTCACCCACAAGTAAATATCACAATTTTTAGTCTAGTTGAGGTAAATACATTGATGTAATTCCTCAGACTTAGGCCAAAAACCATTAAATCAACAAATGATGGCTCTAACTTGAAGAATAGTGAAAATACCACTCACTTTTGGCAATTTTACCAAAAGATTTGGAGCTTTCTCCATCTTCTCAACTAGGTAAGGGCCTGAGATTGTCAGATATGGGGATTGTCTGACTGGTGAGGCCACTTTCCCTTGCACTACATCCTCAAACGAGCTTGGACCCTTTGCAGTAGAAGTTGAACCATGTGGGGGGCTCGTTCCTGAGGCTCCACCTCGCAACCTCATATTTATAATGATTGTAGAGTTATGTTTGATGTCATACACCTTCAAATGGTCGACATCTTGCAATAGTTTACCCTCATAGATCAGGTTTTGTACATTGGCCGGAATACCCAATTTTTCCTTCGCCTTCTTTTTCAGATCTAATACTAGATCCACTGACCGAACCCTTATAAGGAAAGATTTTCCACTTAGGTTCTTCAAAAAAATTGGAAAATCTTCCTCATGATCCAGATTTGAGGAAATAAAAGCCCTTGATGGATATCTGGGGTTGATTCATTTCAGACTCTATCAACCCAATTCCTCGTCTATCCACAGATAAAATCGAAACAGTGGTCGGGGCATCGATCTTTGCCAAAAAATAACCATTTGAGCAACTACGGGCTTCGATCTATACATGTCGTCCCCTTCTAGGACACTGTAGGTGCCCATGCGATATGCATAGTTATACTTCTTGTGTGCAAAAGAGTTATCCTCGAAAACCCACATAAACACTAGATATGATCTATGCTGCCACAAATCTGTGTAGTAGAATGCTTCATGTACCTTAGAAGGTTCGTCGTCATCATAAAGAAACCTCGTGCATGCAAAAGCCTAGTACCCATCATTGTTAACCTTGCTCATTCCAAAAAGCTTCATTATCTCCTTTCGTCCCACCAGATCTAGTACCATGGGAGCTCAGATCGCCTCCTTGGTGAAAGCCGCAAGCCTCTAATGTAGCTCAGAAACCTTTAATCGCATCCAAAACCCCTCTGAATACCATCAATGTCATTTTCAAGCAACTAATTGAAAATGTTATTATATCATTATCAATTTGAAATTTTGATTTTCAAATTAAATGACCATTATCTCTTTAAATATTTGTATCAATATATTTAAGAAAAATATTATTACATTAATATTAAGTTGGAAAAATAATTTTTGAGCTAAATTTTTTATTCATACATTCTGAATTTAAAATAAAAGGGAGTCCACTTCTAAATTAATAGCGCCGTAATAAAATAAAATGAGATCACATTCATTAAAATAAAAACAAAATACCACGTTATGAAATAAGAGCTGCATTGATTAGAATTTATGCTTTTGCGGATTGATATAACAGTGAAAAAATAGTTTAGTTGGAAAATCTTAACGATTTATTTAAGTTTTTTAAAATTAAATATTAGAATTTAGATATATAAAGTTTTTAAATTAAACATAAAAATTAAGATTTATCTAATATATTGAAAAAATTATAATATTGTTTTGATAAATTAAATTTTTTTATTTTTATTTTAGAGTTGAAAGGTAAAATGAGGAAGATGTGTAATTTTTTTTTATGATTAATTTAATAAATTTTAAAAATGACATATTTCTTTTAAAAATAAAATTTAATTATTTACTAAATAAAAGAATATTAAATGTAATTTAAAATAAAAATAAATATATATAATTGATTAGTTTTAATTAAAAGTATTATAAATCATGAATAATCTTATTTTTATTGTGTTTATTGTTTTCTTGATATTATAAAGTAATTTGAAAGAGGTGTAATTATCCATACTTAAGATAAAATTGACATGTGGTATTTAAGATAAAATATTAATAAAAATAACAAAAAAATATTTCACTAGCAATTATCAATAAAATATCTAAATGTCCATATCAAATAACATAGATTTATAACAATTTTACAGAGAGATAAAATAATTTAAAATAAATAAATAAATCTTCTATTTACATTTACCAAATATAAGGAAGTTGTATAATTCTTTATCTTCTTAAAAACTAAGTAGATGCAAACCTTATATAAAATATTTGAATATCAATCTTTTATGTTAGTTCTTCCTTTCCACTCACTACATATCAACTCCATATTGAAAATGGTAAAAAACACATTCTCTTTCATTTTGAATTATATATATGTGTATGTTGAAAATGGAAAGAATTACATTATCTCTTTCATTATTTTATTATATATATATATATATAACTCAAAATGAAAGAGATAATGCAATTATTTCCATTTTAATATGGAGTTGATATGTAGTATGTGTGTAAGTTTAAAGAAAGAACCAACATAAATTTATCTTAACTTAATATTTATCAAGTATAAAAATGAATAAAAGAAGTTTATCTTTGATCTCTCAAAACTTAATAAATCTAAAATTAAAATGAATATATAATAATATCTAAAAATAAATTAATTTTTCAACTTAAAAAATATAATTTATTAAAATTTATATGATATATTGGGAAAATAAAACAATGTCAATTTATTAATTAAATTTTAAAATTTTCAAACTAAAAATTGTGTGTTATATAGAGAAACAAATTGAGTTTACAACTTAATATAAAAGTAATGTCAACTCACTGGCATAATATTAATAAAATAAAATTGAATTTAACAGCTTACATTAAAATTTTCAAACTAAAAATTGCGTTTCCATTATATAGAGAAACAAATTGAGTTTACAACTTAGAATAAGAGTAATGTCAACTCACTGACATAATATTAATAAAATAAAATTGAATTTAATAACTTACATTAAAACTACAATGACATAATATTAATAAAATAAAATTGAATTTAACAATGACATAATATTAATAAAATAAAATTGAATTTAACAACTTACATTAGAACTACATAAAGCTTTTTAATAACTAATCTCATGCAAATTAGAATTTATACTTTTGTAATTTGACATCATTATGAAAGTGTTTTTAGTTATTTAAATTTTATTTTTAATTTTTTCATTGATTAAATTGTTATTTTATGAAAGATAATTTTTTAAGTGTACAATGACATAATATTAATAAAATAAAATTGAATTTAACAATTTACATTAAAATTACAATAAAAACCCAATGAAATCTAATGCTCTTAATGATTGACGGACAGGTATGGTACTGCCGGCTGCAGATCAACGTGGCATCCCAAGATTTCATCTGGCGCAAGATGGATAACCTTAAGAGAGGCAGATTTGGTAGGATTTTTGTATTAATGGCTCGCTCCGTCCAAGGTGAAGCTATGGCTGTTATAATCATGGTGCTCTGGATTATCCTTCCCACAATTGGTGTTCAGCCTTCATGCTTCAGGCTCTGGCTTGCTGCGGGTCTTGGTGGAAAGCTGGTCTCTGCTAACAAAGGCAAGCTTCCTCTCTGCACCCCGCCCTCCTGTTTGTGGTCTTGTTATGCTAAGGGTCTTGATGGCAAGTTAGTCTCTGCAATTAGTGGTAAGCTTTCAATTGCCCCTGAGGTTCGAATTGTGCCGCCCTCATCGTACTCTCAGGCCTGTCTTGTGCGATCGAAGTGGTTCCCTGTGCTATTTTATTGCCCTCCCGACATTGCCCCTGGTCATACTGTGCCTCCCCCTCATCACCTCAACATGGTACGCCAGCATATGAGGAGTCGCTCCGGGGGATGCCGAGGTAGCCAAAGGTGTTCGAAGGCTAGCTGTTCCGTGGATCCTGCCCTGCCTCCTGTTAATATCCCCTCCTCTCTGGTGGATTCGCCTCCTCTTAGCCCTGCTCGCAGGCCGATTCCGAATAGCGCGTTTCAGACCACTCACTTCAAGTTTCAGAGCAATCTCAATAGGCCAATGATCACCGCTCATATCACTATTATCCTCTCTGAAGAAGAAAACAAGCTTCATCCTATGGTGCATGTGGCGTCTGAGCCTTCTCAGAGCAGTGAGCAGTTTACGGCAGAGGGAAGCCCGGAGAATCGAAAGGGAAAGATGCTCGACAAGGGCGATGCTCCCAGCGTTACTCTGCCTCCTGAAGCCATTGTCCCGGTGGACAAGGAAGGTAATTCCATTGCCACTCATCACCCCATGACGAACCCAGAGGGCGAGAAGGCAAGAAACGAAGATATGTGGATTGGCATTGCGTGTCCGGTGGTGGAGGTGCCTCCGAGTGAGGACGTGGCTGTATAAGGCCACCTGGGCCTGCCCAAACTTTTTTGGTTTTGCTGATGTCTCATATGGTCAACTTCAGGCAGTTTTGATTGCAGTTCTGGTTCAGCATCTACAGCCAGATGGTTTTGTTATTCCTCTTGGGCAGTGGCAGTATAAAGATCTTCTAGGTAGATAGGGAAAGTTTCTGTCTTGCTTTCGGGTCTCTTCTTATGTTATGCTGGTCTATCTCTGGTTTCTACATCTGTTCTCTAGCTTTCTATAACTGGTTCTCCCAGGTTCTCCCTATACTGGGGCAATTTTGCTGCGTTGAGTGTTCTCGGGTGATGTTATCCGAGGCCTCAACTCCTTGTAATATTATTTTACTTTTCAGTTAATAGAATTAGTCTTTGCCAAGAAAAAAAAAATTACAATAAAAAGCTTGTTTCAAAAAAATAATATCTTACAAATTAGAAATGTATACTTTCGTAATTTGACATAATTATGAAAGTGTTTTTTGTTATTTTAATTTTATTTTTAATTTTTTCATTGATTAAATTGTTATTTTATGAAAGACAATTTTTTAAGTGTACAAAAATGTTTTATAATATTATATAGCTGAATTTTAATTAAATCGCTGAATATGAAAGATATTTTTATATCATTAAAATTATTCAAAATTTACATACACCCTTTCCACATTCATTAAAATAAATTATAAATAAATAAAATTATATTTACATAAATTTAGTCATTTTATTATTCTTCATTTAAATTATTTAAATATATATATAATTTTGATTAGTATAATTTAAAGATTTTAATATAGAATTATTTTACTATTCACAAATAAACTTTAATTTTAACTATTTGAAACAAATTATTCACATAATTTATTATATATAGATATATATTTAAATTTTAAATTATTCACATAATTTATTATATTTAATAGTAAAAACTTTAAATTAATCAAAAACAATTTTAATTATCTTCCAAAATTTAAAAAGTGATTTCAACTCTATATGATTTCCAATAAAAAAAAATACAACACATGATGTCAAATCAAAGAATGCTGCAAAATAGAAATAGAAAAAGATTGATGAATACATAATTAATTTAAAGTCAAAAGGTGTGGGGGCAAACTTAAAAGTGTAAATTGGAAAATTCGAGGAAGTAAAACTAATGATATTAACATCGCAGCTAGATACTTAGATTGTTCTACTTTCATCAACCCCCACTATTCAGCATTTTGATTTTAATCATTTAAATATGGTATTCAAAATGAAATATTCCATAAGCATGTTTAAATAAATCAAATATGTGTTAAATTATTTATATATATATATAAAGAGTAAGTTTATTGTATCGAATATTATTAATATTTATTTATTAATAATATTAATTTTATTAATTTTATTTAAAATTTATTAAAAATAAATCTACAAATTTTTTTAGTATAATTTAATTAATAATTCTGATAATATAAATAATGAAATTCAAGAAACTTTTATATATATATAATTTAAACTAAATAAAAAATATTTTTACTATTTATATTATCAAATTTTTATAATAATCAACACTGAGAGAGGAAAAAAAATCAATCATAAACATTTAAACCCAATCTACCTCTAATTTTAACTGTGAAGAACGATATTAAACACTGGTTCTTTAGTTAGTGTCTCTTTGACCTTACTAGGTGTGAATATGGCATATCTAAGGTATTTCATTTCCCCATTTTACCTTCCTAGGGGCATAATAGCAGATGGTAAAGTGCAAAGCAACTCTTAAAAGACATCTATTTTTTTTTTTATGATTTTTGAATTATTTTGGGATTTGTAAGTGATGTTCAATTGTTTAATAGTTAATAATTATTAAAAGCATTAAGGTCTAACGTGGGACATGGCAAATCAATCACAAAGAATATTTGTGACATAGTTTCCCTATGCAAAGTGGATAAATGAATGATTGTGTTTGACATAATAAATTGGGATATGACATTTTAACGATTTCCAAGACATGGAAGATGCCATTTCAAAGTAAAAATAATGTGAAAGAGAGATGACCTCAAAGACTTTTAAGATTCTTTCCTTCACATTTGGATTTGGTGTTGGGGCATCCTTGCCCCCCTAGTTAGGTGAGGACAAAATCAATTTAAATACCAACAAGAATCATGATGTGATATTTAACAAGGGGAAGATGCACCTTTCAAGGCCATGTGGTTTCCTATGAGTGTGTTTGTATTTATGGATAGTTAGATATTTATGAAACTTTTTTATTTTATCTTATGAGTGTGTTTGCATTTATGAATAGTTAGATATTTATGAAAGGTTTTTTATTTTATTTTTATTGAGAATATTTGTATCAGTGAAAGATATAATAAGGGGAATAAATTTGAATTTTTTGGGTAATTTTTTTAATTGCGAAATTGAAATTTTAGTAATTAAAATGAGTAAAAAAATTATCAATTTAAAAAAATAATAATAAATTAAATTTAGTTATCAATTTATATGGATAGTTAGATATTTATGAAAGTTTTTTATTTTATTTTTATTGAGAATATTTGTATTGGTGAAAGATATAATAAGGGAATAAATTTACTTTTTTGGGTAATTTTTTTAATAGTGAAATTGAAATTTTAGTAATTAAAATGAGTAAATTTTTTTATCATTTTTTTTAAATTTTTTTTTTTTTTAAATAAACTAAATTTAATTATCCATTTATATTCTCAATTTTAATACATATTGAATTTTTTTTCCATTTATTAATAATGTTTGGATATATAATAATAAAAAGTATTTATTTAAAAAATAAAAAACTTCTAAATTCAATTAACATAAATGTTTTATTAAATTATCATATATAGAAGTGTATATAAAACATGTTTAGGAAAATGTTTTAGGAAAACATTAACGCAAAAAAATATTAATATGAGCTAAATTTTAGTGATGAGATATGTTATTTGTAGGTATAGTATTATAACTATTATATAAATAATATTAGCAAGTTAAAAATGGTTAAAGGTTAATGTTGGGTTGCTAAGTTAGTGAAAGTGAATTTGTTATTGCCTTTCGTGAGATTGAAGTGTTTCCAATGACATGTTCATCCTTGCGAGTGTGTTCATGTTTGTAAAATACTAGTGGGATTAGGTGCAATTCTTGTGTGACATTAATGGAATAGGCACCCCCTCACCAATGCCATATCTTTATTTCCCACTTCGTTCTACTGGTGTTGGCATTAGTGAAGGATATAATGGCAGTGTTGTGGGTTATGCATGGGTTTAAGTGGCAAGCATTTCGGGCTTGGAAGTAAACATCCATCATAACCAAAGTTAGAGGCTCATTCTTTGAACATGGATGATGGGAGACATAGTGTATATGGTTAGATATTGGAGCACAATCTATGTTACCTAGACTTGGCTTGAGTTTTCTCATTATTAGCATAAACTATGGATTATTCAAGTAGAAGTGGGGGATGTCCAATACCAAGACTCATAGTTTAGGGTGTCAAGCCACAGTTAAGGCCTAACTGACCCCTACAAGCCAAGGTAAGCATTACAAGCAACATCTTGTTTTGGAAGGTTTAGGGTGTGATCTTTCAATTAGGAAAATAGTAATAAGAAGGGCTTTGATGGCACATTGCCACTATAGGGGCAGTTGTCGTGTATTTTATGAACTCGAGGATATGAAACAAGGCTTAAAGCATTGTGGAAATGTCATTACATAAGCACATTGTAGCATTATGAATTGGACCCTTGAATGGAACAAATGGAAAATTAATTTGTGAGTCAGATGCACCAAGAAAATGGTGCCACAGATAATATTATTATTGACAATATCAAATGTGTCCTAGTAGTTTGAGAATGAGAGAAAGAGATAGATGCCTTTATGAGGATTCATCAAAGAAAACATTAGGAGCTCAATGAACACTTAAAATATTTGCAAATGTTGATTGGTAGAATAGTGTCCCACCTTGGTCTCCCTCCAAAAATAGTTTCTTCTCCTCTTCTTTCTAATTCTATCTCCTTTGACTATTAACCTTAGAGAGGAATAAGTTCATGTTGCGCCCTCAAGACCCAAAACTAAAATAATGCACAAACGAGACCCATGGCCCATGTTGTAGTCAAATTTGCAAATTAGGAGCATTTTGACAAATGTATTAGAATTCAACCATGGGAGAATGTGCAAGATGTGACCCTTGATAGGCTAAACTAGTAAAATTTGCAAATTTTTTGTATGTTTTATAATATATTATTTCACATAAACAATATACATAACAATATATACCTATCAAGCTTTAGGAGATTAAAATAGGGAAGATAAATTTAGATGAGAACTTAATAACATTTGAAATTTTACATTTGGCCAAGGCCATCTCTACTCTATTTATATTACAGCATTTTTGGTTCAACCACAAAATTTCCTACTATAAATTAAGGTATAGATAAATGCCATAATGTAATCAAGGCACATGAATTTTAACCAAAAATATCAAAATCTTGACATTATTAGATATACAACAATAATATAGCAATAACATAATATTGAGAGAAATGTACAAATGGACTATGCCTTATTACAAACAATACTAACCCCCCCCCCCCAAAAAAAAATTTTTTTACACATATATTATATAATAAACAAATTTAGGTGAATTTTGAATAACATCTACCAAGCCTAATAGGATAATAAATGCAAGCGCTTAACAATTGGTAACATTTTTTTGAAAAACAATTCCAAGGTTTGACTAAAAGTTTAACTCCAAACATTATTAGTGAATAAAAAATCATGTAAGGAGCTTTATACTGATAATAAAACCATTTCTAAGTTGTAGGGTGGTAGGTGTTGGACTAGTGCTCTATGACCTAAGAGGAAAACTAGTCTTTTCCTTTTCTTGGAGTTTAGGTTTAGCCTTGAACAAACTAGTGAAAACTTATACTCATTTCCAAGGAGTAAGACTCACCTCCCTCTATGCCATTTCAGATTTCCTTCTAATTGGGGACTCAATGAACACCATTATATATATTCAATTGCGCTCATCCCCCTCTGATTTTCATCTTGTTTCCATAATCTAAAGCATATAGTCCCTCCTGAACCCTTTTGGTCAATTCTCATGCTTCCATGTGCTCTGGTATAACAATTAGAGTGTTAATCACCATGCGAACAAAGCCCTTCTCGATTCAGAAGGATTCTCAGTAATCTATGGGAGGATTTCCACCTCCCCAATTCTGTAATGGCTCCTCGCTCTTGGTCAACACATGATGGAGGTTCCCATGTGGTTGCTCCATGTCACTTTGATGTCCTCCGCATTAAACCCATGACCTCCCTCACTCCTCCACCATCCTCTAGTCACCTCTTAGTGCACTCCACACTACCCATGCTTGACTCTCTATGGAATTCACCTGTAATGATTGTGATGTCTACCCGACTCTATAATCATGAAGGCAAGCAAGCCCCAACTCCAAGGCTTAACATATTCAATTCGCCATCTACACATATTCATTCGACGGGGTAACCTATTTTTTTAGGCCCCTTCTTTGTTTAAACCTGGTGCAGTCATTTTCGCTTCCTTATGCTTCTCTATACTTTCCCTATTAGGTGGCTTGGTGTTGATGCTCCTTGTGGGCCCCCCTCTAGAAAGCCCTCTCTAAATCCTCTTGATGATGTATAATATCGAGTTGATTACCCTCATTATGCTCTTATAATTAAGGTTATCATATTGAACCCTAATGGAGCTCCTTTAAGAAATTGTTATGATGAGTGATGAGGCAGATGCTTCATGGGAAAATATGGAAGAATTGTGAATTGAATGGTATAGATTCCTCCATGTTAGACATCTTTCACTCCTTCAGAATTTGCATCCTTTTCTTCAGTCAATCGATTCTTCATAGATTTAAACATCCCATCTTTAGTTCCAGAATAACACGGTATGGAGAACCAATGGCCACATCCTCTAAGTTTAATTTAAATGCAATATACTTATGTATTAACCCTAGGAGTTTTTTATAAAGACTATCAAAATAAATTCTTGGAAGATAAGTTGTGTCCCCCTATAGTGGCTAGGAATATTGATTTTTCAAGGCAACATTTTTGGGGAAACACTTGTTGAATTATCTGTTAAAATCTTATACTTTTTCTATATTTTTCTGGTATTATTTTGCTAATACAAATTCCCTAATTTTAATCAAAGAAAAAATAAAACCACTATTAAATTAATATATATATATATATATATATATATATATATATATATATATATAACTTAATTATAATTATTATTTTTTATTAAAATTAATAATTCTTACAAGTTAAATTTTCCTTTATAAAATCTAATTTATTTATCTATTTCATTTCATTTTACTAAAATTAATCTCTTTTATATATATATATATTAGAAAAAAATGATGCATAATTTTATTCATCATCGATGAAAGAAATTAAATTTTGCATATGTAAATTGTATTCCAGAGATACAAACCGAGGGAAGAGAAAAAACCATCCAAAAAAGACCGAAAAGGCCGACCCAAAAAACCTGCCTGGATGTAAATCAGTACACATTTGACAATACAAAACCTTGCAAAAACAGGGGCAGGAAAGAACCCCAAAAAACCTGATTGCAAACAGTCCCACAATACAAAAGAAAGCACTACGATCGCATACAATACCCTAACAGGAAAGAAAAGCAGGGCACAGGTCACCCACAAAGACTAGAAACAACCACCCTAGAAACGGGCACCCAATCAAAGTAAGCAGGGCAACAAAGCCCATACCAAAACAAGTCGCGACACCATCAAGCATGTAGACATGACCAACCAACGACGAGCGCAAATGACAACACAATGGAATAGGGCGACGACACTAGCAGATCGACAACACCACAAGACCGACAACAACGAACCCCGACCAAACACATCAGAGCAATGAACAACCCACCCACAAATGTGGTGATGACAACAGAGCTTGAGAAAAAGAACCCAGCTATAGGATCAAGCAGAACACAAACCTTTCAAAGGCGCGAACCAGGGAGGAGGAAGTTAGGGTTCCACCCGCCCCTCCCCGCTCCCTCAACTCCTCCAAGGTCAGCATCCCTAAGCACCTTCCCCTTATAATTCAAGTGACTTCAAATATATAACTTATCTTAAAAATTTAATCATATAATTTTGATTAACTATAAAAACTCATACGTTAAACCTATCTTAAAATATAAATATTTACAAAAAAAAAAACTTTATTAAAAGATAAACACCTTTTTTTTAGATAAACATCATTAAAAGCGTATAATTTTCTATTCATATTAATTAAACATCATTAAAATCGTTAATTAAAAACTAACTCAATTAAATTGTTGCGTACAAACAAACACGATTATAGAGTGATGAATATATTTCCTTACCAACTTTGCATTAGGGTCATCACTTCAGTTTTCCCTAAATAAACACATTAAACTTATTAAACTTTTGTTTTAAATTTTTATTTTATTTTAAATATTTTAATATCATGTGTTAATAAATTTTTTCCAAAATATTAAAAGAATATAATTTAAATTATTTATTTATTTATAATATTTAAAAAACATTTATTTTAAAAATTTAAATTTTTTAAATTATTTATCTTATATTATGTATTAATTTTTCTATAATAATTAATTATTAAAAAATTAACTCAAAATAAACTTGAATTTATTTAAAAAAATAAAAGTAATTTTTTATTCTTTAGAACTAGGAATTTACGTTTATGTCTATTGAAATTTGTTTTATTTTACCATTAAAAAAACTAAACCAAATATAAAACTTCGATTATTTTAAAATATAAAAAAAAAAAGATAAAATAGTATTCAAAATTCTAGAAATCAAAATAGAGGCTCTAACTACCCCTACAAAAACCATTCCAAATTAAAAATTAAAAAAAAAAAAAAAAAACATAAAATTAAATCATAAAAAAGGCAAAAAGAAAGAAAAAAATAAATATAATATTCAAAATTCTAGAAATCAAAATAGAGACTCTAACTACCCACCACAAAGACCATTCCAAATAAAAAAAATATGAAACTAAATCATAAAAAAAAATGCATACATATTATCTGAACCGTTTACTTTTACATAAATAGACTCTATATTGTTGCCTAAGAAGCAACAATATAATATTATTTTATATATAATTATTCATTTTTAATTTTTAAATATAATATAATATTTAATAGTAAATTATAAAATATATTATTATTTTTAATATTATTTATTTATTTTATTTATATTAGATTTTAAGTTTTTGTAATTTATAATGTTATAAATGTTTTTAGAATTAATCATATTATTATTATTTGGTTGACGTTTTGAATCAATTAATGTAATTTATCTTTAAAACAAAAATAAGAATAAACCACATCAATTAATTCAAAATAACAACCCAATAATAATAATATGAATCCAAAAAATATTTTATTATTTTATTTATATTAACTTAAATATTTTATAATTTAAAAAATTAAAAATAAAAATTAAAACGTTTAAAAATATATAATTTAAATGTCACTTATTTATCCCATAAAAAAGGCTTCACTAATACTTGACATTAGTGTTAAATATGGAGTTGTCTATAATGCGACTTTTTGAAGATTCCGGTGACGGAATCCGGCGAAGAAATTGAGGTCAAATCTTGATTTCTTGCAGTTAAAATGGTTTTTTAACTGCATATTTGGATTCAGCACCCTGAAAAACCCCTGGGACGCTTTCATTGTGCAGAAACTAGCTATCAAACTTGCGATTCCAATAATTCTTGCCGGATTTCGACCGGAAAAATCTGCCGGAAAGGCTTTCAAAAAGTCGCGTTATAGACAACTCCGTTAAATATTGACTTAAATAATAAATTCATTTTCTAATATGGACTTAAATAATAAATTCATTTTCTAACATCATAACGTTGATTGACCATTTTTATGTGAAATGGGGATGTGTCACGCTGCTGTTTTGTTTATTTGTCGCATGGAAACTAGGAATTTGTCATGTTGTTTTATATGGGTTGAATGAAAAATGTTGAGGAATATTAATATTTGTGTCACTATTTGTCATGTGAAAATATATAAATGTATTAAATAATTTTTAAAATAATATATATATATATATAGATGTATAGATAGATAGATATATATTAAATATACACTTATTTTTCATGACATTATTAATTTTGATATTATTAATATTAAATAAATTTATTTTTTTGTCCATAATTTTTTTATAAATAATGTTTATAATAATATTAATATTGATAATATTCTTATAATATTAAAAAGATTGACATTCCTAATATTATTAATAATAAATATATATATATATATTTTTTTTTTACTTTTTGAATTATAGATGAATAATTTATTTTATTAGTAAGATTGTCCTTGTTACTTATAAATGGATATTTTTTATAACATTATTAATATTAAATAAAATTGTTTTTCTTTCTTATTTTTTTGAATTATAGATGGATAATTTAGAGAAGTTTTTAATTGACAAGATTGTCTTTGACTTTATATAGATAATTAAGAAAACAATTTTAATAACTAGTTATTTTGGTTTTTATATTATTATTATTATATTTTTATAAATGATAATGTCATTTATCATATTTTATATTATAGAAATATTAAAATTAGTTAATAAAATGATTATTATGTTTTTAATGTTTTTAATAAAAATTTTGAAATGTTTTTATTTGTTTGAAAGAAAAATAGTATACATTATCATATTGTATATTTAACATGTTGTTTGTTGAATTAGTATTTGGTACAATTTTCACTTTTCAAATTTAATTAATAACAGTTATGGTGTTTTAGCTTTTAGGCAAGACAATACTCTCATTTCTCATTCAAAATCTTGCATCCCCACTTTATCACATAGATGTGAGATATGTGTATTAATTTCAACAAATAGAATGATTCAATAATGAATATGTCCTCTTTCCATCTCTTTATTCTCATTACATCTAAGAAATTAGTCAATCATGCTAATATATTTGTGTGATTTGGGTTTATTCTTGTCACTAGAGCATTGCTTCCCATTATTACCTTCATGGCCATATTCTATTTGTTATATAATTATATAATTATATACTTGGTGAGTATATTTGTCATTTTCTTTTGTCTTAGTATTTCATGCATCAAGATAAAAGAGACAACACTTTTGCTATGTAGAAGTCACAACTCTTTTTTTTACTCCTTTGACTTGGATATTGACAACCTTCAATCATCTAGTGTCTCCTTACTTAACCTTTAAGTACTTAAAATAAAGATTCATGACATGCCTATGGAGAAGTTTGGCATATCATTTTAGATATACTTGGATTTAACCAAGAGAAACACTTTCACATAAACTTCTTCATTATTAGTATTATATTGATTTCTAGATTAACATGGATTCTACTATCAATTTAGGCCATCTCGGGGTCAACTCTCTTATTGTCTCCACTTTCACCTAGTTCAAGGTTTATTTTCCCATCTTGGAATGGAGACTAATCATCACATATGTGATGAACAAAGAGTATGAGTTGGCAGGGCACTTCATTTTTTCATATTATGAGATTTATGATCAATATTATTACATATATTACATCATCAGAATTTAACATATATTAATTATGATACTAGAATTGTGTCATTATTTTCATCAAAGATCTTATTCAATTTTAAAATAAGTTGTTACATACACCTAAATCTCTCTTCATCAAATTTTTTTATATTGCTACCCTATTATTCATACTTAAAAAGGGAAACATATAACCTTATAAACTTTCAAATAGATACTCAACATTAAATATCATTTACAATTTAAAGCTTAAATTTTATTCATAATATAAATTTACTATGGTGTATAACTCTTTTTTTTTCTTAATCTTAAATATTAAAAGAAATCAATTTTCTCATATTTTTTTATAAATTTATGATTGACTCTGATCTTATATCTTTACATTTTTTTACTCTTTCTCAAACAAAATCTTTTATATTTAATTTCTTTAAAACTTATTTTGATTTTTTCTAATTTTATATATATATTTTTTCAATTGTCAACATCATTAATAAAAAAACTAATATTAATAATAAAATTAATTGAGCCGAGAGGCTCATTCTACAGCGCCTAACTCTGCCCGTCCATCATCAAAATTGAAATTTTGCTCATGTCCGTCAAAAAAAAAAAATTATACAAAATTTTTAAATAATGTCAGTTCATAAAAAAAATTGCACTTGAAGAAATTGATTGGCACATGAAGATATTAGATCCCTCTAGATTTATGTTACATGAATATTTAAGATGAATATATACTAGTTTAATCAAATTTAAATATTTTATTTTTAATTAAATTTCTTTCGTAATATTAAATGGAAAAGCTATCTATGATATGACTAAATTTCAATATAAAACCTTAACATTAATAATAAAATTAATTTAATCAAATTTAAATATTTACTTTTTAATTAAATTTCTTTCTTAATATTGTGTGGATGGGTAATCTATGATATGACTAAGTTTCAATATAAAACCTTTCGCACAATTTGACCTCCATTAGAATAATAGCTTCACACTTTCTCTATTAATTGGTTGATCTCCTTTGAATGGTAATATTTTGCCATGGATTCCCAAAAGAAGGTTCTCCATAAACAAAAAGTAGACCTCATTCAGATAAAGTTGGCATTTTCCTTACTTTACAGCTTGAGTTTATCATTGGTGAAAATATCTTTACCTAAACTTCAAAGGACACAAAATAATTAATGGGAAATGCAAAGCATCTCTAAAAGACCTCTAACATTTTAATTATTTTGGAATAAATATCTTACCTCTCGTCATATATATATATATATATATATATATATATATATTCACAAATCACCACAAATTAAAAAAAATTGTTTTTATATAAAAGCTAAGTCTATCATGTTTATTTTTTTTCTTTTTTGTTTTTTAGGTTCCGTGTGTTTTGCAATCACTGGCACACGCTTAATTTACGATGTGAATAATTGTGAACCAGACACATCTAAGTCATCAAAATCACTTTAAAATCACTACAATGCTTATTTTAAATATACAATCAAGAGAAAATAAAATAAAAATATATTATTCCATAAAACTAAAACTATACTACTTATTTTAAATATACAATAAAAAGCAAATAAAATGAAAATAAACTATATTATTTTTTAAATAAAAATAATAATAATGTTATTATTATTATTATTTATAAAGTAAATAATATTTTTTTTTTTCAAATACGTGTTGTGTTTATATATTAAAAAAAAGAGATTATCAAGATGATATGTTGATATGCACAATCATATTATTGAGAACAATATATTGATATATGCGAGTATACAAAAAAAACAAATAATAATTAAAATATATATATATATATATATATATATATATATATATATATATATATTTTGATATGTGCAAGTATATGAAAAAAGACCAATAATGATTAATAAATATTTTATAAATAATTTGATGAGAATTAGAGTATGTAGTTATAATATTCTTAGGATTTATGTTAATTGGAGCAAGTTCAATACTGAATATTGGGTGCATTTGAAAGTTGATTGGTATATCAATCTTGAAGTTATTATTTTTATATTGTTGAGTGATTGTGTAGAGATAATATCACAATAACCTAAGTTTGCACTGCTAGTCATTGAACCTCCTTCCAAAATGCAAAAGCATATCTTGTCTTCCCAATAAAAGGTGGTTGGACATGTTGTTTAACATGAAATTAATTATATTTTACAAATGGTTCATGTATCATGTCATCCACTTGCTATTGTGCATTTTAGATATGCTCCATGAGGCATGTCAATTAGCTCACTTATTTTTATGAAAAAGCTCTTAGATGAGCCACACCAATGAATGTTGTAGGTTGAAATCCAAAGTAGACTTCAAAGGGACATAAGTGAGTTGAATTAGGTTGAGATTCATTATAACTTTGTTGAATGAATGCAATATTGTCATCTTAGATGTGAAGGTATTGATAATTGTACATATGTAATAGGTGAAGAACACTTTTATTGATATTATTGGTCAAAAGTTAGAAATGAAATTAAGATATGTATTAAATACAATGAACATGACAACATGAAATTTCCAAAAAATGCACGAAGAATACTTTTATGTGTCATTCATTGCTTATGTTTTTGTAATGCTTTAGAAATACTATATTAGAGAATTAATTGATATCAACAAGACCACATCAAGTTTTTCATATTATTTTAATAGTCATTTTAGAAAATTCATGGAGAATATTTTCCTTCAGCATAAATGGACATAAGTGTATATTGACTCTACTTCATGTTAATCAATTTAATAATGGCACAAGCAAGATAACCTTGAAGTATACTTATACATAGTCATGGGGTGAGGTTGATAAAAGTATCTAATAAGGTCTTAAGGATATTGAAAATGACCTACTAACTTATAATAATGTTGAACTCTCAAATTATGAGTTTGTCACACTTACCTTTGGTTGGAGTGCATAAATTTCCAAGGTGGTATACTAAGTTGTTGTGTAGGTAGTAATAGTGTCACAATTTTCCTTGAAGGAGATCTATATGTATGTATGTAAACTTTAGCTCTACAATATATCAATGCTACTATTATGTTTATGATGTTGATAAATGTCCAAGATAATCAATAGAGTGCTCTTTGGTGGTAGACTCAATTAATTAGTTACATAAATAGTTCTACAATTATGATTAATGAACATGCTTTCTAATTTTCTTTGTGTATACAAAAATTAAGAAGGCATGTGGCTAAAATAATAATTGTCTCCTTAGAAAAGATAAAATGTTTTTCATTGCTTGAAAATCTAGCTTATTACACAAATGTTTTGATTAAAAAATGATTATTTTTAAACATTATCATTGAAGGATTCAAAGTGATAAGTGATTAGGTGTCCATGTTGTAAACTAATAGTTTTGAGTGCAAACTTCGAGACACTATATGGAATCCAAGGACTTTATAAATTGTGTGGCCATGTGTTAAAAATTGAGTAGTCACAAGGATGATGTAACACATAAATTGTTCTTGAGTACTTTGAATTTTGTGCTTGAGCCCTTTGAATGGCTATTTTATGTTGTATTCCAATGGAAAACAAGTTTCTTACTAGTTTTTGGAAGAGGACATGAAGGGGGAGTATCACATGAATTCTCCCTTGTTGTTGGATCCTTTGCCAGGAAAATATCGACAATGCAGGAAATGAGTTTGATTAGAATAAAGGACCACTCTAATGCCACAACAAGACAAATGTCCTTGGCTTTCTTCGTCAAAGAAGCCCAAAGGAATGTCGTAGTCGAGCTCTAGCATGAGTGGTACATGTTGTGGAGTGGTTGTATAGTTTAGTCTTGTATTCCGTTGTAAGGGATATATTTTTTGAAGTGCATAACGTAGGGTACATCTCCTTCATTTGAAACAAAATATAGATACGAGTTCTCCATATGTTATCAATCACAGTGTAAGGTAGACCTGAATGAGAACAAACAAATTTGTCTAAAAACTACTATCTTATTCTACGTGTAAGAGAGGTTGAAATCCATTGGAATTTAGAGATGGATTCTTACTGAATATATGTGTAAACCTGACTCATGAATGAACAATTAACAAAGAGGTGAAGCGATGTCTCCTCCTGTGAATTACATAGAAGACACCTATTGGGACAATGTCATCCATGAGAGGAGAGGACCTCCTATGTGAGCAATTTGTTATTGAAGGCTAACCAGGTGGATGTTTTCGATTTGAGAGGGGCATTGAATTTCTAGAGCACCTTCCACCACTAATGTTTGGGGCCTTCGAAGTCTTCCTTGACCCACGCCTTGTATCCAAGCTTTGTAGTGAACTCACCTATTCTGGGATTTTTTGTCGAGCATAGTGAGTCGAGGATGTTGGGCTTGAAAGTTATAAATTTTTGGGAAAGGAGTTGTATGTAGTGGTCCCATTCCATGGCTTGCTCACCTTCCAAGCATAACATTTGAGCCAATTCCCAACTGGTTTTATTAATTATTAATAATACTAATTTTTTCATATATTTATAATAAAAATAATTTATAATAATAATAATAATATTATTATTATTATTATTATTTAAAGAGACGACTATAGATTTTTATTAAAATTTCTTGGTTTGAAGGCTAGTACCTTGTACATCATCATGCATAACTTCTACTACAACATTCAAAAAGTTCTAGAAAATATTGATTCATTTTTCATCCTATCCACATTCAACTGGTCTAAATAGACTATCTTTATACAACTTCTAAAAACACCTAAGGTTTCTATATATTTGCAAAACATGAAAAACTAAGCAGTGAAAAATTAGCCTTCGATGTTCTCCCTACTAGAAGACATTACTTCAGTTCTATGATATTCAAGGTCAATATGAAAGGGAGATTCATCTGAGCCTAAGTTTCTATCAGCAGCATCCATCTCCTGCAAGACTGGTAGCACCTCCCTTTGCTGCATGAATTCTTCAGAGTCGTCACTGTTGACCGCAATTCCCCTTGCTTTAGACACGAGAACCAACTTATCCACTCTGAAATTCAACATTTCAACTGCCAATTTGTAGTGTTGCAACTTGGTTTCCATCAGACTAAGCCTCTGAGTCATGATCTCTAAATGGGCACAAGACTCTATCAATATCATTTCGCCATGTCTTGAGATCAGAGAAATGATAAACTCCATATACGTCACCATTTGAGCTAAATGATGGTTATTATGCTCTTTTTCGGCACTGTATTGTCTTTCCATTGGGAATTCCACACACCGAGCCTTTTTTTCTTCCTAGAGAACAGAGAACCTAACTGGAAACTTTGTGGTCACAAGTCTACATCGCCTCTTCTTATAACCATACAAACCTGTTGTCCCCAATTCATCACTTCCCTCCATGCCTTTAATGTTTAATTGAAGCACATGTGATGATCGGATAGAGAGTTCCATCTCCATTATGTGAACTATGCAATTAGAAACCACCTTCGATGTGTTCAGAGATCGAAGCATGTGTGTTGCATCTCGAATGAGGGAATGTAAATTTTGCGCGTCCTATTGAATTTATTATCAATGAAAAAAATCCTCCATCTATCCACTAATATGTTGTGCCTTGCATGAGAAATCCAAGTGGAAGTCCAATCCCACCCTTGTTGTAACTAGCCTCCTCCCACATTTACCAATGTTAATCGGTCTTTTGGGGTAAACATGTGACAAGAGGCTACTATTATGTGATTCAACTCCCCATGTATAGATAAGGAAGTGGAACCGACCAAACCAAACCATTTTGACCTTCCACACATGCTACAGAACCTCCAAGAGCCAACCAACTCTTCCAGGTAATCAACCCTTGAGACAACTTGACATTTTACTAACCTAGAGCCTCAGTTTCTCCCATGGAATGGGCATGCATGTAATTGGGACCCTCCAGTCTCTCCCACAACAAGGGCATGCCAGCGATTGGGGACTTTTTTAGCTAGTTCTAAGCTTGTGAACCTGGATTCTATGTAACTTTTCCAAGGCCAAGACTTAGGCCACTGCCTAGAACTTCATGAAACTTCCAGAAATGAGAAGTAACATCGAAATAATGATACTAATGCAAATACTTGAACAAAGACTTGACTGGATCCCTACTAGCCATGACAGGCATTTCATCAAACATGTTATAATTAAGCAATCTACAGGTCATAACAATAGATCTAAGAATAGGGGTCTCATACTTATTTAAGAATCATTAAGAAGCATTGATGCCTTATCATATTAGTTGCATTATCATCTACTGGGCCATATATTCATTGTTCATTCATTTACAAATCAAAACATGATGTGATGCATACATCATAATTGTCGTAAAACATACTAAAAACCAACATATAAACAACATAAATAACAAGGATACAACAACCATAAAATCTGCATATAAACTAGTACATTTACACATGAAATACCAAGGAAAAGGAACTCTTAGTAATAAATGCATAAGCCAACCAAGTTTGGGACTTCCAAGTACCACCCGACCATAGATTGGCTAAACCAAATCTTTCTTTCAGCCAATCACCCTTGTGCCATTTTCCAAGCATGAATGTGGGACTCATAACTAGAATCAACCTGAGCTTCCCGAGGCTAAACCACCTTACCCTTATTAATAAAACCAGGCTTTACCACAATCCCCACCGAATCACTAGGCCCTAAACAAGCATGGATGCCACCGGATTTCTCCACCTACACCGTGAGGAATTTTCCTATCTCTTAGTCTTTAGGCTTTACTGTACATCCCGCCATATAATGGTCAAGGATCCCTAGGCCTAATCGAGACTCACCCTCCAGGATTTATCGTATATCCTGTCATTCACCGGCCAAGGATTCCTAGGCCTAATCAAGGGAACCCACCTCTAGGCTTTACGTATATCCCGCCATTCATCGGTCAAAGATTCCTAGGCCCACTGAGGTAACACAAAATGCGTCTTTACCGCAACCCACAGTTCAGTTCAGGGGTTACTAGGCCAAGGCTTTATCGCAATCCACAATTTGATTCAGGGATCACTAGGCCATGTGTTCTTTATTTCAGAGACCACCTCACTCAGTTTTGAATCCGTCCAACAATCTAGCTCAACCAAAGCATGAGAACCCCATCACATCATGGCTGTTCGGAAATGGCAAGGCAAGGCTGAAGAACATTGTCACACCTGGAAAAACCCATGCCAATGACAACAAGAGAACCAAATACACACATGCATGTACCATGCATGCCAAAACTAGCAAGGAAATCACACATGCAAATCAATACATTCCAATAATCCCGTTGTAGCTGCTAGATGTTGCTCCTCCTTGCTTGATATTTACCTTCTCTTTGCCTTCTTTACTTTCTTGATCCAATGCTAGAAAGCTCCAAGAAAACTCTAAGTGTCCAAGAGTGAGAGAGAGAGAGAGAGAGATAATAGAGAGAGAGCTCCAAAACTGAACTGATAAAAGGTAAAACTGACAAAAGACTATAAATTGATCCTCAGAAGTCTTTTTATCAATGAGGCCTCTATTTTATTCAATTTTCCATTATTTTCCTTCATTTTCCTCCTCACACGCAACCTGTGACCTTTCACCTTCCTTTTCTCCTATTTTCCAATTTTTTCATAAATAAAATGCCAATAAATGCCACTTTTCCTTTCCAAAGCCTTTGTCATTGCCTTTGCCAATTTCCTTTAGCCATAATAAACCAAATGAACAACCACACTAGGATGTTTAGCCCAAAATTCAGCTTGGAATAAGTGTCTCATGACCTTGGTCTTATATTTTTTTTACATGAATTTTTAACCAAGGTTTTTACACTTGTGCATTGGAAAATATCTGTTGGAGCAAGGAAATGATAATTAAGGTTAACGAATACTCAAGATGAAATTTGACATGGGACCAATTGCATCCCATCCTTTGATTCAAGCATTAATTCTTGTGTTTATCACCAACAATTTAACTATTAATATACTCTTCATGGCAAAGGTTTTATAGTTGAGACTCTATTGCCTAATACCATTACTCCTTGATCCAAAGTGACACCTTTGTTGGCTAAATAATCTGCCACTTTGTTAAGATGCCTTTTAACATGATAGAAATCAATCTTTTCAAATCTTGCAATTTGAAGACTTTTTCTATGAAAGATGGAAGATTGAATTTGATCAAGGTTTCCTTTGAGTTTGCTCACCTGTTAGATTACAATCTTTGAATCACCAAAAAATTTATTAAATGATGAATTTCCATTCACAACGCCAAGTCTAATCCTTGCCACAAAGCTAATTAGTATTCATCATAGTTATTGGTTGATGCTGCTAATCCCCAAGCAAATTGGATGTCCCTTTCTTCGTCGTGGTGAAAGATAGCCCCTCCCTCTCTTGTATCCCCAGTAATAATATTATTATTACTTATAAAATTATTAACATTAAATATTATAATATTTTTTTTCCCTTTGTATGCTACCATATTAAATACTTATTTAAACATGTTATTTGAATATTTAATATGTTGTTGAATTCTCAAAATTTAATCAATAAGAATCATGTTTCTTTAGCATTATGGTGAGATAGTGCTCTCATTTTTAGTTCTAAAACAACTAGTCTAAAATTGAACTTTTCTCAAGGTTCTATACTCTACCATATGGAAGCGAAATTTGCGTACTACTTTCCATAAACATAATGGTCCAATAACGAGTGAGTCCTTATTTACATCTCTAAATTATCATTAGATATAACATATTAGTCACTCATGCTAATATTTTTTCATAGTTTGAGGTTTAGTCTCTTATCATTAAACCATTACTTCATATTAATACCCTTTTATACTAGTGTTATTTCTCACTATTGGAGTTTTCATGAACACATGCATTATTTTCTTATTTTTTAGTTTTCCATGTATCTATATAAGAGATTATGTAGAGGTTATGGCTCTTTTTTACTCCTTTGACCTCTTGATATGTAGAGGTTGTGACTCTTTTTCACTCCTTTGACCTAGATATTGGCAATCTTCCACCAACTAATGTCTCTATATTTGAACTTTAAGACTTAAAAAAAAGATTCATGACATGACTTTGGAGGAGGTTTACATAGCATATTAGATATACTTAGATTTAACCAAGAGAACAACTTTCTCATAAACTTCCTCATTGATAATATTGCACCTATCTTTAGATTTGCAAGGATTATGTCATCACTTTAGGCTACTCTCCACTTTCATCTCAAGTACTTTGAGATTTATTCTCTTCGTCTTAGAATGAAGACTAATCATCATAGACCATGTGATCAATAAAAAGTATGAATTGGAAAGCACTTCATTTTCTCATGATTTCTTATTATAAGATTTATGGTCGCTATCATTACATATATATGTTATCACACTTTAAAACATGCTAATTTATGAATACTAAAAGTGTGTTGTCATTTTCATTAGAGATTTCATATACCCACATATATCTCCATATAAAACTTTTAATAACTGTTGTTACATACACCCACATATATCTCCATATAAAACTTTTAATATCACTACCTTATTATTAATTAGGTAAAAAAGAGAAAACATATAGATACTATTACTTTTCAAAAAAATACTCAATATTAAATATCATCTGCAATCTAAAACTCAATTTTCATCCATAATATAAATGCAACATTGTTTATCTCTTTTTTTTTCTTTTTTTTTTTAGGTAAGATCGAGGGGATTTGATTTAAACTAGTGACCTATCACACAGAGTGTCTTAACAATATACCCATTCACCATCAATCCAAAGCCCCATAGATGTATATAACTCTTTTTGATTCAACTTCAAATATTAAAAAAAAAATCGTATATATATATATATATGAAATCCTATATACTCACTTTTTAAAAATTATTTAAATCTTTCAAACTTCCATCCACAATAATTTATTCGAATTTAAATTTTCAATTTTCATTTTTTCCATTTAGATTTCTTTCTTGGGATGGGTGGAATGGTCCTTTGTGACCTGACTATGGTTCAACATAAAACCTTGCCCACCATTTGACTTTGAATAATAACTTTACTTTGACTGGTAATACTTTTGCTACGCATCCCCAAAAGAAGGGTCTCAATAACCGAAAAGTAAACCTCACTTAGTTGTTTACGTGACATTACAACTTGAGTTTATAATTGGTAAATATGTCTCTACCCAACTTCAAGGGACATAATAATTAATAAAAAATGCCAAGCATAAATAAAAGATCGTTAATCTTTTTAATGATTATGCAACACATTTCTCCCTTTTTGTGATTGGCATTTTCTTTTCAGTGTTTTTTAATAATTTGAATTTTTTAATTATCTGTAAACAATATTGGTCAATTTTTTTTGTAATTGGCATTTTCTTTTTCATGTTTTAAATAATTTAAATATCAAGATTTTTAATGGGCTACATGATTATTAAGCTTGATTTCAATTTCAATAATATAGGAAGGAAGAATTTGCTCAGGAAAAATATTTATTAATATATAAAAATGATTGATTTGAGGCTTCTGCGATCTATATTCTGTGTAGTGTTATCTTCTAGAGTCATTGCATTCATGTTTGTTGGAATCGACGTTTCGAACCAACCTCTGTGGTTCATCATCAGGATTAGATCCATGAGTGAAATAAGTCAGAACTCAATGAGGTTTAAATAAGGCTAGGGTTGGGATGGGAATGAATATTAGCCGACATGTTAGATGATGTAATTTCGTTTTGTTATAATTTGTTTATTTTAATTTTATTATTAATTTAATAATTATTTTAGTTATTGGTTTTTAATTCATAATTTAATATCTAGTTTTTTTTAAGATTAAAATTAGGATTAAAATTATAAATATTAATTAATGATTATCAACTAACTAATAATTATCTGTATAAGTAATTATACATTTGAAATGAATATTAGTGATATGATATAATTGAAATTAGTGAGATTACCTCACTCTACTCGGCAAGTTCCGGCTAATCCGGAAGCTAAACCAACGTGTCCCTGACTATTTATGTGTTGCATCTGCATAGGCCCAACGTCAACCTCTAAGGCTCTGTGTTAGCTCAATTGGGAATCAATTTTCCTTCTAGAGCAGTTTACAGCCCTCCCGACTCAGAAATGTTAGCTCCCTCAACAAATTCAGACTTCTTCTTAGAGAAATGCACTGCTTTTGCATGAGCCCTTCTGGCTCAACATCAACCCCTCCTGGGTCATGCATTGCCTCCTTCTGGTGCCTGTCTGCCCCTTTGCTGTGTATCCTGGGATCTAGAGAAGATACTCCAACCCAACTATCCCTTCTGCTCACTACACAAGCTCACTATCGATATTCTCCTGGCAGCTACTCTGCTTCAGAAAATCGAACTCTAAACTCACTTTGTGTGTCTTCCAAGTGACCCTCAAGCTTCCTTAAATAGTCTCTCGTTGACATTCAACGACCCAAATTAGAAGCTAATCAATGGCTACTATCATTTCTGTTTGATCCTCATCTTCTTCTAGAAGTTACACCCACAATTTATATTAATACCCTTTAATTATTTTATTTTCTTAAGTTTAGACTTAGGGTCCCACTAAAAATAGTTAATTATTTTAATAAAACTGTTTCTGGGTGGAATTTCCCAAAACGCTTTCTCAGTTCTTTGGAATACATGTGCCCAAGCCTTCATGAAAAATTTGAGAATTAGAGAACATCTGATGCTACCAAAAATGAACACTCCCTCTTAGCAAGGAATGTGCTCTAGCAACACAACCTTTGAAGCATCACTCTGTTATGTAACATATCCTTCTGTGTTGCTAATGTCTAACCGACTATCCATCAACTACTGCACAAACTCTGTGTTTGTACTGCTGCCGACCCTGCCACTGTCCACAATGCATCCGTACTATAACTCCCTCTAAATGTCTGCATCTGTGTTGTTGCTGGCACTGAGGCACTGCCAACTGCCTCTACACTGCAAATTGTTGCTGCTATTGCATCAACAACGGAAAAACATCTCAAATTACTGAACTAACTGTGTTCAATATGATATCATGTAAATGTTGGAATCTGGTTACTACTAGTCTCTGTCTTGACCCTCTGAATCTTTTGTGTTGCTGCTGACCTCTTCTTTGTGCCATGTGCACTGCTACCAACTCTGCTCTACGCTGCTCAGTCTCTGGCGCTCCTAGCCACTGCAACTGTCTCTCCGACACTCCTTGGCACCATCCGACACTAGTCCATCCGACTACTTCTGATCTGGGCTCCAGTAGAAAGGAATTGATCTGAGAGGTGGGTTCCTCAAGGATCCTGCCCATTTATAGCTCTTTCGAACTACAACTCCAAATCAACCCTCCTCCCTCCTAGAGGTATCTCGGCTGTCATAGAAAACACCTCCTCCTTGATCTTCACAGGTGTAACCTTCAGATCATGCTTCTCATCTTTGTCCTTCTTCCTGAGAGACATTGAGTTGCCTAATGACCCATCTCACCACACCTGAAGCACTTTATCTTCAAGACATCCTTCTTCCGCCTTTATTGCTCCTTCTACCACTTTGATACAAGGGATGCATTCTCCTCCTCCTCCTTAGGCTTCGACCCATTACTGTTGCTTCTATCAAGCTCACACTTGACCAAGTCTCTCCTCAACTCCTCTTACTTGAGAGTTTCCCATATCTCATCCCAATTTGACAAAGTCACCCTACCCTAGATACTCTGGACAAAGACTTGCCACTCATCTGAGACATGATTGAGGGCTAGTCTAACTAACTAAGAATCTTGAGGTGTAGACCCCACAACTGATAACCCATCTTGGGTCTCCTGAATCTTCGTGAGGAATGGATCCACACACTCCCCCTTCTGCATCTGAGTAGATCTTAGTTTCTGCTCAAGGTACATCTTCCACTGCGCAGAAGATCCCTGATTCATCGTAGAAAACACATCCCACATCTCCTTAGCAGTCCCTCTATTAGCGATGTGACAGACTACATGATCCTTCACTACGTCGATGATCATTCTCTTTGCCTTCGTCATTTATGCTTTGCACTTCTTCAACGGATTTGCATTTGCATGTATAGCCACCACACTGTCGACATATGTCTTGAGGGCATGCTCATCTAGAAGGAATGACATTCTTTCCTTCCAAATGACATAGTTGGATACTCCATCCAATCTATCATGATCCCTCAAGCCACTGGTTGCCATTTTTTCCACAAAAATTGTCGAACTGCTCCTCTCTGCTTCTTATTGTGCCTGCTCAGCCAATACGGAGACGAACTTCTTGGCAGGAAGTGTTCTGAGGAACGGTTCCCTCACGGAGCTTCTCTTCTCCTTTGACGTCTTTCTACCCAACAAAACAACCTGTAGAAAATTTACGTCCCACCATCTCTTACTCACGCTGAGGCTTCAGCGCTGCTCCCTTTGCCATGACAATATCTCAATCTAGAAGCCCTTCTCTCTGTCAACTCACTCAGAGAGTGATTGCCTCGAAATTCATCCCTTCGGCTAGGGCTGCGCAAACCCCTATAGGGATTCGAACTGTTTCCTCCTACAGCTATTTCGATCCCCTTTTCTACTCAGTGTTGGGTTCTCTGGCACTATTCTTCTTGCTTCACCCGCACTACTCCAATACCATGTGAAAATTCTGCAAACTGGAATTCCTACTGCATCAACTAATTAAACTTCTCCTATTTGTTAATTACGAAAACAAATTATTTAGTGATTCCTACATCAAATATCGAAGCTAATACATTGTAGCCTACACCAATTAAATAATATGCCCAAAACAAGAACAGAACAATAGAGAAAGATACAACACAAATGACACAGTATTTTTTGGACAAATGTCCCCAGAAAAACCCAATGCGGGAAAACTGATGCAACAACTCTAAGGGTTTTTATTATTACGCAGTAGTTTTCTTAACACAACTTTGGATTCCCTCCCAGTAATCTAGTTACAGAGAAATAAATTGGTAGAAGAAATTTGTGAGATTACCTCACTCTACCTGGCAAGTTCCGGTTGATCCAACAACTAAACCAACGTGTCCCTAGATATTTCTATGTTGCCTCTGCGTAGGCCTACCATCAACTCAATTGGGAATCGATTTTCCTTATGGAGCATTTTCCAGCCCTCCCGGCTTAGAAATGTCAGCTCCCTCAGCAAATTCAGACTTCTGCTTAGAGAACTGTGCTTCTTCTACATGAGCCCTTCTGGCTCAGCGTCAACCCCTCCTGAGTCCTGCACTGCCTTCTTCTGGTGTCTCTCTTCCTCTCTGTTGCGTATCCAAGGGTTATGGAGTAGATACTCCAACCCAACTATCCCTGCCCCTCACTGCACAAGATCACTATTGATATCCTCCCGATAGCTACTCTGCTTTTGAAAATTGAACTTCTGAACTCATTACGTGTGTTTGCATCTAAGTAGATCTTAGTTTCTACTCAAGGTACATCTTCCGCTACTCGGAAGATCCCTGATACATCATAGATAACGCATCCCACATCTCCTTAGTAGTCCCTCTGTTAGCGATGTGACAAACTACATGATCCTTCACTCCGTTGAGGATCATTCTCTTTTCCTTCATAATTTCTTCCTTGTACTTCTTCAACGGATCTACATTTGCATGTACAGCCACCACACTATCGACATATGTCTTGAGGGCATGCTCATCTAGAAGGAATGACATTCTTGCCTTCCAGATGACATAGTTGGATGCTCCTTCCATTCTATCTCGATCCCTCAAGCCACTAGTTGCCATTTCTGCCACAAAAGCTGTCGAACTACTCCTCTCTGCTTCTTATTGCGCCTGCTCAGCCAATATGGAAACAAACTTCTTGGCAGGAAGTGTTCTGAGGAACAATTCCCTCACAGTGCTTCTCTTCTCCTTTGACGTCTTTCTGCCCAACAAAATGGCTTGCAGAAAAACTGTGTCCCACCATCTCTTCCTCACGCTAAGGCTTCAACGCTGCTCCCTCTGCCACGACAAGATCTCAATTTGGAATCCCTTCTCTCTATCGACTCACTCAAAGAAAGATTGCCTCGAAATTCAGCTCTCTAGCTAGGACTGCGCAAACCCCTCTGGGGATTCAAACTGTTTCATGTTGCAACTATTTCGATCTCCTTTTCTGCTTAGTGCTGGGATCTATGACACTATTCTTCTTACTTCATCCGCACTGCTCTGATACCATGTGAAAATTCTACAAACCGGAATCCCTACTATAGCAACTAATTAAACTTTTCTTATTTGTTAATTATGAAAACAAATTATTTAGTGCTTCCTACAACAAATATCGAAGCTAATGCACTTTATCCTACACCAATTAAATAATATGCCCAAAACAAGAAAAAAACAATAGAGAAAGATACAACACAAATGACACAGTATTTTTGGGACAAATGTCCCTGGAAAAACCCAATGCGGGAAAACTGGGTCAACAACTATGAGGGTTTTTATTATTATGCAGTAGTTTTCTAAACACAAATTTGGATTCCCTCCCAATAATCCAGTTACAGATAAATAAACTAGCAGAAGAAATTTGTGAGATTACCTCACTCTACTTGGAAAGTTCCGGCTGATCTAGCAGCTAAACCAACGTGTCTCCGACTATTTCTACACTGCCTCTGTGTAGGCCTACTGTCAGCCTCTAAGGCTTTGCATCAGCTCAATTGGGAATTGATTTTCCTTCTAGAGCATTTTCCAGCCCTCCCAGCTTAGAAATGTCAGCTCGCTCAGCAAATTCAGACTTCTGCTTGGAGAACTGCGCTTCTTCTGCATGAGCCCTTCTGGCTCAGCATCAACCCCTCCTGGGTTCTGTGCTGCCTTCTTCTGGTGTCTCTCTTCCTCTCTGTTACGTATCCTGGGCTCTGGAGAAGATACTCCAACCCAACTATCCTTGCCCCTCACTGCAAAAGCTCACTATCAATATTCTCCCGGCAATTGCTCTGCTTTTAAAAATCAAACTTCTGAACTCACTTTGTGTCTTCCAAGTGACCCTCAAGCTTCCTTAAATAATCTGCTCGTTGACATTCAACAACCCAGATTAAAAGATAATCAATGGATGAGATCATTTCTGCTTGATCCTCGTCTTCTTCTAGAAGTTACACCCACATTTTATATTAATATCCTTTAATTATTTTATTTTCCTAAGTTTAGACTTAGGGTCCCATTAAAAGTAATTACTTATTTTAATAAAATTGTTTCTGAGTGGAATTTCCCAAAACGCTTTCTGGGTTCTTTGGAATACATTTGTCCAAGACTTCCTGCAAAATTTGAGGCTTAGATCACATCTGATGCTACCTATTATCACCTCAATAAACTCTCCTAGGTTGTATATCAGAGATGCTCGGGAACATTACAAACTCAACAAAAATGTTGGAAAATGGTGGATAAATGGAAGCAATGATGCATATTCAAGCCAGGTAACCAGTTCTACTATACTTAACCCCAGACATGGGTGAACACCCCCAGAATACAAGGCTTTAGACCACCAATTACTCACAGTTTAAGGAAAATGTGATGATGGAGAATACTGATCACACCAACAGATGCACAGGACCCTGTGATGGCCAGCTGCAACCAGTTAAAAGGTCTGTAGATCAATTCCCTAATTCATAGACAGGATGACAGCTCTATGGCATTAAAATAACAGAAACCTGCATACATATTCAATAATACTAACTAGATTCTAACATAGAGGTGGGATGACAGCCCCTCTAATGCTAAACATCAAGAGTACATGAAAAAATGCATAACAGGCACAGCCTGGAACAAAGAAGAAGTGGAAAGTAAGCAATTGACAGCAAAAGAAGCTTGTATTAGCTGCAAATGAAGACCATACGCTGCAGGTATCACAGTAGTTACAGTCTCCAGAAGTTGAAGCTTACATCAAAATAACATTCATCAACCATCAACCCTCTCTCTTATGGATATATATAGAGGTTGATTACAAAAACACTCTGCTGTGTTATATGAGAAGGGATCATAATGGACCACCTAACACATCAATTTTCAGATATGGGGCTCTGCTACACTCTGCCTGCTTTCATGGACAAAATCGGCCTTTCTCGATATTCTGTTGTCCTTCTCTGAGCAGGCGGAGTACTGGCTGATATAAGGCTCCATAACTAATAAATGCGTTTATCTGCCCGAACCCTGTACCTTCCTCTTTGGCCATGCTTCCCTTTAAATGCAGTCGCTAAGGAATAACTGCGACAGGCACAGGAAGGTGATCATCTTCATTCTTTGGCAGCAGAGAGCAGTCAGGAGTGTTACAGACAGAGTAGTGAGGCAGACTTGAACGGAGGAACGAAGCTCTGCCGTCCGATCGTGCAGATCGACGGTGGAGATCAATTGTTAAGGAGTATCGGGAGGTCACAGAATCGGGATATATGAAGGGAATGATAGGAACAGATAACAGCCGTTAGATCCAATAGATGAATGGTGGGGAATGGTTCGCGGAAGATATCGGGAAAGAACGGAAGCGGATAGACGAGAGCCATTAGATCAGGGCGCGGTGGATCTGACGCTCATCGCACGAGAAAGATGCGTGGACTATATCGGGCAAGGAAAGGCGGTTTCGTAGGCGGGCGATATTCCCCGCACCGCTTTCGGCGTCAGGCGGTTTCCATATGCGATGTCGCGATCCTGTAAGATTATGACACGTGGCAGACGAAAACCACTGCCCCCGCGGGTTAACGCGTGTGCAGGTCGCGCGATCGGGGCTTGCGACTATCATCTGATGGCGCGACGGACGGTCAGATGGCGGGAAGGTGAACGATGTTTAACGCGCGGGAAGAGAGGACTGTGGTGGCGGGGACCGTTGGATCAGGACGATCGACGGTGGGGATTAAGGCAGAGGTTTACGAAAGTGCCGAGTCATATGGTTGGGTTATATGGTGACTACAGCTTAGCGCTCGGGGGTCAAAGGAAAACGGGATTATGCAGAGTTTTAGAAGGATAAAACAGAAGCAGGGGAATACAAGAGATTAAGTGGGAGCGAAGGGGAATATAGGTTTACGAAGGATTCTGGAGGAAAATAGGAACAACGGAAGTGAAGAGAATATGAGAAAATGAAGGAGGGGGGAGGACAAGACTGCAACAAGCTTTCTTTAACCATCAACAACACTTCCAAGCTGTCATTTTATCCCCCAACTGCTGAAGTTTCTAGTAGAGCTAACACTGGCTCCTTCTGGGGATGAGATCCTCCCTGTGAGGTCTCGAGAACTGCAGACCAATGCCTTCACACAAAACCAGCTTTAAAAACATTGCCTAGTATCCATTGGGCATGGAGTCAAACTAGGTCTACACTAAAACTCGTAAAAGAAAATGCTTACAATCATTAAGGCCAGAGGACCTTAGACAACATAATTATTCAAAAATTGGCCAACTGATGGGCCATCAAAATTGTTTCTCCTGCTCTTGGCCCCTTCATCATAGAGCCGCAAAACTGGATTAATTTGATCCTTTACTTCAAAAAGTTTAGTACATTTGAGCTTAATAGGTAAATATGGATCAAATTTCATCTCCCTTCTGTGTGCTCTCCTCCTTGGATGTTCTTCATGGGAGCCTTTGTACACCTGCTGAATAATCATGGTTGTGTACTTGTCTGTGTCTTCTGTGGCCTGCACAATAAATATGAATGGTGTACCAATATGTTCATGTGTAGGGGACACAGAAACATTATCTGCTCCTAAATATTTCTTTGAACAATCCTCATCCAAGGAGGAGTCCCACAACTGTACACCCTCTTCCTCTGTCATCTGATAAGCTGCCCTTTCATTCTATGTGGAGGCCATCTGAGTAGGTTTCAGAAAATCAAAACTGAGGTGATCAGTCTCAGCCTTAAGAATGGAGCTCTTTCTTCCCTCAGTGCCTAATGGGCAACTTTGAGGGATTGTCGTTTGAGCAGACAGAGGAACAAAAGATGATGGGGAGCTTTCTTCTCCCTTATTGATCACTATGCTGGGGACAAAAGCAGGTTGGAAAATTTGCAGATTTGCACGGCCATGTGAAGGTGAGCTAGCATCGAGCACAGATTCTTGGAGGATGAAGGTGCCTTCTGCTGATTGCTACTGCTGATAAGCTTTTTTGTTCTGTAGGTACAACAAACTGACAACCAGTGCCTCTTGATAATGCTTCTTCATATGCAGCTCTGGTTAGGAAAGGAGCACCTTCCAAACCATGGACCTCTTCCTCTTCAGGATGCTCTTCTTCCATGACTATATTTTGACAAAGGGTCTTCACACTTTGATCTTCGTTTGCATCTCTGCTTTTCTGCAAAATCTGCAAATTTTCATGTGCTCCTCTATATGGATTTGGAGTTGAAAAAGAAAAGTCACAAGGAGCTCCTACTTCTTCAGAATACTGCTCAGCTTTTAGTTTGGAAACTTCAGAGGTTAAAAACTCTATCATCCTAGCCAATTCATCTATTTTAGGATCATAGGATGATGAGGATTCACCTCCCTGTCTTCTCCTTTCATCATCACCTTCGAGTCTGTCTGCAGCAATGATGTTTGCTTCTACCTCAAAGGCTGCATTTTGCATATCAGCCAAAGAAGTACATCTTCTTTCTCTTAACAACAGGCAGAACTGAGAATCAAAGGCATGGGCATAAGTGATCATAGCAGAAGCAGGGGTGGGTTTATTTCAGCTAGCATTCTGCTGTACATATGATTGAATCTGATGTTGAAATTAGACAATAGCTCACCATCTTCTCTCTGCAAGTTCCCAAATTCAGTGTGATAAAAGAGCAGATCTTTATTATCCCTCCATTGTTTTAGGAACAAATCATCTAAGGCTTCAATGTCTGCAATAGACCTAGGGGGTAATTCTCTAAACCATTTTCTAGCTTCCCCATCTAGGCTTTGAACAAAAACCCTCATCCAGACATCCTCTTCATTGATATCCAGGTTATCAGCATAGCTATAAAAGGCCTCTAAATGCTCTTCAGTTGTTACTCCTTCTGTACCAGTAAACTTAGGCATAAATTCTTGATAATCTCCTACAGGCATGGCATTCAAAGGGACAGGCAAGACCAGGGGTCCATACCTAGTAGCAACTATTCTTTCTATCTTTGTGAGGGCTTGCTGGCCTGCCATGACTGAGGTAAGTGGAAGGATACTGGTAGACTGAGTGGTATGAATCAATGAAAAGAATGACAGAGACAGAGGAATATGATGGACAGCATGGATGCTTCTTCGCACTGAGGTCCGGAAGGGAAATGAATGACTAAGGAGCTTTACGAATCTCTGAAGGTGACTTTCACTATTAGAGATACATGGAAATTCTAAGACTTGTCTGATCTTGGTGCTCCTTCCTGCGATGTTTTCTTCTGCTCAACGATCTTCTCAGGATCAGGCACTGATTCAGCTAGTTATTTATGAAGATTTTTCCAAGTATGCCTCACAAATTGAGCCAAAACTTCAATGTGGAGTCGCCAAAGGTTGGTCTTCCTCCAGTGGAGTTGCCAGATAGATGATTACAACCAGAATATGTGTCCAGACCTTGTCTGTCATCAAAATCTGGAACTGTGTCATTCTCCTAGGGAAGCTGAGCTTCAATTCTCCTCTCCCCAGCAACGGCGCCAATTAATGTTATCACCCCAACAAACTCTCCTAGGTTGTATATCAGAGATGCTCGGGAAAATTACAAACTCAACAAAAATGTTGGAAAATGGTGGATGAAAGGAAGGAATGATGCATATTCAAGCCAAGTAACCACTTCTACTATACTTAACCCCAGACATGGGTGAACACCCCCAGACTACAAGGCTTTAGACCACCAATTACTCACACTTTAAGGAAAATGTGATGATGGAGAATACTGATCACACCAGCAGATGCACAGGACCCTATGATGGCCAATTGCAACCAGTTAAAAGGTCTGTAGATCTATTCCCTAATGCACAGACAGGATGACAGCTCTGTGGCATTAAAACAACAGAAACCTGCATACATATTTAATAATACTAACTATATTCTAACATAGAGGTGGGATGACAGCCCCTCTAATGCTAAACATCAAGAGTACATGAAAAAATGCATAACAGGCACAACTTGGAATAAAGAAGAAGTGGAAAGTAAGAAATTGACAGCAAAAGAAGCTTGTATTAGCTGAAAATGAAGACCAGACGCTGCAGGTATCACAGTAGTTACAGTCTCCAGAAGTTGAAGCTTACATCAAAATAACATTCATCAACCATCAACCCTCTCTCTTCTAGATATATATAGAGGTTGATTACAAAAACACTCTGCTGTGTTACACGAGAAGGGGTCATAATGGACCACCTAACACATTAATTTTCAGATATGGGGCTCTGCTACACTCTGCCTACTTTCATGGAAAAAATCGGCCTTTCTGGATATTCTGCTGTCCTTCTCTGAGCAGGTGGAGCACTGACTGATACAAGGCTCCATAACTAATAACTGCGTTTATCTGCTCGAGCCTTGTACTTTCCTCTTCGGCCATGCTTCCCTTTAAACGCAGTCGCTGAGGAATAACTGCGACAGGCACAGGAAGGTGATCATCTTCATTCTTTGGCAGCAGAGAGAAGTTGGGAGTGTTACAGACAGAGTGGCGAGGCAGACTTGAACAGAGGAATGAAGCTCCGCCGTCGGATCGTGCAGATCGACGGTGGAGATCAATTGTTAAGGAGTATCTGGAGGTTATAGAATCGAGATAGATGAAGGGAACGATAGGAACAGATAACAACTGTTAGATCTAGTAGATGAACGGTGGGGAATGGTTCACGGAAGATATCGGGAAAGAATGGAAGTGGACAGACGAGAGCCGTCAGATCAGGGTGCGGTGGATCTGACGGTCATCGCACAAGAAAGATGCGCGGATGATATCGGGCAAGGAAAGGCGGTTTCGTGGGCGGGCGATATTCCCCGCACCTCTTTCGGCGTCGGGCGGTTTCCGTATCCGATGGCGCGATCCTATAAGATTACGATGTGTGGCGGACGAAAATCGCCGCCCCTGCGGGTTAACGCGCGCGCAGGTCGCACGATCGGCGCTTGCGACTACCGTCCGATGGCGCGATGGACGGTCAGATGGCGGGAAGGTGAATGATGTTTAACACGTGGGAAGAGAGGAATATGGTGACAGGGACCGTTGGATCAGGACGATCGATGGTGGGGATTAAGGCGGAGGTTTACGAAAGTGCCGAGTCATATGGTTGGGTTATATGGTGACTACAACTTAAGCACTCGGGGGTCAGAGGAAAACGGGATTATGCAGAGTTTTAGAAGGATAAAATAGAAGCAACGGAATACAAGAGATTAAGCGGGAGCGAAGGGGAATATAGGTTTACGAAGGATTCTGGAGGAAAATAGGAACAACGGAAGTGAAGAGAATATGAGAAAATGAAGGAGGGGGAAGGACAAGACTACAACAAGCTTTCTTTAACCATCAACAACACTGCCAAGCTGTCATTTTATCCCCCAACTGTTGAAGTTTCTAGCAGAGCTAACACTACCAGAAATAAACATACATTAGGCCAAGTGTGTCTCCTTGGGGTGCACCAGTATTGTTTGTGAAGAAGAAGGATGGTAATATCAGGTTATGCATCGATTACAAGTAGTTGAAGAAGGTGATGATTAATAATAAGTATCCATTGCCGAGGAATGATGATTTGTTTGACCAGTTGAAGGGAGCAACAATTTTCTCGAAGATTGATATGAGATCACAATATCATCAAGTACACATCAAAGAAGAGGACATCTACATGACTACATTCCAAACCAGGTATGGGCATTATGAGTTTGTTGTGGTTTCTTTTGGTTTGACTAATGCTCTAGCTACTTTTGTGTCTGATGAATATGACGTTGCATCCCTATCTGGACAAGTTTGTGATTGTATTCATTGATGATATATTGATATATTCTAAGAATGAGGAAGAGCATGAAAAACATCTAGTAGTAGTGTTGAAATTGCGAAGAGATCATCAGTTGTATGCCACACTTAGTAAATTCAACTTCTATTAGAAAAAGGTCCATTATTTGGGGCATGTGGTTTCCAAGGAAGGTATAATAATGGATCTGGAAAAGGTAAGAGCTGTCATGGAATGAGAAACTCCTAGGAATGTGGATGAGGTCAGATCATTCACGAGGTTAGAATGTTACTATAGGCAGTTCATCAGGAACTTCTCGCACATTGCCTATCCTATTACATCATGACTGAGGAGAGGAAAGAAATTTGAATGGGTAGAGGAATGTGCAACAATTTTTGAGAAGTTGAACCAATTGCTTATGAATGCTCCAATTCTAGAGATTACAGATTCAGACAAAGAGTTTATGATATGTATGGATGCTTGCAAGAGATGACTTAGTGGGGTTTTGATGCATGAAGTATAGGTAGTGTCCTATGAGTCAAGGAAATTCAATCAGCACGAGCAGAACTATGAGATGCACGATCTTGAGTTCGCAACTATCTATGAGAATTTAGAGACCCAAATCCCTACTGCAGCAAATTGATATTACTTCTCCTACTTGTTAATTCATGCAAGTTATTTACTGTGTTACATCGTAAATATCGAAGTAAATACAACAACAGCCTTCACTAATTAAATTATATGCGGAAATAAGAACTGAGCAAGAAGAAATAACCAAACACACAGTTGACACCATTGTTTTTGGACAAATTGATGAGCCCCAGAAATGGGTAATCATATGGGCTCATTCTGCCTCTCACTTCGACTTAATCCACCATTCTCATTAGTTTAATGCATGTTTTTGAATATATTTATGCTAATAGAGTGAATTGGGTTAGTCACTTTTCCATGTAGTCTAATGTGTGTTGTATGCAAATTTTTTGAACAATTTTGGACAAAGACAAGGAATTTATGAGAAAATGGCAGCCAAAACTCGAGGAAAACAGGGAAGAGGACTTGTGGGGGGGGGGGTGTCTCCTTCATTAATGACCCCTTTCCTCTAATCCTCCATCAGCAACTCAGAGTACAAAGGCCCACATTGATGATTCCAAGGGGCAGCCGAGCAAGTCAAGTAGGGCTGCTATTTATCTTCAGTTCTAGGAAGCCAAGTTCCTTGATTTTAGGAGGACTATTGGAAGTCCCCATTTGTATAAATAAGAAGGCTTCGAGCCTCAGTAGGTTAGCCAGTTCTTAGTAGATTTTTGCACTTTTGTGCAGCACATTGTTCAGCTTATTTTCGAGTTCCTTTTTTAGAACAGTTTATGTGATGTAACTATTATTTTTGATAAATGAAGATGAAACAATTTTTGAGCCAGCACTGATCTCTTTCAGAGGGCTGAAGCTCTTGGGTTAGGGCCCAACCCAAGCTACCCAGCACCTCCTTTGTGTACTTATATGTTTTTGCTTCCATTCATGAGTTAATTTCTGTTGCATAGATTCATTTTACTTTGTTAGATTAGGTTTCTTTTGATGGTTAGTATAGTTGTTCTTGTTTCAGTTGCTCAAGTAGGTTATTGTAGTGACAATAAGATTCAAAAAGGCCAACAACAGGCCCTGATCTCCTTTCTCCCTTCCTAGGAATATGATTTGAGGTCAAGGCACTTCTGCTGCCACCAAAAACATAGTTTTTGCTCTTCCATGCAACTGCTAGTGTGATACTTTGAGTTGGAAAGGTTGATATTGGTTCAGATTCATTTGCTTAGATCATTTCCTGTTCTTTTACCATAGTTCTCTCGCATGCTTTCTTGTTCATAAGGTACTGTTCAACATTTTCTGTTTTAGGTCAGAAATTAGGTCAAGCTAAAAAAAATTCTGTTTTTAGTTCTTTCTTTGGTTAGTTTTGATAAGTGAATGTGCAGATCTCTTGTAGGACATCTCAACTCATCATCTCTCCATAAAAGATCCAGCACCAGCCCATTTCTCATAGAATTCCCAAGTCATTTGCAACATTCTGCCAATCTGCCCTAATTTCTGCATTTTTCTCCATAAAGCTGCTTTCTTGACATTTGAACAAATCCAACCATCACATCCATCCCTGATCTTCCTTGATAAGTTCTAAACACCATAACACCTTCATCTAGCCTTCATTTCCCCTGTCCCATCATTTTTCCACCTTCAAAACTCCAAAAACAACTTTTGGCCTCCTCCTGTATATCCCTTACAGCCTCCTGTAGAAATTCCTGTGAGTGATTGTTCGAAGTCTGATCGCTATGAAAGTCTTCAGAAGGGTACTAGGGGCTTCTTAGGACCTCTCCACACCTTCCACACCCTTTGCAAAAGCCAACTCCATCTTCCTTTGCCACCAAACCTCTGCACAGTCACAACTAGATAGATCACAAGCATAATAAGTTCACATAAAAACACTCAAAAATACAAAAAGATGATTTCTTCTCATTTATTTTCAGAATTAGCCTGAATAAATGCGATTTACCTTTTCAGTAGTCAATGGCACTCATTTCATCAGTTTCCATCTCTTTTCTTGCAAAAGTAGGGTAAACTAGGGTTTGCGTATTTCATTCTGTTTCTACAAATAGAATAGCCTCTGTAGAGTTAGCTTTCTTTCATCACAGTTAAAAGCTTCTTTTGAGAAAATCATAGAAGTTGGCTAAAGCTCCTAGTGAACTTGTGCCAGCTGATCAAGTGACAACCTGCAGTAAAAGCTAGTACTTGTGCATACAGCACCGTCGCTTCCAAGTTTGTTACGAACTATCGGGTTGATAAAAGTAAAGAAGGAAGCCCCAGGAGTTGCAGCATTATTCTGCAATACTGGAGCCCACCATATTTTTGGCGCCGTTGCCGGGGAAGCATCAAAGTATTTTGTGATTACTATTTTTCTTCTATTTTCTACTACAACATTCTACTAAGTAGTTTATTTCAGCAAAAGTAGAGTAGTTGTTTCATTTCAATTTTGCAATTTCAATTCTGCAATTCCATTTTCGCAAGCGTAGCTTAGGAATTTCCTGATTTCATTTCAATTCTGCAATTTCCATTTCAGCAAGAGTAGAATAGGCATTTCCTGCTTTCATTTCAATTCTGGAATTTCCATTCTAGCAAAGTAGATTAGTCATTTCCTTGTTTTCATTTCAAGTCTGCAATTTCATTTCAGCAAGATTCATTTCAGTTAGTTGCAATTTGTTGTTCAATCCATTTTAGTTTTGTAAGTACAAGCAGAAAAAAATAAAATAAATAAATAAATAAATCACCCAAAAAGAGATTTCCTTTCATGCCTTGTAGGAACAGAGACAATTCCAGAAAATTCCTACCCAACACCCCCACCACATCACTAAGTCACCCTTCTCTCTTCTTTGGTGGTAGTGATCCAGAAGAACTTATAGGTGAATCTCCAGAGATATACGAAGATCCTATAACAGAAGAAGAACAAGAAACCATTCCTCCTGAGACCATGGCTGAAAACAAAAACGTTAAAGGAAATGGGGAAATAATAGAGGGTACCTTTCCTATCTGAAAGACCAATGGGGACACTAAAATGAAAAATGTAAGTCCTTCAGCCTTACCTCACTTCCATGGGTTGACTATTGAAGATCCTGATACCTTCTTGTTTGAATTTGATGTTCTTTGTCGAACCTATGACTATGCAGAAGATGAGCAGAAGTTGAAACTGTTTCCTTCTACCCTCAAGGATGCAGCATTGCGCTGGTTCATGGGGTTACCTGGAAACAACATCACAACTTGGGCTCAGATGCAGCAAGCCTTTAACAACAAATACCGGGATTACTGTAGATCAAAGGATACCAAGGAAGAAATCTTCTGAATGACCAAGGGAAGTGATCAATCTTTGGAAGACTATGAAGAGAGGTTTCAGCTCAATTATAAAAGGGCAAGGTGCACACTTGACCTTGAATCTCTGAAGTTGGTCATGCTTAGAGGAGTCCTTAAAGACCTTCTAGATACCCTCCATTTGCTGGCTGGGGGAGACATCTACCAACTACCTTATGATGACATAAAGATGGTGTTTAGAATCCATTCTAGGGTAGCCAGAAAGAGAGGTAGGGGAAGTCAACCTTTAGTTAGTACATCCTCATCCAGTTCACCCTTAGAAGCGAACTTGAGAATCGGTTGGAAGATTTCAAGAGCGAGATGAGGCAGACTCTTACCATGCAAATGGATACCTTGCATATCAAAAGGAAACAAGAGGAAGCCGAGAGGGCTTTGACCATCTTTTGTCCCAGGTGCACTAGAAAGCATCCTAGGAACGAATGCCCATTGCACTCTATAGAAGTGTGTTTATATTGTGAAGAAGACCATCCTACGAATCAGTGCCTTTCCTTGCCCAGAATTAAAGTTGCATATCAGGGGCTGAAGGTGCCACTGAACCACTCTATTTCATGAACTAAAGGAGGCCACATGGACCCAGACCTTACCAGTAGGGAATGCAAGGGACATCCTAGACCTATTACAACCCCAATCAAGCCACTTCCATGCCTTCTTGAGGTCCCCCTGCTCATCCTTCCTGGTCCACACCCCCTCCTTGGTCATATCCATCTCAATACCACGCTCAACCAGTGGCTCATCCGTTTCACTCTTATGCTCAGCCACAACCTCAGTGGAATGCACCTCATCAGGGGTGGAAGCCCCAATACAACTCTCCTCCCGCTCTTTTGCCTCCAACACCTGCTCAACCACAACCATTACCTCCTGCTCCACTAAGGCAACCTCAAATACCTGCTCAAACGAATGCGAACCCCAACAACGGACAGGCCCGACAGGTATATAGTGGAGAAACATCATGCCCGACCTATGCTGTGGAGATTCAAGAGATTAACCTATGATCTGGGAAGGTTCTCCCAGATAACCAACCTCCCCCTAAGGAGGATGAGGAAGAAAAACAAGAAAGTGAACCAAAAGCCATTCCACCCTTTCCTGAGAGACTAACTAGAACCACACAACCGACCCCAGAAGAAACTGAACTTCTAGGAGAATTGAAACAGTTATGTGTAAAGATACCACTTCTCCAAGCCATAAAATATGTGCTTATATACAACAAGATGATCAAGGAGAAGTGCTTCAAGCACCCAGGCAGGCGCAGGAGAGATGCTCCAACTATCAATGTCATAGGACAACTGTCCGACCTGATGTTGGGGTAGGTAATCTGTTTGAAATATCTAGACCCTCAGAGTCCTGTAGTCGATGTCCACATCACTGGCACCGTCATCCCCCATACCCTGATTGATCTAGGGGCTGCCATTAATGTGATGACCAAGGAGACTATGCTCAAGCTCAACCTTCAGGGCTCCTTGAGAAATACCACAATAGTACTGCAGTTAGCAGACCGCTCCACCGTGACCCCTGAGGGGATTGTGGAAGATGTAATGGTCTCTATTGATTCTTGGGAGTACCCTACCAATTTCCTGGTTCTCCAGCCAAAGGTAAAGCCCACTAGGTATCCTCTCATCCTGGGAAGACCCTGGTTGGCTACTGCAGATGCCTACATCAGTTGTCAAGCTGGGAACATGACAATTAAGAATGGGCATATGTCCAAACAACTAGTCCTATATCCTCCTGCCCAACCTCTGTTAGAACATGATTTACCTCTTTGGTTGGAGGAGGAAGATGAGGATGAAGTATATTCCACACCATTGTGTACAGTAGAAGCTACCATGGGGGGCCCATAAACTGAGGATGATCTTATTGAAAACTTGATTCAGAATCCACCCCCCAGTGTGTTGCCATTAGAAGAGTTGGTGGAATAAACCCAAGCCAATGCTTTAGTTGATCTCTGTGTGGCTGATCTGACCTCTCTCCGAGTTAAGAATGTGGAATTTGGCCCAGAGAGAACCTTGAAGATCAACTCATCCCTATCCACCTCTCAGGAGAAAGAACTGTGTAGCTTATTGAAAAACCACTTGGATGCTTTTGCTTGGAGCTATAAGGAGATGAAGGGAGTCCACCCTTCAGTCTGTACTCATCACATTTACATTAAAGAAGATTGTAAACTAGTCAGGCAACCTCAAAGGAGGATGAATCTAGCCCTTAAGGACATTATCAAAGAAGAACTGCAAAAGTTGCTGGATGCAGGATTCATCTACCCCATCTTTGACAGCGAATGGGTCTCTCCTTTGGTGCTAGTGCCAAAGAAAAATGGGAAGTAGAGAATCTGTGTCGATTATCGAGAACTAAACAAGGCCACCACGAAGGACCATTTTCCTTTACCTTTCATAGATCAAGTGTTAGATGGCCTGGCAGGGAAGAAGTTCTTCTCCTTCCTAGATGGGTTTACCGGGTACAACCAGATCCAAATCAGCCTGGAAGACCAAGATAAAACCACTTTCACTTGTCCTTGGGGTACTTTTGCATACCAGGTCCTTCCTTTTGGGTTGTGCAATGCTCCAGCCACTTTCCAGAGGGTAGTACTGAGCATATTTTCTGAACTGGTTCATGATTAAGTGGAAATCTATATGGATGACTTTACCTCTTATGGTTCTAACTTCCAGGAAGCTTTGACTAACATGGGAAAAGTTTTAGCCAAGTGCATTGAAATGAACCTGTCCCTCAGTCCTGAAATATGCGAATTCCTGATAACTGAAGGGACCATGCTATGTCATACAATTTCTCAGCAAGAATTACAGGTGGATCCCAACAAAATTGCCATCATCCAAAGGGTCCTACCTCCTCAAAAGGTAATAGATGTTCAGAGTTTTAGGCTTAGCAGAGTATTATAGAAGATTCATTAAGGATTTTAGTAAGCTAGCCTCTCCATTGTTTGGTCTTTTTGAGAAAAGATGCTGAGTTCATATGGACTGATAACTGTCAAGAGGCTCTGGATATCTTGAAAGGTAAACTAGTAACTGCCCCAATTTTGAGAGGTCCAACTGGGCCCTACCTTTCCACATTCATACAGATGCCTTGAACAAAGCGATAGGAGCAGCCTTAGGGCAAATTAATGAGAAACTGCCTTACGCCGTATATTTTGTAAGTATAAACTTGTCCAAGGCAGAATTAAACTACATTGTAACCGAAAAAGAACTCCTAGCTGTAGTCCATTCCCTAAATAAGTTCAGACACTACATCACCGGCTATCAAACATTTGTGCACACTGATCATGCTGCAATTAGGTATTTGATGAACAAACCAGATGTGAATTCTCGTATTATTAGATGGTTACTTTTATTGCAGCAATTTGATTTAACCATTGTTGATAAGCCGGGTAAGGAAAATGTTGTTGCTAATTTTCTGTCTAGACTAGATCTGCCTGCAGGTGAAGAAGGAATGGTGGATGATCAAATGCCAGATGAGTACCTATTTGCTATCTCAGTACTCTCTCCATGGTTTGTTCATATAGCAAATTACTTGGTTTCAGCACAGTTTCCGCCACACCTGTCCTCAAAAGAGAAGAGCAAGATCATGAGGAAAAGTGCCCCATTCACCTGGATTAGGGGAATCTCTTCAAACTTGGCCTAGATCAGATTTTGAGGTGTTGTGTCAGGGAGGAGGAAGTTTTTGACATCCTCCTAACCTGTCGTGATGGACCCTGCGGGGGCCATTTTGCAGCAAAGAGGATTGCCTTCAAAATTCTGCAAGCAGGTTACTGTCACTCTTCATCAAGATGTCAGGAGATATATCAGCCAATGTGACTGATGTCAAAGGATGGGGAAACCTACTCCAAGGGATGAGATGCCCCTGCAACCTCAAGTGACTTTTGGGCCATGTTAGAAGTGGGGCATGGACTTTGTGGGTCCTATCAATCCTCCTTCAAAATAGAAGTCTTACATCATTGTGTGTAATGATTATCTGACAAAATGGGCAGAAACAAAGGCGATCAAGGCAGCAACAGAAGAAAAAGTAGCTGAGTTTTTGAGAGAGAATATCTTCTACAAGTTTGGCTATCCAAGAGAATTAGTCACAGATCAAGGGAGTTAGTGTACATCCAATCTGATTGAATACCTACTCACACATCACAAAATTAAGCACAAAACTTCCACCCCTTATCATCCGCAAGCAAATGGACAGGTGGAAGTCACTAATAGAGCTTTAGAAGGAATTTTGACCAAGGTAGTGAGCAACAACAGAAAAGATAGGGCAGATTGATTGGTTGAGGCCACTTGGGCCTATAACACCACTTGGAAAACTACCACAGGGTTCACAGCCTATGAGCTGGTCTATGGGAAGAAGGCTTTGCTGTCAATAGAATTTGAATATAACACATTAAGGATGGCAGCTCAGCTGGACCTAGATCTCAGCCATGCACAAAAGGAAATGTTACTTCAGCTAAATGGATTGGATGAACAGAGATTGCAGGCCCTTATCCACTCAGAGGTAGTCTAACTTCAAAGGAAAATATGGCATGATAGACACCTCAAAGAAAAACAATTCCAGGAAGGAGATTGGGTGCTGCTGTATGATTCAAGATATAAAGATTTTAAGGGCAAACTGAGAACAAGATGGTTGGGACCGTACACAGTAAAAAAATGCAATGACAATGGTTCAGTCCTGATCTGGACCATCGATGAAGAAGCCATCCCCATGCTCGTCAATGGGCATAGGTTGAAGATCTATAGGAAGCCCCTCTCCAAGTAGGAATTCATTGAAAATATGAGTAAAACAGTGTTGGTAGTGGAGTAGGTCTCTGCGTCCACTCCACCCACACCCTAAAAAAAATAAAACAAAAAAAAGGATTCCTGGGTAAAAACCTCCTGGAGGTGCCCAGGGTAGGCAGTGAGGGTGAAAACCTCCTGGAGGCGCCCCAACTATCTCATAAAAAAGAAAAAAAAGAAGAAGAAGAAAAAACAGAGAAAAAAGCAGAAAAACTAACTTCTTTTGAATGCATTGCAGATTGCAGGAGGGTCACAAAAGAAGAAAGGACATGGCCAGGCTGCATACACCCTTGATATCTCATTTCTCCATCGCCATTGTCTTTTCCCAGGCCTTGGTCTCACTCGTCCTGGAAATTTTGCATCCTACAGGAAACTCTGTGCATTCTACAGGAGGCTCCTGTAGAAACCACAGAGAGCTCAAAATCAAGTTCAGAAAAGAATTCGAGGGCTAGAAATTTGTCCAGAAGGCCTGTGGACCTCCCTGCCACCATTCATCCTCCTAACTCTCCATTCCATCCCTGCACCACTACATTTCCACTCGCTTTTTCTTCCCTGCACAGAAAACATAGAAATTCTGTTTCTTTTGTTTTGTTTTTTTAAATGATGAATAAAACAACAACATTCTTCACTTGGTTCTTACCTGATGCATTCCAGCTGCTTTTCCTTTCCTTTAGAACCTTCCTCAGCTATCTCTTCAGTTCCTGCTCAAGCATCAGCGAGAAATTTTAGAGGGCGAAGCAGCGACAGGAAATCTTACAGGATTCCTGTAGCAGCTGATCCCTTAAAAAAAACAAGCTCCAGAGACAGGGTCAGTGCAACCACAGGTGTATACCATGCAAGGAGCGGTACCTGATCAAAAAAACACCAGCATAAGGTAGCCAAGCCATGAGTTCAGAGGCCACGAGCATTAACAGCAGTAGCAATCAAAGAACAAAGTGCCAAAGTCTGAGCATGTAGAGCACGGTAGCGACTAATAGGTAAGTGGCTAAACCTGTTCCTTTGTTGCATGAATATTATTTAGAAACTGCATGAACCTTTGAGATGGTCGTGATTAAATGAAATCGGTGGCCAGCTAACTCACCACCTCGTCTAATTCAAACAGCGGTCAGAAGGTGCAATCAGCACGTGTGGTACGTCAACTCAGGAAGAAAAACTCAGAACCGATAGTGGTGGTGGCGTATAACGGGAATGATGGAAGTAATGGCGGGCAGGCGACATGAAATACCATAATGGCACTGGAGTAGGGACCAACAGTCTGGATGGGGATAACGTACCCTTCCTGCCACCTCACCTCGTCACTGCAGATCACACCATAAGCTTAAGTACGCTACAGTAGAAGCCTCCACCACCTTTTTTTTTCATTTGCATCGATGAGTTCTCGGCTGCAACAACTTACCTACCACCTGCAGAACCTCGAAACAGTCGCTCTATACCAGTTTTCAAAACCCTTCCACTTATTGGGCTCTATAGGAGCATTATCGCACTCTACTGGAGCGGAAACACAGTTTACAAGAGCCTTTCTACAGGAAGGCCAGAGAGCAGCTCTACAGAGGGAAAATTCGAATTTTTTCCAAATTCGAGCTCGAAAAATGTAGGCTCAGAAAACCCGCTCTACATGTTATATATATATATATATATATATATATATATATATATATATATATATATATATATAAGGTGGTGGGATTTGAAGCAAAGTACTGGGTTGAAAAAGAAAGGGAAAGTGAAAACAAAAGTCTGCCTATGTTTTTCTGAAATATAGACAGTCTCTCCATTTTACTCTCTGCACTAAAAGTCTGTCTCTTTCTCCTCCATGATATTCTCCTGTATGAAGAAGTGATGCAACCATAGGAAATTAAGCCTGTAAAGCACTGAATTTGCATTGGGTAGTCTGGCAAAGAAAAAAACTGTCTTGCTTTCTGTGTTGTGTTTTTTAAATTTTATTTCCTCCAATAGCCCAAGAATGAAAGTAAGTTTGAGAAAAAAGTTTGAAGGGAAGGAAAATTAAAATTTGTTTTTGGAAAAAAGAAACACAAAAAACCCTCTCTGGTTCCAAAAAAAAAAAAAATCTCAGTTGTTCCTTTGTTTTCGGTTTGAAAATTTGCTGCCTTCCTCCTCACCTGAGAATTTCTAGCAGTCACTGAGCATCATGACAGGGGGCTTTATGAGAAAGGAGCCTTTGAATTCCACCAAATTTCATAAACACCCAGAAGTGGTAACCCTCTTTACCAGGGCAAATTGGATGCCTTTCTTTGAGAAATTTCATGGATATGATGATGAAGTCACAGAGGAATTTTTGTTGTCATTAAAACCCCACTCAAAAACCCATGCTGCAGTCAGTTTTAGGGGTCTAACCATAGAGCTTACACTAGAATTCATCAGCAGAATTACAAGTCTTCCACTTGGGCTCCCTTGGAGCAAAGAAGAAAAACCACTAGGACAGGTTGCTAAAAAGACCCTTTTCCAGCCTGAGGAACATCCTGTAGAGGATAAGAATGGGGTCACAAGGACAAGTATACCTTATCCATGGGGTGAAGTCAGCTACCAGATCATGAAATATATCTCCTGTGAAGGAAGATACAATATAGTCTATGGTTATCATTCAGATTACTGCATGAACTAAGATATGGAATGGACCTACCTGCATTTAGAAAAATCATTCTGCCATATTTTCTCCTCCAATCTTTGATATAATGTGGCACCAAATTGAATGCAGTAGTTCCAGACCAATTGGCCCACCTGGGCTCATTAAATAGCTGGTAGAGGATTCCCTCCACACATACACAATCGCTATAGCCTGGGAAATTTTTGGGAACATGACTAGAGAAGATGACATAAAAACTCTCACTAATGACCTTAGTCCATCTGGCAGTGAAGAGGAGGAGCAGAAAGAGGAACTTGAGAAGGAAATCCATGAGGAAACATAGAATATTCAGTTGGGAGAAGACAAAGAAGAAAAACAGAGAGGAGAAGAGAAACAAGACACCACCACAGTTGAACCTAAAGCAGAGAAGAAAACAACATCAAAAGCAGAGAAAAGGAAGAGGACAAGAACTGAGAAGAAGAAGCCCAAGACAACTCAGAAAAAGAATGCCACAGGAAAGGCAGAAACTCAACAAGAAAAGGAGAAAACAACACTAGAGACAACAGAAACAAAATCAGGAACAACAGACACAGGCAAGACTGCAGAAGATGAAGAAGAAAAACAGCAAGAAGAAGTGTCTCCTGAGACACTAGCAAGAGAAGCAGCAGTTGTTCTTGCTGCACTTAGCACTCCAGCTAAGCAAAAATGGAAAATGAAGAGACAACCATCCATGTACTTCAAAGCTCGAAAGAGCACTAGGATCAAGATAGGGAAGCCTCAACGACCTTCAAAGGAGCCCATCATAATTGAGGATGCACCTACTATGACAAAGGAGGGATCTCCCTCCAAAAGCCCCATCACTTACGAGAGGGGAAGTCCTAAGACCTCTACCTGGAAGGAAAGAGTCAAGCTAATGGACTCTAAAGCAGTTCTACAGGAGGCGCAGACCTCTCTACAGGAGACATTAGCAAAGCTCAAAGAAACCGAAAAACTTGAAAAGAAGGCAGAAGAACAGACCTAGGAGGAAGGTAAGGAAAAAGAAATAGCAGAGCCTGGACCTCAGCCTAACTTAGGCTCCTACTACAAACTTCTAGAAGGTGGGAAGATCATCCCACAAAAGTTTGTTGTGCCCCTTTTCTTCGAGCTGGAAAAGGAGAGAGCCAGGACCCATACATGGATGAATATTGCAAAATCAAAAGGGGTAGAAGACATTGGGCATATGGAAAATAAGTTGAGAGAGATGGGCAAAGAATTGAGTATGGTCAAACATAGAGAAAGCATCAGAAGAGCTCAATTAGAAGAAGAAAATGAAATGTTGAAAAAGCAGCTATAAGAAAGGGAACCTCAAGGAGGAAATGAGCTGTCAATCTTGAAAGGATAGCCACAGAAAGAGGGACCCCAGGCAGATAGTGAGAAAGCATAAATACAGCAGCAAGAAGAAGAACCCCAAATCGACAGTGAGACATTGATGAAATAGCAACAAGAAAAAGAATCCCAGGTAGAAACTGAAGTGCTGATTTTGAAAAGGCAGCTACAGGAAAAGGAAGCCTAGTTAGCCTGCATGGCCAGCTAGGCAATGGAAGCATTATAGTGCAGTCAGCCAGCCAAATCATATGCACTGTACCTTAAAGATTAGTTGCTCCAATTTCAAATTAAAACACTGGCCCAGAGAGGAACAATACCATTTCAGGATTATGGCCAATTTATGCATTTATGTGATCACAATTTAGATGAGGATAAAGCAAAGCTAGCATAATTTTACTTGCACAACATGGCACTTACTGACATGAATTTGTGGGATCCAAATGCTGCATTGGGAGACTTGCAGTCGATGGCTATGGAATCTTGGATGAGCCATGAAGAGAAAACGACAGTGGAAATCCAGAAAATGATGACAAAAGAGCTGAGTGAGCCCCTGATGATTAGAGCAGAACCAGTAGATCCATTAGCTCTCATCTATGCCCACCAACACCTTGTAGCTAATCCTCAAGTTCTCCCTGACTATGTTGACAAGAAAGCACACACTATTGCTCATTTCAAGGATATGGAGAGATTGTTTGGCGATGACTGCCTTCATGCTTGCATGAGAAGGTGGAATACATTGCCACATAGCCTAAGGATCAGGGAGTATCACTCCCCAAACAGGATTAGGGAAGCCATGAGGAGAGTGCCCTTGTATAAGCACTCAATGCAAAATTTGAAAGCCAACTAGATTGGTCTTAAACTCAATCCTCCACTGCTGCTAGGACTATTGGAAGGAGTCAAGGAGGAGGAAGAACAAAAACAATGGGAAGAAGTGGATAGGAAAGTGGGTTTCCATGATAAGGAAGAAGACATCACATTAGAGGCTTGGGATGTCAAGGAATCTGTCAGAGCCCTTAAGGATGAAGAGTTAGATTAGTTGCTTAGAGGATGAGCAACCCATTCAGCAGGGGGTGATGATGAGCCCCAGAAATGGGTAATCATATGGGCTCATTCTGCCTCTTATTTCGACTTAATCCACCATTCTCTTTAGTTTAATGCATGTTTTTGAATATATTTATGCTAATAGAGTGAATTGGGCTAGTCACTTTTCCATGTAGTCTAATGTGTGTTGTATGCATATTTTTTGGACAATTTTGGACAAAGACAAGGAATTTATGAGCAAATGGCAGCCAAAACTTGAGGAAAATAGGGAAGAGGACTTGTAGGGGGGGTGTCTCCTTCATTAATGATCCTTTTCCTCGAATCCTCCATCAGCAACTCGGAGCACAAAGGCCCACATTGATGATTCCAAGGGGCAGCCGAGCAAGTCAAGTAGGACTGTTGTTTATCTTCAGTTCTAGGAAGCCGAGTTCCTTGATTTTAGGAGGACTGTTGGAAGTCCCCATTTGTATAAATAAGAAGGCTTCGAGCCTTAGTAGGTTAGCCAGTTCTTAGTAGATTTTCACACTTTTGTGCAACACATTGTTCAACTTATTTTCGAGTTCCTTTTTTAGAACAGTTTATGTGATGTAACTGCTATTTTTGATAAATGAAGATGAAACAGTTTTTGAGCCAACACTGATCTCTTCAAGAGGGTTGAAGCTCTTGGGTTAGGGCCCAAACCAAGCTGCCCAGCACCTCCTTTGTGTACTTATATTTTTTTGCTTCCATTCATGAGTTAATTTATGTTGCATAGATTCATTTTACTTTGTTAGATTAGGTTTCTTTTGATGGTTATTATAGTTGTTCTTGTTTCAGTTGCTCAAGTAGGTTACTGCAGTGACAGAATAGGATTCAAAAAAGCCAACAGCAGGCCCTGATCTCCTTTCTCCCTTCCTGGGACTATGATTTGAGGTCAAGACACTTCTGCTGCCACTAAAAACACAATTTTTGCTCTTCCATGCAACTGCTAGTGTGATACTTTGAGTTGGAAAGGTTGATATTGGTTCATATTCATTTTCTTAGATCATTTCCTATTCTTTTACCATATTTCTCTCGCATGATTTCCTGTTCATAAGGTATTGTTCAACATTTTCTATTTTAGGTCAGAAATTAGGTCAAGCTAGACAAAATTCTATTTTTAGTTCTTTCTTTGGTCAGTTTTGATAAGTGAATGTGCAGATCTCTTGTAGGACATCTCAGCTCACCATCTCTCCATAAAAAAACCAGCACCATCCCATTTCTCATAGAATTCCCAAGTCATTTGCAACATTCCGCCAATCTGCCCTAATTTCTGCATTTTTCTCCATAAAGCTGCTTTCTTGACATTTGAACAAATCCAACCATCACATCCGTCCCTGATCTTCCTTGATAAGTTCTAGACACCACAACACCTTCATATAGCGTTCATTCCCCCTCTCCCATCATTTTTCCACCTTCAAAACTCCAAAAATAGCTTTCGGCCTCCTCCTGTAGATCCTCTTGTAGATCCCCTGCAGCCTCCTGTAGAACTTTCTGTGAGTGATTTTTCGAAGTCCGATCGCTACGGAAGTCTTCAGAAGGGTACTAGGGGCTTCTTAGGACCTCTCCACACCTTCCACACCCTCTGCAAAAGCCAACTCCATCTTCCTTTGCCACCAAACCTATGCACAGTCATAATCAGATAGATGACAACCATAATAATTTCACATAAAAACACTCAAAAATACAACAAGATGATTTCTTCTCATTTCATTTCAGAAGTAACTTGAATAAATGCAATTTACCTTTTTAGTAGTCAATGGCACTCATTTCATCAGATTCCATCTCTTTTCTTGCAAAAGTAGGGTAAACTAGGGTTTGATAGGGTTTGCTAGGGTTTGTGTTTTTCATTCTCTTTCTGCAAATAGAATAGCCTCTGTAGACTTAAATTTCTTTCATCACAGTTAAAATCTTCTTCTGAGAAACTCATAGAAGTTGGCTAAAGCTCCTAGCGAACTTGCGCCAGCTGATCAAGTGACAACCCGCAGTAAGAGCTAGTACTTGTGCATACAGCATCATCGCTTCCAAGTTTGTTACGAACTACCGGGTTGATAAAAGTAAAGAAGGAAGCCCCAGGAGTTGCAGCATTATTGTTGCAATAATGGAGCCCACTACAAACGTCCTAGAAAAAACCTAATGCGAGAAAACTGATGTAACAACTGAGGGTTTGTATTATTATGCATTAGTTTCTGAATACAATATTTGGATGCCTTACTGACTATTTGATACAAAGAATCTGAATGGCAGAGAGATTAGTGAGAAATACCTCACACTATCACTAGGAAACCAACACCAATTTAGGCCCTAGATGGCTGGCCCCACGTTGGCTCTGCACAGCCGCTTCGTCAGCCTCTCTGGGGTCTGCGTCACCTCTTCCACAAGTATTCTGTTGTCTGGAACTTCGTTCCTCTGGCCCTCTGGTATCACAACCCGACTTTTGGCTCTGGAACTTGACTTCCCATATGAATCTCAGACTCCCTCAGAAGCTTTGTGTTGCCTCTGCGTGGCACTGCGCTGCCTCTTCTAGATCTCTCTTTGCCTTATCTAAAATGTATCCCAGATTAAGAAGCTATCCAACTGGAAAACTATCCTTTCCCCTCACTGTAAGGAATATCCTCGATGACTTCTCTAGCAATTGTTGTGCTGATCTCTTGAGAAATCAGTCTCTTGATCTCACTCAATGTGTCTTCCAAATGCCCATCGAAGTCCTTATAATCTTCTCGTTGAGTAATCAACGACCCAGATTAAATTCTAATCAATGGATCAGATCATATTGACTTGATCTCTGTTGAAAATAGCAATGGGAAATGCTGAAAATAGAAGTGTTAAAAATAGCACTGCTATAAATAGCATTTCAGGATACATTCCAATTTTAGTTAATCCCTAAACTAAAATTGAGAATTAAAATTCGAATTTGATCTTAGCAGTTGTTTGTAAAATAATTAATTAATTCATCTTGAGTTAATTAGTTGTAGGAAATAAAACATGAAGTCTATGTGAAGACATGCAACAGTTTCTCCATTGATTGAGGAAGTTATCCCTTGATTAAAGGAGATCAGGATGAGTTGTACTTTGAGTTGTAATTAGTTAGCTCAGTTAACTGAGTTAAGTCTAGTTAGATTAGTTTAGATAGTTTGTTGAACTAATTGTGAGTTCAGTTAGTTAATGCATGCATACATGTAATTTCTGCATTTCAGATAACTGAATATTCTCTCATAAATAACTCATGCATGTCAGTTCAGATAGAGACCCATTTGAGATCAGATGATGGGACAATGTACTATCAATTGCAGGAATATTCCATGGAGGATATCTCTTGCATGCAGAAGGAATTCATTCCTTAGAGATTGCGCAGTTACTTTTGAGTTTGATGAGTGTGTGATGAGGCCAATTCACACAGGTGGCAACATTGGACCCCAAGAAAAACTGCGTAAGGAAATAGGAGGCTTGGAGGGCTGAGGGAAGGCATATCTTGTGTCTATTTAGTCTGTGAGTTGTATTGTTGGATTGTACTGAGAGCAGGGTAGCTTGTGAGCTAATGCTTTGTGTAATTTGAACATATTTCCACTTGTATGATAATATAGAGATCAAGGTTTTTTAGCTAAGGCTTTCCTCAAAGTATTCTTCTGTGTTCATGTGTGATTGCTTTGTCATTCTCAGTTGTATGTGTTCTATTTGATCTTGCTCAAAATCGATTAAGCTTCCGCAAGTTTGTTGTAGAAGTAGATCTTGTATTTTGCTTTAGTATATTGCATAATCTGTTGATCTACAGTGGGAAATTCTACATGGTATCAGAGCAAAGGTGATCAAAGTGGAGAACAGTATACAAAGAAGGGAGAAGTTTCAAGTTTCAAGTTCCTGATTACAGAATTTGAATTCTTATCACATCTCAAATTTCCCCAATGGTGTTCAACGGTTTAAGACTCGAGTATGCCCTTGATGGCAGCTCAAATTATATAGCCTGGAAGGATTACATGGAAGCAGTATTAGAGGACAACGGTCTAAAGGACTTCATTGATCAAGAAGTCCCCAAGCCGGCAGCAGCTAATGCTACAGAATTGGCGGAATGGAAGAAATGTGTGGCTAGAGCGAGGAGAATCCTCTTGGAGGGAGTTCGAGACCACATTGTCTCGAGCCTCCATGGGAAGGAGACACCGTTTTCAATGTGGAAAACATTGAAAGATCTATATTAGAACAGCAGTGATCAGAGGAAGCTGACGCTGAAAGACAAGCTTCGGAAAATCAAGTGTGAAAAGGGCGACACGATCTCTACATATCTGAACAAGCTCACCACTTGCAGGGATGAGCTTGGAAGTGTAGGGATCATGACAGCTGATGATGACATGGTGAGTCTTGCTCTCCTCGGTCTTCCTAAGAGCTGGCATAGCTACCAAGACTCAGTAAATGGAAGAGAGAAACTACCAGATTGGGAACGACTTTGGTCGGATCTAAAGCAGGAGGAGATAAGGAGAAGCACTAGAGATGGATCTTCATCAAAACAAGATGATGAATAAAATCTAGCCTTAGCGAGTAAGGCAAGGAAAGGGAAAGGGAAGGCATCCCATCCCAAATCCAGTTCTTCCCATGGTGGGAAGAAGTTTGACAAATCGAAAGTGCGATGCTTTCATTGTCATGAGGTGGGCCATTATGCTACGAATTGTCCACAGAAGAAATCCAAGAAGGGATCCTCGAAGGGATCAAAGAGTGAGGCACTGGCCTCACAGTTTGAGTTGGATTTCTCTCTCATCGCATGCATGGTTTCATCCATGGTGGAATGTGTTTGGTACTTGGACAATGGAGCCTCTTTCCACATGTCCGGCGACAAGAATCTTTTCAGTACCTTGGAGGATAAGGATCTCCAGATGCGGATCGAGATGGGCGATGATGGAAAGTACCGTGTTTCAGGTGAACATACGGTTGTGTTTAGGAGGGAGCATGGAGCTCCTCTCACCCTGAATGATGTAAAGTATGTACCGGGTCTGAAGAAGAATCTTGTGTCTGTCACTATGCTAGAAGATAAAGGCTATGATGTAGTCTTTAGTAAAGGAAAGGTATTCTTGAGGCATATCGGTACTGGACAGACCAAGAGGATTGGGATTCGAGTAAAGAATCTCTACAAGCTAGAGGTAGATGACTGTGCTGCATTGAGTTCGAAAGCAGAGATGGTGTAGAGCCAAGATGTTGGCGAGCTGTGGCATAGGATATTGGGCCACTTGCACCATGGGGCCTTGAAGATCATGCATCAGATTTCTACCGGACTTCCCAAGGGAAAACTGGAGCAGACAGATACATGCAAAGGTTGTACCTTGGGTAAGTATGCGAAATATTCCTGTCAGGATTGAGACAGTAGAGCCGGAGCAATCCTAGAGCAAGTTCACACAGATGTATGTGGACCATTCTCTACAACCTTCACCATTAAACAAAGGTACTATGTTATTTTTATTGATGATTTTTCTCGTAGATGCTGGATCTACTTTATGCAAAAGAAGGATCAGACCTTCTTGAGGTTTTGTGAGTTTAAAGCCTTGGTAGATAAAGAATCTAGAAAGAAAATAAAAGCCTTGCATAGCGACAATGGTGGAGAGTATATATCCCAACAGTTTAAGGACTTCTGCGCTGCAGAAGAAATTAAACGGGAGTTGATGGCACCCCATAACCCACAATAGAATGGGGTGGCCGAAAGGAAGAACATATCGATTATGGGAGTAGCTAAAGTGATGTTGCATGACCAAAGCCTACCACTTCATTTGTGGGCTGAGGCATGAAATAAAGCAGTATACTTGCAGAACAAAAGCCCGCATCGTATACTGGGAATGAAGACACCTATGGAGGCCTTTTCCGGGAAGTGACCAGATGTGAGTTACTTCAGGATCTTTGGATCATCGGTTTATTTCCATGTGACCAAAGATGCCCAGAAGAATCTAGATCCAACAGCTAAGTTGGGGATACTTGTGGGGTACACTGATACACCCCACAACTATCGAGTGTTCCTGCCTACCAGTCAGAAGACAATGGTACGCAGAGATCTGAAGTTCGACGAGCAGAAAGCCATGCGAGTATCACTTGAGAGGTAGCTCATGTTGCATACAAAGGAGGAACTTTCAGTTCCTAAGGAGGAGGAGCCTCAGATTGATGCGGAGCAGCCGCATGCAGAGGATCTGAGAGTGGAGACATCCACTCATGTTGAGTCTTCCAGAGATGGGCAAAAATGCTCAAGGGAAGTTGACAGGTTGATGCTGGATGTGCGAGAGAATGTGGGACAACCATCTTCTCAGCACAGACAGAGGAGGTCACCCGAGCAGTACACTGGTTACATGGCCCTGGTTGGGGAGTGTTTAGAGTCTGAACCTTCTTCATTCGAGGATGCCATGCAGCAACCAATTTGGGTTGATGCTGTGGTAGAGGAGTACAACTCTATCATTCGGAACAGTGTGTGGGATGTTGTCCCAAGACCTTAGGACAAGTCAGTGGTGAGTTCTAGATGGCTTTATAAGGTAAAGCAGGTAGCTGATGGCAGTGTTGAGAAACATAAGGCAAGGTTTGTTGCCCGTGGTTTCTCACAGGTCGAGGGGATCGACTACAATGAGACCTTTACTCTTGTAGCAAGGTACTCATCTATCAGATCAATGTTGGCACTATCAGCTTATATGGGTTGGAAGATCCATCAAATGGATGTGAAGACAACGTTCCTCAATGGGAAGATTGAGGAATAGGTGTACATTGAGTAGCCGAAAGGTTTTGAGACCTTCAATCATGAGTCGCATGTGTGCCAACTCAAGAGGGCTTTGTATGGGCTGAAGCAAGCACCTCGTGCTTGGCACACAAGGAACGACAGCTATTTCACCAGGTTGGGCTTCACCAAGAGTGAAGCAGATGTAAACCTTTACCACATCATGGTAGAAGGTAAGCCATTGATCATTGTTCTTTATGTGGATGATCTAATTTTGACAAGTGATGATCAGTTGATCAAGTCTTGCAAGGAGGACCTTGCAAGAGAGTTCGAGATGAAAGACATGGGTCTTATGCACTACTTTCTAGGCATGGAAGTGTGGCAGAAAGATGGGGAAGTATTTGTGTCTCAAGGCAAGTATGCCAATGAGATACTCAGGCGCTTCCACATGGAGAAGTGCAAGCCCATGCAGACTCCTCTAGCTAGGAACTGGAGGAAGGAGGATGCTACTTCAGGTGAGGTAGTAGCTGCTACTGTTTATCGGCAGCTTGTGGGTTCACTAATGTATCTAGTGAACACACGACCAGACTTATGCTTTGCGGTGAACCAGCTGAGTCAAGCTATGGTTCAGCCTACCAAGCTGTTTTGGAAGGCAGCGAAGCATGTGTTGAGATACCTCAGAGGCACATCTCAGTATGGATTGTGGTACAGACGGATAGAGGGAGTGAAGCTTTAGGGCTTCACAGATGCGGATTAGGCAGGGAGTCCATTAGACTGGAAGAGCACTTCTGGAGGAATCTTTAACCTTGGTTCAACTGCAGTTTCCGGGGACAGTAGGAAATAGTGGTCAGTTGCACTTAGCTCAGCAGAGGCTGAATACATGGCTTCCAGTCAGGCAGCATGTGAGGCCATTTGGATGCATAAGCTTCTAGTGGAATTGTTTGGTCAGAGGATGGATCCAACTGTGTTCTACTGCGATAATTAGAGTTGTATCAAACTCTCTGAGAATCCAATATTTCATGACAGGTCCAAGCACATAGATATCCAGTACCATCATCTTCGAGACTGTGTGGTGAAGAGGATCATGTTGTTGCTGTATGTTTTGACCGAGGAACAAGATGCAGATTTTTTGACTAAGTCATCGTCAAAATGCAAGTTCGACTTCCACAGAGACAGGATTGGGGTGACTGATAATCCCTTTCTTATTGAGAGGGAGTGCTGAAAATAGCAACAAGAAATGCTAAAAATAGAAGTGCTAAAAATAGCACTGCTATAAATAGCATTTCAGGATACATTCCAATTTTAGTTAGTCCCTAAACTAAAATTGAGAATTAAAATTTGAATTTGATCTTAGCAGATGTTTGTAAAATAATTAATTAATTCATCTTGAGTTAATTAGTTGTAGGAAATCAAACATGAAGTCTATGTGAATACATGCAACGGTTTCTCCATTCATTGAGGAAGTTATCCCTTGATTAAAGGAGATCAGGATGAGTTGTACTTTGAGCTGTAATTAGTTAGCTCAGTTAACTGAGTTAAATCAAGTTAGATTAGTTAAAATAGTTTGTTGAACTAATTGTGAGTTCAGTTAGTTAATGCATGCATGCATGTAACTGTTGCATTTCAGATAACTGAATATTCTATCATAAATAACTCATGCATGTCAGTTCAGACAGAGACCCAGTTGAGATCAGATGATGGGACAATGTACTATTAGTTGCAGGAATATTCCATGGAGGATATCTCTTGCATGCAAAAGGAATTCATTCCTTGGAGATTGCACAGTTACTTTTGATTTTGATGAGTGTGTGATGAGGCCAATTCACATAGTTGGCAGCATTGGACCACAAGAGAAACTGCGCAAGGAAATAGGAGGCTTATAGGGCTGAGGGAATGTTACTGGGAATAGTGTCTATGCAGAACTGCTAATCCCACTAAGGCTGGTAGCTACCTTAGAAACAAACAAACTAAAACTACTTTCTTTTTCCTTTATGAGAGATAGATGAGAGAAGAATAAAGGAGACCAACCTCTATCTTGCGCTTGGTTCCTTGTTCGATTCCTCTCCCTTCTGATAGATCTTTTGCTACTCGCTTCCTTGTCCACCCAGCTTCACAGGGTACCTGTAGAATCAAAGCAGCATAATACTATCCAAGAACATAGATCTATTATCATAAACAATATAGGATCAGATGTACATTGACCACACAAATGCATAAAACATTAATCATACAAGCATGTGGAGGAAAACTTGAATAGCTTTATTGATAATCAAGAAAGAGCCAAGAGAATTACAACCAATTGTTCTGACCCAGCATCATCCTCTTAGCAAGAAGCCCTTATTCACCTCATGAAAAGGTTAGATCACCCAACATTATGATATTGCACCAAGAAACCAGCAACACTTCCTTACAAGATGCAAAATTCCAGCCTCTGGATCTCTAGGATGAGGGATACATATATAGATGTCTGCAAGGGAGGTGAGTCAGCCTGAGATTTGATTAGTGTCTTCCCTCTGATAGTTCTTGATTCCACTTGGAGATTGATGATCTCTTACTCATCCTTGGTCGAATTCAGAGAGGCAAGTGTCACAGGAGAAGTTTCTGGAAGATTCCATGCTTCTCCACCTTGCGGATTGACCCTGCCATTTGTCCCTTCTCGCCCATTGCACCCCATAGAAGGGATTTTTGACATGCAACGCACCTGCTGTGTGTATTTAGATGGGATGCAATGCACTTTGCCTATGGAGCAGGTGAAATGGTCCAGTTTTGACCAGTTCTGAGTAGTTTTTCATGGAGAACTTCTGGGAGATGCTGTAATTAGTTGACCTTGTTCTTCTAGGGGTTGGAACAACACCTTTAGGGACTTAGGAGCCCTTGGTTTATGGACATTTATGCTTGGGGTTGCAGTGCCCAAAAATGTCTATAACAGTTGCCCCCTAAAGCATGAGGTCGTTAATATTTTGATGTCGGGTGAAATGCTTTATCATGAGGATCAGAAGTTTTTTCGAGCTGGGAGGCAACCTGTAATAAGATACAATACAATAAATTATCTTCATTTTATTTTCATGATCTAGCTGAGGCGGGCATTCCCATGCTCAGCTTTATAAATTCATTTTCATGTACATAGGACAGACAATCGTCTGAGTGTAGACTGATGATTCTGGTAGAGCCATCATCCCTTAGATTGGATGATTACCTATGTAGCAATGATGTACATTTGATGTCTTTATTTTCCTGAATATATATCGCAGCCCGGATGGATGAAACTAGATCCGGGGTCTTCAATCTCGTTCGATCTTCACTCAAAGTATAAGTCGATCCATGTGAGAGATGTTCTGGAGTCGAACATGGAAAGACATCGCCTGATTACCAACCAATGATGTAAGTTGTTAACAGGCGCGAGAGGAGTCACCGACAATGATAATTATCCTCAAGGTACTGCAGTACAATTCACGTGGTGTGAATAAGGGACTTGGCGTCGAACACCACGTAAAATCTTTCGGTCGAAGGCCATTGATGTAAACCTGTCGCCGGAAGTGAGAAACTTGCCATTGAGGCATGCAAGCTTCAAAGTACTGAAAGGGTTGTTCCTAGATCCACTTCTTGGATAATGAGCTGATGTCGACAAGAAGGGATCTGTCATAGGAGGGCCTTAGTGAATCCCACATCAATGACATGGAACGAAGTAAATGATTTTAATGGAGGTGAAAACAATCTAGTGATATACGGTTCAGGGTGGCGGTCATGAAAGAATGGAGCGAAAATGTATTATAGTGGGTGAGACACAGGTGAATTCTTTGAGCGACTTCTCTTGAACATATCGACGACACTGATATGATGGATTGGTAGCATTAACCCCAAATGTGGATGGTGTGATGGAACCATGGTGATGTGACCAGTGAATGGAACAACCCAACCCGACTCGGATGCTGAGTGAAAGTGTCATGTTCAAGAGCGACTTGCTACCAACAAATTTTCTTCAAGTTTTCTTCCCAATTTTTCCCCAGTCATTGTTGACCAGTACCTCTTTATTTTTGTCAAGCTTGAGGAGGATAACATATGCTTGTTCTATAATTTTCCCTTCGGGCAAACCCATCGCTATGTTTTAACGAGCCTAGCGATAGTGAAACTTGTTCTTGTCTGTTATGGACAAGTTTGTCGCTATTAGGTTTTAACGAGTTTAACGACAAAGATAACTCGGTCCTTTTCAATTTTAGAGAGTCTGAAAAGGAACGTAAAGGAAACTCCAAAAATCCTTTTTCGTCATCTAATCCCTTAAGTTCGAAAAAGTATAAAATAATACGAAAGGGATGAATTTTCGGTAATTTTAACGAGCCGAACAAGACAAGCGCTCGATCTTTTTGTGTAATAATCCCTCAGGTCCAAAAATATTAAAATCTAAAGGAGGGATAGCACTTCCGGTCACTTTAACGAGCTGGAGAGGCCAATGACTCGGCAATCTTTTCATATTTTACGAGTCAGTTGAAAAGAGATTAAAGGAGACTCTTTTTTTGAGGAACGAGTGATAAATTCAGGTAGCAGCTGATTCCAGGTAAGGTTTGGAATTTTCCAATCACGGCAGTGTCACAAGGATGGCTAACAAGATCACTCTTCACAGCTGTTTCTCAAAAAGGGGTAAACAATCAAGTGGAGGTGAATGATCGGCCAATACAGAGTGGAGGTGATGATGAGAACACGACCAAGGCTTCAAAGGCTGAAGTAATACATTCACGATGGTTATTTACCGGAAATTGGTTCATTTTTTAATGAGCTTAAACGCTGGGGGAAACACTTTCTCATTGCTTATGTTTATTTTTTAACGAGCTTGAATTCCGCGATAAAACTGCTCGATTAATCCAGTCGCATAATAAGGATGTCTCATATATAAAAATGACATTATTTCAAAGCTTTGCCCCACATCCTTTCTTTATGCAAGTTAGGAAACGACCAATCCTACAAGTTTAAAGGGTTAGAAGGCCTATAAATTTAAAAAATAAATGGTCGCTCTTCGCTTGCATGCCAAAAGGTTTGCATGCCCCCAGGTATAGTGAAATAGAGTTTCAAGGTTACCCCTCATTTTGCAGACAAAACATTTGTTTTATCGAGAAAGGCCTACCTTTTTCAGGTTACTAAAGATTGTTCTATTTGTGTCACAAACAAAACATTTCTTCGGCGATGTCTACCGAAATAGACAAAGGTGAGTGGCGCAGACGCCTCCACTCACATAACTTTGACGAGGGAATCTTATTCTAGTCTAATCCCCTTTTCCTAAACGGACGGGTGTGTCAGACTAGTCAGATATCCTTCGCGGAAACCTACCCTATACCTGAAGTTTTCTTGTCGAAACAGGCCAGGGTGCATGCCCCTTGGGTTTCAGTCATGCCCTCCGAATCACTCGCGCTCATCAGGAGGATGGACTGGGGATTGATGAGACATTCCTTGCATGAAAAGACCATTCAGGGTTGGTATATGACTATTTGCTATGTGTGAACCGGGGAATGAAAGTTGGTCTACGAGCTTGACCACTCTTCCTTCGTGTGGAAAACACATTACTCTAAAGAGTGAGGAGATAATGGCTCCCATGCAATAAATATAGTCTCATCCAAGGAGTAGATTCTAATCCAGGGGTCCTTGGACTACCATTACGTTCATGTGAATGGTTTTTCCTCTCAATGTTATGGGCACATTGGGAAGGATCCCTAACGGTCGACTGGTTCCTTTGTCAAAGCCTGTTAGATTTCTCATCTCAGGCAAAAGCTATGGCGAACCAAGCGCTTCCCAAGCAGTTGAGGAAAGGATACTCACAGAAGCCCCCTCAACTATGATGGTACCGGCCATAACCATTCTATATACTTGAACGATGATTCGGAATGGTACACTAGCTGGTAAACGGGGTCTGCCTAGTAGATTCCAGTCAAAGGAAACAACCAGGTTGCTTGGAGGTGGGACCGAATAGACGGCCGGGTATGACTCTGACGAACTTCCTTCCTGCGGTAAAGGAATGGGTAGACTGCCCCCATGTTCATCAGAGTCTGTGTTTACGAAGAGAATTTGAACGATGTCGTTCTTGTTCTCTTCGGTGACTGTATCATCTGAAGATTGATCCTCTGAAGGCATGACCGGGTCAACTGCCGCCTCGACCTTTTGACTTTCGTCTGGTATGGATTCAGATGGTTTATCTTCAATGATAGACGCTTCGGCCGACCACAAGGGTGTGTCAGCCGGATTTTCAACTAGTGACGGACTCGGCAAGAGTTTCTTATATCCAAGAGGGAGCCGTAACGGTGAAACCGGACGGTCGTCCAAAAATCTTTTAGCCTCATCTAAGAAGGGACAACGGTGGATGGCGTGATCACCTTCACATAGTTTACAAGGAAATTTACATTTTCCTTTTTGTCCAGGGGCTTCACTTTCACTAGTTGATGGTGTATTTTCAACATGATCGTTAGAGGTTGACGACACTGGGTTGTGCAAACGAGGAGACCAGTCCCTTAAGATCCAAGGGATGCAAGGACAATCTCGACGATAGTGGTCTCCTTTGCAAATGACACATTGCGATTTAGGCCTGGTCGGTGCAGTGTGTGGATTTTCGCTAGACGACGCTTGGTTGCCCCTTTTCGCCTTTGGCTCCTTCTTCTTCTTTTCCTTCTTCTTCTCAGGTACTTGATTTTTGGCTTTACCAGCTTCATCAAGCGAAGAGGAAGGAGGAGGGGAAGAATTGGACGAAGTAGAGGGTTGGAGGGTAACTCTGGTATTGTTTAGTTGCTGACTCGATTGTTCAGGAATCGCGGTGTTCTGAACGACGGAGGTTGAGAAGAGCCATACAGGCAAGCCAATTGTCAATCCTGGAAGCGACAATGTGGCCATATGGGGTGCACCAACATCTCCCCAAGGGGAGAAGGGACTAGGATTTCCTCCAAGGGGAACTCCTTGGTTGGTGAACTCCATTTTCCTCAACCTAAGACCAACGTAGGAAAGGTGATAATTATTCCGTTTAAAATAAATTTTAGACGCTTTGACACAACTTGTTTTTCAATTTTTAAGAGTCGAGAAAAAACAAAATATGACTCTATTCGCCTTCGTTTTTTAATGAGCTTGAAGTGACAAGTGCTCAGATGGACCTTTTCCGTTAAGGAGTCTGTAAAGGAATGAAAGGGACTACTCTGGAAATCTAGACAGAGGGATTACCAAACCAATCGCAAAACTGCAGAATAGTTTTTACGGTATGGCAGTCAATCTTTCCGAATGTTGTGTTCAGTGCATTGCGATCGATAGGGCGGCAGACACGACTTCCTATGGATAAAGGATACAACCTATTGTGGTCTCCCAAAATATACTCGACGGTACGTGGGAGCACAAGTCCGTACTGGAACTTATCGTCTCAAAGTGGAGGAATCACCCAACCAACAGTGAAAACAACAGTTACCAGGCTTTACGACGCCATAATACGTCTCTATCCTAGACTTCTAGATGTTGTGCGTTAGGTTCCAAAGCGTTTTTAGATTCATTAAATTTATTTTATAGTTGATCTTGCTTAAGAAATTTGCCTTTCAGGTTCACCGCGTGATGTAGATGTACAATTCCTAAAATGCAATATAAGATGATAAACAGTCGTTTAGTCTTCTTTTTGAAAATGAAAATCCTAGCTACTAAGGAAAGAGAGATGGCGTTCTTTCAACAAAGAGAAAAGAGCACACACTATGTGCACTGTCTTAAATCAAACCAACAAACAGTCTAAATGAAAATGCACGTGCATGTATTTGTTTTCAGCCTTCTTAATGTGCGAATGATAAAAAGAAAGCTAAGCGCAAATCTGAATTATTTTCCAAAGCGACAATTACTAACAAGTTTATTTTCAGACAAAATGAGGACAATGACAACACTTTGCGATTTGGAATTGAAAACTTGCTTTCAACACTAGAAAAACTACTAATTCAGATCAAATACAAGATTAATAGTGTAATCAACTATCAAGAACAATCAAATTCTCTTCTATGACTAAAAATGACACTTGCGACACTTTCAAATCAAGAAACGACAGTACAATTACGCTACTTATTTGTAAAGGAGAACTGAAAATGACTCAAAAATACATAAAAAACATTTACAGTTCTTTGCACAATGGAGGTGGAATAACAGCAAGGAAAGGGGTTTCAAACAAAGGTGTACTGACTACATTCAGCACAACTCCTGAATAGATCTGAAAAGAGTGAATACAGAAACCAAAATTTAGGAACAAGGCCTTGTCTGATCAGCGCACCTGTAACACAGTGAAACTGAAATGCAACGCACCTACTACACTCGGGAAGTGCACTACATTTGAAGTTCACAAAACAAACAGTGCGCTGGACCAGGGACGAAACTTTGATTGGATTCCGGGTCACAGTTTGCAGTTTAGTTCAGGGATTTAGGCCAAGCAAGTGGTAATCAGTAAATCAATCACAGGGGCGAATCTAAGGAGGTTACTAGAGCCACCACGAGGGAAATTAGAAAGCTTGTAAATCAATCATTTAATTCATAAACAAAACCTAGAGATTGACTGAAGCAGCGTTGATCTACTTTGCACTTGCATAGCAAATGCAGTTCGAAGGCTAGCTAGCTTGACTTCAGGCTCAGTCTGTAAGTTTATAAAGTAAACAAATGTAGATGAACAAACAATCTACTCGCTCCCCAGTGGAGTCGCCATTTTGTTACCGGGAATAGTGTCTATGTAGAACTGCTAATCCCACTAAGGCTGGTAGCTACCTTAGAAACAAACAAACTAAAACTACTTTCTTTTTTCTTTATGGGAGATAGATGAGAGAAGAATAAAGGAGACCAACCTCTATCTTGCGCTTGGTTCCTTGTTCGATTCCTCTCCCTTCTGATAGATCTTTTGCTACTCGCTTCCTTGTCCACTCAGCTTCACAGGGTACCTGTAGAATCAAAGCAGCATAATACTATCCAAGAACATAGATCTATTATCATAAACAATATAGGATCAGATGTACATTGACCACACAAATGCATAAAGCATTAATCATACAATCATGTGGAGGAAAACTTGAATAGCTTTATTGATAATCAAGAAAGAGCCAAGAGAATTACAACCAATTGTTCTGACCCAACATCATCCTCTCAGCAAGAAGCCCTTATTCACCTCATGAAAAGCTTAGATCACCCAACACTATGATATTGCACCAAGAAACCAGCAGCACTTCCTTACAAGATGCAAAATTCCAGCCTCTGGATCTCTCGGATGAGGGATCCATATATAGATGTCTGCAAGGGAGGTGAGTCAGCCTGAGATTTGATTAGTGTCTTCCCTCTGATAGTTCTTGATTCCACTTGGAGATTGATGATCTCTTACTCATCCCTAGTTGAATTTAGAGAGGCAAGTGTCACAGGAGAAGTTTCTGGAAGATTCCATGCTTCTCCACCTTGCGGATTGACCCTGCCATTTGTCCCTTCTCGCCCATCGCACCCCATAGAAGGGATTTTTGACATGCAACGCACCTACTGTGTGTATTTAGGTGGGATGCAACGCACTTTGCCTATGGAGCAAGTGAAATGGTCCAGTTTTGACCAGTTCTGAGTAGTTTTTCATGGAGAACTTCTGGGAGATGCTGTAATTAGTTGACCTTGTTCTTCTAGGGGTTGGAACAACACCTTTAGGGACTTAGGAGCCCTTGGTTTATGGACATTTATGCTTGGGGTTGTAGTGCCCAAAAATGTCTATAACAGGGAAGGCATATCTTGTGTCTATTCAGTCTGTGAGTTGTATTGTTGGATTGTACTGAGAGCAAGATAGCTTGTGAGCTAATGCTTTGTGTAATATGAACATATTTCCACTTGTATGATAATACAAAGATCAAGGTTTTTTAGCTGAGGCTTTCCCCAGAGTATTCTTCTGTGTTCATGTGTGATTGCTTTCTCATTCTCAGTTATATGTGTTCTATTTGATCTTGCTCAAAATTGATTAAGCTTCCGCAAGTTTGTTGTAGAAGTAGATCTTGTATTTTGCTTTAGTATATTGCATAATCTGTTGATCTACAGTGGGAAATTCTACAATCTCTGTCTTTTTCTAGAAGATTCACACCTAGTCTTATTAATACCCTTTAATTATTTAATTTCCTAAATTTAGACTTAGGCATCCATTAAAAATAATTAATTATTTTAATAAAACTGTCTCTAGGTGGAATTTCCCAAAATGATTTTTGGGTATTCTGGAATACATGTGTCCTAGCCTCCCTACAAATTTTGAGGCTTAGATAACATCTAATGCTACATAAATCAACACTCTCTCTTAGCGAGGAATGTGCTCTAGTAATGCAACCTTATGAAGCATCACCCTGAATCTGTAACATCTCCCTCTACATTGTTGTTGTATGACATCACTGCCCACCAACTACTGCACAAATGTTGCATCTATGTTTTTGTTGACTCTACATGTTGCTGCCAACTGCATCTCTATTGTAACTCTGCCACTATTACAACATAAAAACATCTAAAATACTGAACCAAAGGTTTTCATTATGATGCATATGTTGCTGGAGTTTTAACTGCTGCTAGTCTCTGCGCTGACCCTCTGAAGTCTCTGTGTTGTTGTTGACTTTGCATTGTGCCAATTGCACTGCTGCCAACTCTTCTCTACGTTGGTCAGCCTCTGGCGCTCCTAGCCACTACAACTGTCACTCTGACATTCCTCTACATACTCTGACTCTGGTTCATCCTGCTACTTCTAACATGGGCTCTTGTAGCAAGGTATTGATCCAAGAGCTGGATTCCTCAAGGATCCTGCCCATCTGCATTTCTTTCGAACTACAGTACTATATCACCCCACCTCTCCCCTAGAGGTATCTGGGCAATCATGGCAAAATCCTCCTCCTCAATCCTTGTGGTTGCATCCTGCAGATCATGTTTCTCGTCCTTGTCCTTCTTCTTGAGAGGACACTGCGTAGCATAGTGACCAAATTCACCACACTAGAAACATTTGATCTTAGAGATGTCCTTCTTCCACCTCTGATACTCTTGCTGCCCCTCTGATGCAAGGGTCGCATTCTCCTCTTCCTCCTTGGGCTTCATCCCACTACTACTGCTTCCATCAAGTTTTCACTTGAATAAGTCTCGCCACATCTCTTCTTGTTGAAGAGCGGCCCACATCCCTTCCCAATCTGAGAATTTCTCTCTGCCCAGGATACTTTGGACAAATAATTGTCATTCTTCTGAGACTGAATTTAGAGCCAACCTCACCATCTCTATAGGCTGAGGCACTGATCCTGCAACTTCCAATTGATCTCGGACTTCTTGAAGCTTTGATGGGAACGGATCAATGTGTTCCCACTTCTGCATCCTCGAGGATCTCATTTTCTCCTCCAAGTACATCTTCAGCTACTCATAAGATCCTTGATACAACGTAGCCAAGGAATCCCACATCTCTTTGGCCGTCCCAATGTGACATACAACAAAATCCCTTACTCTGTCGAGGATCAACCGCTTGGCCTTCACCATCTCAACCTTGTACTTCTTGAGCGGATCTGCATTGGCAGGTAAAACTACCACACTATTGACATAGGATTTGAGATCATGCTCATCTAGAAGGCATGAGATCCTAGCCTTCCAAATCACATAGTTGGATGCTCCGTCCAATCGATCTTGATCTCTCAGCCCATTAGCAGCCATCTCTTCTAAAAAAAGTCGAATTGCTCCCTCTCTCCTCTATGCAGCTATTAGGTTGGCCTACGCACTCCCTGTTGGAGTTTGTAGATCTCCTCCTCGCTACTACTACTCAGTAGCTGAGAAATAGAATTCCTTGGCTCAAAATTCACTAAGGAATAAATTCCCTCAAAAAGTGTCTTCTTCCTTCTTCTGATGCTTTTCTGACCCAACAAACGCTACAGAAAATTGTGTCCAACCTGAATACTTCTCTATGTTGAATTTGCTATTGCGATGCTCCCTCTACCACTGACCAATCACAAACTAGAAATATTACCTCTTTTCCAAGTCACTTATAGAGAGGTTTTCCTTGAGAATCTTTCCCTCCTGGCTTGGACTGCGCAATCCCTTTGGGGATTCGATCTGCTTCCTACGCAACACTTCGATCTCCCTCCTTCTCTTCAATGTTGGGTTCTTCTGGTCTGCTCTCTTGCTTCACCTACGCTCTAATACCATGTGAGAATTTGGAGACCCAAATCCCTACTCCATAAATCTTATATTACTTTTCCTACTTGTTAATTCATGCAAGTTATTTACTATGTTACAATGTAAATATCGAAGTAAATATGTCTTCAACCTTCACTAATTAAATTATATGCATAAATAAGAACTAAGCAAGAAGAAATAACCAAACACACAATTGACACCGTTGTTTTTGGACAAATGTCCCCGGAAAAAAACCAATGCGGGAAAACTGATGCAACAACTGAGGGTTTATATTATTACGAAGTAGATTCTGAATAAAATATTTGGATTCCTTACTGGCTATGTGATATAGATAATCTGACTGGTAAAGAAATTAGTGAGAAATACCTCACACTATCACTAGCGAACCAACAATGATCCAGGTCTTGGATGGCTGGTCCCATGCTGGCTCTATGTAGCATATGCGTCAGTCTCTCTGGGGTCTGTGTCATATCTTCCACGGATCTTTTGCTATCTGGAACTTCATTCCTCTGACCCTCCGGTCTCATACCCCAGCTTCTGGCTCTGAAACTCGACTTCCCAACTGAATCTCAGATTCCCTTTGAAGCTTTGCACTGCCTCTATGTGGCACTGTGCTGCCTCTTCTGGATCTCTCTCTACCTTCTCTGCAATGTATCCCTAGATCAGGAAACTCTCCAAGCATAAAACTATACCTACCCATCATTGCAAGAAATCTCCTCGATGACTTCTCCTACAACTGTTGTGCTGATCTCTTGAGAAATCGGTCTCTTGATCTCACTCGATGTGTCTTCCAAATGCTTGTCAAAGTCCTTCTTGGAATCTTCTCGTTGAGTAAGAAACGACCTAGATTAAATTCTAATCAATGGCTCAGATCATATTAACCCAATCTCCATCTTTTTCTAGAAGATTCACACCTAGTTTTATTAATACCCTTTAATTATTTTAATTCCTAAGTTTATACTTAGGCATCCATTAAAAATAATTAATTATTTTAATAAAACTGTCTCTGAGTGGAATTTACCAAAATGATTTCTGGGTATTATGAAATACATGTATCCTAGCCTCCCTACAGATTTTGAGGCTTATAGCACATCTGATGCTAACAGAAATCAACACTATCGTCCATGTTTTGAAGATGTGGAGACATTGTCTTCTTTGTTGGAGGTTTGTATTGATGAGCCATCACAGTGGACTGCCATGCTTATTTGGCCAGTCGAATCTAAATGCCAGAAAAGCTAGGTGTTTGGCTACAATTAGTGAGTTTGATTTCGAGATTAGGTACATTAAGTGTAAAGAGAACATGGTTGTTGATTCTCTTAGCAGAAAAGTACAAGTAAATCACATAGTAGCTATGAGTCCATATAGGACAGATTTACAGGATCAGATCTTGCAGGAAGGACAACAAGATGATAGGTATCAGTAGCTTAAGAACAAGTTACAACAACAGGGTAGCAGTGAATAGGATGTGTATTATCATCTCACAACATATGGTTTGGTCAGATTTAAGGACAATATCTATGTGCCAGACAACAATGAGCTCAAGAAGCTTATCTTGAGGGGGTTTCATGCTAAGTCGTATTTAGGTCACCTGGGGTATCATAAGACATTGATAGTGGTTAAGAAGTTCTACCATTGGACAAAATTAAAGAAAGAGGTGACAGAGTTTGTGGCAAGATGTTTGGATTGTCAACATGTAAAAGGAGAGTGTAAGCATCCAGGTGGGTTATTAAAGTCGAATATGATTCTAGAGTGCAAATGGGAGGCCATTTCCATGGGCTTCATTACAGGTTTGTCGAGGAAATATAGACTACATGAATCTATTATGGTGGTGGTTGACAGGTTAACGAAGGCAACACACTTCATTCTAGTAAAGTCTACAAATTCAGCTAGTGAGGTAGCATAAGTATTCATCAGAGGTATAATGAGGTTACATGGTATTACTAGGAAGATTGTGTCAGAAAGAGATGCCAAGTTCACCTCTAGGTTTTGGAAAGAGTTATTTGCATGTTTGGGGATAGAGCTGGCCTTTAGTACAAACTATCATTCGCAAACAGATGGACAGATAGAGGGGGTCAACATGATTTTGGAGGACATGTTGAGAATGTATGTTATGCATCAGCAATGAAAGTGGGAAGAATATCTTCCACTGGTGGAGTTTTCTTATAACAATGGGTATCAATAGTCACTGGGAATGATTTCGTTTGAGGGACTTTATGAGTAGAGTTGTAATACTCCTATTAGTTGGAGTGATCCTGTGAACAAGGTGTTGATTGGACCGAACATGTTGGCACAAATGGAATAGGAAATGTAGGTTATCAAGAAAAATTTAAAGGTAGCACCAGACGGGAAGAAGAATTATGCATATCAACATAGTGTATTTAAGGAGTTTTAGGTTGGGGAACAAGTGTACTTGCGCATCAAGCCCAAGAAGAGCTCCTTGAGGATTGGATCATGTGCCAAGTTGGCACCTCGGTATTGTAGGCTTTTCATGTTTCTTGAGGCGATTAGACTAGTGGCATACCGACTTGCACTGCCTTCGATAGTGAAAGTCCATGATGTTTTCCATGTGTCATTGCTTAAGAAGTATGTGAAATATGATGATCATGTTATTAACTAGTTTGTATTGCAGGTGGATCTAGAAGGAGAATTCCATTTGGAACCTCAATGCATTTTGCAGCAAAAGATGCTTATGCTCTGGAATCAGGCGATCGAGAAAGTTAAAGTGTATTGGATGCACTTTGGGCCCGATTAAGCTACATGGGAGATGGATGATCATATCCAGACTGTGTATCCTTCTTTATTCGTTGGTTGAGCCGATGTTGTAACACCCTCCTCCCACATTTACCCAAGCTAACCGGTCCACTGGGGTAAACATGTGAGGATAGGATACTATGATGTGATTAAACGCCCCATGTACAATCAAGGAGGTGGAATTGACAAAACAAAACCAATACAACCTTCCTCAAGAGCTACAAACCCTTTAGGAGGCAACCAACCCTTCCAGGTGCTGGTCGATTTTGTTAACTACTCTCATACCATGTAGAATTTCAACGAAATTATGATATGATAATAAGAACAATATGAAAAACACCTTCTTTTCTTATAAACATAGAATTTATGTACTCAATTTCTTTACAAACACATAATTTCTCTACTCAAGCATGCCTTGACCCGTGCCATGTATCCAAGCTTTGTAGTGAACTCACCTAGTCTGGGATTTTTTGTCCAGCATAGTGAGTTGGGGATGCTGGGATTGAAAGTTATAAATTTTTGGGAAAGGAGTTGTATGTAGTGGTCCCATTCCGTGGTTTTATCACCTTCCAAGCATAACATTTGAGCCAATTCCCAACCGATTTTATTTAATTATTAATAATATTATTTTTTTCATTTTTTTTCCAAAGAAAAAATTAGTAACTTTCTATTAATAAAAATGAAAAGTTACATTGTATATATGCATAAAGCATTCAGAATTTTTCCCAAGGGACCCTTGTGTGAACAATACACACGTATAGAGAATATCTATGAAAAAATAAAAATAAAAGTAAAATTACAGATTGCTAGATGAACTCAACTTTTCTTTTTTCCCTTTTTTCTTTTGATCTTTTTGCCAGACCATAGGTGATGGAATAGTAGAGAAAATTTCCAGTTCATTATTTTGGATATGTTTGGAGCTTCTTTATCTGAATCAGAAACTTTTAGAGACATGAGTTTGCTTTACTCCACCCGTGCCTTGATTGTTGTTTTTTTTCTCTAATGGGTTTTCAAGGGTCGGAACAATGGTAGATCTATTTGGATTCTCTGCTTGGTTGTTCTGTTCTTCCTCCTTTTCTTCTCCCTCCTCTCGAGAGCCTTCTTGTTTTTTTGTCTCTGGTTGTTGCTACATCTCATCCATTTCTTCATCCTCCTCATCTGACAATGGGGGTTTTGGAAATTTCCATCCTTTTGATTTTTGCGATCTCTTTTTGTTTTTTCTTTTCTTGCTTGCATGTGTTTTGCAAGTGCCTTATTTGATGGAACACCCTGCATCTAAATGCAGTGTTTTCAAAATCTAACCACTGTGTCCACCTGAAATCTTTGTGTGTTAGATGAACACATTCTGGAAGGCCTTTTCTTAAGTCCATCTCCACACAAATACGAGCAAATGTGAAGATCCCTTTTTCCATTCTTTCTTGATCTAGCTTTAGAAACCTTCCCAAAGAGTTTTTGATGCCTTCTAAGACTAGATGGTGCCAAAAAGGTAGTGGGAGATTGTGAAGCCTTACCCAAACTGACATTTTTGAGACCACCATTGAGTTTGCATCAAAACCAGGGAACCATGGGGTTATGAAGAGCCCCACCTTTCCCCAGAACCATCATCTATCATTTATGACATGATTGTAATATTCTTGAATGTGAAACTGAACCACAAAAAAACCTTTTTCACTCATAAATATCACAGTCTCTGGTCCATTTGAGATAGATCCACTCATTTAGATCTTCAGATTTAGGCAAGAAACCATTAAAACAACAAATGATAGTTTTTTCTTGTAAAGTATCGAAGAGACCACTTACTTCTGATAATTCTATAGATAGATCTAGAGCTTGATCCATCTTTTCTACTATGTACGAACCTGGAATTGTCAGGTTTGGGGTTTGTTTGTCTTGAGTACCAGCTTTCCCTCTTAATACATATTTAAAAGAGGCCTGACCCTTGTTTGTTGGTACTAATCTAGCAGATGTGCTTGCTATTAGGGCTCCTCCTTTTAGATGTAGATTCTGGATAATGGTAGAGTTCCTTTGAATACCATAGTCTTTCAAATGGATCTCTTCCTGTAAAAATTTCCTGGAAAAAATCAAACTTTGTAATGAATCAGAAATACTTGTGACATTTTGGGCATTTTTCTTTAGATCTATCACTTGATCCGTACTCCGGACCCATAACATTATCGATTTCCCAGAGATAGTTTTGATAAAAATCTAATACAAATCCTCTAGATCTAGGTCTGCATCGCTGTTGTCGCCTCTAGACTTTTGTCCCCTGTTTAAAATCATCTTGTTCAAAATATTGAAAATAAAATTCAATAGATACCACATAAAAAAGAAAAAATTGGGATTCAACACACGATATTTGTCTACAAAACCACTACTACCACAGAGAAACCAATTGAGGGCTCGATTCCTCGACATCTCAATTGGCAAAGTCGACCCATTTAATTTGATCAGAGATTTTCTAGCTAAAAACTCCAACTATGGAACCACTGCATGCATCAGAGCTGACCTAGTTTCCATCTCCAATCTTCTTAGAAACCCCAGCTTCGGCAAAGAATAAGAAGCCCCCACTCTCTATGGCACAATGTAGGTCAACAAAAGCTATGCGGAAGCAGTCTTCGGGTTTATGGAACCATCGAGGATTTGCCACACGTAAGGAAATCGAAACGAAGTCATCAAAGCAGATCACTATTAATTTTTTCATATATTTCTAATAAAATTAATTTATAATAATAATATTATTATTATTATTATTATTATTATTTAAAGAGACAACTATGGATTTGTATTGAAATTTCTTGATTTGAAGGCTAGAACCTTGTACATCATCATGCATAGCTTCTACTACAACATTAAAAAAGTTCTAGGAAAGATTGATTCATTTTTCACCCTATCCACATTCAACTGGTCTAAACAAACTATCTTTATACAACTTCTAAAAACAACCTAAGGTTTCTATATATTTCCAAAACATGAAAAATTAAGGAGTGCAAAATTAGCCTTCAACGTTCTCCCTAATGGCAAACATTAGTTCAATTCTATGATATTCAAGATCAATATGAAAGGTAGATGCATATGATCCTGAGTTTCTATCAGTAGAAACCATCTCCTGCAAGACTGGTAGCACCTCGCTTTGCTCCACGAATTCTTCAGAGTCATCACTGTTGACCGTAATTCCCCTTTCTTTAGACATGAGAACAAAATTATCCACTCTAAAATTCAACATTTCAACTGCCAATTTGTAGTGTTGCAACTTGGTTTCCATCAGACTGAGCCTCTAATCCAGGAGCTCTAAATGGGCACAAGACTCTATCAATACAATTTCCCCGTGTCTTGAGATTAGAGAGATGATAAAATCCATAGACGTCGCCATTTGAGCTAAATGATGGTTATTATCCTCTTCATTGGCACTGGATTGTCTTTCCATTGGGAATTCCACACATCGAGCCTTCTTTTATTCCTGACAAACAAAGAACCTAACTGGAAACTTTGTGATGGCAAGTTTGCATCACCTCTTCTTATAACCATACAAACCTGTTGTCCTCACTTCATCACTTCCCTCTATGCCTTTAATGTTGAATTGAAGTGCATGTGATGACCAGACAGAGAGTTCCATCTCCATCATGTGAGCTCTGCAATTAGAAACCACCTTCGATGTGTTCATAGATCAAAGTATGTGTGTTGCATCTCGAATGATGGAATGTAAATTTTGTGCGTCCGATTGAATTTATTATCAATGAAAAACATCCTCCATCTATCCACTAACATGTTGTGCCTTGCATGAGAAATCCAAGTGGAAGTCCAATCCCACCCTTGGGCATTAGATAATATCCGCTAGAGCAAGGAAATGGTAATTAAGGTTAACAAATACTTAGTATGGAATTTGATAATGGGACCAATTGCATCCCATCCTTTGATTCATGCATTAATTCCTGTGTTTATCACCAACAAATTAATTATACATATAATCTTCAGTCAATCAATTCTTCATCGATTTAAACATCCCATCTTTAGTTCCATAATAACACAGTATGGAGAAGGAATGACTACATCCTCCAAGTTTAATTTAAATGCAATATACTTATGTATTAACCCTAGGAGTTTTTTTATAAGGCTATTAGAATAAATTCTTGGAAGATAAGTTGTGTCCCCCTATAGTGGCTAGGAATATTGCTTTTTTCAAGGCAACATTTTTGGGCAAACACTTGTTGAATTATCTGTTAAAATCTTATACTTTTGCTATGTTTTTCTGGTATTATTTTACTAATACAAATTCCCCAATTTTAATGAAAGAAAAAATAAAACCACTATTAAGTTAAAAAATGTATATTTAACTCTTAATTATAATTAATATTTTATTAAAATAATAATTCTTACAAGTTAAAATTTTATTTATTTATTTATTTATTTATTTCATTTGACTATATATATGAAAAAATGACGCATAATTTTATTCATCATCGATGAAAGAAATTAAATTTTGCATATGTGAAACGCATTCGAGAGATACAGATTGAGGGAAGAGCAAAAACCATCCAAAAAAGACCTAAAAGGTTGACCCAAAAAACCTGCCCGGATGTAAATAACTACACATTTGACAATACAAAAACTTGCAAAAATAGGGGCAGGAAAGAACCCCAAAAAACCCGACTGTAAACAGTCCCACAATACAAAAGAAACCACCATGATTGCATACAAAACCCTAGCAGGAAAGAAAAGCAGGGCACAGGTCACCCGCAAAGACCATAAACAAGCATCCCAGAAATGGGCACCTAATCAAAGTAAGCAAGGCAACAAAGCCCATACCAAGACAAGTCGCGACGACACTAAGCACGCAAACACGACCAACCAACGACGAGCGCAAATGACAACACAATGGAATAGAGCGATGACACCAGTAGATCGACAACACCATAGGATCGGCAACAACAAACCTCGATCAAACACATCAGAGCAACGAACAACCCCCCCACAGACATGGCAACGAAAACAAAGCTTGAGGAAAGGAGCCCAGCTATAGGATCAAGCAGAACACAAACCTTTCAAAGGCACGAAATAGGGAGGAGGAAGTTAGTGTTCCAACCGCCCCTCCCTGCTCCCTCAAATCCTCCAAAGTCAGTATCCCTAAGCATCTTCCTTATAATTCAAGTGACTTCAAATATATAACTTATCTTAAAAATTTAGTCATATAATTTTGATTAACTATAAGAACCCATACATTAAACCTATCTTAAAATATAATTCCTTACCAAAAACAACTTTATTAAAAGACAAACACCTTTCTCGAGATAAACATCATTAAAGGCGTATAATTTTATATTCATATTAATTAAACATCATTAAAATGGTTAATTAAAAAGTAACTCAATTAAATTGTTGTGTACAAACAAAACACTATTATTTATTGAGTGATGAATATATTCCCTTACGAGCTTTCCATTAGGGCCATCAATTCAATTTTCCCTAAATAAACACTAAACTTATTAAACTTTTGTTGTAAATTTTTATTTTATTTTAAATATTTTAATATGATGTGTTAATAATTTTTTTCCAATATTAAAAAAAATCATTTAAATTATTTATTTATTTATTTATAATATTTAAAAAAAATTTATTTAAAAGAAATTAAAAATTTTTAATTATTTATTTTGTATTATGTATTAATTTTTCTATATTAATTAATTATAAAAATTAAATATAAAATATTAATTCAAGATAAACTTAAATTTATTTAAAAAAAATTAAAGTATTATTTCATTCTTTGGAACCAGAGATTTACATCCATGTTTGTTGAAATTTGTTATAATTTACTATTAAAAAACTAAATCAAATATAAAACTTCGGTTATTTTAAAATATGAAAAAATAAAATGACATTCAAAATTCTAGAAATCAAAATAGAGACTCTAACTACTAGCCACAAATACCATTCCCAAAAAAAACTGAATCATAAAAGAACTAAAAACAAAGAAAGGAAAAAATACATACATATTATTTGAACGGGTAACATTTACATTGTTGCCTAAGAAGCAACACAGATCCTAATTTTAAAGATATTATTTTATATATAATTATTTATTTTTAATATTAAATTATAAAATATATTATTATTTTTAATATTATTGATTTATTTCTTTGTGATTTTAAGTTTTTGTGATCCATAATATAATAAGATTATTTTTTGGATTAATCACATCATTTGATGTTTCAAAGTAATTAATGTAATTTCTTTTTAAAACAAAAGTGCAAATAAACCACATTAATTAGTTAAAAATGTAAACCAAATAATAATGCTATAATTAATACGACACACATTTTTATTATTATTTTTTATATTAACTTAAATACTTTATAATCGACACACATTTTTATTATTATTTTTTATATTAACTTAAATACTTTATAATTTGAAAAGTAAAAAAATATTTTTAAAACATTTAAAAATATATAATTTAAATGTCATTTATTTATTCCAATAAAAAAGGCTTCCCAAATTCTTACCATTAGTGTTAAATATGGACTTAAATAGTAAATTCATTTTCTAATATGGCCTTAAATAATAAATTCATTTTCTAACATCATAACGTTGATTGACTATTTTTATGTGAAATGGGGTGTGTCACGCTGCTGTTTTGTTTATTTGTCGCATGGAAAATTGGAATTGGTCATGTTGTTTTATATGGGTTGAATGATAAATGTTGAGGAATATTTATATTTGTGTCACTATGTGTCATGTCAAAGTATATAAATGTAATTAAATGATTTTAAAATAATATATATATTTCTAGATTAAATTTACACTTATACACTTATACTTCATGACATTTTGATATTAATAATATTAAATAAATCTATTTTTGTCTATAATTTTTTTATGAATAATTATTATAATATTATTAATATTAATGATATTTTATAATTTTAATAAGATTGACATTCATAATATTATTAATATTAAATATAATTGTTTTTTCGTTAGGTTTTTGAATTATAGAAGGATAAATTAGAGGAATTTCTTATTAATAAGATTGATTGTTTTGGTTACTGTTAATTTTTATAACATTATTAAGATGGAGAACTATAATATTATTAATATTAAATAAAATTGTTTTTCTTTCTTATTTTTTTGAATTATAGATGGATAGTTTAGAAAAGTTTTTTTATTGACAAGATTGTCTTTGACTTTATATAGATAGTTAAGAAAACAATCTTAATAACTAGTTATATTGTTTTTTAGATTATTATTATTATATTTGTATAAATGATAATGTCATTTATCATATTTTATACCATAGAAATATTAAAATTAGTTAATAAAAATGATTATTATGTTTTTAGTGTTTCCAATAAAGAATTTGAAATATTTTTATTTGTTTGAAAGAAAAATAGTATACATTATCACATTGTATATTTATTTAGACATGTTGTTTGTTGAATTAGTATTTGGTATAGTTTTCACTTTTCAAAATTTAATTAATAACAATTATGTTGTTTTAGCTTTTAGGCAAGACAATACTCTCATTTCTCATTCAAAATCAAACTTTTCTGCAAGGTTGCATCCCCACTTTATCATATAGATGTGAGATATGTATATTAATTTCAACAAATAGAATGATTCAATAATGAATGGGTCCTCTTTCCATCTCTTTATTCTCATTACATTTAAGAAATTAGTCAATCATGCTAATATATGATTTGGGGTTTATTCTCGTCACTAGAGCATTGCTTCACATTATTACCTTCGTGTCTTTATTCTATTTGTTATATAATTATATACTTGGTGAGTATATTTGTCATTTTCTTTTGTCTTAGTGTTTCATTTATCAAGATAAAAGAGATAACACTTTTGCTATGTAGAAGTCGGGACTCTTTTTTTACTCCTTTGACTTGGATATTGGGGACCTTCAATCATGTGGTGTCTTTGTACTTAATCTTTAAGTATTTAAAATAAATATTCATGACATGCCTATGGAGGAGTTTGACGTAGCATTTTAGATATACTTGGATTAGAAAAACACTTTCACATAAACTTCTTCATTATTAGTATTACATTGATTTCTAGATTAACATGGATTCTACTATCAATTTAGGCCATCTCAGGGTCAACTCTCTTATTGTCTCCACTTTCATCTAGTTCAAGGTTTATTTTCCCCATCTTAGAATGGAGACTAATCCTCACATATGTGATGAACAAAGAGTATGAGTTAGAAGAGCACTTCATTTTTTCATTATTTCTTATTATGAGATCTATTATCAATATTATTACATATATTACATCATTAGAATTTAAGATATATTAATTATGATACTAGAATTTTGTTATTATTTTCATCAAAGATGTTATTCAATTTTAGAAGAAGTTGTTACATACACCTAGATCTTCCTTCATCTGAAACTTTTTATATTGCTACCTTATTATTCATAATATAAATTTACCATGGCGTATAACTCTCTTATTTCTTAATCTTAAATATTAAAAGAAATAAATTTTCTCATATTTTTTCATAAATTTATGATTGACACTGATCTTATATCTTTACATTTATTTTTTACTCTTTCTCAAACAAAATCTTTTATATTTACTTTCTTTAAAACTTATTTTGATTTTTTCTAATTTTATAAACTTCTTTTTCAATTCTCAACATCACTAATAAAAACTAATATTAATAATAAAATTAATTGAGCGGAGAGGCTTATTCTACAGCCCAGTATGATGTGTAACTTGTAACTCTCTCCGTCTATCATCAAAGTTGAGATTTTGCTCATGTCCGCCCAAATAAAATTTAAAAAAAATAAAAATAAATAAAAATAAATACATAACCATACAAAATATTTAAATAATGTGGGTTTATAAAAAAAATTACACTTGAAGAAATTGATTAGCACGTAAAGAAATTAGATCCCTCTCAGCTCATATTAAATCCGTATTTAAAATAAATCTATATTGGTTTAATTAAATATTTACTTTTTAATTAAATATCTTTCGTAATATTAAATAGAAAAACTATCTATAATATAACTAAATGTCAATATAAAATCTTAACATTAATAATAAAATTAATTTAATAATTTAAATATTTACTTTATAATTAAATTTCTTTTATAATTAAATTTCTTTCATAATATTGTGTGAATGGGTAATCTATGACTAAGTTTCAATATAAAACCTTTCCCACAATTTGACCTTCATTAGAATAATAGCTTTACACTTCCTCTATTAATTGATTGATCTGCTTTGAATGGTAATACTTGCTATGGATTCCCAAAAGAAGGTTCTCCATAAACTAAAAGTAGACCTCACTCACATAAAGTTGGCGTTTTCTTTACTTTACTTTACTGCTTGAGTTTATCATTGGTGAATATATCTCTACCTAAACTTCAAAGGACACAAAATAATTAATGAAAATGCAAAGCATCTCTAAAACACTTTTAACATTTTAATTATTTTAGAATAAATATTTTAATTTTAGTTATTGGTGTATGTATTTATATTATTTTAAATAATAATAAATTTATAAATTATCACAAATTAAAAAAAATGTTTTTATATAAAAGTTAAGTCTATCATGTTTGTTTTTTCTTTTTGTTTGTTAGGTTATGTGTGTTCTGAAATCATTGCCACATTTAATTCATAGCTTGAATAGCTGTAACTCAAAAATATTTAAGTCATCAAAATCACTTTAAAATCACTACAATACTTATTTTAAATATACAATCAAGAGAAAATAAAATAAAAATGTATTATTTCATAAAACTAAAACTACATTACTTATTTTAAATAAACAATAAAGAACCAATAAAATGAAAATAAACTATATTATCTATCTATCTATATATTTTATTTATAAATTAAATAATAAAGTTTTCTTTAATACGTGTTGTGTTGTGTTTATATAAATATAAAAGAGATTATTAAGATGATATGTTGATATGCACAATAATATTAGTGAAAACAATATATTGATATATGAGGAGTATATAAAAAAACAAATAATAATTAAAAAATAATATATTGATATGTGCAAGTATATTAAAAAGAACGAATAATGATTAATAAATATTTCATAAATGATTTGATTAGAATTAGAGTATGTAGTTATAATATTTTTAGGATTTATGTTAATTGGAGCAAGTTTAATATTGAATATCGGGTATATTTGAAAGTAGATCGGTATATTAATTTTGAAGTTATTATTTTTATATTGTTGAGTGATGGTGTAGAGATAATATCACAATAGCCTAAGTTTGTATTGTTAGTTATTGAATCTCTCTTCCAAAATGCAAAAGCATATCTTGTCTTCCTAATAAAAGTGGTTGGACACATTGTTTAATATGACATTGTTTATATTTTGCAAATGGCTCATGCACCATGTCATCCACTTGCTATTGTGTATTTTAGATATGTTCAATGAAGCATGTCAATTAGTTGACTTATTTTTATGAAAAAGCTCTTAGATGAGCCACACCAATGAATGTTGTAGGTTGAAATCCAAAGTAAACTTCAAAGGGACATAAGTGAGTTGAATTTGGTTGAGATTTATTATAACTTTGTTGAATGAATGCAATATTGTCATCTTAGATGTGAAGGTATTGATAATTGTACATATGTAATAGGTGAAGAACACTTTTATTGATATTATTGGCCAAAAGTTAGAAATGAAATTAAGATATGTATTAAATACAATGAACATGACAACATGAAATTTCCCAAAAATGCATGAAGAATACTTTTATAGTGTCATTCATTTCTTGTGTTTTTGTAATGTTTTAGAAATACTATATTAGAGAATTAATTGATAAGAACAAGACTACATCAAGTTTTTCATATTATTTTAATAGTCATTTTAGAAAATTCATGGAGAATATTTTCCTTCAGCATAAATGGACATAAGTGTATATTGACCCTACTTCATGTTAAGCAATTTAATAATGGCACAAGCAAGATAACCTTGATGTATACTTATACATAGTCAAGGGGTGAGGATGATAAAAGTATCTGATAAGGTCTTAAGGATATTGAAAATGACCTACTAACTTATAATAACGTTGAACTCTCAAATTATGATTTTGTCACACTTACCTTTGGTTGGAGTGCATAAATTTCCAAGGTGGTATACTAAGTTGTTGTGTAGGTAGTAATAGTGTCACAATTTTCCTTGAAGGAGATCTATATGTATGTATGTAAACTTTAGCTCTATAATATATCAATGCTACTATTATGTTTATGATGTTGATAAATTTCCAAGATAATCAATAGAGTGCTCTTTGGTAGTAGACTCAATTAATTAGTTATATAAATAGTTCTACAGTTATGATTAATGAACATGCTTTCTAATTTTCTTTGTGTATACAAAAATTAAAAGGGCATGTGGCTAAAATAATAATTGTCTCCTTAGAAAAGATAAAATGTTTTTCATTGCTTGAAAATCTAAATTATTACAATGAGTAGTTTTAAACATTATCATTGAAGGATTCAAAGTGATAAGTGACTAGGTGTCCATGTTGTAAACTAATAGCTTTGAGTGCAAACTTCGAGACACTATATGGAATCCAAGGACTTTATAAATTGTGTAGCCATGTGTTATAAATTGAGTAGTCACAAGGATGATGTAACACATAAATTGTGCTTGAGTCCTTTGGATTTTGTGCTTGGTCCCTTTGAATGCCTATTTTATGTTGTATTCCAATGGAAAACAAGTTTCTTACTAGTTTTTGGAAGAGGACATGGAGGGGGAGTATCACATGAATTCTACTTTGTTGTTGGATCCTTTGCCAGGAAAATATCAACAATGCGGGAAATGAGTTTGATTAGAATAAAGGACCACTCCAATGCCACAACAAGACAAATGACCTTGGCTTTCTTCATCAAAGAAGCCTAAAGGAATGTCGTAGTCGAGCTCCATCATGAGTGGTACATGTTGTGGAGTGGTTGTATAGTTTATTCTTGTATTCTGTTGTATTCTGTTGGAGGGATATATTTTTTGAAGTGCATAACATAGGGGACATCTCCTTCATTTGAAACAAAATAGAGCTACGAGTTCTCCATATGTTATCAATCATAGTGCAAGGGAGGTCTGAATGAGAACAAACAAATTTGTCTAAAAACTACTATCTTATTCTACCTGTAAGAGACGTTGAAATCCATTGGAATTTAGAGATGAATTCTTACTGAATATATGTGTAAACCTGACTCACAAATGAACAATTAACAAAGAGGTGAAGCGATGTCTCCTCCTGTGAATTACACAGAAGACATCTATTGGGACAATGTCATCCATGAGAGGAGAGGACCTCCTATGTGAGCAATTTGTTATTGAGGGCTAACCAAGTGGATGTTTTGGATTTGAGAGGGACGTTGAATTTCTAGAGCACCTTCCACCACTGGAGCTCGGGACATTCAAAGTCTTCCTTGACCCACGCCTTGTATCCAAGCTTTCTAGTGAACTCACCTATTCTGGGATTTTTTGTCGTGCATAGTGATTCGAGGATGTTGGGCTTGAAAGTTATAAAGTTTTGGGAAAGGAGTTGTATGTAGTGGTCCCATTCTGTGGATTTTTCACCTTCCAAGCATAACATTTGAGCCAATTCCCAACCGGTTTTATTTAATTATTAAAAATACTATTTTTTTCATATATGTATAATAAAAATAATTTATAATGTTATTATTTTATTATTTAAAGAGACAACTATGGATTTGTATTAAATTTTCTTGGTTTGAAGGCTAGTACCTTGTACATCATCATGCATAGCTTCTACTACAACATTCAAAAGTTCTAGAAAATATTGACTTGTTTTTCACCCTATCCACATTCAACTGGTCTAAATAGACTATCCTTATACAACTTCTAAAAATACCTAAGGTTTTTATATATTTGTAAGACATGAAAAACTAAGCAGTGAAAAATTAGCATTCGATGTTCTCCCTAGTGGTAGACATTACTTTAGTTCTATGATATTCAAGGTCAATATGAAAGGGAGATTCATCTGAGCCCGAGTTTCTATTAGTAGCATCCATCTCCTGCAAGACTAGTAGCACCTCCCTTTGCTCCATGAATTCTTCAGAGTCGTCACTGTTGATCCAATTCCCCTTGCTTTAGACACGAGAACCAAATTATCCACTCCGAAATTCAACATTTCAACTGCCAATTTGTAGTGTTGCAACTTGGTTTTCATCAGACTAAGCCTCTGAGTCAAGATCTCTAAATGGGCACAAGACTCTATGAATAGAATTTCCCCATGTCTTGAGATTAGAGAGATGATAAACTCCTTATACGTCACTATTTGAGCTAAATGATGGTTATTATCCTCTTTGTTGGCACTGGATTGTCTTTCCATTGTGAATTCCACACACCGAGCCTTTTTTCTTCCTGGAATAGAACCTAACTGGAAACTTTGTGATCGCAAGTCTACATCACCTCTTCTTATAACCATACAGACCTATTTTCCCCAATTCATCACTTCCCTCCCTGCCTTTAATGTTGAATTGAAGTGCATGTGATGACCAGATAGAGAGTTCCATCTCCATTATGTGAACTATGCAATTAGAAACCACCTCTGATGTGTTCAAAGATCGAAGCATGTGTGTTGCATCTCGAATGAGGGAATGTAAATTTTGCACGTCCTATTGAATTTATTATTAATTAAAAACATCCTCCATCTATCCACTAACATGTTGTGCCTTGCATGAGAAATCCAAGTGGAAGTCCAATCCAACCGTTGTTGTAACCAACCTCCTCCCACATTTACCAAAGTTAACCGGTCTGTTGGGGTAAACATGTGACAAGAGGCTACTATGATGTGATTCAACTCCCCATGTACATATAAGGAAGTGGAACCGACCAAACCAAGCCATTCTGACCTTCCACACATGCTACATAACCTCCAAGAGCCAACCAACTCTTCCAGGTGATCAACCCCTGAGACAACTTGACATTTTACTGATCTAGAGCCTCATCTTCTCCCAAAGAATGGGAATGCATGCAATTGGGACCATCCAGTATCTCCCATAACAAGGGCATGCCAGCGATTGGGGACTTTTTAAGCTAGTTCTAAGCTTGCAACCCCAGATTCTATGTCACTTTTCCAGGGCCAAGACTCAGGCCACTGCCTAGAACTTCATGAAACTTCCAGAAATGAGAAGTAACATCAAAATGATGATACTAATGCAAATACTTGAACAAAGACTTGATTGGACCCCTACTAGCCATGACAGGCATTTCATCAAACATGTTATAATTATGTAATCTATAGGTCATAACAACAGATCTGAGCATAGAGGTTTCATACTTATCTGAGAATCATTAAGAAGCATTGATGCCTTATCATATTAGTTGCATTATCATCTACTAGGCCATATATTCATTGTTCATTCACTTACAAATCAAAACATGATGTGATGCATGCATCATAATTGTCGTAAAACATACTCAAAACCAGCATATAAACAACATAAATAAAAAGGATACAACAACCATAAAATCCACATATAAACCAATACATTTACACATGAAATACCAAGGAAAATGAACTCTTAGTAATGAATGCATAAGCCAACCAAGTTTGGGACTTCCATGTACCACCCGACCATAGATTGGCTAAACCAAATATTTCTTTCAGCTAATCACCCCCGTGCCATATTCCAAGCATGAATGTGGGACTCATAACTAGAAATCAACATGAGATTTCCGAGGCTAAACCACCTTACCCTCATTAATAAAACCATGCTTTACCACAATCCCCACCAGATCACGAGGCCCTAAACACGCATGGATGCCATCGGATTTCTCCACCCACACCGTGAGGAATTTTCCTATCTCCTAGTCTCTAGGCTTTACTGTACATCCTGCCATACAACGGTCAAGGATCCCTAGGCCTAATCGAGACTCCACCATCTAGGATTTATCGTATATCCTATCATTCATCGGCCAAGGATTCCTAGGCCTGATCGAGGGCACCCACCTCTAGGCTTTACCGTATATCCCTCCATTCATCGGTCAAATATTCCTAGGCCCATTGAGGTAACACAAAATGCATCTTTACCAGCAACCCACAGTCTGTTTTAGGGGTTACTAGGCCAAGGCTTTGCTGCAATCCACAGTTCGATTCAGGGATCACTAGGCCATGTGTCCTTTCTTTCAGAGACCACCTCACTTAGTTTTGAATCCATCTGACAATCCATCTCAACCAAAGCATGATAACCCCATCACAACATGGCTATCCAGAAATGGCATGGAAAGGCTGAGGAACATTGTCACACCTAGAAAAACCCATGCCAATGACAACAAGAGAACCAAATACACACATGCATGTACCATGCATGCCAAAACTAGCAAGGAAATCACACATGCAAATCAACACCTGCTAATAATCCTGTTGTAGCTGCTAGATGTTGCTCCTCCTTGCTTGATCTTTGCCTTCTCTTTGCCTTCTTTTCTTTCTTGATCCAATGCTAGAAAGCTCCAAGAGAACTCTAAGTGTCCAAGAGTGAGTGAGAGAGAGATTAGAGAGAGAGAGCTCCAAAACTGAACTGATAAAAGGTAAAACTGATAAAAGACTATAAATAGATCCTCATAAGCCTTTTTATCAATGAGTGTTATCGGGAAATCTAGTGTCCACTCGAAGCTGCTAGTCCCACTAAGACTGGTAGCTATCTTAGAAACAAACAAACTAAAACTACTTTCATTTTCCTTTATGAGAAGTAGATAAGAGGGGAATGAAGGACACCAACCTTAGTCTTGCGCTTGGTTCCTTGCTCGGTTCCTCTCCCTTCTGACAGATCCTTGCCGCTTCTCCTTCGTCTACCCAGCTTCAAAGAGCACCTATGGAATCAAAGCAGCATAATACTATCGAAGAACAGAGATCTACAATCATAAACAATATAGGACCAGATATATATTGACCACACAAATGCATATATCATCAAACATACAAGAATGTGGAGGAAAACTTGAATATCTTTATTAATATCAATAATAGCAAAGAGGATTACAACCAATTGTTCTGACCCAACGTCATCCTCCAGCATGAAAGCCCTTCTTTCACCTCATGAAAAGCTTAGATCACCCAACACTATGATGTTTGACCAAGAAACCAACATCACTTCCTTACAAGATACAAAATTCCAGCCTCTGGATCTCTGGGATGAGGGATCCATATATAGATGATTGTAGGGGGGTGAGTCAGCTTCTGGGATTTTGATTAGTGTCCTCTCTCTAATAGTTCTTGATTCCACTTGGAGATTGATGATCTCTTACTCATCCCTGGGCGAATTCAGAGAGGTAAGTGTCATAGGAGAAGTTTCTGGAAGATTGTATGATCATCCACCTCGCAAACTGTCTCTGCCATTTGTCCACTCTCGCCCATCGCACCATATAGAAGGGATTTTCAGTATGCATCGCACCTTTTACACTGGGCAGGTGGGATGCATCGCACCCTTAGCACTGAGAAACCTGTATGGTCCAGTTTTGACCAGTTCTGAGCAGTTTCCTGTGGAGAACTTCTGGGAGATGATGTAATCAACTGACCTTGTTCTTTTAGGGTATGGAACAACACTTTTAGGGACTTAGGAGCCCTTGGTTTATGGACATGTATGATTGGGGTTGCAGTGCCCAAAAATGTCTATAACAGTTGCCCCCTAAAGCATGAGGTCGTTAATCTTTTGATGTCGGGTGAAATGCTTTATCATGAGGATCCGAAGTTTTTTCAAGCTGGAAGGCGACCTATAATAAGATACAATACAATACATTATCTTCATAATATTTTTCATGATCTAGCTGAGGCGGGCATTCCCATGCTCAGCTTTATAAATTCATTTTCATGTACATAAGACAGACAACCGTCTGTGCAGGAGACTGATGATTCTGATAGAGTCATCATCCTTTGATTCGGATGATCATCTGTGCAGCAACAATGTACATTTGATGTCTTTATTTTCTTGAATATATCACAACCCAGATGGATGAAACTAGATCCGAGGTCTTCAAACTCATCCAATCTTCACTCAGAGTACAAGTCAATCCATGTGAAAGATGTTCTGGAGTCGAACATGGAAAGACATCACCTGATTACCAGCCAATGATGTAAGCTGTTAACAAGCGCGAGAGGAATCACTGATGATGATGATGACCCTCAAGGTACTACAGTACAATTCGTGTGGTGTGAAAAAGGACTTGGTGTCAAACACCACGCAAAATCTTTCGGTCGAAGGCCATTGATGTAAACTGTCGTCGGAAGTGAGAAACTTGCCATTGAGGCATGCAAGCTTCAAAGTACTGAAAGGGTTGTTCCTAAGTTGACTTCTTGGATAATGAGATGATTTCGACAAGAAGTGACCCGTCATAGGAAGGCCTTAATGAATCCCACATATACGACATGTAACGGAGTAAATGATCTTTGGAGGTGAAAACGATCTGATGATACAGGGTTCAGGGTGGCGGTCATGAAAGAATGGAGCGTGAATGTATTGCAGCAGATGAGACACAGGTGAATTCTCTGAGCAACTTCTCTTGAACATACCGGCGACACTAGCATGGATTGTTAGCATTAACCCCAAATATGGATGGTGAGGTGGACCAATGGTGATATGACCGGTGAACGGAACAACCCAGCCCAACTCGGATGCGGAGTGAAAGTGTCATGTTCAAGAGCGACTTGCTACCAATAAAGTTTCTTCATGTTTTCTTCCCAATTTTCCCCCAGTCATCGCTGACCAGTACCTCTTTATTCTTGTCAAGCTTGAGGAGGATAACATATGCTTGTTCTATAATTTTCCCTTCGGGCAAACCTGTCGCTATATTTTAACGAGCCTAGCGACAATGAAACTCGTTCTTGTTTGTATGGACAAGTTTGTCGCTATTCGGTTTTAACGAGTTTAAAGACAAAGATAACTCAGTCCTTTTCAATTTTAGAGAGTTTGAAAGGGACGTAAAGGAAACTCCAATAATCCTTTTTTGTCATATAATCCCTTAAGTATGAAAAAGTATAAAATAATACGAAAGGGATGAATTTTCGGTAATTTTAACAAGCCGAACAAAACAAGCGCTCGATCTTTTTGTGTAATAATCCCTCAGGTCCAAAAAGATTAAAATCTAGAGGAGGGATAGCACTTCCGTTCGTTTTAACGAGCTGGAGAGGCTAATCGCTCGACAATCTTTTCATATTTTACGAGTCAAGTGAAAAGAGCTTAAAGGAGTCTCGTTTTTTGAGGAACGAGTGATAATTTTGGGTAGCAGCTGATTCCAGGTAAGGTTTGGAATTTTCCAATCACAGTAGTGTCACAAGGATGGCTAGCAGGATCACTCTTTGCAACTGTTCCTCAAAAGGGGTAAACAATCAAATGGAAGTGAATGATCGGCTAAAACATAGTGGAGGTGATGATGAGAACACGACCAGGGCTCAAAAGCTGATGATAATGCATTCACAATGGTTATTTACCGGAAATTGGTTCATTTTTTAATGAGCTTAAACTCTGGGGGAATGTTTGCTCATTGCTAAGGTTTAATTTTTAACGAGCTTGAACTTCGCATAAAAACTGCTCGTGATAATGGTCGTCGATTTAATTTCACCGCTAATTAAAAGGTTGTACTGCCTGTTCAATAGCTTCATCAAACCGATTAGAAATGAACAATATATGTTTCAAAAATGAGTTAAAACACTAATATTTTACTCGAATTACGTAAAAAGTAATTTAAAAGTGGTTTTTACCCCTCATTTTACCATTTCATTTGAACTTTGGTTTGTTGGAGCTCTGGAGGTGCTTTTCCCCCTTGATTTTCACCCACTGATTCCGGGAGATTCTGTGGACGATTTTCGACGCCGTCTGGACCAGGTAGGAGCTAAACCTGAGCTCTTCAGTTGCATTCCTTCCTTTTTGAATTTTGTGCATGTTTCCATGTTTTTCTGAGCCTCTGGGGTTTGAAAAATTCACCCTGGCTCCCTTGCACCCTTCCTATATCGAAAGGTGCGATGCATACTAGCTTTGCCATTAGCCAGTCAGTATGCATCTCACCCAGTACACTACTGGGGGTGCGATGGGCGCAAGAAGGGAAATTTTTGCACTATTTTCTCATGGAATTTTTGCCTGTTTTTTGCCAAATCAGGACCCTGACTCTTCTCTTGCTTGTTTTGTAGAGATTCATTGGAGAAAAATGGTTGTTACATGGTGAGAATGCAAGCATGAAGAAGAAGACATGCTTGCTTTACATGATTTGGTTATGGTAACTGCACTGCGGAACTGTGGCCTGTTCAAGTTTTTCCGCATCTCTAGCATGAGGCAACAAATCAACTTGTTGCAATATCTTCTCGATGCATGGGATCCTATCAACCAGGTGTTTCAGATCAGAGGAAAATCCATCCCCTTGACTGTCGTGGACATCTATTTTTTGACTGGTTTATCGAGGCATGGTGCCCCTCTTTCATTATCAGGTTCCGCCCGCGGGGGCGAATCCGTGAGAGATAATATTCGACGGTATTGCAAAGAGGGATCTCAGTCGAGTAGGGATGGCAAGATCAACATCCGAGATGTCAATGACCGGTCCTTGAGGACCATTCTGTTCACTTTTGCTAGACTGGCTGGTAGTGCGACTCTTCATGTGGCTAACAGGTCTTATATGCAGTACACTTTGGAATGCCTTGAACCAAAGGTGTTCAACTGGTGTGACGCGGTACTCCCTGTGATGAAAGAACAACTGACCAAGGTAAAAAGCGGAAAATCCAAGAACTTCGGCTATGGTTCTATTTTGACCGCTTTTGCCTTGGAAAAGATCCCACTGATGCAGCCGCAGTACATTTCACTTGGCTTACCTCCACCGACTGAGCCACGGATGCAGAGATGGGTCGACCTTATGGCCCGACATGCTGGTCAGTCCCAAGTTTCCTTTTCTGATACCTTCTTCGAGTGGTTCAACCGTCAGGAGATGGTTTTTTCTGAGTATCCATATGCTGGTATGGATTTCCGGGGTGACCCGGATTTGGTGTTGCCGGCTGGTGAGCAGTGGGGTGCTATCGGTAAATTCTCTGACCATATCTCTGTTTATCATTTCTTTTTATAATGTTCTTGTGCTTTCTTCTATCAGGACTAATCAAAACTCATGTGCTCATGCAGATATTGGACCAGTTCGGCCAGTAGTACGTCTGAGAGTACCAGCTGTCGCTCCAGCAGGAGAGGCTGTGGGGAGGGCTATCCTTCGCGACCTTGATGTGGCCGAGACTCTTTCAGCATTGCAGGATCAGGTCGAGGGCCTCACTCTTGGTATTTTGGACGTGAGGACCGACGAGCTGCCTTTGAGGTTGCAGCGACATACTACTGGCGTGCCGAGTCGATGGACTAGGCTTTTATGCATGATTGCACAGGCGGTGACTTGTTATCACCAGCATCATTAGACTAGGGTGCCCCCTAGCATTTTGAGTTTTGGGTCATTTGACTGATTTTGTCTTGGTTACAGAACATTATGTATAAACCATAAACAATTATATATATTTTTGATTTTCAGAGCTTTATTTTAGTTAAGTTACGTGATCTTGATGCAAATATTTGATGAACTGCTTCTTTTATAAATGTTGCAAATGTCTATCTAACACATAATTTGCCAATGAGTCTGTTAATGTGTTTAAGTTTATGGAAATATGCTGATATCGAATAGAATCAAATTGCCTTTCCAAAATCTTGACCCTTAGGAACATGCGATAGATAGCTGGATTCCATACGGAGTAGATACTAGTGAGTTGTAGGATGACAAGTTGTGAGTCTAGCCTAACGACGAGTCGGCGTATGCCATGCGTAATGGCATCAGAGAGGAGCTCTATCAACATGTTGTATTCAGCAATATTGTTCGTTGACCGACCAATACATACCCCTCTGAAACTTACTAACTCACGCTTGGATCGAAGATGGCCTCGGTCGCAGAAGATAGGTTCCGCGAACTACAACTCGCTCCGTCAGCATATCCAACAAATGATTCCAATAGGTCCGACATCTACAACAACGTAAAAGCGGATCACTTAACCAAAACAATTACCCTTAGCAAAAACAAAAATGTAACAAAAGCATAGGGGTTACTATCTTGAGTCAAGCATAGTAACGCTTAAGGTACAACCCGTTGTGAGGTTGCGCTAGTGGAATCCCATCATAATCTACTAACTCGTAGGCTCCTTTTTCTAATACACATTTAACAATATAGGGGCCCATCCATAAGGACTTGAACTTACCTGCTCCCAATTTATCAGATTCCTGGTCGTAAAGTAAGACCAGGCCACCTTCTGAGAAGACAAGGGGTTTGACATTCTTGTCGAACTATGCCTTGACTCGTTTCTTATGGGCTTTGTTAGCCAAAGTGGCATCACGACGGGTTTCATCCAATTGGATTAGTTCCAAGAAACGAGCCTCCTCTTCTGAAGTTCCGAGGAGAAGGTCGACTGTGAGTTTGAGGGACGAGATTTCACACTGAACCAGTAAGATTGCTTCTAGACCATACACCAATTGAAAGGGTGTAAACCCAGTTGCATTCCTCACTGATGTCCGGTATGCCCACAAGGCTGAGTACAGGATCAGGTGCCAACTCCTTTTGTGGACTCCAATCATCTTTTGCAGCATCCGCTTCAGGACCTTGTTGATTGCCTCAACTTGTCCGTTAGCCTGCGGATAATACCGAGTAGAGCTGTCGTGGGACAACCATAACTTGGCAGCCAACTCAACCATCATGTGATTGCGAAAATGCGATCCATGATCTGTGACTATGGCCTGTGGAATGCCGAATCTGGAGACTACATGATTGAAAAAGAAGAGGGCAGCCGTTTCGCCGCTGTTGTTTAATGTAGGCATCACCTTGGCCCATTTGGTAAAATAGTGTACTGCAACTATGATATACCCATGCCCCCCAGCCGAGGTGGGGTTACATGTCATGAAATCTATGCCCCATTTGGCAAATGGCCCAACAGCAACTACTGGTTGCAGAGGTGTGGGTGGTATTCTGGTTTTTCGATCAAATATTTGACATGCATGGCAACTTCTGACTGCGGTTATGCAATCTTTGAACATTGTTGGCCAGAAGTATCCTACTCGTAAAATCTTTTGCGCCGTAGCGTAACCAGATTGATGCCCCCCACATGTGCCTGAATGACAATCATTCAGGACTTTTTCGGCCTCCTCGTGGGTGAGGCACCTCCTTAGAACTGTATCGACACCACGACGGTAAAGTGTATCACCGACAATCATGTAGTCTTTTGCTTGGTATCAAATGCATCGTTGTTCCGAGCGGGAGGTATTAGACCTATATGTTTGGGTTTGGAGATAGATTATTATGTCTCCATACCACGGATTGCTTGAAGATATCAGAAACAAAGATTCGTCCACGATTGCTTCTTCTGATGTTACATCGTTGGACGACGATGGGAGATCGCATAGTAACTCCACGAAAACCAGGGATTTCTTCGATTTGGATTTTATAAATTCTAGATCAAACTCTTGTAGAATTGCTATCCATTTTGAATATTTGCCCCTCGGCAACTGTCGCGACAATATATAAGTCATGGGGTTGCAATCTGACAGAATGGTAGTTTTTCGAAAGAGGACATAGTGTCGAAATCTCTGTATTGCTTGAACAACTACGAGAGCTAGCTTTTCAATGTAGGAGTACTTGCTTTCTATATCATTTAAGTTTCTACTTAAATAATATATTGGATGTTCAATTCCATTGTCTTCTTGAACTAAAACCATTGTGATGGTCATATCCGTTGCAGCCAGATACAGGTTAAAGTCTTTTTGATAATCAGGAGCATACATTAATGATGCTTTTATTAGGGATTCCTTTAAAGCATCAAAGGAAGCTTGCGCGACCTGATCCCAGACGAAGGGTACTTATTTTTTCAATAGATGAGTATAAACTTTAGCAAGTTCGGCGTAATTTGGAATGAACCTCCTCAGAAAGTTTGCTTTCCCTTAGAGTTTCTGAATCTGAAGCAAATTTGAAGGTGAAGGCAAATTAATGATTGCCTGAACCTTACAGGGGTCGAGACGAATCACGTCCTTTGAGACCACAAAGCCAAGTAAACGACCAGAACTGACACAGAACACACATTTGTGTGGATTGAGTCGTATTTTGTAGTGTCGGCAACGGAGAAATATCGCTCTTAAATGCTGTGGATGATTGGTCCGCTTTCGCGAATGAGCCGGAAGATCATCGAGATATGGTTGAACGATGTTTTTGATGTCATGGAAGGCATAGTTCATTTCCCTCTGAAATGTTGCCCCTGCGTTCTTTAAACCAAAGGGTAGTTTGCGATATGCAAATGTGCCCCACGGACAAATAAATGCGGTCTTTGACTGGTCCTGTGGGTGGATATTTATTTGATTATACCCAGAAAATCCATCCATAAATGAAAAGATTTCACATCGGCGCATTCATCAATTATCTGGTCAATGAAGGGTGTAGGGTAGTTGTCTTTTAGACAAGCTTGATTTACATCCCTATAATCGACGCACACTCTAATCGTTCCTTGTTTTTCATCACAGGAACAATATTCGATACCCAATCGGTTAGAGGAACCGGGTAAATAAAACTAGAATGGAGAAGTTTTTCAACTTCTGACTTGATGGTAGCGGCTTTCTTGGGGTGCACCTGCCGTAGCCGTTGTCTTACCGGTTTGACATCTGGATACATCTTAATTTCGTGTTCAACTATTCTCGAGTCAATGCATTGCATTTCATCATATGACCAAGCAAAGAAATCTCTGACTTCGCGAAAAAGAGCGTGATATATTTCCAGTTCTGAAGGAGAACAAGATTTTCCGACGTGAATATTCTCTACAACATCTATTTTGGTCGAGATATTTATGGCGATAGTCTCTTCAATATTAGACAAGTTTCACTCGGAATCCACCGTGTTTACAGTATTTGATAGAAAATAAAAAACTGAGGGATGATGAAGTTCACTAGGAGTATCTTCTTTGTAATCCAAAAGATAGGAACGATGGTGGTAATCTTTCCATGGTGCCCCGTCAATCATCATTGACTGAACAATTCCTTCGTCTGTATAATGTACTTGCGACCAAGAATCTGAAGGGTCCCATTTTCCTTAGACCTATCTATCCAAACGCTTGATGTGCGTTGATTTGGGTTTGCCTCCCATGCTGAAAACATTGATTGCTACAAGATTTCTATTGGGCTTGGAGGCAATACCTGTAGATGATCCATGTTAATATCGTTTTCAGAGATATTTTGAATAGAAGATATCATATTGTAGGTTCCCACTGTTTTCACTTCCGCCAGATTGATTGGAGGTGGTAGGGAAAAAGTCCCCATTAATATAGGGTCTTTTAGTAGGCCTACTCCGATATTTTGAAGCGAATGAGGGCTTCCATGGATCATCAGAATGCTTCCTGTAACTTGTGAACTATTGGGGAGAAATGTTTGTTGGTTGACGATTGTAATTCCTCCTTGAAAGGGAGATGCAATCTTCCTGAAATAGGTCGACACAATGGCTGCCATAGCATATATCCAGGGCCTTTCCAGTAGGATGTTGTAATCGAGGTTTCCGTCAATTACTTCAACATCTATTTCTATTGTTTTTCCCCCCAGTTCGACTTGCAAGTTACTTAATATCCCATATGGTGTGTATGTTCGTCCATCAAATGCTTTTAATGTCGTCGAAGATCACGACAAGGGTGGAGATCCTAAAGTTTTCCAGCAACTCATCGACATAATACATGTAGATGCCCCCTCATCAATAATTGTTTGATGAAAAATTTTGTTGAGGGCTTTCACTTGAATGAGGAAAGCTAGTTGAGATGGTAACTGAGGGTCATCTCCTTTGTGATTAAAGGACACAAGATTGGAATCTGTTGGGTCAATCCCACCTATCGCTGATAAAGCCTTCTTTTGAGAGGGGAAATTTTGCAGTACCTCAAGTGTCGACATAGCGGATGGCGATTGGGCCAGATCCTCCACTATATTATAATGCTGTGCTGCTCTCGCACGAGGATTAAATGTCGATTTGTGTACTACTCCCTTTGGCAGCTTTATCGTTAGTTCAGGAATGATGGGTGGCACAACTTCGGTTGAAGTTTTTGTCGAAATACTGGGTTGATCATTGGCCTTGTTGTCCGACAGCTGTGGATTCCCGTAATCTTTATTCCTTGTCGATATCAAAGCATCGTTTTGTTGCTTCGAAACCGACAACATTAGCACTTGGGATGGGGAAGCATTATCACTAGCAACCATATTTGTTCCTGGATTTGGAAACGGATCAGTCAATACCGCCGAGGTTTTTGAATTCTTGAAGAATTTCCTAAGCTCAGCTTTATATGGACACTCTCTTGTCCAATGATCCTCATCACATATAAGGCATGGACGATTTGGTTTCCTATCTCCAGAAGGGTTTGCAGAAGATTTTTCAGGGGACGACTCTTCCTGTTTCTTCTTCTTCCCTTTCTTTTTCTTCTTGCCTCCTGGTTGCTTGGTTTCTTTGCCTTTGTCAGTCGATACGACATTTACTTCCGAGGTGAGAAGTTCTTCATTTGCATTTTGACCTGAAACCGTACGAGCCTTCTTCGACTTAGCCTTTACGGTTTTTGTGCTGGTCGTTCCTATCACGCTGTCCCCGGTATGAGAGTCTTTGTTTGATTTAGGAGAGGGAGGAACAAAAATTCCGGTCTAGGAGCATTAGGGATTTTATCGTAGAGCGTGCCAGACTGAGTATGGATCAAGTCTAAATATTGCGCACGAGCAATTACTTACTCTTCATGACAACTCCTCCCTTTGCCACATATTCCGTAATAGAAGGTAACAACAACTTAATAAACCATTCAGCCAACAGCTGATCAGGAACATATGTTTTTACCATTCTACGACGACGTCGCCACTCATGAATATGATTGGATATGTGAGTGGCCATCGTTTGCTTGAAATTGGTAAGAAGCTCTGTTCCCGTTTCGTACCTTATGGGTAACTGAAATTGGGTTAAAAAGGTTGTGGCTAGGGTACTAAAGTTATCAAATGAAGCTCTAGGAAATTCGATATACCATTTTCTGCCGGACCAGTTAACGTTCGCTGAAAAAGGCGAAGCCTAAACGAATCATCATTTAGAGTGTTAGATGAACACCATAGATGAAAGGTCATCACATGATTCGACGGATCTTCACCCGGATTTCCATTAAATTTAGGAATATTTGATGGAAGTTTATGAGGAATCACTGGCCACCAAGGGGCATATGTGATTGGATCATTTGTTAGCTGGTTTAGATTTGGTAACTCTAAAGTTGCCATGAAGGGCAACATCTTGATTCAGGTTCGACGAAGCATACCCAGGATAAGATGGGATTGCCTGAGCAGTGGGTCTTTGCATACCAACATAGTGCATTTGATGCTGATAACTTTGATAAGGTTGATGGGCATAACCATTATGAAATGGTTGATTTTGTCTGTTTTGAATATACGGTTGCCCATTACTTGCAAAGACTTGGTGTTCAGTTCCTTGGTAAACTTGTTGGAATTGTGGTTGTTGATATTGCACCAGCCATGGTCGTGAGACCATGTGCTGTTGTCCAATACTGGCTGTTTGACCAAGATGAGGGGTAATGGTACCCGTTTGAGCCTGGGTCACTCCAGTTAAGGAGCCACTAACTGATGATTGTGGTGGCATTGCAGGGACAAGGGGTTGTTGGATTGCGACCTGAGAGACTTGAGGTTGGCATACAATAGGTAACGCTTGTACTTGTGACACCGTCACAATAGCCGGTGTAGTGAGGATATTTGACATAGGTATACTTTGTTGCATTGAGTATACAACTGTTAGTTGTTGAGGCAGTATTGGTATCCAACCACTGGATGTAATTCCAGCATAACCTGAATTCTGTTGCGAACTGTCGTATGTTTGGCCTCCCGAAGGAGACAATGAAAGGGTATATTGCCCCCCATACGGCAGTAGTCCGGTGCTTAATGGAATGATTTGCATTTGAGGACCGGACAGCCCAAATTGACATTGCGAAGGATCAATTTGCTGAGACTCAACGTAAGAGATTCCAGATATTATTCTGGACGAACAAACGGGAACAGACCATACCGTCGAAACAGCCCCTGGATGGATTCCATCCAGTGATTGAGAGTTAGTTGTGACAGATGGTACGCCGGCGAACATTATCAGAGTGGAAGCAGGCAGTTCTGCCGCTGTTGTGTCAGATGACACAGTCCTAGATATCGACGGTTGTTCAGACATATCTAGTCTATCCAAAAGATTTCCTAGCGATTCTACAGGAACTTCCGATAACGGTAGACTAATTTCTGACGAAGAAGGATATAGGGTGATCCCAACTCCAAAATGCGATGGAGTACTAGACGGGGGATCCTCCACAATCTCTTCTATAGCAATCAAACCAGGTGGAAGAGGTAGACCGTCAGGTCCGTAAAATATTTCCGGTGCCGAAGAAGGTATAGATTCTGCAACGACAGATGTTTGGGGAATAACACCTTCCGAATCGGTTGTAGATGGAGCCGGTTCAGGTATAGAAGTGTTTACCTTCACACTAGGATCAGTTCTACTGTCCTCTAGTGGCTGCAGAACTTCTTCTGTAAAGGCAGGGGTACCAGAAATGTTTGGAGTAACCGGAGTCTCTGAGGGTGTCGGAACACTTGTTCCAACCCGACTAGGGGACTTTGAGCTGGTTAAACGAATTCGCTTTGTTCGGAATAGTTTTGATTTTGGAGACAAAGACGGTTGACTCGTAAGTCTCCACGAACGACGGGGTTTCAATTGACTTTCTTCCACGATTGCGGATTACTCGATCAACTAAAAATAAAGGGGAAAATGTTTCCGAATTAAATGAATTTTAGACGCTTTGACACAACTTGTTTTTTCAATTTTTAAGAGTCGAGAAAAAACAAAAGATGGCTCTAGTCGCCTTAGATTTTTAATGAGACTAAAATGACAAGTGATCAGATGGACCTTTTCCTTTAAGGAGTCTGAAAAGGAACGAAAGAGACTACTCTGGAAATCTAGACAGAGGGATTACCAAACCAATCACAAGACTGTAGAATACTTTTTACGGTATAGCAGTCAATCTTCCCAAATGCTGTGTTCAGTGCATTGCGATTGATAGGGCGGCAGACACGGCTTCCTATGGATAAAGGATATAGCCTATTGTGGTCTCCCAATATATACTCAACGGTACGTGGGAGCACAAGTCCGTACTAGCACTTGTCGTCTCAAAGAGGAGGAATCACCTAACCAACAGTGAAAGCAATAGTTACCAGGCTTTACAATGCTGGAATATGTCTCTAGCCTAGACTTCTAGAAGTTGTGTGTTAGGTTCCAAAGCATTTTTATGTTCATTGAATTTATTTTATAGTTGATCTTTCTTAAGAAATTTGCCTTTCAGGTTCACCGCGTGATGTAGATATATAATTCCTAAAATGCAATCTAAGATGATAAACAATCGTTTAATCTTCTTTTTGCAATGAAAATCCTAGCTACTAAAGAAAGAGAGATGATATTCTTTCAACATAGAGCAGAGAGCACACACTAGATGCACTGTCCTAAATCAAACCAACAAGCAGTCTAAATGCAAATGCACATGCATGTATTTGTTTTTAGCTTTCTTAATGTGTGAATGACAAGAAGAATGCTAAGTAAAAATCTGAATTATCTTTTCAAAGCGACAGTACTAACAAATTTCTCTTCAAAAACGAAAGGAAGATAATGACGACACTTTGCTATTTTGAATTGAAAACTGCTTTCGACACTTGAAAAACTAATAATTCAAATCAAATACAAGAGTAACTATATAATCAACCATCAAGAACAATAGAATTCTTTTCTTTGACTGAAAACGACACTTGCAACACTTTCAAATCAAAAGACGACAGTTCGATTATGCTACTTCTTTGTAAAGGAGAACTGAAAATGGCGCACAATACATAAAAAAATTCATAGTTCTTTGCACAATGGAGGCGGAATGATGGAAAGGAAGGGAGTTTCCACTGTGGTATACTGATCACAGACAGCAAAATTCCTGAATAGAGCTAAAAAGAGTGAAGAAAAACATAAACCTGGAGGCAAAATTAGCCTTTTCTGATCATCGCACCTGTAACAAAGGGAATCCAGTATGCATCCCACCTACTGCACATGGGAGGTGCGATGCATACATACTTCCTTGAAGAGAGGGTGTGATGGTACCAGAACGAGACTTTACTTGGCTCTTGGTCACAGTTTGCAGCTCAGTTCAGGGATTTAGGCCGAGGAAGTGATGTTCAGTAAATATAAATCACGAGGGCTGATCTAATGAGGTTACTAGAGCCACCACTAGGGCAATTAAAAGGTTTGCAAATCGATTGTTCAGTTTATAAACAAAACCCGGAGATAGACTGAAGCAGCATTGATCTACTTTGCACTTGCATAGCAAATGCAGTTCGAAGGCTAGCTGGCTTGACTTCAGGCTCTGTCTGTAAGTTTATAAAACAAACAAATATAGACAAACAAACAATCTATTTGCTCCCCAGTGGAGTCGCCATTTTGTTATTGGGAAATCTAGTGTCCACTCGCAGCTGCTAGTCCCACTAAGATTGGTAGCTATCTTAGAAACAAACAAACTAAAACTACTTTTGTTTTCCTTTATGAGAAGTAGATAAGAGGGGAATGAAGGACACCAACCTTAGTCTTGCGCTTGGTTCCTTGCTTGGTTCCCCTCCCTTCTAACAAATCCTTGCCGCTTCTCCTTCGTCTACCCAGCTTCAAAGAGCACCTATGGAATCAAAGCAGCATAATACTATCTAAGAACAGAGATCTACAATCATAAACAATATAGGACCAGATATATATTGACCACACAAATGCATATATCATCAAACATACAAGAATGTGGAGGAAAACTTGAATAGCTTTATTAATATCAAGAATAGCAAAGAGGATTACAACCAATTTTTCTGACCCAGCGTCATCCTCCAGCATGAAATCCCTTCTTTCACCTCATGAAAAGCTTAGATCACCCAACACTATGATGTTCCACTAAGAAACCAACAACACTTCCTTACAAGATACAAAATTCCAGCCTCTGGATCTCTGGGATGATGGATCCATATATAGATGATTGCAGGGGGGTGAGTCAGCTTCTGGGATTTTGATTAGTGTCCTCTCTCTGATAGTTCTTGATTCCACTTGGAGATTGATGATCTCTTACTCATCCCTAGGCGAATACAGAGAGGCAAGTGTCATAGGAGAAGCTTCCGGAAGATTCTATGATCATCCACCTCGTAAACTGTCTCTGCCATTTGTCCACTCTCGCCCATCACACCCTACAGAAGGGCTTTTCAGTATGCATCGCACCTTTTACACTGGGCAGGTGGGATGCATCACACCCTTAGCACTGAGCAACCTGTATGGTCTAGCTTTGACCAGTTCTGAGCAGTTTCCTGTGGAGAACTTATGGGAGATGATGTAATCATCCGACCTTGTTCTTTTAGGGTATGGAACAACACTTTTAGGGACTTAGGAGCCCTTGGTTTATGGACATGTATGATTGGGGTTGCAGTGCCCAAAAATGTCTATAACAATGAGGTCTCTATTTTCTTCTATTTTCCATTATTTTCCTTCATTTTCCTCCTCACACACAACCTGTGACCTTTCACCTTCCTTTTCTCCTATTTTCCATTATTTTCATAAATAAAATGCCAATAAATGTCACTTTTCCTTTCCAAAGCCTTTGTCATTGCCTTTGACAATTTCCTTTAGCCATAATAAACCAAATGAACACCCACACTAGGATGTTTTTCCCAACATTCAGCCTGGAATAAGTGTGTCATGACCTTGGTCTTATATTTTTTTTTACATGAATTGTTAACCGAGGTTGTTACATTTGTGAATTAGATAATATCTGCTAGAGCAAGGAAATGATAATTAAGGTTGACGAATACTCAGGATGAAATTTGACAATGGGACCAATTTCATCCCATCCTTTGATTCAAGCATTAATTCCTATGTTTATCACCAACAATTTAACTATACATATACTCTTCATGGCAACGGTTTTGTAGTTGAGTCTCTATTACCTAGATCATTACTCCTTGATCCAAAGTGACACCTTTGTTGGCTAAATAATCCGCCACTTTGTTAAGATGCCTTTTAACATGATAAAAATCAATCTTTTCAAATCTTTCAATTTGAAGACTTATTCTATGCAAGATGGAAGATTGAATTTGTTCAAGGTTTCCTTTGAGTTTGCTCACCTGTTGGATTACAATCATTGAATCACCAAAAAAGTTATTAAATGATGAATTTCCATTGACAACACCAAGTCTAATCCTTGCCACAAAGCTAATTAGTATTCATCCTGGTTATTGGTTGATACCCCTAATCCCTAAGAAAATTGGATCTCCCTTTCTTCGTCGTGGTGAAAGATAGCCCCTCCCGCTCTTGCATCCCCAATATAATATTATTATTACTTATAAAATTATTAACATTAAATATTATAATATTTGTTTTTCTTTTTCTTTTTATGCTACCATATTAAATACTTATTTAAACATGTTATTTGAATATTTAATATGTTGTTCAATTCTCAAAATTAATCAAGAAGAATCATGTTTCTTTAGCATTATGGAGAGACAACGCTTTCATTTTTAGTTCTAAAACAACTAGTCTAAAATTCAACTTTTCTCAAGGTTCTATCTCTATTTATTAGTCCTTGCCATCTAGCGATGGCATGGGACTATAGTAATCAATTGGTGATGCTAAACCATTAATTGACTTGTTTTTTATTAGTCACGATGACTTATAAACCAAAGTTTTCAGGGGCATATCGTTTCACCATCTTATTTGGCCTCTTCCCGAGGGGAAGAGGCTATACCCATGATATTTTTCCTATTCTTCATAGGATATTCCATCTATTTCGTTAACATTTTATATCGGGAAACTATTACTAGCATTAGTTCATAAATATTAAATGTTATTTTATAATCTTGGAACATGACTATAGAACCAAAACAAAGATAGAACCAGAACAGAGATAGATGGTGTAGAACAGGAATAGATGGCGTTGTGCATGTGATGGCGTAGAACAGAGACAAATGGCATTGTGTATGTGATGGCATAGAACAGAGACAGATGGTAGATGGCGTTGTGCATGTGATGGCGTAGAACAGAGACAGATGGCGTTGTGCATGTGATGGCATAGAACAGAGACAGATGACGTTGTGCATGTGATGGCATAGAATAGAGACAGATGGTGTTGTGCATGTGATGGCGTAGAACAAAGACAGATGGCGTTGTGCATGTGAGATGGTGTCTGCTGCAATGGGTTGCTCTGTCTTGTATTTTCAAAGCAACGCAGAATCTGCCTCTTTGGTTTTTCTTGTCGTTCACTAGGCCCTTCGGTCAATTCCCTACTGAATCTTGTCAGCAGGAGGGAAGTCGGGTGTTCAGCTGTTCACCCGGTTCATGTTCCACCCACATAAGCAAATTGAAATACTAGCAGTAGCGATCTGCCTACCATATGCTCGTATAGAATGACCAGGGTAGATCAGTATCACCCTGCCTACATACCTATTTATTTGTTGTAGCAATATTACTTATGTAACATGTAAGGCTGGCCTATTTGCTGTAGCTGTGGAAGGGTTGGTGGTAACATGACACCCTTAGGGATGCTTGTGAGAGCCAGCCTGTCGGTAGGCTATGCTCTCTGATACGTCCCTATGCAGGTCAGTTTGCACGCTGATGGAGGAGGGAGATGTCTTCTGCGGAGGGAGGCGAGGAGATTCATAAGCTTCAACTGGAGGGAGGTAAACTCGCGGAGACCACTACTCCTCCTCCCCTCTTTTCAATGTTGATTCACCAACCAGCCCGGGGTTGTATTACTGTCAATGTCCTTCTGTCTATGTATACAGTTGTTTATGAAGGGAACATGAAACTGGTAACGCACATAGAATCACCTCACCTTCTAACCACCCTCCTGGGATGGGGTCCCTGATGCTGGCTTTGAGTTCGTTACTTGCTGGCTAGTTTAATAAACTTGTTGGTAGCTCCAATCACCCCGGCTTGCCGCTTGCTGCCTCCTGCTTCGCCACACCAGAAACGTGAACAACATAGGCCCTCCTCATTTGTGCAGAAAATGGCTCACATCCATTCACAGGTCGCAGCAGCTCTAGCAGCATCTCAGGCACCTTATAAATCACTTCAGGATTGCCATTGCATCCTAGTGCTTCAAAGGCCAGCAACATCATAAGCTCAAGCCAATTCATGAGAATCCTGACTAGTAATGTTTGTGCGGTACCTTCTTTCTTCGGCGATGATCATTCTTGGGGCAATTAGGAGCGCTCAATAAGCAAAAAGAAGACATCAAAATTGAAATGGACGCCCACTCATTCAGATTACGAAGAACAAGAATTTATAAAACTAGAATTCCATTACCACATGAGCTTCCAAGAGTTGGTGGCTATGAAAGCATATTCGAGAGAGATAAGGGATTGCTTCATTAGGTAGTTTTTTGCTCTTGGCATTTAACGTAATAAGGCGAGTTTAATAAGGCATTTGGTACGCATGCAGGTTGCCGTTCAGCATGAGCGATACGTGGTTGTGTTTATCATGACAAAACAATCATGTGGGTTCTGCTATGCTTCTCGACGTACTTCCTTCTTGCTTTAACACTAGCATAGGACGATGGGACCTTCACTTGTGACGTGGCGTCTATGGCCTTGCGTGATGTGGCTGGATTCAGGAAGTGGCGTGCAATATCGTTTGGTGGCTAGATTTAGGTAGTGGCGTGCAATATCATTCGGTGGGTTGACCACTAAATTATAATATTTCATTGTTGTTCACACATAAAATAACTAAGTCTCACCATTACTTTTTTTAATTGGTCATTAATAACTTGCTGTGTAAGTCATCGACATACGACGGAATCAAGGTTCATTTTTGCCTTCACTTATCCGAAAAATGGGTCTGTTAAGTAACTGATCATCAACTTCGAGTACGACCCTTATATGTATGTGTGCTCTAGATGAGAGAGTGGAGATGTTGATATTGTATTCTCACTAAGTAACAATGGTGAATGGGTTGGGATATGCGTGCCCACTTCCTGACTACATTGAGTTTTGTCTGAGACTCGCAACGGCGCTGGTTGCTTTGGTGGTGGCATGGAGTTTCTTCGTCAGGGTAAGAAACAGGAAGCTGCCCCCTGGGCCTTTCCCGCTGCCCATCATCGGAAATATGCTTTACATACTAGGAGGGCTTCCACACCAAGCACTGGCAGCACTGTCTCTGAAATTCGGGCCCCTCATGTCTCTCTACTTCGGCTCCAAGCTCGTCTTAGTCATCTCTTCTCCTGATATGGCAAGGGAGTTTATGAAGACTCATGATCTGCTTTTTGCCAGCAGACCTCCATCAATTGCAGGTAATTACTTGTTGTATAATTCTTCGGACGTCGGCTCTGCTCCATATGGCCCTTACTGGAGGCAAATGCGTAAGGTCTGTGTTTTACAAATGCTAAGCTCCAAAAGATTGGATTATTTTCGCTTTATAAGAGAAGAGGAAGTCTCTGCTATGATTCGCTCTATTATTATTAATTCAGACCATCCAGTAAACATTGGCCAAACTGTGTGGACCCTTACCAACGATATAATTTGCAGAATGACTTTCGGCAGAAAGTATTCTGACCACGACTTCATTGGCAATAGAGGAGTCAAGGAAATGATCAAGGAAACTTTTCTGCTGCTGGGTGATTTTAATATCGGAGATTACATACCATACTTGGCCTGGATGGATCTGCAAGGTCTTCGAAGTCGCCTCAAAAGCATCCATAACACTCAAGACAAGTTGCTTGGGCAGGATAGGAACTGAGGAGGGCTAGTCTAAATGCGATAGTTGGGAGTGGTGGTCCCACAGACTACTGGAAGCATCTGCCGACGGTCCCAAAGACTACTGGAAACATCTGCCAAGAGGGGTGCACATCACACAATAAACTGAAATCCATTTTACTTCTTTCAGCGCCCGACCTTTCACTTTAACCCTATTGTGCCTAGTTTCAACAATTAAACCTTGCCAGGAGAGCGAGTCGCCTGTTTACTACCCAATAGAAACAATAAAAATAGAGCAAGCATCATGAACATCTATATGAACTATAAATTCCTTCGGCTTAAGGTAGGGATTAGCTGCCGCACAACCCCTCTTGTTTGAATTTAAATTTTCAAAATTTTCATTTAGATTTCTTTCTTGGATGGGGTGGAATGGTCCTTTGTGACATGAGTATGGTTCAACATAAAACCTTGCCCACCATTTGACTTTGAATAATAAAGTTACTTCGAGTCGTAATACTTTTGCTACGCATCTCCAAAAGGTCTCAATAACTGAAAAGTAAACCTCAGTCAGGAAAAACTTGGTGTTTACCTATCTTTACAACTTGAGTTTATCATTGGTGAATATGTCTCTACCCAACTTCAAGGGACATAATAATTAATACGAAATGCCCAGCATAAATAAAAGATCGTTAATCTTTTTAATGATTATGTAACACATTTCTCACTTTTTGTGATTGGCATTTTCTTTTCATGGTTTTTAATAATTTGAATTTCTTAATTATCTGTAAACAATTATTTGTCAATTTTTTGTAATCGGCATTTTCTCTTTCATGTTTTAAATAATTTAAATATCAAGGCCTTTAATGGGCTACATGATTATCAAGCTTGATTTCAGTTTCAATAACATAGGAAGGAAGCATTTGCTCGGAAAAAAATATTTATTAATATATAAAAAATTAAATGAATTTTCTAATCAAATTTTATTTCTAGAGGCATCATAATTATAAAAATAAATATGAATTCATAAATTTATGATAATTAGATTTATTTTTAGAAAGAAATAATAAATCTAAATTAAATAAATATAAATTCATAAATTTATGTTAACTATGATTTTTTTGGTTTAATAAAGATAAATTCAAGATTTGTGAATAAATGCTAAATAATTATAAAGGAAACTATGTGTTTTTTATATAGATTTCAAGTATTCGTGATGTGATATAGGTTTTAAGAAATTTGAATTTAACCAATAATTCAAGCAAATTGAATGGATAATTAAATTTAATTATATGATTTTCATTAAATTTGATAACTATAAATTAGCTATATAAAAAAATGTCAAACTAGATATTACTAACAATTAATAATAATCTATTGGAACTTTTTTCCATTTTTATATATTTGATTTTTTTTTTTAAGAAATGCAACATTTCCATAATTGTTAACAATTTAATGGGACTTTTCTGCATTTTTATATATTTGGTTTGTTTTAAGAAATGCAACATTTCTACACGATTAGAGAGTGCAAGCTTTGACCTGAGGTTAGGGGTTAATTTTTCAAACTTCAAACTCATTATTACTCATAGTTTCTTTTTCGTGTTGTATATTGATTCACTTTTAAACATCTATAAATGGTTTCACTTTAGTGTTGTAGATTGATTCACTTTTGAAATATTTATTAATGTGCAAATTCACATTGACAATATATATATATATATACTAGTTATTTTGGTAAACTATTACATATAGTTGCTTGCTAAATAGAGAATATAATTAGTAAGATCCCTAAATTTGCAATATGGGTGGTTGAACCGCTTTTCCGAAATGTAAAGGCATACCTCGTCCTCCAATTAGAAGTTACATTGAACACAATGTTTATCATGACAATTTTTGTATTTTGCAAATGTCATATACATCATGTTATCTACTTGTTATTATGCATTTTCAATCTACTCGATGAAGCATGCCACTTTGTTGACTTCTTTTGTGCTAGTGAAAAAGTTCTTACATACGCCATGCAAATGGATGTCATAGGTTGAAATCCAAAGTAGCCTTTAAAAGGACACTATTGAGTAAAGTTTTGTTGAGATCTATTATAGCTATATTGCATGAATGCAAAATCGTCATCTTAGATGTGAGAGTGTCGAAAATTGTACATCTATAATATGAAGGTTTTAACACTGTATAGAAATTACTTGCAAATGAATTCTTAAAAAATTGAAAATATACAATAGCGAGAACATAAAATTTACACATATATTTTTCTCCCTGAACCCAAAACTAGTAAAACCATATTGATTTTTTAGTATATTCCTCTTAATGTTACAATACATTATATACATGCCTAAGCATTCATAAATTGGTAATCCATTAACCCTTGATTAGAACATAATCGTAGTTCCCTTGATTGGATCTACAAAATAACCATGGGAAAAACCATCATGCCCAAATCATGCGCAAAACCATAGGTGGGTTGTATAACTTTTTATATATATATTTTTTAATTTTTCGGGGAACTAAACCGAACATCTTGCAGGGGAGTTACTGCCCCCTACAAAACCCCCCTACACCTAGCACAACATAACACCGCTTGGAGCTAGTCATGAAAAAGTTATAACACATACCCAACATTCTCCCACTTATTGTTTTCTTTGCACATAGGGGGCCAAATGAGTATACAATCATTAGTCTAGGCCCGTAACGCCCATCGTTTCTCTACACCCAAGAAAAATTCTCAATGCTCACAAACTTTGTTAATGCATCTGTAACGTTCTTCAAAGTGTCCACCTTTACTAGCAACACCTTGTTGTCTTGTGTAGAATTTCCACAAAATTCTGATCTGCTAATAAGAACAATCTGAAAAAACACTTTCTTTTCTTATAAACATAAAATATCTCAACTCAATTCGCAATAGAATTAGGAACAAAAATAAAACACAGCCACACAATTTTTTTATTTTTAGGGAACCCAATTGGGAAAAAGCCTCTGCTTGATAAGAATTTTATTGATAGCAAAAACTTAGCAATTTATCTCTTACAAAATATAGTTGTTTCAATTTGAAGGACATAATTTCCTTTCTTGCTTGATCTAAATCTTGAAACCCTTGCAAGAATGTTGATCTCTGCTGCCCTATACCAACCTGTGCACAAGCTTCTCTTGCACACTCTTCCTCTAACAAGCTCCACACACGAACTTGTGCATCCTATTGTTTGGTCTCGCCAACTCATTCTCACCAAAACAATGATCAAATTGTGCCTTCATTCCTCCTTATAAGCACTTTGATTAGGCTATTACTGGCAAGTTCTATTTGAGGAAATTCAAATTGTTGATTGACTAGTTAACAGAATCTCACTAGTTGTGTTAACTTGTCCTTCTTATAATTTAGGAGCCTAACCAAATCAACTCGTCCTTTACCTAAAATAATTCACACTTGAAGCTAATAAATTCGGCCTTCCACTAATTAACACTAGTCAACTGCCTCTTGCACTCCTAACTTTTAATAATTCACCCTAAATTTTAGGAACTCGTTGTACTTTTTAGGAATTAATTCATAACTCATAGGAACTCATGCATCTAAAAAGAAGAACCGTTATGGTTATTTTGATTAAGGAATAAATCAAAGAAACCCTTTCTCGCTACCATTTTCAACACTCTCTCTTAGTGAGGAAGGTGTTTCTCAAAGAACCTCTTCAACCTGGATTGTCTCCAACACTACCACGTTCTCCGTTATTGCTGCTGCTCCCTCTGAACTAGAAATCTTCCCTGCCTTTTTCTGTGGAATCTGATCTGAAGACATGTTCTTTCCCACCATGCTCTATGAGTCCACAATATACCACTATTAATGATCAAAACTCTATTTTTGTCATTGAACTTTGGCTCACTGATCTGCCCACTAGTAGGCCTCTAGCTCCACTAAGAAGTTATATCATTGTGCCTTCTAGATTTGCCCTCTTATCAATGGTTTGGCCATCGGCAACCCATTGAACTAGGGCTCCACAACTTTGCTTCCTAACAACTCATTAGTCCTTTAATGATCATTGTACATGAGGACTTCAAGGACTGCCCACTTGTCAATATTTTGGTTGCTCCATAATGCTACTCCTAGGGCATACAAATATGCCATGTCACTGTGACACATCAACCCTATTTTCACTCTCCTCAGGGCCTCCAAAACTACCTACACACAATCAACTCTTTGACCAATCTAGGGCTTGCAAATCAGCCACTAACAATCCATAGAGTTACTATTCCTAAGCTACTTTGGATTTCTGTCCAAACACCACTAGGATAGTCTTACACCTAGCAATATCTCTCCATAACCTTTTTAGCCTTGCATATCTAGGTCTCCTTGTCAAATACTTGACAAAAATCGGACCTCATGCATAGCCACTCCTTGAGAGATATTTTCACTTGTGGATCCATGACTTGCTGCCCTAAAAACCTTTTAGGACAAACCTATAATATACTATCTTTAGTGTTCCTTGACAACATACAATGACCCTACCTCAGTCCACTATTGCACACTTCTTTTGGACTGACTGGGTTGACTTTCCACACACTGCAATAACCCTAGACTAGGGTATCTAAATTTGTTATTCAACATATGAAATCTATGTGCTGGTTGATTTTGTTCACTGCTATGATACCATGTAGACTTTCCATGAAATTATGATCTGATAATAAGAACAATATGAAAAACACTTTCTTTTCTTACAGACATAGAATTTCTCTACCCAATTTACATCGGAATTAGGAACACAAATAAAACACAGTCAAACAATTCAAGACACAATTTTTTTTTTTACTACGGAACCCAACTGGGTAAAACCCTCTACTTGATGAGAATTTTATTGATAGAAAAAACTGAGCAATTTATCTCTTACAAAATACAGTTGTTCTTATCTTTCTTGCTCGATCTAAGCTTGAAACCCTTGTAAGAATGTTGATCTTTGTTTCCCTGTGCCATCCTGTGCACAATATTCTCTTGCACACTCTTCCTCTCACAAGATTCACACTCAAACTTGTGCTTCCCATTGCTTGGTCTCACCAACTCGTGCTAACCAAAAAAATGATCAAATTGTGCCTTCGTTCCTCCTTATAAGAACTCCAATTAGGCTATTACTGGCAAGTTCTATTTCAAGAAAGTTGAAATTTTTATTGACTAGTTAACAAAAGTTTGTAATAGCCCCGGTTAAAAATCCATGTAATAAATTTAATAAAGGAAAAATAAGACCAAGGTCATGAGACACGTATTCCAAGCTGAATTTTGGGAAAAAACATAATGATGGGGATCACTGGTGATTAATTAATAGCTATGGAAATTCGAAAAGGAAAAGTGGCATTTATTGACATTTATTTATGAAAATAATGGAAAATAGGAGAAAAGGAAGGTGAAAGGTCACATAATTGCATGTGAGGAAAATTGAAGGGAAAAAGAAGGAAAATGAAGAAAATAGAGGCCTCAATGATAAAAAGGCTTTTGAGGATTAGTTCATAGCTTTTATCAGTTCAACCTTTGTCAGTTTTAGCTTGGAACTTTCTTCTATTCTCTCCCTCACACTCTTGCACACTTAGAGTTTCTTGGAGCATTGTGGCATACTTTGGATTTGGAGAAAGAAGGCAAAGGAGAAGCAGGAAAGCACAAGGGAACAATAGGATCATTTTGTAGGTATCGAGTTGTATGTATGATTTCCTTGCTATTTTTGGCATGCATGGTATATGCATGTGGTTTTTTGGTTATGATCTTTCATTGGCATGGAGGATTTCCTGGATTGACAATGGTTTTGCCTAACCTTGCCATTTCCTAGATAACCATGGTGTTGTGGGTTTCCCACTTTATTATTCTGATTGGTGCTCATGTTCCTTATAGATGTGGGTTGAGTTGCTAGTTCATGGAGCCTTGCTTGGACAAACACTCTAGAAGCCCTGGAACAACTTGGATTGAGTTACCAATCCAGGAAGCCTTGGTTGGACAAACATTTTGGAGCCCTTGGTGGGTTGATTTACTAGTCCTAGAGCCTTGGTTGGACAAATGCTCTAGAGCCCTGCGACAGTTGTGGTTTGAGTTACTAGTCCTGGAGCTGGGCTGGAACAAATGCTCTGGAGCCCTAGACAACTTGGGTAGATACTGATTTGGTGATGGTTAGTGATGTCCGATTGTGAGGTGGAATCACTAGTTGAGAGTTGAGCTGGTTTGGCCTCTGGAAGTCCTAGTTTGTTTTTGGTTGGCTTATTCCAAGAGATCTTGCATTCATGCTTGGAATATGGCATGGGGTTGGTCTAGATATATATATGTTGTGCTAATCCAGATTGATCTTGCAGACGAGATAGTCTTCCCTAAAATTCACTAAGGTATGTTTGATTATGGTTATATTTGGTTTATCTGAAATAGTATGTTTGTAGGAATAAGATCAAAGGTGAAAAGAAAAATGGTGGACTACAGTTCACGTGATTCTCCCTAGATATCATATGAGCAACATGGTGATGAGTGCTCCCATCACATAGTAGACACATTGAGAAGTTTGAAAGCAGAGATCAAGAGTTGTAAGGAAGATAATGACAGGATCATTCAGTCACAGGAAAGACTTTCTAGGGCACAAGAGAAACAAGCAGAGGTCAATGCAGTGATTATTCAGAGTTTATTACATGTACAGAGACAGGGACCGCTTAGGATCAATCATGGATAGAAGGAAAGGATAACTGGCACATATGGTAGCAGGTATCAATCAAGACACAGGTTGGATAGAGAGGATACAATCAAAGATGGTATATTTCTAGATACACTTGATCAAAGGGGAAATGATCATGGGTTCTATCCTATTTTTGGTTCAACGAGACAATATGATCATCACCATCGCCACCCGTATAGGAGGAGAAAGAAGCAATATTTAACAGAAGAGTTCAAGAAATCAAAACCACCTACATTTGATGGAAAAATGAAGAAGTCACAAGACACAAAAGCTTGGTTTCTTGGGATGAATAAGTTTTTCAGATTGCATGAATATTCAGGAAACATGAAGGCCAGGATAGATACTTTAAGTATTAAAGGTAAAGCAGGCATTTGGTGGGAAGATGTGAATAATGTCAGAGGCATTCAGGAAGATGAGTTGACTTGGAGTTAGTTTGAGATATTTTTCAGGAAGAAGTATCTATATGAGATATATTATGATGACAGGGAAAAGGAATTCTATTAGCTTAAGATGGGATCTATGACTGATGAGGAGTATACTAGCAGATTCTTGGAGTTGTTGAGACATGTGCCTTATCTTAAGGAGGAGAAAGGAAAGATTCATAGATTCATCAGTTGGTTGTTGGTTTCATTCAAAGACATGATTGAGTTTGATGAGCTTAGATCGCTAAAGGAAGCCATCAGAAAGTTGAAGCGTTTTTATAAGCAATCGAAACACATGTCTAAATCTAAACAGGATTGGAAAGGTAATGACAAGACTAAAGGAAAATGGGATAAGAAGCGAAGACTACAAGATACAAGTAACAACAAGAATGCAACACCACACAAGAAGTTTAATGCATCTGAAAAAGGACAGGGATTTCAGTTTGAGGAGTAGAACAAGGGTGATGGCAGGAAGCCTTTACAGTGTTGGACTTGTGGCAAGGATCATCACAGGAGATATTTCCCAAAACATCAGGTTGGCAGACCACATATCTACAGTGCTCAGGATGCACAGACAACGGGGAATGTTGGACTGAGTATTCCTCAGATTTATGCAGCGTTGGATAATAGGCAAGCATATCACATGGAATCTATTATCGAGTGGAATTAGGAGAATTTTGAAGTCTAAAATGGGCCTCCTAAGAAAAATGTACAACCAAAATGAACATTATAAGAACCAATAGGATTCAAGAGGATGATGTCAACCATGGGGGATGATTCACCATTTTTGGAGTAAAAAAGTAAAAATATTAAAAATTAATAAAATAATAAAACTACTTTTTTCAACTTGTATTTTCAACTTATCTCGCTAAGGTTTTACTCAAATTTCAAGCAGGGGTACTCATTGGATGCAATTATGAAACATGGGTACTCCTTGGATGAGGAACCAAATTTTGCATCCAATGAGTGTTGTCACTCGAAATTTGAGTAAACCCATAGGAAGATAAGTTAAAAATAAGAGTTGAAAAATAGTTTTTTCTTTTTTTCCTCTAAAATTTGATGATGTAATCTAATCTTATTTTATTATTTCCACCATTATTTTATAATTTCTTTGGGAGGCCCACTCTAGACCTAAAAATTCCCCTAATGATGGTAAGATTTGTGATCACGTTGTCTCTATTTTGATTAATCTTGGATCTAATTATAGTTATGTTAATCCTCACCTGGTGGGTAAGTGTGGTTTGAATAATGAAGTGTGTGGAGAGTCTTGGTTACTATATTTGGCTAAAAGTACTAAGAAAAGAGTTCATCATTAGGTAAGAGCTTGTGCATTTAAGTTGAATGGTATGTCTACATTAGTGCATCTAAATGTGCTTCCATTGGGATCATATAATACGTTGTTGGATATGGATTGGTTGTATCTTCATAGGACTAAGGTGGATTGTTATGAAAATGCAATTGAGTGCTTGGATGACAATGGAGAACAAAGAATCTTGTAGAGTAAGAAGAAGGTGACATCATTTAGAATGATTACATCTATGCAGGAAAAGCGTAGTCGCAGGAAAGTGCGTGTATTATTTACAATTCATATTTCTAGTGATAAAGGTAAGGATGTTGAGGTCGTTTAAGTCTTGAAGAGGTATTCGATTTTACAACAGATTGAGGATATGTTCCCAACGGAGATTTCAGAGTTTCCGCCTCACAGGGAAGTGCAATTTTCTATTGAGTTGGTACCAGGAGAAACACCTGCATCATAAGCACCTTACCAGATGAGCACTCTAGAGTTAGAGGAAATGAAATTGCAATTGAAGGAAATGCTTGACAAGGGATACATTGTGAAAATTCTGCAAACCGGAATCCCTACTGCAGAAATTGATTAAACTTCTCTTATTTGTTAATTATAGAAACAAATTATTTACTGCTTTCTACAAAAAATATTGAAGCTAATACACTACAACCTACACCAATTAAATAATATGCCCAAAATAAGAACAAAATAATAGAGAAAGATATAACACAAATGACACAGTATTTTTGGGACAAATGTCCCCGGAAAAACCCAATGCGGGAAAACTGGTGCAGTAGTTTTTTGAATACAACTCTAGATGTCGACCTGACAATCCAGTTACAGAGAAATAAACTGGCAAAATAAATTTGTGAGATTACCTCACTCTACCTAGCAAGTTCTGGCTGATCCAACAACTAAACCAACGTGTCCCCAACTATTTCTGTGTTGCCTTTGCGTAGGCCCATCGTCAGCCTCTAAGACTTCATGTCAGCTCATCTGGGAATTGATTTGCCTTCTTGAGCAGTTTCCAACCCTCTCAGCTCAGAAATGTTATTTCCCTCTTAGCGTCAACCCCTCCTAGGTCATGCGCTACTTTTGCATGAGCACTTCCTTTCTTAGCATCAACCCCTCCTAGGTCATGCGCTGCCTCCATCTGGTGTCTCTCTACCTCTCTGATGCGTATCCTGGGCTCTGGAGAAGATACTCCAACCAAACTATCCCTACCCCTCACTACACAAGCTCACTATCGATATTCTCCCGGCAACTGCTCTGCTTCATAAAATCGAGCTTCTGAACTCACTATGCATGTCTTCCAAGTGACCCTCAAGCTTCCTTCAATAATCTCCTCGTTGACATTCAACGACCCAAATTAGAAGCTAATAAATGGCTAAGATCATTTCTGATTGATCCTCATCTTCTTCTAGAAGTTACACCCACAGTTTATATTAATACCCTTTAATTATTTTATTTTCCTAAGTTTTGACTTAGGGTCCCATTAAAAATAATTAATTATTTTAATAAAACTATTTCTCGTTGGAATTTCCCAAAACGCTTTCTGGGTCCTTTGGAATACATGTGCCCAAGCCTTTCTGCAAAATTTTAGGCTTAGAGTAAATTTGATGCTACCATAAATAAACACTCCCTATTGGCGAGGAATGTGCTTAACAATGCAACCTACTGAAGCATCACTCTATTCTGTAACATCTCCTTCTGCACTCCTGATGTCTGACCTTCTATCCATCAACTACTGCACAAATGTTGCATTTGTATTGTTTTTGACCCTGCCATTGTTAACACTGCATCCGTACTGCAACTCCCTCTGAATTTTTGCATCTGTGCTGTTGTTGGCACTACCAATGCCAATTGCCTCTACACTGCAAACTGTTGCTGCTACTACATTAGCAACGGAAAAACATCCCAAATTACTGAACTAACTGTGTTCAGTATGATACCATGTGAATGCTGGAATCTGATTGCTGCTAGTATTTGCCTTGACCCTCTGAATCTTCTGCTTTGTTGTTGACCCATGCTCTGTGCCATCTGCACTACTGCCAACTCTGCTCTGCGCTACTCAGTATTTGGCGCTCCTGGCCACTGCAATTGTCTCTCTGGCACTCCTCGGCACCATCCGACACTAGTCCATCCTTCTACTTCTGATCTAGGCTCTCGTAGCAAGGAATTGATCCGAGACGTGGGTTCCTCAAGGATCCTACCCATCTGTAGCTCTTTCGAACTACAACTCCAAATCAACCCACCTCCCTCTTGGAGGTATCTCGGCAATCATATTGAACTCTTCCTCCTCGATCTTCATGGGTGTAACCTTTGGATCATGCTTCTCATCTCTATCCTTCTTCTTAAGAGGACACTGAGTTGCGTAGTGATACATCTCACCACACCTAAAGCACATCATCTTCGAGATGTCCTTCTTCCGCTGCTCCTATTGCCCCTTCGATGCAAGGGCTGCATTCTCCTCCTCCTCCTTGGTCTTTAACCCACTATTGTTGCTTCTGTCAATATTACACTTGACCAAGTATCTCCTCGGCTCCTCTTGCTTGAGAGTTGCCCACATCTCATATCAATTCGGTAAAGTCGCCCTACCCTGGATACTTGGACAAAGAATTGCCACTCATCTGAGACAGAATTAAGGGCCAGTCTAACCAACTCGGAATATTGAGGTGTAGACCCCACAACTAATAGCTCATCTATTCACGCACCAATGGCTAGTCTAACCAATGGATCCACACGCTCCCCCTTCTGCATATGAGTAGATCTCAGTTTCTGCTCAAGGTACATCTTCCGCTGCTTGGAAGATCCCTGATACAATGTAGACAACACATCCCACATCTCATTAGCAGTCCCTATGCTAGCGATGTGACAAGCCACATGATCCTTCACTCCGTCGAGGATCATTCTCTTTTCCTTTGCCATTTCTGCCTTGTATGTCTTCAACGGATCTACATTTGCAGGCACAACCACCATGGCGTCGACATATGTCTTGAGGGCATGCTCATCTAGAAGGAATGTCATTCTTGCCTTCTAGATGACATTGTTGGATGCTCTGTCCAATCTATCCTAATCCCTCAAGCCATCGGTTTCCATTTCTGCCATGAAAACTATCAAACCGTTCCTCTCTACTTCTTATTGTTGTTGCTCAGCCAATAAAAAACAAACTTCTTGGCGGGAAATCTTCTGAGGAACGATTCCCTCATGGTGCTTCTCTTATCCTTTGACCTCTCTATGCCCATCAAAATGGCCTACAGAAAAACTGCATCCCACCATCTCTTCCTCATGCTAAGGCTTCAGTGCTGCTCCCTCTGCCAAGACAAGATCTCGATATAGAAGCCCTTTCACTCTATTGACTCACTCAGAGAGAGACTACCTCGAAATTTAGCCCTCCAGCTAGGATTGCGAAAACTCCTTTGGGGATTTGAACTGCTGCCTCCTACAACTATTTTGATCTCCTTTTTTTCTCAGTGACTGTTCTTCTTGCTTCACCTGCACTACCCTGATACGATGTGAAAATTCTGCAAAACAGAATCTCTACTGCATCAATTGATTAAACTTCTCCTATTTGTTAATTACAGAAACAAATTATTTACTTCTTCCTACAACAAATATTGAAGCTAATACACTAAATCCTACAACAATTAAATAATATGCCCAAAACAAGAATAGAACAATAGAGAAAGATACAACACAAATGACATAGTATTTTTTGGACAAATGTCCCTAGAAAAACCCAATGCTGGAAAATTGGTGCAAAAAATCTAAGGGTTTTTATTATTATGCAGTAATTTTTTGAATACAACTCTAGATTCCCTCCTGACAATCCAATTACAAAGAAATAAACTGGAAAATGAAATTTATGAGATTACCTCACTCTACTCGGCAAGTTCCGGCTAATCCGGAAGCTAAACCAACGTGTCCCCGACTATTTTTGTGTTGCATCTACATAGGCCCAGCGTTAGCCTCTAAGGCTATGTGTCAGCTCAACTAGGAATCAATTTTCCTTCTGGAGCATTTTCCAGCCCTCCCGGCTCAGAAATGTCAGCTCCCTCAACAAATTCAGACTTCTTCCTGGAGAACTGCGCTGCTTCTGCATGAGCCCTTCTGGTTCAACGTCAACCCCTAATGGGTCCTGTGTTGCCTCCTTCTGGTGTCTCTCTACCCCTTTGCTACGTATCCTAGGATCTGGAGAAGATACTCCAATCCAACTATCCCTTCTGCTCACTACACAAGCTCACTATCGATATTCTCCTGGCAGCTGCCCTGCTTCAGAAAATCAAACTTCTGAACTCACTCTGTGTGTCTTCCAAGTGATCCTCAAGCTTCCTTAAATAGTCTCCTCGTTGACATTCAATGGCCCAGATTAGAAGTTAATCAATGGATAATATCATTTTTGCTTGATCCTCATCTTCTTCTAGAAGTTACACCCACAATTTATATTAATACCCTTTAATTATTTTATTTTCCTAAGTTTAGACTTAGGGTCCCATTAAAAATAATTAATTATTTTAATAAAATTGTTTCTAGGTGGAATTTCCCAAAACACTTTCTCAGTTCTTTGGAATACATGTGCCCAAGCCTTCATGAAAAAATTGAGAATTAGAGCACATCTGATGCTACCAGAAATCAACACTCCCTCTTAGCGAGGAATTTGCTCTAGCAATGCAGCCTCTTGAAGCATCACTCCGTTCTGTAACATATCCTTTTGTGTTGCTAATGTCTGACTGATTATCCATCAACTACTACGCAAATGTTGCATATGTACTGTTTCTGACCCTGCCATTGTCAACAATGCATCCGTACTGCAACTCCCTATGAATTTCTACATCCGTGCTATTGTTGACACTGAGGCACTGCCAACTGCCTCTGCACTGCAAATTGTTGCTACTACTGCATCAACAATGGAAAAACATCTCAAATTACTGAAATAACTTTGTTTAATATGATACCATGTAAATGCTGGAATCTGACTAATGCTAGTCTCTACGTTGACCCTCTGAATCTTCTACGATGTTGGTGACCTCTTCTCTGTGCCATTTGCACTGCTACCAACTCTGCTCAGTCTCTAGAACTCCTAGCCAATGCAACTGTCTCTCCGAAACCCCTTGACACCATCCGACACTAGTCCATCCTGCTACTTCTGATCTGGGCTCAGGTATAAAAGAACTGATTTGAGAGGTGGGTTGCTCAAGGATCCTGCCCATCTATAGCTCTTTTGAACTACAACTCCAAATCAGCCCTCCTCCTTCCTGGAGGTATCTGTTGACACCTAATCCTCAGCGGTTGGGTGAACTCGGAATGTGAACAGTCATCAAGAAGATGAACTGATCAGTCACATTCATGTATATAAACAATAGCTACCTAATGAAATATACGAATCAGTTTTTTGCCTAATCTGGAGTTACTCCTGGTCTGACATGGTATCAGAGCTAGTCCTAAGAATAGTCGTAACTCCTCTCATTGATTCTCTGTGCATGAATACCTGAGCGCTGCCTCTGTCCTGCATCTCATTGATTGTCCTGAGTCTCATTGATTGTCCTGCGTCTCATTGATTCTCTGCGCATCGGTTTCGCTGCCTCTCCACCCCTGACAAAGGCTCAGATCCCAGCATCGGTTTCGCTGCCTCTCCACCGCTGACAAAGGCTCAGATCCCAGCGTGGTTTCGCTGCCTCATCAGTGTATGAAAGCTCTGTCATTTTCCCGTCGGCCTCATCATACCCTGCGCATCTGCGTGGTAAACGTTTTCAAGCAAGTCTTTCTTGCTGTCCGAAGAAACCCGCTACCAGAAAAAAAAGCTCTGTCATTTTCCCTGAGGCCGAGGCCGGACTGTATTTTCCTCGCTGGCTAGTCTCCAAACCTCGTGGGCTTTTACCCCTAGGTCCGCTTGCATTGTTGGCCTGTCCGCTAGCTAGTTTCATGGTGGCTCGGTTTCCGATTGAGCACGGCCAGCAATTCTTGTTCTATTGAATAGGGCGACCATTCAAGAATGATCTTTTAAAGATTATTCCAGTGACATTTATTGCTATCGTTCAACATCCATAGCAGAGTCAGCTTCCCGGACGTCGCTTTCGTGGTTCTGTAATTGAGAATAGAAACAATGGTGTTTTTCTGGTCGGTTTGCGCTGCAAATGTGTAGGAGAGAAGCTCGACGCTGGCGGTTGAGGATGAAGGGCAAACGGTGAAGACCACGGCGTTTGTAGCTCCGCTTACATTGCTGGAGAGCCGGATGGCAGATTGATTATCTTTGTTGGATGTTGGTTATGCAAATACTTTTGTTTTCCAATATAATATATATATATTTTGAAATGAGGTCGTCTCCGATGGATTTTGTTCAAAGCATATGCATTAATAGATGATATCACAAGCTATAGCTGATGGTTTATGTGTGATGATATAACGAATCTATGGCTTTTTTTATAAGCTTCCGTGGTTAGAATTTGAAGGGACTGTGTCCAGAATATGATTCACTTACCTGATTTGATGCGATCCCCAGCCAGAGTATACTGTCTCTGCGCTTGCAAGAGACTCAATCTGCTGAAACAGTGAAGACTGAGAGTTTAAAACGTGCAGTATCATTCAAAATTTTTTATATATTGCGCTGCTTTCAAAATAGTATTGCATTGATATATATTGAAGTGATCCCTTATGTGTTTTTTCAACATAGTAGTATTGCATGATATATTGAAGTGATGCTGATGCTTCTATCAAACGTTAGAGGAAAATAAAGTGCATAAGGCTGTGACATAAGGATTTTTTTTTTCAGCAGAAGAATTTTTACAGAATGCATTCAATCATCTCTATGGTAGGGATAGTTCTCACTGGCAAGGAGAACTATCCTGAATGGTCCCGGATGATAAAACACACCCTCATCTTCAATGAGTTTTGGAAGGGAGTGTGTGTCGGAGAAGGAGACAATGACCCAGTACAGCCTACATCAGACAAAGAGCTCGTCATTTGGGATAACAAGAACAGCAAAGCATATGCATTAATCGCAGCATCTGTAAATGAAGAAGTAAGTCGCCATATTTCATCATATTCAACTGCCTTTGAAGCTTTACAAAAGCTCAAAGAACTCTATGACTCACATTCTGCACTTGAAGTTGTTCAGCTCATGATTAAACTCTTCACTCTTGAACTGAAAAATAATGATCCTCTTGCTCTTGCATCTGAAGTTAAATCCATAATGCATGATATCAAATCCACTAAAGTTGAGTTGGATATCCCTCTTATTGCTTTTCTCAAGGCACTCTATCCTACTTACTCCAATTATCTTGAGTCTTTACAAGCAAATGGAAATCTTAAAGATATAACCTTTGACTCTCTTGTGAAAAAGTTTGCTGAAAGAGAGAAAGCCTTTGGAAAGAAGATAGTCCCTGAATCTTCTGAAGAGACTGTTTGCCTTGCTCATAAAGAAAAGCATCCTGCTCAAGATTCTACAAGAGGAAGAGGACGAAGAGGAAGAGGAAGATACTTCAGAGGCAGGGGGGCAGACATTCTCAAGGAGAAAAAGCAGATATGCATTGCATTCGCTGCAAACGAAATGGATCACATGATGCTTCTACATGCAAGCTACCATGGGACAAAATTGAGCAGAAAAGAAACCAGCAGAAAGGTAAAACTGATGATACAGATAAAGGTAAAGCACCTGAATCCGCTCACTATATTGAGGCACAATGTAACATTGGAGTAAATGAAGATTTGTTTAATGCTTCACTTGCTTCTTCGAAAAATGATTGGTTGCTTGATTCAGGAGCAACCTATCATATGACTCATAGGAAAGATTTTTTTGAAGATTTCACTGACAATGTTGATGGAGCAGTATACTTTGCAGATCAGTCAAAAATCAAGCCATCAGGGCTTGGCACAATCAGGCTTAAACTGCCTGGTCTTCCAGACTTTCTTCTGGACCATGTTCTATATCTCCCACAGCTCAAGAGAAACTTGCTGTCCTTGGTCCACATCCACCAGCAAGGTCACTCCATTCATATGTTTGATGGCAAGCTTGAGGTAAGAAAAGCATCTGACCACTCACTTGTCATGAGGGGAATAGAAGAAGAAAAGCTTCTCAAACTGCAAGGAACCTCTGCTCATGCACAACATTTCTCATATATTTCTCATCATGAAGAAGGTACACTTCCATCAAGTTTATTATGGCATGCTAGATTTGGACATTTAAACTATGACAGTCTCCGCTTATTGAAGAAAAATGGTGTTGCTGGTTTGCCTACAATTCCTAGGAAACATAAGCAATGTGATGCTTGCATTCTAGGAAAGCATAGCAAACAGTCTTTTCATGATTCACATTCAAGAGCACATAGGAAGCTTGAACTCATTCATTCAGATTTATGTGGTCCAATGCCTGTTCCTTCTGCAAATGGAAATAAATATATCATGACATTTATTGATGATTACACCAGAATGTGTTGGGTTTATTTATTGAAGAACAAATCTGATGCTTTTCAAACATTCAAGAATTTTCATAAATGGATTGAAAATGATGCACAATCTCATATTGGGTCTATTCGCACTGATAATGGAAAAGAATATACATCAAATGAATTTGAACACTATCTTCGCCAACATGGGATTAAACATCAAACAACTGTACCTTATAATCCCCAACAGAATGGTGTAGCAGAAAGAATGAATAGAACAATTTTGAATATGGTACGATCCATGCTTTTCTTCAAAAATGTAAAAATAATGTTTTGGGCTGATGCTGTTCTATGTGCTACATATATAAAGAATAGATGTCCATCTAATGCTATAAGAAACAAGACTCCTTATGAATTGTGGTATGGACATGTTCCTTCGGTAAAACATCTCAGGATCTTTGGTTCCACCTGTTATGCTTTGATACCAAAGGTACATAGAAACAAACTTGGTGCTAGAAGTCGTAAGTGTATCTTCCTGGGGTATTCAAACACATCTAAAGCATACCGCCTCTATGATGAAGTAAATAAAAAGTTTGTTGTATCTAGAGATGTCATTTTTCTTGAATCATCCAAATCTGACAATGTTGTTGAGCGGCAACTTGATCGCTTGGATAGATTCACAAAAACGAAATCATTTCAAGAATTTGATAATCAGATTCCACATCTTGAAGGGGGGATTCCTATACTAGAACAACATGTGGAATCTTCTTCTGAAGAACAATCTCCCCTGCATGAAACTCCAACAACAGATGATGCTTTAAGTGATGTAATTGATAGAATTGGGAGACTCAATCTTGATTCAGTCCCAACTCAATCAACAGAGCAGCCTGGACCATCTCAGAAAGGTCCCCCAAAGTGGCTGACAAAGACACTTGAAAGTGTTCATCCTGATGAAATTGGAAAAACAGGAACTAGAAATTCAAACCGACAAAATGGAGGTGATGTAGATGACTCTAATTCACCTGTTGATATGGATGTTACTTATGATTGTGAATTGAACTTGTCTACAGATTTTGAACCAAATTCCTTCAAAGAAGCTGCTTCTCATGATGAATGGAAAGAAGCGATGAAAAAGGAGTATGATGCCCTCATAAAGAATGGCACTTGGAAGCTGGTTGACCCTCCATTTGGAACCAAACCAATTGGCTGCAAGTGGGTCTACAAGAACAAATACAAAGCTGATGGCTCACTTGACAAGCACAAAGCTAGGCTTGTGGCAAAAGGTTTTGCACAGAAGGAAGGGGTCGATTATGAGGAAACTTTTGCCCCCACAACAAAATGGGCCACCATCCGGAGACTCTTTGCACTAGCTGCTCAGAACGGTTGGAAAGTCCATCAAATGGATGTAAAAACTGCATTCTTGAATGGAGATCTAAAAGAGAATGTTTTTATGTCCCAGCCTGAAGGATTTGCTGTGAAAGGACATGAACATAAAGTATGCAAACTTGTGAAGTCCTTGTATGGCCTCAAACAAGCACCACGAGCCTGGTATGAAAAACTAACTGAGCATCTTCTGAAACTCAACTTCAATCATTTTGATCTTGATGATGCAACTTTATTTGTCAAGAAAGTTGGCAAAACAGTTGTATATCTTGTGGTATATGTAGATGATCTTTTAATGACAGGGAACAATGAAAGCTATATTGCATCCATAAAGAAAGAATTAGGAAAAGTTTTGAAATGACTGATTTGGGCTATGTTCATTACTATCTTGGCATTGAAGTAACCCAACATCCAAAATCCATATTTCTTTCTCAAAAGAAATACATTGGAGATTTGTTAAACAGATTTGGCATGACAGAGTGCAATCCTCTTTCTACTCCAATGGAACAAAACTTAAAGCTCACATCTATTGAAGGAAAGGAATTTGAGGATGCAACAAAGTATAGACAGCTTGTAGGAAGTCTCATCTACCTCACTACTACCAGACCAGACATTTCATTTGCTGTTGGAATCCTCTCCAGGTTTATGCAAAAACCTTGTGAGGGACATTGGTCTGTTGCAAAAAGAGTTCTAAGGTACTTGAAGGGAACTCAAGACCTTGGAATCAAGTATACACAGGTGGACGACTTCAGCTTGATTGGATACTCTGATTCAGACTTCGATGGAGACAAAGAAACTGGGGTATCTACTTCAGGATATGCTATGAGTCTTGGATCAGGAGCTGTCTCCTGGAGATCACGCAAACAATCAGTTCCAGCAGATTCCACAACAGAAGCAGAATACGTGGCAACAGCTGAAGCAACGAAAGAAATTGTGTGGCTCAGGAAAATTCTTGAAGATTTGCAGGTAAAACAAGTACAATCAACTCCACACATGATTGATAACACCTTTGCAATAAAGTTGGCCAAGAACCCAAAGTTCCATGATCGTACTAAGCACATCAATACTAAATATCATCTGATCCGACATCATGTTGAGGCCAAAACAATCCATCTCCGTCATTGTTCCACAAATGAGCAAATTGCAGACATCTTCACCAAAGCGCTTGGAAGAGAAAAGCTTGAAAGATTCAGAACGATGCTTGGACTCACCAACATCCCTTCAGATTAAGGGGGGGAATGTTGACACCTAATCCTCAGCAGTTGGGTGAACCTGGAATGTGAACAGTCATCAAGAAGATGAACTGATCAGTCACATTCATGTATATAAACAATAGCTACCTAATGAAATATACGAATCAATTTTTTGCCTAATCTGGAGTTACTCCTGGTCTGACAGTATCTTAGTTGTCATAGCAAACTCCTCCTCCTCGATATTCGCCGGTGCAGCCTTCGGATCATGCTTCTCATCTCTGTCCTTCTTCCTTAGAGACATTGAGTTGAATAGTGACCCATATCACCACACCTGAAGCACTTTATCTTAGATATGTCCTTCTTCTGCCTTCGCTGCTCCTACTACAACTTCGATGCAAGGGATGCATTCTCCTCCTCCTCCTTAGGCTTCGACCCATTTCTGCTGCTTCTATCAAGCTTACATTTGACCAAGTCTCTCCTTAGCTCCTCTTACTTGAGATTTTCCCACGTCTCATCCCAATTCGACAAAGTCACCCTACCCTGGATACTCTGGACAAATACTTGCCACTCATTTGAGTCAAGATTGAGGGCTAGTCTAACTAACTCAAAATCTTGAGGTGTAGACCCCACAACTAATAACTCATCTTGGGTCTCCTGAATCTTTGTGAGGAATGGATCCACATGCTCCCCCTTATGCATCTGAGTAGATCTCAATTTCTTCTCAAGGTACATCTTTCGCTGCTCGAAAGATCCCTGATACATCATAGACAACGCATCCCACATCTCCTTAGCAGTCCCTCCGTTAGTAATGTGATAGGCTACATGATCCTTCACTCCATTGAGGATCATTCCCTTTTCCTTCATCATTTCTGCCTTGTACTTCTTCAATGGATCTGCATTTTCATATACAACCACCACGCTTTCAACATATGTCTTGAGGGCATGCTTATCTAAAAGGAATGAAATTCTTGCCTTCCAAATGACATAGTTGGGTACTTCATCTAATCTATCCTGGTCCCTCAAGCCACTGGTTGCCATTTCTGCCACAAAAACTGTCAAATTACTCCTCTCTACTTCTTATTGCACTTGCTCAGCCAATACAGAAACAAACTTCTTGGTAGGAAGAGTTCTGAGGAACGGTTCCCTCACGGTGCTTCACTTCTCCTTTGACGTCTTTCTGCCCAGCAAAATAGCCAGCAGAAAAATTGCATCCCACCATCTCTTCCTCACACCGAGGCTTCAGTGTTGCTCCCTCTACCATGACAAGATCTCAATCTGGAAGTCGTTCTCTCTATCGACTCACTTAGAGAGAGATTGCCTTGAAATTCAGCCCTCCAAAGGACTGCGCAAACCCCTATGGGGATTTGAACTATTTCCTCCTGTAGCTATTTCGATCCCCTTTTTTGCTCAGTGTTGGGTTCTCTGGCACTATTCTTCTTGCTTCACCCACTCTACTCTGGTACCATGTGAAAATTCCGCAAACTAGAATCCCTAATGCAGCAACTGATTAAAATTCTCCTATTTTTCAATTACAAAAACAAATTATTTAGTGCTTTTGAAAAGAAATATCGAAGCTAATACACTATAGCCTACACCAATTAAATAATATACCCAAAACAAGAACAAAACAATAGAGAAAGATACAACACAAATGACACAATATGTTCTGGACAAATGTCCCTGGAAAAACCCAATGCCGGAAAACCGGTGCAACAAATCTGAGGGTTTTTATTATTATGTAGTGGTTTTCTGAACGCAACTCTATATTCCCTCCCAGTAATCTAGTTACAGAGAAATAAACTGGTAGAAGAAATTTGTGAGATTACCTCACTCTACTTGGCAAATTCCGGCTGATCCAACAACTAAACCAACGTGTTCCTCGCTATTTCTGCGTTGCCTCTGTGTAGGCCTATCGTCAGCCTCTAAGGCTCCGCGTCAGCTCAATTGGGAATTGATTTTCCTTCTATAGCATTTTCTAGCTCTCCCAGATTAGAAATGTTAGCTCCCTAAGCAAATTTAGACTTCTGCTTAGAGAACTGCGCTGCTTCTCCATGAGCCCTTCTGGGTGAATGTCAACCCCTCCTAGGTCTTGTGCTACCTTCTTATGGTGTCTCTCTTCCTCTCTGTTGCGTATACTAGGCTTTGGAGAAGATACTCCAACCCAACTATCCCTACCCCTCACTACACAAGCTCACTATCGATATCCTCCCGACAACGGTTCTGCTTGTCTGCATTTGAGTATATCTTAGTTTCTGCTCAAGGTACATCTTCCGCTGCTCGGAAGATCCTTGATATAGCGTAGACAACACATCCCACATCTCCTTAGCAGTCCATCTGCTAGAGATGTGACATAATACATGATCCTTCACTGTATCGAGGATCATTCTCTTTTCCCTCGTCATTTCTTCCTTGTACTTCTTCAACGGATCTGCATGTTCATGTACAACCACCACGTTGTCGACATATTTCTTGAGGGCATGCTCATCTAGAAGGAATGACATTCTTGCCTTCCATATGACATAATTGGATGCTCCGTCCAATCTATCCTGATCCCTCAAGCCACTGGTTTCCATTTCTGCCGCAAAAACTGTCGAACTGCTCCTCTCTGCTTCTTATTGCGCTTGCTCAGCCAATACAGAAATGAACTTCTTCGCAGGAAGTGTTCTGAGGAACAATTCCTTCATGGTGCTTCTCTTCTCCTTTGACGTCTTTCTTCCTAGCAAAACGGCTTGCAGAAAAACTACGTCCCACCATCTCTTCCTCATGCTGAGGCTTCATCATTGCTACCTCTGCCACAAAAAGATCTCAATTTGGAAGCCCTTCTCTCTGTCGACTCACTCAAAGAGAGATTGCCTCAAAATTTAGCCCTCCGGCTAGGATTGCATAAACCCCTCTCGGGATTCGAACTGTTTCCTTCTATAGTTATTTTGATCTCATTTTCTTCTCAGTGCTGGGTTCTCTGGCACTATTCTTCTTGCTTCACCCGCACTGCTTTGATACCATGTGAAAATTCCATAAACCGGAATCCCTACTGCAGCAACTGATTAAACTTCTCTTATTTGTTAATTACGAAAACAAATTATTTAGTGCTTCCTTCAACAAATATCGAAGCTAATACACTGTATTCTACACCAATTAAATAATATGCCCAAAAAAAGAATAGAACAATAGAGAATGATACAACACAAATGACACAATATTTTTTGGACAGATGTCCCTTGAAAAACCCAATGCGGGAAAACAATTTCAACAACTATGAGGGTTTTTATTATTATGCAATAGTTTTCTGAACACAACTCTAGATTCCCTCCCAGTAATCCATTTACAGAGAAATAAACTGGCAGAAGAAATTTGTGAGATTACCTCACTCTACCTGGCAAGTTCCGGCTGATCCAACAACTAAACCAACGTGTCCCCGGCTATTTCTGCGCTGCCTCTGCATAGGCCTACCGTCAGCCTCTAAGGCTCTACATCAGCTCAAATGGGAATCAATTTTCCTTCTGGAGCATTTCTAGCCCTCCCGGCTTAGAAATTTCAGGTCCCTCAACAAATTCAGACTTCTGCTTGGAGAACTGTGTTGTTTTTGCATGAGCCCTTCTGGCTCAGTGTCAACCCCTCCTGGGTCCTGCGCTACCTTCTTCTGGTGTCTCTCTTCCTCTCTGTTGCGTATCCTGGGATATGGAGAAGATACTCCAACCAACTATCCCTGCCCCTCACTGCAAAATCTCACTATCGATATTCTCTCGGCAGTTGTTGTGCTTTTGAAAATCAAACTTCTGAACTCACTCTATGTGTCTTCCAAGTGACCATCAAGCTTCCTTAAATAATCTTCTCGTTGGCATTCAACGACTTAGATTAGAAGCTAATCAATGGATGAGATTATTTATGCTTGATCCTCGTCTTCTTCTAGAAGTTACACCCACAGTTTATATTAGTATCCTTTAATTATTTTATTTTCCAAAGTTTAGACTTAGGGTCCCATTAAAAATAATTACTTATTTTAATAAAATTGTTTCTTGGTGGAATTTCCCAAAACGCTTTCTAGGTTCTTTGGAATACATTTGTCCAAGCCTTCCTACAAAATTTGAGGCTTAGAGAAAATCAAATGCTACCAAAAATAAACATACATTAGGCCAAGTGTGTCGCCTTGGGGGTGCACCAATATTGTTTGTGAAGAAGAAGGATAGTAATATCAGGTTATGCATTGATTACAAGTAGCCGAAGAAGGTGACGATTAATAATAAGTATCCATTACCGTGGATTGATGATTTGTTTGACTAGTTGAAGGGAACAAAAATGTTCTCGAAGATTGATATGAGATCATGATATCATCAAGTACACATCAAAGAAGAGGACATCTACATGACTGCTTTCCAGACGAGGTATGGAAATTATGAGTTTTTGTGGTTCCTTTTGGTTTGACTAATGCTCTAGCTACTTTTTTGTTTGATGAATATGATGTTGCATCCCTATCTGGACAAGTTTGTGATTGTATATATTGATGATATATTGATATATTGATATATTCTAAGAATGAGGAAGAGCATGCAAAACATCTAGCAGTAGTGTTGAAATTGCTAAGAGATCATCAGTTGTATGCCAAACTTAGTAAATTCAACTTCTTTTAGAAAAAGGTCCATTATTTGGGGCGTGTGGTTTCCAAGGAAGGTATAACAATGGATCTGGAAAAGGTAAGAGCTATCATGGAATGAGAAACTCCTAGGAATTTGGATGAGGTCAGATCATTCATGGGGTTAGAAGGTTATTATAGGAAGTTCATCAGGAACTTCTCGTACATTGCCTATCCTATTACATCATGACTAAGGAAAGGAAAGAAATCTGAATGGGCAGAGGAATGTGCAACAATTTTTGAGTAGTTGAAGCAATTGCTTATGAATGCTCTAGTTCTAGAGATTACAGATTCATACAAAGAGTTTATGATATGTACATATGCTTGCAAGAGATAACTTAGTGGGGTTTTGATGTGTGAAGGATAGGTAGTGTCCTATGATTCAAGGAAATTCAATGAGCACGAGCAGTTTTATGTGACGCACGATCTTGAGTTCGCAACTATCTATGAGAATTTGGAGACCCAAATCCCTACTCCAACAAACTGATATTACTTCTCCTACTTATTAATTCATGCAAGTTATTTATTGTGTTACATTGTAAATATCAAAGTAAACATGAATGCAGCCTTCACTAATTAAATTATATGCGAAAACAAGAACCGAGCAAGAAGAAAGAGCCAAACACACAATTGACACCGTTGTTTTTGGACAAATGTCCCCGGAAAAACCTAATACGGGAAAACTGGTGCAACAACTGAAGGTTTGTATTATTATGTAGTAGTTCATGAATACAATATTTGAATGCCTTACTGGCTATTTGATACAAGAAATATGAATGGAAGAGATGTTGATTTGGGGTAGCATCGGATGTTCTCTAGCCATGAAAATTGGTGGAGAGGCTAAAGCACATGAGATCTCCAATACCCAGAAATGGTTTGGGCAGATTCTAAATAGTTTGGGAGATATTAAAATAATTAATATTTTTAATGGAGTCCCTAAGTCTAAACTTAGGGAAAATAAAATATTAATGTGTATTAATATAAAACTGTGTTAGAAGGGTCCAAAAGTCGTGGATCAAGCTAAAGTTAATCGTAGCCGTTGATCAGGGACTTAATCTCGGCCATTGATTTGTCAACGAGAAAAGTATATGAGGAGGCTTGAGGGTCACTTGGAGAACACACAATAGTGATCCATCATTCTATTCTTTAGAGCGGGGTTTTGCTAAGAGAGATAGAATCAGTGATCAACAGCGAGGGGCAGTGAATACAGAAGCAGAGAGGTAGAGAGAGGGTACCGGGAGAATTAGCGTAGAAGCCGAGAGAGAGGGACAAAGAGCCAACTAGAGGCCACACAGAGCTAGCTAGGGCCCACACAGAGGTAGCCAAGAGCTGCGCAGTGCCTCAGAGAGCTAGCGTGGGTGACGCAGAGGCTCTAGAGGCTGACACAGTGCCTCTAGAGGTTGATGTAGGGGTTATTGAGCTGACACTGGGTTGACACAGGGCTAGGAAGGGTTGACGCAGTCCCTAGAGGCAGACATTGGGGTTTTTCGTGGGACAGATTGGAGTTGGGAGTTGTCGGAGTGTTTATCGGGGTTTCAGCTGGAACATTTGTCTCTGATTGAGAGGTAATACCACTGAGATCATTATATGTTGGGTGAACCAGTTTTGGCATCCAGATTGTATTCTGAAACTGCTTGATAATTAAAACCCTCAGATAGCTGCATCGGTTTTCCCGCATTGGGTTTTTTCGGGGATATTGGTCCAAAAACAATGGTGTCACTTGTGTGCTTTTTTGTTTCCTTCAGTTGACAATCTGTAATGTGTTGAGCATGTACTTGTATATATTTTCAGTATTTACATGGTAAATAACTTGTTAATTAATCAGAACAAGTAGGCAGAAATAAATCAGTAAAGTACATGAAGGGTTTCTAATGGGTTAGACTTAGAAATTCCAACATGGTGTCAGAGCGTGGTTGCAAATCACAAGAGAACTGAGGACATCATCCGAGCAGAGAAGCAACAACAGAAAACAGCTGTCCCGAGTGAAAAAAGTTGTTCCTAGCAGAGAAGTAGCAAGGAATGGGTGACATAATGCCTGTGTCATCAACTTTGAGTCAAGAAGAGGATCAATGCAGTGGCAGAGGGGAGCAGACTCAACCTACGCAGTGCCCAGTCATATTTCTCAGTCAGGAAGGATTGATGTCCTTGGCCAGGAGGTGAAAATTTTTCTAGTGTCGGGATTGCGTAGAGCCTACAAGCTCTAACCTTCAATTTGTTGGGGCTTAGGAGGTCGTGGGTAAGTTGCAGAGTGAATCTGGTGGGGTATTGTAGTCATAACAATACCTAATAGGGCAATACCAAGGAGGAGGGAGTTGCTACCGAGGTTTTCTAGCCAAGAAATCTCGATCAGTGAGGATCGGAGTGGGGGCATCTTGACATTGGCAGAGGGGTTTCCAGGAGGGAAATCGAGGCTCAAAGGGAGTCACACCAAGAACTTCCAGAAGGGAAGTAGAGGAGTAGTGAGATGGAAATGAACGGGGTAAGAGACCAGGATAGACTGGATGGAGCCTCAAACTTCGTAGTCTGTAAGGCCAGAATCTATCCGTTCTAGATAGGAACTGTCTCAAGCAATTCGCCTTGAGGACAATAGCGGTCCTAGTTGACCCGGCTGATAACGATAAGTACGAGGATGAAATAGAAAGGGCCAAGAGCATCATCCTTGACGAGGTTAAGGACCATGTAGTACCACACATTTCTGAGAAGAATACGACAAATGAGATGTGGGAGGCCCTAAAGAAGTTGAATCATCATATTCCCGTGCAGAGGAAGATGTTACTAGAAAATCAGCTGCAACCATACTAGATGCAGAAGGGAGAACATATCGACCCCTTCCTCGGTTGATTGAAGGAGATCCGAGATCAGCTGAATTCCATAGGAGCCACACTGGATCAAGAATTGATGGTGAGAATATCCCTGAAAGGAGTCTCAGAAGACTAGGAGGTGTTTGTCTAGAGCATATTGGGTAGGGCGACTTTTCCAGATTGGGAGGAAATGTGGGCGGCTCTTCACCAAGAAGATATCAGAAGGCTAAGAAAGGTTGGAAGCAGTGACAAGGGGATCAAAGTCAAGAAGAAGGAAGAGGAGGATGCTGCCCTAGAATATGGGGGAAAGCAGAAGAAATAGAAGAATAAGGACCTCTCCAAGGTCAAATGCTTCAACTATGGGGAACTGGGTCACTATGCGAGCCAGTGTTCGAGGAAGAAGAGCAAGGGAGAGGCTTCTGAGACCAAGGCTACGCCAGCAAGGGCTGAGAAGGAATTGGAGACAGATGATGATTGTGCCATGAGTGCTCACATGCCACTTGAGCGAAAGTGGGGAGACATCAAGATGTAGTCAAAAGGACTACAAGCGATGAGTGGCAAGATCCTCAAGGTACCCAACCTCTTGGATTATACCTTGCTATGGGAGCCCCGAAGAGGAGTAGCAGGATTGGCGAATGTCAGTAGAGATGGATGCAGAGGGAGCGATAGAGGGAGCTATAGTGCAGGATTCCCAGGATAGCGCGAGGCTAGCAGGCTGCAACAGTGCACGAGGCATGGGAGTGTTGCACCATTGCAGGATGGCACAGAAAGGTGTGCAACAATGCGAGATGCACAAGGTTGTTGCAGCAACGCAGAGGTCAGAGAGGGAGCACTTGTCAGTGACAGAGGGAGCTTCAGCATCAGGAGTGTTTCTAGCCTGACAGAGATGTCAGAGTTGGGAGATCAGTTACTTACTTCTTAGTAACTGAGTTACAGTGCAACAGTTAGCAATGAGAGTGCTATGGGAAGCACGATGCAGCATGATGAGAGGGGTTGCATTGCAGATGCAACAATGGTAGTGGCAGGGCCATGGGCAGTAGCACAGATGCAGAGGGAGTTGCAGTACAGATGCAACAGTGGCAGTGGTAGGGCCATGGGTAGCAGTACATGATGCAACAGTGCAGAGGATGTTGGGCAGAAGGCCTAGCATCAGCATAGGGACCGATGCCAGATGAACAGGGTGATGCTCAGTGAGGAGTATTACTAGAGCACATTCCTTGCTAAGAGGGAGTGTTGATTTGGGGTCGCATTGAATGTGCTATAGCCACAAGAATTGGTGGAGAGGCTAAAGCACATGAGATCTCCAATTCCCAAAAATGGTTCGGGCAGATTCTAAACATTTTGGGAGATATTTAAATAATTAATATTTTTCATGTAGTTCCTAAGTCTAAACTTAGGGAAAATAAAATATTAATGTGTATTAATATAAAAATGTGTTAGAAGGGACCAAAAGTCATGGACCAAGCCAGAGTTAATCTTAGCCGTTGATTAGGGACTTAATCTTGGTCGTTGATTTGTCAATGATAAAAGTATATAAGGAGGCTTGAGGGTCACTTGGAGAACACACAATAGTGATTAGTCATTCTATTCTCTAGAGTGTGGTTTTGCTAAGAGAGATAGAATCAATGATCAACAACGAGGGGTAGTGAATACAGAAGCAAAGAGGAAGAGAGAGGGTACTGGGAGAATTAGCGTAGAAGCCGAGAGAGAGGGACGCAGAGCCATCTAGAGGCTAGGCAGAGCTAGATAGGGCCCACATAGAGCTAGCCAGGAGCTGTGCAATGCATCAGAGAGCCAACATGGGTGATGCAGAGGCTCTAGAGGCTGATGCAGTGCCTCCAGAGGTTGACGCAGGGGTTATTGGTTGACGCTAGGCTGACACATGGCCATGAAGGGCTGACACATTCCCTAGAGGCAGACACTGGGGTTTTTTGTGGGGCAGATTGGAGCTGGGAGCTGTCAGAGTGTTTATCCAGGGTTTCAGCTAGAACATCTATCTCCGACTGAGAGATACTACTGCCAAGATTATTCTCTATTGGGTGAGTCAGTTTTGGCACCCAGATTGTATTCTGAAACTGCTTAATAATTAAAACCCTCGGATAGCTACACTAGTTTTCCCGCATTGGGTTTTTCCGGGGACATTGGTCCAAAAACAACAGTATCACTTGTGTGCTTGTTTTGTTTCCTTCAGTTGATGATCTGTAATGTGTTGAACATGTACTTGTATTTATTTTCATTATTTACATGGTAAATAACTTTTTAATTAATCAGAACAAGTAGCCTGGCAGAAATAAATCAGAAAAGTACATGAAGGGTTTCTAATGGGTTAGACTTAGAAATTCCAACAAGAGAGATTAGTGAGAAATACCTCACACTATCACAAAGGAAACCAACACTGATCCAGGCCCTAGATGATTGGCCCCATGCTGGCTTTGCAGAGCCTCTTCGTCAGCCTCTCTGTGGTCTGCGTCACCTCTTCCACAAATATTCTGATGTCTGAAACTTTGTTCCTCTTGCCCTTTGATCTCACAACCCGACTTCTGGCTCTGGAACTCAACTTCCAAGATGAACATCAGACTCCCTCTAAAGCTCTGCGCTGCCTCTGCGTGGAACTGCACTGCCTCTACGTGGCACTGCGCTGCCTCTTCTGGATCTCTCTCTGCCTTCTCTAAAATGTATCCCAAATTAGGAAACTATCCAACCGGAAAACTATCCATGCCCCTCACTGCAAGGAATATCCTCGATGGCTTCTCTGGCCACTATTGTGCTTCTCTCTTGAGAAATCAATCTCTTGATCGAACTCAATGTTTCTTCCAAATTCCTATCGAAGTCCTTATAATATTCTCATTGAGTAATCAACGAACCAGATTAAATTCTAATCAATGGCTCAGATCATATTGACTCGATCTCTGTCTTTTTCTAGAAGAATCACACCCAGTTTTATTAATACCCTTTAATTATTTTAATTTCCTAAGTTTAGACTTAGGCATCCATTAAAAATAATTAATTGTTTTAATAAAACTATCTCTGGGTGGAATTTCCCAAAACTATTTTTGGGTATTCTGGAATACATGTGTCCTAGCCTCCTTAAAAATTTTGAGGCTTAGATCACATCTGATGCTACGATAAATCAAAACTCCCTCTTAGCGAGGAATGTGCTCTAGTAATGCAACCTGCTGAAGCATCACCCTGAATCTGTAACATCTACCTCTACGCTATTGATGTATGACATCACTGCCCACCAACTACTACACAAATGTTGCATCTGTGCTGTTGATGACTCTACATGCTACTGCCAACTGCATCTCTACTGCAACTCTATTGTTGTTACAACAGAAAAAATCTAAAATACTGAACCAAAGGTTTTTAGCGTGGTGCATCTATTGCTAGAGTTTTTATTGCTTCTAGTCTCTACGTTGACCCTCTGAATTTTATGTGTTGTTGATGACTCTGTACTATGCCAACTACACTGTGGCCAACTGCACTGCGACCAACTCTTCTCTGCGTTTCTCAGTCTCTGGCGCTCCTAGCCACTGTAACTGTCACTTTGACATTCCTCCACATCAACTGACACTGGTTCATCCTACTACTTCTAATATGGGCTCTTGTAGCAAGGTATTGATCCAAGAGGTGGATTCCTCAAGGATCTTTCCCATCTCCATTTCTTTCGAAATACAATACTATATCACCCCACCTCTCCCCTAGAGGTATCTGGGAAATCATGGCAAACTCCTCCTCCTCGATCCTTGCGGTTGCATACCGCAGATCATGTTTCTCGTCCTTGTCCTTCTTCTTGATAGGACACTATGTAGCGTAGTGACCAAATTCACCACACTGGAAACATTTGATCTTAAAGATGTCCTTCTTTCGCCTCTGCTACTCCTGCTGCCCCTTTGATGTAAGGGTTTCATTCTCCTCCTCCTTGGGCTTCGTCCCACTGCTACTTCTGCCATCAAGTTTTCACTTGAATAAGTCTCGCCGAATCTATTCTTATTGAAGAGCAGCCCACATCCCTTCCCAATCTGATAATTTCTCTCTGCCTAGGATACTCTGGAAAAATAATTGCCATTCTTTGGAGACTGAATTCAGAGCCAACCTCACCATCTCTCTAGGCTGAGGCATTGATCCTACAGCTGCCAATTGATCTCGGACTTCCTGAAGCTTCGATGGGAATGCATCAATGTGTTCCCCCTTCTGCATCCTCAAGGATCTCATTTTCTCCTCCAAGTACATCTTCTGCTGCTCGGAAGATCCTTGATACAATGTAGCCAAGGAATCCCACATCTCTTTGGCTGTCCCAATGTGACATACAACATAATCCCTTACTCCGTTGAGGATCAACCACTTGGCCTTTACCATCTCAACCTTGTACTTCTTAAGCGGATCTGCATTGGCAGGTAAAACTACCACATTATTGACATAGTATTTGAGATCATGCTCATCTAGAAGGCAGGAGATCTTAGCCTTCCAAATCACATAGTTGGATTCTCCGTCCAATCGATCTTGATCTCTTAGCCCATTAGCTACCATCTCTTCCAATAAAAATTGAACTTCTCCCTCTCTCCTCTGTACAGTTGTTAGGTTGGCCTACGCACTCCCTATTGGAGTTAGTAGATCTTCTCCTTGCTATTGCTACTAAGCAACTAAGAAATAGAATTCCTTGGCTCAGAATTCACTCAGGAAGAAATTCCCTCAAAAAGTGTCTTCTTCCTTCTTATGATTCTTTTCTGGCCCAACAAACGCTGCAGAAATTTGTGTCCAACCTGAAGACTACTCTACATTGAATCTGCTCTTGCACTGCTCCCTCTGCCACTGACAAGTCACAAACTAGAAATATTACCTCTTTGTCAAGTCACTCAGAGAGAAATTTTCCTTGAGAATCTTTCCCTCCTAGCCTGGACTGCACAATCCCTCTAGGGATTCCATCTCCTTCCTACACAACACTTCGATCTCCCTCCTCCCTATGCTGATACCATGTGAGAATTTGGAGACCCAAATCCCTACTTCATAAATCTTATATTACTTCTCTTACTTGTTAATTCATGCAAGTTATTTATTGTGTTACACTGTAAATATCGAAGAAAATATGACCCCAACCTTCACTATTTAAATTATATGCAGAAATAAGAACTAAGCAAGAATAAATAACCAAACACACAATTGACACCATTGTTTTTGGACAAATGTCCCCAGAAAAAACCATTGCGGGAAAATTGGTGCAACAACTGAGGGTTTGTATTATTATGCAGTAGATTCTGAATACAATATTTAGATGCCTTACTAGCTATCTGATAAAGATAATATAACTGAAAGAGAAATTAGTGAGAAATACCTCACACTATCACTAGCAAACCAACACTGATCTAGGTCCTGGATGGCTGGTCCCATGCTGGCTCTATGCAGCCTATATGTCAGCCTCTCTGAGGTCTAGGTCATCTCTTCCATGGATCGTTTTATATTTGAAACTTCATTCCTTTGGCCCTCCGGTTTCACACCCCAGCTTCTGGTTCTGAAACTCCACTTCCCAGCTGAATCTCAGATTCCTTCTGAACCTCTGCGCTGCCTCTGTGTGGCAATGTGTTGCCTCTTTTGGATCTCTCTCTACCTTCTCTGCAATATATCCCCAGATCATAAAACTCTCCAAGCAGAAAATTATCCCTGCCCTTCATTGCAAGAAATATCCTCGATGACTTCTCCGACAACTGTTGTGTTTCTCTCTTAAGAAATCTATCTCTTGATCTCACTCGATGTGTCTTCCAAATGCCCGTCATAATCCTTCTTATAATCTTCTCGTTGAGTAAGAAACGACCCAGATAAATTCTAACCAAAGCCTTAGATCATATTAACTCGATCTCCATATTTTTTTATAAGATTCACACCCAGTTTTATTAATACCCTTTAATTAATTTAATTCCTAAGTTTAGACTTAGGCATCCATTAAAAATAATTAATTATTTTAATAAAATTGTCTCCGAGTAGAATTTCCCAAAACGATTTCTGGGTATTATGGAATACATGTGTCCTAGCCTCCCTGCAAATTTTGAGGCTTAGAGAACATCCGATGCTACTAGAAATCAACACTGTCGTCCATGTTTTGAAGATGTGGAGACATTGTCTTCTTGGTAGGAGGTTTGTATTGATGAGCCATCACAGTGGACTGCGATGCTTATTTGGCTAGTTGAATCTGAATGCCAGGAAATATAGGTGGTTGGCTACAATTAATGAGTTTGATTTCGAGATCAGGTACAGTAAGGGTAAAGAGAATAAGGTTGCTGATTCTCTTAGCAGACAAGTACAGGTAAATCACATAGCAGCTATGAGTCCATATAGGACATATTTACATGATCAGAACTTGTAGGAAGGACAACAAGATGATAGGTATCAGCAGCTTAAGAACAAGTTACAATAGTAGGGTACAAGTGAATAGGAAGTGGATTATCATCTTACGGCATATGGTTTGGTCAGATTTAAGGACAAGATCTATGTGCCAAACAACAATGAGCTTAAGAAGCTTATCTTGAGGGAATTTCATGCTAACTCGTATTTAGGTCACCTGGGGTATCATAAGACATTGATAGTGGTTAAGAAGTTCTACCATTGGACAAAATTGAAGAAAGAGGCGATAGAGTTTGTGGCAAGATGTTTGGATTTTCAACATGTAAAAGGAAAGTGTAAGCATCCAGGTGGGTTATTAAAGTCGAATTTGATTCTAGAGTGCAAATGGGAGGTCATTTCCATGGGATTCATTATAGGCTTGTCGAGGAAATATAGACAACATGACTCTACTATGGTGGTGGTTGACAGGTTGACGAAGGCAACACACTTCATTCCATTAAATTCTACGAATTCAGCTAGTGAGGTAGCACAGGTATTCATCAGAGGTATAATGAGGTTACATGGTATTACTAGGAAGATTGTGTCAGACAGAGATGCCAAGTTCACCTCCAGGTTTTGGAAAGAGTTATTTGCAGGTTTGGGGATAGAGCTGGCCTTTAGTACAACCTATCATTCGTAAAAAGATGGATAGATAGAGGGGGTCAACATGATTTTGGAGGACATGTTGAGAATGTATGTTATGCATCAACAACGAAAGTGGGAAGAATATCTTCCACTGGTGGAGTTTTCTTATAACTATGGGTATCAATAGTCACTGAGGATGAGTTCGTTTGAGGGAATTTATGGGAAGAGTTGTAATACTCCTATTAGTTGAAGTGATCCCATGAACAAGGTGTTGATTGGACCGGACATGTTGGCAGAGATGCACTAGGAAATGCAGGTTATCAAGAAAAATTTAAAGGTAGCACAAGACGAGAAGAAGAATTATGCATATCAACACATGGTGTTTAAGGAGTTTCAGGTTGGGTAATAGGTGTACTTGTGCATCAAGCCCCAAAGAGCTCCTTGAGGATTGGATCATCTGCCAATTTGGCACCTTGGTATTGCGGGCTTTTCAAGTTTCTTAAGCCGATTGGACCAATGGCATACCAACTTGCACTGCCTCCGATAGTGAAAGTACATGATGTTTTCCATGTGTCATTTCTTAAGAAGTATGTGAAATATGATGATCATGTTATTAACTAGTTTGTATTGTAGGTGGATCCAGAAGGAGAATTCCATTTGGAACCTCAGTGCATTTTGCAACAAAAGATGCTCATGCTCTAGAATCGAGCGATCGAGAAATTTAAAGTGTATTGGATGCACTTTGGGCCCGATGAAGCTACATAGGAGATGGTTTATCATTTCAAGACTATGTATCCTTATTTATTCATTGGTTGAGCCGATGTTGTAACACCCTCCTCGCACATTTACCCAAGCTAACTGATCCACTGGGGTAAACATGTGAGGATATTCTACTATGATGTGATTAAATGCCCCATGTACAATTAAGGAAGTGGAATTGACAAAATGAAACCAATGCGACCTTCCTGAGGAGCTACAGACCCTTCAGGAGGCAACCAACCCTTCCAGGTGCTGGTCAATTTTGTTAACTGCTCCGATACCATATAGAATTTCCATGAAATTATGATATGATAATAAGAAAAATATGAAAAACACTTTATTTTATTATAAACATAGAATTTCTCTACTCAATTTCTTTAAAAACACATACTTTCTCTACTCAAGCGTTCCTTTACCCACGCCATGTATCCAAGCTTTGTAGTGAACACGCCTATTTTGGGATTTTTTGTCCATCATAGTGAGCCGGGGATGTTGGGATTGAAAGTTATAAATTTTTGGGAAAGGAGTTGTATTTAGTGGTCTCGTTTCACGGTTTTCTCACCTTCCAAGCATAACATTTGAGCCAATTCCCTACCGATTTTATTTAATTATTAGCAATATTTTTTTTTTTTCATTTTTTTTCCAAAGAAAAATTCAGTAACTTTTTATTAATAAAAATGAAAAGTTACATTGTGTATATGCATAAAGCATTTAGAATTTGTCCCAAGGGACCCTTGTGTGAATAATACACACGTATAGAGAAGAGGTACAAAAAAATAAAAATAAAAGTAAAATTATATATTGCCAGATGAACCAGACTTTTCTTTTTTCCCTTTTTTCTTTTAAACTTTTTGCCAGACCCTCGGTGATGGAATAGTAGAGACAATTTTTAGTTCATTATTTCTGGATATGTTTGGAGCTTCTTTATCTGAATCAGAACTTTCAGATACATGAGTTTGCTTAACTCCACCTGTGCCTTGATTGTTGTTTTTTTTCTCTAATGGGTTTTCAAGGGTTGGAACAATGGTAGATCTATTTGGATTCTCTGCTTGGTTGTTTTGTTCTTCCTCCTTTTCTTCTCCCTCCTCTTGAGAGCCTTGTTGTTTTTATGTCTCTGGTTGTTGCTAAGTCTCATCCATTTCTTCATCCTCCTCATCTAACGATGGGGGTTCTGGAAATTTCCATCCTTTTGGTTTTTGTGGTCTCTTTTTTGTTTTTTCCTTTTCTTGCTTGCATGTGTTTTGCAAGTGCCTTGTTTGGTGGCACACCCTACATCTAAATGCAATGTTTTCAAAATCTAACCACTGTGTCCACTTGAAATCTTTGTGTGTTAGATGAACACATTCTAGAAGGCCTTTCCTTAAGTCCATATCCACACAGATACAGGCAAATGTGAAGATCCCTTTTTCCATTCTTTCTTGATCTAGCTTTAGAAATCTTCCCAAAGGGTGTTTGATGCCTTCTAATATTGGATGGTGCCAAAAAGGTAGTGGGAGATTGTGAAGCCTTACCCAAACTGGCATTTTTGAGACCGCCATTGAGTTTGCATCAAAACCAAGGAACCATGGGGTTAGGAAGAGCCCCACCCTTCCCCAGGACCATGGTTTGTCATTTATGACATGATTGTAATCTTCCTGACTTTCAAACTGAACCACAAAAAAACCTTTTGGCACACATATAAATAGTGCAGTCTTTGGTCCATTTGAGATAGATCCACTCACTCAGATCTTCAGATTTGGGCAAGAAACCATTAAAATGACAAATTATAGCTTTTTCTTGTAAAGTATTGAAGAGACCACTTATTTCTGATAATTCTATAGACATATCTGGAGCTTGATCCATCTTTTCTATGTACGCACCTCGAATTGTCAGGTTTGGGGTTTGTTTGTCCCGAGTACCAGCTTTCCCTCTTAATACATCTTTAAAAGAGGCCTAACCCTTGTCTGTTGGTACTGATCTGGCATATGTGCTTTCTCCTGGGGCTCCTCCTTTTAGCCGTAGATTCTGGATAATGATAGGGTTCCTTTGAATACCATACTCTTTCAAAAGGGATCTCTTTGTGTAAAACTTTCTCGGAAAAAATCAAAATTTGTAATGAATTAGAAATACCTGTGACATTTTGGGCATTTTGCTTCAGATCTTTCACTTGATCCGTACTCCGGACCCATAACTTTATCGATTTCCCAGAGATAGTTTTGATAAAAATCTGATACAAATCCTTCGCGTCTGGGTTTGCCCCGCTGCTGCCGCCTCTAGACTTTTGTCCCATGTTTAAAATCGTCTTGTTCAAAATATTGAAAATAACATTCAATAGATACCACATAAAAAGAAAAAATTGGTAATAAACACAGGATATTTGTCTGCAAAACTCTGCGTGGCCTTCTCTAACCCCGAAGGAGTAGCATTTTCGTCTCCATCCACTGCTGCCAAAGAGCAACCAGTTGAGGGCTCGATTCCCTGGCATCTCATTTGGCAGAGTCAACCCATTTAATATGATCGGAGATTTTCTTGCTAAAAACTCCGACTATGGAACCACTGCATGCGTCAGAGCTGACCTGGTTTCCATCTCCAATCTTCTTAGAAACCCCAGCTTCGGCAAAGAATAAGAATCTCCCACTCTCTACGGCGCAACGTAGGCCAACGAAAGCCATGCGGAAGTAGTCTTCTGGTTTATGGAATCATCAAGGTTTTTCCGCACGCAAGGAAATCAAAACGAGGCCATCAAAGCTGATCACTATTAATTTTTTCATATATTTATAATAAAATTAATTTATAATAATAATAATAATAATAATAATATAATATTATTATTATTATTATTATTATTATTTAAAGAGACGACTATGGATTTGTATTAAAATTTCTTGGTTTGAAGGCTAGAACCTTGTACATCATCATGCATAGCTTCTACTACAACATTAAAAAAGTTCTAGAAAAGATTGATTCATTTTTCACCTTATCCACATTCAACTGGTCTAAACAAACTATATTTATACAACTTCTAAAAACAACCTAAGGTTTCTGTATATTTGCAAAACATGAAAAATTAAGCTGTGCAAAATTAGCCTTTAATGTTCTCCCTAGGAGCCCAACTATAGGATTAACCAGAACACAAACGTTTCAAAGGCATGAAATAGGGAGGAGGAAGTTAGGGTTCCACCCGCCCCTCCCCACTCCCTCAACTCCTCCAAGGTCAATATCCCTAAGTACCTTCCCTTATAATTCAAGTGACTTCAAATATATAACTTTTCTTAAAAATTAATCATATAATTTTGATTAACTATAAAAACCCATACATTAAACCTATCTTAAAATATAAATCCTTACCAAAAGCAACTTTAAATAAAAAATAAACACCTGAGGCATTGAAAACGTATAATTTTATATTCACATTAATTAAACATCATTAAAACTGTTAATTAAAAACTAACTCAATTAAATTATTGTGAACAGGAAAAACACTATTATAGACTCATGAATATATTTCTCCTACCAGCTTTGCATTAGGCCATCAATTCACTTTTCCTGAATAAACACACTAAACTTATTAAACTTTTGTTGTAACTTTTTTCCAATATTTAAAAGAACATAATTTAAATTATTTATTTATTTATAATATTTAAAAAAGATTTATTTAGGTAAATTTAAAATTTTTTATTATTTATTTTATATTATGTATTAATTTTTCTATATTAATTAACTTTAAAAATTAAATATAAAAAAAAAAATTCAAAATAAATTTTGATTTATTTAAAAAAAATTAAAAAATTTACATCCATGTCTATTGAAGTTTGTTGTAATTTACCATTAAAAAAAACTAAATCAAATATAAAATTTTGACTATTTTAAAATATAAAAAATAAAATAATATTCAAAAAACCAAAACAAAAACCCTAACTAGCCGCCACAAAGACCATTCCAAAAAACAAAAAAGAGTTAAAAACAAAAACCCTAACTACCCGCCACAAAGACCATTCCAAAAAAACAAAAAAGAAAAAAGAGCTAAAAACAAAGAAAGGAAAAAATACATACCTATTATCTGAACCGGTAACTTTTACATAAACAGACTCTATATTGTTGACTGAGAAGCAACACGGATCCTAATTTCAAAGATATTATTTTATATATAATTATTTATTTTTAATTTTTAAATATAATATTATATAATATAATATTTTTAATACTAAATTATAAAATATATTATTATTTTTAATATTATTTATTTATTTTTTTATATTAGATTTTAAGTTTTTGTGATTCATAATGTAATAAAAATGCTTTTAAAATTAATCATATTACTATTATTTAGTTGACATTTTAATAGTTTATCTTTAAAATAAAAGTGAAAATAAACCACATCAATTGATTCTAAAAATCGACCAAATAATAATATGATTAATCCAAAAAACATTCTCATTATTTTATTTATATTAACTTAAATACTTGAAATTTATTTATTTATTTTTACAATACTTAAAAATATATAATTTAAATTTGTCATTTATTTATCCCCATAAAAAAAAAGCTTCACTCATACTTGCCATTAGTGTTAAGTATGGACTTAAATAATAAATTCATTTTCTAATATGGACTTAAATAATAAATTCATTTTCTAACATCATAACGTTGATTGACCATTTTTATGTGAAATGGGGATGTGTCACGCTGCTGTTTTGTTTATTTGTCGCATGGAAAATAGGAATTGGTCATGTTGTTTTATATGGGTTGAATGATAAATGTTGAGGAATATTTATATTTGTGTCACTATTTGTCATGTCAAAGTATATATATAATTAAATAATTTTAAAATTATGTATATATATATATATTTTATAATATTTTTAATATTAAACAAATTTATTTGTGTTTTATGAATAATTTTTATAATATTATTAATATTGATAATATTTTTATAATATTAATAAGATTGACATTCATAACATTATTAATATTAAATAGAATTGTTTTTCTTTCTTATTCTTTTAAATTATAGATGGATAATTTAGAGGAATTTCTTATTGATAAAATTGTCTTGGTTGCTTATTAATAGATAATTTTTATAACATTATTAAGATTGACATTTATAACATTGTTAATATTTAATAGAATTGCTTTTCTTTCTTTTGAATTATAGATAGATAATTTAGAGAAACTTTTTATTGACAAGTTGTTCTTGACTTTATATAAAAAAAAATCTTAATAACTAGTTACATTTAATTTTATATTATTATTATTAGATTTTTATAAATAATAATGTCGTTTATCATATTTTATATCAGAAAAATATTAAAATTAGTTAATAAAAATGATTATTATGTTTTTAATGTTTTTAATAAAGTATTTGAAATATTTTTATTTGTTTGAAAGAAAAATAGTATAGATTATCACATTGTATATTTATTTAGACATATTGTTTGTTGAATTAGTATTTGATACAATTTTCACTTTTCAAAATTTAATTAATAGCAATTATGTTGTTTTAGCTTATAGGCAAGACAATACTCTCATTTCTCATTCAAAATCAAACTTTTCTGCAAGGTTGCATCCCCACTTTATCACATATATGTGAGATATGTGTAATAATTTCAGCATTAATTTCAACAAATAGAATGATTCAATAATGAATGGGTCCTCTTTCCATCTCTTTATTCTCATTACATCTAAGAAATTAGTCAATCATGCTAATATATTTGTATGATTTGGGGTGTATTCTCGTCACTAGAGCATTGCTTCACATTATTACCTTCATGTCTTTATTCTATTTGTTATATAATTATATACTTGGTGAGTATATTTGTCATTTTCTTTTGTGTTAGTATTTCATGTATCAAGATAAAAGAGATAACACTTTTGCTATGTAGAAGTCACAACTCTTTTTTACGCCTTTCACATGGATATTGGCAACCTTTAATCATGTGGTGTCTTTGTACTTAATCTTTTAGTACTTAAAATAAATATTCATGACATGCGTATGGAGGAGTTTGACATAGCATTTTAGATATACTTGGATTTAACCAAGAGAAACACTTTCACATAAACTTCTTCATTATTAGTATTATATTGATTTCTAGATTAACATGAATTCTACTATCAATTTAGGCCATCTCGGGGCCAACTCTCTTATGGTCTCCACTTTCATCTAGTTCAAGATTTATTTTCCCCATCTTAGGATGGAAACTAATCATCACATATGTGACGAACAAAGAGTATGAGTTGGAAGAGCACTTCACTTTTTCATTATTTCTATTATAAGATCTATTATCAATATTATTACATATATTACATAATCATAATTTAAGATATATTAATTATGACACTAGAATTGTGTCATTATTTTCATCAAATATCTTATTCAATTTTAGAAGAAATTGTGACATACACCTAAATCTTCCTTCATCTGAAACTTTTTATATTTCTACCCTATTATTCATAATATAAGTTTACCATGGGGTATAACTTCCTTATTTCTTAATCTTAAATATTAAAAGAAATCAATTTTCTCATATTTTTTCATAAATTTATGATTGACATTGATCTTATATCTTTACATTTTTTTTTACTCTTTCTCAAACCCAATCTTTTATATTTACTTTCTTTAAAACTTATTTTAATTTTTTCTAATTTTATAAACTTATTTTTCAATTATCAACATCATTAATAAAAACTAATATTAATAATAAAAATAATTGAGCCGAGAGACTTATTCTACAACCCAATATGATGTGTAACTCTCTCCCTCCGTCGTCAAAGTTGAAATTTTGCTCATGTCGGCCCAAATAAAAATTTTAAAAAATAAAAAAATAACTATACAAAATATTTAAATAATGTCGGTTCAAAAAAAAATTTGCACTTGAAGAAATTGATTGGCATGTGAAGAAATTGGATCTCTCTCAACTCATGTTAAATTTGTATTTAAAATGGATCATGGGCACATGAAGAAATTGGATCCCTCTCGGCTCATGTTAGATCCGTATTTAAAATAGATCTATATTAGTTTAATCAAATTTAAATATTCACTTTTTAATTAAATATCTTTTGTAATATTAGGTAGAAGGGCTATCTATGATAAGACTAAGTTTCAATATAAAACCTTAACATTAATAATAAAATTAATTTAATCAAATTTAAATATTTACTTTTTAATTAAATTTCTTTCGTAATATTGTGTGGATGGATAATCTATGATATGACATAAGTTTCAATATAAAACCTTTCCCACAATTTTGACCTTCATTAGAATAATAGCTTCACACTTCCTCTATTAATTAGTCGATCTGCTTTGAATGGAAAAATATGGTAATATTTTGCCATGGATTCCCAAAAGAAGGTTCTCCATAAATGAAAAGTAGACCTCACTCAGATAAAGTTGGGGTTTTCCTTACTTTACAACTTGAGTTTAAAATTGGTGAATATATCTCTACCTAAACTTCAAAGGAGACAAAATAATTAATGGGAAATGCAAAGCATCTCTAAAAGACCTCTAACATTTTAATTATTTTGGAATAAATATCTTTACCTGTCTCATTCATATATATATATATACAATTTTAAATAATAATAAATTCACAAACCACCACAAATTTAAAAATTAAAAAAAAATGTTTTTATATAAAAGCTAAGTCTATTAAGTTTGTTTTTTCTTTTTGTTTGTTAGGTTATATGTGTTCTGAAATACCTGGCACGTTTAATTTATGGCTTGAATCACTCTAACCCAGGAACACCTAAGTCATCAAAATCACTTTAAAATCACTAATATACTTATTTTAAATATACAATCAAGAGTGTCGACCGGATAAATCGTTCTTGCGGACAAGACCGATCTCCCTAGTATCTACAGATATCTAGCGACAAGCAAGACAAGCAAATTCCACTTTTCTCTAAATATTGCGATTTATAAATAAAAGCCAAGAGATGTTTTAGACCCTACCTCAAGTCCAACGCTAGTTTGTGGCAGCCACGCTTTGACCGTCCAAATGAGCTTCCTTTTAAGAACCTGCAAACACAAACAAGCACACATCAAATAACACCTGCATAGCCAATATAATAAATCATATTCATCATGATGATCAAGAAATTCATGAAATAAACCATAGAAGACAGCTTATTGAGAAAAATAAACTTGATTGTATTAACTTTAAACAAAGAAGAACTCTACAACCTTGGTGCCTTGATGTTGTACAAGCTCCTCCCAGGGTCCAACAAGAATCTCCTCTACTTTGACAAGCTTCACACTCCTCCCAATGAGATCAAAAGGTATGTAATCTCTCCTCTCAAGCTCAATTAGGAAGTCTAAATTCCAACAGCATTTACCCTAAAAAATATTCAGCTTTCCACCCCCTCAGTAACCAACCCAATGCCTCATTTTATAGTGCGGAGGAAGGAAGTTACCAGGTCCACCTTCAAAGGATAGAGTCCTCCTTCAAAGGGATAATCTCCTCACATCAAGGGGTTAGCTCCTTTAGTTATGGGATGCATGAACCACCAAGGAGCGAACTAACCACCTCAAGATTCCCTCTAGAAGCTTCCAGAAATAACCCAAAGTGAGTTTTTAAGAATGCACTTGTGCCTTTTTGACTTTTACAGGGGTCCGCACCCTTTACACAGAAACAGAGCGGGCAGGTCCGCAGGGAACATGACCAAGGGGTGCGGGACCGCAGGTAATGCTAAGAGAAAGTGCGGAACTAGAGTTTTAAAGATTTTCAAGGACTTTCTCTCATTTTTCAAGGCTTGACATGAAGAGCTGAGGTTTAAGACTTGCATAGGAGGAAAGTATGAGTGGTGATAGACTCACACTGATTGCAGAATGTCATGGTGACAATATTTTGTGCAACAGATTGCCCCCTAAAGTGCGAAGTCTATAATAGATAGTATTTGTCATCTAAGAAGAGTGAAGTACTTTATCATTTCGAGGATCATCCTGTGGAGAGCCTGGTTGGAACCTGTAAAAACATTCAATACAAAATATATATATGTGATCATATCATCGCTGAGGTAGGCATTCCCATACTTAGATCAAAACTGACTAGAAAACTAACTAAACTGCTCTAATATAGGAATGATCTTGTAATACATCACAAGTATAGACACAAGTAAACACAATATGGATGTAGCCATCTGTTTATGAATAGTCCACTGTATAATGAATAACAAAATTCCTCGCAGCCTGGATGGTGGAAACTAGATCCAGGGTCTTGATTTCTACTTCCCAAAATAGTACGATTCTATCCATGTGAATGAATGTGTCGAAGTCGAACATGGTAGAAACCACTTGATTACCAGTCAATGATGTAAACTGTTAACAAGTGTGATAGAAAGCACCAGTAATGTCAATGGCTCTCAAAGTACTCAGTACAATCCATGAAATGTGAATAGATGAGTTGACGTCGAACATGTCACGGAATCCTTTGATCGAAGGTCAATGACGCAACCTGTCATCGAAGGCGAGAAACCTGCCATTGAGGCATGCAGATTCCAAGGTACCAACGATTTCTAGATCATCTTTCTAGATAATGAGCTGAAGTTAATAAAAAGAGATCCGTCGTAGGCAAGCCCACAACACGAAATCATAGATCAAGTTTGAAGAAATATGTTTGCAAGGACTAACTCAAGGATGGTCAAGATGGATGACAGATATTTTGCAGATGAATGGTTTATTTGCACTGACCTCTTGAACACATAACGACACTGCAGATGGTTTGGTGACAATTGACCCAAAGCTAATACCCAGAAACTGGCTGAAGACTTTCAATATGGTTTGATTAACTGTTAGGCAAAGGATTTCCCAACCCAGGTGAACAAAAAGTGTCGTGTTCAAGAGTGGTTGAATGCTTTTCTGAGACACAAAGTATAACAAACAGGTTCATTTTTCTCTCTTTTCCCCCACCATTTCTGGCAAGTACCTCTTTATTTTTTAACAAGCTTGAGGAGGATAACATTTGCTTGGTTATAAGCTCATCCTTCGGATGAGTCCAACTTAGTTTAAATTCGAACCCTAAGAAGGAGTGGTCCATTCCTATTTGGAATTGAACAGGTCCTTTGCTGTTAAATTTTAACAAGTCCAGTATAGGAGAAACTCGGTGTTTTTCAATTTTAGGGAGTCAGAAGAAAAGCTTAAAAAACTCCATGGTTGTCCTTTTTCGTAAATTTGTGTCTCCCAAGCCCAAAAAAGTATAAAATAATACTTGAGAGAACCGCTTGATCATTACGATCAAGGAGTACTTTTCATAATTAGTGTCTCTGATCTGAAAAAGTAAAAAAGCGATCAACGACACGTCGTTTTATAACCAATATCGAATTTGAAACGACAAAAATCAGCAATCTTTTCATTTTTATATGGTCAGAAAAGAGTTGTAAGTGGATCGTCCTTTTAATTCCATTTTAACGAGCTTAAAAAGAAAAACTCGGCAATCTTTTCATATTTTAGGAGTCAGAAAAGAGCTTAAAGATGACTCTAATGTTTTTGTTGAAAATGATCAATTTTGCCTGAAAAATCCGATATTCTGCACAAAAACTCAAACATTATTCATACCTGTTTTAAAATAAATAAAAATGCATAAAAAAGTTACCTCTTTAAAGTGAAAAATAAACAAATTAAAAATTCATTTATTCAAAAAAGCTTATAAAAAGGGCTTTTGTAAATTCTTTTTTAATCTTTCATTTCAACCGTTTGAATTTTGTTTTTAGGTTTCTATTTTGATTTTTAGGAAGAATTTTGTTTAAAAGACTGCTTGCGGGGGTCCGCAGGCACAACATGCGAAACCTGCGAACCCGACTTTTTCCTACACAGGAAAGAGCCAAGGGCCCGCAACTACTGTTTGGGCAGAGTGCGGACCTACGCACTGTCTCTAACTAGAGAGTGCGGTCCCCGCGACATAGGTTTTACAATTTCAAATTCTTCAATTTCCGCCCAAAAACTTTGATTTAAAATGTTCTAATCCGCCTTTTCTTTCAATGTAGGATATACACCATGCTTAGTTGGCGGGAACGGGAGCACGAAGATGTGGACCTTGCTGCAATTAATCATCAACCTTCAATAGATGCATTGAAGGCATGCAGGTTATTTAAATTCTGGGCCATACCTGGCATGAGGGCCCAAGTAGACTTTTTGCAGTGGCTGGTGGATAGATGGAATATACAGGACCAGTGTTTCATTATTGGTGGCCACCAGCTCGAAATGGAGCCAGAGGACATTTACTTTTTGACTGGTTTTCCTAGGAGAGGTGAACAATTGACTCTATTCGGGACTAGGCCAGGTGGCCAGTCTGTCGATAGTCTCTGGCTAGAGTTTTGTAACGACCAAACCAAGGAAAAAGGGATTGATATCAAAACCATCTCCCGTCCTGAACTCAAAGTGATTGCATTTACTGTCACCAGACTCTGCGGAAGCATAGCACTGCATATGGCCACCGGATCCCAAATGCGGATGGCAGTAGACTATTATCAAGGCACCGTCTTCAGTTGGTGCGAAGCTGTGTTGGCTAATGTAAAAGGCCAACTGACTAGAGCAAAGAACAGACAACTAAAAAACTTTGGATGTGGTTTCTTAGTTGTGAGCTTTGGTCTAGAGAGGGTCCCGATGTTGGTCCCACAGCATCTTTCCATTGGAGTTGGACTTCCCCGAGAGCCCAAACTGATGCATTGGGTTGCAGTTATGGCCCGTCATCCTGAGGAGGGTTCAGAGGTTGTTCGAATTCCTCCTGAGTATTTTCATTGGTTGGAGAACCAAGTTTTTGCGATTCAGGATTTTCCTTATGCTGGGATGGATTATCGCAGTGACCCAGACATGGCTCTTCCACCAGGAGAGAAATGGGATGACTCAGGTAAAATCATTTTCAACATTTTCTAATTAATTTTTTTTTTTTTTAAATTGTCCCAAAACTGATAGTAAAAAGTTTCAAATGCAGATGTGGGCCCACGGCGACCAACCACTCTCCGGCCCTATGAGAGGAAACACCCAGCTGCAGCAGTACCAGCCCCACGAGACGAATCTACAGAGACCCTGACCGAATTGGAAAACCATCTAGAGCGTTTGACAGCAGATATTCCAGAGACTAGCATAGATGCCATTCCTCTTAGGTTACAGCGCTATGTGATTGGGGTTCCAGGACCTTTCAGGAGGTTCCTTTGTAGGGTGGCCCAAGCAGTGGTTTCTTATCGTGATCATCACTAGTGATATGATGATCGCCTTTTGTAGACTCATATGACATTTTTGCTTTTTGTACTATCATTTTTGCCGATCATAAGGTATTTTTCAACCTATGATCGAGGACGATGTATATTCGACACACTTCTATGCTATGCTATATCACTATTACTGGCTATCTTGTAAAACATGTTATGGAATGTTTTTAAATTTACTGTTTGATTATTGCAAATGTCTACTTAACATTCGAGAAGCAATTGCATCTGCTAATGTATTTAAATATCTTGGAATATGTTGATATTCAATATAGTCAAATTCACGTTCCAAGAGATGAACTCTCAAAAATAATCTTAATAACACTGGATTTCTAATGGCATAAACTCTATTAAGCTGCAATACAACGAGTTCAGAATCTAACCTCACAATCAAACTTCGAATCCCAAATGAAATGGATTCAGATAATAACTCAATCACTGCACTGTACTCTGCAATGTTGTTCGTTGTTTGACGGAGGCTTACCCTATGCATAGATACCAACTCATTAGAGGGTGAATAGATAACCCAAGCTGTGGAAGAAATGTTCCGTGTATTACGACAAGCACCATCAGCGAAACCAATGTATGTTTGAAGAGACGTCGACATTTGCAATATCAAGAGTAAAATCAAGATAAGCAGGAATAATGACAAAAACACTCTCTAAACTAAGCACACTTTTCTAATCTAAAACACACTAGCTAGAAAGAAACTAATCTAACTAAAATCTCCACACCTAGGTTTAAGCATAATATCTCTTCAGATACAGACTATTTCTGGGCTTACCTAAAGAGACACCGTCAAAATCTACCAATTCATAGGCCCCTTTTGCCAGCTTTCGCTTAACAACATAAGGACCATGCCACATAGGTACGAATTTTCCAGCGCCTAGCTTATCATTTGCTTGATCGTATAGTAAGACTAGGTCTCCTTCCGAAAAATTACGAGGTGTAATATTTCGTTCATATTGAGCTTTAATTCGTTTGGCATGAGTTTCGATTGCTAGTGCAGCATCACGTCGATTCTCATCTAGCTGAGCCAAGTACAACAAACGTTTCTCCTCTTCAGAAGTGGCTGGGAGTAACTCTATGGCTATTTGCAATGACGGGATTTCGCATTCAATGGGTAACATAGCTTCCAAACCGTAAACTAGTTGGAAAGGAGTGAAACCAGTTGATGTTTTTACTGAGGTTCGATATGCCCAAAGCACTGAAAATAACATGTTATGCCAATTCGACCTATGAATCCCAATGATTCGTCGGATCATAATGACGAGAACTTTGTTGATGGCTTCAACCAGACCATTAGCCTGTGGGTAATATGGAGTAGAACTATCATGATGCAGGCCAAGTTGATCTGTTAGTTCAGTCATCATGATGTTTCGAAAATGATGCCCATGATCAGTGATAATCGCTTGTGGAACACCGAATCTAGTAATTATATGATTGAAAACAAAAATCGCAACAGTTTTGCTGTCTGCCGAAAATGTAGGCATCGCCTCGGCCCACTTGGTAAAATAATCTACCGCAAGGATGATATATGCATGCCCCCTGGCCGAGTGAGGGTTACATGTAATAAAGTCGATACCCCACTTTGCAAAAGGACCGACGACAATTATAGGGTGGAGAGGAGCAGGTGGAGCACGCATCTTTCGATCAAAAATTTGACAATTGTGGCATTTTCAGACTGCGTCAATACAATCTTTAAACAAAGACGACCAGAAATAGCCAGTGCACAATATCTTTTGGGCTGTGGCATACCCAGACATATGACCGCCACACGCTCCAGAGTGACAGTCATTTAAAACCTTTTCAGCTTCCTCATGAGTTAAACAACGTCGGAAAACAGAGTCCGCCCCACGACGATAGAGTGTATCTCCAATAATCTTGTATTGTTGGGATTGGAAACATATTTTCTGTCGTTGAGATCGTGAAATTTCAGGCCGAAAAGATTGGGTTTGGAGATAAACTATGATATCTCCATACCATGGATCAAGAGTGCTGATAAGAAACAAGGATTCGTCTGCAATGGGCTCCTCCGCCACAGTTTCAGTATCAGCACGCGGGAAGTCACACATCAACTCCGCAAAAACTAAAGATTTCTTTGACTTAGATTTTTCAAATTCCAAGTCAAATTCCTGTAGCATAACAATCCATTTGGAATACTTGCCCCCTAGCAATTGTTTGGTCAAAATATAAATGATAGGGTTACAGTTAGAAATTACAGTAGTTTTGCGTAGTAAGATGTAATGACGAAATCTTTGGACAGCTTGAATAGCTGCCAAGGCCAATTTCTCCACATGTGAATATTTTAACTCAGTCGGATTCAAAGTTCAACTAAGGTAGTAAATCACATGTTCACTACCGAATTCATCTTCCTGAACTAACACCATCCCGATGGTGGAATGGGAGGCGACGAGATACAAGAAGTAATCCTAGTTGTAGTTGGGAGGATGCAATAACGGTGCATGGGTCAACGTGTGTTTAAGTGCATCAAAAGATTTGTCAGCTATCTCATCCCAAAAGAATGGAGTATTCTGTTTCAACAACCTGGTAAAATCCTTTGTTATCTCGGCGTAGCTAGGAATGAATCGACGTAAAAAGTTTTCTTTCCCTTGCAAACTTTGGAGTTGGCAAAGAGTCGAAGGAGGAGGCAATTTGACAATAGCTTCAACCTTCGAGGGATCGACACGAATGCCGGCTTTCGAAACAAAAAATCCAAGTAAACGACCTGTTTCTATACAGAAAACACATTAGTGTGGATTCAACCTAATTCGATAATGCCTACATCTCATAAAGATTGCTCGTAAATGAATGAGATGATTGGCTCTACGTAATGAATGGGCAGGTAAATCATCGAGATAAGGTTGCACAATGTGCTTGATGTCATGAAACGCGTAAGACATAGCTCTTTGAAAAGTTGCTCTGGCATTTTTCAATCCAAAAGGTAATTTGCAATAAGCAAATGTCCCCCATGGACAAATAAAAGTCGTTTTTGGTTGATCAACAAGTAGAATATTGATTTGATTGTAACCCGAAAAACCATCCATAAAGGAGAAAATTTCACTGTCGGCACAATCATCAATGATTTGATTGATATAGGGAGTTGGATAATTGTCTTTGGGACAGGCTCGATTAATATCCCTATAATCGATACATATTCTTATCGTTCCTTGCTTTTTGTTAACAGGAACAATATTCGATACCCAATCCGTTAAGGGAATTGGATAAATGAAACCTGCTTTAAGTAATTTTTCAACTTCTGCTTTAATAGCAGCAGCTTTTCGCGGGTGGATCTGACGCAAAGATTTCCGGACGGGTTTAGCATCCGGGTAAGTTTTGATTTCATGAACAACAATTGCTGGATCAATTCCTGGAATTTCTTCATATGACCAGGCAAACACGTCTCAAAATTCTTGAAATAGGGCCTTATAAGTTTGAAGTTCATTTTCCGTATAGGAGGCACCTATATGAATGTTTTCAACAATTCCAGGCTTAACTGAAATGTCAATAGGAACCGTTCGAGAAATATTTCCCAAATTTAACTCAGAATTAGGATTTTCCAATGGATTCTGTGGTTCCTTGACATAATCAGTAGTAAAAATAGATGAAAAATCATTTTCAAAATGATCAATCTCAGGTAGGAATGAAGATCGATGATGAAGATCTTCCCATGGTAAATCATCAACAGACAAAATTTCACGAATTTTCTCATCAGTATGAACAAGTTCGGAAAAAGTTGTTGAATTTGAGTTTGATGTTGAAAGTGATTCTCCATAGACCACATTCATTAGATCAATTTCGGTTGAAGAAGGGTCGGAAAATGACTGTACAGCCTGATACGCAATTTCATAGGGACTCAAAGGCATAGCATCACCAAATGAATCCACCTCAGACTCGGAAGGTACGATCCAAGGATCATCATAAACAATAGTGTCTGATGAAATCATATGAATGGTTGCAGTAGAAGGCGATACGTTAGGAGGAGGAAAGGAAAAAGTTCCTAGTAAACCAGAATCTTTAACTAATCCTACTCCAACATCCTTGTAAGGGATAGTTGTTTTGCTGACATGCTGGATACTTTCAGAAGAGGTTGGGTCGGATGAATAGTAAGTTAGCTGGTCTATAGTTACGATCTTTCCATTATGAGGAAACTTTATAAGCCGAAAGACCGATGAAACAACAGCAGTCATAGCGTAAGACCAACTACGACCCAAGAGAAGGTTGTAATCTAGAGGGGCATCAACCACTTCCACATCTAGATTAACAGTTTTGCCTTCAACCCCTATAGGTAAATCCTATAGAATGCCAAAAGGATGGAACCCACGGCCATCAAAAGCCTTTAGAATCGTCGGGGATTGATTAAGTGTAGGAGAACCAAGCGATCTCCAACACTGGATCGACATAATACACGTTGAAGCTCCCTCATCAATCACAGTCCTAAAGCAAGGTCTGTTTTTGACTAACACTGGAATCTGGAAAGCCATTTGATGAGGTAAGTGAGGTGTATTATTTTCTAAATTGAAGATTATAAGGTTCGAGTCCTGAATATCAACAACTCCTATAGCTGACAATAGCAATTTACATTGTGCTGGACATGATTGCAGCACTTCCAAAGCCGACATTGCTAAAGGTGAAATAGCTAAATCTTCAACAATATCATAGTTCTGAGTAGCTCTCGCATGTGGATTGAAAGCTGACTTTCGAAGTATACCTTTAGCAGGCAGTTTAATTACTAAGTCTGGGTTAGGTTTCTCGATTTGTAGCGGATCAGAACCAGGAGTTGAAGTTGATGGGTTCGAATTAGAAGATTCTACTTCCTTACCACCAACATGACTTTTACTTCCATAATCTTGCGATCATGTCGCAATCCTAACATGGGACATCATCATTATGGGTTCTTCTGAGGCATTTGAGGAAGAACCAATCATCTTACTGTCTTGACTAGGAAAAGGATCCTTCAAGACAGCAAGCGTTTAAGAACCTTTGACAATTTTAGCAACCTTAGGGCGATGAGGGCAGTCCCTTGTAAAATGCTCTTCGTCACAAATGAGACAAGGATAACGAGGTTTACGTTTCTCATTAGTAGATTTCGTTTTATCTGATTTCTCTTTCGAATTTTGCTTATTTTTCTTCTTCCCCTTCTTTTTACCGCTGGATTTTGATTTGGCCGTAGATGATTCTACGACATGAATATCGGCAGGAATTTCCGCGGAAGAGTCTCCTATCGGGGAATCTGGTAAAGTTATGATAGGAGAAGAATTCTTTGAAGATTTCTTCTTACTTTTGGTGTTAACTGAACCAATCATACCGTCAGCGGCATGAGACCCTGAAGGAGCTGCAGTTATTTGATTTTGTTTTATAATGTCAGGGATTTTCTCGTGTAAAGTACCCGACTGCGTATAAACGAGATCAAGGTACTGAGCTTGAGAAATTACTTGCTCTTCAGTAAAAACTCCTGCCTTAGCTACATCCTCAGTGATTTTAGGTAATAATGATTTAACAAACCATTCTGCTAAGATTTGATCCAGAATAAAAACTTTCACTAAACGCCGTCGACGTCTCCATTCATGAATGTGATCTGAAATATAAGTGGACGTTGACTGTTTTAATGAAGTTAATAATTCCGTGCCATTGTCATATCTGACAGGCAATTGAAAATGAGTTAAGAATGAAGTAGCTAACTGACTAAAGTTATAAAAAGAGGCTCGTGGTAACTCAATGTACCACTTGGCCGCAAGACCAATCAGAGTGCATTGAAAAAGACGTAAACGAATTGAATCATCTATAATGGAGTTAGATGCACACCAGAGGTGATAAGTCATCACATGGTTTGACAGATCCTCTCCTGATTTACCTTCAAACTTTGGGATATCACTGGGCAACTTATTTGCCATTGGCGGCCAAAATGGAAGATAATTAATCGGATCGTTCATAAGGCGCGACAAATCAGGCAAGTCCAAAGTTGCAATGAACTGTAATTGACGATTAGGGTCTCGAAAACCCTGGGTCATAAGACCAGCCCCAGGAGGAGGATATCCAGGATAACTTGGAATCAGAATAGCATTTGGGATATTATATCCTCCCGGAAAACCAGGATTAACCAAACTGCATTGGGGTTGTTGAGGTTCCTGATAAGTATATCCAGGGTACGGTTGATACTAATAGACTGGGTTCTGCACAGCAGGACCGAATTGGTACTGTCCCTGGTACGGTTGATAAGTAAATTGAGATTGACTTGTGACAACTGTACTTGGACCAGGTTGTCTTGCAGGCATTTGAACCGAAGTCTGAATTATAGGTCCAGACTGAGGTAAAGATGCTTGAGGAGTTGATGCAGGAACAGTAGAAACTGGAGCTGCCGATACTCCAGAAGTAGGTGGGGTAGATTGAACAGATGCTGCAGTAGTTGCAGCAGTCGTTTGAGGCAGTCGTTTGAGGTAGAGTTCGAGGCAAACTAGGCCCAGGCTAAGAAACTACACCAGGTGCAGAGGTTTGAATAGTAGGCTGGACAGGTTGTTGGGTTGAACCAGAAACCAAAGGTTGTCCAGATTGAGATGACAACTGAACATTCGGTTGCAAGACCTGTTGAGATTGAGATGGATCCCTCACTACGTTCATTCCGGGGTATGGACCCATAGAAGGTTGAGCATCTTGAGGACCATAACCGGGTTGAGTGTAGGGTTGATAATTCAAAGGTACATTTCTAGCTCCTTGGACAAATGATTGACCTAAAGGTGGTTGGAAACCTTGGGTTGGGTACTGACCTTGAGGTTGATAACCTTGAGGCACGTACTGAAACTGGGGTTAACCTTGAGGTACGTACTGAGTCTAGGGTTTACCTTGAGGAATGTACTGTCCTGAAGGTATGTACTATCCTTGAGGCTGCCCCCCAGGCGATAACTGAGTACCTTGAGGTTGTCCACCAGGCGATAATTGAGTACCTTGAGGTTGCCCCCCAGGCGGTAACTGACTACCTTGAGGTTGCGGATTTGGAATGGTACCAGACATCATAAGAATATCTTCTACACTCAACGGTTTAGTTCCGTTATTACTAGGTGATAGCCCATGTTCAATGGGTTGAGGAGAAGCTCCTGAAAAAGTACCAGTAAGTGACTGATACCCAGAAGGAACAGAAGGACCGCCATATAAAAATGCTTCCGGAGATTGAGAAAACATGGATGACTGTCTCGACATATTCAAAGGAGGATAATAACCTCTAGGTGTTGGATGAAAAGGAATGCGAGGTGGTGAAAAACTTAGACCCAGGTTTTCTAAAAAGTTGGTCAATGAAAGATACCAAGCGTCCCTCCTAGGTGGACTGTAAAAGATTGATTCACACTCCCTAAGTTCTATAGTTGGTTGATTTTCAAGGATAGATATACCTTCTTCCGGAGTAACGAGTTCTTCAATAGCAATAAGTCTAGAAGGAAGATTTTGGGTAATGATCCTTCCAACCCTGGGTGAACCAGGACCACTGGAAGTTGGAGAAGCAAATCCTGATGATGGAGTAGCAGCAGGTTCAGTTTCAGGCTCAGAAATTTCAGGTTCTTCAGCTAATTCACTAGTAGAGGAAACACTACCAGTAACTTCAGAAAATGAAATTGGTTCGGATATTCTATTGCTTGAACTTGATAATCAGGGTGAACAACTAAATAAGATTCTCTTTCTTCTAGTGACCCAACTCTACTGTCACTAGGAGTTACAAGAGCTCGTAGCCCTTCAAGCTGGCTTGGTGAATACTCGGGAGGTTGCCCCCGAAGTCTACGAGACTGCCTCGGTAATTCAGCCATGATTAAATATTCTAATTACTTCACACGCAAACAAAGAAAAATCTCAATAAAACCACCTAAAGTCTCTAAAGAACCAAACAATTTGAATCACACGCCTAAAGAATCTAGGAGTTCAAACCACACACAAATAGTAACTTTCTGTACTGAAAACACTAGTTGGTGATGAAATCCAACGTCACAGAATTTAATACAGAAATGGCGATTGGAACAGTTACCCCGACAACCTGCTTAATGAAACACACTGGCACAAGTTTCTTCACTAAACCGTCTCGAGTGAAGAGAACCCCCCAGAGAGTCCAAGTGAGTCTAGTCGACGTCTACTCCAGGTACAGTGGGATCTTCCCTCCACCGTCACCTTAGGAAAGAATCCTATAGATTATGGTCACTATGGTTACCAACAGAAACAAATATACTTGGGGGACAGTCTGTGATCCGATACACACGCAAGGGCAGAGTAACAAGCTCAATCCCCTTGAAGGCTCCTTGACATAATCTAAGGTTTACCAACAAGTGACCCCAGGCTCCTCGACAATGGTTAATCCAAGGTTTACCATTTTTAATACGTGTATATCTTCTATCGTTCCCAATGAGGAAGGATTGATTACCCCACTGGTTCGGATATGATCTCGTGCTTGACTCCTTTAAGAGGAGCTTCCCAGAGCATAGATGTAACAATTGGAATTTATCTCCTACCGCAAGATATAGCTACTTGTTTGTTTTAACTATCTTGGAGAGTTAATTACTCCCTACTCCAAGATACTAGCCTAAGCTATGTTGGTGATAAAGAGCCCTAGAAATAAAAAGTTTGCTAGATAAATTTTACTTTAAGCGTTATTTTTATTGGTTTTTCTTAAGCCAAAAGGTGTGGAGATGAAACTTTATGGTGTGAAGACTCGACTCCAAAACACTAAAAATTCACCTAAGATGATAAACAATCCTTTTTCTTCAACGAATTTCTAGCTAAAGAAAGAGTTGAGAATGCAATTGCTTGAAAAACAAATCTTTCCTTAACAAACAAATGAAAAGAAAAGCTTTTTTGTCTTTTTCAATAAACTAAAAAACGAGACTACTAATTATGCTCACAAAAAATATCCCTTTCTTTTCAACACTCAAACACTACAAAAACAAATTCTTTTCAAAAGAGATTTTAAAATTTCTAGAAAACACTCAAAACTATGAAAAATCTAATCTTGAGATCTATAACTTCTAAAAATCTAATTGAAGCAAAAGCTTACAAAATTTCTTTTCGAGGATGTTTTACTTAGTTATTAAGCAAACTAAGGACTAATTCTTTCAGAATAACAAATTAATCAAAAAACACCCATCTTATGTTTTCTTTTTAAAAATGAAATTCAAAACTCAAACAAGTTCTTTCAAAGCTTTGTAAAGAGAAAATGAGATGTATTCCTCACCAAAGGTAGATTTTACAAATCGGTCAGACTCACAAAGAAGACCAGCAAAAACCAGGGTAATCTGAGGTTTCTTAGGCTTCTAAACTCTGAGTTATTACAAAGACCAAAAAAAAATCAAGCTAGGCACACAAAACTTCTAGAAAATCACCTAAAACCAAAATGCCAATGGAATTCACCTACAAGAAGTTTCTGACAAGACACATGCAGATCTGGGCAGAGGATAAAAAACATAGACAAATCCTAAGCTTAACTGGATGAAAAGATTTTAGGTTTTTTCAAAAATTTGACAAGGTCCGCATGCATCCGGTATAACCAGGTGCGGTACCGCTCTGTGTAGTAAAGCAACAGTGCGGGGATGTCTGCATTGTGTTACAAATAGAACGTGCGGCCCTCTTTCAAAAGCGTGAAAAACAAAAAAAAATTCAGGATCTAAAAACCACCCAAGCCCACACACATCAAGAAAAAACCAGAAACAGAGAAAAAGCTTCTCAAGTCAAAGTAAAAGTAAAGGCAAAAAACAAAAATTCAGGTCCCCAGTGGAGTCGCCATTTTGTTGACCGGATAAATCGTTCTTGCGGACATGACCGATCTCCCTAGTATCTAGAGATATCTAGCGACAAGCAAGACAAGCAAATTCTACTTTTATCTAAATATTGCGATTTATAAATAAAAGCCAAGAGATGTTTTAGACACTACCTCAAGTTCAACGCTAGTTTGTGGCAGCCACGCTTCGACCGTCCAAATGAGCTTCCTTTTAAGAACCTGCAAACACAAGCAAGCACACATCAAATAACACCTGCATAGCCAATATAATAAATCATATTCATCATGATGATTAAGGAATTCATGAAATAAACCATAGAAGACAACTTATTGAGAAAAATAAACTTGATTGTATTAACTTTAAACAAAGAAGAACTCTACAACCTTGGTGCCTTGATGTTGTACAAGCTCTTCCCAGGGTCCAGCAAGAATCTCCTCTACTTTGACAAGCTTCACACTCCTCCCAATGAGATCAAAAGGTATGTAATCTCTCCTCTCAATCTCAATTAGGAAGTCTAAATTCCAACAACATTTACCCTAAAAAATATTCAGCTTTCAACCCCCTTAGTAACCAGCCCAATGCCTCATTTTATAGTGCAGAGGAAGGAAGTTACCATGTCCACCTTCAAAGGGATAAAGTCCTCCTTCAAAGGGATAAGCTCCTCACATCAAGGGGTTTGCTCCTTTAGTTATGGGATGCATGAACCACCAAGGAGCGAACTAACCACCTCAAGATTCCCTCTAGAAGCTTCCATAAATAACCCAAAGTGAGTTTTTAAGAATGTACTTGCGCCTTTTTGACTTTTACAGGGGTCCGCACCCTTTACACAGAAACAGAGCGGGCAGGTCCGCAGGGAACATGACCAAGGGGTGCGGGACCGCAGGTAATGCTAAGAGAAAGTGCAGAACCAGAGTTTTAAAGATTTTCAAGGACTTTCTCTAATTTTTCAAGGCTTGACATGAAGAGCTGAGGTTTAAGACTTGCATAGGAGGAAAGTATGAGTGGTGATAAACTCACATTGATTGCAGAATGTCATGGTGACAATATTTTGTTCAACAAAGAGAAAATAAAATATAAATATATTATTCCATAAAACTAAAACTATATTTAATACAATAAAACACAAATAAAATGAAAATAAAATATGCTATTTTTTAAATGAAAATAAACTCTTTTATTATTATTTATTATTTAATATTTTTTTTATAAATTAAATAATAAAGTTTTATTTTTTTTCCAAATACGTGTTGTGTTGAGTTGTGTTTATAAATATAAAAAGGGGAGATTATTGAGATGATATGTTGATATGCACAATGATATTAGTGAGAACAATATATTGATATATGTAAGTATATAAAAAACAAATAATAAATAAAAAAATAATATATTCATATGTGCATGTATATTAAAAAGGACAAATAATGATTAATAAATATTTTATAAATAATTTGATTAGAATTAGAGTATGTAGTTATAATATTCCTAGGATTTATGTTAATTGGAGCAAGTTCAATATTGAATATTGGATGCATTTGAAAGTTGATTGGTATATTAATTTTGAAGTTATTATTTTTATATTGTTGAGTGATGGTGTAGAGATAATATCACAATAGCCTAAGATTGTATTGCTAGTCATTGAACCTCTCTTCCAAAATGCAAAAGCATATCTTGTTTTCCTTGGTTGGACACTAATAAAAGGTGGTTGGACACGTTGTTTAACATGACATTATTTATATTTTACAAATGGCACATGTATCATGTCATCCACTTGCTATTGTGCATTTTAGATGTGCTCAATGAAGCATGTCAATTAGCTCACTTATTTTTATGAAAAATCTTTTAGATGAGTCACACCAATGAATGTTGTAGGTTGAAATCCAAAGTAGACTTCAAAGGGACATAAGTGAGTTGAATCGGGTTGAGATTCATTATAACTTTGTTGAATGAATGCAATATTGTCATCTTAGATGTGAAGGTATTCATAATTGTAAATATGTAATAGGTGAAGAATACTTTTATCGATATTATTGGTCAAAAGTTAGAAATGAAATTAAGATATGTATTAAATACAATGAACATGACAACATGAAATTTCCCAACAATGCACGAAGAATACTTTTATAGTGGCATTCATTTCTTGTGTTTTTGTAATGTTTCAGAAATACTATATTAGAGAATTAATTGATAAGAACAATACCACATCAAGTTTTTCATATTATTTTAATAGTCATTTTAGAAAATTCATGGAGAATATTTTCCTTCAGCATAGATGGACATAAGTGTATATTGACCCTACTTCATGTTAAGCAATTTAATAATGGCACAAGCAAGATAACCTTGATGTATACTTATACATAGTCATGGGGTGAGGTTGATAAAAGTATCTAATAAGGTCTTAAGGATATTGAAAATGACCTACTAACTTATAATAATGTGAACTCTCAAATTATGAATTTGTCACACTTACCTTTGGTTGGAGTGCATAAATTTCCAAGGTGGTGTACTAATTTGTTGTGTAGGTAGTAATAGTGTCATAATTTTCCTTGAAGGAGATATATATGTATGTATGTAGACTTTAGCTTTACAATATATCAATGCTACTATTATGTTTATGATGTTGATAAATGTCCAGGATAATCAATAGAGTGCTCTTTGGTGGTAGACTCAATTAATTAGTTACATAAATAGTTCTACAATTATGATTAATGAACATGCTTTCTAATTTTCTTTGTGTATACAAAAATTGAAAAGGCACGTGGCTAAAATAATAATTGTCTCCTTAGAAAAGATAAAATGTTTTTCATTGCTTGAAAATCTAAATTATTACACAAATGTTTTGATTAAAAAATGAGTAGTTTTAAACATTATCATTGAAGGATTCAAAGTGATAAGTGACTAGGTTTCCATGTTGTAGACTAATAGCTTTGAGTGCAAACTTCGAGGCACTATATGGAATCCAAGGACTTTATAAATTGTGTAGCCATGTGTTATAAATTGAGTAGTCACAAGGATGATGTAACACATAAATTGTGGTTGAGTCCTTTGAATTTTGTGCTTGAGCCCTTTGAATGCCTATTTTATGTTGTATTCCAATGGAAAACAAGTTTCTTACTATTTTTTGGAAGAGGACATGAAGGGGGAGTATCACATGAATTCTCCCTTGTTGTTGGATCCTTTGTCAGGATAATATCGACAATGCGGGAAATGAGTTTGATTAGAATAAAGGACCACTCCACTGCCACAACAAGACAAATGTCCTTGGCTTTCTTTGTCAAAGAAGCCCAAAGGAATGTCGTAGTCGAGCTCTAGCATGAGTGGTACATGTTGTGGAGTGGTTGTATAGTTTAGTCTTGTATTCCGTTGTAAGGGATATATTTTTTGAAGTACATAACGTAGGGGACATCTCCTTCATTTGAAACAAAATAGAGATATGAGTTCTTCATATGTTATCAATCACAGTGCAATATAGACCTAAATGAGAAGAAACAATTTTGTCTAAAAACTACTATCTTAATCTACCTGTAAGAGAGGTTGAAATCCATTGGAATTTAGAGATGAATTCTTACTGAATATATGTGTAAACCTGACTCACGAATGAACAATTAACAAAGAGGTGAAGCGATGTCTCCTCCTGTGAATTACATAGAAGACATCTATTGGGACAATGTCATCCATGAGAGGATAGGACCTCTTATGTGAACAATTTGTTATTGAGGGCTAACCAGGTGGATGTTTTGGATTTGAGAGGGGTGTTGAATTTCTAGAGCACCTTCCACCACTACAGCTTGGAACCTTCAAAGTCTTCCTTGACCCACGCCTTGTATCCAAGCTTTGCAGTGAACTCACCTATTCTTGGATTTTTTGTCGAGCATAGTGAGCTAGGGATGTTGGGCTTGAAAGTTATAAAGTTTTTGGAAAAGAGTTGTATGTAGTGGTCCCATTCCGTGGCTTGCTCACCTTCCAAGCATAACATTTGAGCCAATTCCCAACCAGTTTTATTTAATTATTAATAATACTACTTTTTCATATAACAACAACAACAATAATAATAATATTATTATTATTATGATTATTTAAAGAGACAACTACGGATTTGTATTAAAATTTCTTGGTTTGAAGGCTAGTACCTTGTACATCATCATGCAGAGCTTCTACTACAACATTCAAAAAGTTCTAGAAAATATTGATTCGTTTTTCACCCTATCCACATTCAACTGGTCTAAATAGACTATCTTTATACAACTTCTAAAAACACCTAAGGTTTCTATATATTTGCAAAACATGAAAAACTAAGCAGTGAAAAATTAGGCTTCGATGTTCTCCCTAGTGGAAGACATTACTTCAGTTCTATGATATTCAAGGTCAGTATGAAAGGGAGATTCATTTGAGCCTAAGTTTCTATCAGTAGCATCCATCTCCTGCAAGACTAGTAGCACCTCCCTTTGCTCTACGAATTCTTTAGAGTTGTCACTGTTGACCGCAATTCCCCTTGCTTTAGACACAAGAACCAAATTATCCACTCCGAAATTCAACATTTCAACTACCAATTTGTAGTGTTGCAACTAGGTTTCCATTAGACTAAGCCTCTGAGACAGGATCTCTAAATTGGCACAAGACTCTATCAATAGCATTTCCCAATGTCTTGAGATTAGAGAGATGATAAACTCCATATATGTCACCATTTGAGCTAAATGATGGTTATTATCCTCTTTTTTGGCACTGAATTGTCTTTCCATTGGGAATTCCACACACCGAGCCTTTTTTTCTTCCTGGAAAATAGAGAACCTAATTGGAAACTTTGTGATCGCAAGTCTACATCACCTCTTCTTATAAATATATAGACTGTTGTCCCCAATTCATCACTTCCCTCCATGCCTTTAATGTTGAATTGAAGCACATGTGATGACCTGATAGAGAGTTCCATCTCCATTATGTGAACTATGCAATTAGAAACCACCTCTGATGTGTTCAGAGATCGAAGCATGTGTGTTGCATCTCGAATGAGGGAATGTAAATTTTGCGTGTCCTATTGAATTTATTATCAATGAAAAACATCCTCCATCTATCCACTAACATGTTGTGCCTTGCATGAGAAATCCAAGTGGAAGTCCAATCCCACCCTTGTTGTAACTAGCCTCCTCCCACATTTACCAAAGTTAATCGGTCTGTTGGGGTAAACATGTGACAAGAGGCTACTATGATGTGATTCAACTCCCCATGTACAGATAAGGAAGTGGAACTGACCAAACCAAACCATTCTGACCTTCCACACATGCTACAAAACCTCCAAGAGCCAATCAACTCTTCCAGGTGATCAAACCCTGAGACAACTTGACATTTTATTGACCTAGAGCCTCAGTTTCTCCCATGGAATGGGAATGCATTTAATTGGGACCCTCTAGTCTCTCCCACAACAAGGGAATGCCAGCGATTGGGGAATTTTTTAGCTAGTTCTGAGCTTGTGACCCCGGATTCTATGTCACTTTTCCAGGGCCACGACTCAAGCCACTGCCTAGAACTTCATGAAACTTCCAGAAATGAGAAGTAACATCGAAATAATGATACTAATGAAAATACTTGAACAAAGACTTGACTGGACCCATACTAGCCATGCCAGGCATTTCGTCAAACATGTTATAACTATGCAATCTACAGGTCATAACAACATATCTGAGCATAGGGGTCTCATACTTATTTGAGAATCATTAAGAAGCATTGATGCCTGATCATATTAGTTGCATTATCATCTACTAGGCCATATATTCATTGTTCATTCATTTACAAATCAAAACATGATGTGATGCATACATCATAACTGTCGTAAAACACACTCAAAACCAACATATAAACAACATAAATAACAAGGATACAACAACCATAAAATTCGCATATAAACCAGTACATTTACACATGAAATAACAAGGAAAAGGAACTCTTAGTAATGAATGCATAAGCCAACCAAGTTTGGGACTTCCATGTACCACCCGACCATAGATTGGCTGAACCAAATCTTTCTTTCAGCCAATCAACCCCGTGCCATATTCCAAGCATGAATGTGGGACTCATAACTAGAAATCGGCCCGAGCTTCCCGAGGCTAAACCACCTTACCCTCATTACTAAAACTAGGCTTTACCACAATCCCCACCGGATCACTAGGCCCTAAACAAGCATGGATGCGATCGGATTTCTCCACCTACACCGTGAGGAATTTTCCTATCTCCTAGTCTCTAGGCTTTACTGTAAACCCTGCCATACAATGGTCAAGGATCCCTAGGCCTAATCGAGACTCCACCCTCTAGGATTTATCGTATATCCTATCATTCACCAGCCGAGGATTCCTAGGCCTAATCAAGGGCACCCACCTCTAGGCTTTACCGTATATCCCGCCATTCATCGGTTGAAGATTCCTAGGCCCACTGAGGTAACACAAAATGCGTCTTTACTGCAATCCACAGTTTGATTCAAGGATCACTAGGCCATGTTTTCTTTATATTAGAGACCACCTCACTCAATTTTGAATCCATCCGACAATCCAGCTCAACCAAAACATGAGAACCCCATCACACCATGGCTATCCAGAAATGGCAAGTTAAGGCTAAAGAACATTGTCACACCTGGAAAAACCCATGGCAATGACACAGAGAGAACCAAATACACACGTGCATGTACCATGCATGCCAAAACTAGTAAGGAAATCACACATGCAAATCAATACTTGCCAATAATCCCGTTGTAGCTGCTAGATGTTGCTCCTCCTTACTTGATATTTTCCTTCTCTTTGCCTTCTTTTCTTTCTTGATCCAATGCTAGAAAGCTCTAAGAAAACTCTAAGTGTCCAAGAGTGAGAGAGAGAGAATAGAGAGAGATCCTCAAAAGCCTTTTTATCAATGAGGCCTCTATTTTCTTCAATTTTCCATTATTTTCCTTCATTTTCCTCCTCACACACAACCTGTGACCTTTCACCTTCCTTTTCTCCTATTTTCCATTATTTTCATAAATAAAATGCCAATAAATGACACTTTTCCTTTTCAAAGCCTTTGTCATTGCCTTTGCCAATTTCCTTTGGCCATAATAAACCAAATGAACACCCACACTAGGATGTTTTGCCCAACGTTCAACTTGGAATAAGTGTCTCATGACCTTGGTCTTATATTTTTTTTTTACATGAATTTTTAACCGAGGTTGTTACACTTGTGCATTAGATAATATCTGCTAGAGCAAGTAAATGATAATTAAGGTTAACGAATACTCAGGATGAAATTTGACAATGGGACCAATTGCATGCTATCCTTTGATTCAAGCATTAACTCCTGTGTTTATCACCAACAATTTAACTATACATATTGTTGGGAACAGGTTCCCCCAAGGACAATTTTGGGGCTAAGAGCCCATGTTGTGGGACAAATTTTGTAACAAAGTTGTAAAGTCTCCGCATTTTGTGGTCACGAAGCGCGAAGGTGTTAAGAATCATAACAAGTTTTCCGTCCTTATTTTGCAAAATGTAAAGTCGGCTGTAAAGATCCACCCATGGTCCGTGGACCATGGGATTGTATAAAAAGGAGCTAAGTACATAAGCTCTAAGTAGTGAGTGAGTTGACAAGTTTTGGAGTCTTGGTAGAGAAGTCTAAGTGTTTCGGGTCTTAGCGTAGGTAGAGGCTCTGCAGCTGAGTGTGCAGAGGCCTAGGGTGGAAGTCCACAACTGAGTGCGTGGACCCCTGCAGCTCTGTGCGTAGGGCGGGTAAAGTCTATATTAAACTGAAGATATCAATAAAGAGAAGTCTTCTGCAAATTCCGTATATTTATTTTCTGTCACTGCATCTGGTTATATTGTGTTTTGGGTTTAATTTACAATGTTTATGTGATGTGTGAATATATGTGATTATATTGGTTAATTGAATGCAAGTAAGAATATCAGTTTACGCGGCGCTAACTGTGATTGTTTAGTAAGATAAGTAAAACAATTAAGATAACTTGGGAACCTATACAATATGCTGGCATAACAGCGCGAAAGTACCTGGATCGCGGGTTAAGGCTGTGCGAAGGTCAATCGTACACCTTCGCGGAGGTACTAAAGGGTGGAATAAGGGGGTAGACTGACAAAGCCCTAAAGCCTAGTGACCTGCACGAAAGTAGTAACTGAGGGTATAAACCGACATCGCGACCATCTTAGGGTGTGGAAACTTGGTTCCAGCATCCCACCATACTACTTCGGGTGAGACTTTAGTCCGCGCTTCGTGAGATGATGCCGAAAAGGCCAGTACTGTAGGGATTTGTTTGGCTAACGAATGCTAAACCTGGGTCAGGCCCCACAAAGCCAACAAATGGTTCCGTTACTGGGACCAGAATCTGCATGAGATATGTGTGATGTCGTATCACTAGAATCTAACTAATAAAGAGGTCGAAGACTGGTTGGATAGGAAGATCCATGAATTCGTGGCGCAGGAGAACAGAAATCCATGGATAATAAAGGAACAATGGCTGGACAGGTACCTGTATACAGAAATCCATGAGATCTTCTCTGTTCCTTTCCAGTTGAGCTATACGAGTGGATTGCGAAGCTAGTGGATAGCCAAGGAAGGTGGAGACTTGACGGTCCTATTGTCTGGACCCTGGAGTTAGTACAGAGACTGGAAGCCTCTGAGGATAAGATCACTTGTGCTGTCGATCATTGGCTCGATCGCATCATAGGAGGATTTGTGACTGAATTTGCGGTCAATACCTCAATTAGTTACAGTGACGCGAAGCGAAGCTTTTTCAAAGGTTCATGAGGTAAGTACTTGAAGTATTTAAATACCTGGATTAAGATGTTATTGTGCGAAAAATAGGTTATGCAGCTACCTTGATGTTCGAAGCTACACAAAGTGGAAATACTTAAAGAAACGAAGGAAGAAAGGGTCCTAAATATAGCCCACTGATCTCACCGCCGTTAGGTGACGAAGAGGGAGTAGCACAAGCTTCTCCACGAAGTGCAGTTCAGTTAATAAGACAGGGATTCCTACAATTGCCACCTCCATCTACACCACCTCTAACTTCACCACCGTAACCTGCGACTTCACCCATACCACCACCACCTCCACCACAGTTCAACATGGCAAATTCAGTGAAGCTACCTTCGTTTAAGGGCTTGGGAAATGAGGACCCAAACCAGTTTTGGTTCGTCGTGAAAGCTGTATGGGAAGTTCAAGGCATCACAGATGATCACATGAAGAAGGCAACATTGGTTAGCGCTTTGTAGGATTGTGCGCTAACTTGGTACATCAAGTACTCTAATGATAACCCAAACGTTGGGTTGGTAGAGATCCAAACCGTGTTGAATAAAGAGTTTAGTAGGCTTAAATCCGAGGCACAATCGATTATGGGGTTGAAGGAAATCACGATGAAACTAGGTGAGATGCTAGGGAATTAGATCAGAGATTGAAGTTTAAGATCCACGATGCCAATATGAACTTAACAGATGGACATCGACGCGAATGGTTCGTGGCTTCACTCTTGCCTCACCTAAGGGTTGCACTGTCATAGCAGAAGATTACAACTCAGGCAGAGGTCTTGGAGATTGCCATAAGACTGCATGAAACACCGATGCAAGATCCAAATCTAGGGGTTTAATAGATCCATGCGTAGTTGTAAAATATTTCCCTCGAAATGCAAAGTTTGAAGCAAGACAAAACAGTTCGACTAGAGGTGCACAAAGAAATATGGTTCCTGAAATGTAAAGGTCAGGGACATGTCAATGACCACTGCTCGGTCTTTGTAAACTATATTGCAGGAGGAGGACTGATGCCTTTGAGGCCGGAAGCCCAAGCAAGACCGAGCGTGGGGCCTGTGTTGTGGTGCTTTATATGTCAGGTAGCAGGGAAACATACGTCAGATAACTGTCATTTGCTGCAGAAGTTTGTACAAACACCATAACAACTGTTCTGCAACTTCTACAGGTCGGTAGGGCATGATGAGAGCAACTGCCAAAGTTACGAATTGATCATGGATAGAACACCCACCTATAGGGTTTAGGCAGAAATGCGGCCCCCTGACCAGAGCACTGGGATGGCGCGAACAGGATTTCAGGGGTGCGGACGAGGCCGAGGTGGAGGAGGACCTGGCAGAGGTCAGGGACAACTAATATGCTAGAAATGTGGAGGACTGGGACACTATGCCCATGAATTTACTATCCCGACGTGTCCATCGTGCAAATATTGTACTCAGTTTGATCATGAGACAGAGGACTATCCTACGCTGATAGCAAGGATATGTGACAAGGGGGTGCTACCACCTCAGCTGACTCAGAACCTGTAGATGATGAGGTCTGAGCCTCGCGAAGAGGATCCAAATGTGAATATAGTGCTTTGAAGTGGAATTGCAATGGGTGATGATAAGGGGAAACAACTCGAAGACAACGCATGGGTTCATAGAGCTCTGGTGAAGGAGGCTAAATTTTATTTGGAGCGCGCACATGAAACGCTCATGGAAGCAAAGAAGAGCCTCGCAGAGGCCTCTACCTCAGGGAGCAGGGATAAGCGTGATCAAGAAATGGACCCTTCTATGCTTATGACCTTTCTAGAAACCTGCATGAAGCTGCTGCGTGATAGAAAGGCTGTGAAGGGGTTATAGGAACTTATAAATAGATGCGTCGGAAACACTTCAGGTGAACCGCACGTGGTACGAAAGATTTGTAAGCATAAATCAAGGAGGATAGCAAGGCTGTGAAGGGGTTATAGGAACTTATAAATAGATGCGTTGAAAACACTTCGGGTGAACCGCACGTGGTACGGAAGATTGGTAAGCATAAATCAATGACATGGCGTGAGATGAGACTGACCGTGCAGATAGGAGAATATGAAATGGATCAGGTTATTTTGGATCTGGGGTTAGACGCAAACGTTTTACCAAAGTAGACTTGGGAGCAGATGGGGAGACTTGTGCTGCAGTGGTCTTCGATTCAGTTAAGGATGGCAAATTAGTAGAAGATCATCCCCATGGGATAACTGCAAGGAGTGACTGTAGATATTGAAGGCACGAGTGTATTGGCTGACTTTGAAGTAATAGAAATTGTGGATGACAACAACCCTTACCCTGCGCTCCTTGGCATTGATTGGGCTACTGACATGAACGAGGTAATAAACCTAAAGGAGCGAAAGATTGTTTGAAAAGAAATCGTTTCTTGTAATAGTACCCCTAGATCCAGCTGAAGGATCGCGCTATACTGAACCAGTCCGTGATTACGAGAGCGATGAAAATTTGGACTACATATATAAGATAAAAACGCGAGACCAAGAATGGGTGAATTCGACAATGAATGGACGAATTACATGGGATTGCGAGAGTCCTGCACCTCAAACTTTGATGGAGAATTAGAGTGTTGGCAGAATCAACTACATGAAGTAACCACACTGAGCTGTAACATGATGACCCGGTCACTGCATTGTGTATCGTCAGAGGTAAGAAATCTGCCCACTTACGATGGCCTGAATGATGTAGATGTATTTTTGGATGCATTTGAGAGGGAGGTACCAAAAAAGCAGCACTTCCAGGCTTTGGACTGGGCACTGTGCACTACGCCCGCAAGATGGTGGGGTATGCACGAGGGTAGCTTTGATGATTTGTGCGAGTGTAGGAGGATGATGAGAACACGCTTTGTGAAGTTGAAGGTACGAATGACAGACAAATATGATGGGAAGGATGATCTGTGCACACACTTGTCCAAATGGGCTAAGGCTTATGGAGCGAAGCCCCAACTTGAATGGGTGCACTTGTTCTGTAACAACTTGGGTGTCATCCCGATGAAATGGTACTTGGAGACAAAGCTCCACCATGGTACAGGTGAATTTAATATTTTGCACAAAGGATTAATAATGATGTTCAGCTTCGAAGATGGGTTTGACTGTATTGACGAAGCGCTACAAGAAGTTAAAGCAACAATATTTAGGATACCGCAAGATCATTTGGATATGATTCAACCCGATTGGAATGCTTAGTTGAGCCATGCATTGGAATGCTATAAGGTGACTGCTGATCGAGGGACCGCAGATTGGGAATCCTAATATAACTACGCCATTGAAAATGAAATAGGTAAATATTGGTACGGAGGCGGAGCCCAAATTCGCGAAGATTGGAGATTACTAGGATGATGCGACAGTAGATAAGATCATTGAATTGCTCCGCGAATACCAGGATTTGTTCCCTACCAAGTTTACAGAGCTAAAGGGAATAATAGGAGACCTGTGCATTATGAAGATCACGTTAAAACCCGACGCGAAGCCGGTTAAGCAAAGACCTTACCGTTTCAATATGAAGTATAAGCAGAAGGTTTGCTTAGAGCTAGACAAGATGCTCACGGAAGGCATCATTGAGCTCGTAGAAGAATCTAATTGGGTGAGCCCAATGGTGGTACAAGAAAAGAAGCAGAAGGATGAAATAAGGATATGCGTAGATCTCAGGAAGTTGAATGACGCTTGCATACATGATCCTTTCCTGAATCTGTTCACTGATGAGGTATTAGATAATGTAGGTGGTCAGGAAGCGTACTCCTTCACTGATGGGTTCTCTAGGTACCATCAGATCAAAATTGCGCCTGAGGATAGAAGCAAGACAACCTTCGTGACTGAATGGGGATGTTTTTAGTACACTATAATGCCTTTCAGATTGAAGAATGCGCCTGTGATTTTTTCGTGCGTAGTCATTGTTGCATTTAAAGAATTCATTCATAAATTTCTGGAGGTGTACTTTGATGACTGGACTATGTTTAGGTTAGTAGAACACCATGTGGCAAGTTTGCACCTGATGATAGATACTTGTCGAAGGTTCCAGATTTTGTTCAATATGAAGAAATCCCTGTTTTGTGTTCCTTTTGGGACTTTGCTAGGTCATGTGGTTTGTACACAGGGACTAATGGTAGATCCTGCGAAGATCGCAATGATACTTAACTTGGAGGCACCGAGGAGTGTGAAACAGCTGCGCGCAACCCTAGGACATACTGGGTGTTACAGGAAGTTTATCTAGGGCTATGCCCAGATCACCGCGCCTATGGAGAAGTTGTTGAAAAAGGATGTCACGTTCTATTGGAACGAGGACTGTAAGAAAAGCTTGGATGTATTGAAAGAAAAAATGGTCACTGCGCTGATTTTAGTCTTTGCGAATTGGAAGAAGGGGTTTCATATACATGTAGATGTGTCATGTATAACATTAGGAGTAGGTTGCCGGAGGAGGATTGGTCCATCCTATCGCATTCAAAAGCAGGAGGTTATCCAAGGCTGAGAAGAACTATTCCACCACCGAGTGTGAAGGGTTAACCATGGTATATGCGCTCCAAAAGTTTAGACACTATTTGCTAGGTGGACACTTTAAGATGTATACAGATCATTCCGCGTTGAAATACCTGGTCAATAAGCCTGTGTTGGGGGGGAGAATCTGTAGGTGGTTTCTATTGTTCCAGGAGTATGATTTTGAGGTTATTGTGAAGGCTAAATGATTGAACAGGGGACCAGACCATCTGTCGCGCATCGAAACGGGGGAAGAGTACACTAATTTGGAGGAGGGATTGCCTGACGTGCAACTATTTGTAGTGCGCGTTGTGAATGGTCACTTTGAAGACATCATACACTTCCTAACGATAGGAACCACCCCGGAAGGCTACACCGTCCATTAGAAGGGGTTAGTGGTATGTGCGACAGACTTTTCTATCATTGCTGGACATCTGTACAAAATGGGGTCTGATGAAGTATTACGACGATATGTACTGGAGTTTGAAAGGAGAAGTATCCTCGCGGATGCTCATGGGGGTATCGAGGGAATTATGTAGGAAGGGTGACCACGCAGAAGATTCTACGTGCAGGGTTGTGGTGGCCAACCCTCCATCAGGATTCAAAAGCTTACTGCAAGGCGTGTGATGTGTGTTAAAGGAATGACAGGCCATTGTGAAGGGATGAGATGCCTTTGAACCCATAGATGACGTTGCAACCTTTCAAGAAATGGGCAATAGATTTTGTGGGACCCATTCAACCCCAAGGGAAGAAGACGGGAGCGCAGTACATTATCACCGCGATTGAGTATTTGACTCGATGGGCAGAGGCACAGCCTGTGAAGGACTACACGGGTGCGACCACTGCGAAGTTCCTCTTTGAGTATGTACTGATGCGATTTGGGTGTCCAAAGATTTTGATGAATGACCATGGTACGCACTTTCTGAACGAGACGATCAGCGTGCTGATAGAAGAATTTCAGGTATATCACCAGAAAATCACGCCTTATCACCCATAGGATAATGGGATGGTGGAAGCATCCAATAAGGTGCTAGAGAACGTGTTGACCGAGGTTTGCAATGCTCAATGAAGTGATTAAGACATGTGCATACCCGTAGTCCTATGGGCCTATTAGACGGCATGCAAAAAGTTGATTGGATAGACACCCTTTAGGCTTGTATATGGTGTTGAAGCAGTGATGCCCATGGAATACATTATGCTTAGTTTGCACATAGTGGCACTAACGGGTATGATGGATCGCCGAGTCCTAGAAGAGAGGCTCGCATAGCTGGCTGAGATTGAGGAAGAGAGATTTCTAGCTAGATTTCAGTAACAGGTCCAAAAGTAACGTGAAAAAGCATGACATGATTGGAACATTAAGCTGTGCACCTTTAAGGTAAATGATTTGGTTTTGTTATATCACAACAAGTTTGATAAATTTCCAGGGAAATTCAGAATGCACTGGTTAGGGCCCTATGTCATTAAGGAGATTACCGACGATGGAGAAGTTCAGTTGGTTAAATTCAATGGATATCCCTTCCCAGGAAAGGTGAATGGTAGCCGATTGAATCCATACACCAGTGATCCGGCTAGGTGACTATATGCAGGTAGCATAGTCTTAGCATTCCAGGCAGCTGAAAGGAGGCACGAGACTATAAACTACACTGCCCAGGTTGGGGAACTGCGCGGTTGGAGGATTGTGCGAAGCGAGGAAATGTCACAGGGTTCGCGACAACGCGAAGGGAGCTATGCTACCCAGGGAGAAATCATGCAGGTAAGTCGGAAAGTGACCATTAAAGTCACTGTTCATGATTTGACGGTAGGAATGTGGCCAAATGGAGCGGGAAGCCGACATTTAAGACAAACTTTATGGGTAAGATCCTTGGAAATCTGTCGCCAACCCGACATTAATGAAGTGAATGTGGGGGGAACAGTCGGATTTGAATTCAAAATGCCCTATAAATTACAGGTGGAGGCCCAACGAAAAACACTTGGAATTTTGATAATTGAGTTGTTGAGCTCTCAGGCACACATGAACTGCAAAAACTTCGAAGCTTTGCTAGCCAGTTCAGTATTTGAGATGTTGCCCAAGAGACACAAGAGTTATTGCATAGCATCATGTCGACACTCGCAGAAGCTATGGATGCTGAAGTAGTGACAACCGAGGGGGTTGTGCCATAGGTTGTTAGGGAGGCAGAGGGAGCGGATCCAGAGCTTGCAGAGGTATTAGCTGAAGTTCCCAAATCACCACGGACACCTAGACTGAAGCCAATCCCAACCAAGGAGAGCGTGAAGGATAAGAAGGGAAAGTAGGCTATGATACCAATGTGCACATTGTTGAGAAGAAACCCACTAAAGGATAAGCCTACCGCACAGGAAAATGAAAAGGCCATTAACCTGGAGCCGAAGGAGGAATAAATTGAGGACATCCCTATGGGTGATGAGGACTTGTGGTTAGAAGTGGAGGAAGGTGAAGTCCAGGGTACTGACCCTATCACTAAGTTGCTCGAGTACATCCCTCCGCGCAAGGGCAAGACCAAGGTGCCAAAGGACATTGATGAGAGCAAGGTCCCCTTGCAAACCCCTCTGCTATCGGACGGGATTTTCTTTGAAGGACTGTGCTTGGGGTGGTTTCCTTTGTTAAAACCAGAATATTCGGACTTAGTTTACCATGAGAAGTTCCCGCACTTAGCGTCAGAGCAGCTAATGCAATGCATTATTGACACAACCACCGGGATGATTGCATTGGAATTGCGTAAGTGGCTCAGGGTAGTAGACAAGGTAGGTCTGCTCAACCTGCTATGGGTGCCGCACTACAATCGTACCCCCATTACAGTATTGGTCATCAAGAAGTTGCTATGCTTGGTGCATGATGGGTGTCTGTGGCTAGAGGAGCCAATACCCATCACCGGCAGATTGATCCATAAGATCACATAGCTTCCCTACACAGGGGAAAATCTAGCCATGATGTTTGGCGGAAAAGGTGGCGAGCTAGCCCTGGCAGAGGCCATGAAGGGAAAATTCAAGCTTGTGAAGAAGCCACGAGACTGCGCTATCTTGAGTATTTGTGACCCTGGAGTCAAGGTGGCAACGCAGATTTTGGTAGGAAAGGTTATGAGGAAGTGTCACGCAGATGAAGTGCCAACACCAGTCGTCGCTCTTGCAACCCAATGCGCCGAAGGAGTCCAGTTTAATTGGGCACGTTATCTTTGCGGTGAGTTCCTTGCAAACTACCGTGAGGCATAGGAGATCAGCAAGACCTTCCACTATGCATGGCTCTTACTGTCTATTGTGCTGGTAGCCTGGGAGCTACCAGAAGACAGTTAATTCCCCTCGGTCGCGCCAGACCTGCCAGAAGCAATGAAGTACACTTCACTGTGGGTGACCAAGGATGCTCAGTGCATCAAGGATAGCAAGATATTCTGGATCTTGATGGAAATGAACATCTGCATGGCTATCAATCGCAAACCGCGATTGTCGCCTACTGTGTTTGACAAATTGCAGGGGTATGAGAGTTCTAGTCAGACTTTCACCGGGTATTAATCAGGGCACGAAAGGACCTTGAATAGACATGGTATGACTTTCCTTACTTGGCAACAGATGACGCGATCGATGCAATACTTGACCGTTGGCCGAAAGAGTGGCGCACTACCTCAAACTTGACAGTGGGGTCAAGCACGTCTGCCGCATAGTGCAAAAAGGAGGAGGCCAAGCTCAAGATGGCATAGTTTGTAGAGAAGAGGAAGAAGGAGGCCACTGACAAGGCCTAGGTGGAACGCGATGCCACCTAGCAGATGGAAAAGCAGACAGGCGAAATAGAGCGTGGCTCTGAAAAAGGCGTGAGGTCGCCTTCGCATGAAACAGAGGAAGAAACGGATGAGCAAACATAGTAGCATGGCACAGACCTACAGACGACGTCGAACCACATCAAGTGTCTAAGGGAACAAGAAAAAGTAGGTTCAAGGAAGAAATCCAAGGCCAGTAAGGTGTTGCTGGACCCAATCACCCTCACCGAAGGTGATTTGTATGACATTAGAGACACAGTGCGAGATGTCAATGCGGAGGCACTACAGTAGTTCGAGCAGTAGCAATAGCTACTATTGGGGGCCATCCAGACAGGTCTTCAGGAGCTGAAGAACCCGGCCAGCACAAGCTGGCACGGTGTCTACTAGCCTTGCTATCGGTACTTCAGAAGCTGCCGAGATGCTGTGTACAAAGGTCTCCCGCGCGATAGTGCTGCCAGATGGAGCATTGACCACAGAAAAGGAATCTGACATGCCCACTGTTAGTGCCCTCAAGGGAGTGGGGTTGAAATTAGCAGCACTCCCTGGTGAGATGCTCCACCTATTGCAGGATGGAGTGATTGCGGAGCTGAGGGCCCGCGAACACCGCGCTTTGCAGGTGATCAGTGAGCAGAATATTAATAATGAACAAATGGCCCTACAATGAGACTCTGCCATTGCCACTATGACCGAGGTAACTGACCGAAACAAGCGCATAGTTCAGGTAGTGGAGGCATGCCGAATGGTCCCAGAGTTGGCCATTCTTGAGGAAGAACATGTCGAGGTGCGCGTTCGCAAGCTTGCTACAGGGGTGCGCGACGCTCGTACAGAGTTGGCTAGGGTTCAACTGGAGTTGAACCTACAAATTGCAGATTTACAGTTGAAGGCCAAGCCTTCAAATCCGCCAGAAGTAAAGAAGCAGCGTGCCACCACTGTCACAGAGGCGATAGTGACGGTAGACAGTGTAGTAGCAGATTGCACACAACTTTTTGAAAAGTCGTTTGAGGTCTTGATGAGCTTGCAGGAGGACCCTAATGTACATCAGTTGGAGACAGAAGCTCATGAATTGCTGCAGCGCTATGATGAAGTAAAAGGTACAACGTGAACTGTCGCTCTCACGCAAAGACTGGCGAAGCTGCAGGAGGCCAAACAATTGAAAGAACAGGTAGATGCAGCGCAACACAAGGAGGCAGTGCTGAAGGCGCGCTTGAAGCCCTGGTTGGATGAGGCTTATTCGGTCACGACCTCTATTGAAGGCAAGCTTGCTAATCTACAAGCAACTCAGCAAAAGCTTCAGGCTGACAGTTCAGGACCAGCGACCGAGCAGTTGGTTGAAGAAGCGAAGCAAGCGGCCGCACAGTGCACTGCCGAGGTTGCCATCATACAGGTCGAGCTAGGAGGTCTTCGCGCCAAGATCTCCGTGCCCATAGAGTGACTCGAGGGCAAGTCACCATGTTTGTGTTGGGGGCTTGTTGGGAACGGGTTCCCCCAAGGATAGTTTTGGGGCTAAAAGCCCATGTTTTGGGACAAATTTTGTAATAAAGTTGTAAAGTCTCCACATTTTGTGGTCGTGGAGCGCGAAGGTGTCAAGAGTCATAAAGGGTTGTCTGCCCTTATTTTGTAAAATGTAAAGTCGGCTATAAAGATCCACCCATGGTCTGCGGACCATGGGATTGTATAAAAAGGAGCTAAGTAAGTAAGCTCTAAGTAGTGAGTGAGTTGAAAAGTTTTGGAGTCTTGGTAGAGAAGTCTAAGTGTTTCAGGTCTTAGTGTAGGTAGAGGCTCTGCAGCTGAGTGCGCAGAGGCCTAGGGTGGAAGTCTACAGCTAGGTACATAGACCAATGCAGTTGTGTGCGTAAGGCGGATAGAGTCTATATTAAACTGAAGATATCAATAAAGAGAAGTATTCTGCAAATTCTGTGTATTTATTTCCTGTTACTGCATCTGGTTATATTGCGTTTTGGGTTTAATTTACAATGTTTATGTGATGTGCAAATATATGTGATTATATTGGTTAATTGAACGCAAGTAAGAATATCAGTTTACGCGACGCTAATTGTGATTGTTTAGTAAGATAAGTAAAACACTTAAGATAACTTGGGAACCTATACAATACACTGTCATAGCAGCACGAAAGTACCTGGATCGCGGGTTAAGGCTGCGCGAAGGTCAATTGTACACCTTTGCGGAGGTACTGAAGGGCGAAATAAAGGGGTAGACTGACAGAACCATAAAGCTTAGTGACCTACATGAAAGTAGGAACAAAGGGTATAAACCGACATCATGACCATCTAAGGATGCAGAAACTTGGTTCCAACATCCCCCCATACTGCTTTGGGTGAGACTTTGGTCCGTGCTCTGCGGGCTGATGCTAAAAGGGCCAGTAGTGTAGGGATTTGTTTGGCTAACTAACGCTGAACTTGGGTCAGGCCCCACAAAGCCAGCACATATACTCTTCATGGCAAAGGTTTTATAGTTGAGTCTCTATTACCTAAGACCATTACTCTTTGATCCAAAGTGACACCTTTGTTGGTTAAATAATTCGCCACTTTGTTAAGATGCCTTTTAACATGATAGAAATCAATATTTTCAAATCTTGCAAGTTGAAGACTTATTCTATGCAAGATGGAAGATTGAATTTGATCAAGTTTTCCTTTGAGTTTTCTCACCTGTTGGATTACAATCATTGAATCACCAAAGAAGTTATTAAATGATGAATTTTCATTGACAACGCCAAGTCTAATCCTTGCCACAAAGCTAATTAGTATTCATCTTGGTTATCGGTTGATGCCCCTAATCCCCAAGCAAATTGGATCTCGCTTTCTTTGTCGTGGTGAAAGATAGCTTTCTTGGATCTCCCTCTCTTGCATCCCCAATAATAATATTATTATTACTTATAAAATTATTAACATTAAATATTATAATATTTGTTGTTTTTCTTTTTATGCTACCATATTAAATACTTATTTAAACATGTTATTTGAATATTTAATATGTTGTTCAATTCTCAAAATTTAATCAATAAGAATCATGTTTCTTTAGCATTATGGTGAGACAATGCCCTCCTTTTTAGTTCTAAGAAAACTAGTCTAAAATTGAACTTTTCTCAAGGTTCTATCTCTACTTTACCATATGGAGGTGAGATTTGCGTACTAGTTTCCATAAACATAATGGTCCAATAACGAGTGAGTCCTTATTTACATCTCTAAATTATCATTAGATATAACATATTAATTACTCATGCTAATATTTTTGCATAGTTTGAGGTTTAGTCTCTTATCATTAAACCATTGCTTCATATTATTACCCTTTTATACCAGTGTTATTTCTCACAATTAGAGTTTTCATGAACACATGCATTATTTTCTTATTTTTTAGTTTCCCATGTATCTAGATAAGAGATTATGTAGAGGTTATGACTCTTTTTTACTCCTTTGACCTCTTGATATGTAGAGGTTATGACTCTTTTTCACTCCTTTGACCTAGATATTGGCAATCTTCCACCAACTAATGTCTCTATTTTGAACTTTAAGACTTAAAAAAAGATTCATGACATGACTTTGGATGAGGTTTACCTAGCATATTAGGTATACTTAGATTTAACCAAGAGAACAACTTTCTCCTAAACTTCCTCATTGATAATGTTGCACCTATCTTTAGATTTGCAAGGATTATGTCATCACTTTAGGCTACGATCCACCTTCATCTCAAGTAGTTTGAGATTTATTCTCTTCGTCTTAGAATGAAGACTAATCATCATAGACCATGTGATCAACAAAAGATATGAATTGGAAAGGCACTTCATTTTCTCATGATTTCTTATTATAGGATTTATAGTCGATATCATTACATATATATGTTATCACACTTTAAAACATGCTAATTATGAATACTAAAAATGTATTGTCATTTTCATTAGAAATTTTACTCAACTTTAAATGCACTGAACTGTTGTTGCATACACCCACCTATATCCCTATATAAAACTTTTAATATCACTAACTATTATTAATTATGTAAAAAAAAACATATAAATACTATCACTTTTAAAAAAATACTCAATATTAAATATCATATATAATCTAAAACTCAATTTTCATCCACAATATAAATACACCATTGTATATATAACTCTTTTTTGGGTGAACTTCACATATTCAAAAAAAATATATATATATATATATATATATATATATATATATATTCCTCTAATCAAATCCTATATACTCACCTTTTTAAGATTATTTAAATCTTTCAAACGTCTATCCAAAATAATTAATTTAAATTTAAATTTTCAAAATTTTCATTTAGATTTCTTTCTTGGGATTGGGTGGAAAGGCCCTTTGTTACCTGACTATGGTTCAACATAAAACCTTGCCCACCATTTGACTTTGAATAATAAAGTTACTTCGACTCGTAATACTTTTGCTACGCATCCCCAAAAGAAGAGTCTCAATCACTGAAAAGTAAACCTCACTCAAGGAAAAACTTGGTGTTTCCCTGACTTTACAACTTGAGTTTATAAATGGTGAATATGTCTCTACCCAACTTCAAGGGACATAATAATCTGTCAACAATTATTTGTCAATTTTTGTAATCGACATTTTCTTTTTCATGTTTTAAATAATTTAAATATCAAGGTCTTTAATGGGCTAACATAATTATCAAGCTTGATTTCAATTTCAATACCATAGGAAAGGAAGAATTTGCTCCTAATATTTTTCGGATGGAAAAAATATTTATTAATATATAAAAAACTCATTAATATATAAAAAATTAAATAAATTTTCTAAACAAATTTTATTTCACATAAATATGAATTAAAAAATAAATATGAATTCCTAATCTAGAGACGCCATAATTATAAAAATAAATATGAATTCATAAATTTATGATAACGAAAATTATTTTTTAAAATAAATAATAAATCTAAATTTATAAATTTATATTAATTATGATTTTTTTATTATTTAATAAATGATAATTTCAAAATTTGTAAATTATTGCTAAATAGTTATAAAGAAAATTATATTTTTTTTTTAAGATTTCAAGTACTAGCCATGTGATATAGTTTTTAAGAAATTTGAATTTAACTAATAAATCAAACCGTGAAATTTGATTATTTAATTTTCATTAAATTTGATGATAACTATAAATTAGTTAAAAAAGATCAAACTTGATATTACTAGAAATTAATAATAATCTAATGCAACTTTTTTTCATTTTTATATATTTGAATTTTTTTTTAAGAAATGCAACTTTTCCATTAACAATCTAATAGAACTTTTCTCCATTTTCATATATTTGATTTTTTTTAAGAAATAAATATTTCTATAGGATTAGAGAGTTAAAGCTTTGACCTCAAACTAGAAAAATTGTTTTATCTTTGGCTAATTTAATTTTTCAAACTTCAAACTGATTATTACTAATAGTTTCTTTGTGGTGTTGTAGATTGATTCACTTTTAAAATATTTATTAATGTGCAAATTCACATTCATATATATATATATATAAAATTAAATAAATTTTCTAAATAAATTTTATTTCACATAATTATAAAAATAAATATGAATTAATTATAAAAATAAATATAAATTCATAATCTAGAGACACCATAATTATAAAAATAAATATGAATTCATAAATTTATGATAACGAAAATTATTTTTTAAAATAAATAATAAATCTAAATTTATAAATTTATATTAATTATGATTTTTTTATTATTTAATAAATGATAATTTCAAAATTTGTAAATTATTGCTAAATAATTATAAAGAAAATTATGTTTTTTTTTTTAAGATTTCAAGTACTAGCAATGTGATATAGTTTTTAAGAAATTTGAATTTAACGAATAAATCAAACTTTGATTATTTAATTTTCATTAAATTTGATAATTATAAATTAGTTAAAAAAGATCAAACCTGATATTACTAGAAATTAATAATAATCTAATGGAACTTTTTTTCATTTTTATATATTTGAATTTTTTTTTTTAAGAAATGCAACTTTTCCATAATGGTTAACAATCTAATAGAACTTTTCTCCATTTTCATATATTTGATTTTTTTTTAAGAAATGAAACATTTCTATAGGATTAGAGAGTGAAAGCTTTGACCTCAAACTAGAAAAATTGTTTTATCTTTGGCTAATTTAATTTTTCAAACTTCAAACTGATTATTACTAATAGTTTCTTTGTGGTGTTGTAGATTGATTCACTTTTAAAATATTTATTAATGTGCAAATTCACATTCATATATATATATATATATATATATATATACTAGTTATTTTGGTAAACTACTACATATAGTTGCTTTCTAAATATAGAATATATCTAGCAAGACCCCTAAATTTGCAATATGGGTGGTTGAACCTCTTTTTCGAAATGTAAAGACATACCTTGTCCTCCAATTAAAAGGTACATCGAACACAATGTTTATCATGACAATTTTGGTATTTTGCAAATGTCATATACATCATGCTATCTACTTGTTATTATGCATTTTCAATCTACTCGATGAAGCATGCCACTTTGTTGACTTCTTTTGTGCTAGTGAAAAAGTTCTTACATAAGCCATGCAAATGGATGTCATAGGTTGAAATCCAAAGTAGACTTTAAAAGGACACTATTGAGTACAGTTTTGTTGAGATCTATTATAGCTATATTGCATGAATGCAAAATCATCCTCTTAGATGTGAGAGTGTCAAAAATTGTACATCTATAATAGGAAGGTTTTAACCTTGTATAGAAATTACTTACAAATGAATTCTTAAAAAATTGAAAATATACAATAGTGAGAACATAAAATTTACACAGATATTTTGCTCTCGGAACCCAAAACTTCGAAAACCATATTGATTTTTTAGTATATTCCTCCTAATATTACAATACATAATATTCATGCCGAAGCATCCATAAATTGGTAATCCATTAACCCTTGATTAGAAAACAGTCGTAGTTCCCTTGATTGGATCTACAAAATACCATGGGAAAAAACATCATGCCCAACATCATGCACAAAACCATAGGTGGGCTTGCATAACTGTTGGGTCATTTATTTGTCATCATTTTCACTTGTCTTTTTCATTCATTAAGCCATTACTTCCAACTATCCATTGCACCATTTCACTCACTTGTCACCATTTTCACCATAATTCTCTATGATGTGTCTCTATATGTCTAAGTGGTTAATTAACATTGCTTTTCTTTATTTTTAGTAGATTAAGAATATTTTTGCATGATTTTAACTAAAGACAGTTTAGCAAGTTCAAGTTTCTGTAGAGTTTTGTCAATTTTCCGTAGCCACCTCCATGGTTGAGGTAGTAGCACCGCTATAGAAGGAAATCTGGCACATGGACATTATTTTTAAAGGTTCCAAGATGGATTTCTATTGGTCAAATACCACCCAGCTCGCACATGTGGACCTCGAACATCAAATCAAGGGAAAAACGCAGTAGTTTTGAATAGTCAACTTTAAACGCATTTTTTAAGAAAATGAAAGTGAATTTTGGAAAACGAAAACATGGGTTTTGTTCAGAACGGGCCCAATAAGGTTCTTCATAAATCGTTTTCTCAAATTCGTTACCATTTGAGAGATTTGCAAAGATATTTTGAGCCTTATTTTGCAAATTACGTGGATATTAGTTTTTTTTTAATTGTCATTTAATGTATAATCAATAAATAAGCTAGAACAAACTGTTATTTAGCAAATTCGTGGCAAGAAGATCATTATGACCATATCTGGGCTCATCTTTTATCCTAAATTCCTTCTCAAATTGATTTGTTGAGATCTCATGGTAGAATTCATGCAATGAAATTATGAATTTCTAGTTGCTTCAGAGATCTATTTAAGCACTGTAATCTATTTGATGAGGGGGAGATTATTGTTGGAAAAACTCTGTTGTTGCAAATACAAGACTCTATTTCAAATCCATTGCTTGTTGTGTGTTCCAATGCGTGAATAATCATTTAGTGAAAGCTTTATAGCATTGCCTGCTTCTCGTAGGAGTGCCCCCTCAAGACAGTAAGGATTTTGTTTATTTACAATTAGTATTTCTGCACAAATTTCTTTTAAATTCTGTCAATTCATTCAAGTGTTCAAGTTTTGATTTTTAGATATAGATTTGAAATTGTTTTACTAATCATTTTATTGATCAGGAAAGGAGAGATCTCAGATGCATATGGATAGAGCTTAATTCAAAATAGCAGTAGGAATTTAAGTTTTATATTGTAGTAGTTTTTAATCACAATTTTCATAGAGATAGATTTATTTATGAGTACGTTTCGAAGAGTGATTTCATTGAAGTACATGTGTGATTGTCATTCAAACAGTGTGGGTTATGATTTTTATTCAAGCAAGTATGATTTCCATTTGAATGAATGTAATTTTCAAGAATGATTTTCATTTAAGCAAGTGTGTGAGTGATTTTATTTCAAACAACTGTGAGCAAGGAAAATTTTAAGAACCCCCCCTAAATTTATAAATATAATAAATGGGCGAATCTCCATGGTATATAGGAAAAATGGAAGGCGATTTTATCAATAATATAATATGTATATATAATTTTTTGGCGAATGTCTCACCAGGCATGGCGAATATTTAACTCAATTATAAAATCTTGTAAGATCTTGGCGAGTCTTTCACTAAATAATAAAACTTTGTAAAGTCCTAGTGAATCTTAGCATAGGCTACATGCTCGTTTAATTCCCCCATTTAAATAGGCTACATTCTAGGTGAATACCATGGGTCAATACCATGTGCCATTTTGGTGAATACCATGGGTGAATACCATGTGCCATTTTTATTTTTATTAATTCTAATATTAGGGTTAATAATGGTTTTTTGCATGGTATTAATAACAATCTAGTCCATGGTATTTGTCCCATAGTATTTTGGTCATAGGTTTCACCTAAATATAACCCATTTTTTGAGTGTTCGTAAATATAAGGTGACTTATGGAGTAAATATAAAAAAATGTTTTATTTTTTTACCATACCTCTCCTTTATTTATATTTTTATTAATTTACCATACCTCTTTTACAAATATGGTATTTGACCCATAGGATTCACTTAAATAAAACCTCTTTCTTGAGCCTTCATAAATAGAACGAGGGTTATGGACTAAATATAAAAAGAGGTTTTATTTATTTACGATACGTTTAGTTTATTTATATTTTTATTTATTTACCATACCTTTTGAGTAAGTATAAAAAGACGTTTTATTTATTTACCATACCTCCACTTTACTTATATTTTTATTTCTTTACACCCTTACATGTATATAAGGTGACTTATGGAGTAAATATAAAAAATGTTTTATTTATTTACCATACCTCTAATTTATTTATATTTTTATTAATTTACCATACCTCTTTTATAAATATGGTATTTGGCCCATAGGATTCACTTAAATAAAACCTATTCTTGAAAATGGGCGAATGGATTCACTTAAATAAAACCTATTCTTGAAAATGGGCGAATGGAAGGTTGTAAGTCCTAATTTCAAGGGCTAAATTTACCTTTTTTACCCTCTCCCTTAAAATAAGGTGGGCTATTTGAGGTGATTTGTAAAAATGTACTATGATACAAAATATTCGCCCACTAAAAATTTAAAACCCCTTAATTTCGCCAAAGGGCGAACATTTGCCCCTAAAATTATCCTTGACTGTGAGTGTGATCTTATGAAGCAAGTTTGAAGTTTCTTTTAAGTAGGATGAAATTGTTATTTAAGCAAGGAGAGCAGAATCGATTTCATTTAAATATAAGCAATTTGTTTACTTCTATAGCCTTAGAGAAACATAATCATCTTGATAACTCAAATTGATTTAGACATTTAATAAGTGACAAAGATTTCTATCACATAGAGTGCATATACACTTCATCAATTTACTAGCCCTGGTTGATAATTCCTGTAAGTAATTTAACACCAATTAAATTACCAAGCATTTTGGCGCCATTGCCAGGGAAGTTTATATAGGAGTCCTTTTCTTTTCATTAAAAAATAAATAAAAAATATTCTATCACCCACCACCTCCACTATACCACGTGGGGCAGTAAGAGCCACACATCCACATCATGAATTCTTATTTTTGCAGGTAGAAGAAGAGATAAAAAAAAAAGGTTTGAAGAAATGGATGGAGATGATGACAATGAGGAAGATCCCTTTGGATTTCCCATTCAAGAAACTGATATCAATGTTCATATGAAGAACATCCCTCCATCCGTACTTCCTAACTTCAAAGGTATGAGATCAGAAGACCTAGAAACCTTTCTTTTTGAATTTGAAATAATTTGTAGATCTTATGGCTACTCATTACACATTCAAAAATTGAATTTGTTTCTGGCAACATTGAAGGATAGAGCTCTTATATGGTTCATGACTTTAGGAACAAATTCTATAAGGGCATGGGATAATATGAAAATAGTATTTTTGGGAAAATATAAAGATTATTGCATACACCATGACCTTAGAAATGAAGTCTTTAAGATGAACCAAAAAGAGGATGAAAACCTAGAAGATTTAGTGGAGAGATTTACTTATAATATCAAAAGATATAAATTGCATAATTTAGGATCAGACACATTAAAAACTCTCCTACTAAATGCTATAAGGGATGAATAGATTGATATTTTTAACCTGGTGGGAAAAGGAGATTTCTCTCACTTGTCATTTCAAGAGATTTGTGAACTGTGCAAAAACATATCAAGAGGAAAATCAAAATATGTAAGATACCCTCAAGATCCATTTATGGCAAGAGTAAGAAAATCAACATCAGGATTGGTAAGTCAAACTGAAGTTAACAATTTTCTAGACATTCTTGGTAATTTAAATGAACAAATTGATATGCTAAGAATGCAAAACAAGCAAAAAGTTGAGAATGTGGCTTCATTTATATTTTTCCTTAAATGTAGAAAGAAACATATTTTGCATGAATGTCCACTTGATAACAATAAAATTTGTGAAATATGTGCAGGATCACATACTACTAAAGATTGTCCATCATTATCAGGGTTAAATACAGTTTACCAAGGAGAAAATCAAACACTAGAACAATCCTATTATGTAGCTCCAAGAAGACCATGGCAGACTCATCAATCCAGTATGATGAAAGATCTTAATTCATGTTATGCACAACAATCATAAAGTAATTGGCGAACACCCTTGCCTTTGCAACCTTGGCCATATCAATCCCAATCTCAAAACCAATCTTGGAAACAAGGTTGGAAAGGGCCTTACAGAGGAAATCCACCATATCCTCAATCTTTCCCTCACTATCCTCAATACCAATATCAATGTTATCCATACCATTCACCTCCACCACAACATCAATTTCACCATCAATCGACCTCAATTCAAACTTTCTCATTACCAACCACACAAACAACCCAACGATCCATTCCCACTCCACTACCTGCACAACCATTTTGAATCCCAACAATAAAACACCTCAATCCACTTACAATTTTGAGGTATTGTAAAATGATTCTCTAGCTGCCATTGAAGAATAAGAACCAGAAGAAGAAGATTCAGATAAGGTCCAAGAACCATGGATGCCCGTTAAAGAAGAGCAGTTGTGAGAACCTGAGATTGAAAATTTTATTTCATGCCTATCACAAGATTCTATGAATGAGGATCACATCTTTAAATACTTGCATGGAATGATAGCAAGAAGCCAAGGAAGACAAGATTACATCGAATTTTGGTTCAAGACAGTGATTGGATCCCAGTACTCCATTCTTCAATATCTTCTGACATCATCTCAATCAAGGCAATAGGTCTCCCATTTACTGATACATATCAAAGAGTATATTTCAAACCTACATATGAGTTTATCTATCATCTTGTTACACACGTGGTTCCATTGGAAGTATTCATATACTTGAACGAGATTTCTTTTTCAAGTAGAGTAGGACATATAAAATAAAAAATAAAAATAATAAAAAAATTAAATAGAAAAATAAGTCCTATTTTGAAAACCAGCTTGCTGGCACAATTGGACATGAGATTTGCTTGAAAACTAGGCAACTGGCAAGCAAAGTTCACAATAAGTTCTGCAATTTTATGATGGTTTCAATCTTTTATTATGGTTCTTCAAATCATTTTTGATTCTATGCGCAACTTGGCTGATGTGGGATTCATTAAGGTCCACCTTCCAACAGATCTTGTCCCATTGAACATAACACCTTATCTGGGATCAAGATCAGAGATTATTTGGAGTGCCTTGGAACTTGCATACATCAATGGAAAGCCTCCTCGTTGAAAACAATGGGAATACAACAATGTCTCTTGATTGTCAGATCTTGCAGGTGACTCGACTTCAACACATTCATTCATCCCTGTCAAGATGCACTCAGGTACCTTGACACTCATTTACATTATCGGTGAGTTGTCTCGCATTGGTTAACGATTTTCATCAGTGATCGGTAATCCAATGATTTCTTTCCATGCTTGACTTTAGCACATTCATTCGCATGGTAAGAATTGTACCATGAATTTTGTTTTGATGAAGACTAATGGTTTTATGGAATCAACAACAACTTGTAGCAGTACATTTTATTGGTTTCTTGTAGCAACATGTTCATCTTGTTTTTCAACAACAACATGATGGCACCATTACAACTCTTTTTCATTCATTTCCTTTTCAAAACAAATCAATAAAATTGGGCCTATTTCAGTCAATATGCATTATGTTTCATGGTTTCTACTTCAGCATGCAGTACACAATCCAAATCAACAATTCAAACTCGGAGAAAACAACTTTCTGCAAAAATTGACATTTTCTGCAACAACTACAGAAAGTTGCAGTTTCTGCAGCTATTGCTGTAACAACTTGTTTTTGTTGTAGCAACTTGTTCCAGAGGCAGTTTTGGCACAAATATTGCAAGAGATTGGAGCAAAAATAATTTTTTTTGAGCTTCTGGGTTTTCTCAGAGCATGGTAAATTGAGTAAAACGTGAGCATAATTCCAAAAAAGTGCAATTTTCCAGGACTTTTTAGCGGGTTTTTAAGGCGTATTTTCATTTTTCAACAGATTAGGCCAGATTTCAGTATCTTTACACTGTAGCATCTTTTCTTCATCAAAATGGGATTCTGAAGGCATGAGGCAGTAAAAAAGGTAAAAATACACCATTTCCCTTTTGAAGCACTCAATTTGGCCTTAAAATGAGTTCGTGGCATATGTTTTTGTGCAACACTGGATGACATGAAAGTCATTTTCAGAATTCTCAAAAGCCCAAGATTCAATAATCTATTTTTCGGTAGAATGGTTTTATTCCAACATCTACAACCCCTACTTCAGCATTTCAAGTTCTTCAAAAGGTAAAACTTGAGGTAAAAAACTTGCATAAGGATTTTTAGTTTATTAAAAATTTAGGAAAATATGATGAATAACCACTTTTCCATTAACCATTACTAGCCACCATATCTTTCATTTTGCAGACCACTCATACCATCAACCATCCCTTTCACTTTTACTCATTTTGATTAAATTTTCCTCTGTTCAAAAAGAAATATTTATGACAACAATATAAACTCAGCATACAAGGCTGCAATAGATGAATTCAAAAGTTGGGAAATGAAGACAATTTCAAGAAGTAGCTTGGCAAGTTTTTCTTGCTAAAACTTGATTCTTTAATCACTAAGGAAAGTAAAATCAAGACTATGAAACCATAATATAACCCATGCTCATGGTTTTGTAAGATGCATGGAAGAGGCTTGGAAATTATTCAAGTGAATACAATTTTTTTTTCATGAGTGTTACAGGTCTATTTGGGCACATCACTCCCGACAATTAGATCAGTATAAACAGGGTCTATCAAACCCTAATTCAGTTGCTACATGACCTAGACATGCCACCTCATTGAGTGCTTTCATCCATGAGAGTTTCCTGACTTCAAACCCTGCTGAAGTGCTTCCTTGGGTCACCAGCGCACCCTTGGTCAGGGGTATGTGCTCTGCAGAGCAGGTGTAGAGCCTCTACTTTGCACTTGATTATCCATCATTACCTACAGTTTTCCCTCACTCATCTCTCTCTTTTGCCTCATTTTCCTTGCAAACCAACCCAGATCATTACATTTAATGTCTTTAAGCATGATTAAGTGAACTTTGCTAATGTGTGACTGTTTTGTTTAGATTTTGACATATTTGCAGAGATTCCGCAGCTGTCTGGCAATTCCGCAGCCATTCAGCGATTCCGCAGCCATCTGATGATTCCGCAGCCTTTTTGTTAATCTCAAGGTTCCACGTGTCATTTTGCAAAACGAGCCACATGGGCACTTAGGAATAAAGGTGCTCGAGGTTCCTGTGCTGTTAGTTCGGTCAGCCACATCATCTACACCTCCGGTCAACGAGGGTCAAGCCACGGTCAACAAAGGCAGCCTAAACGGTGTTGCGTAAGCTGTTGGGTCACGTCAATGCAACTGGTGACTTGTCCGTGTTACGCAGGTTGTGGAAGACATAATACAACTTTGGATTCAATTCCCATAACGACCAGAACCTCCAGCTCATCCATGAAACTCATGACGTGTTGCTGCACCTTTATTACGCATGACAGATTAGTTAATTTTCAGTTTCTAGCTTTACGCATTAGGCCATCGTTTAGATGCCTATAAAAACTAGCGTTTGCATACGCTTAATGTTACTTTTTAGTTGCTGTGTTTTATGAACTTGTTATAATTTTAGTGCATTCCAAGACTCTGTTTTGATAGTGCTGTTCTAGCACTCTTGACTGTAATTTTCTGCATATGGAGTAATAGAAGACAGCGCTGTTCTGAAGTTTTCAAATCCTTGAGTCTTCTTTGGGTTATATGAATGGAGGGCCCCTGTTCATGTTAGCCCTTGTATAGTATTTTATGTTCAGCATTTCCTTATTTTCCATTCAGCATTTCTTTTCTTTGAAACATGTACAGCTTGATTCACTTTCATGTTATTTCATTTCCAGCCTTTATTTTAAGCTGATCAGTATTGTTCTTTTGCAGGTTTTTAACCCGGGATTGTTTTTGTGTTTATGTATTTGCTTTATAACTGATGGTATTTTCAGTTGACAGATTCAAAGTTGCTGCCTTTACTTTATTTTCATAGCTGATTTTTAGTTTAATTTCTCGAAGTTGTCTGCTAACATATGAATGGTCTCTTTATCACAAATTGTTTATCTTTTAGAGATCAGAATACTGATAAATTACAGCTGGCTTTGAGTACTTTTTAGACTAATCTTTAACTACTTTCTAATCGTGCTTTACACAGTACTATGTGTTAGAAGCAGAGAGTTAGAAAGAGCTGAACATTATAACTAGTCTTTAAAGTAGATTTTTCTCATTTTTGATCACTTTTCTAACTCATCTTTAGCTACTTCCTAATCGTGTTTTACACAGTACTATGTGTTAGAAGCAGGGAGTTAGGAAGAGATAACATTATCATTGGTTTTTAAAGTGATTTTCTTACCTTTTATTTGCAGCAGCATGAATGGTGTCTAGTGCCATTAGAAAGTGGTTCTTTGCTTTCAAGTCATTTCAAGTTATTTATTTCTTTCAAGCTTTTCCTTTTCAGCAAGTAGTTAGAAACCACTAATCACACACTCTCACTCATCTAGAACTCACCTTACACACACTATCACTCATCTGTTTATAAATCACCACTCCATCTTAGGAAGATAAATTAACCACAAACAACACCCCAAACGACAAAAAGCTCTAAGAGGTTGCTTAAGTACATATAGTACACCTTCACTTCATCAGCTTACGAGCCCCGGGTTGACAATTAATGACATCAATTTAGGAACACTAAATTGACTAAACATTTTGGCGCCGTTGCCGGGGAAGTGAAATTAAGTAGCCATATTCTTAGAAAAAAAAAACATAAAAATTTCAAGGAAAGAAGTTGATAACCTATCAAAGTATGCTCTCCTCTTGCACTGCAAGGTGATCTGGAGGATCAAAAAAGAGAAAGTTATTGATTTGGTAGTTTCTTGAGTATGCTCTCTTCTTGCACCTAGAGTGATCTGGAAGATCAGAAAAAGAACTATTAACTTGACTTGAAGAAAATAATAAAAAAATGACATGCATAGAGCTAGAGATTCTAGAGGAAGGTTTTTAGCTAGAGCTCGAAGTTCAATTTTTACAAGTCCATCTGCTTCAAGGGATAGACAAGAGACACCCCCCTTATCTCCAACCGAAACTCCTAGTCCTAGAATTCCTGGAATTCAAGAGCCAAGAGTTGACTCTCCTACACCTTCTATTGAGTTTGAACCAGGAAGAGACTCTTCTCTCTCTCCTACAGAAAGACCAATTGTAATTGAGGAAGTGGAATCATCTGAAGAAGAAGGAGAAATCTCTTCTCATTCACCTTTTGTAGAGGAACCAGAAGATTTTGAAATCCCTAGGAGAATCATCATGGCAGAAGAAGAAGGAGGTGGTAGGGGTAGAGGTAGAGGTAGAGGAGGAGGAGGAAACAACAATAACAATAATGGAGGTAGAGGTCCCCTTGGAGGAGGAAATAGAGATGGGGATAATTCATTTGGGTTTCCCATTGTTAATGAGGATTCCCGAGCCACCATGAAAAACATATCACCATCTGTCCTCCCTAACTTCCATGGGTTAAGGACTGAGGACCCTGAAACATTCTTATTTGAGTTTGAAGTGGTGTGTCGAACTTATGACTACCTGGATGACTCCCAGAAACTCAAATTGTTCCCTTCAACACTGAAGGATCAAGCCTTGAAATGGTTCATGGGGTTACTCACTCAATCCATTAGGACTTGGGATGAAATGAAACAGACATTTTTGGATAGGTATTTGGATTATTGTATGCCTACTAATCACAAGGACGAGGTTTTTAAAATGATACAAAGAGAAGATGAGAGCTTAGAAGATTTACTTGAGAGATTTCAATATAACTTGAAAAGAGCAAAAATGAGTACCTTGGATGAAGAGACCTTAAAAGCCCTCTTATTAAAAGCCATTAGGGATGAATGGATAGATATCTTAAACATGATGGGGAAAGGGGATATTTCTCAACTTTCACTCAATGATATAGCAGAACTTTGTATCCATCTCTCAAGAGGCAAATCAAAAACTCAAAAAGGGCCTAGAGATCCTTCTCTCCTTAGGGCAAATAAATCTGCAACAGGATCAGTGAGTAGGGCTGAAATCGGCAGTATGCTTGATGAATTTAAAACTGACATCTTAGGGAGTCTTAGTGAACAACTTGATACCCTTAAGATTCACAATAAACAAAAAGCAGAAGCTGAGGCTTTGGCTATCTTTTGCCCGAAGTGTAGAAAGAAACATGCTTTAAGGGAATGTCCCTTAGATGCACACGTTGTAGAAACATGTGTAATTTGCTCAGAAACTCATGAGACCAAGGATTGTCCTTCAATTCCTGGCCTCAAAGCAGTCTTTCAAGAGGATCCAGATACACTTGAATCTCTCTGTTTTATTGCAAGGAGACCTTGGCAAGGACAACAGAATCAAGGGTTTAACAACTCTATGAATTCTCAATCCCAACCAAATTGGAATCCTTGGCAACAACCTTGGCCTGAACCTCAAAATGCTTTTCAAGCATGGATGCAAAGCATGCAAAATCCTTATGGGAGATTTGCTCAATTCTATCAATATCCTCCATCATTTCAGAATCAGCAAGCCCCACAACTTCCAAATCAAGGTCAACAACTATCATTGCCATACCCTCAACAACAACAACCTCCTCCACAAAATCAAAATTCTCAACTATCACTTCAATCCCAGCAGAAATCAAATCAACTTCCCTCTCAGCCATTACCAAATCCAAATAATAGGAACCCTCAAAATGCTTACATGATGGAAGGTCAACCATTCCCTACCTATATGGTTGTTCCTCTCAATGAAGTACAACTCAGATCAGGTAGAATCTTAGATCAACCTTCTACAAGTGTTCAACAACCAAGCATTTCTGAGGAAGAATCTCTCAAAGTCAATAAAGGTTCTGAAGTATCACTTCAAAACCAAAATATCCAAAAAGAAAAAGAAAAAGAATCAACCTCTACAACTCCCATAGTTGAGCAACCTACACCTTTAGCTACACCTCCTTTTCCTGAAAGATTGCAAATTGACAAAGGGGTGGAAAAGCAGATATGGGTGCCTGACTATAATTTCCTAGATGAATTGAAGAATGTCTGTATCAAGATTCCCTTGTTACAAGCCATTAAAGAAATTCCCATTCTAGCGAAGACAATAAAGGAGTTGAGTTTGAAGAAAACAGGAAAAAGAACCAGAGATACTAAAAGGATACATCTAGTTGGAAAAATTGCAGACATAATGATGGGTAAGATTACCATGCAAAAATATGTGGATCCCGGTAGCCCTATTGTCAAAACTCATATTAATGGGGTTGAAATCCCAAATACTTTGATTGACTTAGGAGCCGCGATCAACATCATGAGTAGACAGACCATGGATCAGTTAAAGCTTCCTAACCTTCTCTTTACACCTACTTTACTGCAACTTGCAGATAGATCAATCATTAAACCTGATGGTGTATTGGAAGATATTCCAGTCTCTCTAGATTCTTGGGAATATCCAGTTGATTTTATGATTTTAACTCCCAAGAACAATCTAGGAGGACATCCTCTTATTTTAGGAAGACCTTGGCTGGCCACAGCTGATGCTTTCATCAGTTGTAGGTCTGGGGACATGTATATATCAGATGGTAATTCCACCAAGAAATTCAACTTGTATCCTCCAGCAAAGGCAATGACAGAAATAGGAGAAGATGAGTGGGTTGATGATGAGGATACTATTCAACCTGTTCTAACCATCTCTGAAATCAGTGAGGATAGTCAAATTCTAAATACATTAGAAAATTTTGAAATACCTTTAGAATATGACTCTACACAGTTTCAGTTAGATGCAGACATTGAATATCTCTCCTCTAGACAGATGTCTCTCTTCTCAATGGAAGAGTTTGGTAGTTCTACAGTTGAAATCCTTCCAGGAAAAACATTGAACATTAACAAAAACTTGGAAGGACCACAACAAGAAGAATTAACTAAACTGTTGCAAAAACATTCCACTGCCTTTGCATGGGAATACACTGACATGAAAGGAATCGATCCTAAGACTTGTATTCATCACATCTATATTGAAGAAAACAGCAGACCTATTAGGCAACCACAAAGAAGGATGAATCCAAACCTTAGGGAAATCGTGAAAGAAGAACTCCAGAAATTGCTCAAGGTAAACTTCATTTACCCCATTTTAGATAGCCAATGGGTTTCTCCCTTGGTTATAGTGCCCAAAAAGAATGGTAAATGGAGAGTTTGCATTGATTATCGAGAATTGAACAAGGCAACCTTAAAGGATCATTTCCCTCTACCTTTTATTGATCAGGTACTAGACACTTTAGCAGGTAAAAAGTATTTCTCATTCTTGGATGGTTTTAGTGGGTATAATCAAATTCAGGTAGCACCTGAAGATCAAGACAAAACCACATTCACTTGTCCTTGGGGAACTTTTGCCTACCGAGTACTTCCTTTTGGATTGTGCAATGCACCCGCTACATTTCAAAGGGCTGTACTAGGAATCTTTTCAGATCTGATTCATGATTGTGTAGAGGTATACATGGACGATTTCACAGTTTATGGTAATACATTTGAAGAAGCCTTGGAAAATTTGGAAAAAGTACTGGTAAGATGTAAGGAAACAAATCTTTCTTTAAGTCATGAAAAGTGTTTTATGATGTTTACTGAAGGGATTGTTTTAGGACATCATATTTCAGGAGATGGGATTAAGGTTGATAGATCCAAAGTTGAAGTCATCTCTAAGTTACCTATTCCAAATTGCCAGAAGGATGTTAGAAGTTTTCTTGGGTTTACTGGGTATTACAGAAGATTTATTGAAAACTTCACTAAGATAGCATCCCCTCTTTTCAAATTGCTTACCAAGGACTGTGAGTTCAAATGGGATCCTGAGTGTCAATCTGCCTTTGAAGCTTTAAAGACTAGAATATCTGAAGCACCCATCTTAAGGGGGCCAAACTGGAAACTCCCTTTCCACATTTCTACTGATGCTTCAGATACAGCTCTAGGAGCTGTTTTGGGACAAAAGGACTTGATCCCTTATGCCATTTATTACACAAGTAAGAATTTTACTCCCACTGAGTTAAATTATACTGTTACAGAAAAAGAGTTCTTAGCTGTGGTACATGCGATCAATAAGTTTAGACACTACATAACCGCCTATGAAACCTTTGTCCATACTGATCACTCTGCCATAAGATATTTAATGAACAAACCTGTCACTAATGGTAGAGTTACAAGATGGCTTTTACTTTTACAAGAATTCAACATTACTGTGTTAGATAGACCTGGAAAACAAAACACAGTAGCTGATTTCTTATCTAGAATCCAAAACACTAATGAAGATTCTCCAGTAGAAGATAAGTTTCCAGATGAATACTTGTTTGCAGTGACTACCAAGACTCCTTGGTATGCAGATATGGCTAATTATCTTGTTACAGGGAAGCTTCCTCTACACTTATTTCCTAATGAGAAAAGGAAAATCATTCAGGAGAGTGCACATTATTCTTGGATTTCTAATGAATTGTTCAAAACAGGGCCAGATTGTATAATCAGAAGGTGTGTTCGGGAAGATGAAATGCCTGACATCCTTAAGGCATGTCATGATGAACCATGCGGCGGGCACTTTGCTGACAAGAGGACAGCCTATAAAATCCTTTCTCTAGGATATTATTGGCCTTCTCTCTTTAAAGATGCAAAGCAGTATGTTAGAAGGTGTGACAGCTGCCAAAGAGTTGGGAAACCAACTCCTTCAAATGAAATGCCTCTACAGCCTCAGGTATGCATCGAACCCTTTGAGAAATGGGCTCTAGATTTCGTTGGACCGATTAATCCACCATCAAAGCAAAAGAAGTATATACTGGTTTGTACTGATTATGTTACTAAGTGGGTAGAAGCAAAAGCATTGCCTTCTGCCACTGAAAATTCAGTTGTTCAATTTCTTTTTGAGGATATTTTCACTCGTTTTGGTGTCCCAAGGGAAATTGTAACAGATCAGGGCAGCCAGTTTACATCTAAATTGATGGAGAAGCTGATGGAGGAATATAAGATCAAACATAGAACATCTACTCCATACCATCCACAGTCAAATGGCCAAGTGGAATCTACCAATAAAGTTCTTGAAGGCATTATCACCAAGACTGTTCATCTTCATAGAAGAGATTGGGCGGAAAGGCTCCCTGAAGCCTTATGGGCCTATAGGACTACATGGAAGAACACAACAGGACATTCTCCCTATGAACTTGTTTATGGGAAGGAAGTCCTGCTCCCCATTGAGTTCCAAATCAAGACCTTCAAGATGGCAGTCCAATTGGGAATGAGCCTCTCAGAAGCTCAAAGACACAGAATGGACCAGCTAAATGAGCTAGATGAAATAAGACAAGATGCAATTCTAAGGACCGATCTAGTTCAGCACCAAAGATCTAAATGGCATGATCGTCATATCAAAGAAAGAAAGTTTCAGAAAGGAGATTGGGCTCTATTGTTTGATTCAAAGTTCAAAGACTTCAAAGGAAAGTTTCAAACTCATTGGCTTGGGCCATATGAGATTGATGAAGTCTTTAGCAATGGAGCAGTTCGAGTGAAAACTATTGATGAATTTCATACTCCTCTTATTGTGAATGGCCATCGTTTGAAAATCTACCAAAAGCCATTCTCAAAAGAAGAGTTTGTCAAGTTGTTTAAAGAAGATTCTGCAATCAGGTTGGTGGAGAAGGATTCTTCTCCTCCATCAGCCTAATCTTTGGTTTTTGAAAAAAAAAAAAAAAAAAAAAAAAAAAAAAAAAAAAAAAAAAAAAAAGAAAAAAAAATAAAAGAAAAGAATAAATGTATGAGCCTGAAAACCAATCTCTGATTGGCAGTCTCATGCAGAAAACCTAAGGTGAAAATCAGGGTCACCTGACACCTCATGTTTTCCAAAAAAAAAAAAACAATATCTCTCTCTCTTCCATCTCATTTCGCCATTCCATCCACTTCATTCATCATCTCATTCATTTAATCACTCTCACTTCACCTCATTTCTTTCCATCCATCCATCCATTCATTACATTTCATTCCATCAATAAAGTTATTTTTTTTAGATAACTGAAGTTGTTTTGTGCAGCCGGAGGGTATCACTGCAGTTTCCGCAGCTGTCTGGCAATTCTGCAGCCATTCAGCCATTCCGCAGCTCTCTGCACCTGCATAAAAAAAAACACAGTCTGTTTGAAAAGAAATTTACAGTTCAGAAGTCATCAACAATAAGTGGAAAAGAGTCATGCAACAACAATAAAACAATGAAGGGTTAGTGGAAAATGATCAAAGGCAATCCAAGCGCGGATCTGAGGTATGATCTAAATCCTAAACTTACGGTTATCTCATTTTGCAAAGTTTCCGGGGTTATGTTTTCTGCCATTTAATGTAATGATTACCAGTCTTTCCCATCATGCGACCAAAAATCCACGTATCCCCCACACTTATCAGTCTTGTTCATCACGATTTTGAAATTCAATTGCGGCTGCTCTTCCATTAAGATTTTCGTACCTAAGTGACGTAGACTACTGTACTACGTCTCTCTAAGTCATAATCCCGCAGCGAAGTGTAAACCTATGACCGAAACCTAAGGACCTAACCGTTTCTACCCATCGTTTCATAACCCTCCTACGCTCGTATCATTCCATTCACGCTGTTTCATTTCCACAGTTCCCTTATTCCGCTGTGCTCACTACGCTGCTACCTTAGCCATACTCTGTTTTACTTCTTCCTCTCTGCTAATTCTGATTATCAGTGAACGTATGTTACGGCTGTTACATTAGAGCCGTAAATTTACTGTGTTAAGGCCACTGTTGAAGCCGTGTAACCTTTTTTCCAAAAGTCTTAGAACAGAGCCGTAGAGTCAATGGGTAAACTCTTAAGAGTAGAACCCGAGGGTTCAAAATTTCTGGAGGGATATCCTCAAGTTAAGGAGGCTTTACAGAAAGCAAACTGGCTCCAATGCATCCAGAAATTCAGAGGTTACCACAAAGAGGTTACGAAGGCCTTTGCACGTTCCTTTAGAGACAAAGACAATCAAGTGGAGATAGGGGACCTAAAGTTTACAGTCACTGAGAGCAGTATAGCACAGGCCACTTCACTCCCACAAACTGGAGAAAGATGGTTTAAAAACAGATCAGTACAAGACCAACAGTGGAAGCAAATCTTAAAGAATCCAGGTATGGATACCAGCATTTTTACAAAAGGGATTCCTGTTACTTATGTCAAGGAAGAATGGACAACTTTACTTTTATTAGTGCAAAAATTCTTTACTTGTGAGGGAAGGTTTGGAGTTTTATATGTTTACCATGCCAAAGTCATGATGCATTTCTTAGGAGAAGATATTAACCTTCCATATTTTCTACTCTCAAGTCTTAGAAAAATGTGTTCAATTGTCCAAAGGAACCCAAGAAACATTGAATCACATCTGTATCATCATGGTCTTGTTAAGATGCTAGTTGAAGAACAGTTGAAAGCAAAAAGAGATACCTGGGAGAGATTTCTTGTGAGAAACCATTTTGAAGAAGCAGGAGAAACCTTTGTGCCTAGAAAGAGTAGAAGAAAAAGAAAAGAGGCTACCCCTGAAACTGTTGTCCAAGAGGAAACTGTCCAAGAACAGATTGAAGAAGAAACTGATGTACATCATTCTGAACATGAAATTGATCCTGAGCCTGCTGTGGACATTGATCAAATAGCTCAAGGAATCATCACAGAAACCCTTTCAGAACTTGCCCAAGAAGTTGCTCAAAAGAGAAAAGAGGGTAGGAAGAAACAAAAAAAAGATAAAGGAAAATCCATAGCTCAAGAAACCTACCTTACTCCAGAGAATTCTAGTGAAGAAGACACTCAGCCCTTAGCACAAAGGTTGGCCCAACTCCATGAAACTGCCCTTTCCAAGAAGGTGGAAAAACAAAAGCAAAAGGCACAAAAAGAAAAACAGAACATCACCACCGTGAGAAGAAGCAGCAGGTTACAAAGAAAAGTGGGGGCCACCGAGAATAAAAAGTCACTCATCATTGACTTGAGCACACCTGAAAAGGTTGCTACAAGACCTGACTTTGAGAAAAACTCTCCACACGCTGAGTATGTTGAGACCAGTCCTCCACGTGAGGAAAGTCCTTTTGAGCATGAACCTGAATATGAACATGGATCCGAATTTCAGTATGAACCCAGTCCAAAGAAGTCACCTGAGGTTGACCCAGATCAGCAGAAAGTTTATAATTACCTGGAGACGTTAGAACAAGCAGCTGCTAGTCCAAGCACTGTTCAACCTTTGGAGCAGCAAGTTCAATCACTGAAGCAAGAAGTATTTGAGCTAGAGGTACTAAATCGCCACATCAAACAAGAAAATGAAAGACTGAAGGAACAGAGCAATGTGGACAAGATGGTCCAAGATAACACCATGCTTCATATGGGCCTTTGGCAAAAGGAAAACAAAAAGCTCAAGAAGAGATGCAGGAAGTTAAACAGGGCTTTGATCAATCTAAAATTCAGATGTTTGATGAAAAGACCAAGAGTCAATATAGCCACACAGAGAAAGAAGAGAAGGCTGGATGTCTTAGCAGAGGCATCTCAGCGGGTGGACTGAACAATGTTTTTGATTGCATGAGGACATGCAATGCCCTCGTAGTGGGGGTATGTAGAGCCTCTACTTTGCACTTGATTATCCATCATTACCTACAGTTTTCCCTCACTCATCTCTCTCTTTTGCCTCATTTTCCTTGCAAACCAACCCAGATCATTACATTTAATGTCTTTAAGCATGATTAAGTGAACTTTGCTAATGTGTGACTGTTTTGTTTAGATTTTGACATATGTGCAGAGATTCCGCAGCTGTCTGGCAATTCCGCAGCCATTCAGCGATTCCGCAGCCATCTGATGATTCCGCAGCCTTTTTGTTAATCTCAAGGTTCCACGTGTCATTTTGCAAAACGAGCCACATGGGCACTTAGGAATAAAGGTGCTCGAGGTTCCTGTGCTGTTAGTTCGGTCAGCCACATCATCTACACCTCCGGTCAACGAGGGTCAAGCCACGGTCAACAAAGGCAGCCTAAACGGTGTTGCGTAAGCTGTTGGGTCACGTCAATGCAACTGGTGACTTGTCCGTGTTACGCAGGTTGTGGAAGACATAATCCAACTCTGGATTCAATTCCCATAACGACCAGAACCTCTAGCTCATCCACGAAACTCATGACGTGTTGCTGCACCTTTATTACGCATGACAGATTAGTTAATTTTCAGTTTCTAGCTTTACGCATTAGGCCATCGTTTAGATGCCTATAAAAACTAGCGTTTGCATACGCTTAATGTTACTTTTTAGTTGCTGTGTTTTATGAACTTGTTATAATTTTAGTGCATTCCAAGACTCTGTTTTGATAGTGCTGTTCTAGCACTCTTGACTGTAATTTTCTGCATATGGAGTAATAGAAGACAGCGCTGTTCTGAAGTTTTCAAATCCTTGAGTCTTCTTTGGGTTATATGAATGGAGGGCCCCTGTTCATGTTAGCCCTTGTATAGTATTTTATGTTCAGCATTTCCTTATTTTCCATTCAGCATTTCTTTTCTTTGAAACATGTACAGCTTGATTCACTTTCATGTTATTTCATTTCCAGCCTTTATTTTAAGCTGATCAGTATTGTTCTTTTGCAGGTTTTTAACCCGGGATTGTTTTTGTGTTTATGTATTTGCTTTATAACTGATGGTATTTTCAGTTGACAGATTCAAAGTTGCTGCCTTTACTTTATTTTCATAGCTGATTTTTAGTTTAATTTCTCGAAGTTGTCTGCTAACATATGAATGGTCTCTTTATCACAAATTGTTTATCTTTTAGAGATCAGAATACTGATAAATTACAGCTGGCTTTGAGTACTTTTTAGACTAATCTTTAACTACTTTCTAATCGTGCTTTACACAGTACTATGTGTTAGAAGCAGAGAGTTAGAAAGAGCTGAACATTATAACTAGTCTTTAAAGTAGATTTTTCTCATTTTTGATCACTTTTCTAACTCATCTTTAGCTACTTCCTAATCGTGTTTTACACAGTACTATGTGTTAGAAGCAGGGAGTTAGGAAGAGATAACATTATCATTGGTTTTTAAAGTGATTTTCTTACCTTTTATTTGCAGCAGCATGAATGGTGTCTAGTGCCATTAGAAAGTGGTTCTTTGCTTTCAAGTCATTTCAAGTTATTTATTTCTTTCAAGCTTTTCCTTTTCAGCAAGTAGTTAGAAACCACTAATCACACACTCTCACTCATCTAGAACTCACCTTACACACACTATCACTCATCTGTTTATAAATCACCACTCCATCTTAGGAAGATAAATTAACCACAAACAACACCCCAAACGACAAAAAGCTCTAAGAGGTTGCTTAAGTACATATAGTACACCTTCACTTCATCAGCTTACGAGCCCCGGGTTGACAATTAATGACATCAATTTAGGAACACTAAATTGACTAAACAGCAGGTAGCCCCATTCAAGGCTACATTGCAGAGCACCTAAGCCCACTCAAGCATGCGCTATGCGAGAATCTTTGAAATTTTCATTGGATCCTGAGTATATCCTTACTAGAGCCTTCTAGAAGGAACCCAACTCCTATCCTATCAAGATGAGCTCGACTTAGAATAACCTTGGATCATCTAATCCTCTACCCTCTCATACCTTTGAACATGGAAACTAATCATCCAATTATCGAAAACCATTCAATGCCATATTAATGACAAAACCACTTGCATTCATCTATAAATTGGCCTCCCATCATAGAGCCAAAGGAGCTTGGATATTATAGAGAAATATTGTTGGTTTAGAGACTTGAAATCATTGTCAAAGTAATGTTATGTTGCTGGATTGATGTTGCTATTGGTGTGATGAGGGCTTGGACTAAGCTGGATGAGTGACACGAGATCGAACCACATTGGGTGTAACTTCTCCTTCTATCAATCAATAAAGTTGTTTGTTCCTTTTCCAATACTTTTGTCTATATCTATGATGAATGTATGTTCAAATGTTGTCGATTCCATTTGTTTACAATAAATAGATCATATGCTTTGATTGTTGTCATCTTCTGTTTATGTTGGCAGGTACCAATTGAGTGAATTCAGTTTGAGCGGGAGTGACAGGAGAAACTCAAAGGAGATCAAAGGAAGCGAAGGATCACAAGTAGGTTCTTTTATCTTATTTGTTTATTGTAGGAAAAGGTTAAACATCTTTACTTCAGTTGTTCTAAGTGTAACTACCCACTTACGGAATATATACTTATCCGTAGGTATAAATTCTGTATAACAAATTGGCGACCATAATGGGGAACGACCATCGTTCCTGTAGTTATCTCTTGTCTTAGCAGCACCAATAGACTTTGCTTGAGTTCATTTATCCATATTCAGTCATTTTGAAGCTTGTTTGGTCAAAATGTGTGCTTATTTGTGTGTTGATAGTGCTCTCTGGCATCAACACACTGTTGTTCTTGACACAGTGCTCTGTAGATCAGCCTTAGCCTAGAGACAGTGCTCTGTAACACACTTTCTCCCACTCAGGGCTGCGCTGGTCCCTATTAAGCCAAAACCCCATCTTTTTGCTTGATTTTTTCCAAACTGTTTCACATCTTGTTTGTTGAATGTTCAATGTTTCTCTGTCCTTGAAGTCCAAATTATCATTTCTTTTCCATGCCCACTTTGGCTTTGTTTGTTCAATGTTTCTTTATGTTTTCTTTATCATTTCCGAATCAATCCCAAAGTTAGCTTACATTGATTAGTCTTTACTTTTCTAAAAAAGAATTGTCGCAAAGTCTTCATTTCTTTGAAAAAGAAATTGTTGTAAAGTCTTCGTTTCTTGTGAAAAACATTGATTGATTGTTTGTGCATGTAGTTTATTTATGTTCATATAAACATTAAAGGAATGAAAAGAAAAACATGCATAATTCATTTAGAAGTTTGTGTGTGCTTGTAGGAATGGTATAGGGAAAAGTTGCATTAGATGTGTCCTATGCTCTTTGTTTAGAGATTTTGATTGCTCTATCCCTTTTAGTTACGGTTTTCATTGTTTAAATCAAATGAAAAGAATGTTTCTCATCTTAGTTGCATTCTAGGAGTTTCATAAACATCATTAGGTGAACCTGAAAGGCAAACTTTTAAACAAGATCAACTAAAATTTATCTGAATTAACCTAGTGGAGCATTGTAACTTAACGCATAACATTTAGAGGTCTAGGCTAGAGATGTGTTCTGGCGTCGTTAAACATAGCAGCTGTCACTAACGGTCTGCAATACATTCTGAGTGTGATACCTCATTCCACGTACGTAAGTATATCGTAGCTCATCCACATACTTTCGGGTATATTGGGCGGTGTTATAGTATGAAAAGTATAAGGGAATGCTCTCACTATGCGGTTTTGCATTAGACAACGCTAACACAGATTGGGCCTCCACGTACTTTCAGGTATATTTGGGAGGACTACATTAGGTTGCTATCCATCCATAGGTAACCAAGTCGGTCGCCTTGTATATTGTGATACACCAAAAACAACATTCGGGGAGATTACCTACACGTATGTTAAGTCCTTGGCTCCTCTGAGGCGGTATATCGCAGTTCACAATTACTTGGTAATTCTTTGCCTAGATTACCCTCTTTTTGTTTATTTCCTTTTATAATAAAATCAATCAGCAATCGTGGAAGAAAATCAACCTTTACCTCGTCATTCGTGTAGGACAACGAGTAAATCACCTTTACCGCTTGACGCTACACCTAGTCAACGAAAGCGGTCTCGTTTAACTGAGTCCAGTGCATCACAAACTTATGGTTCTTCATCTGATTTACCATAGTCACCTATACCGGTACGTACTACGATTCTAGTTACTCCTACTATTACTGGTTTATTTGCTACTAAAGTGGAACCTTTACAATTACTTGAGGACACTGAAAGTGAACTTAGTGAAACGGTAATTGAAGTTGTCCAACAAGAAGTTTATCCTCAACCAGACGTTGTTCAAGAAATTAATCCTGAACTCATTGTTCCTTTACCAGAACACTTGGATGCCGAAGTTGAACAACCAGAAGTTGTTCTCGTACCGAAAGATGATCGACCATTTTATCCTCAGACATCTATAATTGTTGAGACTTCTCCTTTACCGCAAAGTCAAACACTAGAAATTTATTACGGACCTGACGGTGAAATCCTTCCACCCGGTTTGATTGCTATTGAAGATGAATTTTAAGAAGAAACTTCACCTAGAACTCCAACTCGTTTTGGACCAGGGCTTTATCTTTATCCTTCTTTTCCTCGGGTAACTTATACTACTCCTATTGATCCTGTTTACTTTCAAACTCCCGTAGATTCATTAGGAAATTTATTGGGTCATTTGACTATGGCTGAAACAACATCCCAGACTGTATCATCTGTTACAGTTGCGACAACATCTACTATCGCTACTTCTTTGATGTTTACCACAACACCTAATTCACATTTGTATGGTGGTCCATCCATCCCACTGGGTTACCAATCATTATTTGGAACTCACTCCAGTGTTTCTTCTAGTCCATGGTCTTTACCCATGTTTCCACATGAATTTTACCTGGTTCTTCACTTACGGATACTGAACAGTTTGATCCATCAAGTCAATATCAAGCTGGTCCATCTGCTTACCATCCAATGTATCCACTTAACACCAGATTACCTCCATATTGAGAACAATATGCCAATCTGCTTATTCTCCATACTCTGGGGGGCCACCATGTGGCAGTATACCGTCATCTTTAGGTCCAACTTATTCTTGAATGACTATTTGTCAATGGCAGCCTACAATGCATGTTCAACCAAGGCTTGTGTATTCATCACAAAAAAATACAACCTGTTTCATCCATACCTACTACGCCTGTCATTACAACTTTACCATAGTCGCAAGCTCAGTTGATTGTATCTCAACCTTTGCAAGCTGATCCTTCAACCTCTTACCCTCAAGTTTCAGGTCTACAAATTTAGTCTTCTCAGGCCATTTTACAACAACCATTTGTGTCTGAAATCCAACAAACTCAGGCCAGTTTACCATTAACTAGGATGACTCAGACTTATACTCGTCCAATTTATCCACAACCTGGTAAAACTTATACTAGAGGGAAACAACTGTTGTATCAATAACCATGGCAGCCACAATACCAACAACAACAATTCCAAAAGTACCAAACTTATCCTGGACTTGGTCAACAATCCTATGCTGGGTTTGGTCAACAACAAGCTTACCCAGGTTCTAGTCAACAAGCCTATGTTGGTTTTGGTCAACATCAAATTTATCCTGGTTCCCAACAACAAGCTTATACTGGATATGCTCAACAAACCTACCCCTATCAAGGTTACCAGTAGCAGGTTCCTTATGTTGGTTGCAAAGGCCTATTGCCCAGGCAATTCCATCTTACCCTAGTTACGCACAATCCGACCTAAACCGACAATTGCCTTTTGTTGCAACATTTGAATTACTGGATTTAAGTCGGCTTGCCAATGACCCCATTCTTTATTAAGCTTGGTGGCCGGTGATTCCACACAAATTACCTTAGGATATTCCTAATTTCAATGGAAACCATGGAGAAGATCCGTCCAATCACGTTATGACTTTTCATTTATGGTGTTCATCCAACTCCCTAAATGATGATTCAGTAAGACTATGTCTTTTCCAGCGAATGCTCACTGGTCTAGCTGCAAAGTGGTATATTGAATTACCACTAGCTTCATTTGGCAACTTCATAGCCTTAGCCACTACATTTTTAACCCATTTCCAGCTACCCATCAAATATGAAACTAGAATGGAACTGTTGACCAACTTTAAACAGACCACTGCTACTCACATTTCTGAACATATTCATGAGTGGCGTCGTCATCGTTGAATTGTCAAAAATTTTGTTCCTGATAAGCTTTGAGCCGAGTGGTTTATTAAATCCTTGTTGCCATCAATCACTGAGGATGTGGCTAAAGGAGGAGTTGTTAATGAAGAGCAAGTAATTGCTCGTGCCCAATACTTAGACTTGATTTACACCCAGTTTGGCATGCTCTATGATAAGATTCCAAATGCACCTAGACCAGCTTTTACTGTTCCACCACCTCCATTCAGTAAGGACTCTCATGTCGGTGACAGTGTGATAGGTTCTTCAAGCACTTAAACAACAAGTAGACCATCTATTCAAACAGTTGCTATTTCAAATCAAACCTCTAATACACCTGATAATACACTTGCTTCTGAAATAAATGCCATGTCATCTGACAAAGGTAAAAATGAAAAGAAACCTGGAAGCAAGAAAAAGGGGAAAGCCAAAAAGAAACAAAATTCTCCCCCTCAAGAGAAATCATCTGATTCCTCTTCTCCAGCTATGAAACCTCGTTACCCATGTTTAATTTGTAATGAGGAGCCCTTTAAGCGATACTATCCTCACCATTCTAAAGTCTCAAAGCTTCTTAAGACTTCTAGTACATCCGTTGTGTTGATAGACCCTTTTCCAAACCCAAAGACTCATTTGGTTGCTACAGATCATGCTTCCACTTCACAAGTGCTTATGCTATCCACCACTAAACCTAAGACTAATGTTTTGGTGACTACATGAAGTAAATATTACAATATTCCACCATCGTCGTCGAATAACCAGGCTATAGATCAACCCAATACTTCAACTTCGACTTCATATGACTCCATTCCACAACCCATTGCACCAGAGTTAACAATAAAACTGTCTAAGGGAGTTTTTCATAAATCTACATTCAACCCTTGAGCTCGAGTAGTGAAAAATTATAACATAGTAGAAGATTTGGCTCAATCACCTTCTGCTATGTCAACACTTGAGGTACTTCAAAATTGTCCCTCCCAAAAGCATGCTTTGTTGTGAGAAATTGGTGGAATTGATCCAACAGATTCCAATCTCGTAGTTTTTAACCATGCGGGTTATACGCCATAATTATTAGCACAGTTAGCATTCTTGATCCAAGTAAATCCTTCATTCACCGAACCATTGTTGATGAAGGTGCATCTACTTGTATCATGTCAATGAATTGTTGGAAAACACTTGGCTCACCACCTTTGTCACGATCACCTATGATGTTAAAATCTTTTGACGGTCGCACTTATACACCTTGTGGAATTTTAAGTAACCTGCAGATAGAACTAGGAGGAAAAAATGTAACTGTTGAAGTTGAGGTCGTTGATGGATCCCTTGACAACAATATTTTACTAGGAAGACTATGGGTTTACGCTATGGCTGCTGTGGTTTCGACATACTTTCATATGATCATTTTACCTCATAAAGGCAGAATCACAGTAATTGATCAACTCGCCTTCTTCACCTCTAGTTCACAGGAAACTGGAAGTGTTCAATCAGTTCACGGACCTCCGCTATCTCTTCAGAACATTGCAGTAGGTCTCTTCAAAGATTCTTCCCTAATGGGTACCTTTTCACTACCGTCACCATCACAAATGGAAGAAGTTGCAAAAGTTAAGACCTGTAACATGATATCTTCCACTTCATTTGACTCATGGAAGATTTCCAATAATTCCGAAGTTGAGATGCGTAATGAAACCATGCCACTAAGCCCAATTGAGCTCGCATAGAAATCAATATTTTTGGCTTGTGCAACAAATCCAAATCCATCATCATCGATTGTATGGGTTGATCGTTCGTTAGAATATGGTACTTCCTCTGATCCTTTCTCACATACATTTTCTATTGATGAACGAATCATCCGATCAATGATGACAAAAGAAGAACCATGGGCAGATTATCATCATCAATCCCATCTTCTAGATCACATAGAAGATATTACAAATGAACAAAATCACCCTTCAATCGTTTATTTCCTTTCGAATTCTGTATTTATAGACATAGTCGATTCCGAATGAAACTTATCGAATATCGAAGAAACCATTTCTATCGTTATTTTGATTAAACTTGGAATTGTAGAAAAAATCCATGTTGGAAAATCTTGTTCTCCATCAGAACTTGAAACTTACCGTGCTCTTTTTCGTGAATTCCGTGATATATTTTCTTGGTCATATGAGGAATTTCCAAGTATTGATTCTAGTATAGTTGAACACGAGATTAAAATGTATCTTGATGTCATGCTGGCACGACAGCGCCTCCGTCCTGTTCATCCGAAGAAGGCTGCTGCCATAAAAGCAAAAGTTGAAAAACTTTTGCATGCTGGTTTCATATACCTCGTTCCTCTTACCGATTGGGTTTCCAATATTGTTCCTGTCATGAAGAAACAAGGAACAATATGAGTGTGTGTTGATTATAGGGATGTTAATCATGCTTGTCCAAAAGACAACTATCCCACTCCCTTTATCGACCAGATAATTGATGAATGTGCCGGATGTGAAATATTTTCATTTATGGATGGATTTTCCGGCTATAATCAGATCAATATCCGCCCAGAAGACCAATCTAAAACTGCCTTTATTTGTCCCTGGGGCACATTCGCATATAGGAAACTCCCTTTTGGTTTGAAGAACATTGGGGCAACTTTTCAGAGGGCAATGAATTATGCCTTCCACAACATCAAACACATTGTTCAACCCTATCTAGATGACTTACCTGCTCATTCATGGAAACGGTCTGATCACCTGTAACATTTGAGAGCCATCTTTTTACGCTACCGACACTACAAAATTTGACTCAATCCACATAAATGTGTGTTTTGTGTTGGTTCTGGTTGTTTGCTTGGTTTTGTAGTGTCCAAAGAAGGATTTTGAATCGACCACTTGAAGGTTAAGGAAATTGTTGATCTGCCTCCACCTTCCAATTTACTTCAGTTACAGAGACTCCAAGGGAAGGTTAACTTTCTAAGGAGATTCATTCCCAACTATGCCGAAATGGCTAAAGGATTTACTCATCTTTTGAAAAAAGGAATTCCCTTCCATTGGGACCAGGTTATGAAAGCTTCCTTTGATGCTCTCAAAGATACCCTAATCTGAGCGTCATTAATGTATTCCCCTAATTATCAGAACTACTATTTCCTGTATCTCGCCGTTGCAGATACAACCATTGCTATGGTTTTAGTCCAAGAAGAAGATGGGATTGAACATCTGATTTATTATTTGAGTCGTAATCTCAATGATACGAAAGTTAAGTATTCTTACATGGAGAAGCTAGCTTTGGCTTCCGTTCAAGCTATATAGAGATTTCACCATTATATCCTGCTCTAAAAGACCATTGTCATTTCGGATTGCAACCTTATGACATACAACACTCGAGCACATACTACATGTATGATTTATTCGCGACATGAAGTGTCACTCTACCCGCCAACTTTGTGATAGTAAAGAGGATTGTTCGCAAGGTCAAATCACGAACATCCCTGATGTTTATCTTTCCATCTTTTCTAGGCTGTGTACTTGGCCGACAGAATTTTCGAATGTAGTCCCTCACTGATTCACCCCCACAGGAAGAACTTGAAAGAGAAATGGGGGCACCATGTCTCAACAATCTTGTGAGAAAGTAAATATCATCGATGAATATAGGGAGCACTTTGTCCCCTATGTGAAAAACTTGTTTCGTTGGATCCCATGAATGAACCAAGAACTGCATTAGTTCTAACTGTTGCCTCATCTCGGATAACCTGAAACATTTGAGTAACCCACAGTCTCTGAGGGCCTCAAAAGTACCAAGATCATTTAGGGCAACCATATCATGTTCTTCATGTCCTCTTTCATGCCATGTGATAGCCATTATGATCCGATCAAAGTCTGAAATCACACCATAGGCTTAGTTAGGATCCATTTCATGCAAAAAATTGAAGAGATTTTGGGTAGAAATGATGAATTAAATTTCTAAACTGTGCCCAACGTACCCCTGATCATTAGACAGTGCGATGCAGAGAAGTTTCCCTTCTTTTTGACTGCTCTACAACGCAATTTTCGATGCATAAGGGTGCGATGATCCTAGGGCGTGATATATTTACCCTAGGGACCTAAAAACCTTAAAATTTTTGTCTAAAATTAAAAAAGAATGACCTTAAATGAAAGAGAAGAGGTAGGTCTCCTACCTGGCCCTCATGGCATGAAGAATGATCCACAAAATCTCTCGCAATTAGCTGCTGAAGTTTGAGGTAAAAAACTAGTTCAGAGCACAAAACTAAATGGTAAAATGACTTGGTAAATTCTTGTTTTATGGTTATTTCATGTTCATTAAATGAATAAACTATAGTTTTTACCTATTTTTACCAATGAAACAGGTATGTTTAATCCGTTTGGTGGTTCTTTGAGTAGGTTTACAGCTAACATAGTGAATTTGACGTGCATGATCGTAAAATTTACTTTTGACCACATAGCATACTTTTATCTCTTTTTCGAGCTCTGTTAAACATTGAAAAAGGAACCCCCCTAGAGTCCTCTTTCAGCTCTTTTCAGACTCTCAAAATATGAAAATATTGTTGAGCGCTTGTCCTTTTCAGCTCGTAAACGGATTGGAAACGACATCTACTCAGTATAAGTTTAACCCTTTTCCAGACTAAGATAGATTACTTACGAAAAAGGAATACGTTGATCGAACATGGTCAATAGGTTCTCTCTTGTATTATTTTATGCTTTTTCGGACTTGAGAGACAAATTTACGAAAAAGAACTTGTGGAGTTTTCTTTTTTTCCCTTTTCAAACTCTCTAAACATGAAAAGGACCGAGTTCTCATTGTCATTAAACTCGTTAAAGCATCAAATAGTGACAAACTTGTCCATCATGACAAGACCGAGTTTCACCTTCGCTAGACTCGTTAAAACATCACATAGCGATGGATTCACCCGAAGGGTAGAATTATACATCAAGCATATGTTATCCTCCTCAAGCTTGTTAAAAAATAAAGAGGTACTAGTCAACAATGACTGGGGAAAATGGGAAAAGGGATAAATCACTTTATGGTAGCAAGTCACTCTTGAACATGACACTTTCACTTCATCTCTGTGACTATTTGGGTTGGGTTATCTACTTGATGGTTATCATACCTATGGTCTATCACACCATCCATCACTTTGGTTTTGGGTCAATGCTGCCAATTCATTCAGTGTCGCCGACATGTTCAAGAGAAGTCACTCAATAAACTTCATCCTTTGCAATACTCATAAACCTTCATTTTCATGACCGCCATTCTTGAACATTGTGTCATCAGTCACATTCTGTCTTCAAAATCATTACACTCATTTCATGTCGTTGATGGGGGATACATCAAGGCCCTCCTGCGACGAGTTGCTTCTTGTCGACATCAGCACATTATCCAAGAAGTTGACTTAGAAACACCCTTCTAGTACCTTGAGGCTTGCATACATCAATGGAAAGTTTCTCGATTCTAGCGACAGGTTGACATCACAGGATTTCGACCAAAAGAATTTGTATGGTGTTTGAAATTAAAAAATCTATTCACACCATGCAGAATGTACTGTAGTACCTTGAGAATCATTATCATTATTGGTGATTTCTCTCGCATCTGTTAAAAACTTACATCATTGGCTAGTAATCAGACAGTGTCTTCCCATGTTCGACTTCAGATCACATTTTCACATGGTTAGACTCGTAATTACGCAAACGATTGGATGAGATAGAGGACCCTGGACATGTATGATGGCTTTACACAGATGGTCATCTTATCATGGGTCTATATATGTATACGACTATATGATTTATGAACATGTAATGAAAATTTTATATGCTGAGCATGTGTATGCCTTCCCTCGGCAATTCATGAAAAATTCAAAGATATCATGATATTATGTAATGTAATTGATGCAGGTCACCGTCCGCTTCAGATCCTCCTCATCACATCATAAAGCATATCACTCAACATTATCATTTTTGACTTCATGCTTTAGGGGGTAGCTATTATAGGTCTATTTGGGCACATCACTCCCGACAATCAGATCAGTGTAAATAGGGTCTATCAAACCCTAATTCAATTGCTACATTCCATAGACATGCCACCTCATTGAGTGCTTTCATCCATGAGAGTTTCCTGACTTCAAACCCTGCTGAAATGCTTCCTTGGGTCACCAGCGCACCCATGGTCATGGGTAAGTGCTCTGTAGAGCAGGTAGCCCCATTCAAGGTTGCGTTGCAGAGCACCTAAGCCCACTCAAGCCTGCACTGGGTGAGAATCCTTGAAATTTTCATTGGATACTGAGTATATTCCTCCTTTCTAGAGCCTTCTAGAAGGAAGGAACCTAGCTCCTATCCTATCAATATGAGCTCGACTTAGGATAGTCTTGGATCATCTAATCCTCTATCCTCTCATCCCTTTGAACATGGAAACTAGTCATCCAATTATGGAAAACCATTCAATGCCATATTAATGACAAAACCACTTACATTCATCTATAAATTGGCCTCCTATCATAGAGCCAAAGGAGCTTGGATATTAGAGAGATAGTGTTGGTTTAGAGACTTGAAATCATTGTCAAAGTAATGTTATGCTGCTGGATTGGTGTTGCTATTGGTTTGATGAGGGCTTGGACTAAGCCGGATGAGTGACACGATATCGAACCACACTAGGTGTAACTTCTTCTTCTATCATTCAATAAAGTTATTTGTTCATTTTCCAATAATTTTGTCCATATCTATGATGAATGTATGTTCAAATGTTGTCGATTCCATTTGTTTACAATAAATAGATCATATGCTTTGATTGTTTTCGTCTTCTGTTTATGTTGGTAGGTACCACTTGAGCGAATTTAGTTTGAGCAGGAGCGACGAGAGCAACTCAAAGGAGATCAAAGGAAGTGAAGGGTCACAAGTAGGTTCTTTTATCTTATCTATTTATTGTAGGAAAATGTTAAACATCTTTACTTCAGTTGTTCTAAGTGTAACTACCCACTTAGGGAAGATATACTTATCTGTAGGTATAATTTCCGTATAACAATGAGGCATTAAGGCAGGTTGTCACATCAAAAGTTAGAAGAGATGTCGACATCAAGATGCTCTTTCTAGCAATTGAAGGCAATCAAGCAACAAGTCTTGAGGACCAAGCTTTGATTACTTTGAAGACTGGAGGTATGGAATAATTAGAAGTTGAATGGGTAGTTGAATGATGTGCTTCATTAATGAGGACTACTGGATCATTTCATGGGTATTATAATTTAGTTGTACTACATATTGCATTTACCTTTGAGAATGAAGTATTGGAATGGTTTGAGGTTTTTGGAAAGAGACACATTTATACACTTGAACATTAAGTCCAGCATCATATATCAAGTATAAAAAAGCTTCAACAACATGATGATCAACAACATCAAGGCCACTTACATCAAAGACCAGTTTTGTAAAGATATTGTCAAAAGAAAAAAGGTAACATTTTATTTGTTTCTTTGAAGTAAACTACAAAACATAGAATATATGGACATTGAAAATATATCTCACTTATGTTGTATGGCCTTTCCGAATCTATCATAACCCATTAAAACCTATTATATCTCATGATATCCCATTTTTCAAATGATGAGCAGGCTACAAGGGTGAAGAATTCATTTGTTTTTTTTCACCTTGTTGACTTGGTTTTGATCCTTTTTCTTGACTTCATAAAGCCACTCCATCCATCCATTCATATCAATAATATTGTCATTTGTGCATACACGTGTTACATGAGAAACAATGTTACAAGAACCAGACTTCTAAGTTAGATGTCCATAATTCTATTGTTTTTGTATGTTTCTTCATTGAACAAGTTAAAATGTGTTAAGTTGCACAATTTGACATTTTCTAGCAGTCTCCAAATTCTGAAGTGAAATCACAGGTTGATGAACTTTGAGTAGTGGCCTAGCAAAACTAGAAGATGGAGAATGTAGTAGAAAGGTTGAGAAATGATATCTACCATTCAACGCAACAAAGAAGCACTCTTGTCACTCTAATAGGTCAGTCAATGCCTTGGTCAGTGGCAGAATGCACAACAAATTTAAGTGACAAAGCATACTAGACAACTATTCAAGTTTGCTAAGAAATGGTGTAAGAAAGCTAAGTCATTCCCAAAGATACATTCTGGAACAAATATGTTGATCAAGTTTTGTTATTTGCATGAGGACATGCAAAGATCTCAGTGTGGGGGAGATGTTGGGTCACTGATTTGTCATCATTTTCACTTGTCTTTGTCATTCATTAAGCCATTACTTCCAACCATCCATTGCACCATTTCACTCACTTGCCACCATTTTCACCATAATTCTTCATGATGTGTCTATATATGTCTAAGTGGTTAATTCAATTTGTTTTCCTTTATTTTTAGTAGAATAAGAATAATTTTGCATGGTTTTAACTAATGAGAGTTTAGCAAGTTTAAGTTTCTACATTTTTGTCAATTTTCCGTAGCCACCTCCATGGTCGAGGTAGTATCACCGCTCTAGAAGGAAATCCAGTACATGGACATTGTTTCTAAAGGTTCCAATATGGATTTATATTGGTTAAATACCACCCAGCTCGCACGTGTGGACCTCCAACATCAAATCAAGGGAAAAACGCAACAGTTTTGACCAATCAACTTCAAACGTGTTTTCTGAGCAAATGAAAGCAAATTTTGGAAAAAAAAAACATGGGTTTTGTTCATAACGGGTCCAATTAGGTTTTCTAGAAGAAATTTTCTCAAATTCGTTACCATTTTCTATATTTTCGAAGATCTTTGGAGCCTTATTTTGCAGATTACGTGGATATATGTTTTTTTTTTAAATTGTCATTTAATGCATAGTCAATAAATAAGCCATAACGAGCTGTTCTTTAGCAAATTTGTGGCAAGAAGATCATTATGATCATATATGGGCTCATCTTTTATCCAAAAATCCTTCTCAAATTGATTTGTTGAGATCTCATAGCAAAATTCATGCAATGAAATTATGAATTTCTAGTTTCTTCAGAGATCTATAAAACCACTGTAATTTATTTGATGAGGGGTAGATTATTGTTGGAAAAACTCTGTTGTTGCAAATACAAGATTCTATTTCAACTCTATTGCTTGATGTGCGTTCCAATGCGTGAATAATCATTTCATGAAAGCTTTATAGCATTTCCTGCTTCTCGTAGGAGGCCCCCCTCGAGATAGTAAGGATTTTGTTTATTTACAATTCGTATTTCCACACAAATTTCTTTTAGATTTTGTCAATTCATTCAAGTGTTCAAGTTTTGATTTTTAGATATAGATTTGAAATTGTCTTACTAAGTGTTTTATTAATCAGGAAAGGAGAGATCTTAGATGCATATGGATAGAGCATAATTCAAAATAACAATAGGAATTTAAGTTTTATATTGCAGTAGTTTTTAATTACAGTTTTCATACAGATAAATTTATTTATGAGTATGATTTGAAGAGTGATTTCGTTTAAGTACATGTGTGATTCTCATTCAAACAATGCGGGTTATGATTTTTATTCAAGCAAGTATGATTTCCATTTCAATGAATGTAATTTTCAAGAATGATTTTCATTTAAGCAAGTGTGTGAGTGATTTTATTTCAAACAAGTGTGAGTGTGATCTTATGAAGAAAGTTTGAAGTTTCTTTTAAGTAGGATGAAATTGTTATTTAAGCAAGGAGTGTAGAATTGATTTCATTTAAATATAAGCAATTTGTTTGCTTATATATCATTAGAGAAACATAATCATCTTGATAACTTAAATTGATTTAGACATTTAACAAGTGGCAAAGACTTATAGCACATGCAATGCATATACACTTCATCAGTTTACTAGCCCTGGTTGATAATTCATGTAGGTAATTTAACACCAAATAAATTACCAAACAATAAGTTTTTTTATATATATTTTTTAATTTTTCGGGGCACTACCCCGAACCTCGTGCAGGGGAGCTACCCCCCCCACAAACCCCCCCTACACCTAGCACAACGTAACATCGCCTGGAGCTAGTCATGAAAAAAATATAACAGATACCGAACATTCTCCCACTTATTGTTTTCTTTGCACATAGGGAACCAAAGGAGTATATAATCATTAGTCTAGGCTCGTAATGCCCATTGTTTCTATACACCCAAGGAAACTTCTCAATGCTCACAGACTTTGTCAATGCATCTGCAACATTCTTCAAAGCGTCCACCTTTACTAGCAACACTTTGTTGTCTTTTGTAGAATTTCCATGAAATTCTAATCTACTAATAAGAACAATTTGAAAAACATTTTCTTTTCTTATAAACACAAAATTTCTCTACTCAATTTGCAGCAGAATTAGGAACAAAAATAAAGTAGAGTCACACGATTCAGGACACAAATTTATTATTATTAGGGAACCCAATTGGGAAAAACCCTCTGTTTGATGAGAATTTTATTGATAGCAAAAACTGAGCAATTTATCTCTTACAAAATATAGTTGTTTCAATCTGAAGGACACACTTTCCTTTCTTGATTGATCTAAGCTGAACCCTTGCAAGAATCTTGATCTCTACTGCCCTCTACCAACCTGTCCACACGCTTCTCTTGCACACTCTTCCTCTCACAAGCTGCACACACGAACTTGTGCATCCTATTGCTTGGTCTCACCAACTTGTTCTCACCAAAACAATGATCAAATTGTGCCTTCATTCCTCCTTATAAGCACTTTTATTAGGCTATTAGTGGCAAGTTCTATTTGGGGAAAGTTAAACTGTTGATGGACTAGTTAACAAAATCTCACTGGTTGTGTTAACTCATCCTTCCTATAATTTAGGAGCATGACTAAATCAACTCGTCCTTCCTATAATTTAGGAGCCTCACTAAATCAACTCTTCCTTCCTATAATTTAGGAGCCTCACTAAATCAACTCTTCCTTCCTATAATTTAGGAGCCTGAATAAATCAACTCATCCTTTACCTCAAATATCTCGCACTGGAATCTAATAAATCTGGCCTTCCACTAATTAGCACTAGTCAATTACCTCTTGCACTCCTAACTTTTAAGAATTCACTCTAAATTTTAGGAACTCGTCGTACTTTCTAGGAATTATATCCTAACCCATAGGAACTCATGCATTTGAAAAGAAGAACTCATTGCGGTTCCTTTGATTAAGACACAAATCAAAGAAACCCTTTCTCGCTACCATTTTCAACACTCCCCTTAGTGAGGAAGGCGTTTCTTGAAGAACCTTGTGAACCTGGATCTATCTCCAACACTACCACATTCCCCACAAGGGCAAACATGCAAAATTTGATTTTTTATGGAAAGGGCCATTTGTTATTTCTGTTGTTCAGGGAAATAACACATATTTCCTCAAGTCTGTATAGGGCAGCACTGTTGAAGAAGGCCCTGTTAACGGTCGAATGCTAAAACATTACCATGATCCCTATTAAGGGGTACAATGTAGCTCTGTACATATCTCTTTGTACATTAATATTTGTATATATTAGCACTTTGTTTTATTTTTTTTTAGCAGTCTGAATGTTAGAGGAGCAACAGCAAAGTTTGCTAAGACACAGCCAGTGCAAGTACTCCATTCTTAAGGCTCTATCTCTGCATTAGTCTCAGCAAAACAATAGGAGTAGCGCTGTCATATCACAGCAATTCATGATAAAAGAAAACTGGTTGCAGATTGCAGTATCCAATCAAAAAGTATCTATAAGAGAGGAGCATTGTTTAGTTTCACATCAGCAACTGTTTCTAGACCAGAAGCTAAGGGAAATACATCAGTTTGGATCCATGTTTGGTTCTATTTCAAAGGCAATGCTCAAGAAATATGGTATATAATAGCAAGCATGCAGAAGAAAGCAGGCAGTGCTATGTATTTCACAATATTTTAATGAAGGAGATGGCTGCTCCTATTTCAGAGTTTCACATTTTTAGCAGTCAACACAAGGAAATTCTTCAGTCCACAACAACAATAGAAGATCAAGGCAGCCTGACCTGCTGTTCTTGGCTTTTCACAAGGAGAAGCCATCCCCAAGTGGAGCCACTGTTAGCCTCCTGTTGCAACAGGTGTTCATCTTTCATGATTGACATTTTTACATGCCAAATATGTCATACTTTGCATGCTGCAATGCTCCATATTTCTTGAAAAGAGGCCAAAGAAGAGGCCATGAAAGTGTGCCAGTCTAAATGCCACTACTGTATGCCAATTTTGATGAGTTATCCATTTTTGAAGAAGTTTCTGTTAAGGGAAGTCCAAACAGCCTAATCTTGGCTTCCCTAGGTTTCAATTTCTTGTTTTAGAATATAGAGAGTCATTATCTGTCCAAACAGTTCAGTCTTGGCAGATTTATATATAGGTAGAGAAACAAAGGAGCCCAACTGCTTAATCTGGGCCCTTGGAAGAAATAAGTGTAGACTTAGATAGAGGGACAAAAAAAAGAGAAAAGGATAATCTGGGTCTACAAGTCCAAGTGCACCTATGCAAAAAGAAGAAAAAATGCTAGGTAAGTAGGCTGGGTAGGTAGTTTTGTGGTTGCAAAATCATGCTCTGTAATCCATTTCATGTTTAAAGGTGTTATATCTTCACAGATCACAGTTATGATGCAATTTTCCATTCGGAGGAGCTCAAGTGAGGCATGTCTAACTCCCCCTTCTTCTCATTTCCCAAATCACTCACTAACTTCCCTGAAGGGGTCAAGATCTGCTTGATACCTCTTACCTTCATCATTTTCCATATCATTTGCCTTGGTAAAGATCTGCTTTGCTCAAGGCATGCTCATACTTCCTCTATGAATCATTTTTCCCCATAAATAGCCTAATATTCACATACTTAGCGCTTTCTGATCACTTGTCATATTAACTACTAATTTTACTATGTAGCTCCCTATCTATCTCCCCTTCCCCTAATAAAAATGTGTTAATAACTCCCCTACGTACATATTCCCACCCCTTGGCATCTTTAGCCACATTTATAAAGTCTGGGGAAATATTAAGTCCATTTGGGACCCATATTTAACCCATCCGCGTTCATATTTTGTGATAAAGTTGGTTCAAATCACACCCATGCCGCATTAACCCAAAAACCCACTCTCCTAAAGTTTTCCCCCCCGTCGTATGAATAAAACACATAATAAAATATGTGCGGGCCCCGTTTTTAACCCTCCGCCGCCTTGTCTCTCCCGTCGGCCGTCAGATCTGGCGCGCCACAGATCAATGGTGGGCGGGTCTTCCCATACGCCGATGTGCCGAGGGTTAACGCCCGGGAGATGGGCGGTTTTCCCGTCGTACTCCCGCCACGCGTCACCCTCTCGGCTGTGGCGGAGCCCCCTCCTCCGAAACCACCTACGCACAAAAGCGGTGCGCCCGAAACCGGATACCGCCTTTCCCCCTCCTGCGTCAGTGCCACGTCATGCTGACGTCACCATGCCACGTCAGCCTCCTGCCGTCGTGTCCTTGCCATATCACTGCCACGTCACTTCCTCCACCGCACTGCCACGTCACCCTGCTGACGTCACCCTGCTGAGATCACCCTGCCATGTCACCACCGTACTGGGACCCACAGTTGACGTCACCGTAAAAAAGCGCGAAAGGCGCAAATCGCAGCCTAGGAAGCCCGGAATCAAAATCTGAGGCAGTTTTTCATGCGCGATTAGCGCCAATCGCGCATGGCTACGGGAAATAGGCCAAAATGGAAATCCCTTTCGTGGCTCGGCTTCAGCAGGCCCAAAAGGCGCAGAATGACATGAATTTCTTTGCGCAACATTTAGAAAGGGGCAAACACAGTTTTAAAAGCAAATAGAGGGCCAAACAATAGCCATGAAAGGTCGATGCAACAGTTTAAGAGTATCATAAGTGAGAAAGGCGCACATTCAATGCCAAAGCCTATCAAGAAAGCAGCAAAGAGTATCAGTCGAATGTTTTAAATGAAAACCTTTATTCCCAATGCAGGTGGACATTGAATGACCTCCAACAAAGTCAAAGAAAGCAGTAAAGGCCAATCAAGGCTCTCCCATCATAGCTAATGCTCCTCAGAACCACTCAAGAGCATGGATCAAAACCCAAAGCACAGTTATGGCTAAGTGATCAGCACAGAGCCATAAAGACAACACATTAAATGCCTTTTGGTACAGCTGCCCCAGCGCAGCTCGAGGATATTTTCCCGCATTTATTTCAGACATGTATTAGGTTAAAGACACTTATTACAGCAGATCTGTCTGAGATCTGATCTTTATAGATGTTTTACTTATAAAAACCACCCTAATTCACTGTTTAAAGGGTTGGTTGGTTGTATAGCTCCAAGAGAGACTCGCTCTGTATACCTGATGTTTTACTTAATCAAAGACTGCTGAAAAGCTTGGAGGAATGACTGTGTGCTGCGTATGAATGTTTTGAAGAATTAAATGTGGAATTCTTGTGCTGCAACATGACCCAATAAGTGTTTCTTACCTTTGTTTTCCATTGATATACCATCCAAAATAGTAGAAAGAATGAATAGTTTAGAATTGGTTTAATTGCCCTCTATGCTCAATTTCTGCTATTTCTATATGTTTTCATCTGAATTAGAAATGAATATGAATTCCCTGTGGCTCATATTTCCCCTAATTCACTCATGTTTGATAGTTATCTAGGGATTCTTTACTGCTCCTAGATAGAGCTCATTCGCCTTCCCTCTGCTAAGCTGAAGGAGAGATTCTTAACTGCCTCTCATTCCTAGCCTTCACTCCATCCTTTAGCTTGAATGATTGTTTCATGTGCAGCTAGCTTGCTCCACATTCCCTCTTGTGACCAAGAAAACGCACCAGCAGTCCTACTCCTTGACTCCACGCCCAATGGTTCTAAAACTTTCATGCTATCCCTGCCTCTTTACTTGAAAGCATCATCCATCCCACCAAAACTAAAACAAAACCCCTTGTACTCAATAACTAGCCTAAAATCATCATTAACAAAAGCTAAATCCTAAAGGGAGAGCCCTCTCTGACTTCTGGTGGGCTAGCACCTGCAGTCCAAAGATTGGTTTGTGGTTACCTCGGCCATATCCTTCAAGGAGCTAAGGGACAACCTGAGTGATAACATAATGGCGACTCCACTGGGGACCATCCTCGGTTAAATCTCACAAATCAAGTTGGAAAGCTCCACTGGGGAAAAACAATGAATTTTCCAATTGCTGCATATTCCTTAAAACTATAGAGTAAGCAAATGCTGCTTCAATGAAACTTCGTGCTAGTTTTAAGTTATAGATTGCTATTCCAAAATTTGATCAGTCCCTTACTAATTCTAAAAAAGCATTCACAGAAAATACCGAAACAAGTTCAGAATCTGACTCCCAAAAGGAATTCACGATATACAAGGTCAAATCCAGACCCAAACCCCCCAGCTATTCTTGAAAATCCCAATTTAATCCCAAGGAACCTCAGGAAGCTAGAGCAAAGAGAAGATTTTGTTGACTTTAGCCCTGAAACAGTTCAGCCAAGCTGTGTTCCAACCCCTGTCAAGGTTTTATTTCTTTCAACCCCCACTTCCCCTTGTTCATCATCCACCTCTCAAAGCACTCCTCCCACACCTCCATTTACTGCACATACTCCCCTGACCGCTGTTGTTATAGCTGTTCCAGCTGTTCCTATTGTTCCACTTATCCCCGTAAACATGGCTAATAGATATGCACCCCTGCAGTTACCTGCTAATCCAGGGGCTATGCCTCAGGATTATCAAACTAAAATCACATACTTTGATGGAACTGGTTCTTGCACAACCCTTCAGCATACAAAGAAGATGCAAGACTATTTTGAGAACTACGAGATAGATGACGATAACGTCAGAATGAAGATTTTCGTCCAAAGTTTGACAAGTGATGTTAGAACTTGGTTTAGAGCACTCACAGCCAATTCCATAGCAGACCCAGAAGCCTTATACCAGTCATTTATCAACAGATGGGAGAAAAAGAAAGACCCCTTGCACATATTATCTGAATATGACACCATCAAAAGAGGCCCTCAAGAATCTGTCTTGGACTATTGTGCAAGATTTAATAATATTTATAATGCAATACCACAGAACTTGAGACCTCCACCTGATCTTGCTTTGTATAAATTCCCTGATGGTTTTGACACTGACATGGCTTATCAGTTAAGGGAAAGAGCCCCTCAAACCCTTGCAGACATGCAAAATGTTGCTGTTAGCGTAGAGGCAAATCTAATTGCCAAAAGAAACAGAGCTAGAACTGAGAGAAGAACCACCTTTAAAGAGGAACCCTCAGCCTTAGACCAAAAGCTGGATGCTATTATCACTGGCATGCACAGGCTGGGAGACAGAGTAGAGAGTGTTGAGAGGAAATCATCATGGGAAGGACAACAACCCAATACCGTTAGGAACCCAAATTTCCGGAAAACTCAGAATACAAATGCTGGTAGATCTAGCCCAGACCATGATGTAAGGCCTCCTTTTCATGAAAATTACGCTGAAGCATCTACATCTAGTGATGTTAATTTTAGGCATGTTCTATGCTAGAGCAATTTATTTAAATTTTCATAGTTAGCAATCACATCAACATTACAATAAACTGCAGATAGAACATAAATATAAAATCGCAGAAGACAAGCCAAGACAAGAGGACACAAGATATGGCGCGAGCCAGGGACAAACCCCAATGTGGGGAAACCCTTGATAAATTCTTCTTCTATGTTCTTCAATGGTTCAGCAGAGAGAGAGATAGTACATATACATCAGAAGTCAATACTTTGACTTGACAAGATAAGAGATCAGTCATCAAAGATCTTCACCATGAAGATAACACAAAATGAGGTTGCAGATCTGATCCCAAGGACTGAAGATATGCAGCAGATGAACAGCTCAGTCAATTACCCAGATTACTGAAGCTTTCTTTCCATAAGACTCTCCTTCCTTTGCTGCTTTACTGATCATGTCAAGGTTACTAATCTGGTACCTTTCATAAGGACGGGTGCATGGCAGACCTGGTCATTTGTTTGGGCACAAACTCTGAGAGCCATAACACCTTAAACATACCCCACAGTTCACCTGATTACTGTGGCTAGCCTTCATACAATCCTCCAGTGATACGCTGCCTTATAGGGCTGCTTACCTTCTGAATGCAGCTACTAAAAAGGCCTCCAACTGTTGGCTATGGCCTCCGGCCTAGCCCAGCAGTGGACTGTAGCTGTAGTCTCTTCAAACAGTGATCTAAATAGCTCTTTAAACAGCAGTAATGTCACAGAGATTTCCATGCTGCTAGACGCTGATATATGGGTCCTTTTAATGCTGCGTGTAGGGCTCTTTAGGGCTTCTTATGCAGCGTATTGAAGTTCCTTAGACAGTTGATGGATCACACATCAAACTGCGGCTAGATTGACAGCGTAATACGTCTCCCTTTTTGCCTGCGGCCAGATCTCCTCACTGCTGTTAGGGCTTCATGAATTTCCTCTGGACAGCGTATAGAAGCCTTCTTTTGCTGATGCCTAAACTCTTCTCAATACAGTGGCTAGGGTCTCCATTATGACAGCGGATTAGGGCCTCCTCATTACAGCGTATAGGGCTTATGTTTCACTGCTGATCAGCCCTCCTTTTGCTGCGGATAAGGATTCTTCATAACTCTGGATTAGGGCATCACTAAACAATAGATTAGAGTTCCCTTTTAGGCTGCGGATTTATGCCTCCTTTGACTGTGGTCAACCCTCTTCCTTGACTACTGCTAGGGCTCTTCTTAACTGCGGCTAAGTCTCCTCTTTTACCTGCGGCTAGGGCTCTTCTTAACTGCGGCTAAGTCTCCTCTTTTACCTGCGGCTAGGGCTCTTCTTAACTGCGGCTAAGTCTCCTCTTTTACTTGCGGATAGGGCTCTTCTTAACTGTGGCTAAGTCTCCTCTTTTACCTGCGGCTAGGGCTCTTCTTAACTGCGGCTAAGTCTCCTCTTTTACCTGCGGCTAGGGCTTTCTTCACGACTACGTCTATGCCTTCTTGAACATATATACAGTCATGAAGTCCACCTGTGTATTGTCTTCCCTTACAGCGGTTAGGAGACTCCATTATAGGACTGCGTTCAGAAGTGTTAGGGCTTCTTGAACAACATGTAGGCTAGGGCATCATCTGCATATAAGCTAGGGCATCATACTTGGCCCAACGTACTCTTTAACGTTTCTCCTTCTCCAAAAACCCAAGACGTGGAGAGGAGATCACTTAAAGAGTGTGTCTAAATGACATCAAATCCTCTTATATTTATACTAAAATGAGGGTGATGAATAGACACGTCGGTTGGGCTTCTAGAGCCTACATAAGAGCTGGTCGGCTTGATAATAATTACATAAACAAAATAAATTCATATCTCCATAAATACTTATCGAAATCGGATGATCTTTGGATCAATCCTACACCTCTCGACGAGAGGGATCCAATAAAAATATCAACTGCCATAAATAAGCCGACCCACATGGAGTTTGGCCCTAGTTGCCAATTTAACAAGTGAACAGACGGAAGATACTCACATGAACTTGGTGGATTTGAAGGCTGAGCAACAAATTTTCCTAACTCAACAAGACCAAGATGAACATGACCTTAGTCAATTTCAGACTAAGTCTGGTGAATCTTTTGATTTTAAACAAGGCTATGATACTGCTGTGTATGAGGTACACAAACAATATAAGCTGAGGACAAGAACCATAGATGTGCCTGAAAAGGTTAAGGCAAATGATACCAAGCAGCCGAAGAAGATTAAAGAAAAGGTTGCCTTCATGGAAACTGCTGGTAAAAAAGTCCCTAATCCAAAGGATGTCACCATAGAGGACATAACAAAAATGCAATTTTCTAATGATCAGCCTCTGCCACCTTCTTCCTCCAAAGAGAATTTGAACAACGTTCCAAAAAGCCCTCCTAAAACTGAAAAACCGCAAGAAATTACTTCCCTTAACGCTGACAAACAAGACCAAACTGCTGATACTCCAATAGAAAAAGGGAAGCTTGCCTCCCAAAATACTAAAACCCAATCTGAAAAATCGTTTGACTTGGAGGTAGAAATAGGTAAACTCAAGATTTCCATCCCCTTATCTGAACTTGTCAAACATGAAGTGTATATGCAACAAATTCAAAGATCACTTCAAATGCCAGAGGTTAAGGATGACGTGAATGTTCTTTATGATCAGCCTGAACTGCTGTTCGGTCCTGAAGTTAATGGAAAATCAACTTATGGATCTGTTCTACCTTTTTATGTCAGTTTACACATACATGACAAAGTCTTGCACAATGCTATGTTTGACTCAGGTGCCTCACACAACCTTATGCCCAAAGCTGTAATGGAAAAACTCAACCTTGACGTCACAAGACCCTACAAAGATCTATTCTCCTTTGACTCAAGTCAAGTCAAGTGTTTAGGCCTTATCAAAGACTTGTGTGTCTCCTTAGTCCAATATCCCAACAAGACTATCCTCATGGATGTGGTGGTTGCTGACATTCCACCAAAGTATGGTATGCTATTATCAAGATCTTGGGGAGCAAAACTCCAAGGATCCCTCCAATTAGACCTCTCTTATGCCACTATATCTGTCTTTGGGCAACCAAAGAGGCTATATAGAGAAACACTGATGAAGTATGTGGTAACTAGTGAGGATAAGCCCCAAAATTTTCCTATACACTCAATCCATTCTGATATGGATTCTTTTATTCTATTTAATGATGAAACAAATACTCTCACTGATGACAAGCCCTTGGCTTTAGAACTGAACACACACACCGATGAAGAATTGGTTGCCCATACTGATGAAACTATCAAAACAATCAAGGCAACCAGCATACAAGAAAAACCTCCCCAAACATAAATTTCAAATCTGCCCAATCCTAAAGTAACTGAAACTCTTGATACTAACCACAAGCAAGAAATCACATGGTACTTAGAGTTTGATGGCTCTGTTAACAAGTTAGGAGCAGGGGCAGGTGTTTGGATTCACAATACACATAACAATCATGCAGAAGGTCATGCCTACAGACTAAATTTCAAATGCACCAATAACATGGCAGAGTATGAGGCTCTCCTTTTAGGCCTTAAACTGCTCAAAGCTCTAGGAGCTGCAAAAGTGTCTATTCTAGGTGACTCTGATTTAATCATACAACAAATGAAAGGCAACTTTGTTACCAATGACAATAGAATGAGGGCCTATAGGACTGCTGCTATTAATATACTCAATGCATTCACTGAATCCAAGCTTGCCAAGATTTCAAGAGATCATAACATTCATGCACACAGCCTAGCCACTTTTGCTAGTACATGCAAGCTTCCCTTTGAGCCAAATCACCATTTTACTGCTGAGATAAAACATAGGCCTGCTATCCCAAATAATGTTAAAGATTGGCAAGTGTTTGAAAGTGATGCCCAGATTAACAACTTCCTCACTCTTGAGCATGAGTTTTCAAATATTAACATTGACATGGATGCTATGACGGATGAACAACAGCAAACAAATGAAAATCAGCAGGTTGTAACTATTGTAACAGCCAAGCAAATCCTAAACCCAACTATTTTTGACAATGCAAACATAGAAGAGTTGAAATAGATGCATTTGGAGCATATAGTAGAAACAGAGGCCGAGATCGTTGATCTGAAAGATAGCTTTCTCCCTGCTGGCCTCACTCCATTAGAAGATATGTTTGATGCAAATGATGTTCCCAAAAAGCCAAAAATACAGCCCCTAAACACTGCTGTAGAAGAACACAACATTGGGACAGCAGACAAGCCCAAAATGATCAAAATATCTCAAACTTTACCACCCGATCAAAAACCCAAATATATTGATTTGTTCAAAGAATTCCAAGATGTATTTGCTTGGAGTTATGAGGACTTGAAGTCCTATGACACCTCAGTGATCCAACACACCATTCCCTTAAAACCAAACCAAAAGCCCTTCAAACAGAAACTTAGAAGAATCAATCCCGTACTCCTTCCCTTAATTGAAAAGGAAGTGAAAAGGATGTTTGAAGCAGGTATCATAGCACCCATCAGATTCTCTGAATGGGTATCCAATCTTGTTCCCACAAGAAAAAAGACAGGTGAGATTAGGCTATGTGTAGACCTAAGAAATTTAAACCAAGTCTCCCTAAAAGACCACTACCCCTTGCCAAAAATGGACCACATCCTACAAAGAGTAGTGGGGTCATCTAGAATCTCTTTGCTAGATGGCTTTTCAGGTTTTAATCAAATACTGGTTCACCCGGATGACCAAGACAAGACAACCTTTACCACACCTTGGGGAACATTTAAGTATGTGAAGATGCCTTTCGGACTTAAAAATGCTGGTGCTACCTTTCAAAGGGCAATGGATATTGCATTTGCCAAGGAAATACATGATTTCCTAGTTGTCTACCTTGATGACTTAACCGCTTTCTCCAAATCCGATCAAGAGCACCTAAAACATTTGAGGCAAATATTCATGACATGTAGGAAATATGGCATTTCCTTGAACCCCAAGAAATCCCTCTTTGGCCTTGAAGAAGGCAAACTCCTTGGCCATATCATCTCAAAATACGGTATTAGAATAGATCCGGAAAGGATCCAAGCCATCCTCCAAATCCCATATCCAAGAAGCATAAAAGAATTGCAAGCATTCCTTGGAAAAATCAACTTCTTAAGAAGATTTATTCCAAACCTAGCCGAGCTAATAAGACTGTTAAGCAACATGTTAAAAAAGGATGCTAAGGTAAAATGGTCTCGTGAGACCAAGCAAGCATTTGAGAGTATCAAAACTGCCTTAACCCAAGCCCCTGTCCTCACCAGTCCGCAATTTGACAAAGATTTCATCATATTTTCATTTGCATCTGAGCACACCATAGCTGCTATCCTTTTGCAAAAGGATGATCAGGGAGCTGAAAAGCCAATTGCATTTTTCAGCCGAGCCTTAAGAGATGCACCTTTGAAATACCAAATCATGGAGAAGCAGGCCTATGCCCTTGTTAAAGCAATCAAAGATTTCCGAATTTACATTTTGTATTCACATGTGATTGCCTATGTCCCAAATGCTGTTGTAAAAGACATATTAACCCAAGAGGGGCTAGAAGGAAAAATAGGCAAATGTATTGCTAACATCCTTGTGTATGACATAGAAATTAAACCAACCAAGCTCATAAAGGGACAAGGTTTAGCCAAACTGATGTCCGAAACAAACTTTCAAGCCTTAGACATCAACCAACTGGACAATGAACAGGAGCTGGCGACTCCATAGATCAGTGAAACCTTTTTGCAATCCCCATGGTATGCTGATATATGCTTTGTATTGTTAAACCTGTTTGCTCCCCCAGGATTGTCCAGAACCAAGAAAAGATTTTTAAAAATGAAGGCTTCAAAGTTTTGTGTCATAGATGGTGCTTTATTTTGGAAAAATCATGAAGGTATATTGCTTAATTGTTTAACCATGAATGAAACTAACAATGTCATGAAAGAATTCCATGCAGGGGACTGTGGAGGACATCTATATTGGAAGTCCACTGCTGATAAAATTTTAAGGGCTGGTTTCTATTGGCCCTCTCTATTTGCAGATATAAAGAAGTTTGCTATCTCATGTCATAAATGCCAAATCTTTGAGGGCAAAAGAAAGCTGTTACCCTTGCCCCTTAAGCCCATCTCAACCGAGAAACCTTTTCAACAATAGGGTCTTGATTTCATTGGAGAGATCCACCCCTCTTCCTCAGGCCAGCACAAGTGGATTTTAATAGCCATCGACTATTTCACTAAATGGATTGAAGCCATCCCATGCAGACAGGCCAATGACTCCATCATTATCCAGTTCCTTGAGTGCAATATCCTTTCTATATTTGGCTGCCCTGAGAAGATCATCACTAACAACGCTGCTGCTTTCAAATCCAAAAAGATGATCAGTTTTTGCCATAAATTGCACGTTACCTTAGGCCACTCCACAGCCTATTACCCCCAAGGTAATGGCTTGGCCAAGTCATCTAACAAGAGCCTGTTTAATATTATCAAGAAGGTCTTAGAAGAAAACAAGAAGAAGTGGCATAAAAAGCTCACAAATGCCCTATGGTCAGACAGACTTTCAACAAAAAAATCCATTGGGATGAGCCCTTATGAGCTGGTGTATGGCATGGAGGCCACGTTTCCATCCTCCTTGGGCACTCCTATCATGAAAATGTTGCAAGAGATCCAAGCAGAACCAAATGATATTCAAAGAAGAATCAATCAGACCATTCATCTTCAGTAAACCAGAGAGCAAGTTTATAACAGAGCTCAAGTATTGCAAGAGAAACTCAAAAAGATGTTGATAAAAGAGCTAAGGCTGAGGATTTCTACATTGGCAACAAAGTTCTAAGGTGGGACTCACGAAGAGAAGACAAGGGAAAACATGCAAAATTTGATTTTTTATGGAAAGGGCCATTTGTTATTTCTGTTGTTCAGGGAAATAACACATATTTCCTCAAGTTTGTAGAGGGCAGCACTGTTGAAGAAGGCCCTGTTAACGGTCGAATGCTAAAACATTACCATGATCCCTATTAAGGGGTACAATGCAGCTCTGTACATATCTCTTTGTACATTAATATTTGTATATATTAGCACTTCGTTTTATTTTTTTTTAGCAGTCTGAATGTTAGAGGAGCAGCAGCAAAGTTTGCTAAGACACAACCAGTGCAAGTACTCCATTCTTAAGGCTCTATCTCCGCATTAGTCTCAGCAAAACAACAGGAGTAGCGCTGTCATATCACAACAATTCATGATAAAAGAAAACTGGTTGTAGATTGCAGTATCCAATCAAAAAGTATCATTAAGAGAGGAGCATTGTTTAGTTTCACATCAACAACTGTTTCTAGACCAGAAGCTAAGGGAAATACATCAGTTTGGATCCATGTTTGGTTCTATTTCAAAGGCAATGCTTAAGCAATATGGTATATAATAGCAAGCACGCAGAAGAAAGCAGGTAGTGCTATGTATTTCACAATATTTTAATGAAGGAGATGGCTGCTCCTATTTCAGAGTTTCACATTTTTAGCAGCCAGCACAAGGAAATTCTTCAGTCCATAGCAACAATAGAAGATCAAGGCAATCTGACCTGCTGTTCTTGGCTTTTCACAAGGAGAAGCCATCCCCAAGTGGAGCCACTGTTAGCCTCCTGTTGCAATAGGTGTTCATCTTTCATAATTGACATTTTTACATGCCAAATATGTCATACTTTTCATGCTACAATGCTCCATATTTCCTGAAAAGAGGCCAAAGAAGAGGCCATGAAAGTGTGCCAGTCTAAATGCCACTACTGTATCCCAATTTTGATGAGTTATCCATTTTTGAAGAAGTTTCTGTTAAGGGAAGTCCAAACAGCCTAATCTTGGCTTCCCTAGGTTTCAATTTCTTGTTTTAGAATATAGAGAGTCATTATCTATCCAAACAGTTCAATCTTGGCAGATTTATATATAGGTAGAGAAACAAGGGAGCCCAACTGCTTAATCTGGGCCCTTGGAAGAAATAAGTGTAGACTTAGATAGAGGGACAGCAAAAAGAGAAAAGGATAATCTGGGTCTGCAAGTCCAAGTGCACCTATGCAAAAAGAAGAAAAAATTCTAGGTAAGTAGGCTGGGTAGGTATTTTTGTGGTTGCAGAATCATGCTCTGTAATCCATTTCATGTTTTCAGGTGTTATATCTTCACAGATCACAGTTATGATGCAGTTTTCCATTCGGAGGAGCTCAAGTGAGGCATGTCTAACTCCCCCTTCTTTTCATTTCCCAAATCACTCACTAACTTCCCTGAAGGGGCCAAGATCTGCTTGATACCTCTTACTTTCACCATTTTCCATATCATTTGCCTTGGTAAAGATTTTCTTTGCTCAAGGCATGTTCATACTTCCTCTATGAATCATTTTTCCCCATAAATAGCCTAATATTCACATACTTAGCGCTTTCTGATCACTTGTCATATTAACTACTAATTTTAATATGTAGCTCCCTATCTATCTCCCCTTCCCCAACTAAAAATGTGTTAATAACTCCCCTACGTACATATTCCCACCCCTTGGCATTTTTAGCCACATTTATCAAGTCTGGGGAAATATTAAGTCCATCTGGGACCCATATTTAACCCATCCGCGTTCATATTTTGTGATAAATTTGGTTCAAATTACACCCATGCCGCATTAACCTAAAAACCCACTCTCCTAAAGTTTTCCCCCTCGCCGTATGAATAAAACACATAATAAAATATGTGCGGGCCCCGTTTTTAACCCTCCGCCGCCTTGTCTCTCCCATCGGCCGTCAAATCTGGCGTGCCACAGATCAACGGTGGGTGGGTCTTCCCATACGCCGATGTGCCGAGGGTTAACGCCTGGGAGATGGGCAGTTTTCCCGTCGTACTCCCGCCACGCGTCACCCTCTCGGCTGTGGCGGAGCCCCCTCCTCCGAAACCACCTGCGCACAAAAGCGGTGCACCCGAAACCGGATACCGCCTTCCCCCCTCCTGCGTCAGCGCCACGTCATGCTGACGTCACCATGCCGCATCGGCCTCCTGCCGCCGTGTCCTTGCCATATCACTGCCACGTCACCTCCTCCACCGTACTGCCACGTCACCCACCGTACTGCTGACGTCACCCTGCCACGTCACCGCCGTACTGGGACCCACCGCTGACGTCATGCTGACGTCACCGTCAAAAAGCGCGAAAGGCACAAATCGCAGCCTAGGAAGCCCGGAATCAAAATCTGAGGCAGTTTTTCATGCGCGATTAGCGCCAATCGCACATGCCTACGGGAAATAGGCCAAAATGGAAATCCCTTTCGTGGCTCGGCTTCAGCAGGACCGAAAGGCATAGAATGACATGAATTTCTTTGCGCAGCATTCAGAAAGGGGCAAACACAGTTTTAAAAGCAAACAGAGGGCCGAACAGTAGCCATGAAAGGTCGATGCAACAATTTAAGGAGTATCAGAAGTGAGAAAGACGCACATTCAGTGCCAAAGCCTATCAAGAAAGCGACAAAGAGTATTAGTCGAATGTTTTAAATGAAAACCTTTATTCCCAATGCAGGTGGACATTGAATGACCTCCAACAAAGTCAAAGAAAGCAGTAAAGGCCAATCAAGGCTCTCCCATCACAGTTAATGCTCCTCAGAACCACTCAAGAGCATGGATCAAAACCCAAAGCACAGTTATGGCTAAGTGATTAGCACAGAGCCATAAAGACAACACATTAAATGCCTTTTGGTACAGCTGCCCCAGCGCAGCTCGAGGATATTTTCCCGCATTTATTTCAGACATGTATTAGGTTAAAGACACTTATTACAACAGATCTATCTGAGATCTGATCTTTATAGATGTTTTACTTATAAAAACCACCATAATTCACTGTTTAAAGGGTTGGTTGGTTGTATAGCTCCAAGAGAGACTCGCTCTGTATACCTGATGTTTTACTTGATTAAAGACTGCTGAAAAGCTTGGAGGAATGACTATGTGCTGCGTATGAATGTTTTGAAGAATTAAATGTGGAATTCTTGTGCTGCAACATGACTCAATAAGTGTTTCTTACCTTTGTTTTCCATTGATATACCATCCAAAATAACAGAAAGAATGAATAGTTTAGAATTGGTTTAATTGCCCTCTATGCTCAATTTCTGTTGTTTCTATATGTTTTCATCTGAATTAGAAATGAATGTGAATTCCCTGTGGCTCATATTTCCCCTAATTCACTCATGTTTGACAGTTATCTAGGGATTCTTTACTGCTCCTAGATAGAGCTCATTCGCCTTCCCTCTGCTAAGCTGAACGAGAGATTCTTAACTGCCTCTCATTCCTAGCCTTCACTCCATCCTTTAGCTTGAATGATTGTTTCATGTGCAGCTAGCTTGCTCCACATTCCCTCTTGTGACCAAGAAAACGCACCAGCAGTCCTACTTCTTGACTCCACGCCCAATGGTTCTAAAACTTTCATGCTATCCCTGCCTCTTTACTTGAAAGCATCATCCATCCCACCAAAACTAAAACAAAACCCCTTGTACTCAATAACTAGCCTATAATCATCATCAACAAAAGCTAAATCCTAAAGAGAGAGCCCTCTCTGACTGCTGGTGGGCTAGCACCTGCAGTCCAAAGATTGGTTTGTGGTTACCTCGGTCATATCCCTCAAGGAGCTAAGGGACAACCTGAGTGATAACAGCAACAACTTGGGTTGAGTTACTAGTCCTAGAAGTCTTGGTTGGACAAACACTTTGGAGCCCTTGGTGGGTTGATTTACTAGTCCTAGAGCCTTGGTTGGACAAATGCTTTGGAGCCCTACGACAACTGTGGATTGATTTACTAGTCCTAGAGACGGGTTGGAACAAATGCTCTGGAGCCCTAGACAACTTGGGTAGATACCGATCTGGTGATGGTCAGTGATGTCCGACTGTGAGGTGGAATCACTGGTTGAGGGTTGAGGTGGCTTGGCCTCTGGAAGCCCTAGTTTGGTTTTGGTTAGTTTATTCCATGAGATCATGCATTCATGCTTGGAATATGGCGATGATTGAATGAAAGAGAGATTTGGTTCAGCCCAATCTATGGTCTGGTGGTACGTGGAAGTCCCTGGCGTGGTTGGATTTCACATATGTTAAAAAGAGTTATTTTCCTCTTGTATTTCATGATTATTGATACCTGTTATTATGTGGCTTTGATGGTTGTTCTATCATTGTTATTATTATGGCTATATGTTGGTTATAAGCATGGTTTATTGACATATTCTTGTTATGGTTGTTATCATGTTTTTAATGGTAAATGATTGTTTATTGAATGTGTGACCTAACATATGTTATTGCAAATATTATGAGATGACATTAGACCTTCTTTATCATTTTCAGATAAGTATCAGACCCCTATGTTCAAATATGAATTTATGACATGTAGATTACACATTCACAATGTGTTTAACAAAATGTCTATCATGGTTAGGCCTAGTTAGGTCAAGTTCTTGACTATGTTTTACATTAATGGATCTTACCTTATGTCATTCATCATTATGGAAAGTTATATCAAGTTCTAGGCATAGGTTTGGACACTAGCCCTGAAAAAGTGGTTAAGATTCTGGGGTCGCATGCTCAAAATTGGGAAATATAGAATGCAATCGATGGGAATCAAGGTTATTCATGCGACTAGAATGTCACAGTCAATGAATTCCTTGTTACGCAAGAAAATGGGAGTCCATATCACTAAAAAAACAAGTTAGCCCAGGTTTTGGGCACTTGGAGTAGTTGTTTGGCTCCTGTGGGCCTTGTATCTCCTCAGGAGGGTGAGTAAGATTTCATCTTGTTGACTCCATTTCCTTAATGTTATCTAGGAGTTCAAGTCATATCATAGTAGTTCCTCCTCTCATGTTTACCCTGGCAAGCTAGTGAAACTGGGTAGATGTGGGAGGGGCAGTTACAAAGTTGTATCAGAGCTCCCAAGTTCAAGACTTAGACTAGATGGGTGGAATGTGTTTGTCATGCATGCATATAGGTTGTATATGTGCTTGTTATGTATGCATGGTGATGGTCATTGTTGTAGTTATGTCGTCATGTAGAAGTTGATGATGTTGATGTTGAGATGACATACATGTTGATTTTATTATATGTGTGTGTGTGTGCTAATCTGGATTGATCTTGCAGACGAGATAGCCTCCCCTGAGCTTCACTAAGGTACGTTTGATTGTGGTTATATTTGGTTTATCTGACATAGTATGTTTGCAGGGATAAGATCAAAGTTGACAAGAAAAATGGTGGACTACATTTCACATGATTCTCCCTACAGATTAGATGAGAAACATGGTGATGAGTGCTCCCATCACATAGCAGACACATTGAGAAGTTTGAAATCAGAGATCGGGAGTTGTAATGAAGATAATTACATGATCATTCAGTCACAGGAAAGGCTTGCTAGGGAACAAGAGAAAAAAGCAGAGGTCAATCCAGTGATTCTTCAGAGTTTATTATATGTGCAGATATAGAGATCGCTTAGGATCAATCATGGATAGAAGGAAAGGATACCTGACGCATATGGTAGCAGGTCTCGATCAGGACACAGGTTGGATAGAGAGGATATAATTAAAGATGGTATATTTATAGATACACTTGACCGGAGGGGCAGTGATCATGGGTTCTATCCTATTTTTGGTTCAACAAGATAATATGATCATTACCGTCACCACCTGTATAGGAGGAGCGAGAAGCAATATTTACCATAAGAGTTCAAGAAAGAAAAACCACCTACATTTGATGGAGAAATGATGAAGTCACAAGACACAAAATATTGGTTTCTTGGGATGAATAAGTTTTTCAGATTGCATGACTATTCAGGAAACATGAAGGCCATGATAGCTACTTTCAGTATTAAAGGTAAAGTAGGAATTTGGTGGGAAGATGTGAAGAATGTCAGAGGCATTCAGGAAGAGGAGTTGACTTGGAGTGAGTTTGAGATATTTTTCAGGAAGAAGTATCTATTTGAGAGATATTATGATGACAGGGAAAAGGAATTCTATTAGCTTAAGATGGGATCTATGACCGATGAGGAGTATACTAGAAGATTCTTGGAGTTGTTGAGATATGTGCCTTATCTTAAGGAGGAGAAAGAAAAGATTCAGATTCATCAGTTGGTTTTTGGTGTCATTCAAAGACAAGATTGAGTTTGATGAGCCTAGATTATTGAAGGAAGCCATCAGAAAGTTAAAGAATTTTATGAGCAACCAAAACACAGGTCTAAATCTAAATAGGATTGGAAAGGTAATGACAATACTAAAGGAAAATGGGATAAGAAGCGAGGAAGACTACAAGAAAAAGGTAATAAAGATAATACAACACCGCACAAGAAGTTCAATGCATCTGAAAAAGGACATGGATTTCAGTTTGAGGAGTAGAACAACGGTGATGGCAAGAATCCTTTACAGTGTTGGACTTGTGGAAAGGATCATCGCTGGAGAGATTTTCCACAACATCAGGGTGGAAGACCACATATCTACAATTCTCAGGAAGCAAAGACAGTGGGGGATGTTGGACAAATTATTCCTCAGATTTATGCAGCGTTGGATAATCGGCAGGCAGATCACATGGAATCTATTATTGAGATTGATGGTAAGCTTTGTGATCACGTTGTCTCTATTTTGATTGATCTTGGATCTAATTATAGTTATGTTAATCCTCACTTGGTGGGTAAGTGTGGTTTGAATAAAGAAGTGCGTGTATATTCTTAGTTAGTATAGTTGGCTACAGGTACTAAGAAAAGAGTTCGTCATTGGGTAAGAGCTTGTGAATTTAAGTTGAATGGTATGTCTACATTAGTGCATCTAAATGTGCTTCCATTGGGATCATACAATATGTTGTTGGGTATGGATTGGTTGTATCTTCATAGGACTAAGGTGGATTGTTATGAAAATGAAATTGAGTGCTTGGATGACATTGGAGAACAAATAATGTTGCAGGGTAAGAAGAACGTGACATTAGTTAGAATGGTTACATCTATGCAGGAAAAGCGTAGTCGCAGGAAAGGGTGTGTATTATTTACAGTTCATATTTCTAGTGATAAAGTTAAGGATGTCGAGGTTGTTTAGGTCTTGAAGAGGTATTCGATTTTACAACAGTTTGAGGATATGTTCCCAACGGAGATCTTAGAGTTTCTGACTCACAGGGACGTGGACTTTTCTATTGAGTTGGTAGTAAGAGAAACACCTGCATCATAGGCACCTTACAAGATGAGCACTCTAGAGTTAAAGGAAATGAAATTGCAGTTGAAGGAAATGCTTGATAAGGGATACATTAGGCCAAGTGTGTCATCTTAGGGTGCACCAGTATTGTTTGTGAAGAAGAAGGATGGTAATATCTGGTTATGCATTGATTATAAGCAGTTGAACAAGGTGACGATTAAGAATAAGTATCTATGGTTGAGGATTGATGATTTGTTTGACCAGTTGAAGGGAGCATTAATGTTCTCGAAGATTGATATGAGATCAAGATATCATCAGGTACACTTCAATGAAGAGGACATCTACAAGATTGCTTTCTAGACTAGGTATGGGCATTATGAGTTTGTTGTGGTTCCTTTTGGTTTGACTAATGCTCCAGCTACTTTTGTGTTTGATGAATATTATGTTGCATCCATATCTAGAGAAGTTTGTGATTATATTCATTGATGATATATTGATATATTCTAAGAATGAGGAAGAGCATGCAAAACATCTAACAGCGGTGTTGAAATTGCTAAGAGATCGTCAATTGTATGCCAAACTTAGTAAATTCAACTTCTAGTAGAAAAAGGTCCATTATTTGGGGCATGTGGTTTCCAAAGAAGGTATAACAATGGATCTAGAAAAGGTAAGAGCTATCATGGAATGAGAAAATCCTAGGAATGTGGATGAGGTCAGATCATTCATGGGGTTAGAAGGTTACTATAGGCGGTTCATTAGGAACTTCTCACAAATTTCCTATCCTATTACATCATGACTAAGGAAAAGAAAGAAATTCGAATGGGTAGAGGAAAGTGCAACAAGTTTTGAGAAGTTGAAGTAATCTCTAATGAATTCTCTAGTTCTAAGGATTGCAGATTCAGACAAAGAGTTTATGATATGTACAGATGCTTGCAAGAGAGGACTTAGTGGGGTTTTGATGCATGAAGGATAGGTAGTGTGCTACGAGTCAGGGAAATTGAATGAGCACGAGCAGAACTATGTGATGCACGATCTTGAGTTGGCAACTATCAGTGAGAATTTGGAGACCCAATCCCTATTGTAGAAAAATGATATTGCTTTTCCTACTTGTTAATTCATGCAAGTTATTTATTGTGTTACAATGTAAATATCGAAGTAAATACGACTGAAGCCTTCACTAATTAAATTATATGCAGAAACAAGAACTGAGCAAGAAGAAATAACCAAACACACAATTGACACTGTTTTTTTCGACAAATGTCCTTGGAAAAACATAATGCAGTAAAATCGGTGCAACAATTGAGGGTTTGTATTATTATGCAGTAGTTTCTGAATACAATATTTGGATGCCTTACTGGCTATCCGATATAGATAATCTGAATGGCAGAGATAGTGATAAATAACTCAAACTATCACTAGCGAACCGACACTGATCCAGGCCCTGGATGGCTAGCCCCACGCTAGCTCTGCATCAGCCTCTATGGGGTTTGTGTCACCTCTTCCACATATCTTCTACTGTCTAGAACTTTGTTCCTCTAGTTCTCCGGTCTCACACCCTGACTTCTGGCTCTGGAACTCGACTTCCTAGCTGAATCTTTGACTCCCTCTGAATCTTTGTGTTGCCTCTGTGTGGCACTGCACTTCATCTTTTATATCTCTCTCTGCCTTCTATGCAATGTATCCCGGGATCAGGAAACTCTCTAATAGGAAAACTATCCCTGCCCCCTACTACAAGAAATCTCCTCGATGACTTCTTTGGCAACTGTTGTGCTTCTCTCTTGAGAAATCGATCTCTTGATCTCACTCAATGTGTCTTCCAAATTCCCAGCGAAGTCCTTCTTATAATCTTCTCGTTTGATGCAGATTAAATTCTAATCAATGGCTCATATCATATTGACTCGATGTCCGTATTTTTGTAGAAGATTCACACCTAGTTTTATTAATACACTTTAATTATTTTAATTTCCTTAGTTTAGACTTAGGCATCCATTAAAAATAATTAATTATTTTAATAAAATAGTGTTTGGGTGGAATTTCCTAAAACAATTTATGGGTATTTTGGAATACATGTGTCATAGCCTCTCTACAAATTTAGATGCTTAGAGCACATCCGATGCTACCAGAAATCAACATCGCCTCTTAGCGAGGAATGCGCTCTAGTAATGAAACATGTTGAAGCATCACCCTGACTCTGTAACAACTCCCTCTATGTTGCTGATGTATGACATCAATTCCCACCAACTACTTCGCAAATGCTGCATCTATGCTACTGCTGACTCTGCATGTTGTTGCCAACTGCATCTGTACTGCAACTCTACTACTGTTACAACAGAAAAACATCTAAAATACTGAACCAAAGGTGTTCAATGTGATGCATCTATTGCTGGATTTCTAACTGCTTCTAATATCTGCGCTAACCCTCTGAAGTCTCTGCGTTAATGCTAACTTTGCACTATTCCAACTGCACTATTGCCAGCTCTGCTCTGCGCTACTCAGTCTTTGGCACTCCTATCCACTGCAATTGTCACTGCGAAATTTCTTTGCACCAATTGACACTGGTCCATCCTGCTACTTATGATATGGGATCCCGTAGCAACGTATTGATCCAAGAGGTGGACTCCTTAAGGATCTTACCCATCCATAGTTCTTTCGAACTACAATACTATATCACCCCACCTCTCCCCTAGAGGTAGCTGGGAAATCATGGAAAACTCATACTCCTCAAACCTTGCGGTTGCAGCCTGCGGATCATGTTTCTCATCCTTTACCTTCTTCTTGAGAGGACACTACGTAGCGTAGTGATAAAATTCATCACACCTGAAACATTTGAGCTTAGAGAAATCCTTCTTCTGCCTTTGCTGCTCCTACTGCCCCTTTAATGCACGGGCTGCATTCTCCTCCTCCTCCTTGAGCTTCGTCTCACTACTGCTACTACCATCAAGTTTGCACTTGAATAAGTCTCACCTCATCTCTTCCTATTGAAGAGTGGCCAACATCCCTTCCCAATCTGACAATTTCTCTTTGCCTAGGATATTTTGGACAAATACTAGGAATTCTTCTGAGACTAAATTCAGGGCCAACCTCACCATCTCTGTAGGCTAAGGCATTGATCCTACTACTTCCAACTGATCTCAGACTTCCTGAAGCTTCGATAGGAATGGATCAATGCGTTCCCCCTTCTGCTTCCTCATGGATCTCATTTTCTCCTCCAAGTACATCTTTCGTTGCTCGAAAGATTCTTGATACAACGTAGCCAAGGCATCCCACATCTCTTTGGCCGTCTCAATGTGACATACAACATGATCCCTTACTCCATTAAGGATCAACCGCTTGGCCTTCACCATCTCAGCCTTGTACTTATTGAGCGAATCTGCATCGGCAGGTACAACTACCACACTATCGACATAGACTTTGAGATCATGCTCATCTAGAAGGCAGGAGATCCTAGCCTTCCAGATCACATAGTTGGATGCTCCATCCAATCGATCTTGATCTCTCAACCCATTAGCTTCCAACTCTGCCAACAAAAGTCAAACTTCTCCCTCTCTCCTTTGCGCAACTGCTGGGCTGGCCTACGCACTCCCTACTAGAGTTAGTAGATATGATCCTCAATATTACTTCTCAGCGACTAAGAAATAGAATTCATTATCTTAGAATTCACTAAGGAAGAAATTCCCTCAAAAAGTGTCTTCTTCCTTCTTTTGATGCTTTTTTTACCCAAAAAACGCTGCGGAAAACTACGTCCAACCTGAAGACTACTCTATGCTTTGCTTTTGCGCTACTCCCTCTGCCACTAACAAATCACGAACTAGAAATATTACTGTTGGGTCTAAAATGCGGATGCAAATTAGAGTTTCATTTACTATCAGTCCGGGTAAGTAAACTTCGAGGATCATCCAATATATATGAACTTAGAGACAAACTAAACTAAGCTAGGTGAAGAAATTCCAAAGCTCCCTTACAAGATGTCTTTCATTGGGATCTCCAACACCTATTTAGTCATTTAATCAAAATGAAATCTAAAGGCATTGTGACAAGTGTAAGAAATATTAAAGCTCCATTACAAGAGACTATTCATTAATATTTCTAATCATCTTAATCAACAAACTATTTAAACTAATGAAATTAAAGCACTTAAACCTAATTCTCATTGATTGCATGAAATATTAAAGCTCTCTTACAAGAGACTATTCATTTATATCTCAAGCATATGAATCCAAAACTTAAACTAATGAAATCAAACATTAAATAACAAATTTGATTCATTGAAAGAAACATTAATACTTTCTTATGAAACTTATTTTGTTAATATTTCAAACATATGAACCAATAATTTAATCTAATGAAATTCACAAACAAACATAAAATGAAAATTTGCCAAAACAAAACGAGCATGCAAGTGAGGCAATGGGGGCCCTCCATAGCTCCACAAGCACACCTAGAAAGAAGCCAAATGTAGCAAAAAATCCAATCCACTTTATTTATCATCAATTGCAAATTGCAATTACAAGCTCCAAGTTCTACATTCCAAGAGGTCCTAAACTCTACATTACAATGATTCTAAAATCTAAAATTACAAATGAAGGTCTAAGTTTCTAAATTCTAAAAATTAAGATTACAAATGAAGGAGATAACACTCTTATTTATACAAAAAGATGAGATAACAAACTCATAATGATGATCCACTATTCCCTCTTCAAATCCACATATCTCTCAACCAATGGTGACACATAACCCTATCCTCCATGATCTTCTCCATGAGGTCCATGATCTTATCCATGAGGTCCATGATCTCCTCAAATTCGAATTTGAACATAGGGTGCCACATAAGGGTGCCTTAGAAGCTTCCTTTGTACCTACACATGTCAACAAACTCATTCTAATTGTTAGGTGTAAGTATATGGATATTATTTTCTAAAGTTTAACCACAAATTCTCTTAAAAATACTAAGAATTAATAACGTTTTGGAAAACACAATGATAACCCATTTAATGATGAAAGTGAAGCTAATGTGATGACATGGTGGTGGAATAGAGGTGAGAAAATGTGTGAATGGAGAGAAAGTGAATGTTGAATGGAGTGAAAGTGGATGAATTTTAAGGATAATTCTTAGGCCCAACATACCCCCAAACTGAAGGTATTGCATGTCCTCATGCAGTCTATTACATTACTTTTGATACTTGAGCTTTTGCGTAAACTTTGCATGATATTATTTACTTAACTTTTGCAAAGTGTTTTTGATGAATTGCAACTTGGTTGGTTCTTGTGTTTCAACCATATTTTTGTTTGTTGCATTCAATTTCAATGTATGAACTTTGCATAATGATAATTTTATTTTTATTGCAAAGTATTTTGTTGGAATGCATCATGGTTGGTTCTTGTGTAACAACCATGATTGTGTTGCATCCAATTAGCTTTTAAGTACTTTTTACAAAGCCATTTATATGCTCATGTAATAGTGAATATATTTTGCCGGTATGTGGGTTTTAGAATGTGATATATGAATGTGACAAAGTATGAATGTAAATGTATCCCCTTCCCCCCCAAACTGATGGTTTTGGAAATTTTGTGAAATGAGGAAAGGAAGTTTTTTTTTTTTCCAAAATTTATCATTCTAGCTTTCAAGGAATTAAATGGTTAAAAGTTAGAAAATATCATACCTCAACTTACCCTTTCAAAAATGGATGAGAGTTGTGCATGTGTGGCTATAAAATTCTTATCATAGTCTTCTTTACTTGGTTGTGAAAATGGTGGATGAAGTCGAAAAAGTGAATCTTTTATTGTTGTTGCATTTGCTGCTAGATCTTCTGTTGAATGTTTGGAATCTACATGGGCCATCATGCCAAGTTTCATTATTTGGAATGTCTGGAAAGAAAGGAATAAAAAAATCTTCAAGAATGAAAAAAGGCCATCCCAAAACATTTTTGAGCAGATCTTAAAACAAATCAAGGAAACAGTGGGCACTATTGTTTGAAATCTCCCCAAGAACCCTCCTTCTGCCGAGGATTTGATAACTCTCGGTGATCTGGGTCTGTTGGGACTAATACCTTAGGGATGGGATAGGAAAGTTATCTCCCTGGTTTCTGAGCAAGATTTCTGGCATCCCTCCCCCCCAAGGGCTTTTTGAAATTCAACATTGATGGGGCTTCAAAGGGCAACCCGGGCTCTGTAGGTTATGGTGGTGTGTTAAGGGATGAGAATGGTGGAGTACTTTTCATCTTCTATTGTCATTTAGGAAGAGCCACTAATAACATGGTGGAATTGATGGCTATGGAGCAGTGCTTAGATTTCCTGAAACAGGATAATTGGAAAAATGTGATTGTTGAAGTTGATTCGGAGTTAATCATCGAATCAGTCAAGAGGATCAGCTTGGGTACAAGGCCGGAAAAAGTCTCAAGGAACTAGCATCTAATCTAGGGCTTTCAATGGATTCAGCAGCACCTCCAGAGCCTTCGAATATTAGTTTTAAACATGTAAGAAGATCGGCAAACAAATTAGTTGATCTTCTTGCCAATCAAGGGGTGATCAGTACAGAGAACAGGGTTGCATTTGGCTGGCAAGAAATGCCTCAGAGCAGGTTAAAAGCGAATTGTTATGACCAAGCAGATGAAGACAGGATTGTGTTTCGGAGTAGAGCCATGGAGATGGCATCCTGTTGATTCAGGTGTTCTATGTTTCTTATTTTTTCTACTTTCAGGTCTTCAGGGGCTACAATTCCTGTTTGAACATGGTAAAATGAGTCAACATGGTTTTTGAGATTCCAGTGGACACTCTGTCGGGCGGACCTGGTTCGTCTAAGAAAGACCATTTGGCGGGTTTTTCGTCCCTCCTAGTTTCTGGCAGAGAAAAAGAAACGATAGGTAGAATCCTGGGAACTCTTGGCAACCGAAAAATAGGGGTTTTTCGTCAGGGATCGGTTTACCGGGCCGGGAAAGGTTGTCCGGTGATCACGACCCTCACAAGCAGGAAATGGGTTTGATGAATTTGGAGCGATTCCATACAGATGGCTACACGTGGCGATGGGGTCGGCTAAAATACCGCCCTCATCGCACACTAAATTACAGTGACATTAGTCGGAGCGATATGATCCTCAGCCATCAGATCATGCGAAGCGTTTCAACGACAGGGATTGATCGTGCAGGTTATTGGTCTAGTTGGCAGGAAGCGCTAATGTTCAGTGATATTAGTTGGTGCGATATGATCCCTAGCCGCAGGATCATGCGAGGCGATTCGACGGCCAGGATTGTTCGTGCTGATCATCGGTCTAGATTGGCGGGCTTTCCGGCAGCGGCAATCTCCCTTCAATCCATTTTCGGGATGGAAAACCATGTACACAACAGTTTCCAGGTGATTGCAGGGCTCCTGAGTGGTAAGTGGTATTGGATTTTTGGAAGCGATCCCATTAGACTTCCTACACGTGGCAAGGGGGTGGTAAGGAATACCGCCCCCCATCGCACACTAACGTTAGGTCATCTTGGCAGCGCGATATCGCTCCTGGCCATTAGATACAGTCGTCAGGATCTACGGTCAGAAATGGTCGTGCTATTTTGGTGGGGCCAAGTCTTTTTCCCCACGAGTCTTATTGGGGCGCCTTTTTCCACAAACGGTGGTTGGCACGTGAAGAATGGTCGGTGGCGCCGTTTGGTTGATTTTCGGGGCAGTAGGGGTGGATGGTACTGGAATTTTCCACGTGGTTGGAGAAACTTTTAATCCATTTTTTGGTGTAAGTTGAGTGTATGATTTTGACTGTTGTGGGGGGGGTTAGGTCTTGGGTAGATTGCCCCTTGGTTTTCCTGAGTCCATGAATATGGACAATTTTTTTATATATTTTGTAACATAATTTTGTTTTAATGGAATAGAAGGTTCGTCTCTTGCTTCAGCAAAAAAAAGAATGTTCGGAATCTGCTGCCGAATGCGGCTGGAAATGTATAAGGCTTGGAAGGTATACAAAAATTAGAATTTACACTTCCCTCCCAACCTTATTTATTGACTTGTTCTCAAGTCATTTACTTAAAAACTGAAAAGTAATGAAAGTAAATTTGCTTCCTCTGCTACAAAACAATTGGTCTTCAAGTCTTCAACGATCATTGGCACAATTCATGTCATGTGAATAAATGTTTTGGTGTTGAACATAAGAAGAATTTGTTAACTTAGTGGCCATTAATGGATGCCACTAGTCAACACGAGAGCTCCCATCTTTGATGTGGATGAGAGTCAATATGCCCCAAACGCATCTAAGTATGAATGAATTTGTTGTTGTTGAATACTTAGAAGATCCGATGAACAAGGGACATTGGTGTATTCCCTTTGTTTATCGGCATGATAGCTTGCCCTTAAGGCATGCAAGCTTCAAGGTGTTTAAAAAAAAATATTTAGACTCAAGGACTATGGATTCAATGGTGTATGGAAGCAAGGTGTTATTTGCAAGGGTAGGAAAAAGGAAACTGATGATGAATATGTAAAGTGGAACAAAAAGCTTGTAAATGAGCTTCGTTGCTTTTATTGGTGGGTTAAGATTGATGAAAATGTAATGAAGTGTATGCGGATTGTGAGGAATGGATAATGACTCTTGCTGGGAAAAAATGAATGATGGCATGAAAATCTCAAAAATAGCAAATCTGCTCCTTAATTCTGGACTTTCTGCTACAATAGCTAAGTTTGACCAGCATTGACCAGCCACCTTTAGACATCGAATTCAAGTGTGGATAGGTATTTCATCATCATTGTACATTTAGGAACAAACCCCAACTCTTCAAATTTTCTAATCTGTCATGCAACATGTCAAACCATTAAGCTATTACAGGAAGTTGCAAGAACTTGTAATTTTCTAGAAATTTCATTTTATGATCATGGACTTGTTGTTTAGAATTCTGATGAAATTAGTCTTTTGAAGACCAATCGCCGACACAGTTTAGTCTCCGTAATGATCAGTTGATCACCCAAAATCTGCAAAAAAAAAAAACTTGGCATAAAGAATATAAGTGTATTAAAAAAGAAATGGCCAATTCCTTGATGATTCTTACAAAAAAATTAATGCCAAATGAAACAGATTAAGGAGAATCAAATGCGTAAGTTTAGTCCAATCCTGATGTTGATAACCATCCATTTTTAATAAATACACATGAAAAATAAATTACTACCTGCTTGTGTCAGATGGTTCATGGAATGCGCATGGCAAAAAGCTTGGCATTAGAGATTTGTTGTCCTGCTGATTATTGTGTTACATAAAAGCATACAACAAGAATAAAAACATATATTTTAATGCCAACTCTAAATTTTGAAGATCTAGGTGAGAAAAGTGCTGGGCTAAATCTTGCTTTCACTGAAATGTTGCATGGTATACCCTTTGAAATTTGCACTTTTCATCATGAATGTTTGATATACAAGCTGGTATGGAAGCCATGAATAAGATCAACAACATTTTATGGATCACATTGGAAAAAGTGCTTGGATTTCCTCAAAAACATCTCCTTTGGCACAGTAAAATATAGGGTACTTTGGCACAACCTACACAAAAGTCTACTACTGATCATATGAATAGTTCATATTAAACAACTACCCACTCAAACAATGATGGAAATTGATTAACCTGAACAATGTTGAAAGGAAAATACTTGCTGCAAATTATATTTGTTATGAAGTTGACACAGGCCCCCAGATTTTAACCCCTGATAATTGAGAAAATCGTCGAGGAATAACTGTGATTCTATTTATTTGCTACGTTGAACCGTTCTATGAGTTGCAAATCTGATACTTGGGTTTTTGTTTCAGCAAATCGCTCATATTCATCAAATACTGATGCAAGGCACCAATTCTGCATTTTACGTAAACATCCTACCAAACAACTTGTAGGGCGCTTCCCTGTTTTGCAATGAATTAATAGAGGATGGTTTCTTATATCAAGTAAAATCTTCAATGCATCGCATATGTCATTCTCAGATATATCCATTTTAGGCTCCTGGAAAGTAGAAAGATAAGTTTGAAAATTACCACACAATTTCTCTAATCCACTGACATAAAGTTAAAAAAAAAAAATAAAAAAAAAATTGAAAATGCAGACATAAAACTGAGAAGATTGATGGATCAGAAACCAAGTTCAGAACAATGAATTCAAGCTTTAACTAATGATTAACAACTTAGGAAACGCTGGAGTAGATGGTGGCTCCCTTCCTGTATGAGAATTGCTCCAATAGATCATTAATGTTCTCTATCCAACACCAAATACGACGGGCCAATCCTGAAGCTTCGACGATTTCTCTTCCCATATCTCTAAGCTGTCCATGCATTATTATCTTGTTTTCAATTTTGAATCCATTTAGACTGATAGCAAGGGATTTGATGGCCATAGAAATCTGCTTCACTGCCAGCAAAACCCATAATTGTTTGTGCATTAATTTTAAAAACCATTTTTTTCTTCACGCAGTTACCAAAATAGGGTCCCGAAGAACTGTGATTTCCTCTCAAACCGTTAGGAATCCAAGGAAACGATTTCTGGGTTATGTAACTCATTCAGTTTTGGAAAAAATGATGTCTTATTTTTTCTAGATTTGTTTTGGTTTGATCACAAAACATGTTTCAAAATGACATGTCAAAACTACTGCGTCTTCTGGCAATGTGCTTTTGATGGTGATATTGCAAGAATCGATGGCTTAGACTGCTTTAGGTTGAGAATTGGAGCCTCTCGTTCATCTGTTTACTTTGCCAAGCCCTATGACATGTTTTGCAAAGTTCCACCATGGTCTTGCGTAGCTCAACACGTTTGCAAGTCCCAATCCGATCTAGCTCAGATATCAATGTCGTTTTGCGAAAAATCGCCAAAAGTGGTTGCACAAATATGGGAAATAACTATGCCCAGATCGACTCCTTTTCAGGTGAGGGCTACATTCCACACACGCTCCAAGTGCATGATACTTACAAGACCGGATGTTCTATGACATATTTGATTCACTTTCTCAGCCATATGCCAGATCCACACAAATCAACACAACAGATCTAGGTGAATCAACACTCCACATAGTTGATTGCAATCGGCACTCCTCTGATCTCTAGGTGAATCGATCCTCCAGGTGCGCAACCTTACTGATAGTGACCATAAAATGAGTATGCTTCATGTACTCATGCGATGACTCGAACTCGCTGCCTCCTTCTACAAGTCTGTATTACGAATCATCTGGCTAGCCAGGATCAAACACGTTCTCTTCACCAATAGCAGAAAACTCCTGCTGTGATACTTGATTCTAGAATTTTTTTTACAAACTACATTTATTTGCTGCTTGTCTGCTTCAATTTATTTATAATTGTTTTCAGTTTTAACTTGAAATTGCGAGACAGAGGATAGAGTAATCGTGTAAAACCTCCCTTGTCATGAAATAATCGGTTTCAAAAAGATTAAGAGCAAATATTTGTTTGCAATTAGATCAAGCCGAATGGATTTTTATTGCAGATTTCTTCCTTAAAGACTGACATTGAATTGTTGATATGTAGATTTAGCTTGTTTGAAGAAATGATCCCAGCACATATGCAAAGAAAGAAATCATATGCCAAGAAGTTTTATTCAGAGAAGTTTTAACACAATTATGAAATCACTAAACTACAGATTTAATTTTTAAATTTGAAATAAAAAATAAATGTTTTTTTTTTAATGATTTCGATTCCTTATAATGTTGTGGTTTTAATGATTTGTGCAAATTCCTAGCAATAAATTTTTATTTAATTTCGAAAGTAAATCAATAGATTTTTTGATCTTCCTGATCGCTCGAAGAGCAGGAAGAGAGCATACTAACCTACTGATTTATTTTTATTTTTGCAGGTTAGCGTGGATAAAGTGGCTCTTACCTAAATTTATTTATGAGAAATGATGATGTTTTTTTAAAGAAAAACAAGACTAAAAACTCTAGTGAGATCTCATTTCATTTTTCTAATCTAAAGCATGCTTCCAGTGAAGCCACCTACGGACTAAGAATTCGAAAATGCTCACATCAAGATTTAAAATTTTTACCTTATGCTTTGCAAACATGTGAGTAACCTGTCTTTTTCTTGGAGTTGGCGCAAGGTTCTTTTGAAACCAGTCTTTGATATTGTCCTTACTCTCCAAGATGTACCTGTTCAACATCTTCAATTTTCTCATCTGTAGATGGATTAGTAAGAAATGGGGAATTTAAAAACCGAATTTGAAACTAAGTAAGTGTGAAAAAAAATAAAAAAGTTCAAACTTGAACTCCTTTATGAAGATCCTGTTGTCACCAAGTTTCACAAGTTAGTCCATAAAAAGAAATTGCAATAAAACTAACTTCCTAAGTCTATCTCTAAATGATCCTCCTCGGAAATGACGCCAAAATGTTGGATTTAAAATGTGGATGCAAATTAGAGTTTCATTTACTATCAATCCGGGTAAGTAAAATTCGAGGATCATCCAATATATATGGACCTAGAGACAAACTAAACTAAGCTAGGTGAAAAAATGCCAAAGCTCCCTTACAGAAGGTCTTTCACTGGGATCTCCAACACCTATTTAGTCATTTAATCAAAATGAAATCTAAAGGCATTGTGACAAGTGTAAAAATAAATAAAGGTCCCTTACAGGAGACTGTTCATTAATATTTCTAATCATCTTAATCAACAAACTATTGAAACTAATGAAATTAAAGCACTTAAACCTAATTCTGATTAATTGCATGAAATATTAAAGCTCTCTTACAAGGGACTATTAATTTATATCTCAAGCATATGAATCAGAAACTTAAACGAATGAAATCAAACATTAAATAACAAATCAGATTCATAAAAGAAACATTAATACTTTCTTACGAAAGGTCATTCGTTAATATTTCAAACATATGAACCAATAATTTAATCTAATGAAATTCACAAACAAACATAAAATGAAAATTTACCAAAACAAAACGAGCATGCAAGTGAGGCAATGGGGGCCCTCCATAGCACAAGCACACCTAGAAAGAAGTCAAATGTAGAAGAAAATCCAATCCACTTTATTTATCATCAATTGCAAATTGCAATTACAAGCTCCAAGTTCTACATTCCAAGAGGTCCTAAACTCTACATTACAATGATTCTAAAATCTAAAATTACAACTGAAGGACTAAGTTTCTAAATTCTAAAAATTAAGATTACAAATGAAGGAGATAACACTCCTATTTATACAACAAGATGAGATAACAAACTCACAATGATGATCCACTATTCCCTCTTCAAATCCACATATCTCTCAACCAATGGTGACACATAACCCTAACCTCCATGATCTTCTCCATGAGGTCCATGATCTCCTCAAATTTGAATTTGAACACAGAGTGCCACATAAGGGTGCCTTAGAAGCTTCCTTTGTACCTACACATGTCAAAAAACTCATTCTAATTGTTAGGTATAAGTATATGGATATTATTTTCTAAAGTTTAACCACAAATTCTCTTAAAAATACTAAGAATTAATAATGTTTTGGAAAACACAATGGTAACCCATTTAATGATGAAACTGAAGCTAATGTGATGACATGGTGGTGGAATAGAGGTGAGAAAATGTGTGAATGGAGAGAAAGTGAATGTTGAAGGGAGTGAAAGTGGATGAATTTTAAGGATAATTCTTAGGCCCAACAATTACCTCTTCTTAAACTCACTCGGAGAGATATTTTCCTTGAGAATCTTTCCCTCCTAGCCTGGACTGCGCAGTCCCTCTAGGGATTCGATCTACTTCCTACGCAACACTTCGATCTCCCTCCTTCTCTTCAACACTAGGCTCTTTTGGTTTGCTCTCTTGCTTCACCCGCGCTCTGATACCATGTGAGAATTTGGATACCCAAATCCATACAGCAACAAACTAATATTACTTCTCCTACTTGTTAATTCGTGCAAGTTATTTACTATGTTACACTATAAATATCGAAGTACATACAACTGCAGCCTTCACTAATTAAATCATATGTGGAAATAAGAACTGAGCAAGAAGAAATAACCAAACTCACAATTGACACCATTGTTTTTGGACAAATGTCCCTGGAAAAACCCAATGTGGGAAAACTGTGCAACAACCGAGGGTTTGTATTATTATGTAGTAGTTCCTAAATACAATCTTTGGATGCCTTACTAGCTATCTGATACAGATAATCCGACTAACAAAGAAATTAGTGAGAAATACCTCACACTATCACTAGCAAACCAACATTGATCTAGGCCCTGGATGGCTGGTCCCATGCTGGCTCTGCGCAATGTCCGCAGATCTACCTCAACCTCTCTAAGGTCTATGTCATCTCTTCCATGAATATTCTTCTATCTGGAACTTCGTTCCTATGGCTCTGCAGTCTCACACCCCAGCTTCTGGCTATGAAACTCGACTTCCCAGATGAATCTTAGACTCCCTTTGAATCTCTACGCTGTCTTTGGGTGGCATTGTGCTGCCTCTTCTGGATCTCTCTCTGCCTTCTCTGCAATGTATCCCCGTATAAGGAAACTCTCTAACCTCCTCACTGCATGAAATCTCCTCGATGACTTCTCCGGCAACTGTTGTGATGTTCTCTTGAGAAATCGATCTCTTCATCTCACTTGATGTGTCTTCCAAATTCCCATCGAAGTCCTTCTGATAATATTCTCGTTGAGAAATCAACGACCCATATTAAATTCTAATCAATGGCTCAAATCATATTGACTCTATCTCCATCTTTTTCTAGAAGATTCACACCCAGTTTTATTAATACCCTTTAATTATTTTAATTTCCTAAGTTTAGACTTAGGCATCCATTAAAAATAATTAATTATTTTAATAAGACTATCTCTGGGTGGAATTTCCCAAAACTATTTCTGGGTATTCTAGAATACAGCCTCCCTGCAAATTTTGAGGCTTAGGACACATTCGATGCTACCAAAAATCAACAATATTGTCCATGTATTGAATATGTGGAGACACTCTCTTCTTGGTAGGAGGTTTGTATTGATGAGCCATCATAGTGGACTACGATGCTTGTTTGGCCAGTCGAATTTGAATGCCAGGAAAGCTAGGTGGTTGGTTATGATTAGTGAGTTTGATTTCGAGATTAGGTACATTAAGGGTAAAGAGAACAGGGTTTATGATTCTCTTAGCAGAAAATTACAGGTAAATCACATAGCAGCTATGAGTCCATATAGGATAGATTTACAGGATCAGATCTTGTAGGAAGCACACCAATATGACATGTATTATCAGCTTAAGAACAAGTTACAACAACAGGGTACAAGTGAATAGGATGTGGATTATCATCTCACGGAAGATGGTTTGGTCAGATTTAAGGACAAGATCTATGTGCGAGACAAAGTGAGCTCAAGAAGCTTGTCTTGAGGGAATTTCATGCTAAGTCATATTTAGGTTACCCAGGGTATCAGAAGACATTGATAGCGGTTAAGAAGTTCTACCATTGGCCGAAATTGAAGAAAGAGGTGATAGAGTTTGTGGTAAGATGTTTGGATTGTTAACATGTAAAAGGAGAGTGTAAGCATCCAGATGGGTTATTAAAGCCATATCTGATTCTAGAGTGGAAATGGGAGGTCATTTCCATGCGCTTCATTACAGGTTTGCCGAGGAAATATATACAACTTGATTCTATTATGGTGGTGGTTGACAGGTTGACCAAGGTAGTGCACTCCATTCCAGTAAATTCTATGAATTCAACTAGTGAGGTAGCATAGGTATTCATCAGAGGTATAATGAGGTTACATGTTATTACTAGGAAGATTGTGTCAGACAAAGATGCCAAGTTCACCTCTAGGTTCTGGAAAGAGTTATTCGCAAGTTTGGGGATAGAGTTGGCCTTTAGTACAACCTATCATCCGTAAACAGATGGACAGATAGAGGGGGTCAACATGATTTTGGAGGACATGTTGAGAATGCATGTTATACATCAGTAGCGAAAGTGGGAAGAATATCTTCCACTGGTGGAGTTTGCATATAACAATGGGTATCAATAGCCACTGAGGATGAGTTCTTTTGAGGGACTTTATGGGTAGTAATACTCCTATCAGTTGGAGTGATCTAGTGAACAAGGTATTGACTTGACCAGACATGTTGGCAGAGATGGAATAGAAAATGCAGGTTATCAAGAAAAATTTAAAGGTAGCACAGGATGGGCATAAGAATTATGCATATCAACACAAGGTGTTTAAGGAGTTTCAGTTTGGGGAACATGTGTACTTTCACATCAAGCCCAAGAAGATCTCCTTGAGGATTAGATCATGTGCCAATTTGGCACCTCAGTACTGCAGGCTTTTCAAGTTTCTTGAGAGGATTGGACCAGTGGCATACTGAATTGCACTGCTTCCAATAGTGAAAGTCCATGATGTTTTCCATGTGTCATTGCTTAATAAGTATGTGAAATATGATGATCATGTGATTGACTGGTCTATATTGTAGGTGGACCCAGAAGGAGAATTTCATCTGGAACCTTAGTGCATTTTGCAGCAAAAGATGCTCATGCTCTGGAATCGAGAAATTTAAAGTGTAGTGGATGCACTTTGGGCCAGATGAAGCTACATGGGAGGTGGTTGATCATATGCAGGATATGTATCCTTCTCTATTCCCTGGTTGAGCAAATGTTGTAACACCCTCCTCCCACATTTACCCAAGCTAACCGGTCCACTGGGGAAAACATGTGACAATAGGATACTATGATGTGATTAAACTCTCCATGTACAATTAAGGAAGTGGAATTGACAAAACAAAACCAATACGACCTTCCTCAGGAGCTACATACCCTTCAGGAGGCAACCAACCGTTCCAGGTGCTAGTCTATTTTGTTCAATGCTCTGATACCATGTATAATTTCCACGAAATTATGATCTGATAATAAGAACAATATGAAAAACACTTTCTTTTCTTACAAACATAGAATGTCTCTACTCAATTTCTTTACAAACATAGAATTTCTCTACTCAAGCATTCCTTAACCCGTGCCATGTATCCAAGCTTTGTAGCGAACTCACCTATTCCGAGATTTTTTGTCCAGCATAGTGAGTCGAGGATGTTGGGATTGAAAGTTATAAATTTTTGGGAAAGGAGTTGTATGTAGTGGTCCCATTCTACGGTTTGCTCACCTTCCAAGCATAACATTTAAGCCAATTCCTAACCGATTTTATTTAATTATTAATAATATTATTTTTTTTCATATATTTATAATAAAGTTAATTTATAATAATAACAATAATAATAATATTATATTATTATTATTATTATTATTATTTAAAGAGACGACTATGGATTTGTATTAAAATTTCTTAGTTTGAAGGCTAGAACCTTGTACATCATCATGCATAACTTCTACTAGAACATACAAAAACTTCTAGAAAAGATTCATTCATTTTTCACCCTATCCACATTCAACTAGCCTAAACAGACTATCTTTATACAACTTCTAAAAACAACCTAAGGTTGTTATATATTTTCAAAACATGAAAAACTAAGTACTGCAAAATTAGCCTTCAACGTTCTCCCTAATGGCATACATTACTTCAGTTCTATGATATTCAAGATCAACATGAAAGGGAGATGCATCTGAGCTTGAGTTTCTATCAATAACAACCATCTCTTGCAAGACTGTTAGCACCTCCCTTTGCTCCACGAATTCTTAAGAGTTGTCACTGTTGATCGTAATTTCCACTGCGTTAGACACGAGAACAAAATTATCCAATCTGAAATTCAATATTTCAACTGCCAATTTGTAGTGTTGCAACTTGGATTCCATCAGACTAAGCCTCTAATTCAAGAGCTCTAAATGGGCACAAGACTCTATCAATAGAATTTCCCGATGTCTTGAGATCAAAGAGATGATAGACTCCATAGATGTCGCCATTTGAGCTAAATGATGGTTATTATCCTCTTCATCGGCACTAGATTGTATTTCCATTGGGAATTCCACACATCTGTTGAATATGCAACAAGATGATGGAGCTTAGTGAAAAGAAGTCGCCTTCACTAAGTGGGCCCGTGGGCTATTTTTGGCGCAAAGTCTATTTTTAGACTATGTCTATTTTTAGACATATGGATCATGGTCTATGAGTTGTAGGATGCTATTTATGGATGATTGGTCATGTTGGTGAAAATAGTTGGACCTATATTTTTAGACATATGGGCAGAGTCTATTTTTAGACTGCCAGTCTAAAAATAGAACAGTCGAATATTATTAGCTCTTAATAATATTTGGACTATAAACATTATCTTATCCTCTTGCAGCACTTCAGTTCGAGCTACGGATGTGGCACATGCAACTACCAGAAGGAAATACACTTTTCCTATGGGTTAGTTGAGCTATTGCATGATGGACTTCAGTTAGAACTCAAGTGATTGAGTTTGGTGGATTTGATTGAGGAGTCGATGGAGTTGTGTTCAATTTGACTTATTTGAACTAGTTGTATTTAGTCTAACTGCCAAATACACTAGTGATGAGTGATGTGAATTAATTATTAATTAATTCACTAATTATTTACTCATAAATCAACTAAAGAATACATCAGTTAACTCAGTGCATGGGCAGTTTAGTGGAGACAAGTGTTAGAGGTGGGTGAAAGGGTGAGACTACTATTAGTTGTGACTATATCTGTGCATGAGATTTGCACAATCATTGATTGAGATTGCCAATGAGGATTGCGCAGTACAAGCCAAGGGAATTCGAACTTGGATCTGATATATTCTCAACTTGGATTGTGCAGTAGAGGCAGGCAAACAGTGGAGGAGATTTGAACCCGTGACTTGTTCAGATCTGAGCTAGTTTGTGTGTAGCATGTGGAGATAGTACTGAGTACTTGTGAGGAGTATTGCACTATGTATTCTTACATGTTCTCTATCATTATAATATACAGATAGTTGGGGTTTTTCAACTGTATGCTTTCCCCATTACATATTGTGTTGATATGTGTGATTGATGTTTCAATGTGCGCATGCGATTGTTTTTAATTCCGCGAATTGTTGATCAATGGTAGAGGACGTTATGTATTATGCATGCATTCCACAAATAGTGTATAATTAGGATAATCTCTGTGAATAAGTGTTATATTATTCAAAATTTCTACATGGTATCAGAGTGAATTTGATCATCAGATCTATTATTTAGAAAGTGATTACATTTTATTTCTTCAGGCAGAGTCTGTAATCGGGCTAGGTAGCCTCTGGATTCATCCTTATTTTGGAAGGTGAGATATCCGATAAATGCCCATACAGTCAATATCTGTATGAGAAATACTTTGTTCTCACGAATTTTAGATCAGAAGTGGTTGAGTTTTGAGCTGGTGGAATTTGAATTTGCAGCTTGGTGTCAAAGTTGAAATGTCTTTCAACGCATTGGGATTAGAGTATGCCCTTGAAGGCAGCTCGAATTATATTGCATGGAAAGACATGATGGAGGCAGTGTTAGATGACAATGGGTTGAAGGAGTTCATAGATGCTGAGGTCCCAAAGCCTACTGATGCTGCTCAAGTTGAGGCTTGGCAAAAGAAGACAACAAAGTGTCGAAGGATTCTGTTGGAGGGCATGAAGGATCACATCGTATCCAACTTGCATAGCAAGGCTTCTCCATACTTGATGTGGAAAGCGTTGACAGATTTATTCCAAAGCAAGAGCGACCAGAGGAAGTTGGCGCTCAAGGATAAACTCAGAAACATTAAGTGTGAGAAAGGAGACAATATGCCCAAGTATCTCACGAAGTTCACCCAATGCCGAGATGAGCTGGGAAGTGTGGGGGTGACTGTCGATGATGAGGAATTGGTGAGCTTGGCTCTCCTTGGTCTTCCAAAGAGTTGGCATTCCTATCAAGACTCTGTCAATAGTCAGGAGAAATTGCCAGGATGGGAGAGACTTTGGTTTGATCTTGTGCAAGAGGAGATCAGGTGGAATACTAGGGACGGATCTTCATCAAAGGCATTTGATGAAGAAAATTGCGCTTTGGCTGCCAAAGCAAAGAAGGGGAAGAACAAGAAAGCTTCTCATTTCGGTGCGAAAGGCAAGAAGCAGGACATGTCCAAGGTGAAGTGCTTTCACTATCACCAGCATGGACATTATGCCACAAATTGTCCGCAGAAGAAGAAAAATAAGCAAGCTGCTAGATCTGCAGTGAGAGAGGCCTTAGCCTCGCAGTTTGAGCTGGATTTTTCACTGATCACATGCTTGGTATCAAGTGTGATGGGATCGGTATGGTTCTTGGACAATGGTGCATCTTTTCACATGATAGGAGATTGATATTTGTTTTCTGATCTGGATGAGAAAGATCTTGGAGTGCACATCAAGATGGGCGATGATGGTAGATACAGTGCGACCAGTATCGGTACCATTTCCTTTGAGAGGGAGTCTGGTAAACCCTTCGTATTGAAGGAAGTGATGCATGTTCCAGGATTGAAGAAGAATCTTATCTCTATGGCGATGTTAGAAGACAAGTAATATGATGTTGTCTTCAACGAGGGAAAGGCTTTCCTGCGTAGTAAGAGAACTGGAGAAACCCGGAAGATAGGGGTTCGAGTCAAGAACCTTTATCAATTGCATGTAGATGGCTGTGCAACAATGGCATGTAAGGAAGAAGGATTGGTGAGCCGGGATGATGGCGAGCTGTGGCAATGGAGATTGGGCCACCTTCACCATGGAGCCTTGAAGATACTGCAACAGATTTCTACTGGGCTTCCTAAAGGCACTCTTGCGCAGTTAGATCAGTGCAAGGGGTGTACTTTGGGAAATTTGTGAAAGCCACCTTTCACGAGAAGGATAGTCGCACCACGACGATCCTTGAGAGAATTCACACAGACGTGTGTGGACCTTTCTTAGTAGCTTCGACAACAAAGCACAATTACTATGTGATCTTTGTTGATGATTTCTCTCAAAAGTGCTGGATCTTCTTCATGCAGAAGAAGAGCGAGACATACTCAAAGTTTTGTGAGTTCAAAGCACTGGTCGATAAGGAATCGGGAAGAAGGTGAAGGCTCTTAGGAGCGACAATGGTGGTGAATTCATCTCTGGCGAGTTCAAGGACTTCTGCAGCGCAGAAGGGATTCGAAGAGAGCTCATAGCTCCCCATAACCCACAACAGAACGAGGTTGCTGAGCGGAAAAACAGAACGATCGTGGGTGTTGCACGGGCGATGTTGCATGATCAGGGCCTACCCGTTCACTTGTGGGCAGAGGCAGGCAATACTGCAGTATATGTGCAGAACCATTGTCCTCACAAGATACTTGGCATGAGTACACCCGAGGAGGCTTATTCTGGTAAGAGGCCTAATATTTCCCATTTGAGGATTTCTGGGTCTCCTGTTTACATGCATGTGACAAAGGATGCCAAGAAGAAGTTGGAGCCGACCGCAGAGGTTGGGATATTTGTGGGGTACACTGATACGCCCCACAACTATCGTGTGTATAAGCCAGACAATCGCAAGACTGTTGTGTGACAGGATATCAAATTTCAGGAGGAGAAAGCCATGAAGAGTTCGCTTGAGAGGGAGCCACACTTGCATGCAGATGAGGAGCTATTAATTCCTAAGGATGAGCTTCAGGATGTGGATCAGCCACAAGATGAAGTTCATGGAGTGGAAGAGACCACTCATGCAGCGCCAACCATCAGAGGGCAAAAGCGCACTACAGAAGCTGAGCAACTGGCTCAAGATGCAGAGAAGGTTGTAGGACCACCTACAACACAGCGCAGATAGAGACAGTCACTTGATCAGTACACTGGATACATGGCTCTTGTGAGCAAATGTGTTGTGACTGAGCCATCCTCTTTCAAGGAAGCTGTGGAGGATCCCGCATGGGTAGATGCCATAGTGGAAGAGTATGATTGGATTGTCAGAAACAGTGCATGGGAGATTGTCCCAAGACCAGAGGGGAAATCAGTGGTGGGTTCGAGATGGATCTACAAAGTGAAGCAGGCAGCTGACGGGAGTGTGGAGAAGTACAAGGCAATATTTGTTGCTCGAGGCTTCTCACAGATAGAGGGGATCGATTATGATGAGACCTTTGCACCTGTCACAAGGTATTCTTCCATACGGACGATTCTTGCTCTCTTAGCGCAGATGGGGTGGCACATCCATCATATGGATGTGAAGACTGCATTCCTCAACGGAGTCATTAAGGAGGAGGTGTACATAGAGCAGCCCGAAGGTTTCGAGATCTTCAGCAGCGAGTCAAGAGAGCGCTGTATGGGTTGAAACAAGCACCTCGTGCTTGGTACACACGGATAGACAGTTATTTAACTGGACTTGGATTCTCCAAGAGTGAGGTGGATCCTAACCTATACCAGATTGTGGTGGAGGGTAAGTTGCTGATCATTGTACTTTATGTAGATGATTTGATTTTGATGGGAGATGAGCTGTTGATACTTTCATGCAAGGAGGATCTTGCTAGAGAGTTTGAGATGAAGGAATTGGGCCTCCTTCATTATTTCTTGGGATTGGAAATTTAGCAGCGCAGTGATGGACTATTTGTTTCTCATGGTAAGTATGCCCGGGAGATACTGGAGAAGTTCAACATGCATGGCTGCAAGCCTGTTGATACTCCTCTTCCTGGAGGTTGGAGGAAGGAGGATGCTACTTCAACGGAGGTAGCGGATGCCACTGTTTATCGACAGTTGGTGGGGTCGCTTATGTATCTGGTCAATACACGACCCGATATTTGCAATGCTGTTAACCAGCTTTCACAAGATATGGTTAAGCCAACCAAGCTCTTCTGGAAGGCAGGCAAGCATGTATTGCATTATCTCAGAGGCACATTAGAATATGGATTGTGGTACAGATAGGAGGATGAGGTGAAGCTATGTGGCTTCACGGATGCAGATTGGGCAAGGATCCCAACGGACAGAAAGAGCACATCTGGATGGATCTTTAGTATCGGGTTGACAACAGTTTCTTGGTACAACAGGAAGCAGAGATCCATGGCACTCAGTTCAGCAGAGGCTGAGTATATGGAAGTAAGTTTGGCTGCATGCGAGGCTATATGGATGAGGAAGATCCTAGTCGGGTTGTTCGGGTCACACTTGGAGCCTACTGTGATTTATTGTGATAACCAGAGTTAAATTAAACTCTTGGAAAATCTAGTATTTCATGATAGATCCAAGCACATCGACATCAGGTACCATCATATCAGAGATTGTGTGCAGCGGAGAATCATGTTACTTTCATACATTCCCATGAAGGATCAGGATGATGATATCCTGACGAAGGCGCTCACCAGGAGCAAATTCGAATACCACAGAGGCAGGATAGGGGTTGTAGATAATCCATATCTTGTTGAGAGGGAGTGTTGAAAATGCAACAAGATGATGGAGCTTAGTGAAAAGAAGTCGCCTTCACTAAGTGGGCCCGCAGGCTATTTTTGGCTCAAAGTCTATTTTTAGACTATGTCTATTTTTAGACATGGATCATGGTCTATGAGTTGTAGGATGCTATTTATGGATGATTTGGTCATGTTGGTGAAAATAGATGGACCTCTATTTTTAGACATATGGGCGGAGTCTATTTTTAGACTGCCAGTCTAAAAATAGAACAGTTGAATATTATTAGCTCTTAATAATATTTGGACTATAAACATTATCTTATCCTCTTGCAGCACTTCAGTTCGAGCTACGGATGTGGCACATGCAACTGCCAGAAGGAAATACACTTTTCCTATGGGTTAGTTGAGCTATTTCATGATGGACTTCAGTTAGAACTCAAGTGATTGAGTTTGGTGGAGTTGATTGAGGAGTTGATGGAGTTGTGTTCAGTTTGACTTAGTTGAACTAGTTGTATTTAGTCTAACTTCCAAATACACTAGTGATGAGTGATGTGAATTAATTATTAAAACTAAAGAATACATCAGTTAACTCAGTGCATGGACAGTTCAGTGGAGACAAGTGTTAGAGGTGGGTGAAAGGGTGAGACTACTATCAGTTGTGACTATAGCTGTGCATGAGATTTGCACAATCATTGATTGAGATTTCCAATGAGGATTGCGCAGTAAAAGCCAAGGGAATTTGAACTTGGATCTGACCTATTCTCAACTTGGATTACACAGTAGAGGCACACAAACAGTGGAGGAGATTTGAACTCGTGACTTGTTCAGATCTGAGCTAGTTTGTGTGTAGCATGTGGAGATAGTACTGAGTACTTGTGAGGAGTATTGTACTATGTATTGTTACATGTTCTATATCATTATAATATACAGATAGTTGGGGGCTTTCAGCTGTATGCTTTCCCCATTACATACTATGTTGATATGTGTGATTGATGTTTCAATGTGCGCATGCAATTGTTTTTAATTCCGCAAATTGATGATCAATGGTAGAGGAGGTTATGTATTATGCATGCATTCCGAAAATAGTGTATAATCAGGATAATCTCTGTGAATAAGTGTTATATTATTCAAAATTTCTACAACATCGATCCTTCTCTTCTTCCTAACAAACAAAGAACCTATCTAGAAACTTTGTGATGGAAAATCTGCATCGCCTCTTCTTCTAACCATACATACATGTTGTCCCCAATTCATAAATTCCCTCCATTCCTTTAATGTTGAATTGAAGTGCAAGTGATGACCGGACAGAGAGTTCCATCTCCATTATGTGAACTCTGCAATTAGAAACCACCTCCGATGTGTTCATACATTGAACCATGTGTGCTGCATCTTGACTTATGGAATGTAAATTTTGTGCATCTGATTGAATATATTATCAATGAAAAACATCCTCCATCTCTCCACTAACATGTTGTGCTTTGCATGATAAATCCAAGTGGAAGTCCAATCCCACCCTTGTGCATTAGATAATATCTGCTAGAGAAAGGAAATGGTAATTAAGGTTAACAAATATTCAGGATGAAATTTGACAATAGGACCAATTGCATCCCATCCTTTGATTCAAGCATTAATTCCTATGTTTATCACCAACAAATTAAGTATACATATAATCTTCATGGAAAAGGTTTTATAGTTGAGCCCCTATTACCTAAGACCATTACTCCTTGATCCAAAGTGACACCTTTGTTGGCTAAAGAATCGACAACTTTGTTAAAATTCCTTTTAACATGATATAAATTAATCTTTTCAAATCTTGCAATTTGAAGACTTATTCTATGCAAGATGGAAGATTGAATTTGATCAAGGTTTCCTTTGAGTTTTCTCACCTGTAGAATTACAATGATTGAATCACCAAAAACAATTAAATGGTGAATTTCCCTTGACAATGCCAAGTCTAATCCTTTCCAAGTGAATTAAGAAAAAGATTCATGGCATGACCTTGGAGGAGGTTTACCTAGCATATTAGGTATACTTAGATTTAACCAAAAGAGAAACTTTCTCATAAACTTCCTCATTGATAATATTGCACCTATTTTTATATTTGCAAGGATTATGTCATCACTTTAGGCTACTCTCCACTTTCATCTCAAGTAGTTTGAGATTTATTCTCTCAGTCTTAGAATGAAGGCTAATCATCACAAACCCTGTGATCAACCAGAAATATGAATTAGAAGGGCACTTCATTTTCTCATGATTCCTTATTATGAGATTTATGGTCGATATCATTACATATATAAGTTATCACACTTTAAAGCATGCTAATTATAAATGCTAAAAGTGCATTGTCATTTTCATTAAAGATTTTACTCATCTTTAAATAAATAGTTGTTACATACACCCACATATATCTCCATATAAAACTTTTAATATCACTACCCTATTATTAATTATATATAAAAAAAAACATATAAACACTATCACTTTTCAAAAAAATACTCAATGAGTATCATCTACAATTTAAAACTCTATTTTCATCCCTAACATAAATACAATTTAAAACTCAATTTTCATCCATAATATAAATACATCATTGTATATAAAACCATTCTATATAACTCTTTTTGGGTCAACTTCAAATATTCAAAAAAAAAAATCAATTTTCATTCATATATATATTCCTCTACTCCAATCCTATATACTCATTTAAATCTTTCAAACTTCTATCCACAATAATTTATTTGAATTTAAATTTTCAATTTTCATTTTTTTCATTTAGATTTCTTTCTTGGGATTGGGTGGAATGGTTCAACATAACACCTTGCCCACCCTTTGACTTTGAATTATAACTTTACTTTGATTGGTAATACTTTTGCTACGCATCCCCAAAAGAAGAGTCTCAATAACGAAAAAGTAAACCTCACTTGTGTTTACCAACTTGAGTTTATAAATGGTGAATATGTCTCCACCAAACATCAAGGGACATAATAATTAATAAGAAATGCCAAGCATCAATAAAAGATCGTTAATTTTTTTTAATGATTATGTAATGCATTTCTCACTTTTTTGTGATTGGCATTTTCTTTTCAATGTTTTTTTAAATAATTTGATTTTTTTAATTATTTGTAAACAATTATTTGTCAGCATTTTCTTTTTCATGTTTTAAATCATTTAAACATCAAGGTCTTTAATGGGCTACATAATTATCAAGCTTGATTTCAATACCATATGACAAGAAAAAATGCTGAATATATCTATATAAATATATATAAATTTAATCAAATTTTATACCTAGAGATTAATGGTAAGACATTATAATATTATAAATAAATATAAATTCATAAATTTATGATAACTAGAGTTATTTTTAAAATAAATAATAAATCTAAATTAAATAAATATAAATTCATAAATTTCTAAATAATAAATTTAAATTAAATAAATATAAATTCAAAAATTCATGTTAATCATGATTATTTTTTCTAATAATTAAATGACAAATTCAAAATTTGTGAATTAGTTATAAAGGAGATTGTGTGCTTTCTTTATAGATTCCAAGCACTCGTGATGTAATATAACTCTCAAAGAAAATTGAATTTAACCAATAATTCAAAGAAATTGTTTCAAGAAAATTGAATTTAACCAATAATTCAAAGAAATTGAATGTATAGTCAAATTTAATTATTTAATTTTCATTAAATTTGATAAATATAAATTAGTTATATAAAAAAAATATCAAATCTGATAATACTAACAATTGATAACAATTTAATGGAAATTTTCTCATTTTTATGTATTTCATTTTTTTTAAGAAATGTAACATTGCCATAATTGTTAACAATCTAATGGAATTTTTCTCCATTTTTATATATTTGATTTTTTTTAAGAAATGCAACTTTGCCATATGATTAGAGAGTGAAAGCTTTGACCTCAAACTAAAAAATTGTTTTATCTCAAGCTAAGGGTTAATTTTTCAAACTTCAAACTCATTATTACCAATAATTTCTTTGTGGTGTCATAGATTGATTCATTTTTAAACATCTATAAATGGTTTCACTTTGGTTTTCTATATCGATTCACTTTTAAAATATCAATTAATGTGCAAATTCACACACGCGCACAAGTTATTTTGGTAAACTACTACATATAGTTGCTTGCTAAATAGAGAATATATTTAGCAAGATCCCTAAATTTGTAATATGGGTGGTTGAACCTATTTTTCTAAATGTAAAGACATACCTTGTCCTCCAATTAGAAGGTACATTGGACACAATGTTTATCATGACAATGTTTTTATTTTGCAAATGTCATATACATCATGATATCTACTTCCTATTATGCATTTTCAATCTACTCGATGAAGCATGCCACTTTGTTGTCTTCTTTCGTGCTAGTGAAAAAGTTCTTACATAAGCCATGCAAATGGATGTCATAGGTTGAAATCCAAAGTACACTTTAAAGGAACATTATTGAGTAAATTTTTGTTGAGCTCTATTATAGCTATATTGCATGAATGGAAAATCATCCTCTTAGATGTGAGAGTGTCAAAAATTGTTCATCTATAATATGAAGGTTTTAACCCTGTATAGAAATTACTTGCAAATGAATTCTTAAAAAACTGTAAATATACAATAGCGAGAACATAAAATTTACACAGAGATTTTTCTCCTAGAACCCAAAACTTGGAAAACCATATTTATTTTTTAGCATATTCTTCTTAATGTTACAATACATTATATTCATGCCGAAGCATTTATAAATTTCCAATCCATTAACCCTAGATTAGAGCATAATCATAGTTTCATTGATTGGATCTACAAAATACCATGGGAAAAACCATCATGCCAAAAAACATGCGCAAAACCATAGGTGGGTCTGCATAATTTTTATTTTTATATATATTTTTTAATTTTTTGGGACACTACCCCGAACCTCGTGAAGGGAGGCTATCGCCCCCTACAAAACCCCCCTACGCCTAGCACAACGTAACATCGCCTGGAGCTAGTCATGAAAAAAATATAACACGTACCCAACATTCTCCCACTTGTTGTTTTCTTTGGACATAGGGGGCCAAAGGAGTATACAATCATTAGTCCAGGCCCGCAATTGCCATTGTTTCTCTACACCCATGAAAACTTCTCAATGCTAATAGACTTTGTCAATGCATCTGCAACATTCTTTAAAGCATCCACCTTTACCAGCAACACCTCGTTGTCTTCTGTAGAATTTCTATGAAATTTTGATGTGCTAATAAGAACAATCTGAAAAACACTTTCTTTTCTTATAAGAACATAATTTTTCTACTCAATTTGAAGCGAAATTAGGAACATAAATAAAAGACAGTGACACAATTCAAGACACAATTTTTTATTTATTAGGGAACCCAATTGGGAAAAACCCTCTGCTTGATGAGAATTTTATTGAAAGCAGAAAATGAGCAATTTATCTCTTACAAAATACATATGTTTCAATATGAAGGACACACTTGTCTTTCCTGCTTGATCTAAGCTTGAAACCCTTGCAATAATGTTGATCTCTTCTGCCCTCTACCAACATGTGCAAAAGCTTCTCTTGCACACTCTTCCTCTTACAAGCTCCACACATGAACTTGTGCTTCCTATTGCTTGGTCTCACCAAATCATGCTCACCAAAACAATGATCAAATTATGCCTTTGTTTTTCCTTATAAGCACTTCGATTAGGATATTACTGAAAAGTTCTATTTGAGTAAAGTCGAACTGTTGATTGACTAGTTAACAAAAGCTCACTGGTTGTGTTAACTCGTCCTTCCTATAATTTAGGAGTCTGACTCAATCAACTCATCCTTCCTATAATTTAGGAGTCTTACTCAATCAACTCATCCTTCCTATAATTTAGGAGTCTGACTCAATCAACTCAACCTTTACCTAAAATATCTCGCACTGGAAGCCAATAAACTCGACCTTCCACTAATTAGCACTAGTCAACTGCCTCTTGCACTCCTAACTTTTAAGAATTCACCCTAAATTTTAGGAACTCATCCTACTTTTTAGGAATTAACTCCTAACTCATACAAACTCACTCATGCATGTGAAAATAAGAACTCGTTGTGGTTCCTTTGATTAAGTCACAAATCAAAGAAACCCTTTCTCGCTACCATTTTCAACACTCCCTCTTAGTGAGGAAGGTGTTTCCGAAAGAAGCTCGTCAACTTGGATTTGTCTCCAACACTACCACCTCTTCCATCTTGGAGAGATGGCTGAGCGGACCAAAGCGTTCTCTGCTATTGCAATTTCTCCCTCTAAACTAGAAGTATTCCCTGCTTTTTTCTGTTGAATCTGATCTGAAGCCCTATTCTTTCCCACCATGCCTTGTGAGTCCACAATTTGCCACTATTAATGATCACAACTCTATTTTTGTCACTGAACTTTGGCTCACTGATCTTCCCCTATTTCTTGGATAGCCATGGTGTTGTGGGTTTCCCACTTGATTGTTCTAATTAGTGCTCATGTTCCTTATGGATGTGGGTTTAGTTACTATTTCCTGGAGCCTTGGTTGGAAAAAATGATCTGAATATGTAAAATTAAAGATTTTTTAACAATTTGCAAGTGAAAATTATATGTGTTTTGGGTAGAGGATCAATTTAATAAACACATAAAACAAGTGAATTTTAACCAAATTTACGGCCAAACAGAGACAAATAACCATATTTTTAAACACATAACAAAAAACATGATAAAGAAGTTCACACTTCTCTTGGGCTACATCCCCTGGTCTAACTTCCAATGTAGGGCCTCTTTCATTAAGTGTTAAAAAGTGTGTTTATGTGGCCTTAAAAATCTCAAACAAAAGAGATGATGTCTCCAATGGATCCAACACTGTCAAAAAACCCCATTTTGGTTCTTTCTGCACCTCATTTGGCCAAAAATTGAGTAAGTTATGTCTGTTTCAAGTTTTTGCTCAATTCTACAAATAGTAATCCTCTAATTGGCCTAAACCCAGCTTGAGCGCCCCAAACCTGGAAACGACGCACTATTCTGGCCTATAATCTTGTACGGAGGGTGAAATAATAGGACGGTTAGTCCGCCCATTAAGCCCATAGTTCTGAAAATCTTGGTCATGTAGCACGCATATGACTGGGTTTAGGGCTGAGATTCGAGGGCCTATGTGCCAACAGTTCTAGCCCTCCGCTTGGTGCTTGCTCCTGGTCATATAGGGTCCTATTGACCTGGGGTTGGCCCCCTTTACCTGTGCGCTCCCAGTTCTATGGTCGCCATATGGCCTTGGGGCTGGCCCCTCTCCATTCCTCTACGCTCTTGGTCGCATTGCCACCTTGGGACTTGGGGTTGGCCCCATTACCTTCCGCCTCCAATGACTTGGGCTCCGACTGCATGTTACCTTCGGGTTTGTGGCCGTGGGTCGGGTTAAGGCCTAGTCCCTTGTCCCCCTTACTTGCGGTCCTGTGGGTGTAGGGGTGACCTAGGGCTATGGATTAGCTCGACCCCCTCCCCCAGTGGCACATATTAACAACTTTAAATAGGATTTTGACACTATGGTGTACAAGAACCATCAGTGGCATAATGGTGGAGCACTGTGTTGCCACCATGGAGGTCTCAAGTGCAAACCTTGTAGAGGCCCCTCTGACCATATGCAAAAATTTTCCAAGTAAGAGGAGGCCATGTGGCTGCCACTGATTGGCCCACATGGCTCTCCCTCATTGGTCAACCCTTCAACCAATGAAATCACACCATACACGAGCCAATCACAACGAGACAAGTGTCAATCAACCATTGGCCCATACAAACACAGTCAAATGCCCAATTAGCTTACAGACTGCTGACTGGGTGTACCTGCAACCCAAATTCCAAAATTTTTAGTTGTTTGCCAATTCGATCAGAACATGATATCGGGATCATATTATATCAATTTTGAGTGAAATGAGTTGCGTTGGATTCAAATCACCGAGATCTATCCAATCGTATAGGTTTCTAGCATTTTTGAGCACTTTGAATTTTGAGTACTAATTTGATACCCTAAATCCCAAATGCTGTGGAAGCCCTGGAAAAAAATGGGTTGAGTTACTAGTCCTAAAAGCCTTGGTTGGACAAAAACTCCATAGCCCTTTGTGAATTAAGTTACTAGCGTTGGAGCCTTGGTTGGACAAATGCTTTTGAGCCCTGTGATAGTTATGGGTTGAGTTACTGTCCTGGAGTTGGGTTGGAGCAAATGCTCTGGAGCCATGGATAGCTGGCCTAGATATTGATTTGGTGATGTTTAGTGATGTTAGAATGTGAGGTGGTTTTTCCTCTAGAAGCCCTGGTTTGGTTTTGGTTGGTTTATTCCATGAGATCCCACATTCATGCTTAGAATATGGCACGTGGGTGATTGGTTGAAAGAGAGATTTGGTACAACCCATTCTATGGTCCGGTGGTATGTGGAAGTCCCTGACTTGGTTGGATATCATATATGTTAATAAGAGCTATTTTCCTCTTGTATTTCATAAGTATTTATACTTTTTATTATGTGGCTTTGATGGTTGTTTTATCATTGTTATTATTCTAGTTATATGTTGTTATAAGCATGGTTTCATGATAGATTCTAGTTATGGTTGTTATCATGTTTTGATTGGTAAATGATTGGTTATTGAATGCATGACCTGATAGATGTTATTCCAGCTATTATGAGAGGGCATTAGACCTTCATGATGATTTTTAGATAAGTATCAAACCCCTATGTTCAAATATGCATTTATGACCTGTAGTTTACATGTTCACAATGTGTTTGGCAAAATGTTTGTCATGGTTAGGCGTAGTTAGATCAATTTCTTGACTAAGTTTTACATTAATGGATTTGTCCTTGTGTCATTCAACATTATGGAAAGTTCTATCAAGTTCTAGGCAGAGGTTTGGATACTAGCCATGAAAAAGTGGCTCAGATTTTGGGGTTGCATGCTCAGAACTAGGAAATATAGAATGCAACCGCTGGGAAGCAGGGTTATCCATGTGACTGGAAGGTCACAGTCATTGGATTCCTTGTTAAACAAGTGATTGGGAGTCAAGATCACTAAAAAAAAAGTTAGCTAAGGCTTTGGGTACTTGGAGTAGTTGTTTGGTTTTTGTGGGTTCTGTAGCTCCTGAGGAGGGTCAGTAAGGTTTTAGATTGTCGACTCCATTTCCTTAATTTTATCTAGGAGATTGAGTCATATCGTAGTAGCTCCTCCTCTCATGTTTACCTTGGAAGGCTAGTGAAAGTGGGTAGATGTGGGTGGGGTGGTTACAAAGTGGTATTAGAGCTCCTAGGTTCAACACTTGGACTGGATGGGTGGAATGTGTTTGTCATGCATCCATGTAGGTTGTATATGTGCTTGTTATGTATGCATGATGATGGTCATTGTTGTAGTTGTGTCGTCATGTATAAGTTGATGATGTTGCTATTGAGATATATGTTGTGCTAATCCGGATTGATCTTGCAGATGAGATAGCCTCCCCTGAACTTCACTATGGTACATTTGATTGTGGTTATATTTGGTTTATCTCATATAGTATGTTTGCAGGAATAAGATCAAAGAGGACAAAAAAAATTGGTGGACTACATTTCACGTGATTCTCCCTACAAATCATATGAGTAGCATGGTGATGAGCACTCCCATCAAATAACACACACATTGAGAAGTTTGAAAGTAGAGATAAGGAGTTGTAAGGAAGATAATGACAGGATCATTCAGTCACATGAAAGACTTTCTAGGGAACAAGAGAAACAAGAAGAAGTCAATGCAGTGATTCTTAAGAGTTTATTAGATTTGCAGAGACATGGACCACTTAGGATCAGTCATGGATAGAAGGAAAGGATAAATGGCGCATATGGTAGCAGGTCTCGATTAGGAAACTGGATGGTTAGAGAGGATACAGTAAGAGACGATAGATTTCTAGATACACTTGACCAGAGGGGAAATTCTCATGTGTTATATCCTAGCTTTGGTTCAAAGAGACAATATGATCATGACTATCACCACTCGTATAGGAGGAGAGAGAAGCAGTATTTTCCAGAAGAGTTCAAGAAAGAAAAGCCACATAAATTTGATGGAGAAATAAAGAAGTCACAAGACACAAAATCTTGTTTTCTTGGGATGAATAAGTTTTTCAAATTGCATGACTGTTCAAGAAACATGAAGGACAAGATAACTACTTTCAGTCTTAAAGGTAAAGCAAGAATTTGGTGGGAAGATGTGAAGAATGTCAAAGGCATTCTGGAAGAGGAGTTGACTTGGAGATAGTTGGAGAGAATTTTTCAAGAAGAGGTAACTATCTGAGAGATATTATGATGATAGGGAAAAGGAATTATTTGAGCTTGTGATGGGATCTATGATTGATGAGGAGTATACTAGCATATTCTTGGAGTTGTTGAGATATGTGATTTATCTTAAGGAGGAGAAAGTAAAGATTCAGATATTCATCACTGGGTTGTTGGTGTCATTCAAAGATAGGATTGAGTTTTATGGGCCTATATCATTAAAGGAATCCATTAGAAAGTTGAAGCATTGTTATGAGCAATCAAAACGTAGGTCTGAATCTAAACAGGTTTGGAAAGGTAATGACAAAACTAAAGGAAAATTGAATAAGAATTAAGGAAGGCTACGGGACATAGGTAAAAAATAGAATACAGTGCCACACAATAAGTTCAATGCATCTAACATAGGATAAGGATTTTAGTCCGAGGAGCAGAACAAGGGTGATGAAAGGAAGCCTTTATAGTGTTGGACTTGTGGCAAGGATCATCACAAGAGGGATTGCCCACAACATTAGGGTGGCGGACCACAGATCTACAGTGCTCAGGAGGCATAGGTAGTGGGGTATGTTGGACAAAGTATTCCTTGGATTTATGCAACGTTGGATAATAGGTAGACAAATCACTAGGCATCTATTATCGATATGGATGGTAAGATTCGTGATCATGTTATCTCTATTTTTATTGGTCCTGGATCTAAGTATAGTTATGTTAATCCTGACCTAGTGGATAAGTGTGGTTTGAATAAAGAAGTGCATGTAGAGTATTGGTTAGTATAGTTGGCTACAGGTACTACAAAAAGAGTTCATCAATGGGTAAGAGATTTTGCATTTAAGTTGAATGTTATGTCTACATAAACACATCTAAATGTTCTTCCCTTGGGATCATACATTATTTTGTTGGGTATGGATTGTTTGTATCTTCACAAGACTAAGGTGGATTGTTATGAAAAGGCAATTAAGTTCTTGTATGATAACGGAGAACAAAGAGTTTTGCAGGGTAAGAAGAAGGTGACATCAGTTAGAATGGTTATAAATATGCAGGAAAAGCGTAGTCGCAGGAAAGGGTGTGTAATATTTATAGTTCATATTTCTAGTGATAAAGGTAAGGATGTCGAGGATGCCGAGGTCTTGAAGAGGTATCCAATTTTACATCAGTTTGAGGATGTGTTCCTAGCAGAGATTTAAAAGTTTCTTCCTCATAGGGAAGTGGAATTTTATATTGAGTTGGTACCAGGAGCAACATCTGCATCAAAGGAACCTTACAAGATGAGCACTCCAGAGTTAGTGGAACTGAAGTTGTAGTTGAAGGAAATTCTTGAAAAGGGATACATTTGGCCAAGTGTGTGGCCTTGGGGTGCACCAATATTTTTTATGAAGAAGAAGGATGCTACTCTTAGGTTATACATTGATTACAGACAACTGAACAAGGTGATGATTAAGAACAAGTATTTGTTGCTAAGGATTGATGATTTGTTTGACCAGTTGAAAGGAGAAACATTGTTCACGAAGATTGATTTGAGATTAGGATGTCATCAGGTACACATTAAACAAGAGGACATCTACAAGACTATTTCTGGACTAGGTATGGGAATTACGAGCTTGTTGTGGTTCCTTTTGGTTTGACTAATGCTCCAACTACTTTCATGTGTTTGATGAATAATGTGTTGCGTCCCTGTCTAGACAAGTTTGTGATTGTATTCATTGATGATATATTGATATATTCTACGCATGAGGAAGAGAATGCAGAACATCTACCAACAATGTTGAAATTGCTAAAAGAGCATCAATTGTATTCCAAACTTAGTAACTTCAACTTCTTTCAGACAAAGGTCCATTATTTGGGGCATGTGGTTTCCAAGGAAGGTATAATAGTGGATCAAAAAAATATAAGAGCTATCATGGAATGGTAAACTCCTAGGAATGTGGATGAGGTTAGATCATTCAGGGGGTTAGCAGGTTACTACATGCGGTTCATCAAGAACTTCTCGTGGATTGCCTATCCTATTACATCATCGTAGAGGAAAGGAAATAAATTTGAATGTGTAGAGGAATGTGAATCGAGTTTTGAGCAGTTGAAGTAGTTGATTATGAATGCTCCAGTTCTAAAGATTTCAGATCTAGACAAAGAGTTTTTGATATGTACAAATGCTTGCAAGAGAGGACTTGGTGGGGTTCTGATGTAGGAAGGATTGGTAGTGTGCTATGAATCAAGGAAATTGAATGAGCACGAGAAAAAATATGTGACGCACGATCTTGAGTTGGAACCTATCATCCATATATTGAAGATGTGGAGATACTATCTTCTTGGTAGGAGGTTTGTATTTATGAGCCATCACAGTGGATTGCGATACTTGTTTGACCAACCGAATCTAAATTTCGGGCAAGGTAGGTGGTTGGTTATGATTAGTGAGTATAATTTCAAGATCAGGTACATCAAGGGTAAAGAGAACAATGTTGCCAATGCTCTTAGCAGAAGAGTACAGGTAAATCACATAGCAGCTATGAGTCCATATAAGACAAATCTACAGGATCAGATCTTGCAGGCAAGACAACAAGATGATAGTTATTAGCAGCTTAAGCACAGGTTACAACAATAGGGTAGAAGTGAACATGATGTAGATTATCATCTCACGGCATATGGTTTAGTCAGATTTAAGGACAAGATCTATGTGTCAGACAACAATGAGCTCAAGAAGCTTACCTTGAGGGAATTTCATGCTAAGCCATATTCAAGTCACTCGGGGTATCAGAAGATATTGATAGCGGTTAAGAAGTTCCACCATTGGATGAAATTGAAGAAAGAGGCGACAGAGTTTGTGGCAAGGTGTTTTGATTGTCGACATGTAAAAGAAGAGTGTAAGCATCCAGGTGGGTTATTATAGTTGATTCTGATTACAGAGTGGAAATGGGAGTTCATTTCCATGGAATTCATTACAGGTTTTCTGAGGACATATAGACAACATGATTCTATTATGGTGGTGGTTGACAAGTTGACCAAGGTAGTGCACTTCATTCCAGTAGACTACGAATTCAACTAGTGAGGTAGCACAAGTCTTCATCAGAGGTATAATGAGGTTACATGGTATTCCTAGGAAGATTGTGTTAGACAAATATGCAAAGTTCACTTCCAGGTTTTGGAAAGAGTTCTTTGCAGGTTTGGGGATAGAGTTGTCCTTCTGTACAACCTATCATCCGTAGACATATGGACAGATAGAGGGGGTAAACATGATTTTTGAGCACATCTTGAGAATGTAAAGAAAGAAAGAAAGAAAATTATTTTAATGTCCACGAGGCTAAAGATAGCTTATGGGACACATTGCTTCTTCATCTAGTTGATGTATTCGACCATTTTCTTGTGAATCCTCACAATAAATGCTCCCAACTTCTCAACAAACCCCTCACTAAATAGATTATCCCAAGAGCAAAGAAAGTGGTAAGAGTATCTTCCATTAGTGGAGTTTGCGTATAACAATGGGTATCAATAGTCACTGAGGATGAGTTTGTGTGAGGGAACTTATGGGTGAAGTTGTAATACTCCTATCAGTTGGAGTGATCCAGTGAACAAGGTGTTGATTAGAGCGGACATGTTGATAGAGATGGAATAAGAAATGCAGGTTATCAAGAAAATTTAAAGGTAGAACATGACAGTCAAGAGAGTTATGCAAATCAACACAGGGTGTTTAAGGAGTTTTACGTTGGGGAACAAGTGTACTTGCGCATCAAGCCCAAGAAGAGCTCCTTGAGGATTGGATTGTGAGCCAATTTGGCACCTCAGTATTGCGGGCCTTTCAAGATTCTTGAGAGGATTGGACCAGTGGCCTACCAATTTGCATTGCCTCCGACAGTGAAATTCCATGATATTTTCCATGTGTCATTTCTTAGGAAGTATGTGAAATATGTTGATCATGTGATTGACTGGTTTGTATTGCAAGTGGATCCAGAAGGATAATTCCAGCTAGAACCTCAGTGCATTTTGCAGCAAAAGATTCTCATGCGCTGGAATCAAGCAATCGAGCAAGTTAAAGTGCAATGGAAGCACTTTGGGTCCGATGAAACTACATGGGATATGGCTGATTAGATGCCGGCTATGTATCCTTCTTTATTCGCTGCTTAAACATATGTCTTTTGGTATATGTTTTGATGTTTTGCTTTGGTTGAGTCTATATATGCATATGTATGATGTAAATACCACATCGAGCTATGTTATAAAGCTCCAATAAGCGGTATGATGTTCATGATATGTTGGTTATGTCTTAGCAATTCGATACAATGTAAATGATGCATTGATCTATGTTATAAAGCTCCATGGTCAACATGTGTTTTGTTGGTTTATAGGTGTCATTGAACATCGAGGATGGTGTTCCCCCAAGGGGCAGGGTTCTGTAACAACCCCGATTAAAAATCCATGTAATAAAGTTAATAAAGGAAAAATAAGACCAAGGTCATGGGATACGTATTCCAAGTTGAATGTTGGGCAAAAACATAGTGATGGGGATCACTGGTGATGAATGGTTATGTAAATTAGCAAAGGCAACACGACATTTGTTGGCATTTATTTATGAAAATAATGGAAAATAGGAGAAAATGAAGGTGAAAGCTCACAAAATTGAATGTGAGGAAAATTGAAGGAAAATGAAAAAATAAAGGTCTCAATGATAAAAATGCTTCTGAGGATCATCTCACAACTTTTGTCAATTCAATCTTTTGTGAGTTTTAGCTTGGAGCTCTCTTCAATTCTCTCTTGCACATTCTTGGAGCATTGTGGCATACTTTGGAATTGGAGAAAGAAGGCAAAGGAAAAGCAGGAAAGCGCAAGGGGACAACGGGATGAGAAACTACAATGGGACTACTTTGTAGGTATCGAGTTGCATGTGTGATTTCCTTGCTAGTTTTGGCATTCATGGCAAATACATGTGGTTATTTGGTTATGATCTATCATTGGCATGGAGGATTTCTTGGATTGATAGTGGTTTCTTCTAGCCTTTCCATTTCCTGGATAACCATGGTGTTGTGGGTTTCCCACTTAATTATTCTGATTGGTTCTCATGTTCCTTATAGTTGTGGGTTGAGTTACTAGTTCCTGGAGCCTTGGTTGGACAAACGCTCTCGAACCAATGGAACAACTTGGGTTGAGTTATTACTCCTGGAAGCCTTGGTTGGAAAAACACTTTGGATCCCTTGGTGGGTTGAGTTGCTAGTCTTGGAGCCTTGGTTGGACAAACACTCTCGAGCCTTGTGACAATTGTGGGTTGAGATACTAGTCTTGGAGTTGGGTTGGAACAAATGCTCTTGAGCCTTGGAAAACTTGGGTAGATACTGATCTGGTGATGGTTAGTGATGTCCGATTGTGAGGTGGAATCACTAGATGAGGTTTGAGGTGGTTTTGCCTTTGGAAGCCCTACTTTGGTTTTTGTTGGTTTATTCCATGAGATATCACATTCATGCTTGGAATATGGCATGGGGTGATTGGATGAAAGAGAGATTTGGTTCAGCCCAATCTATGGTCAAGTGGTACGTGGAATTCCCTGACTTGGTTGGATTTATCATATGTTAATAAGAGTTATTTTCCTCTTATATTTCATGAGTATTTATACTTGTCATTATGTGGCTTTTATGGTTGTTCTATATTTGTTATTATTATGGTTATATGTTGGTTATAAGCATGGTTTCATGATAGTGTCTAGTTATGGATCTTATCATGTTTTGATTGGTAAATGATTGGTTATTGAATGCATGAGCTAATAGATGGTATTGTAGCTATTATGAGAGGGCATTAGACATTATTGATGTTTTTTAGATAAGTATCATACCCCTATGTTCAAATATGCATTTAGGACTTGTAAATTACATGTTCACAATGTGTTTGACGAAATGTATGTCTGGTTAGGCTTGGTTAAGTCAAGTTATTGACTAATTTTTACATTAATGGATTTTTCCTTGTGTCATTCATCAATCTAGAAAGTTTAATCAAGTTATGGGCAGATCTCTAGATACTAGCCATAAAAAAGTGGCTCAAATTCCAGGGTTACATGCTCAAAACTGGAAAATCTAGACTGTAGTCGCTAGGAAGCAGGGTAATCCATATGAATGGAAGGTCATAGTCATTGGCTCACCTTGTTAAGTAAGCGACTGGGAGTCTAGATCACTAAAAAATCAAGATAACTCAGGGTTTGGGCACCTAAAGTGGTTTTCTGGCTCCTGTGGGTCCTGTAGCTCTTGAGGAGGGTCGGTAAGGTTTCATCTTGTCAAATCCATTTCCTTAATGTGATATAGCAAGTAAAGTCATATCATAGTAGATCCTCCTCTCATGTTTACGCTAGTAGGCCGGTGAAAGTTGGTAGATGTGGGAGGGGTGGTTACTGTTGGGTCAAGAAAAAGGTATGTTTTCTTCTTGGTAATCGCTTTATTTAGCACTCATCCTCACATGATTATATTTGTTTATGAATAAAAGTAGAGGAAATAATAGCTAAAGTCGAGTAAACGCAATCAGTAACAAATTAGATGAATCTAAGAAGGAAAAACTGATTTTTACTATCTTTATGTGCAAAAGTCACGAATTGAGTGATATCTGCCCAATCAATAGAACGACAACATCTCATAAGGGAAAGTGACAACGTCAGAGGCAAGGCAGGACAACGGAAGACCGGGAAAACCAATGACTATTTTATGACAAAATTAGATCGAGTATAGTGAAATCCTTAGGATCCCCTGATCCTGAGGATTCACTTTTATCTATTTACTTTCTAAATTTAATATATAAGGCCGAAAGGCAAAACTGCACAGAGTTCAAAATTTCACAGTGTGTAATTATTCTTTTTGACATATAATATTGTTATTTTAGATGTTGTAACTTGGTTATTTATATTAATGAAGAAAGACTGCGTTTAACTCATACTTATATTCTGAGTATCACTTAGCGGAGACTTCTGGCGACTTTGGGCCCATCGAAGAGAAGATCTATTGCTTCACATGTGTCATAATCTTTTCTATTTCATTCTTGATTGTTTGTTAATGTTAAGTTAATATTACTTTTGATTATTGTAAGGATTTTCGATTCGGTTTGCTTTTGCTGTTCATTCGAGATTTAGATTGATCCGTGTGTTATATACGAGTAATACTTTTGATTGAATTGGTTATGTTAGTTCCAGCTCAGATCGTCGTTCCTTTCAAGTAATGTTATCATAGATTTCAGAGATAGAATTAATCACTTTATGCTTCAACAGTCATTTTCTATTCAGATAACATTTCTTATTCCAATATCATTTTCTGTTCAATTCAGAATTGTTGTTCAATTCGGAATTGTTGTTCAATTCAGATTTGCTGTTCAATTCAGAATCATTGTTTAATTCAGAATTGTTGTTCAATTCGGAATTGCTGTTCAATTCAGATCTGTTGTTCAATTCAGAATTATTGCTTAATTAGGATTTGTTGTTTAATTAGTATTTGTTGTTCAATTACCATTGTTGTCAATTGTTACAGTTCTCTTTCATGAGTGAGCGAGTTAGCTTCAATTCTATTTAAGATTGCCAAGCGTGATTCTTTACAAGTTGTATTTAGATCCATTTGCTTTCATGATAGGATAAGTAGATTCATGGAGTGTGTCATGAATTTATTTTAGAATTGTTTGGATTGAGTTTGAAGAAGATAGTCATTAGCAATTGCAACCATTTTTTATTAGTTAACCTATGAATTCACTGCATATATAATGCTGACACTCTTGAAATAAAAAGACTTGCCTCGGGTTGACAATTAATGTAAGAATTAAGATTGCCTGTAAAAAGACATCTTAGTGCACCAACAGTTACAATGATTATTAGTTGTGTTAACTCGTCCTTCTCATAATTTAGGAGCATGACTCAATCAACTCATATTTCACCCAAAATAACTCGCATTGGAAGCTAATAAACCCAACCTTCCACTAATTAGCACTAGTCAACTGCCTCTTGCACTCCTAACTTTTAGGAATTTTCCCTAAATTTTAGGAACTCATCCTAGTTTTTAGGAATTAGCTCCTAACTCATAGGAACTCATGCATGTGGAAAGAAGAACTCATTGTGGTTCCTTTGATTAAGGCACAAAATCAAAGAAACCCTTTCTCGCTAGCATTTTCAACATCTTCAACCATATCCCTCACAAAGTGATATTGAACATCAATATTATTTGTATTTGAATGATAAGTAGGGTTATTTCCCAAGAAAAATGCATTTTGGCAATCACAATCTATCCTTATAGCTTGTTGTACCAATCCCATACTTGAACACAATCTCTACAAACAAACTTCTTCCTTTCTTGCATGAGTGGTTTTCATGTATTCAACCTCTGTAGTTGAAAGTGCCACTACAAATTGTCTCTTGCTCATCCAATTGATTGCTTCTCCAAATAGATTAAACACATACCCATTTATAGAACTTCTCTTATCCGGATCGCTAATCCTATCTACATCAATAAATCCACCTATGTCCAACATTCTTTCCAATCATGGCATTCCTTAATAGCACAAACCATAATCTCTAGCACCATGTGCAAATATATGAAAAACTACTTCACTGCTATCTAATGGTCCTACCCTGGTTTTAACATAAACTTTCTCAATACTCCCACTACATGTGTAATGTCTAGTCTAGTACATACCATTGCATACATCAAACTACCAACCACACTCGCATATGGAACATGAGACATTTCCTTTTCGTCTTTTTGTGTCGGGACATTGTTCTGTAGATAACTTTACACCTACAAGAATAGGAACCTTCATCGGTTTACTATCTTTCATGTTAAACCTATGTAGTATTGTCTCAAAAAAATTCCTCTGATTTAATTAGAGCTTCCTCTTTTCTTGACCTCATATAATTTCCATGCCCAAAATGAAGTTGGTAGCACCAAAATCCTTCATGTCAAATTTAGAGGACAATTCGGTCTTCACATCATGGATAATTTCTCTGTCATTTCCAATCAGAAACATATCATCCACATACAAGACCAAATAAATAACATGATTACCAAGTAATTTAAAATAAACAAAATGATTCACTTTGCTCCTTGTGAAGCCTAGTCCCTGTATATATGTATCAATTTTTTGATACCACATCCTTCGTGTTTGCTTTCACCCATACAAAGACTTCTTTAAACTACACACTAGTTTTCTCTGACCCTTCAATACAAAGCATTATGACCACTTCATGTAGATCTCTTCTTCTAGTTCTCTGTGTAGGAATGTTATATTCACATCCATCCATTATACCTCAAAATAAAAAGAAACAACAACAAATAAAATTAATCTAATAGAATCTAAATTGGAACAGGAGAAAAAATATCACCAAAATCAATTCCCAACACTTGGGAATAACATTTTTCTACTAATTGAGCTTTGTATTTCTCCACTTTTCCTTCTTCATTCATCTTATTCTTAAAAACCTAGTTTCCGCCAATGGGTTTTCTTCCAACTAGCAACTTTACATGATCCTAAGCCTCGTTTTTATTCAAAGTTGCCATTTTGTCAACCATGGCCTTTTTCTAGGGTTTTCCATCCTCTGAATCCACTACCTCCCTAACAGTTCTGGGATCATCAATAGTAATAGATAAAGAAAAATTTGAACACAAATAAAATGAAATATACGTCTTTGGCTGCCTTCTTTCCTGCACTGATCTCCTCAAAACTAGAGTGTGTGATTCTTCTTCTTCTGATTCCTGTTCTTCTATGGAGTTTGATTCTTCACCCTTTAGATCTAAATCTATCTTCTCTGGTTCCTTTTCACTTGGTAGGACTTCCTATTTCATGGCATCCATCATTTCTCTAAATATCACCTCTCGACTATACACTACCTTCTTTGTTTATGGGTTCCAAATCTTGTAAAATTTAAACCATCTTTATACGCAATAAAGAGGCACCTTTCAGATTAACTATCAAACTTGGGTATTTTATTCTTTGGAGCATGTACATATGCATCGTAGCTAAATACCCTAATATTTGAGAAAGAGGGTTTCTTATCAGTCTATACCTGACATGGAGTCTTATCCTCCAACACTGATGAAGGTTATTTGTTAAATAGGTAACATGCAATATCCCATGCCTCTGCCGAAAATTCTTGCCCTATTCCAGTGCCACTGGGCATACTCCTTGCATTTTCCATTAATGTTCTATTCATCCTTTCTGCAAATCCATTTTTCTAAGATGGGTATGGAGTATTCTTATTCCATGCTATACCACATGTCTTACATAACGCGAATTTATTCTTGCAGAAATCTCCACCATTATTTTCCCTCAACACCTTAATATTCTTCTCTGTCTAATTTTCCACTAGAGCCTTAAATTATTTAAACATGTCAAGGACTTCATATTTCTTCCTGAGGAAATATATATATATATATATATATATATATATATATATATATATATATATATATATATATATATATATATATATTCCTTGAGAAATCATCTGTAAATGAGATGTAGTACATAGATTTACCCAATGATGGAACTAACACATGTCCAAACACATTACTATGCACAAGCTCTAATATTCCTTTTTGCCTCTTAGACTAGAGGAAAAACTCACCCAATTTTGCTTCCCATACACACAATGTTCATAGAAATCAAAATCCAAAGAGAAATTATAGATAACTTCTTCCATTACATTACCATGCAGTATCCGAAGGCCCTTCTCTCCTATATGTCCTAGTATTTGAAGACACTACATAGTATTTTCTCCAGAGACTACAATATTTTTTTCTCCACTTTCAAGAACAACATAATTGTTACACCCATCAATAATAGTGTTGCCCAGAAGATTGTACAAAGTTCTGATCCAAACTGCCCTTATCAATACCAGTGATTTTTGAACCATCTTGTAGGTATCTTTATTGAAAACTATCTTTACACCTGCATCATCCATCTTTCTTATAAAAAATAAATTTCTGGCCAACATTGGTCCTACGCAAAACACCAAACAGTGTTTTAATCCTTCCACCTTTTAGCTTTAGCTTTATTTTTCCTCATCCTATGATTTTTCTTTTTCTTTTCATCACGTAGGAATACATCACCACCATCATATTTCTCATATTTGCAGAACCACACCTTATGGGGAGTTATATGAATCAATGCACTTGAGTCAATCAACCATGACTCATGATCTACACATGTACTCGAAGAAGCCAAGTACACATCCATACCTTTATCTAAGGTGGTTTTTCCCTATGTAGAGAGAGCATCATCAGATCCCTTTCATTTCTCAAGAGTTTTAGATATACAATCTTTCTTGTAGTGCCCTTCTTTCCCGCAATTCCATCATACCTTTACATATTTTCCTAGATATTTAGATATCTCTCTAGATTTAGATCTCCCACTTGAGGACTTACTTCTATTTCTATTATGGGGTTGTCCTCTTATAGACAAGGCATCTCTGTTCTAGCTCTCCATATTTTCCATCTCATCTCCTCTGACAACATGGATGACACCATTTCATAAAATTGCAAGGTAGTTGTATTGCCAACTATGGAAACAACGAGACTACCCCATGAGTCTGGTAGAGAAAAAAACAAACTGATGCACTTATCTTCATCTAAAATTTTAACATCAACATATAATAATTGACTTACCATAGTATTAAGGGCATTCGTCACCGAGTCTCTATCCCTCATCCTTAGGTTATAAAACTTTTTTTGTAGGAATAATTTGTTCACCAAGGAATTATATTGATACAAAGCCCTTAACTTGTCCCACAAATCCTTTATTGTAGCTTCTCCTAAAAAATTCAATAATATTGAATCTGAGAAGAAAAACCATATTGTGTTATTTTCCTTCCAATCCAACCTGGTCCAATCTTCTATAGAAATTGAAATTGGTTTAGTACCTAGATCCACCACTGATCCAGGTGGATATTGGTGGCCACCCACCTATCCACCTAGATCTCTAGCCAGTTTCTTTTGTTTCCTTGTTTATTTTAGCATTTACTATTTTTAGCAATTTTTCGGGTCTTGAATTTCCAGAGCAGTTTTGACCCCATAAACGACATTTTTGAGTTCTATTGCAGGCCCATTGACATAGTTAGGGTCTTGCAACAAAAACTGTAGTACTCAAAGAGACCTTTCCAACAAGGTATTGTACACGCCAAACATATATAATATGACCAAGTTATGACCCTAGGAAGTTGGTTGCCCAACTAACCCCAACAAGGCCCACAAACTCTTGGCGTTACATCTCCTAGGGTTTGGGTTTTGGTTGTTTAGGGTTTTCTTATGTTTTTCAATAATAAATAGGCCCTTGAGCCTCATTGTAACATAGTTTAGAGGCATGTAGCCACCACATCTCTTCTAAGAGATAAGTTACGATCGCCCAAGCTAGTCTTATTTCCATCCCGTTTGTAAGCATATTTCAATATTTGATATTAATGAAATGAAGTGTTATTTCTACTACATCTTTGTATTTATGGTTATATCTGTAATTTATTGCATTCATTTTTTAATTTGGATCATTGGTATTAGAGCAGTCTGCTATTTCTTTATTTTTCTTTGCATGTTTTCAACGAGGTCGGGATATAAGGAGTTAGGGCTTGAACTGGTCGAACCTTTGCAAGACCAACCTCACAAATCTAGATGGTCTCCCATGGGGGAAGAAAATAAAGATGAGGGGGCAGGAGATCATTTCAAAATCTTGCTCGAATAATCCCTCGAGCAACAGAGGAATGCGATGATGGACAACCTTGTCTAGATCCTTCAACAACTACCCAAGGGCGACACATCTACTTCCAACAACTACTCTAGAAAAACCACACCCTTTAAGGTAAAAGTTAACTTTGACATTCCCATATTTGAGGGTCAGATAGATGCGAACATCGTAGATAAATGATTAAATCTACTAGAAGGATACTTTTATGTTCATGATTTTTCTAGTTGGGAAAAGATTACTTTTTCTCTTCTCATAGCCGCCCCCCACATCAAGGACTGGTGGGAAACCTACTGTGAGCAAAAGGATGAAAGTAAACCCTCACTATGTTTGGCCACACCCACTTGGGATTCTTTCCGAGATGCCATCAAGGAGTAGTACTACCCTGTTAGGAGCTATGAGGATAAATACATAAAGTGGACCACACTGCGATAAGGAAGGGACCAAGATGTGTTAGAGTTTACCAATGTTTTTCATACCCTTCACACAAAGTCAGGCATGAATGATTCTGAGAAACATTTGGTACTCAAGTACCATGGCTGCGTACACAAGTACATCCAAGATGAGATGGAGTTCCTGGACATCTCCTCTCTCGACATGACGTACCGACACGCTATCAAGATCGAGTAGAAGCTTAAACAGAAAAAGCGAGACTTTGGATCTATGAATCCGAAGCAAGGGAAAGGCGCCCCTCAAATGCAGAGAAAAGGGAAAAGCCAAGGTGGGCTGACCCAGGATAACTCGTCGAAGCCACAAGAAAAGAACAACACCATGAAGGAAAAGAAGAACACAGGAAAGTGGTGTGAGTTCCATAAGAGCTCCACTCACAACACAAGTGATTTTCGAGCCAAGGAGTCACTGGTGATCAAGCTGTAGGATTTTGAGTCCAATGCATGTTCTGACCCTGAGTCAGAACCCGACAAGGGGAATGAAAAAGGGAAGCAGATCATTGACGCGAAGCCTAGTGCCACTTTGGCCACCACCAAGATCCAGAACATTGAGCTTGAATATCCAGAAGAGGGGGAGCGCCTATTCCACTCATAGATGTGTGTGAATGGTTCTCCACTGCAGTTCATTGTCGACAATGAGAGCCAAAAGAACCTCATTTCAGCGAAGGTTGTGAAGCGGCTGGGCCTACCGAATATAACACATCCACAACTATATACCATTAGGGGGCTTCACCAAGGACGATATCTTCATGTTAGCCAGTGGTGTCGCCTTCCCTACAAGATGAAGCCCTTCACGAATGAGGTACTGTGTGATGTTGCTCCTCTTGAAGTTTGTGCTATATTATTAGGACAACCATACTTATGTAAGTGGCATGCTATATATGAGTCTAGACCTCCCTCTATTATTATTTCCTTGCGTACTACATTATGCAGGATACCGAAGGTAGCCCCACCTACCGCCATCTCTTTGATCTTTGCTAAGCAATGCAGTAAGGTCATCTCCTAGACTAAGATTTTTTTCTTTCTTTATGATTCACTCTCAAAGTAAGGGGAAGGTCATAGCCACAACCATGGCCCCTGGAAAGGGTTCCTCCAAGTAGTAGAAGCAGGTAGATACGGTCGTGGAAGAATACACTGACATCTTCTCCTCACCCACGGGGGTACCCTTGCATTGTCAGGTCAAGCATTCAATCAATTTGACTCCCGGAGCACCTCTACCCAACGGGTCAATATATCACCGCTCCATTTTGGAAAATGAAGTGATCTAGTGGAAAATATAGGAGTTTTTATAGAAAGGGCACATCCGACCAAGTTCCTCGCCTTATGGGAGCTCTATTGTACTTGTACAGAAGAAGGATGGGACCTGGAGGCTCTGCAGTGATTATCGGGCACTAAACAAAATCACTTTCAGGAACAGGTATCCAATCCCAGAGATTAATGAACTGTTGGACCAACTCAAGGGGGCCAAGTATTTCAACAAGATCAATCTGAAGTCTAGTTACCACCAGGTTCCAATAGAGCTCACAGATATATGGAAGATGCCTTTAAATCCAAGGAAGGTCTTTTTGAATGGTTGGTTATGCCCTTTAGGTTGACAAATGCCCCTGTGACTTTTATGAGGCTAATGGATAACATCTTGTGGCCCTTCACCAACTCGTTCATGGTGTTTTATCTGGACGACATCCTCATCTTCAACAAGAGTTGAGAAGAACACTTGTAGCACATTCAAAAATTCCTTCAAACACTTCGGTAGCAAAAAATGTGTGCCAACTTGGAGAAATGCACCTTTGGCATGATCTAGGTCCAATACTTGGGTTACATCATAGATGAGCATGGCGTGCATGTGGACCCGGCCAAGATCCAAGTCATTTGGGACTCGCCAGCCTCAACCACTCTAATGGAACTTTGCAGCTTTTTAGGTCTTGCAAATTTCTATCGGAGGTTCGTGTTGGGATTCTCCCATATCACTTGGCCTTTGAGTCAAATTACTAAGGGTGATGCCAAATAAAAGTTTTCCTAGTCCGAGTCCCAATAGAAGGCATTTGTTGAGTTGAAGCACTGCCTCTGCTCTGTACTGGTACTCACATTTCCATACCTACAATAACCATTTGAAATCGAGATAGACTGCTTAGACTATGCTATTGGTGTAGTCCTCACCCAGTACGAGCATTTAGTGGCCTATCATAGTGAGACACTTTCCGATACAATTCAGAAGTACCCTGCCAAGGAAGCACTACATTTTGGGCAAGGAGACGGTCATCCACTCCGATCATAGACCTCTTTAGTTTATACAAACATAGGGGAAGTTGCAGAACAATTGCCATAAAAAGTGGTCTACATATCTGCAACAATTCCACCTAAACATTAAATACAAAAAGGGTAGCACCAATCATGTTGCATACTCCCTTAGCTGTCCCCCAGTTGCAGCACTAATTACTATTCTCAACTCCTATGATCACAAGACCTCTGGATGGCCAAAACTATACAAAAATGATCCAGAGTTTGCCTCGATATACCAGATGCTAGTAGCTGGAAGAAAGTTCTTGATTTCCACCTCCAAGAAACATTATTATGCTACCTGGGCCATCTTTGTGCTCCTTGAAGCGAGCATGCCAAGCTTATTTGGGAGGCGCACTATAGTTGGGTAGTAGGACACTGTGGTGTGGAGAAAAATGTGGCTGTAAGAATAAAGTACTTTTATTGGCCCAAACTCCGACTGGTTGTTGGGAAATATATCAGATCCTGCAGTGCCTGTGCCATCGCCAAGCCAACCATCAAGAATCAAGGCCTGTACACTCCTCTTCCTACTCCCAACTAGTCGCGGGAATCCATCTCCATGGATTATATGTCTGGACTCCCTTCTACCAAGCATGGTAATGACTGTGTATTTGTGGTCGTGGACAAATTTTCTCATATGGCTATATTGGCGACCTGCAAGAAGAGTATCACAACAGAGGACACTACAAAACTCTTCTTTGAACGAGTATGGGTACATTTTGGGATCCTGCAGACCATTATATCAGATTGGGATAACAAATTCCTGAGCAATTTCTGGTCAATCCTCTGGACACTATTGGACACCAAGCTCACCAAATCAACTACCTTCCATCCCTAGACTGGTGGCCAGACAAAGGTCTTCAATAGGATGATAATGCACATACTCCACATGTACAACTCCAAGCATCCTCAAAACTGGGATGAGAGTCTTCCATATGTGTAACACAATTATAATAAAGCTCTCCATAGCTCGACTATTCGCAGTCCTTTTCAAATGGGTCTAGGATTTTAACCATTGTGTCTGATTGATGTTGCCATGCTTCATGCGACTATACAGATAGAATCCACACATGTACTCTCCGAGGCTAATAAAGCGACCAAATTTATTGAACGAATCCAACACATTTTCCAATAGGTTCACGACATCCTAGAGAAGTCAAATGCCAAATACAAGCAGCGACATGATCAACATCAGGTGCCACACAAGTTTCAGGTGGGCGACAAATTTTGGTTGCATTTGCAGAAAGAACGCCTTACTGAAGCCCATCAGAAGCTCAGACCAATCTAATATGGTCCTTACACCATTACCAAGGTTGTGGGAGACAATGATTTTGAGCTCAACATTTTCTGATTACTTGGCCTGCACCCAGTGTTCAATGTGGACTGCCTTCGACCATACTTCCCACCATTGCTAGACACATCAGACATTGTCGAACAACTCATACCAACAAAGTTAAACCCAGACTGCATGGAACAAGCCACAACTGATGATATTATGGAAACATAGGTCAAGAACACTCGCCAACAAAAGATCCAACTATATCAGGTTGTCAAAGCTGGCCAACTCCTGCACCAAGGCAAGTGGCTTACCAGGGACCAGGTTCAACAAAAGTTTCCTCACCTCATTGAGGCTCTGCATGTAATGAGGACCGTTTCTATTTAAGGGGGAGGAATGATTCAGGTGGATATTGGTGGTTACCCACCTATCCCACCTAGATCTCCAGTCAGTTTCTTTTGTTTCCTTGTTTATTCAAGAATTTACTATTTTTAGTAGTTTTTCAGGTCCTGAACTTCTGGAGCAGTTTTTACCCCTTGAACGACATTTTTTGAGGCCCACTATAGGCCCATAACCATATGCAGGGGCTTGTAGAAAAACCTTTAGTACTCGGAGAGACATTTCCAACAAGGTATCATACGCACCAAATAGAGATAATATGACCAAGTTATGACCTCGGGAAGTTGGTTGACCAACTAACCCCAACGGGGCCCACAAACTCTTCGTGTTACATCTCCTGGGGTTAGGGTTTGGTTGTTTAGGGATTTATCGTGTTTTTCAATAATAAAGAGGCCCTTGAGCCTCATTGTAACACAGTTCAGAGGCATGTATCTGACACATCTCTTCTCAGAGATAAGTTACCATCACCTGAGCTAGTCTTATTTCCATTTTGTTTGTAAGCATATTTCAATATTTAATATTAATGAAATGAAGTGTTATTTTTGCTTATCTTTGTATTTATGGTTGTATCTGTAATTTGTTGCGTTCTGTTTAAATTTGGATCAACCACAACCCATTAATATCTATCCAGCAACAGATTCTCCATATCGAGCTTTGACAACTCAAAACTTTATTTGTTAAATTTCTTGATCTATGTTTTTCCATTGTTTTCCATCTCCTTTCACCTCAAGAATTGATCCCATAGGTTGCCCACTATAATAGGGTTTACCATAGGCCCAAAAAAACCCCCTCAGTTGCAAAGGTGTCCCCTTGAAGCTAAAACTACTCTGATACCAAAAGAAGGTTTTAACCCTCTACATAAATTACTTGCAAACAAATTCTTAAAAAAAAAGATATACAATAGTGGGAAAAAAAGATATACATATATATTTTTCTCAGGGAACCCACAACTAGGAAAACCAAAATTATTCTTCATTATATTCCTCTCAATCTTATAATACATTATACACATGTTGAAGCATTCATAAACCCCCAATCCATTAACCCTGGATTAGAAGATAATCGTAGTTCCCTTGAACGAACCTGCAAATGACCATGAGAAAAAACATCATGGCCAAAACCATGTGAAAAATTTCATGTGCAAAACCATGGATGGGTCTCCCCCCTTACGACCCACTCATTATGCCCAATGCGACATAACGACACCTAGAGCTACTCGTGAAAAGAATATAACACATAGCCAACATAATAGGTGAAGAATAGATTCACTCACATCATTAGTCAATTAGTATATATATGAAGAAATTTTGTTGACATGCTCTAGAGGGATTTCCAAATGTTGGAAATGAAATTAAGATTTTTGTCAAATACACTATATATGGAAATATGAAATTTCCCAAAAATGCATGAAGAATAATTTCATGGTGTCATTCGTTTCTTGTGTTAGGAATACTATCTTGGAAAATTAATTCATGAACACAGATATTGCTTCAAGTTTTATCATATTATTGATAGTTATCTGAAAAAAAATCATGAAGGAAATCTTCCATGAGCATAAATGGACGCGTGTGTATATTAACTTTACTTCATGTTAAACATTTTAGTAATGGCACAAGCAACATAACCTTGATGTATACTTATACATTTTCATAGGGGTGTCATTGATAAAAGTATTTTGATAAGAGTAATAGGGTCTTATGGATGTTGAAAATACCTACTACCTTATAGTAATGTTCCTCCTAAATTATGAGTATGTCACATATAAGTTTGGTTAGAGCACACACGCTTCCAAGGTGGTATAATAAGTTTTTGTGTAGGTAAATATAATCACACAACCTATGTTGGAGGAGATCTAAATGTATCTATGTAAACATTGTAGAAATTAACTTGTAGATTCAAAGTTGCTCATGAAATTTACTAAATCACAAGAATTGAAGCTACTCTACTGATTTGTTGAAGTTAATTCACCATCTAAAAAAAGAATCATATACATTCAAAGGGAAACATCACACATGCACAAAGATTTATTTATGGAAAATACACTGCTTAAAACCCCTTACTATCTATATTGCATTAATCAGAGAATAGAGATGAAATACATACGCTTTCTCAAGCTTGAACACACCCTTCAAGTGTATAGTCTATCCCTTTGCCTGACTAACTGAACCTGGTGAACACTTAGCCAATTTCAAGCCTTCCCAACTCCTAATTCCTTGCATTGTTCCTATGGGAATTAGGAGCTTATTAATTAGTAAATGCCCTCATCTTGATTGCGCAATTATTCTAGGTCCTTCCTTGATCCAGGTTGATCCGGACTTAAACAGGAACGCAACAAATTACAGAGATAACCATAAACACAGATATGCAGCGGAAATAAAACTTCATTTCATTAATGTAAAATACTGAAATATGCTTACAAACAGTAATGGAAATAAACCAGTTAGGGCGATGGTAACTTATCTCTAAGAAGGGATGTGGTGGCTACATGCCTCTGAACTCCGTTACAATGAGGCTCGAAGGCCTATTTATTGTTGAGAAACAATGGAAAACCCTTAACATTCCAAAACCTAACCCTAGAAGATGAAAGGCCAAACTTTGGGCCTTGTTTGGGTAAATTGGTACATCAACTTCCTGGGGTTGTAACTTTGGCATACGATCTCCGTTTGACACGTACAATAGCTCGTTAGAAAGATCTATCTGAGCACTACCACTTTGGAAAGGGAAACATTGGTTCATGGACCCATGTTGCCCCCAGATTTCCCAAAAAACGTTTTTTAGGGCCTCAAAACAGCTCCGGAAGTTCAGGACCTGAAAAACTGCTAAAAATAGTAAGTTGTGCTACAATTAAGGAAAGTGAAAATGCTAAGAGAAACAATGGTGGGGGTCCAGGTGGACTTGGCAGGTGGCCACCAATATCCACCTGGATCATTCCTCCCCCCTTAGGAAGCAATGGTCCCCATTGTGTTGAGTTCCTCCTTGAGATGAGGAAACTTTTGCTGAACTTGGTCCTTGGAGAGCCACTTGCCCTAGTGAAGGAGTTGGCCTGCTTTGACAACTCGATACAATTGGATATTCTGTTGGCGAGTGTTCTTGATCTGTGTGTCCATGATCCAATCAGTTGCAGCTTGTTCCATGCAATCTGGATTTAATTCTATGGGTGTGAGCTGTTCTGCAATGTAGGATGTCTCTAGCAATGGTGGAAAGTATGGCCAAAGGCGGTCCACATTGAACACTGGGTGCAGGCCAAGGAATGGGGGAATGCTGAGCTCAAATGCATTGTCTCCCACAACCTTAGTAATGGTGTAAGGACCATATCAGAGTCGTCTCAATTTCTGATAGGCTCCCGTAAGGCGTTCCTTTTGCAAATGCAACAAAACTTTGTCGCCCAGCTGAAACTTGTGTGGTACCCCTGTGGGTGAGGATAAATTGTTCCTGGGTTCTGTCATGACCGTATTCCTTTGCTGTTGCTGCTGCGTGGAGGAACCCTTGGCAGGGGTCATGGATGTGGTGATGATCTTCCCCTTACTTTGGGAGTGAACTAGACAGATGAATTTCCTGGTCTTTGATATGAGCTTGCTACCTTTCTTGGTAGTGATCAAAGAGGTGGCGATATGTGGGGCTACCTCCGGTATATTTTATAATGAATTATCCAAAGAAATAATGACTGCGCGAGGCCTTGACTCATACACAGCATGTCGCCTCCACAAGTATGGTTGGCCTAATAGTACATCACAAACATCCAGAGGTGTAACATCACACAATACCTCGTTTGTGAAGGGCTTGATGCTGTAGGGAAGGCGGCACTGCTGGCGAACTTTGAGATCTCGTCCTTCGTGAAGCCACCCGATACTGTACGACTGTAGGTGTGGTGTAGTCGGTAGGCCCAACCGCTTCACAACCTCTGCTGAAACAAGGTTCTTTTGGCTACCACTATCGACAATGAATTGTAGCGGTGAACCCTTCACCCACATCTGTGAGTGGAAAAGACGCTCCCCCTCCTCTGGATCTTTGGGCTTATTTTTCTGGATCTTGGCGGTGGCAACAGTGGCACTGGGATCCGCATCAATAATCTGCTTCCCTTTGCCATTCCCCTTGTCAGGTTCTGGCTCAGGGTCGGAACATGCATCTGATTCGGAAGCCTTCAACTTGGCCACCAGCGACTGCTTGGTCCAAAACTCACTTGTGTTATGAGTGGGACTCTTGTGGAACTCACACCACTTTCCTGTGTCCTTCTTCGGCTTCGCGGTGTTGTTCTTTTCTTGCGGCTTCGACGGGTTGTCTTGGGTCACCCCACCTTGGCATTGTCCTTTGGGCTTCGGATTTGCAGATCCAAAGTCTCGCTTCTTCTATTTGAACTTTTGCTCGATTTTGATAGCGTATCGGTATGCTGTGCCGAGCGAGGAGATGTTCAAGAACTTCATCTCTTCCTGGATGTATCTGTGTAAGCAACCCCAGTATTTGAGTACCAGATGCAGCTCAGAATCTTTGATACCCAACTGTGTGTGAAGGGTATGAAAAATGTTTGTGAACTCTGACACATCTTGGTCTCGTCCCTGCCGCAGTGTGGTCCATTTGATATATTTGTCCTCATAGCTTTTAACAGGGTAGTATTGCTCCTTGACGGCATCCCGGAATGAACCCCAAGTGGGTGCGGCTGAAAATAGTGAGCCTTTGATTTCATCCTTCTGCTCGCAGTAGGTTTCCCACCAATCCTTGACGTGGGGGGCTGCTTTGAGAAGAGCGAAAACAATCTTTTCCCGACTCGAAAATTCATGAACAGAAAAATAACCCTCTAGTAGATTTAACCATTTGTCTACAGCATCTGCATCTATTTGACCCTCGAATATGGGGATTTCAAAATTAACTTGTACCTTAAAAGGCATGGTATTTTAAGAGTAGCTGATGGAAGCCGATGCGTCGCCTCTGGGTAGCTACTGAAGGATCTGCGCAAAGCTATCCATCATCGCGTTCCTTTGTTGCTCGAGGGCTTCTTCAAGCAAGATTTTGATAGGATCTCCTACCGCCTCGTCTTTCTTCTCATCCGCCATGGGAGGCCGTCGGGATTTGCGAGGCTGGTCTTGCAAAGGTTCGACCAGTTCAAGCCCTAACTCCTTATATCCTGACCTCGTTGGGGACATGCAAAGAAAAACAGAGAAAAAGCAGACCGCTCTGATACCAATGATCCAGACTTAAACAGGAACACAACAAATTATAGAGATAACCATAAACACAGATATGTAGCAAAAATAACACTTCATGTCATTAATGTAAAATACTGAAATATGCTTACAAATAGTAATGGAAATAAACCAGCTAGGGCGATGGTAGCTTATCTCTGAGAAAGGATGTGGTGGCTACATGCCTCTGAACTCCGTTACAATGAGGCTCGAAGGCCTATTTATTGTTGAGAAACAATGGAAAACCCTTAACATTCCAAAACCTAACCCTAGAAGATGAAACGCCAAACTGTGGGCCCCATTTGGGTAAATTGGTACATCAACTTCCTGGGGTTGTAGCTTTGGCATACGATCTCCGTTTGACGCGTACAATAGCTCGTTAGAAATATCTATCCGAGCACTACCACTTTGGGAAGGGAAACATTGGTCCATAGACCCATGTTTCCACCATATTTCCCAAAAAACGTCGTTTAGGGCCTCAAAACGGCTTCGAAAGTTCAGGACCTGAAAAACTGCTAAAAATAGTAAGTTGTGCTACAATTAAGGAAACTGAAAATGTTGAGAGAAACAATGGTGGGGGTACAGGTGGTCTTGGCAGGTGGCCACCAATATCCACCTGGATCACAGGTGGCTCTAGAGACACACATAGGACAAAGAGGACTCATGAAAGCTCAAAAATCAAAGTGTTTGGATTATACTTGAACCAATACTAGAGCGTAGATTTCGTCATCCTGATCGCAGCAATGTGAATGGTTTATCAAACCGAGTCCGTATGCGAAAGTTAGAAGCAGTCAAAATTGGGTTGACTTTTACTGACTGGTCAGGGTTAAGGAGGCTGAAATTTCAACTTTTTCGGTAGATAGAATCTGGCCAATTCTGGCCAGATTCCGGGTAAAATTGTCGCCTCGTTAAAATCACTCCTTCAGCCTAAAATCCAAATAATGGTAAAGTGGGCTACCACCCACACCTCTCCCTTACACCATATGTATTAATTGAGGAGGCCAGTGGGAGTTGAACCCATGACCCGCGGGAGGGCCGGCCCCGCCCACGCGGCGGCCCCATAAACGCGCCCCAAATTAACATGTAATATGACACCAACAATGCAACGAACACGTTTAATGCAAGATCGCCATTATCAAACTGTGCGTCATCGACCTAAAACAGCTACATTTGTTATAACGTTGTATTTAAATAACAATAAATAAAAACAACATATGCACCATTTATGCTATTTCAGGGATTCGAACTCGGATCTCCGCCGAATTAGCAATCTCTGCCACCGTTGAGCCATGCGGCTTGACCTTGGTAGCTTTGCCCAGAAATGTCCATATAAATCCATTTTCTTCAGTGCGAGGCAAATGGAGGAACCAGGAGCGAGAATGCATTTTAAGGCAGAGGAAGGCAATGCACGTAGTTTGAGGCAGAATTTTGCAGGGGGGTTGAAATTTTATTTTGTCAGAATTTGACAAATTTTATATGGTTTCAGCACTTCTCGATGCCACGAAAACAATGGTGCTGTCTGTGTCTCCATCAAAGTTCTACATTTTTTGGCCATTTTTCAGTATGCAGTGGGAACCATGACTACTATAGAAATAGGGAGCAGAACCATGATCCATTAAATTTTCCCGAGGAGGTAATTTTTTCGATGTTGGAATATAGTCAAGTTTACAGTCGTTTTTCATGGTTTTCTGTAGGGATCACAATGGCGAGGTCAGATTTACCTTTTGAGTTGCGGATCTCCAGTCCACCCATGGAGTAGAATCTTTTAGGAATCTAGGGGGAATCTAAAAGATTCCTTGAACCCTAGATTCTCAATTTCTCAGAATTCAGAAATTGGACAGTAAATTTTGCACTATTCGACACCACAAATCTAAGGGTGCTTTCAGATTTCTTATTTGATCATTTCATTTTCCAGCCACTTTTCTAAGTGCAAGTGCAGGTGCCAACATTCATGTGCGAGCAATCATTTTCATGCGATTGATGCTGTGAGATCGATGGTTCGAACAGCTTCAGCAGTTTGACATCCGCTTCTTCAGATGGCCCTTGGTTGTGAGGTATATGCAGTGTTCATGTACTTCTTTTGCTATGCATTGTGCTGCACAGGTCCTTGCTTGATGTTTGATGTGGGATCCTGTTTCTTACTTGTTTTCATGATTCCTGGTTGATGTGACACAGAATCTTCTATGTGATGTACTTGTTGTCATGATTTGTCATGTTATGTTTTGAGATTCCTTTGTTATATGTTGATGGTATACTTATGTTTTTTTCATGCATGTTTGCATTGAGATCCCTTTTATGCCATGTTGGTGGGATGCTTATCATGCATGAGTGTGTCATACTGATAGGAGTCTTTTGATTGAGAGTTCCTGTAGTGGAACATCTCTTGGAGCCACTCCTGCGTGAGGGCATTTTCCTTGTATGATAACGAATCACCTTTATGTACATCATCACTATTGACAACACTTAATGCAGCGGCTTACACCATCTTGACACCGGGGCCCGGAGACGTAGTCCCTCCTGGACGAACTCCGTTATCAATGTCTTGTTATTTTATGTTGCTGATGATTGTCATGTTCCTCTTCTTTATAGCATGCACATGTATTCATTTATGTTCTTTTGAAACTGCAATTTAACACATCACAAAAGTAAAAGGTCTTGGAAGGGTCCTTTGTCACACCCAGACCTGGATCAAGTGGTATCGGAGCAGTCTTTGCGTGGATGTGAATTACAGCGTGAACAATGGAACGTGAAGCGACAGAGGATGAAAAAGTGATGTACAGGACCATGCTCAAAATTTCCAAAAGAGTGGAAATCATGTATGAAACTCTACAGAAAGAGACAGAGGAAAATGAGTGATTGCAGCTTCAGTTGCGAGCCATGGAAGAGGCCCTAGAAGAACTGAAGCACAACAACCAGAATCTTCAAACAGAGAATGCTAAATTGAAGATGCATCTACATGAAGAGGAAGAGGAGAAACATAGTTTTCTACGACAACTGCAAGCAAAGGATGAGGCCTTGGAAAAGTTGCAGCATGACCCATGTGAGGTAAAATGTAATTCTCTGAATTCATGTATGTTTCCTGATGATGATTTCGCTGTTTTCGAAAATCATACCACAGGAATTGGCTCCAAACTGTTGAAGAGAATGGGGTATGAAGGAAAAGGCTTGGGCATTAATGGCCAAGGAATTGTCAATCCCATCAAAGTAGAGGAATTATCATGTCGAACAGGACTTGGGTATGTCAGAAAGGAAGTTGGGGAATTCGCTGAGACAATTAGCGAACCACCAACAATAGATGATGAGAAGCCCTCATCAGTTCATTCCAAATCGACAGAGGAGGTAAAATATGTTGATTTCCTTTCAGTTTCATCATCACATAGTATGATTTCTATTGGGGATGTGGAGATCCCAATTACAGGGACAAACATGAGGCTCCTTACTAGGACGAGGCACGAGGAGGAAAAAGAACTTGGTGTTAATAACCAAGGCATAACTCAACCTTTGGAGGTTGTACATAAACATCAATTTGCAGGCTCGAGATACACCAAAGGAGAATGCTCAAAGGTGTCGTATTCTTTCGAGACATCGTCAAAATCATCAAGGAAAGAGAATGATGGGAACCCATCCCCATCATCCCATGGCAGTTTCCATTGTAGGGAAAGAGCTGAGGCAATCTCTCATCGCCATACTGACATCAGAGACAACAAGGAAAGGTATAACCAGTTTCTATTTTCGAATGTTCATTTCGATCATAATCATGTTTTTAATGATGAATGTAAAACATGGTATCAAAAAACATGTACCTTTTGTGGATTACATAACCATCCATCTTCTAAGTGTTGGAAAAGAATGGCAGCACACAAAAGGATGAGGCATGAAAGACCCTCTCAACAACATGCAAGGAAACATGTTAAGAAAATCTGGAGGAAGAAGATGTATTGCAGTCATTGCAATAGAAATGGCCACGAAAGAGCCACATGTTGGAGGCTCCATCCAGAGTAGCGCCTTAAAGGCAAAGAGTTGGTGCATGAACCAGGTGAAGTAGTTGTTCAACAATCAAATGCGCCACAAGGAGGCGACCCATTCGCATTGATAAGTGAAAAATGGTTTCTAGATATGTTGTCTTGTCATGGTCGTGCTTTTGTAAATCATTTGTTGCATTTTAAAATGTAAAAGTGATGATGTGTTTTCCATCACTTGTTCAGAAACAATGATGTTTGGTCTTATTTTGAGTTGCATTCTACACTCTGAAAGTGATGTTGTGTTTCCATCACTTGTCAAAGCAAATACAGTTTGGCCTTATCTTTGTAAATCATCTGTTGCAGTGATGAAGTGTTTTCCATCACTTGTTGAAGCAACAATGATATGTTGGCCTTGTTGTCGTAGCTGGGGTCTTACATCCATCTTGATGTAAACTTGACCACCGAGTATGTGTTATAAACTTGTGGCAAGTGTGGAACGTTTAGGTCATTATTTGGTCATGAAAGTCAAGCATGTAATTTGCAAAACAATGTACTACAGGCTGCAGAGGTTGCAAGTGTTGGCTCATCGCTTAAGGCTCCAAAGAACAACGGTGAAGGAGATGGAAGCGAGACTTTTCAGGACGCTTGTGATTCAGATAAGGTACAGAGAAGTTGCAGATTATTTTTCATGCTTTTGAAGGACCAAAAGCTCCTTTGTGGGGAGGATTGATCCAGGTGGCTCCAAAGACACACAGAGGACAAAGAGGACTCAGGAAATCTAAAAAATAAAGTGTTTGGATTATGCTCGAACCAAGACCAGAGCGTAGATCTCGTCGTCCTGATTGCAGCAGTGTGAACGGTTTGTCAAACCGAGTCCGTATGCGAAAGTTAGAAGCAGTCAAAGTTGGGTTGACTTTTGCTAACTGGGCAGGCTTAAGGAGGCCACAATTTTGACTTTTCCAGTGGACAGAATCCAGCCAAGTCCGGCCAAATTCTGGGCAAGATTTTCGCCTCGTTAAAATCACTCATTCGGACTAAAATCCGAATAATGGTAAAATGGCCCATTAATATTATTAAAAATTATATATATATATATATATATATATATATATATATATATATATATATATATATATATATATATATATATATATAAAAGGGGCAGTGGTGGGCCACCACCCCCACCACCCACGCCTCTCCCTTACACCATACATATTATATTGAGGAGGCCGGTGGGAGTTGAACCCACGGCCAGTGGGAGGGTCGACCCCACCCACGTGGTGGCCCCATAAATGCACCCCAAATTAACATGTAATACGGCACCAACAATGCAACGACGACGTTTAATGCAAGATCGTCGTTATCAAACTGTGTCGTCGATGTAAAACAGCTACATTTGTTATAACGTTGTATTTAAATAACAATAAATAAAAACAACATATGCACCATTTATTCTATTTCAGGGATTCGAACCCGGATCTCCGCCGAGTTAACAATCTCCACCACCGTTGAGCCATGAGGCTTGATCTTGGTATCTCTGCCCAGCACTGTCCATATAAACCCATTTTCTTCAATGTGAGGTAGATGGAGGAACTAAGAGCGGGCACTCATTTCGAGGCGGAGGAAGGTAGTGCACGCAGTTCAAGGCAGAATTTTGCAGGAGGGGTGAAATTTCATTTTGTCATAATTTGACAAATTTTATATGGTTTCAACACTTCTCGATGCCACGAACAAAATGGCACTGTTCGTGTCTCCATTAGAGTTCTGCATTTTTTGGCCATTTTTGAGTATGTAGGTGGAACCATGACTGCTGCAGAAATAGGTAGCAGAGCCATGATCCTTGATATTTTCCAAAGGAGGTAATTTTTTCCATGTCGGAATATAGTCAAGTTTATAGTCATTTTTCATGGTTTTCTGCAGGGATCGCAATGGCGAGGCAAGATTCACCTTTTGAGTTGCAAATCTCTAGTCCACCCATGGAGCAAAATCTTTGAGGAATCTAGGGGAAATCTAAAAGATTCCTTGAACCCCAGATTCTCAATTTCTCAGAATTTAGAAATTGGACAGTCAATTTTGCACTGTTCGATGCCACAAATCTGAGGTTGCGTTCAGATTTCTCATTTGATTATTTAATTTTCCAGCCACTTTTATAAGTGCCAGTGCAGGTGTCAACATTCATATGCGAGCAGTCATTTTCATGCGATTGATATTGTGAGATCGATGGTCCGAACAACTTTAGCAGTTTGACATCCACTTCTTCAGATGGCCCTTGGTTGTGAGGTATATGCAGTGTTCATGTACTTCTTTTGTTATGCATTGTGCTGCACAGGTCCTTGCTTGATGTTTGATGTGGGATCCTATTTCTTACTTGTTTTCATGACTCCTGCTTAATGTGACGCGGAATCGTCTATGTGATGTACTTGTTTTCATGATTTGTCATGTTATGTTTTGAGATCCCTTTGTTGTATGTTGATGGGATACTTACGTTTTGGTCATGCATGTTTGCATTGAGATCCATTTTATGCCATGTTGGCGGGATGCTTATCATGCATGAGTTTGTGTCATACTGATAGGAGTCTTTTCATTGAGAGTTCTTGTAGTGGAACATCTCTTGGAGCCACTCCTGCATGAGGGCATTTTCCTTGTATGATAACGACATCACCTCTATGTACATCATCACTATTGACAACACTTAATGCAGCGGCCTACACCATCTTGACACCGGGGCTCGAAGACGTAGTCCCTCCAGGATGAACTCCGTTATCAACGTCTTGTTATTTTATGTTACTGATGATTGTCATGTTCCTCTTCTTTATAACATGCACATGTATTCATTTATGTTCTTTTGAAAATGAAATTTAACACATCACGAAAGTAAAAGGTCTTGGAAGGGTCCTTTGTCACACCCGGACCTAGATCATTCCTCTAACTGCATGCACCATCTGTACACATTGGAATATGCTACAATTGATAGTACAATGCCTTGAAATCTTCATCTCAACCGGGTAAATCAAATTATTTGCATGAAACAATTATTTTGGGTCGATTGATCAATTATCTAGATGATCACTGAGTGTGGTTGAAGTTCCACTTCCACAACTTGACCTCCACAAGTTATTTTGACAGTTAGAACTAGTTAAATTGACAATAACTCAAATTAACCGAAGTAGATTGCTACAAATTAGCAATAAATCATGTGGAATTGAACTGAAGCTTTCCCAAAGTGAATTTACTGAGTTAACTAAGTGACAAGAGCCATGTCACCTTAGTTAACTACCTCCAAGTATTCTACTGAAATAGAAATTTGAATTTTAATCTAGTTTGACCAAGGCAAAGTCAAAACTAGATTTTCTTGCTGCATTTTCAACACTCCCTCTCAGTAAGAAAGGGATTATCATGCACCCCTATCCTGCACATGTGGAATGTACTACATGCAAAACATTTCAATATAATTTGCTATTTCTACTAAAACATCTGCAATTGAGAATCATAAAAAAAAATGAATCAACTGCGTTTGCAACTGTCTACTAGGAAAACTGTGATGCTCCTGAATCTTCTACTAAGTCTCCTGCTCTGCTATCAACACTCCTATGCACTCAGTATATGAATGAAAACGATCCTCCTGCTACTAAATACTATGGGGCCCCGTAACAAGGTAATGATCAATGAGGAGAATTCCTTAATGGACCCTGCCCAAATTTCTGCAACTCTTGGACTAGGGATCTACATCACTCCACCTCATTCCTAGAGGTATAGCTACATGTTCTTCCTCTTCCCACTTGGATCAAATTCTCCCCCTGCTAGAGGTCTCTCCTTTATTGGATGTCTCCACCCTGCCTCTTGTCTGCTTCTCCATTTGTGTATGCTCCATAGTTACTTCCCAAGGCATCTTCTGAGGTTGCATGTTGAGAGGTCTAACATGCTCCCTCTCAAACACCACATCTCTTGTCTCTGCCTTTCTCCTCAAGGCTTTGCATGCATCTTCTACCTTAAGTGCATATAGATTCTTGATTCGAACCTTGATCTACTTCACCTGTCCCATTGCTATGTTTCTCAGGAATGCATTTCCTTTACTGAAGATCACATCGTAACCATGGTCTTCCAAAACTGCAACTGAGGCAAGATTCTTCTTTAGAACCAGTACAAACATTAGATACTTGAGCCCGAGAGGGGAGCACGAATCCCTCTGAAAGGTGACTATACCAATCCAAGTCGTGTTGTACCTTCCATCATCTCCCATCTCGATGTGCATATGGAGATCCTTCTTCTCCAAATCACTGAAAAAATCTCTATTCCCCGTCATATAGAACGAGGCACTGCTGTCAAGACACCACACACTTCCCATCACTGTTCTAGCCATGCAACGAGAGTAAAATTAAGCTCGAAATGTGAAGCCAAAGCTTCACCTGCTCCTCCTCCCGTGGTCTTATTTCTTTCCTTGTTTGGACACTTCGTTGCAAAGTGCCTGAATTCATGATAATGAAAGCACTTGATTGACAAGTCTTTCTTTTTTCCCCTTTGACTTGATTCTTCTTTGGATTGAGATTTATTCCCTTTCCCTTGCTTTTCCTTTCTAGACAAGGCACATTTCTCCTCACCCTCTCCCTTGGATGAAGTCTCGTCTCTGGTATTCCACTTATCTCCTCATGTACCAAATTAGACCACAAACGTTCCCATTTTAGTAGTTTCTACCTTCCGTTCACTGAATCTTGGTAGTTGTGCCAGCTCTTGGGAAGAACTAGCAAGGCTGGGCTCACCAAATCATCCTCTACTACAGTAAAACCAACTTGACCAAGTTCATCATGACACTGTGTGAGCCTTCTCAGGTATTGTGGAATGGTCTCGTTCCTCTGCATCTTGATATTTCAAAGCTTGTCCTTGAGTGCCAATTTCTTGTGGTCACTACTATTCTGGAACAAATCTGTCAGCGCTTGCCACATTGCATATAGAGTATATTTCTGGTGGAGATTAGAGACAATATGGTCTTGCACTTCCTCTAATATGATCCTCCTCACCTTGGCAACACACTTTTTCCATTATGCTAGATCCTCAACATCGGTTCAGAATATCATTATTAATGAATTCCTTCAGCCCATTATCCTCAAGTACTACCTCCATGCGGTCCTTCCATGCAACATAATTTGGGCCTCCCTCAAGGGCATACTTGAGCATTAGTCCATTGAAAGTCATCTTCTCAGTCCTGAAGAAAACATGCAACTCTGATCTGCAAATTAGAATCTCCTACAATGACAACTTCGAAATCTCTGCTCTACAACGATTCTATCTCCGATACCATGTAGAAATTACTGTGTATATTCAAAAGTGCTCATAAAATTTACTAAATCACAAGACTTGAAGCTACTCTATTGATGTGCGGAAGTTAATTCACTATTTAAAACAAGAATTTTAGATATGTAAAAGGAAAAATCACACATGCACACATATTTATCTAGCGGAAAGAAACTGCTCAAAACCCCTTACTATTTTGCATTAATCAGAGAATAGAGATGAAATACATATGTTTTCTCAAGCTTGAGCACACCCTACAATTGTATAGTCTATCCCTCTGCCTAACTGACTGAACCTGGCCAACACTTAGATAATTTCAAGCCTTCCCAAGTTCCTAATTCCTTGCATTGTTCCTCTAGGAATTAAGCCCCTATTAATTAGGAAATTCCCTTATCTGGATTGTGTAATTCTTTTAGGTCCTTCCTTTGGCTGCATGCACCATCTGTACACATTGGAATATGCTACAACTTATAGTACACTACCTTGAAATCTTCATCTCAAATGGGTAACTTGAATTCTCTACATGTAACAATTATTTTGGGTTGATTGATCACTTATCTGGATGATCGCTGAGTGTGGTTGAAGTTCCACTTCCACAACTTGACCTCCACTAGTTCTTCTGACAGTTAGAACTAGTTAAATTAACAATAACTCAAATTAATTGAAATAGATTGCTACAAATTAGAAATCAATCATGTAGAACTGAACACAAGATTTCACAACTCGAATTTACCAAGTTAACTAAGTGACAAGAGCCATGCCACCTTAGTTAACTACCTCCAAGTATTTTGTTGAAATAGAAATTCTAATTTTAATCTAGTTTGACCAAGGCAAAGTCAAAACTCAATTTTCTTGCTGCATTTTCAACAAACATCAGTTCCACAACATATCAATGCTATTATTAATATGTCTACAAAGTTAATAAATGTCCAAGACAGTCAAAAGAGTAATCCTTGGTGGTCAAATTGATTAGTTAGTTACATAAATAGAACTTCTAAATGTATTATTAATAACCAAATGGAGCTACTATAAGCAAGTTGTCCACTTATTAGAGTACACTTTATAATTTGTTTTGATTATGCAAAAATTAAAAGGGCCATGGTTAGAATAAATGATTGTTTACTTAGCCAAGATGCAATATTTAATTATTTGATAATCTAAATTATTACACGAGGGCCTTGATCACAAACTGAGAAGTTTTGAACATCACCATTAAATGATTCAAAGTGATAAGAAACTAGGTGTCCATGTTGTAAAATAATAGCTCTAAGTGAAAACTTTGAGACATTGATATGGATTCCAAAGCCATTATAAATTATATATGCATGAGGATGACACAATGTTGTTGTAAATTAAGTAGGCATAAAGGTGATGTAACACATAATTTGTGCTTGAATTCTTTGAATGCCTATTTTCATGCTATGTTTTAATGGAAGACAAGTTTATTTCCATTTTTATGAAAAAAAGCATGAATGGGGTGTATTACATGAGAGAAATCCATTTTTAGAAACATATTGAGCTAAGAAAACCATAGCACCCATTTTAATAAAATGCCAATTAGCAAAACCTTTCATGAACCCCTTTTCCCTTCTTTGTTTCTAAGGGAGGCTTTTAGTAGAGGTGTGCGACTAGAGTTTTTAACTAATGATTTTTATTTATTTTTAGGTGTTAACCATGTTACCACACTAGCGTGCTTTATTTTAAATATCACCAATGTGTAAACCTATTATAATTTAACCTATAAAGTAGGTTTACATATTTATAAAAAAACATTGTTTTTCAACAATTCTTGTCATTGTGCAAATATATTACCGATTAATAATTAGACCAGTATCTGACTATCAATGAACTATTTGTCAGGCTTGAAATTTGTATTAAACTACAAGCGTGACACTATATTATTAACACTGATATAGGTTAAAATATCTTATACAAAATATTATCATTTCTATTAAAAAACAAAATCCTTATTGGTGTGCCCAATACTTTTAACAACCATACCGTGCATACCACGATAATATTATCATTTTAAAAAAGAATTGTGTTAGTGTTCCAAATAGATTTAATGACATTGATGCAAAATCCCACATGGGTACCAAAATAGGTTAAAATAGTTTAAAGAAAATAATGGGCACCTTTTAAAATTTCTACTTACTTTTAATTGGTCTAGGTAGTAATAGTTTCCAAAAATATGGATAATAATGTTTTTTCAATCTCACTAAACTAACTAGTGCATGCAATATTTAATAATGATGTCGTTATAAGTGTATTATTAGAAATGGAGTGCAACTCGAGCATTAGTATGGTTATAAATTTTTATTACCAATACAAGGTTTTTATTTAAAACTGGCAAACTAGATTAGTTTTTCACATGTTTTATGCAAATTTTTTTTTAATACCATTCTATATATATATGAGTAGATTTTATTGAGAAAATATGCACCCGGTCGCAGCAGATACACGGGGGTTACATCTTCTAAGGCTAGAGACACTGAGCTCTTTCCCATAGTTGATTAGCCCATGAACTGCTGAGGCCTTAAACAACCGACTAACAGTAGATACCTGTGGATAACAAGCCCTTGAAACAATACTTCCAAGACGATTACTAATCCTCCAAGGGATAACAAAACCAGACTTATAACATTCAGGACTTGACAAACAATTTGCGAGCCAAAGACAGAATTATCTGCCCGCATAAAACCAAAGTACAGACCAAACTTTCCATGCTGAAGGTGGACTGTTCGAAGCCAGGAATAGGTTGATTAAGGTCAAGATCCATATGCGCTTGCCCAATCTCTTTATCTTTTGCTGCTATTTGGAGCTCCATTGCAAATTTCAGGGCAAGGTTCATACCTCTCAAGGAAAATAATTCTTCCATCACCCGGGAAAGCTAATAACTTGTCTGAGTGCTCAATTAGCGAGTTTGACAACTGGTGGACCTAGACATGCACTTGTTGGAGGGCTTCATGGGACTTGTGGTAGTGTGAATAGACGTTGACCGAAGAGGAGGACCCTGAGAGAGAATCACTATCCATTGAAATTTCCATTATAATATCTCTGCTTACCAGTTTTGATTCAAGATAGATGCCAAGCATTTGCTGCAGGATGAAATTCACATATATAACCAATATAGTTCAATTCTGATTGACCTCTAGCGCAGGGATTGCACTCTGGATGCCAATGCCACAGAGCTGGAAAGGAAAATGCGAGAATATGCAGAGAGTGGTAACACCACCCACTTCGCACTGAACTCCAAGACAAATGCTTATGTCCCCTCTTACCGTGACCCTCGACAAGAAATTTCCTACACAAAATATTAACGAAATCTCCGACTTGCTTAACACTCAGAGTTTGAAGAGTCCCATGAAAAACCGACGATTTCGAAGGATGTCGCGATAACACAACCAGAGTCTGATTCGACCCATCCAACTCTGAGTAATTTACGTCAATTCATTGTCTCACGTCTAGAGATCCAAAGGCGTCTCCTGTAATTCAAAGGAATCCAACACATTCTTCCCATAAATGCAACAGATACCCAAATACCCCTACAATCCACCTGCAACACAATAAAACCTCGAAACCATACAAGAAAATTTTGAATATGCGCCAATATAAACATAATTTCCCTCACTCTGCCATCATATCCCATAATCCTTCACATGAGGTCCATTGAACATGCATTAAATTTTCCTGATCTCAAATCAAGAAACACCATCGTGAGACGATAAATTGCAAGGATCCAGGGCTGTGAATTTATGAAGGTTGCATGTGAGGTTAAGTTCGACGATCTTGCATGATGCCAGGACTTGTACGCTACCACGAATACAATGGCTAAACTGCCACCCTCCAACTCCCAAACTATGCAGTACATATTTCCATTCAAATCTATTTTCACCACCCACTTATTGTATCACGCACCCTCTCCTAATGTATTTACCTTTCACCTTCCTTCCATAATCATGATTGGTGGAACCTTGGGGGATTGGGCATTGTTGAGTCAAATTATAGCCTTATAATTTGATTAACATAAATCATCAACTCGGGCAGGTAAGCTTGTGATATGCATGCAAAATATATGCAAGCCTAACACTGTAAGTGCTGATTAATCTAACTAGCCAATCACACAAACCAATGACTCTTTCCTACATCAATCACTTAGCAGCAAAGGCTATAGAGTGGATCAAACTTCCTTCTACAACTCTTAAGATGATGATTAGGAAAATATATAGAAATCAACTTACAACAAATTCAGAAATCCAATCAACATGAGAAATCAAATCTTCATTCACTGATTCCACACATGAACAGAAAACTAATTCATTTAATCCAGTGCTGCTGATATATTAGAAAGAGTGCATTAGCTGTAAAAATGAATTATTGCTACATAAAAGAAAAATAAAAAAATGCATAGAAACTAAATTATGGGAGTTGTGAGCAAAGGGGGCCCTCCCTTACTCACAAACCCGTCAAATTGGAAGAGCTTTCTCACTGCAATAGACAGAACATATATCTTTATATTAATCTGAAAATATAGTCGAGTACAATCTGATACACAGTCCGTGCTGAAACCAACCCAACACTCTAACCACCCCTATCATCGAAACTAGGACAAAATTTATACATTTACAAAGCCCATATATGGCTCGAAATAAAGGAGACTACTAATCTAAGCCTTCAGCTAACATATCTGTTACAAAATATCGATTTTAGCCATACTGGGTCTAATCCATGACTGAAAGCATGGATTAGACAAAACTCGTTACATGGTTGTGGCTTTTCCTTCAAACGGACAACGAGAGAAGGCTTCTGAATCTGGGCGGTGTTGTTGGCAGATCTAAAAAGGCCAATAGAATAACAACCATATATGATATATTCCCCGCAAAACCCATGTTCCCGTTTGACTTAGATATTCATGGAACATGGCTAACCGCCGATGTTGCTGCAAGAAATCTAGGCGGTTATAGGAAATCCATCACTGCAGGTAATCCAAAATGTTTGCAGGAAATAGAATCACACAGCTGTCTGCAGGAATTATGGGCTTGTTTCTGAATCAAAGAAATCTGAACAGGAACTCGAGATTAGTTGGAATGGCAATAAAATAAAGAACAACTAGCTAAGGAATACTCAAAGTTAAGGTAAAAGACGCCTTTTAATATTAATTTACATACCTTCAGCCTACGACACCCTTTTGGCAAAAACATAAGTATTATAACCGAAATAGGCATAGTAGGGGTTAAAGATAGTCAAAATGGGAGAGGGAAAGTATAGAAAAAGGTGTCAAAATTGGGAAAAACCAAGCCCCAACATCTCCCCCACACCTAACTCCTTACATGCCTCTTATGCAAGCAAAATTGTTGCATCTCCCCAAAAGGAAACAAAAGGAAATCATTCCTTATCCTGAGCTGCATCTACTGTAGCCAACTGATCTGCTACCTTCGCCAACTGGTTCAACTGGTTACCACTGGATTCTCCAGGAATTTGACCCTTGTACAGTTCGTTCTTCTTTTTCATATGGTCGATCTTAGCCTACTTCTTTTTCATAATTCGGGCCATTTTCTGGACCCACTCTTCATGCTCTTTCTGGATACCCTCACTATTTTCCTTCAGGGTATCGTTTTCCTTTCTCAGATCTCTCTCCAAAATGGTGAGCTCGGTGATGATTTCTTCCAATTCATGCAGAGACCATCTCTTCTGAGGGGTCACTTCTGTTGGCATTATGATACATATGTTGTACTTGATGGCAACCCACTCATCTCAGATAATAAATTATAGTGTAGAGAAAAGTTCACGCACTTATATGCAGAGAAAAGTTTATTTCATGTAGAGAAAAGTTCACGCACTTATATGCAGAGAAAATTTTATTTCATGTAGAGAAAAGTTCACGCACTTTTATGCAGAGAAAAGTTTATTTCATATAGAGAAAAGTTCACGCACTTTTATGCAGAGAAAAGTTTATTTCATGTAGAGAAAAAGTTCACGCACTTTCATGGAGAACTTACCTTTGGTCCATGGTAGTTAGTCCTTGATATTTGAACCTATGAGGAAAAACGCGTATATGTTGGAGAACTTACCTTTGGTCCATGGTAGTTAGTCCTTGGTATTTGAACCTACAAGGAAAAGCGCGTATATGTTGGAGAACTTACTTTTGGTCCATGGTAGTTAGTCCTTGGTATTTGAACCTATGGTTTTGGACCATGGTACCTCGTCAAAAGTGTTGATCTCACGCAATTTCATGGTTGGTTCATGGTATTAGGCCGACAGTTTTTGATCCTATGGTTTTGGCCCGTTGTATTGCATCCAAAAGTGTTGATCTCACGTACTTTCATGGTTGGTTCATGGTATTAGTCCAACAATTTTTTTGATCCTATGGTTTTGGCCCGTGGTATTGTGAAAGGCCTAAGACTATAAAAGAGGAAGGAGATCATTTGGCAAAGCATCTTCTGAATTATCGAATATCTGATAAAGTGCTAGATCTGGAATATTGTGATTGGATTTTGGTGCAGATCTGGATCTGAATGAAGAAGGAACCTGAGCGTAAGGAGAAGGATAAGTTTTATTGATGGGTCAAAATCTTAAGGCTGGAATAGTGGTATCTCTATATGTTTTTGATCTGTGATATGTGGCATACGCTTGATCTATAAATCTAATAATCTGGGTCTGAATTATTGATGCATGTTTTATTTTACACATGTTATGATCTGGGTATGTCTGATGTAACAACTGCAAAGTTATAAGGAAATATTTGCAGATTTGTATGCGGGTTGGCTTTGGTGAAATTAGAGATTGATGATGCAAGTGTAGTTGATGGGTTTTTGATGTTCTTGGATCCAGTTTGAAAATTTATGAAAAGTGGTCCTTGAAAGAAAAGAAGTAGGGGGTTGTAGCTCCCTTCCAGGAGAGACTGGAAAACGAGAGAGTGTTGTAGCTCTCTGCAGGTTGCAGCCTGCGTACTGGTAAAGGACTGCACCAGTACAAAACCATTGTAAAAGGAGTTTCTAATTTGAAAGAAGATAGAGTCATATTGCAGCAGGTGGTTTTCACCCAAATTGGGTTTCCACCTTACATCTTGTGTTCTTTGGTGTGACTATCTGTTTTCTTTGTTCATGCTCATTATTTTATGGTACTGACATGCAAAAATAATTCAAAGAATAAATAAGGAAGATTTATTAAAAGAACTTGATAATACTGATTCACCCCCCCTCTCAGTATTATTTCCAACAATTGGTATTGGAGCAGGTCCTTCAGAGAAGCTTGATCGCTTGAAGGAAGATCATTCATCATGAGCAACTACGAGAGGGAAGCATCAATCAGGCCACCAATTTTTGATGGGACAAACTTCAATTATTGGAAGGTAAGAGTTACTGCCTATCTTCAATTTCTTGGTACAGAAGTTTGGGATATCATAGATACAGGCTACACTTTTCCTTCAGCTACTCCTACAGATACGGCCGAAAAGAAGAAATATGAAACAAATGCTAAAGCAGTCAATACTCTGCTGGGATGCTTATCTCAAACAGAATTCGTGAAGGTTATGCAATATAAATCTGCAAAAGAAATATGGGACAAGATTGCCTTGAGCTACGAAGGAGATGAACAGGTAAAGCGTGCTAAACTTCAAACCCTCAGGATTCAGTATGAGAATCTTAGAATGTATAATGATGAAAGTGTGGCTAACTATTTCCTTCGGGTAGATGAGATTGTTAATTGCATGAAAAACTTGGGTGAAGAAATAAAAGAGGCTATTGTGGTTGAAAAAGTTCTAAGATCATTGTCCCCCAAGTTTGAATCTAAAGTGTCTGCAATAGAAGAAAAGGAAAATCTACGAATTCTTACTATGTCTCAGCTACACGGAATTCTAACTGCTTATGAAATGAGAAAGGGAGGTCCATCAGACAGAAGAGAAGCTGCTTTCAAGGCTTCAGGCAAAGGAGACTATTATGAAGCAAGTCACGTGCCAGAAGAAGAAGAAGAAGAATCAAATTTTGTCAGAAATCTTCAAAGGGGAACTGGAAGGTTCAGAGGTAAGTTACCTTTTAAATGCTTTGCTTGTGGAAGAGTAGGTCATTATGCTGCAAAATGTCCTCATAAGGATAAAGGAAAGGAACCTGCTAGATGGAACAAGAAACAGATTGCAAATAAGAAAAGCTACTACACTCATGAAGATAGTGATGGTCTATCAAATAGTGACGAAGATGAACGAGGTAATGACTATAAACTCTTAATGGCATTTGAAGATGATGATTACATGGATGCTATAGATGTGGATAGCTTTTGTGAAGAAATTTCTAGACTCAAGACATGTATAGAAGAAAAGAATAGGATCATTGATACTCTACAACTTCAAATTGATGAAAAAGAAAAATATCTTGAAAAGTTAGAAGGCGAAATTGTTGGTCTTAGAAAAGAGATTGAGAAAACAAAGGCTATTAATCTTAAGTTTGTCAAAGGATCTGAAACTCTGGATGAGATCATCAATGTACAACGCTCTCCTCTAAACAAGACAGGTCTGGGCTATAATGGAAAAACTTCTCAAGCATCCACCTCAAAGAGTTATCTTGATGCAGCAAGAAGGAATGAGCAAAAGCACAATGGAGATCACCAAGTAAAGCAGGGACAAATTACAAACAAAGACTACCAGGCAAATCAGGGGCAATATGTCTTAAGGATGAACAAAGCTACAACCAGCCACAGGTAAAATCCTCTCAATTTGCTTCAAGAATGAATGACAATAGAAATTACAATCGTTTGGCCAGAAGATTTGATAACCGCAGAAATTTCTTCAATGGACAATGCTTTTCTTGCCATAACTTTGGTCACAAAGCAGCTCAATGTGTTGCATATAAAACGATCATGACTAGAGAAGCTCAAAAACAAAGAAGTATGACTGGGATTACAAAAAGGACCTATAACAACTTTTCGGTTCTTGAAAATGAAGTTGAATGTTCTATTTGCAATAACTTTGGTCATGAAGATTCTGAATGCAGGAGCAGGTTTCAGCAGACAAAGGAACAAGCCTCAAGCACCAAAACATGGAGAATAAAGGAACCACAAACAGAAAGATGTGGGATAGCATTTTATGCAGAGGGACAGGAAAATCTATGGTACATTGACAGTGGATGTTCGAAGCATATGACAGGTGATAAAGAAAAACTTGAATCATATTCTGCTCTAGAAAAAGGAAAGAAAGTTTCTTTTGGAAATGATACTCCTGCAACTATAAAAGGAAAAGGCACTGCTCAGTTAAAAGAAAAGGTCAAAGCTGGAAATGTTTTGTATGTTGATGGATTGAAACATAATCTTCTAAGTGTTAGCCAGATGTGTGATCAAAGAACCGAGGTGATATTCAGATCAAATGGATGTCTTGTTCGTGATCTTGATACAGGTAAAATAGTGATCAAAGGTAAAAGAACTCCAAATAATCTATACATATTTGAAGAAGGACAACAACAATGCTATCTGAGCAAGGATGATGAGCACTGGTTGTGGCACCGGAGGTTGGGGCATCTAAGCTTTTCACAAATAAGGAAAGCATGCAAATATCAGGCAGTTCGTGGTCTTCCAGATATCAAAGTTCCAAACAACACCATATGCAAATCATGTCAGTTTGGAAAGCAAACCAGAACTACCTTTCTGGAAAAGGAAGGATCAGCTAGCATGCCTCTTGAGCTAGTACATACAGATACATGTGGTCCATTCAGGAAAATGACACCTCGAGGAGAAGAATACTTGATATTATTCATTGACGATTTCTCCAGGTTTGTCTGGTTAGGACTTATGAAGCACAAAGATGAAGCATTCGAAAAATTCAAATCCTTTAAAGCCTTGGTTGAAAATGAATCAGGATACAAAATTAAGTGTCTTAGATCCGACAGAGGTGGGGAGTTTACCTCAAATGAATTTTTCGATTTCTGTGAAGAACATGGGATAAGAAGAGAATTCTCTACAGCTAGAACTCCTCAGCAAAATGGAGTGGTGGAAAGAATGAATAGAACTGTCCAACAAATGGCTCGTGCTATGCTTGATGAATCTGGAACTCCCGCAACTTTCTGGGGTGAAGCAGCACATGCTGCGGTTATTATTCTCAACAAAACAAATGTCCGAGTGAACAGCACTCAAACCCCTCATGAGCTCTGGTATGGTGAGACTCCTTCGGTAAAGCACTTCAAAATCTTTGGGAGCAAATGCTATATTAAAAATACTGATGATCAACTTGGCAAACTTGAACCTAGAGCAGATGAAGGCATCCTTCTTGGTTATTCTCCACATAGCAAAGCATACAAGTGCTATAATAAAAGACTTGGAAGAATTGTTGACAGCATTGATGTAGTGGTTGATGAGAAGGGATACATTCCTAGGCAAGTAAATCATGAAGATATCGAAGAAGATGAAGGCCATCCTCAAAGACAGAATGATGAAGAAGAAGAACCTCAAGAAGAACCAGAGGAGCAGATAAGGATAGAAGAGAAGACTCCATCCAGATATGTTCAGAAGAATCATCCAGAATCTCAGATTTTGGGACAGAAAGAAGCAGGTGTACAAACAAGACGAACAATTGCAGAAGCTTCAAGCTATTTGGCATTACTCTCTTCCACTGAACCACAAAATGTGAAAGAGGCATGCAAAGATGAATGTTGGGTCAAAGCAATGGATGAAGAACTTGAGCAGATCGAAAAGAACAACACTTGGGAGCTGGTTCCTAGACCAAATGATAAGAATGTTATAGGAACAAAATGGGTCTTCAAAAATAAATTGAATGAAAATGGAGAAGTAATTAGAAACAAGGCCAGACTTGTTTGTAAAGGGTATGCGCAGCAAGAAGGAATAGATTTTGAAGAAACTTTTGCTCCTGTTGCAAGACTTGAGGCCATCTGAATGTTCCTTGCTCTCTCAAGCTTTCAAAACTTCAAAGTATTTCAAATGGACGTGAAATCAGCCTTTCTGAATGGAGACTTGGAAGAAGAAGTATACATTGAGCAGCCAGATGGTTTCATTCTTGGAAATGATCCAAATCTTGTATGCAGATTGAAAAAGGCTCTCTATGGCCTCAAACAAGCTCCAAGGGCTTGGTACTATCGTTTGGACAAATATCTTCATCAACAAGGTTTTTCAAAAGGATCAGCAGACAACAATCTTTATATAAAAGTTGAAAATGACAAATTGCTGATACTTGTTGTGTATGTAGATGACATTATCTTTGGCAGCAATGAAGAATCTATGAGTCAAAGCTTTGCCTTGGTGATGCAGAAAGAATTCAAAATGTCCTTGCTTGGAGAATTGACATATTTTCTTGGTTTGCAAATCCAACAAAATGAAGGAGGGATCTTCCTGTCTCAAACCAAGTATCTCAAGCAGATTTTGAAGAAATATGGTATGGAAGAAGCAAAACCAGTATGTACACCCATGGTCACAGGATGTAACCTCAGTGCAAATGATGAATCAGCAGCAGTGCATCAACCAACTTACAGATCTATGATTGGAAGTCTACTTTATTTGACAGGTACCCGACCAGACATCATGCATGCAGTGGGAATAGTTGGAAGATTTCAGGCAAATCCAAAGGAAACTCATCTTCAGGCAGTAAAGAGAATCTTCAAATATCTTCAAGGGACTCAAAACTATGGCTTATGGTATCCTAGAGATACAGATCTCACACTTCATGCTTATACAGATGCAGATTGGGCCGGAAGCGTGGATGACAGGAAAAGCACAAGTGGTGGTGCATTCTTTATGGGTTCCAGATTAGTATCTTGGTTCAGCAAGAAACAGAGTTCGATTGCCTTGTCTACAGCTGAAGCAGAATATGTTGCTGCTGCATCTTGCTGCACTCAACTCCTTTGGATGATGCAGACCTTGCAGATTTTCAAATCACTTGTACACCACCCATCTCCATCTTATGTGATAATACAAGTGCAATCAGCATTTCAAAGAACCCAGTGATGCATTCAAAAACCAAGCACATACCAATCAAGTATCACTTTCTCCGGGAACAAGTGCTTGAACAAAAGGTCAAGTTGGAGTATGTTCCTTCTAAGGAACAGGTTGTTGATATACTCACCAAACCATTGCCTAGGGAGACCTTTGAATACCTCAGGCAAAAGCTAGGGGTTGTTGATGCATCATCTTGTTGTTGAATCTCTTCTGATTGTTGGTTGTACGCAAGGTTCATCTGAAGTATATGCGTACATGTGCTGGGTTACGGATTGGTCAAAGATCGAATGGCACAGGTTCAGGGAGAGCATATCATGCATTGTTGGCATTATGGAGGAAGTACAGAAGGAGATCATGGATGCTGGTCTGAATATTGCTGCAATACGTCTCTATCTCTTTCATGGTCATGGATTATGGTTCTTCTTTGCAGATCTGGTTTATAGTCAGGGGAGCATGTTCTTAGGGGGAGCATAACCCTTTGCCCTTGATGTCAAAGGGGGAGAGTGATTGGTTGTTGTTGCCATCAAGTCCAAAGGGGGAGATTGTTGGCATTATGATACATATGTTGTACTTGATGGCAACCCACTCATCTCAGATAATAAATTATAGTGTAGAGAAAAGTTCACGCACTTATATGAAGAGAAAAGTTTATTTCATGTAGAGAAAAGTTCACGCACTTTTATGCAGAGAAAAGTTTATTTCATGTAGAGAAAAGTTCACGCACTTTCATGGAGAACTTACCTTTGGTCCATGGTAGTTAGTCCTTGATATTTGAACCTATGAGGAAAAGTGAGTATATGTTGGAGAACTTACCTTTGGTCCATGGTAGTTAGTCCTTGGTATTTGAACCTACAAGGAAAAGCACGTATATGTTGGAGAACTTACCTTTGGTCCATGGTAGTTAGTCCTTGGTATTTGAACCTATGGTTTTGGACCATGGTACCTCGTCAAAAGTGTTGATCTCACGCAATTTCATGGTTGGTTCATGGTATTAGGCCGACAGTTTTTGATCCTATGGTTTTGGCCCGTGGTATTGCATCCAAAAGTGTTGATCTCACGTACTTTCATGGTTGGTTCATGGTATTAGTCCAACAGTTTTTTTGATCCTATGGTTTTTGCCCGTGGTATTGTGAAAGGCCTAAGACTATAAAAGAGGAAGGAGGTCATTTGGCAAAGCATCTTCTGAATTATCGAATATCTGATAAAGTGCTAGATCTGGAATATTGTGATTGGGTTTTGGTGCAGATCTGGATCTGAATGAAGAAGGAACCTGAGCGTAAGGAGAAGGATAAGTTCTATTGATGGGTCAAAATCTTAAGGCTGGAATAGTGGTATCTCTATATGTTTTTGATCTGTGATATGTGGCATACGCTTGATCTATAAATCTAATAATCTGGGTCTGAATTATTGATGCATGTTTTATTTTACACATGTTATGATCTGGGTATGTCTGATGTAACAACTGCAAAGTTATAAGGAAATATTTGCAGATCTGTATGCGGGTTGGCTTTGGTGAAATCAGAGATTGATGATGCAAGTGTAGTTGATGGGTTTTTGATGTTCTTGGATCCAGTTTGAAAATTTATGAAAAGTGGTCCTTGAAAGAAAAGAAGTAGGGGGTTGTAGCTCCCTTCCAGGAGAGACTGGAAAACGAGGGAGAGTTGTAGCTCTCTGCAGGTTGCAGCCTGCGTACTGGTAAAGGACTGCACCAGTACAAAACCATTGTAAAAGGAGTTTATAATTTGAAAGAAGATAGAGACATATTGCAGCAGGTGGTTTTCACCCACATTGGGTTTCCACCTTACATCTTGTGTTCTTTGGTGTGACTATCTGTTTTCTTTGTTCATGCTCATTATTTTATGGTACTGACATGCAAAAATAATTCAAAGAATAAATAAGGAAGATTTATTAAAAGAACTTGATAATACTGATTCACCCCCCCTCTCAGTATTATTTCCAACAACTTCCCCTTCCTGATGTCCTTGGAGAGATTGAGGGGACCCAAGGTCCTCCTTTGCTTGTTGTTCCCCCTCTATGTTATTCCCACTTTCATGCAACGGGAAGTCCTAAAAGGACATCGCTTCCTCGCCAATAAACTCAGTTGACTTGATCTTCTCTTTACCTTTGGGTGGGCCGTGGTGTTTCTCCTTCTTCTTATCTGGTGTCTTAGGCAATACTTCTGCATCTGCAGTATCTTTTATTGCCAGCTGAACAACCTGGCTTTTGGTAAATCTTTTTGCTGAGGTGGAAGTGCCATTCTTTGACTTAGGCTTTTTTCCCACAATCTCCCCTGTCACCACCACTTCCTCATCTTTTTTTGCTTCCTTCGTCTGTAGCCCGAGGGTCTAAGGCTTCTTCTTCTTCTTTGTTTTTTCTTCAAGTTTATTCTCAGTGGGCTTCGGAGAGCCGAGGTCGTCCCTCTTTTCCTTCTTTACCAGTGGCCTCTGAGTCTATGACTTTTTCTTCGTTTTTTCCACTAGTTTTTCTGTTGTAGACTTTGAAGGATCAAAGTTTTTCTCCTCTTCTTTCCCTTTTATTTGTAACCCATGCATCCATGGTTTTTTCCTCAGTTTTTCTACCAGTGCTTCCTCCATGGAATCTGAAGAATCATAATCCTCATTCTTTGCAAAGAAGTTTTTGGCCAAGAACTCCTCCCATGTCCACTTTTTATCTTTCAAAACCTCCACCAAGATAATTTTCACTAGCCCGTGGTGTAGAGGTTTTCCTCTAAATTGGAACCCCTTTCCTTAGCAACTATCAACATCTTCACCAGTGACATCCTCAAGTAATAGGGAAAATTTAATGGCTTGTCATGGAAATGGATGAGGAGCCAAATATGAAATAAGAATGCAATCCTGAAGCGACCTTCATACGTGATGTATTTCTGTAGGAAAAACAACAAGTTCCGGTACTTGCAATTCAAAAACTCATGCGAGATTCCCTTAGTCCAGTGAGGGCTCGAATGCTCTCTGCGAAGGAAGGGTGCGCATAAACTCTTGTTGAAACGTTGGTTCTTGAACCAACGTTCTCCCAACTGTGAAATCCCGCATGCTCGCACTACCAAACCCTCGGTCAACTTGAATTGAACATCCCCAACTTGAGCCTTATCGCCGTTCAGGTTCAGGGCGAAAGATTTTGTCACCTTTGAGTTGTGGCCGCTGAATCACTGGAAAAATGGTAGCCACCCTGCTCTTTCCAATCTCACTTTGCTGCGAGGGTCGACATGGTGAAAGACTGGAAGACAGGGCATATGCACTTCTTTGGAAATATTGGCTTAAGCTTTGTAACAGACTCGTGCGACAAGGAAGGGCTTATTATAGAAGGTGATCGAAAAGCACAAGATTTTCAAGAGACGTGTCATGATCATGATTGTCATCATGATCCAACCTGTAAGAAGATATGGGGAGTACGTATAATGGTCGTGTCAGAATCATGAGATCAGGCGATGAGCTGGGGTCATAATGCACTAGATTAAGGTTGCGTTTTGCTACAAGGGTGACCATAGCCAAAAAATCATGCAAATATTTAAAAATAAAAGTGTTAATTACCCTTTACCTCAAGTGTCCCATCGTCGACTGTACTTTACCTTTATACCTTCCAATGGTCCAGTACTTCGGATGATGCGTGCATGTCCTTGAGATGATAACCCACCTAATAGTTAAATCAGATATATGATTTCACAACTTATGACCTCGACTAGTACTGAAAAAATTGTCAGTACTTTCTAAATAATTTTAAATTAATGCTCTATCAATGCTTTTTTTCTTCAGAAAACCAGGGTGCCGCTGCAAGAAATGGAACCGAGATTGCTGAGATTTCTGCAGGAAATGGAACCGCAATTGCTGAGTCTTCTGGAAAATCGAACCATGACTTTTGAAACTTCTGCAGGAAATCAGACCATGTCTTGCGGATCTTCTGCTGGAAATCAGACCATGACCTGCAGAGCTTCTGTAGGAAATCGAACCACCAACTAACACTTCTCCCTTGCTTGTGTATAGTTCACTGCACATGAATAAAAGGCGTCTATTTCGAATGTACAATGAGCTCATTGGATTACCAGCCATTGAGGTTAGTTGTTAACCAATGCAAGGCCCATCACCTTTAATGAGAGCGAGGACCAAGGTACCCTGATGCATCCTATCAGGCGTGAATTAATGTGCTAATGTCGAACCCCCCTATAGGATCCAACAATTAAGGAGCCATAGTTTCCCCATTGCTGCTGGTGAGATAACCTGTCATTAGGGCATATAATCTTCAAGGCATCATAAGGCTCTGATCTTTCACCCACATAACTTGTTGATGTCGATGAGCCAAGATTGTTGGAAGGAGGGCCTTAAGGGATCCCACATCAGTCCAACACGAGCAATCCAAATTTAATTGAAAATAAAATTTTATTGAGAGAACCTATTGACCTGTAATTTTAACGAGCCCATGGCAGTCCATGCTCACTAGATTTCATTTTTAGAGAGTTTTAAATACTTGGAAAAGAAGACTCCAGGGGACTCCTTTTCCATAATTAGTTCATTGGGCCCAGAAAAAGGAATACACCTATACCCAATAGACATTCCTCTCATGTTTTACTGAGCATGAGGAGGAACAGAGTGAGCTCATTGTGTCCGCAGGAAATCAGGAAGAGATAGTGGAAGGAATGACCCCTTCTCTCAACATCTCCAACTCTCATTTCTTCACAATTTATTCCACAAATTCCTCCTTATATTGGGGTTTCTTTATCTAACTTAAGTCTGTGCCCATTCATCAAGAAGGTAACATTCCCATCATCAATGGTTTTAACCCGAACAGATCCATTATCAAAGACTTTCTCAATTTCATAGGGGCCCAACCAACGTGTGTTAAATTTTCCTTTAAAGTTCTTAAATTTTGAATCATAAAACAATGCCCAGTCTCCCTCTTTGAACTGCTTCTTTTTAATGTATCTATCGTGCCATTTATCCCGTTGTCGCTGAATCAAGTAAGTATGATGAAAAGCATCCTGCCTAATTTCATCCAACTCATTGAGCTGTAGGATTCTTTGCCACTGAGCTTCATCAAGGTTTATACCCAAATCTACTGCCATTTTAAAAGTTTTGATCTGAAATTCAATGGGAAATAAAACTTTCTTTCCTTACACCAATTCATTCATAGAAAAGCTAGGGTATTTCTCCATGTAATCCAATAGGCCCACAATGCTTCAGGAAGTCGATCAGACAAATCCTTCTTATGTAATTGCACCGTCTTGGTAAGGATTGTCTCCACCACCTTATTGTTGATTCCACCTACCCATTGGCCTGTGGATGATAAGGGGTGGACTTCCAGTGAGTAATCTAATATTTCTTCACAATTCCCTGCAACATATTTGACACAAACTGAGTACCTTGAACAGTGACTATTTCCCTAGGTACCCCAAATCTTGCAAAAATATTAGAAAAAAAGAAAATCTACCACTGTTTTCTCTGTTGTTCTAGGTAATTCTGTTGCCCCACCCATTTCATAACATAATTAGTACAAACTAAAATATACTTCCTACCTTTGGACATAGGGTTGATGGGACCTACAAAGTCAAGAGCCCACTTCTCAAAAGGTTCTAGGAGAACCTTTGGTTGCAAAGGCATCTCATTTGATTGACTAGGCCGCCCCATTCTCTGGTAGCTATCACACTTCCAGACATATTCCCTTACATCTTTGAAAAGACTTGGCCAATAGTAACCTAAGCAAATGATCTTGTAAGTTGTCCCCTTCTTTGCAAAATGTCCTCCACACGGTTTATCATGACAGGCTCTCAAAATGTCATAGATCTCATCTTCCTGGACACACCTGCAAGTAATCAAATCATGTCTAGTGAAAAAATTATCTCCCCTAATCCAAGAGTAATCATCACCTTTTCTAATAATTATCTTTCTTTGATTAGATGAAAAATGAGGAAACTTTCCTGTAGCAAGGTAATTGGCCATGCCTACAAACCAAGGTGTTTTAACAGAAATATCAAATGAATTTTCATCAGGAAAGCTATCATTAACAAGAACATCCTCACCTGAATGATTGAGTCTAGATAAAAAATCAGCTACCTGATTTTCCTTTCCAGGCCTATTCAATACCGTGATGTCAAATTCTTGTAGCAACAAAAGCCACCTAGTAATCCTACCATTAGTAACTGGTTTATTCATGAGATATCGAATGACAGAGTGATCGGTGTGTAAAAAAACTTCATAGCTCATGATGTAATGTCTAAACTTATTAATAGCATAAATCACATCAAGAAATTCTTTTTCAGTTATCGTATAATTCAGTTATGCAGGAATTAAGTTTTTACTAACATAATAAATAGCATGGGTTACATGATCCTCCTTTTTTCCCAATACTACTCCTACGGTTGAATCAGAGGCATCAGTGGAAATACGAAAAGACAATTTCGAATCTGGGCCTCTCAAAGCCGCTGCTAAAGAAAGCTTTTCCTTGAGTGTATCAAATGCAGCTTGAAACTCATCATCCCAATGAAATTCAAATTCTTTAGTCAACAATTTAAATAATGGAGAGGCTACTTTTGTAAAATTTTCAACAAACCTTCTATAGTAGCCTACATGTCCAAGAAAACTTCGGACTCCCTTCTGATTGGTTGGTGGGGGTAGCTTTGCAATGACTTCAATCTTTGCTGGATCAACTTTAATTCCTGTAGCAGAAACATGATGACCCAAAACAATACCTTCATTCATAATCATAAAACATTTTTCATTACTTAATGAGAGGTTAGTTTCTCTACATCTCTGCAAAACTTTCTCAAGATTATGTAAAGATTCTTCAAAAGTATCACCCATGACTGTAAAGTCATCCATATAAACTTCTACGCAATCATGCAAAAGATCAGAAAAAATACCAAGGACCGCCCGCTGGAATGTGGCTGGTGCATTGCATAGACCAAATGGTAGTACCCTATATGCATAGGTGCCCCAGGGACATGTGAATGTAGTCTTTTCCTGGTCTTTCAGAGCTATCCTAATCTGATTGTACCTGCTGAACCCATCTCAGAAGGAAAATTATTTTTTTCCTACTAAAGTGTCAAGCACTTGGTCTATAAAAGGCAAGGGAAAGTGATCTTTCAAGGTGGCCTTGTTTAGTTCCCTATAATCCACACACACTCACCATTTACCATTCTTTTTGGGGACAATAACCAACAGAGATACCCACTGGCTATCCGAGATAGGATATATGAACCCTACATTTAACAATTTCTGTAGTTCATCTTTCACAATTTCCCTTAAAGCGGGGTTCATCCTCCTTTGTGGTTGTCTCACGGGCCTGGATTTCCCTTCTATATAAATATGATGAATGCATGTGTCCGGGTGAATGCCTCTCATATCTTTATATTCCCAAGCAAAAGTATCTGGAAAGTTTTCCAATGCTTGAATTAACTAATTTTCTTGTTCAGGGGTTAAGGCAAAATTAATATTCAAAGGTTTTTCAGGGAAAATTTCAACCACCTTACTCCCACATTCAGTCATGGAATATGCAAGAAATGTAGATAATAAGTCTGAATGTAATTCAGTTGCTATACTATATTCATGAAAATCTTGCAAATTAGTAATGAAATCTAAATTATGACTAGTCTGCCCTTCTTCTTGTTGCAAAAAATCAGGATTAGAAATACAACAATTATTCAAATTTTCTTCTGAATTTTCATTAAGTCTCATGGCTTGAGCAATTGTAAAAACTAGTTGGGTACATTCTAAATCATGCTCTTCTTTTTCAACCCAATGTGTATTTTCTGATCTCAAGAGAGGTTGAGTGGGGGGATACAAATTAATGTGCTTTATTTCAGTCCCATGAGTGATGGTCATATTTCCGGACGTACACCCTATATAAGCATCTACCATGGCTAACCACAGTCTCCCCAAGATCAAAAGATGCCCTCCTAAGTTAGTTTTGGGTTGAAGAACATAAAAATATGTAGGGTACTTCCAGGAATATAATGAGATGATAATGTCTTTTAATACCCCCTTTGGCTTTACGTTAGACCTGTCTACTAATTCTAACATGGTAGGAGTAGGTAATAAGTCAAAGGTTCCTATTCTAGATAAGGTATCCACAATAATCACATTAATGGCTGCACCCAAATCAATTAAAGTATTTTTTATTGGTTGTCCATTGATAAAGGTGGTAACCGTAGGGATTCTAGGGTCTACATATTTTTCAGTAACAAATCCAGCAGACGTTAAACTTGCAAGCTTTCCACCTACTTGAATTGTAGAGAGTTCTTTGTTTTGTCTTCCTGGTCTCTTGGTACATAGCTCCCTTACTGTTTTAGCATATATTGGGCTATCTTTAACTGTCTTCAACAATGGGATCTTAATGCATACATTTCTTAATTCAGACACAAGATCGAACTCGGACTGTTTTAGTCTCATTTCCAACCTCTCTGGAAAAGGAGGCTGGATTGTATGGGATAAGGAGGGTTCTTTTGGCCTTGAAGTAGGTTGTTCTACTGGTTCAGGTGTGGTTTCAACTTTAGGCATTTCTAGAGTGTCTTCCTCTACAATCTCTTCAATTCTTCCGGGCTGATTCACCACTTTTCTTGATCTCAGCTGGATTTCCTGCAGCGACACAGGAAATTCCTATAACACAGGAACATAAATTTCCTGCAGCGACTGTGGTGCAATACAGTAGGTATGAAAAGTGGGATAGGTGACCAATCCAATGTTGTGAGCGGATTGGATGGTTTTATTATTGGGGTTAGACACTGGCTGGGAATGAAGTTGCATAGGACAAGGTTGATTTGGTGGGGTAGGCAACTGAAGCTGTTGTTGTTGAGGTTGAATCATTTGCTATTGTGTGGGCTGCAGAGGATAAAAGTCTTAAGAAGGAAAATTCTGAGTGGTAGGATAATAAAAGTTCCCCTGCCAAGGCTGTTGTGGAGGCCAGGTCTTCCAAGGCATTGAAATATTCCACATCTGATTTTGATTATAAGGAACTTGAAAATGTGTCTGAGCCATACCTGCAGCACGTGGTTGCCATGGTTTTTGAGGTTCCATTGCATAAAGTGCGTTGACAGCTCCTTGATCTGCTAGATATGCTGCTTTGATTTCAAGAAGTGAAGGAAATTGATTAGTAGAGTGTTCTACTTCACAGATTCAACATATCTCTATGCTATTTGTAGGACATTCCCTCAAGGCATGCTTCTTCCTGCATTTCGAACAGAACACGGCCAAGGCTTTTTCCAGTTCCTCCTATTTTTCCTGTTTCTTCTTAACTTGCAAAACATCCAATTGAGAAGATAATGTGCTAAGAATGCCAGCCTTAAAATTTTGAAATAAATTACCCATTTCAACTCTGGTTACTCTAGCTTCAGCAATTGACTTGACAAGCCTGGAAGCAATATCTGTTGTTCCTCCTCCAACTTTAGAATTTCCTCTTGAAAATCGATGACATATCTCACATACTTCATCATAGCCAAACTTTGATATGTCACCTCCTCCCATTAGATTCAAGATCCCAGAGATTTTGGTCTGATTGCTTTGAGCAAAATTTTTCTTTTAGTATCCTTTCTCAGTTGATTCATTTTAGACCTCTGTAGATTGAACTGAAATCTCTCCACCAAGTTCTCAAGACTCTCCCCCTCCTTCTTAGTCATGTCAAATGTCTCTTCTCTGAGGTCCCTAGTCTTGCAATAATCTTGATACTTTCTCAAGAATACATTTTTCATTTCCTCCCAAGTTGTAATGGAGTTTAAAGCCAACCCCATAAACCACATGAGGGCCGCGTCCTTCAATGTCGTAGGAAATAACTTCAGCTTCTGAGCATTGGAGGAATAGTCATAGCTTCTGCATAACACATTGAACTCGAATAGAAAGGCATCAAGATCTTCATTGGGAACCCCATGAAAGTTAGGCAAGGCCGAAGGAGGAATATTCTTCATCTGAGTAGCCCCACTAGCCTCCCTGATAGGGAATTCGAATGCGAACAATTCTTCTTCCTTCTCATCGTATCCATCTGTGTGACCAGTCCCCTCTTCATGATCCATTCTGGACCACAAGGAAGTGGGGGTTTTGTACACTGCAGATCCTGCAGAATCAATGGTTTGGATTTTTGGTTCTTGAACAGGATTTCCAAGGAATTCCTTTTCAGGCTGACCACTGAGCAAAGATGTTGTTTTCTTTGTGATAGGAGATTCAAAATGGGTAGAAATAGAATATTTTCCAGTAGAAGCTGCTTTGGTAGAATCAGGAATATGTTCTGGGCTCTTTTGAGGACCATAGACCTCCTGACCAGACTCTTCCTCTTGCTTCCTTATATCTTGCAGAATTCTTTTTCCTTGCCAGTGCATTAGTAAATGAAGTGGTGCTCACACCACCACAAAAGACATGTGTATATGTTGGATCCAACCATCTACTATGAAAAAAATTCAAAAGAAAATACTGACTAAACGATCATGACAACGACTTTGGCGAATTTATGACCTCCTCCGGTGTGTGAGCTTTGCCCTTCGTCTTAACACTTCGACTCCCCTAGTCCTAAAAAATTCCAAACAATGCATGTAATACAAAAACACTTCAGTATTATCCCTTTAGCACCTCCCCGAAAACGACACCAAAATGTTGAGTCAAATTATAGCCTTATAATTTGATTAACATAAATCATCAACTCGGGTAGGTAAGCTTGTGAGATGCATGCAAAGTATATGCAGGCCTAACACTGTAAGTGATGATTAATATAACTAGCTAATCACACAAACCAATGACTATTTCCTGCATCAATCACTTAGTAGCAAAGGCTATAGAGTGGATCAAACTTCCCTCTACAACTCTTAAGATTGTTGATGATGATTAGGAAAAGATATAGAAATCAACTTACAACAAATTCAGAAATTCAATCAACATGAGAAATCAAATCTTCATTAACTGAATTCCACACATGAACAAAAAACTAATTCATTTAATCCAGTGCTGCTGATATATTAGAAAGAGTGCATTAGTTGTAAAAATGAATTATTGCTACATAACAAAAATAAAATGCATAAAAACTAAACTATGGGAGTTGTGAGCAAAGGGGGCCCTCCCTTACTCACAACCCCTTCAAATTAGAAGAGCTTGCTCACTGCAATAGACAGAACATATATCTTTATATTAATATGAAAATACAGTCGAGTACAATCTGATACACAGTCCGTGCTGAAACCAACCCAGCACTCTAACCACCCCTAGCATCAAAACTAGGACATAATTTATACATTTACAAAGCCCAACTATGGCTTGAAATAAAGGAGACTACTCATCTAAGCCTTCAACTAATAGATCTGTTACAAAATATTGATTTTAGCCATACCAGTTCTAATCCATGACTGAAAGCATGGATTAGACGAAACTCGTTAAATGGTTGTGGCTTTTCCTTCAAACGAACAATGAGAGAAGGCTTCTGAATCTGGGCGTTGTTTTTGGTAGATCTGAAAAGGCAAATAGGATAGCAACCATATATGATATATTCCCCGCAATACCCATGTTTCCGTTTGACTTAGATATTCATGGAACATGGCTAACCATTGATGTTGTTGCAGGAAATCCACACGGTTATAGGAAATCCACGACTGCAGGAAATCCAGAGTGTTTTCAGGAAATAGAATCGCACAACTGTCTACAAGAATTATGGGCATGTTTCCGAATCAAAGCAAATCTGCATAGAAACTCGAGATTAGTTGGCATGGCAATAAAATAAAGAACAACTAGCTAAGGAGTACTAAAAGTTCAGGTAAAAGACACTTTTTAGTATTAATTTGCATACCTTCAGCCTACAACACCCTTTTGGCAAAAACATAAGTATCATAACAGAAATAGGCATAGTAGGGGTTAAAGATAGTCATAATGAGAGAGGGAAAGTATAGAGAAAGGTGTCAAAATTGGGTAAAACCAAGACCCAATAGGCACTTACTTCTTTCATCATTAATTTCTAGTTCTTCTTCCACCAGGAAGCACACTATGTTGGCCATTTTGTCAACCTCTATATTTTTTCTTCTGAGAATGTGAAAAAAATCCCTTTTGTTGAAACTTTCTAAATAAAATCTAACTCTAGACAAGGAGTGAGCCAAATTTATGTCCTTCGGATGAGTTCCTTTTATGAGGAATTGGATTGTAATCCATTAGGGGAATTTTTAGGTCTAAAATGGGCCTCCTAAGGAAATTATAAAATAATAGTGGAAATAATAAAATAAGATTAGATTAGATCATCTAATTTTAGAGGGAAAAAAAAAACAATATTTTTTCAACTCATATTTTCAACTTATCTCCTTATGGATTTACTCAAATTTTGAGCGGAAAAACTTGTTGGATGCAAAATTTGATTCCCAATCCAAGGATTACCCTTTTTTCATACTTTCAATGGAACCTACTACATGAAAAATGAGAAATACATGAAAAATGTGACAGTAATAACGCTTTTTCATGTATTTCTCATTTTTCGTGTAGTAGGGTCCATCGAAAGTATGCAACATGGGTACTCCTTAGATGATGAATTAAATTTTTCATCTAACGAGTACTTCCGCTTGAAATTTGAGTAAAACCTTAGGGAGATAAGTTGAAAATACGAGTTGGAAAATTAGTTTTTTTAATTTATTATTTTTTAACTTTTTACTTTTTTTACTCCAAAAATGGTGAATCATCCCCCATGGTTGAAATCATCATTTTGAATCCTATTGGTTCTTATAAAGTTTATTTTGGTTGTACATTTTTCTTAGGAGGCCCATTTTAGACCTCAAAATTCCCCTAATCATTGAATCTCCAAAAATGGTTAAGTTGTCCACATTTTTATTCCCGGTGATGAGAAGACATTATAGGAGTCCATACATTTCTTCTTGGTTATTTGATCTGGATCCGAGTCCCCAAGAATAATTGGTGTCAATTGTTCCCATGGGATTAACTAGAATCCCTCCCCCTCTTGCCACCCCTAACATTGTTAATGAACATTACAAATGATAGATTTTTATTTTATAGATATATTTTCCTAATGATATTTGTATGTGAATCAAGGACAATGATGGAAAGCATGTGCCAACCCATATACTTTCATGCATACATGATATGCTTGGGTGAGGGATATGGATATGTTCTCTTATCATATTACACCTCAATCTCATTTATTTTTGAGGAATGATGGCTTCATCAAGTTTTATGATGGTGCTAACTCCATTAAAGGAAACATTGACTTGTTGATGCAATTGGTGTTTCACTAGGATCATGGTAAATAGAGATTTAGGGTTGGTAGGAATCAATGGTACTAGCCTATAAAATAGTATTTTTATTTTATCATGAAGTTATCTAGGAGAGGCACCATGGAATTTTACCCATTTTCTCATTTTATTGCTTGAAATTATAGATGGGAGTTAGTTGACATATCCTAAGAGATATGTTAGTGTGGATATCATTGACCCCATTGACTTCCAGGTTTTGGGTGTTAGTTGAGATTACATTATTTTAGAGTAGAGAACTAGGTTAGTTGCTTGTGTTTACCATACGTCTGATGGGAAACACATTAGTTTCCATATGATATATTATGTAAATAATTTATTTTGTAGGCATAGAATAATCAGGTGGTTTTCCATCTTTAAATGATTATTTTGTATTTCTCTGACTCATTATTGTTGTGTGTTTAAAGGGAGATGTATCCTCCCCATTACTATAAATCTGCTTAGTCAATTTTGGAATTTTTTTTGGTGACTTGGTAGATGTTTAACCACCACCTTTATAGGTTCATAATTGATGTGCTTGTATGTATGTGGGGGGAAATGTTGTCTGATAAGGGAAGCATTGACTACTTGTGTAGGCGAGTGGGTGTATATGGTTTTGCTTTGTTAACTAGCGAGGATGATCATGTCCTTAATATTATAAAATATCCATGTATGGGATGGACTAGCGAGGATGGCCAAACATCACATTTACTACAAGGAAGACCCCATACATGAGAGGTAATATTGTTGTAATTTTTTTATCAATGTAGTTGTATACTATTTTGTTTTATTGCAAATGTAATTAGTTATAATGTTTGTTTACATTGTTTAATTGTTATTTCTATTATTTTGTAGATATTGGCGTGTATGATTGTAAGATGCCTCCTCAACCTAATGTAGATATGGTTGAGGAAAATAAGCCACCTCAGGCATATTGAACTACCCTTCCATGGAGACCAGATCATATATTTTATGACCTAGTAATAGATTGGCTATATATAGTAATGATTGGTTGTTACCGCACAATCTCACACCCAAATATGAAAAGCCATAACACTTAGATGGAGACATGTGAAACTAGGAGGATGGCCATTATTACCTCATTGTCACTCCTCTATACTTTATACAAATGGTACGCCTAAGTAAATGGGGGCTTCTTGTAACAACCCTGGTAAAAAATTCATGTGTATATATAACCAAGGTCATGGGACACATATTCCAAGCTGAATGGTGGGAAAAACATCCTTGTGGGTGTTCATTTGGTTTATTATGGCTAAGAGGAAATTTAAAAAGGCAATGGCAAAGGCTTTGGAAAGGCATGAGGCATTAATTGGCATTTTATTTATGAAAATAAAGGAAATTAGGAGAAAAGGAAGGTGAAAGGTAACGGATTTGCAAGAGGAGGAAAACGAAGGAAAATAATGGAAATTGAAGAATATATAGGCCTCATTAATAAAAAGGCTTCTGAGTATTAGTTGGTAACCTTTTTGTCAGTTCAATTTTAGAGCTCTCTCTCTACTCTCTCTCTGTCACTCTTAGACAATTGGAGTTTTCTTGGAGCACTCTAGCATTGGATCAAGGAAAGCAAAGGAAGGACCAAGAAGGCAAAGATCAAGCAAGGAAGAGTAGGATCAGGCAACTACATTGAGATCTCGATTTGCATGTGTGATTTCATTTCTAGTTTTGGTATGCATAGTACATGCATGTGTGTATTTGGTTCTCTTGTTGTCAGTGGCATGGGTTTTTCCAGGTGTGACAGTGTTCTTCAACCTTATGTTTCCATTTCTTGATAGCCATGGCATGATGGGTTCTATTGTATTTGGTTGAGATGGATTTTCAGATGGTTTTGAAACTGAGTGAGGTGGTATCTAAAATAAAGAAAAAATGGCTTAGGAATCCCTGGACCAGATTGGGATTGAGGTAAAACCGGATTTTGTGTGCCTCAGTAGGCCTAGGAATTCTTGACCAGTGAATGGAGGGATATACGGTAAAGCCTGGAGGTGTGTGCCCTTGATCAGGTCTAGGAATCCTTAACTAGTGAATGGTGAGATATATCGTAAATCCTGGAGGGTGGAGTCTTGATTAGGCCTAGGAATCCTTGACTATTGTATGGCAGGATATATGGTAAATCCTAGAGACTAAGAGACAAGATAATTCCTCACAGTGTAGGTGGAGAAATCTAGTGGCATCCATGCTTATTAGGGCCAAGTGATGCAGTGGGGATTGTGGTAAAGCTTGAGGAAACCTAGTTTGGTTTGGTTTTGAGTCCCACATTCATGCTTAGAATATGGAATCAAGGTGATTGGCTGAAAGAAAGATTTGGTTCAGCCAATCTATGATCGGGTGGTTCGTGGAAGTCCCATACTTGGTTGGTTTTTAGATTCATTAATAAGATCTCTTTCTCCTTGGTATTTCATGTGCAAATGTACTGGATTATATGTGGATTTTATGGATTTTATATCCTTATTAATTCTATTGGTTATATGCTGGTTATAAGTGTGTTTTATGACAGACTTCATGTATGGTTCTCATCATGTTTTGATTAGTAATTGAAATTACAATGAATATATGACCTAATAGGTGATAATGCAGTGATTGTGATATGGAAAAAATGTTTCTTTATGAATATTAGATAAGTATGAGATCCCTATGCTTAGATATCTTGTTATGACCTGTAGAATGCATATTTGTGACATGTTTGACGAAATGTCTGTCATGGTTAGTAGGGGTCCAGTTAAGTCATTGATTAATTGATTTCATTAGTACCTTTGTTCCAATGTCATTTATAATTTATGGAAAATTCATGAATTTTTGGCTAGTGGCTTGAGTCGAGGCCCTAAAAAAGTAGCACAAAATCCAGGGTTGCTGGATCAAAACTAGCTAAAAATGTCCATAGTTGCTAGCATGACTTTGCTATGGGAGTGAATGGAAGGCCTCGGTCACATGCATGGCTTGTCATGGGAGTGGCTAGGGGTCTAGATCAGTGAAATGTCAAGTTTCCTCAGGGGTTGGTCACCTGGAAGGGTTGGTTGGCTCCTGAAGGTTTTGTAGCATGTGTGGAGAGATATTGGTTTGATTTTTCCGGTTCCACTTCCTTAAATATACATGGGGAGTTGAATCACATCATAGTAGCCTCTTGTCACATGTTTACCCTAACAGACCAGTTAACTTGGGTAAATGTGGGAGGAGGGTGTTACATAGTTGTATCAGAGAATGGTTCACCCCGTAGACTGGATGGGTGGTGTGTTGGTCATGCATTCATATCAATTGCATATATGTGTCTCTATGCTTGCAGTTTATGCACTTGTTGTGTATTCATAGTGGTGGTCATGGTTGTAATGGTGTCGCCATGCGAAAGTGGATGGTGTGTTGTTGGATGTGGTCGTCATGAGTGTATGTTGGTTGTATATGCATTTTTTATGCATGTCAGAGTCTATATGTTGTTATACATGCATTATTATGGGAATAGTTATCATGCATGAGGTCATTGTATGCATTGCAGGTCATCATGATGTTGTTGGTTGTTATGATGTTAATGCATTGGTTGAGATGAAGTAAGAGATGTAGATCATCAAAGCGAGGTTACAACATTGGACCTCAGGGTAAGAACATATTGTCATATAGGTTTGTATGTTTGGCATGCATGTATGTGGTTAATGGTTGTTATAAGAATTAGGGTCACTTATATGATTTTCATTCTATTGTTATTGTGGTTACATTTATGATAAATGCTAGTTGATCAATGTAGTCATATGTGCACGTGTTAGATAGTCATGAATGATAGTAACTTGTTGTATGAATTGTGGCCATATGCTTGATGATTATGGTCATTGTATCTGAGGTATTGATGTTATTATGTTTTATGCTAATTTGGATTGACCTATACAGATTATTATGGTTATGACATTCAAGTATGAGTTAATATATTGTGATATTATGTCATACTAATTTAGACTGACTGTGCATATGTGATTTTTATGCATGAATGGAGATTATTTATGAGTTTATGATGTGAACATATTCGCTAGTTATTGTTATGGATATCATGAACTTATTTATGTTTGAGTTGATGTGTTGTGAAGTTATATCATGCTAATCTAGATTGATTGTGCAGACAAGATAGCCTCCCCTGAGATACATTAGGGTATGAGTTTTATTATGTCATCTATTTAGTGTTTGAGTGTTTAGTGTATATTATGTCATCTATCTATTGCTTGAATGTTTGATTAATTACATGCTATGAGTATATGTCTCTAAGATTGCATGAAGAAATGATCTTGTTTTGAGATGGTTGTACTAACACATATGTGTTGAGACAACTGATATGTACTTGAGTGTAAGTAGGTGATAGTTGTAGCATTATGTATTATGACCGATAAATGTGAATTAGTTGTTGGTTATGACATGGTTTTTAGACTTAGTAAAGGTTGATTTCAAATTAATATACATGATGTCTTGATCTTTGGAATGTGTGACTTACATGTGTGAACAATTTCAAGGAAACATGCTTGGTATTAGCATGACAAGGTAATAGTAAATTTGTTTATATAACTAACAACTGATGTCTAGTTATAGTTGGATTTGTTAAGAAATTAGAGTCCCTTGAGAGATGGGATGGATGTGTTTAGTTACAAGGTAGCGTGCCTGGAACAACAAGGTAAGATAATTGGTATGTTGATATGTTTATTTATACACTAACAATTATTTGTTTATGACAATATGATGTAGGGGATTGCATGGCAAAAGAAACTTCCATGAAATATTGAAGAAGGCTCAGGTATAGATTTCCTTTGGAAGTATTGGGACACAGGGGGATTGAGTCATGATGTTTGTTGCTAGTCTTGTTCTTGTGGTATTTTGTGATTTGTTGCACTTGATTTTCGGTCTTGATTGTGTCTAGTGAATGATCATGCCACTTTGTTTGTGGTATCATATTGCTATTGGTTTTCATGGTTTTCTTCTTGTTGGATTTCTTGTTCTTGCCTTTTATGTTTTGAGGGTCTTGGGATTTGGTTGGGAAAGAGGGAAGTTAGTGGATCTCAGGGAGAGCTGAATGAAGTCCAACAGTAAGACCCAGGTGAAGCTCGGTTCATGTATAAGGGACGCTGAAAGCAAGACTAGGATAGTTAGTTGGATTGGTTGGGTCCATTGGGGTAACTAGGTAACAAAGTCATGAGAAAGGTAACAAGAAAGGTGAAATAAATGGATATGAGGCATCAAATGCCTTGGCCATGTTGGGAATGATAGTTCTCAAAGTTGTGCATTTTGTGCATGAATGAAGGGAGTTCTCTTAATCTTGACCTTATGGTATATGGTAATTATCTTGTGAACATGATTAGGCTAATGTGCATATATGCATATATATGTATGTATGTATGTTGTTGTCTAACAGCGTCATCAGGGATCATGATTGTTTTATGTTGATGTCTATATGTCTATATGTATGTGTTATAGGTCATTTTGTCACATCTGGTTAATAGGCCTTCAAACAAGACCAATTCACATCCTTTCACATATTGTCATCATCCCTACACAAAGCCCTAAGCATGACTCTGCTGAATCCATGAGTTTCTTCTCTTGACTATTGATTTTCCAATATTTTAAGGCTCAATGCACCCTGGAACTTTAGAGACCAATGTTGACCCTCTCTACACTTGCACTAATCAACAACAGGTTGCTCAGTCTTAGGGGTGCATTGATTCTAGAAATTTAGGAAAAATAAAAAGAATATTGAAGATTCCTCTTCCAGAAGCTTCATGAGGTTGTTTCAACCATTTACCTTGGATAAGAGTCTCGAATCATATCCTATCCTACCTTGAAGTTTTCACCTCTTATCCCTTCATCAAATCCTTCCATCTCAAGTGGATCTCAAGCCTAGAATGATAAATGGATAAAAATTCATGAACTACCTCCCTCATCTATATATTTACAACCATCCATGGGCACGGGGTTGGCTTTTGGAGATTTATTCTACCCTCATGTTGTTGCTTTGAGAGTCATTATTCCATGAATTAGGGTGACATATAGGCATACTTTGTGGCAAGGAAAGGACAAGTCAACTTGGGGAGCTATTCTACAAGATCAACTCCTATTTTTGGTTGTAACTCTCTCCATTTCTATTAATACAAAGAGTAGACCGTTTTCCTATATATAATGTTATGATTTCATGCATTTCAATACCATTTTCATCTATTAAATGAAGTGATTGGATTATGCTACATAGATGTTGTAGATAATTGGCTTATCTTGTTTGATTGTGTAGGGTCTAATTATAGCGATTAGAGCTAGGATTGGAGCATACAAGACGAGGAAGGAGAGAATCTTGCGACAGATTCCAGGTAGGCTTCATCCCATCCTTATATTACTTTAAGGAAGACATTTTTCCCTTTGCTTTATGTTGTTCTAGGCCAGTCCACCAGGCATAGGGAAGACACTTCTATTCGCAATCGTAGGTTCCATATCACAAATTGGCGACTTCGTTGGGGATCGATTCAATACCTTGGTGGTTTTTCCTTGCCATTAGTGTCTATTTTTCCTCTTGTTTTGATCTCTATAGTTTCACTCAGTCTTTATTAGACATAGGAAGACTTATCATTGAATTACATTGCATGTTTTGTGTCGAAACTTGAGATTCCTTGATCAGTGCACCCTTTGGTCTAGAGACAGTGTGTTGCAGTGCACCCCATCCCTTTCTATGTCTGCGTTGCAGAGCATTGGTGTCACTTAGCACTTGAGTTGATCCCTGTTTCATGCCAAAATTTTCCTTGTTTTGGTTTGATCACTATCCAACCTTCTTCCAACTTCTCTTCCTTATGTCCCTTAGTGTCTTAGTGTCTCTCAAAAGCCTCCATATGGTTTTCTTGTCGTTTTAATTGCCTTTGATGAGAATTTGTTTAGATTTTCCTTTGTTCTAGTCAGTAGGTCATTAGTAAACTAATTTTTTATTCATTGAGTGCTTGAAATAATTGGTGTTCCAGTCATCATTATGAAAAATTTGTTTTCATCAGAGATTAGACATGCATCTTAGTTTTCTCTCATTTTGAAAATTAAGAGGAAATTGGAAAGAAAAATCTCTTTGCATTGGCATCTAGGGTTTTGTGAGTAAAATTTGAATGGAACAATTAATTTTTAGGGAATTTCACTTAGTTAATGTTTGTTTCATATTCTTTGTCTCTTCCCTTCTTTAGATAGATTCTCATTGAAAGTGAAAGTTTCTATCTCTTCATGCTAGCTTTCATTTTAGGATATTCAGGTGAAATTTGCGGTAAGCCATGAGATTGAAACTTAATCAAAGATAAACTTGAAAATATTTTGAATCAACCTAAGGAGAATTTGTCATATTAACACAAACATTTAGAGGTCTAGGTTAGAGACGTGTTTTTGGCATCATTAAATGTAGGAGTTGTTGTTTTCCTGCATTGTATCCCCAGGGTGATATCCCGTTCCTAGTACGTAAGTGTATTAGATCGTACTTGGTGTAATTTTGGGTATATTGGATGGTGTTCCATGCATGAAGAGTATATGGGAACACTCTCATCGAATGGTTATGCTTTAGACAACACTACTACAAACTTCACTTCCACGTACCATCAAGTACATTTTGGAAGTCCACCATAGGTTTCTATCCTTTCCATAGGTAACTGAGTCAGCTACCTTGTATATTGTGATATATCGAATACAATATTCAGGGAGATTTCCTACACGTACATTAAGTCAAATTGGTTTTCCAAGGTGCATATTGCAGTTCATGGTTGCTTGGTAAACATTTATTCCTAATTTTAAAATCCGTTTGATTTATTTTTGTGTTAATTATTAAAATTTATTAATCCAATGTGGAAGAACACACTCTTTCTCCTCGTTGTTCACATAGAAGGCAAAATAAGCCTCTTCTTCCACCATAGGCTACTCCTAGCCATCGTCAGAAGCATAAGAAGAGACAAAATACCGAATCAGGAACTTCAGGAAGTACTTCTGGTCCTCCTCCTAGATCTGATCTACCATAATCATGTTTCCCCTTAAGTACTGAGCCTAATATTACTTCATAATTTTCTAGTGAATCTAACACAGTTGAAACCGAAGCACTCGAGACTTTGTTTCCTGAGGTCATTGAACCTGACTTGATTGAATCAAAGACCTTATTACCTGAGGTACTTCATCCATATTCATCTATTACTCTAGGACTTCCCTCTTCTCTTCCTTGTTCTTAGACACAATCGCAAACCATATATCTTGGACCTGATGGTGAACCTTTTCCATCTAATCTTGTGAGTATCGAAGAGATCCCATAGGAAGAACCTTGTTCCTCTAATCCTATTCATTGGAGTGGAATTCATTTTTATCAAGCTCGTCCTCTTCCTTCTCTTCAAATTCCAACACAAACTCCTTTACTTGATTGTTCTCGCTCACCCATGAATTTCTCGCAACAATCTTCTTTGGGACAACTAACCATGATTGAATTTGCTATGGTTTCCCATCCTGTGTCCACCCATATGGCTAAGATAACTAGTTTTTCTTCTTCATCCATGTTTGTGACATCACTAGAGGCACATCTATATGGTGGCCAATCTGTACCACCTAGTTATCAGTCATTATCTGGTACCTTCTTTGGTGCGACACCTAGTCCATGGACCTATCACTTGTTACCTATTCCTGGAATTCCATTTGGAACTTCAGTAATGAGCACTATATACCCTGCTCCTTCTCCTCCACCTACACCTACAATTGAATAACAGGTTGGCCCTTATGTTATTGGGCTTGGTTACCTTCAAAATCCTAGCTCTCCTAATGTTGGGTACCCTCCGCAAGGGGGGTTGTTGCCTCCATCATCCCCTCCTCCTTTAGGAAGGTGGAAACCTATTGTTGGTATACCTTGGTGCTCAGCGTTATCTAAATCATCCATATCCTAGAATGGCTGCTAATGTTTGACAACCTACTTTTCCTGCACAACCTAGTTCGATTGTGGATCTATTTTTGAATTCTCAACCTGTGCCATCCACATCTCAAATTCCTACTTATCAATCTGTGCCTCTATAAGCTCAAATTCATGTAAGCCAACCTTTACAGGCTATAACTTTGACTCAATATATTCCGTTGGTATCTGGTACCCCCTAGGTTCCACTTACCCAACCTTTACAAGGTACCTTATAGTCTTAACTTCTTGGACAAGGTATCCCTCAAATTCAAGTAGGACATATTGAGTATAGTATGGAACAACCTCCATGAAATCTACCTTCTTTTGGGATGATGCAAAATCCCATGGGGCAACAATATCAACCTTATAAGGGTATTCCTCAAGTTTTTATTAGAGCCAAAAGTCCGAACGTAGCCTCTCCAACATTTACAAGGTTATCTTGGAGATTGGCAACAAGGTTATGCGTATGTTGGTTATCAGAATCCTCCTTATTCTGGTGCACAGGTTCCTCTTTATCGAAACCCTCCCTATCATGGAGTGCAAAAATCTGTTGCTCAGGACATTCCCTCTTGTCCAGGTTATCCTCCATTGGATTGTAACAGGAAGTTTCCGTTTGTGGCAACTCTCGAATTTACCGACTTGACTCGAGTCACCAATGATCCTATTTCCCATTCAACTTGGTGGTCAATTATTCCTATGAAATTGCCTTATGATATCCCAAAATTCAATGGGAATCTTGGAGAGGACCCATTTTCCTTAATGATGATTCAATTTGATTACATATTTTCTAGCGTACTCTTATCGGTACGACAACTAAATGGTATATTGAATTACCAAGAGCTTCATCTAACAATTTCAGCTCCTTGGCTACCACATTCCTCACATTTCCAGTTCCCCATCAGATACGAAACGGGAATGGGACATCTGACCAACTTCAAGCAATCTGATTCCACTCACTTCTCTGATCATATTCATGAGTGGAGACTTCGCCGTCAGTTTGTTGAGACATATGTTCCAGATCAATTGTTATCATAATGGTTTACTAAGTCTCTATTGGCCCCTATAACAAAAGATGTGGCTAAGGGTGGAGTTGTAACTGAAGAGCAAGTAATTTCTCATGCCCAGTACTTGGATCTTGTTTATACCCAATATGGCATGCTTTATGATAAGATACCAAACGCTTCACAACCTTCAAACATTGTTCCTCAAGCTCCTGGTAAAGAATCTCATGTTGTTGATGGCATGATTGGTTCTTCCAGTTCGCAGTCGGTGAGTAAACCATCTGGTACTGCTCTTACTGTAACTGCCCAAATCCCTCCATCCAATCCTCCTACAGCTTCTACTTCAAAGAACAATTTTGTTCATTCTGATAAAGGTAAATATCAAGAGAAACCAGGAAGTAAGAATAAATGAAAAGGTAAGAAGAAGAAAGATTCTCCTCCATTGGATAAATAAAACAATCAATCTTCTTACAAGAAACTAAAATCTCGTTACCCATTCCTGATTTGTAATGAGGAACACTTCACTCGTGACTGTCTCCACTAGGCAGAAGTGAACCAATTTATGAAGTATTCTACTTCACCCACCATGTTGACATATTTGTTTCCAAATCAGGAGACTCATTTGGTTGATTGAGACCCTACTTCCTCTAACTCGATTTTGATTCTTTCTTTCGCTAAATCAAAAATTGATATTATGGTGGCGACTCGTAATAAAGACTATGGTAATGTGAATCCACCAAATGGTCAAGCTATTGATCAAACTATCATTTTAGATGAATCTCCATCAGATCCTGCCCCTCTTACAATTCTTAGAAATTAACTATTAAGCCTGCAAAGAGCGTTATCCATAAATCTGCTTTCAACCCTCACGCGAGAGCTGCTTAGAATTACAACATGGTTGAGGACTTGGCTCAGTCTCCATTAGGCATGTCTACTCTTGAGGCATTGCAGAATTATCCTACCCAGAAGAAGGCTTTGTTTTCCACGATAGGGTGCATTAATGCTTTAGATTCCAACATGTTCATTTTCAATCATGAGAACTATTCACCTAGACTTTAAGCTCAATTGGCATTTATGATCCAGTTTGTCATCCATGATAAGAACATTCATCATTCTATTGTGGATGAGGAAGCCTCAACCTACATCATGTCCTTGTCTTGCTAGAAGGCCATTGGTTCTCCTCAATTGAGTCAGTCACCCACCACCTTGAAATATTTTGAAGGAAGAATGTGTAAATCTTGTGGGATTTTGAATTCCTTACAACTAGAATTGGGACATAAATCCATATCCATATAAGTCAAAGTTATTGATGGACCAATCTATTATAATCTTCTATTGGGTCACACCTCGGTTTATGCCATGGTTGTTTATATTTTGACTTATTTCCAGATGATCGCCTTTCCTCATAAAGGCGACATAGTAGCCATTGATCAAATCACATTTTTCGCCTCTAATTTTCCATTTACTGGAAGTGTCCCTCTCGTAGGGGAAAATTTACAACCATACCAGTATGTTGGGGTCAGATTGCTTAAAGATTCCTCTCTCATGGGAACCTTTCCACTTCTCCTTCCTTCGCTTTCTGAAAACTCCTCTTTGGTTGCCTATATCAATATGATATCCTCTTCTACTATTCTAACTGATACTTGGGTAGTACCAGACGAAATTGACATCCATAGTTTTGGCGATCGTATGCCTCTTGGCCCCATCGAGCTTGCTTATGAAGCCATTCATTTAGCTTGTGTGGATCATTTTGATTTGGTCTCTTCGATTAATTGGGTCAATTGCTCATTAGATTATGGCATGTCTTCTCATATCAACCCTGGTGAAAATTCCATGTAATAAAAGTTAAAAAAAACAATAACCATGGATGACTAGGACACTTATTCCGAGATGAATGTTGGGCAAGACATCCTAGGGGGTTTTCATCTGGTTGTTTTGGGGTATGGAAAGTGGCAAAGGCATTTTGGCACAATTATTTATGAAAATAATGGAAATTAGGAGAAAAAGGAGGTGAAAGGTCACAGGTTTCATGTGAGGAGGAAAATGAAGGAAAAGAATGGAAAATGAAGAAAATAAAGGCCTCATTAATAAAAATGCTTCTGAGGATCAGTTGGTAACCTTTTGTTAGTTCAGTGTTGGAGCTCCCTCATTTTCTCTCTCTCTCTCTCATACTGTTAGATACTTAGATTTTTCTTGGAGCACTCTTGGAGGGTGTAGCATACTTGGATTATTGGAGAAAGAACGCAAAGGAAGAGCGGGAAAGCACAAGAAGGCATCGACATAGACAACTACATTAGATTTTCTTTCAGGTACCGAGTTGCATGTATGATTTATTCACTAGTTTGGACATGCATTGTGGATTCTTAGTCATGATTGTTGGGTGTGTGTTATATTCTTTCCATGACTACCACATGCACGAGGGGATCACAGGGGGGTTGATAGCCCCCCCTGTATGTTGTGCCAAGCACAACAGGGGGGTCATAAGGGGATGGTAGCCCCCTTGCATGGGGTCCGAGATAGCACCCTAGGAAATTTGTTTTGGGACCCTATATTAGGTGGGCAGAACTACCTATGGTTTTGTGCATGTATTTCACACATGGTTTTGGGCATGATGGTTTTCTGTCCATGGTATTTTGTAGATCTGGTCAAGGGAACTATGGTTATATTCTAATCCAGATTTAATAGATTGGGGTTTATGGATGCTTTGGCATATATATATATATATATATATATATATATCTATATATATATATATATATATATATATATATATATATATCTATATATATATATATATATATATTATTGAAAGGAATCTAATGAAAAATCAATCTGGTAGTCCTGGTTTTGGGATCTAGGGGAAAATCTCTCTATATATCTATTTTATGTTTTATTCTCTTGCCATTATTTATTTTCTATTTTTAGAATTCGTAGAAAGATAATTTCTGTATGGGGTTAAAACCTACATTTGGTATCGGAGTTGTTTAAGCTTCAAGGGGATGCCTTTGCTGCTGATGGGTTTTTCTCGGGCCTGTGGTAGACTCTATTAAGTAGGAGATCTGCGAGATCGATTCTTGTCGTAAAAGAAGATGGAAATCAATGGAAAGATACAGATCGAGAAATTTAATGATAAGAGTTTTGAGTTGTAGAAACTCAAGATGGAGGATCTATTGGTGGATAAAGATCAGTGGATCATTGTAGATCTAGGTACTAAACCAACAACAATGTCAGCTGAAGTTTGGGCGAAATTGGATCTAAAAGTAAAGAGCACAATACGATTGTGTGTCTCAAATTTAGTATTGCTGAATGTATTAGGGGAAGCTTCGGTGAAGGCTTTATGGGACAAGTTAGCGAATTTGTACCAATCTAAGTCTCCGGTGAACAAACTGTTCTTGTAGAAAAAGTTGTATAACCTGAGGATGAAAGATGGAGACTTGGTGACAGAGCATCTGAACGCCTTTAATACTGTTGTAAGACAGCTGTTATCTGTTTATATTAAAATTTTAGATGAAGATAAGTGCATTAGTTTGTTGTGTTCTCAATCAGACTCTTGGGATAGTATGGTTGTTGCAATAGGTAGCAATGCAACTGCATTGCAGTTTGATGAAATAGTCTCATCCTTTTTGTCGGAGGAGATGAGACAAAAAAAATATGGAGGGCCAAAATGGTGATGCCTTGTCTGTATGAGGACAGTCCTAAAACAGAAAAAAAATAAGTCCTCGAGTGGGAGATCTAAATATCTAGGAAAACTTGTAAAGGTGTGCTCGAAATGCAGAAAGGAAAGGCACTTCAAAAGGGACTGTAAATCTAAAGCTCCTGAGAAACAAAAGGAATCTGATGATACTCCCTCTGCAGAGGTGAAAACCACCTCAGATGAAGGTGGGGATGTGTACTTGACTTCTTCTTCAATTACACATGTAGACAATGAGGCATGGTTGATTGAATCAAGTGCATTCTTTCACTTCACTCCCCATAGGGAGTGGTTTTGTGAGTATCAAAAATACGATGGTGGTGATGTCTTCTTAGGAGATGACAAGAAGTCTAGAATCATCAGTCACAGAAAATTCAAGTTGAAGTTGCAAGGTGGGAGGATTAGAACACTTCTGGGTGTTCTACATATTCCTGCATTGGCCATAAATCTAATTTCTGTAAGCAAGATGGATGATGCAGGTGTAAAAATAGTGTTTGAGAAAGATACCTGCAAGATGGTTTGGGGAGCACTGGTATTGATGCAGGGAGTTCGGATTGGAACTCTGTACAAGCTTCAGGGTAGCACTGTTATTGATGGGTGCAACAATTCTGTGGTTCCTGAAAGTGGAGCAAAAAATCTAGTGGTCTCTGGAGAAGCGACCATGCTATGGAATAAAAGGTTTGGACATATTGGAGAGAAGGGCCTTCAAATACTTCATTGTAATGTTATGATAGAAGGTATGTCTAATTTCTCTATGGATTTTTATTTCTGTGAAAATGGTGTATATGGAAAGTAGAATCGGGTGAGTTTCCCCTCTAGTGCTAAGAGGGTTAAACAAATATTAGAGCTTGTGCACAGTGATGTGTTTGGACCTGTGTTAGTTCCATCATTGGGTAAGTCTGTGTACTATGTATAATTTATAGATGAATTCTCAAGGAATACATGGATATATTTCCTCAGGAAGAAATCTGAAGTCTTTGACAGGTTTAAAGAATGTAAGGCTCTGGTGGAAAACCAAATAGAGAAGAAGATAAAGGTGCTAAGGATAGATAACAGTGGAGAGTTTTGCAAGAAGGAATTTTAAGAGTTCTGAAAAAGTGTGGTATAGCACAACGTAAGACTACTCCATACACACCTCAACAAAATGGAGTTGCAGAAAGAATGAACAAGACATTGATGGAAAAGGCAAGAAGCATGCTCAGTGGTGCCATGTTAGGACAAGAATTTTGGGCAGAGGTAGTGGAGACCACATGTTACCTGGTCAATAGATCCCCTTCAACAACATTGGAGGATAAGACTCCATAAGAGGTATGGATTGGTAAGAAACCCTCTCTTTCACATCTGAGGGTATTTGGATGTGATGCATATGTACATGTTCCAAAGGAAAAAGGAACCAAGTTGGATAGTAAATATGAAAGGTGCATCTTTATTGGGTACAATGATGGTTTAAAAGGTTATAAGCTTTGGAACCTAGAAACAAGAAAGTTTTTGTACAACTGAGATGTGGTGTTTAGAGAGGTGAAAAATGTTATTAAACATGAAGTCCTACCAAAGGAACATGAGAAGATAGAGTTTGATCTAAAGGATGAAGAATCAGACTCTACAACAGAAGAGGAATCAGAAGATAAAGAGCCACAAACTCTAGCTATGAGAAGATCTGTTTGAGAAAGAAGGCAACCAGAAAGGTATAGTCCATCTCATTTTTCTTCAAATTTTTCTTTATCTATTATTGATGATGATCCCAAAATTGTGAGGGAAGCAGTAGATTCAGAGGATGGAAAACTCTAGAAAGTGGCCATGGTTGATGAAATGGCATCTTTTCACAAAAATGAGGCTTGGGATCTCGTGGAGTTGTCGGTTGGAAGGAAACCCATTGGAAACAAATGGGTGTTTAAGAAGAAGATGAATGAAGAAGACAAGGTGGAGAAATACAAAGCTTGGTTGGTAGCAAAAGGTTATTCCCAGGTGCTGGGAATTGATTTTGGTGATATTTTTTCTCTTGTTGCCAAGGTAGCTTCTATTAGATTACTCTTATTTGTTGCTGCTGCTTTTGATTTTGAGGTAGAATAGACAGATGTGAAGACATCATTTCTTCACGGGGATCTGGAAGAAGGGATCTACATGAAGCAACTTGAAGGATTTGTGGTGAAGGGTAAGAGAGAACTGGTATGCAAGTTTAAAAAGTCTCTGTATGGGTTAAAACAATCACTAAGGATGTGGTATCATAAATTTGATACATTTATACAAGGACTTGGCTTCACCAGAAGCAAAGAAGATCATTGTGTGTATTTTAAACTAATTGGTGACCATGTTATTTATCTGGTCTTGTATGTGGATGATATGTTGTTGGTTGGAAATGACAAAGAAATTATATAGGATTTGAAGACCCAATTGTCCTCCAAATTCGACATGAAAGATCTTGGTGCTAAAAACTATATTTTGGGCATGGATATTAAAGGAGATCGCACAAAGAGGAAGATTTGGTTAAACTAGAGGAAGTATGTTGAGACAATACTACATAGGTTTAATATCCAGGATAGTAAACCAGTGAAGGTTCCTATTCCTGTAGGTGTAAAGCTATCTGTTGATCAGTGTCCCAAGACACAAGAAGAGGAAGAAGACATGTCCCATGTTCTATATGCAAGTGCACTCGGTAGCTTGATGTATGCAATAGTATGTACTAGACCAGACATTGCACATGCAGTGGGAGTATTGAGCAGGTTTATGTCAAAATTAGGGAAGGAGCATTGGACAGTAGTGAAGCAGGTTTTCAATTATTTGTGTAGCACTAGTTATTATGGTTTGTGCTACCAAGGAAGATCAGGATTGGACAGAGTTTTGGACATTCGTGGTTTTCTTGATGCAGATTTCGCTGGAGATATGGATCAGAGAAGATCTACAAGTGGGTATGTGTTTAACCTATTTGGAGGTGCAGTCAGTTGGATGAGTAAGAGATAGTCTATAGTATCTCTTTCAACTACAGAGGCAGAATACATGGAAGCCATTCATGCAAGAAAGGAAGCAGTTTGGTTGTAGAGATTGTGTTCAAGTATGGGGTTAGTACAACAAGCTATAAGGATAGACTGTGACAACGAAAGTGCAATTTTCTTGGCAAAGAACCCTGCTTATCATTCAAATTCAAAGCACATTGATGTTCAATATCACTTTGTGAGGGATATGGTTGAGGACAAAAATGTGTTGTTGGTAAAGGCAGACACTTTGAAGAATACTGCAGATGAGTTGAAAAAATCTATGGGCACTGAGAAGTTCTCTTGGTGTAGAGAACAATGGGCATTATAGGGCTGGATCAATGATTAAGCTCTCTTGTGGAAATAAAACAATAAGTGGGAGAATGTTGGGTGTGTGTTATATTATTTCACGGCTAACCCATGCATGAGGGGGTCGCATGGGGGGCCTTAGCCCTCCTGCATGGGGTTCGAGGCATCACCCCAGTAAAAAAAAATTTGGAACCTATATTAGGTGGGTGAACCTACTTAAGGTTTTTTGCATGGATTTCACATATGGTTTTGGGCATGATGGTTTTTTGTCCATGGTATTTTGTAGATCCGGTTAAGGGAAATATGGTTATGTTCTAATCTAGGGTTAATGGATGCTTTGGAAGGTATATATATGTATTGTAACATTGAAAGGAATATAATGAAAAATCAATCTGATAGTCTCGGTTTCGGGATCCAGGGGAAAATATATGTGTATATCTGTTTTATGTTTTATGCTCTCGCCATTGTTTATTTTCTGTTTTTAGAATTGGTATGCAGGAAATTTCTGGATGGGGTTAAAACCAACAATGATCTGTCATTGGCATGGAGGATTGCCTGGATTGACAGTGGATTGCCTAGCCTTGCCATTTCCTAGATAGCCATGGTGATTGTGGGTTTATTTTCATTGTTTTGTTTTGGTTGGTTCTCATGTTTCCTTAGCTTGGATTGAGTTATTAGTTCCTGGAGCCTTGGTTTGAAAAACGCTCTAGAGCCCTGTAACAACTTGGTTTGAGTTACTAGTCCTAGAGCCTTGGTTGTACAAACACTCTGGAGCCCTTGGTGGGTTGAGTTACTAGTCCTGGAGCCTTTGTTGGAAAAACGGTTTGGAGCCCGACGACAGATGTGGGTTGAGTTACTATTCATGGAGCCTTGGTTGGAACAAACGCTCTAGAGCCCAGGATGGATAGGATGGAGACCGATCCGGTGATGGTTTTGGTGATGTCTGGCCATGAGTTGGAATCACTGTTTGATAGGTTGAGGTGGATGGCCTCTAGAAGCCTTGGATGAGTTTTGATTGATGTCTTCTATGAGATCCCACATTCATTATTGGAATATGGCACATAGGTGAATGGCTGAAGAGAGATTTGGCTCAACCATTCTATAGTTGGGTGGAATGTGGTAGTCCCATCTCCGGTTGGTTCATTGCATTCATTAATGTGAAATTCATTCCCTTGATTTTCATGTGTAAGGGTACTGATGTATTTATGGATTTGATGGCTGATATGTTTATTGTATTTTTGTTCCCATTATGCTGATTATATGCACATTTTATGACAACAACTATGTATGGCTCTCAACATGTTTTTACTTATATGTGAATGGATAATGTGCCTATGACCTAATAGATGATAATGCAGCAAATGGCATGAGGGAACAATGGTTCAAGTGATTCTCAGATAAGTATCATATACCTACAGTTAATTATGTTGTTTACACCTATAGATTACATGTTGATGATATGTTTGACGAAATGACTATCATGGCTAGTAGGGATCCAGTCAAGGTCTTGAACAAGTATTTGCTTTAGTAATTTCATTTCCATGTTACTTTACTGATTTGAAGAGATGGATAAGTTTTGGGCAATGTCCTGGGCTTTGAGCCTGAGAAAGTGGCTTAAATCCCGAGGTCGCTAGCACAACACTGACAATTTTGGTCCACAGTCTGTGTCAAGCAGGCCTATGAGAGTGACTTTAGGTTGTTGGTTGCTCCCTTTCCCATAGCATGAGAGCGACTATGGACCAAGAGACCTAAAACAATAGTGGGACCCAGGGACAGGGTGTTTGGGTGGATGAATTCTCTTCCGAGGGTTCTGTTGATGATGTTGGATGTCTTTATGGTGTGTTTTGTTGGTTCCACTTCCTTAATATGACTTACGAGGTCAAATCATATCATAGTGGCCTCTCGTTGCATGTTTACCCCCACTGGCCAGTTGCTTGGGTAGATGTGGGAGGAGGGTGTTATAGAGTGGTATTAGAGCATGATTCACCCCTCAGAATGGAAGAGCTATGTGTTGGTCATGAATGCATGTCAATTGAATGTGTGTCTCTTACACTTATATACTTGTTGCAATGGCTTGATCTCAGGTCATGGTTGTATTATGGTTATCATGGCAAATTTGTTATTGATTTCATGAAATATATTTGAAATGAGTATGTGATTGACTGTGTATGGATTACATGTCGCTTACATGTTGATTTCATGGTACCTACTTACATGCTTGTATGCTAGGTTACAATTTTGAATAATTTGATTACATGCATCAGTCTAGTAGGTTGATTACAAGAACTGATAGAGTATGTTCAAATACATGCGTTTATGCATAGGTGTAGTTGATTTGGAATTGCTTATGCATACTATTGGTTGCTTGTGGAAATGGGTACAATGGAGTAATGGTTGTTGTCATGCATGAGGTCATAACATGCATTGTTGATATGGCTTTGCATTGATGACTGGATCCTAGTTAGAGTAATTTTTATGAGTTGATACATTTACTTACATATGTCTATATGTTGTTATGATTATGTTATACATGTATCATGCCAATTTGGTAATCTTGCAGAAAAGGTATCCTCCCCAAGTTATGCTAAGGTACGTGATTTATTGTGATTGGTTTATCTGAGATACTATGCCTTGCAGGAAGAAATATCAAATGGCTAGCAAGATGGTTGACTACAAAGACTCTCCCTATGAATCTGACTAGCAGTATGGTGTTGGGAATTCTTCCGATTTGGTAGTGACACTGAGAAGTTTAAAGGAAGAGATCAGGAGTTGTAAGGTGGATAATGATAGAATCATGTAATCACATGAAAAGTTAGTAGAGGTAAATGCAGTCATACTTCAGAGCTTGTCATATTTGCAGCGACAAGGACTACTCTGGATCAATCATTAGTAGGAGGAAAAAACTAATGGGGCATATGGCTGAAGGTCTCGTAGTAGACACAAGCCGGATCGATCTGACACCATCTAAGATGGAAGATTGTTGGACACTCCGGAGAGGAGAATGGATAGACATAGGTATGATTCTAGTTCTGATTCAGATAGGCACTATGATTGTCATCGGTATCATCCCCCATAGGAGGAATGATAGGGAGTATTTTCTAGATGAATTTAAGAAAGAAAAGCCACCTAGTTTTTATGGGGAAATGAAGAAACTACAGGATGCAGAGGCATGGTTTCTTGGCATGAGGAATTTCTTCAGGTTGCATGAATACTCAGAGAACATGAAAGCTAGAGTAGCTACCTTCAGTCTCAAAGGTAAAGTAGACATTTGGTGGGAATAAGTGAATAATTTCAGGTGTATTCAAGAGGAATATTTGTCTTGGAGTGAGTTTGGGTGTCTATTTAAGACGAAGTACTTGTCATAAAGGTATTTTGATGACATGGAAAAATGCAGTCACATGAAAGATCTTCAAATTTGACATGAAAGATTGGGTCTTCAAATCCTGGATAATTTCTTTTTCATTTCCAACCAGCAACATATCATCCACATACAAGACCAGATAAATAACACGGTCACCAATTAATTTAAAATACACACAGTGATCTGCTTTGCTCTGGTGAAGACAAGTCCCCTTATAAATGTATCAAATTTTTGATACCACATCCTTGGTGACTGTTTTAACCCATACAGAGACATTTTTAACTTGCATACCAACTCTTTCTTACCCTTCACCGCAAAGCCTTCAGGTTGCTTCATGTAGATCTCTTCTTCCAGATCCCTGTGAAGAAATGTTGTCTTCACATCCATCTGTTCTATGGCTCAAAATCAAAAGCAGCAACAACAAACAAAAGTAATCTAATAGAAGCTACCTTGGCAACAAGAGAAAAAATATCGCCAAAATCAATTCCCGACACTTGGGAATAGCCTTTTGCTACCAACCGAGCTTTGTATTTCTCCACCTTTCCTTCTACATTTGTCTTCTTATTGAACACCCATTTGCTGCCAATGGGTTTCCTTCCAGCCAGTAACTCCACTAGATCCCAAGCCTCATTTTTGTGCAAAGATGCCATTTCATCAACCATGGCCTCTTCCAGAGTTTTCCATCCTCAGAATCTATTGCTTCCTTCATAGTTCTGGGATCATCATCAGTATTAGATAAAGAAAAATTTGAACAAAAAGCAGATCGAATATACCTTTCTGGCTGCCTTCTTTCTCGAACTGATCTTCTCACAACCAGAGTTTGTAGATGTTCATCTTCTGATTCCTCTTCTGCCATAGAGTCTGATTCTTCCTCCTTTAGCTCAAACTCTATCTTCTCAGGTTCCTTTGGTTGGAATTCATGTTTAATAACATCTTTCACCTCTCTAAACACGGCATCTCGGTTGTACACAAGCGATCCAGGTGGATGTTGGTGACCACCCACCTATCCCATTTGGACCCCCACTAGTGTTTCTCTCAACATTTTCAGTTTCCTTAATTGTAGCACAACTTACTATTTTTAGCAGTTTTTCGGGTCCTGAACTTCCGAAGCTGTTTTGAGGCCCTAAAAGACGTTTTTTGGGAAATCTAGGGAAACATGGGTCCATGGACCGATGTTGCCTCCCAAAGTGGTAGTGCTCAGATAGATCTTTCTAACGAGCTATTGTACACATCAAAAGGAGATCGTATGCCAAAGTTACGACCCCAGGAAGTTGATGTACCAATTTACCCAAACGGGGCCCATAGTTTGGCATTTCATCTTCTAGGGTTAGGTTTTGGAATGTTAAGGGTTTTCCATTGTTTCTCAACAATAAATAGGCCTTTGAGCCTCATTGTAACACAATTCAGAGGCATGTAGCCACCACATCGCTTCTCAGAGATAAGCTACCATTGCCCTAGCTGGTTTATTTCCATTAATGTTTGTAAGCATTTTTTCAGTATTTTACATTAATGAAATGAAGTATTATTTCCGCTGCATATCTGTGTTTATGGTTATCTCTGTAATTTGTTGCATTCCTGTTTAAGTCTGGATCAGTGGTATCATAACGGTCTGCTTTTTCTCTATTTTTCTTTGCATGTCCCCAACAAGGTCGGGATATAAGGAGTTAGGGCTTGAACTGGTCGAACCTTTGCAAGACCAGCCTCGCAAATCCCGATGGCCTCCCAAGGCGGATGAGAAGAAAGATGAGGGGGTAGGAGATCCTATCAAAATCTTGCTCGAAGAAGCCCTCGAGCGACAACGGAACGTGATGATGGACAACTTTGCCCAGATCCTTCAGCGACTACCCAGAAGTGACGCATCCGCTTCTAGCAGCTACTCTGGAAATGCCACACCCTTTAAGGTACAAGTTAATTTTGAAATCCCCATATTCGAGGGTCAGATAGACGCAGATGCTGTAGATAAATGGTTAAATCTGCTAGAAGGATATTTTTCTGTTCATGAATTTTCAAGTCAAGACTGTTTTCACTCTTCTCAAAGCAACCCCCCACGTTAAGGACTGGTGGGAAACCTACTATGAGTAGAAGGATGAAAGTACAGGCTCACTATTTTCAGCCGCACCCACTTGGAATGACTTCCGGGATGCCATCAGGGAGCAGTACTACCCTGTCAAAAGCTATGAGGACAAATACATCAAATGGACCACACTGCGACAGGGACGAGACCAAGATGTGTCGGAGTTCACAAACATTTTTCATACCCTTCACACACAGTTGGGTATCAAAGATTCTGAGCTGCATCTGGTACTCAAATACCGCGGCTGCCTACACAGATACATCCAGAAGAGATGGAGTTCTTGAACATCTCCTCACTCGGCACAACATACCGATACGCTGTCAAAATCGAGCAAAAGTTCAAATAGAAGAAGCGAGACTTTGGATCTACAAATCCAAAGCCTAAAGGACAAAGCCAAGGCGCGGTGACCCAAGACAACCCGTCGAAGCCGTAAGAAAAGAACAACACTGTGAAGCCGAAGAAGGACACAGGAAAGTGGTGTGAGTTCCATAAGAGTCCCACTCATAACACAAGTGAGTGTCAGACCAAGCAGTCGCTGGTGGCCGAGTTGAAGGCTTCCGAATCAGATGCATGTTCCGACCCTGAGCCAGAACTTGACAAGAGGAATGGAAAAGGGAAGCAGATCATTGATGTGGATCCCAGCGCCACTATTGCCACTACCAAGATCCAGAAGAATGAGCCCGAAGACCCAGAGGAGGGGGAGCGTCTTTTCCACTCACAAATGTGGGTGAAGGGTTCACTGCTACAATTCATTGTCGACAGTGGCAGCCAAAAGAACCTCATTTTAGTAGAGGTCATGAAGCGGTTGGGCCCACCAACTACACCACACCCATAGCCATACAGTATCAGGTGGCTTCATGAAGGACGAGGTCTCAAAGTTCGCTAGTAGTGCCGCCTTCCCTACAGCATCAAGCCCTTCACAGATGAGGTATTGTGTGATGTTACACCTCGGGATGTTTGTGATGTATTATTAGGCCAGCCATACTTATGGAGGTGACATGCTGTGTATGAGTCAAGGCCTCGCGCTGTTATTATTTATTTGGATAATTCATTATACAGGATACCAGAGGTAGCCCCACCTACCGCCACCTCTTTGATCACTGCCAAGAAAGGCAGCAAGCTCATATCATAGACTAGGAAATTTATTTTCTGTTTGGTTCGCTCCCAAAATAAGGGGAATATCATTGCTACATCCATGACCCCCGCAAAGGGTTCCTCCACGCAGCAGCAGCAGTAAAGGGATATGGTCATGATAGAACACAGGAACAACTTCTCCTCACCCACAGGGGTACCACACAAGTTTCAGGTGGGCGACAAAGTTTGGTTACATCTGTAGAGAGAACGCATTACCAGAACCCATCAGAAACTCAGACCACTTCGACATGGTCCTTACACCAGTACCAAGGCTACTGGCAACAATGCTTTGAAGCACAACATTCCTCCATTCCTTCACTTGCACCGAGTGTTCAATGTGGACCATCGTCAACCATGCTTCCCACCATTTCTGGACACATCAGAGATTGCAAAACAACTCACTAGAGACCCAGATCAACAAAAGCTTCCTCATCTCAGGGAGGAACTCAACACAACAGGGACCATTGCTTCCTAAGGGGGGAGGAAAGATCCAGGTGGATGTTGGTGGCCACCCACCTATCCCATTTGAACCCCCACTAGTGTTTCTCTCAACATTTTCAGTTTCCTTAATTGTAGCACAACTTACTATTTTTAGCAGTTTTTCGGGTCCTGAACTTCAGGAGCTGTTTTGAGGCCCTAAACGACGTTTTTTGGGAAATCTAGGGCAACATGAATCCATGGACTGATGTTGCCTCCCAAAGTGGTAGTGCTCGGATAGATCTTTCTAACGAGCTATTGTACGCGTCAAACGGAGATCGTATGCCAAAGTTACGACCCTCGGAAGTTGATGTACCAATTTACCCAAACGGGGCCCATAGTTTGGTGTTTCATCTTCTAGGGTTAGGTTTTGGAATGTTAAGGGTTTTCCATTGTTTCTCAACAATAAATATGCCTTCGAGGCTCATTGTAACATAGTTCAGAGGCATGTAGCCACCACATCGCTTCTCAGAGATAAGCTACTATCGCCCTAGCTGGTTTATTTCCATTAATGTTTGTAAGCATTTTTTCAGTATTTTACATTAATGAAATGAAGTATTATTTCCGCTGCATATCTGTGTTTATGGTTATCTCTGTAATTTGTTGCGTTCCTGTTTAAGTCCGGATTAACAAGCTTCCTTGTGTTAGGTTCCTATACCAATAGGTGTCATATTTCATGATTGACTGTGGAAATGCCAAATATGATCATCCTTTCCATGCTGCAAAGGTTTCATATTTTCCAAAAAATCAAAAAATTAAAAAAAAGAAAGAAAAGAAGGTATGCCCTAAAAGAAAAATCAAAGGGCAAGAAGAATGAATTGGTCAATAAAGAAAGAAAACGAACCCCAAAGAAAATACCAGGAAAGTGTGCTAGCCAAAATGCCACTGCTATCCTATTTTTGCAAAGGAGTTCAAAATATGCAATCAGTGACTTCTGTCACACTTGATGGATGGCCAAACAGGTCAATCTTGGCTAGTCCATGTTTAAATATCTTGTTCTAGCATTAGAGAATAAGGTCTGTTCAAACAGTTTAACCTTCGCAGATCATTAGTTAGGTAGAGAAGCAAGGGAGCTCAACAGCTAAATCTGAGCCCCTGGAAGAGATAAGGGCAGACTTAGATAGGAGGGCAATCAAAAGAAAACAAGAGAGAAAGGGTTTGCTAGTTCAAATGCACCTAAGGGAAAAGAAGAAAAAATGTTAGGTATATTAGGCTGGGTAGGCAGTTTGGTGTTGTAGAAGCAAGTTTGTGATCAGTTTTGTCTTTTTGAATATGATTTATCTCATGGATATCATAGGTACCATGGCAAAGTGGCTGCAAAACAATTGGAGCATGACTAATTTCCCTCCCATTCCTCCAAAAACATTTACTAACTTCCCTCAAGGACATTGAGATCTGCTCAGTGATCCTAGTTCCCCTCATTTTATGAGGAATACTAAGTGAGACTTTGTGTTTACTTAGCCGAAACAAGCCACATTTCTTGTGTAAAAAATAATCATTCCATTTCACTTTCATTTCCCTAAAAACCTAAGTTTTACCTTACAAACTTAGCGTCCTACATTCATAAAACCATATTAACATTAACTTTATTGTATAGCTCCTATATAATGTTTCCTCGCCCCTATTTTATAAAAAAAATATACATAAAAACCCCCAAATAGTTAAATATTCCCCGCCCCGGCAATTATAGCCATAACCATAGTATTTCGGGGATTATAGGTTCACTTGGAACCTTATAATAACCCCTCCACATACACAAATCATGGGATTTAATTAACATTTGGTTGATTAAATAACCAGCCCACAAAACCCAAAGTTGAAATACATTGTGAAACCCCGACAAACCAAAGTTTAATACCCGAGAACATTATAAAACATTGAAAAATTAACGTGGGTCCCCGTGTCATAAGCCTCCGCCAACTTAGACCTTCGTCAACTGTCCAATCCGGGCTTTCCCATCAGACGATCCACGTCGATATCGGAATCCCCTCGACGACCGAAAGATAGCCTCCGGGAAATCGGCGGTTTTCCCACCGTACCTAATCCACGCGTCGCCACCATGTTGTATTGCATCCATTCTGCCAAAAACCGTCGTTGTACATAAAGCGGTGCGATAAAACCATAAACCTCCCCCGCTTTCCACTGCTGACATCGTCACCCACGTCAGCGCCCACGTCGACGCCCACGTCCTCTGACACCTTACTAATATATCATCCGCTGTGTCCGCCACGTCACTGCCAAGTCAGCTTCCGTATCCCCGCTACCCGACAAAGATGACGTCATGCTGACGTCACTCGACCAAAGCCCACCAAAAACCCGCCAAAATCAAAATTTTTGTTAAAAAGCTGTTAAACGTCGTTTTTTGTCCATTTCAATTTGTTTCTTCTACGCGATGTTTGCATGGTTTTCAATGTCCAAAACGCCATTTTCACTGCACAGTCCACCACCCAGGGAAATCAACTCCACTGCTCGGTCCCTCAACTCGATCTGCCACCCACATTGTGCACCAGGCATCCATAAAACAGGTATTTACCCAAATTCTTCTCCCAAACCCTGTTTTTCCAAGTTTTTCTCTAAAAATTGCCTGCATAACCAAATTTCGAATTAAAATCACAGTGCTGCCTTCAAACCTCTGCATTATAGTCACCGCTTTACCCATTTTTTCCAAAGAAAACCTGTGAACTGTGTTTCCCTCTGCAAATTCGCCCATCGAGCTGAATTTAAGCTTATTTCCGCCTAAAATTTCCGCGGAAAAGCCCACAAACTATCATTTTACCATACTGTTGCTGCAAAAGCCCTAACTACAAGTTGAAAGAGTCATAAAATAATTTGAAAAATGGAGGCTCCAGTGGCCCTGAATGTTGCCCCCTTGAATGCACCACATAAGGAATTGGAATGGATGCCCCTTGCTGACAGGGATTTCCAAATTAAGGATATGATGGGTGACAAGCCTCACCTGCAAGCCTTTTGTGAAATTAGGAATAGCTACAGAAGCAATACCAATGTCTTTGGAATTTGGGAGTCCAACATGCCCATCTACTACCTCCCTTCAGTAAATGTGCTGCCTGATCTCATCCATTTGTGCTGTGCAAATTATGACCCCACACAAAGAGCAGTTATGGCTCCTTCTGGGACTGTCCTCTTCTATATTACCCCTCAATCCATAAATGAGATGCTGCATTTTAAACCAACTCAACCTCTGGCCCCTCTCACCATGGAATTCTTGCTTGACCAAGCTGCCAAACTGCCCAGTTCAGAGATAACTAGAATAGCTCAATTATTCATGAGACCAGAAAGCCAGCCCAGGCAGCCACCCCCTTTTAATCAGGTCTGGTTCAATGAAGCTGGTGTATTCATTACTGATATGATTTCCTATATCTTGGGCTTCAAAACCAGTGAGCATATTGATGAAACTGTCTTAGTGTTGATGTCCATATTCACTCCAGGACAGCCCCCTGTTGTCCAATATGATTATGCCACCTTCATAGCCAATAAAATCCATGAGCAATTCATGAAATTGGATAGAGAAAGAGCGTTCAAATACGCATCCTACATATATCATTTGTTGTTGTACAATCAACCTGATAGTTTTCAAATTCCCCTTAGAAAGTTGGACTTCAAAAGAGAAAGGAGGTCTGTAATTTTCTGGACCCTAGTATTCCATGAAGTCCATAACTCCCCTTATACATATTGTGAGTTTGTTGACCTATTCATATATCTAGCCACTTCTTTATTGGTTACAACTCCTCCTGCTAGGCTCTCTGCTGAAATGCAGAATTTTGCATCTCTCAAAGGACTACAGTATTGGTGACTAGTATTTTTACCAAAATCACAAAGTGACCAGGATTTATGGCTGTGAACTATCCCCCTACAAGCTTCCAAAGTATGTCCCTATTGTTAGCCTCTTGTTGCAACAGGGTTTCATCTTTCATGATTGACATTTTTACATGCCAAATATGTCATACTTTGCAGGCTGCAGTTTTCCATATTTCCACAAAAAGCCATGAAGTGTGCTAGTCCAAATGCCACTGCTATATTCCAATTTTGATGAGTTGTTCCAGTTTTGAAGAGTTTTTTAAGGGAGGTCCAAACAGTCTAACCTTGGTCTCCCTAGGTCTCAATTTCCTGTTTTAGAATGTAGAGAATGCATCTGACCAAACAGTGTAATCTTGGCAAATCTGTAGATAGGTAGAGAATCAAAGGGACCCAACTGCTTAATCTGGGCCCTTGGCAGAAATAAGTGTAGATTTAGATAGGAAATCATTCAAAAGAAAAATTGTAAAGCTGGGTTTGCAAGTCTAAGTGCACCCAAACCAAAAAGAAGAAAAAATGTTAGGTGAGTAGGCTAGGTAGGTAGCTGTGAGGTTGCAGAATGATGACTTATGATCAATTTTGTGTTACAAAGTGTTTTATCTCTTCAGATCACAGTGCAGACAGTTTTTCATCTGAAGGAGCTCGAGGTGGACATCACTAACTCCCCCTTCTTCTAATTCCCCAGTCACTTACTAATTTCCCCAAAGAGGTCAAGATCTGCTTGGTTCCTCTTAGTTCATCATTTTCCATGTCATTTGCCTTAGTGGAGATCTGCTTCGCTCAAGGATTTCATTTCTTTACAAATTATTTTCCCTAAAATTAGCCTAAGGTCCCCCACCTTAGTGCCTTCTTATCATTTCCATATTAACTACTAACTCTAGTATATAACTCCCTATCAGTTTTCCCCCTTCTCCTACTAAAATAATGTATATAAAACTCCCCTATGTAAATATCCCCTCCCTGGCAATATAGCCATATTTTCTAAGTCAGGGAAAGAACAGTCCTTCTGGGGCTGCCATTAGCCCATCCGTGTCTTGGAATTGGTCTAACACCTGGTTAGACTAACAGCCATTCCCTAAGTTTTAAACCCACCGCCGCACCATATTAAAATTGGAATACTCCCTGAATATTCCCGCCCCTTATCCCTCTGTTGCCTCGTCCCAGCTGCCAACCGTTAGATCGCCCGCCCCACAGATCTACGGTGGGCGGGCCTTCCTGTCCCCCGACGTGCCCGAAGGTTAGCTTCCGAGAGATGGGCGGTATTGCCGCCGTACTCTCTCCACGCGTCACCTCTTGGGCTGTGGCGGAGCCCCCTCTGACAAAACCACTCATGCCTAAAGGCGGTGTGCCCCAAAACCGGAAACTGCCTCCTGCCCAGTGACGTCACCCACTTGCGTCACCCCCCTACCCAGTCACCATGACACGTCATCTGCCTGCGTGGCCTCCTGCCACTATATCGCCGAGTCACCCTGCCACGTGCCCTGCCACCATGTCACCTGTCATACTGCCACGTCACCTCCGTACATGATGACGTCATCCCGCCACATCATATTGCTGACGTCATCGCTGACGTCACCCGCCGTACAAAGTCCCGTGATGCTGACGTCATGCTGACATCATCATCAGTTTTTAGCGCAAAGGGCGAAAATCGCACTCCGGAGCCCCGGAATCAGTTTCTCATCGCTGGATAAAATAGGCCGAAATGGGGAATCTTTGGGGAATCTTTTCATCATGCAGCCCCCAGCAAGCCCGAAAGGCACCAAATGACCCATTTTTCTTCGCGAAGCTTGCCGAAAGGAGCAGAAGACAAGTTTGAGGAAGAGAGAGAGTCGAACAGCGGCCATTAATGTTGATTTAACGCACAGCACATCAAAGCAGCAACCTGGTTTATTGTCAGAGAGTATCAGAGAAGGAAGAAGATCCAAAGAGTATTAGTCAAGATTTTTTAGGGGCTCAAAGCACCTGAGCATTGATGAACCCCCTCAGCAAAGTCAAATTAAGAGGCGTAAGCCCATCCTTGCCCTCAAATCACAGTTAAAGCTTTAAATGCAGACAGACAGCAAAGAAGCAGAAACCCATACACATTTATTGCAGAAAACACTGCACCAAGCCACCGAGGACTACATCATTTACTCAGTTTTGATATGGCCGCCCTCAGCGCAGCCCGAGATATTTTCATGCATTTATTTATGATAGAATTAGGTCAATTAATCATTTTTTATGACCTGTTTTAGGTCAAGATGTAATAAAAGCAGTTGTAGAGAGTTTTTCCCTATATATACCGCTCTCTACATTGTTTCAAGCGTTGGTCAATTGAGAATTTTCACTAGAGACTCGCATTGTATACCTGAGTTTTTTCTATAACCAAAGATTCCTGAAAGCTTGGAGAGCAAACTGCCTGTTGTAAATGAATATTTTGAAGATATGAAGATGGAATTCTTGTGCTGCAGCCTGAAACAATAAGTGCATCTTACCTCTATTTTATTGTTTACCACTATCTAAATAGCAGAAAGAAAGAATAGCTTAGAATTTGTTTAAATACACTCTATGCTCATTTTTTGTTGTTTCCTTATGTTTTCCTCTGAATGAATTGGTTATGAATATGAATTCCTCCTGGCTCATATTTACCCTGATTCACCTGTGTATGCCAATTATCTAGGGATTCTTAAATGCCCCTAGGTAGAGCTATGTTACCTACATCTGTTAAGCTGATTGAGAGATTCTTAACTGCCTCTCGTTACTTAGCATTCTTTCCATCATTTAAACCTGAAACATTGTTTCATGCGCAGCTATCTTGCTCCATTTTCCTTTATTGTGACCAGGGAAATGCACCAGCAGTCCTCCTCCTCGACTCCACGCCCAATGGTTTGAAACACTCAAACTGTGCTATGCCTCTCTACCTGAAACATCAATTTTCCCACAAAAACAAAACAAAAAACCCCTGAACTCAATAGCTAGCCTAAGATCAATTTCAACAAAGCTAAATCCCAAAGAGAGAGCCCTCTCTGATTGAAGGTGGGCTAGAACCTGCAATCCAAAGTTGGTTTGTGGTTACCTCGGCCGTATCCCTTGCTCCAACCTAGGGACAACCTGAGTGATAACATAATGGCGACTCCACTGGGGACCATCCTCAGTTAATTTCACGAAGAAGGTTGGAAAGATCCCCTAAAAAGGTCAATTTTATAAATTGCTATATATTTCTTAAAACTACAGATGAAGCCTGAATGTCAGCCAGGAAGCCTTTGAAACTGTTTCTGTTTTACATTAGCAGAAATAAATAAAAACTGCTTCAGTCAATCTTCATGCTAGTTTTAAGATATACACAGCCATTCCAAAATCTGATCTGTCCCTTGTTAATTACAAAAATATTCCCATAAAAATACCCAAAAAACAATTCGGAAGCTGGCTCCCGAGAAGAATCCATGATATACAAGGTCAAATCCCGATCCAAACCCTCCAGCTGTTTTTGAAAACCTTAACATAATCTCAAAAATCCTTAGGAATCAAGAAAGACAGGAAAATTTCGCTGATAAAACTCCTGAAATAGCTTACCCCAGCTATATTCCGACTCCTGTCAAGGTTTTGTTTCGTTCGGCCCCTGTTTCCCCTAGTTCATCATCTACACCTCGAACTCCTCCTTCCACACCTTCATTCACTGCACATACTACCACTACTGTTGTTTCCAGCGTTCCAGTTACTCCTGTGATCCCCGTTACTCCAGTTGTTCCATTTATCCCCGTTGTCCCACTTATCCCTGCCAATATGGCTAATAGATATGCACCCCTGCAATTACCTGCTAATGTTGGGGCTTTACCTCAAGAGTACCAATCTAAAATCACATATTTTGATAGTACTGGCCCTTTTACTGCCATTCAGCATACCAAAAAGATGCAAGACTATTTTGAAAACTACGAAATAGATGATGATAGTGTAAGAATGAGAATTTTTGCTCAGAGTCTAACAGGTGATGTGAGAACTTGGTTCAGATCACTCGCTGCAAATTCCATAACCACCCCAGATGAGCTTTACCAATCCTTTACCAACAGATGGGAGTAAAAGAAAGACCCCTTGCACATACTAGCTGAATATGATACGATTAAACGAGGTCCTCAAGAGACTGTTTTGGAGTACTGTGCAAGGTTCAATAATGTTTACAACGCAATACCACAGAACCTAAGGCCTCCCCCTGATCTGGCCTTGTACAAATTTCCGGATGGTTTTGAACCTGATATGGCATATTAGTTAAAAGAAAGAGCTCCTCAGACCCTTGCAGACATGCAAAATGTTGTTGTCAGTGTTGAGGCTAACTTAATTGCCAAGAGAAATAGAGTTAGAATGGAAAGAAGAACCACCTTTAAGGAAGAACCCTCAGCCTTTGATCAAAAGCTTGATGCTATTATCAATGGCCTACAAAGGCTAGGAGAAAGAGTAGAAAATGTTGAGAGAAAAGCATCATGGGAAGGACAACAGTCCAATACCATAAGGAATCCAAATTTTAGGAAAACACAGAACACAAATGTTGGTAGGTCTACCCAAGACCATGACATAAGACCCCCTTTTCATGATAACTATGTTGAAGGATCTACTTCTAGTGAACCCATAGAGGACACTCACATGAACCTGATGGATCTAAAGGGTGAGCACCAAACTGTCCTGTCCCAAGAAGACCAAAATGAACTCGATTACAATCAGTTTCAAACTAAATCTGCTGAGTCTTTTGATTTTAAACAAGGATATGATATTGTTGTGTATGAAGTACACAAACAATATAAGCTGAGAACTAGGACCATTGACATTTCGGAACCTAGTAAAACAAAGGATGGCAAACATCCCAACAAGACCAAAGGCAAGGTTGTCATAACAGAACCCGCTGATACAAATGTTCCAAACCCGCATCAAGTGACTGTAGAAGACATAACAAAAATACAGCCTTCCAAAGATCAGCCTTTGCCACCTTCTCCCTCGAAACAAAGCTCGAACAGTGTTCCAAAAAACTTTCCTGAAACTAAAAAACCGCAAGCTATCAGTCCTCATAACGCTGATAAACAAGAGCAAATCGCAGATAATTTAAATGAAAAGGAAAAAACTGCCTTATCAACACCAAGACTCCATTGGAAAAACCATTTAATTTAGAGGCATAAATATCTAAGTTGAAAATATCCATCCCCCTCTTAGAACTTGCCAAACACGATGTATATAGGCAACAAATTCAAAGGTCACTTCAAATTCCAGAAAACAAGGACGATGTAAATGTTTTGGATGATTCCCCTAAACTGCTGTTTGGTCCAGAAGTTAATGGAAAGTCAACATATGGACCTATTCCACCCTTCTACGTCAGTTTGCATATACATGACAAAGTTCTGCACAATGCTATGTTTGACTCAGGGGCATCGCACAATCTAATGCCCAAAGCAGTTATGGAAAAACTGAACCTTGACGTTACAAGACCTTACAAAGACTTGTACTCATTTGACTCAAGTCAAGTGAAATGTCTAGGGCTCATCAAAGATCTGTGTGTCTCCTTAGTTCAATATCCAAATAAGACCATCCTCATGGATGTGGTAGTTGCTGACATTCCACCAAAGTACGGTATGCTCCTATCCAGATCATGGGGAGCAAAGCTTCAAGGATCCCTTCAATTAGACCTTTCCTATGCCACCATTTCAGTCTTTGGGCAACCAAAGAGACTGTATAGAGAAACGCTCATGAAATATGTGGTAAGTAGTGAGAGCAAGCCTGAAAATTTTCACATTTATTCAATCCATTCTGATATGGATTCCTTTATTTTGTTTAATGATGATACAAATTTTCCAATTGATAATGAGCCCTTCTCTCCAGAGCAACAAGCACACATCAATGAAGAATCAGTGGCACACACTGATAAGATTGTCACAACAGTTATTGCAACCAGCATGCAAGAAGAACCTCCCCAAACAGAAATTTCAAAACTGCCCAATCCTAAGTTGATTGACACTTTAGGCATCAACCACAAGCAAGAAATCACATGGTATTTAGAATTTGATGGCTCTGTTAACAAGTTAGGAGCCGGGGCAGGTGTCTGTATTCACAACACATGTAACAATCATGCAGAAGGCCATGCCTACAGACTGAATTTTAAATGCACAAATAACATGGCAGAGTATGAGGCTCTGCTGTTAGGCCTTAAACTGCTCAAAGCACTAGGAGCTGCTAAAGTGTCTATTTTAGGAGACTCTGATTTAATCATACAACAAATGAGAGGTAATTTTGTTACCAGCGACAATAGAATGAGAGCCTATAGGATTGCTGCCACTAATATACTCAATGCATTCACTGAATTCAAGCTTGACAAAATTTCAAGATAACATAACATTCATGCACACAGCCTAGCCACCTTTGCTAGTACATGCAAGCTTCCTTTTGACCCAAACCATCACTTCACAACTGAAATAAAACATAGGACCGCTATCCCAAATAACATCATAGATTAGCAGGTGTTCGAAAATGACGTCCAGATTAATAATTTCCTTACCCTTGAGCATGAATTTTCAAATATTAACATTGACTTGGATGCTATGACAGATTCGGAACAGCAAACAAAAGAAGATCAGCAAGCTATAACAGCTGCAAAAACCAAACAAATCCTGAAACCAACTATTTTTGACAAAGAAAACATAGAACAACTGAAACAAATGCATTTGGAAGACATTGCCAAAGAAGAGGCAGAGATCATTGACTTAAAGGATAACTTTCTGCCTGCTGGCCTAACCCCATTAGAAGACATGTTTGACGCCAATGACATTCCTAGAAAGCCAAAATTGCAACCCATTAACACTGATATAGAGGAACACAACATTGGGATGGCAGAAAATCCAAAAATGATCAAACTATCCAAAAATTTACCATCTGATCAAAAGCCCAAGTACATTGACCTATTCAAAGAATTCCAGGATGTATTTGCTTGGAGCTATGAGGATTTGGAATCCTATGACACCTCGGTGATCCAGCACACAATCCCCTTAAAACCAAACCAGAAACCCTTCAAACAGAAACTTAGAAGAATTAACCCTATGCTTCTTCCACCGATTGAGAAGGAAGTAAAGAGGATGTTTGAAGCAGGCATCATAGCACCCATCAGATTTTCTGAATGGGTGTCCAATCTTGTTCCTACGAGAAAAAGGACAGGTGAAATCAGACTTTGTGTAGATCTCAGAAATTTAAACCAAGTCTCCCTAAAAGACCATTACCCTTTGCCTAAAATGGACCACATCTTGCAGAGAGTAGTGGGGTCATCTAGAATCTCTTTGCTAGATGGTTTTTCAGGTTTCAACCAAATACTTGTTCACCCGGATGACCAAGACAAAACAACTTTTACCACACCCTGGGGAACATTTAAGTATGTGAAGATGCCATTTGGTCTTAAAAACGCTGGTGCAACTTTTCAACGAGCAATGGACATTGCATTTGCCAAAGAAATACATGACTTCCTAGTTGTTTATCTTGATGACTTGACCCCATTTTCCAAATCTGATGAAGAACACCTCAAGCATCTTAGGAAAATTTTTATGACATGTAGGAAGTATGGCATTTCCTTGAATCCCAAGAAATCCCTATTTGGCCTCGAAGAAGGCAAGTTACTTGGCCACATTATATCAAAAGATGGTATCAGAATTGACCCTGAAAGAATCCAAGCCATCCTCCAAATTTCATATCCAAGAAACATAAAAGAGCTACAAGCGTTCTTTGGGAAAATCAACTTCCTAAGAAGATTTATCCCAAATCTAGCTGAATTAATAACACTGTTAAGCAACATGTTAAAAAAGGATGCCAAGGTAAGATGGTCCCTGGAAACCAAGCAAGCATTCGAAAGTATCAAATCGGCGTTGACACAAACCCCTGTACTCACCAGTCCACAGTTTGACAAAAATTTTATCATATTTTCATTTGCATCTAATCACACAATAGCCGCTGTCCTTTTGCAAAAGGATGAACAGGGAGTTGCAAAGCCAATTTCTTTTTTCAGCCGAGCCTTAAGAGACGCCCCTTTGAAGTACCCAATCATGGAAAAACAGGCCTATGCACTTGTTAAGGCCATCAAGGATTTCAGAGTGTACATTTTATGTTCACATGTGATTGCCTATGTCCCACATGCTGCTGTAAAAGACATATTGACCCAAGAGGGATTAGAAGGCAAAAGAGGCAAGTGGATTGCAAGCATCCTTGAGTATGATATAGAAATAAAACCAACCAAGCTGATAAAGGGACAAGGTTTAGCTAAACTGATGTCCGAAACAAACTTTCAAGCCCTAGACATAAACCAACTGGACAATGAACCAGAGCTGGCGACTCCACAGATCAGTGAAATATTTCTCCAATGCCCTTGGTACACTGATATTTGCTTTGTATTGTTAAACTTTTGTGCTCCCCCAGGATTGTCCAAAACCAAGAAAAGATTTTTGAAAATGAAGGCTTTAAAGTTTTGTGTTATAGATGGTGCATTATTTTGGAGAAATCATGAAGGTATATTGCTTAATTGTTTAACCATGAATGAAACTAACAATGTCATGAAAGAATTCCATGCAGGTGACTGTGGAGGACATCTATATTGGAAGTCCACTACTGATAATATTCTAAGGGCTAGTTTCTATTGGCCCTCTCTTTTTGCAGATGTAAAGAAGTTTGCCATGTCATGTCACAAATGCCAAATCTTTGAGGGAAAGAGAAAGCTGTTACCCCTACCCCTTAAACCCATCTCAACCGAACAACCTTTTCAACAATGGGGTCTTGACTTCATTGGAGAAATCCATCCCTCTTCCTCAGGCTAGCACAAATGGATCCTAACAGCCACTGACTATTTCACTAAGTGGGTTGAAGCCATTCCCTGCAGACAAGCCAATGACACCATCATTATCCAATTCCTTGAGTGCAATATCCTATCTAGATTTGGCTGCCCTGAGAAAATCGTCACTAACAATGCCGCTGCCTTTAAGTCCAAAAAGATGATCAATTTTAGCCATAGATTTCATATTACTTTAGGCCACTCTACGGCTTATTACCCTCAGGGTAATGGCTTGGCCGAATCATCTAACAAAAGCCTCATCAACATCATAAAGAAAGTGCTAGAAGAAAACAAGAAGAACTGGCACAAAAAGCTGGTAAATGCCCTATGGGCAGACAGACTCTCGAGCAAAAGATCCATTGGGATGAGCCCTTATGAGCTAGTATATGGCATGGAGGCTAGATTTCCTTCATCCTTGGGCATTCCTACTATCAAATTGTTACAAGAAATTCAGGCTGAACCAAATGACATTCAAAGAAGAATCAATCAGACCATTCATCTTCAGCAAACCAGAGAACAAGTTTATGACAGAGCTCAAATTTTGCAAGAAAAGCTTAAAAAGATGTTTGATAAGAGAGCTAAAGCTGAGGATTTCAATATTGGTGACAAAGTTCTGAGATGGGACTTAAGAAGGGAAGACAAGGGCAAACATGCCAAATTTAATTTTTTATGGAAAGGTCCATTCGTTATTTCTGCTGTTCAAGGAAATAACACATATTTTCTCAAATCTGTAGAGGATAGTTCTGCTGAAGAAGGCCCTGTCAATGGACGTATGCTGAAACATTACCATGACCCCTTTTAAGGGACACAATGCAGTTTTGTATATATCTTTGTACAATCTTTTTTGTATATATCAGCACTCTGTTTTTATTTTTGTATAAGCAGGCCGATTGTTTAAGGAAAAGCAGTAAATTTGTGAAATACACAGTTTTTAAAGCTCTGTTTCTACACCAGTTTTCAGTAAAGTATCAAGAGAAAAAACTGTCACATTACAAGCAATTCATGGTAGAAAATAACTATTTGCAGTCTTTGTGCATAATTATCAAGCACGCAGAAGAAAGCAGGCGATGCTGCACAGTTCACAGTAATTCAGTTGAGGAGGAGGTTGTTCATAGTTCAAAGTTTTACATTTTTAGCAGCCAGAACAAATGTTTCCAGTCTACAGCAACCATAGAAGATCAAGGCAGTCTGACCTGCTGTTCTTGACTTTTCACAAGGAAAAGCCATCCCCAAGTGGAGCCACTGTTAGCCTCCTGTTGCAACAGGGTTTCATCTTTCATGATTGACATTTTTACATGCCAAATATGTCATACTTTGCAGGCTGCAGTTTTCCATATTTCCACAAAAAGCCATGAAGTGTGCTAGTCCAAATGCCACTGCTATATTCCAATTTTGATGAGTTGTTCCAGTTTTGAAGAGTTTTTTAAGGGAGGTCCAAACAGTCTAACCTTGGTCTCCCTAGGTTTCAATTTCCTGTTTTAGAATGTAGAGAATGCATCTGACCAAACAGTTTAATCTTGGCAGATCTGTAGATAGGTAGAGAATCAAAGGGACCCAACTGCTTAATCTGGGCCCTTGGCAGAAATAAGTGTAGATTTAGATAGGAAATCATTCAAAAGAAAAATTGTAAAGCTGGGTTTGCAAGTCTAAGTGCACCCAAACCAAAAAGAAGAAAAAATGTTAGGTGAGTAGGCTGGGTACGTAGCTGTGAGGTTGCAGAATGATCACTTATGATCAATTTTGTGTTACAAAGTGTTTTATCTCTTCAGATCACAGTGTAGACAGTTTTTCATCTGAAGGAGCTCGAGGTGGACATCACTAACTCCCCCTTCTTCTAATTCCCCAAGTCACTTACTAATTTCCCCAAAGAGGTCAAGATCTGTTTGGTTCCTCTTAGTTCATCATTTTCCATGTCATTTGCCTTAGTGGAGATCTTCTTCACTCAAGGATTTCATTTCTTTACAAATTTTTTTCCCCAAAATTAGCCTAAGGTCCCCCACCTTAGCGCCTGCTTATCATTTCCATATTAACTACTAACTCTAGTATATAACTCCCTATCAGTTTTCCCCCTTCCCCTACTAAAAGAATGTATATAAAACTCCCCTATGTAAATATCCCCTCCCTGGCAATATAGCCATATTTTCTAAGTCAGGGAAAGAACAGTCCATCTGGGGCTGCCATTAGCCCATCCATTTCTTGGAATTGGTCTAACACCTGGTTAGACTAACAGCCATTCCCTAAGTTTTAAACCCACCGCCGCGCCATATTAAAATTGGAATATTCCCTGAATATTCCCACCCCTTATCCCTTCGTTGCCTCGTCCTAGCCGCCAACCGTTAAATCGCCCACCCCACAGATCTACGGTGGGCGGGCCTTCCAGTCCCCTGACGCGCCCGAAGGTTATCGTCCGAGAGATGGGCAATATTGCCGCCGTACTCCCGCCACGTGTCACCTCCTGGGCTGTGGCGAAGCCCCCTTTGACAAAACCACTCATGCCTAAAGGCGGTGCACCCCAAAACCGGAAACCGCCTCCTGCCCAGTGACGTCACTCGCTTGCGTCACCCCCCTGCCCAGTCACCATGACACGTCATCCGCCTGCGTGGCCTCCTGCCACTGTACCACCGAGTCACCCTGCCACGTGCCCTGCCACCGTGTCACCTGTCGTACTGCCACGTCACCTCCGTACGTGATGACGTCATGATGCTGACATCATCCCGCCACATCATCTTGCTGACGTCATCGCTGACGTCACTCACCGTACAAAGTCCCGTGATGCTGACATCATCATCAGTTTTTAGTGCAAAGGGCAAAAATCGCACTCCGGAGCCCCAGAATCAGTTTCTGAGGCAGGTTTTGATGAGCATCGCTGGATAAAATAGGCCGAAATGGGGAATCTTTGGGGAATATTTTCATCATGCAGCCCCCAGCAAGCCCGAAAGGCGCCAAATGACCCATTTTTCTTCGCGAAGCTTGCCGAAAGGAGCAGAAGGTAGGTTTGAGGAAGACAGAGAGCCGAACAACGGCCATTAATGTTGATTTAATGCACAGCACATCAAAGCAGCAGCCCGGTTTATTGTCAGAGAGTATCAGAGAAGGAAGAAGAGCCAAAGAGTATCAGTCAAGATTTTTTAGGGGCTTGAAGCACCTGAGCATTAATGAACCCCCTCAACAAAGTCAAATTAAGAGGCGTAAGCCCATCCTTGCCCTCAAATCACAGTTAAAGCTTTAAATGCAGACAGACAACAAAGAAGCAGAAACCCATACACATTTATTGCAGAAAACACTGCACCAAGCCACCGAGGACTACATCATTTACTCAGTTTTGATACGGCCACCCTCAGCGCAGCCCGAGATATTTTCATGCATTTATTTATGATAGAATTAGGTCAATTAATCATTTTTTATGATCTGTTTTAGGTCAAGATGTAATACAAGCGGTTGTAGAGAGTTTTTTCCCTATATATATACCACTCTCTACATTGTTTCAAGCGTTGGTCAATTGAGAATTTTCACCAGAGACTCGCATTGTATACCTGAGTTTTTTCTATAACCAAAGATTGCTGAAAGCTTGGAGAGCAAACTGCCCAAATAGAGATTCAAAAGGCCAGGACATTATTGGGAAACATGCCTGAGCAGGCCAACAGATTAATCAATTTTTTGAATACTCACACCAAAGAAGAACTAGCAGCTCTAGATATCAGGGATAGGACAAGCACTATTTTGACCGTTAAAAGGGTGCTGACTATGAGGAATTTTATACAAAATCTGGAGAGAGTGTCAAGAAATGCATATAGAAATAAATGCTTTTACAGAAAAGTTCACAGTCTTACAGCAAAAGAGTCTACCCAGTTTGTTAATCAGCAATCGGAGACTGTTGACACATGAACAATATGCTCACAGGGTGAATATATATGTTACCAATCAGATCACAACATCATCAAGCACTTCAGAAGACATAGTTCCTCCCTTTGGACAGAGCTTATATGACAAGTTGGAAAATCTGTTCTATATTGAGCATGAAATAACACATCTTTTTGAAATCCAGCCCAATTTCTATAGGTATACTGAAGCTGATGAAATATTGGTAAAACTACAAAGACACCAGTTACCAACGGACCAATGGTGGCAGGACATGTTAGAGGTTTTACCAAGGTAGTGTTAATTCTCTTTTGATCATTTGCATTTAATCAAATTCAATGCACGTGCCACATATCATAAAAATGAAAACAACAGAGGAAGGAAGTCACGCCAAAATGCATTAGAGCGGAATCAGGCACAGATGAAAGGGTCAGGACAGCAACACAGGAACGCAAATTAAAGAGACAGCTACCAGCCGACTTGTTGAGTTAAAAAGTCAAATATATCTAACCACCTAAGGCAGATAGTACAGCGGAAATTACTCCTACATTCATTAAGCTCTGTTTTCAATGTCATTTACTTCCTTTGAAGAAGTAGATGGATAAAGTTATTGCTTGATATTTTCTCTATGAGATATTTTGTAACTCTTTTTGTATAAATACCTCCCCTAGAGATGTATTGGGGGTTGGTTGGTGAATATCATTCTGGACCTGCGCTGTAGATTTGAGAACTCTTTTGAATAAAGATTGCTGGAATGCTTTGCTGATGAACTCTCTGGTTATGGAATTAATGGCAGAAGCCCATGTTGCAGAATTCTTGGATTATCTCATGGATCAATAAGTCTTTTAACTCTTGTTTTATTATTTCTGAGTTTTATATATCATCTAAGTATCATGTTCTAAATTACAGGAGAAAAGAATAGCCCAGAATTTACTTTTCTGTACTTTGTGTTCAATTCCTGTCTTTTTTATGTTTTCTTCAGGACTAGCATAGGCAGGAATTCTTGACTGCTCCTGTCTCCCTGGTTCTTACACTCTGAATATAATTAAGGAATTATTAACTGCTCCTTGGTAATATTTATTCATTTTCCCTCTGTTAGCATAATGAAAGATCCTTAATTGCCTTTCATTCCCTAACTCCATTTCATCCTATTCCAACTTGAAGATTGTTCCATGGGTAATTATCTTGCTCTGTAGTTCCTCCTTTTGCCAAAGAAACCATACCCAAAAGTTTATTTTCATTAGACTCCATTAACCCAATGGTCTGAACTTCTCATACTTTGCAGCCCTGTTCTATTGAATGTCACCATCCAAACATCAAACAAATACTTGTGCCTCATAACTAGCCTAACATATAGCAAAACAAAGCTAAAACATAAAGAGAGAGCCCTCTCTGGTTGCAGATTGGCTAGAATCTACAGCTAAAAGATTGGTTAGTGGTTACCTCGGCCATATTCCCTTTTCTCAGATCTTTTGGGGAACAACCTGAGCGATAACATTATTGGCGACTCCACTGGGGAGCTGAATGAATGTTGTTACTGCTGTTTATTTCCTAAAGCTACAGATGGAGCCTAAAGTTGGCTGGGTAGCCTTTGAAACTGTCTTTGTTGTGCAATTACAGGAGTAAATAAAAGCTGCTTCAGTCCATCTCTAATATAGCTTTAGGCTTTAAACAACTGTCTCAAAAATTTGATCAGTTTCCTCTTATTCTAAAAAGATCTCCAGGAAAATTCACGACCCTCACAATTTATAATTTCCTAGAAAGATATTGTCAAAAGCAGTGTCCTTCAGATACTTCCAGAAAATACCAAAAACAGATTTAGAAGCTGGCTCCAAAGAAGAAAACTCGTTACACTAGATCAAATCCAGATCCCAATCCTCCAACTATTTTTGAAAATCCTAACTTGATCTCTAAGAGCCTTAAAAGACAAGAAAGTTTAGAAAATTCTGCTGATTTAAGCCTTGATACACATCAGCAAAACCTTTTCCACTCTGAGCTTACTCCTGGAAAAGAAGCAGTCCTTTCTACTGTTGTTGCAGCTTCTTCTAGTTCACCATCATCACTTCAAAGCACATTTTCCACTCCTCCATCCACTCCACTTATCTCCGATTTTATCCATGTGCTTCCAGCTGTCTCATTTATACCTGTAAATATGGCGAACCGATATGCTCCTCTGCAGTTGCCTGCAAATCCAGGGGCTATGCCTCAAGATTATCAAAGCAAAATTACATATTTTGATGGTACTGGCTCCTACACAGCACAACAACATACTAAGAAAATGATGGACTACTTTGAGAACTATGAAATTGATGATAATGATGTCAGGATGAAAATTTTTGTCCAAAGCTTAACCGGTGATGTAAGGACCTGGTTTAGGGCACTTGCTGCAAACACAATTGCTGATCCGGATGCCCTTTACCAAACCTTTTTGAACAGATGGGAAAAGAAGAAAGACCCATTGCATATCCTATCAGAATATGAGAGTTTGAAAAGAGGCCCACAAGAAACTGTCCAAGACTACTGTGCTAGATTCAATAACGTGTACAATGCTATTCCTCAGAACCTTAGACCTCCACCTGACTTAGCCTTGATCAAATTCCCTGATGGATTTGATTCTGACATGGCATATCAACTAAGGGAAAGAGCCCCTCCGAGTTTAGAAGACATGTAGAGCATAGCTGTTAGTGTAGAGGCCAATCTGATCTCTAAAAGAGCCCGAGCTAGAGCTGAAAGAAGGACTCCCTTCAAAGAAGAGCCTTTTGCATTTGAGCAAAAACTAGATGCAATTATCAAAGGAATGGATAGACTAGGTGATAGAGTGGAAACCATTGAAAGGAAATCTTCTTAGAAGGTCAACCAAGTAACACCACTAGAAATCCAAACTTTAGAAAAAATCAAAATCCTAACACCGGGAAGGTTGGCCTTGATCAGAATATCAGACCTCCATTTCAAGAGAACTATGCCGAAGCCTCAACCGCTAGTGAGCCAACAGAGGATACTCAAATCAACCTAATGGGTATGAATAGTGAACAACAAATCTTTTTAACCCAAGATGACCAAGAGGCTCACACTTTCAACCAATTTCAAACAAAATCTGGAGAATCATTTGGTTTTAGAGAGGGGTATGATGCAGCTGTCTATGAGGTTCATAAACAATACAAATTGAGAAGAAGAACAGTAGATGTTCCAGAACCCAGCAAGCTGAAAGAGACCAAGCAGCCTAAGAAAGCGAAGGATAAAACTTCCCTGATAGAACTCCCTGCTAAATCAGACCTCAACCCAAAAGAACCTACGATTGAAGACATATAAGACTTATAGCCCTCAAATAATCAGCCATCCACCTCCTTTCCTCCAAAAAATAATGTAAACAGTTCTCATGAAAATAATTTCAAAGCAGATTCAGTTCATAACAGCGCTCCTGATGAAGAAAAAACCACTCAAAACACAGCAGAAAAGAAAACCTTGCTGCTCGGAATACAAAAATTCAAGTGGAAAAACCTTTCAACCTCGAAACAGAAATACGCAAGTTAAAAATAGCCATTCCACTGTCCGAATTGGCTAAACATGAGGTTTATAGAGAACGAATCAACAGGTCACTTCAAATATCAGAGAATAGAGATGCAGTGAATGTTTTAGATGACCAACCAGAACTAATTTTTGGTCCTAAGGTAAATGGTAAAACATTAGATGGAGGAGTTCATCCATTCTATGTAAGCCTAAACATTCATGACAAAGTACTACATAATGCAATGTTTGATTCAGGAGTTTCTCATAATCTGATGCCTAAGTCTGTGATGGAAATATTGGACCTAGATCTCACAAGGCCATACAAAGACTTGTTTTCATTTGATTCCAGCCAGGTCAGGTGTCTAGGCCTAATCAAATATTTGTGTGTATCTCTAGTGCAATACCCTGCCAAGACTATTTTAATGGATGTAGTGGTAGCTGATATCCCACCAAAGTATGGAATGCTTTTGTCCAGATCTTGGGGTGCAAAACTCCAAGGATCCTTGCAGCTAGACATGTCCTATGCCACCATTTCAGTCTTTGGCCAGCCAAAGAGATTGTACCGGGAAACATTGATGAAATATGTGGTCAATAGTCAAGAGAAACCCCAAAATTTCCCCATTTATTCCATGCATTCTGATATGGATTCGTTCATCTTATACAATGCTGAAATGTGCCCCAAAACTGATGACAAACTTCTAGAATTAGCACAAGCAAGAGACATAAATGAAGAATCTACTGCTCAAGATCTAAAATTTATTGAAGTGATTGATGCAACAAACAAACAAGCCAAATCATATGAGTCACAAAATCCAAATCTGCCCACTAAGACAGTTTCTAAAACTCCTCATCCTAGTGGTAATCAAGAAATCTTATGGTACTTAGAGTTTGATGGGTCAGTGAATAAATTAGGAGCAGGGGCAGGGATTTGGATACACAATATGAAAAATGATCATGCTGAAGGACATGCATATAGGCTGAATTTCAGATGTACAAACAATATGGCCGAATATGAGGCCCTGTTGCTAGGTCTCAAACTGATTAAAAGTCTAGGGGCAACTAGGATTTCAATTCTAGGGGACTCAGATTTGATTATCCAACAGATGAAGGGAAACTTTGTTACAAACGATCTCAGGCTAAGGGTTTATAGAGGGGCAGCAATTGAAATACTCAACACCTTCTTAGAATCTCAGCTAACCAAAATTCCGAGAAACCACAATCTACATGCTCACAGTTTGGCGACATTTTCCAGCACTTGTAAGCTGCCATTCGAGCCCAACCATCACTTTACTGTTGAGATTAAACACAGACCTGCTGTTCCAGACAATGTTAAAAATTGGCAGGTGTTTGACAATGACACACAAATTAATAATTTCTTGACTTTGAAAGAGGAATTTTCAAGCACAAACATAGACACAAGCACCATTTGTGATGAACAACAAATAGACAAAATTGAGAAAAATATATCAGCTGAAACAACAAATCACATTTTGCATCCAACAATCTTTACCAACAAAAATTTACAAGAGCTGAAACAAATGGACCTTGATGAAATTGCTGAGGGAGAATCTGAAGTAATTGAGTTAAAGGATAATTTTTTTCCCACAGGCTTGACTCCTTTGGAGGATATTTTTGATTCAAATGATATACCAAGAAAGCCAAAAATGCAGCCTTTAAATACAGAAATTGAGGACTATAATATAGGAACTGCACAAAATCCTAAGATGGTGAAATTGTCCAAAGCCTTGCCTCCCAACCAAAAACTGAAATATATTGAGCTGTTTAAAGAGTTTCAAGATGTCTTTGCATGGAGCTATGAAGACCTCAAGTCCTATGATACTTCTGTCATCCAACACACAATACCTTTAAAAGAAAATCAAAAGCCTTTTAAACAAAAACTTAGAAGGGTGAATCATGTCCTCCTTCCTCTCATTGAAAAGGAAGTCAAAAGAATGTACCAAGCTAGAATAATTGCACCTATTAGATTCTCAGAATGGATTTCAAATCTAGTTCCCCAGACTGTGTGTTGACTTAAGAAATCTGAATAAAGTTTCTCTCAAAGACCATTACCCCTTACCCAAGATGGATCACATTTTGCAAAGGGTAGTGGGAGCTTCTAGGATTTCACTATTAGATGGATTCTCAGGATTTAATCAGATCTTAGTTCACCCGGATGATCAAGACAAAACTGCCTTTACAACGCCTTGGGGAACCTTCAAATATGTAAAAATGCCTTTTGGACTTAAAAATGCAGGGGCCACATTTCAACGGGCAATGGACATAGCTTTTGCAAAAGAGATTCATGATTTTTTAGTCATATATCTTGATGACCTCACTGCCTTTTCCAAATCAGATCAAGAACATTTAGAACATCTCAGACAAGTGTTTCTAATTTGCAGAAAATATGGCATATCACTTAACCCAAAGAAATCATTGTTTGGCCTAGAAGAAGGCAAACTCTTAGGTCACATAATCTCAAAGACGGCATTAGAATTGACCCGGACAGAATACAAGCAATTCTCCAAGTGTCTCACCCAAGGAACATCAAAGAACTACAAGCTATTCTAGGAAAGATCAATTTCCTAAGAAGATTCATTCCTAACTTGGCTGAACTAATAAGATTATTGAATAACATGTTTCCAAAGTCAAGTGGACAGTAGAAGTTAAGCAAGCCTTTGAGGATATCAAAATAGCTTTAACTAAAACACCGGTCCTCACAAACCCAAAGTTTGATAGAGACTTCATCTTTTCCTTTGCATCTGAGCATACTATTGCTATTGTTCTATTACAAAAAGATGACCAAGGATGTGAGAATCCCATTGCTTTCTTCAGCAAAGCACTTAGAGATGAACCTTTAAAATATCAAATCATGGAGAAACAAGCTTATGCCCTTGTAAAGGCTATCAAGGATTCCAGAGTTTATATCTTATACTTTCATGTAATAGCTTATGTCCCAAATGCCGTGGTCAAAGACATTCTAACTCAAGAAGGAATAGAAGGCAGAAGAGGCAAATGGATAGCTAACATTTTGGAATATGATATTGAAATTAAGCCAACAAAGTTGATAAAAGGACAAGGTTTAGCTAAATTGGTGGCTGAAACCAATTTTCAAGCCCTTGACATCAATGAACTAGATAACGAACAGGAGATGGCGACTCCACAGATCAATCAAGCCTTCTTACAATCACCTTGGTATGCTGATATAATTTATGTATTGTTAAACCTGCAAGCTCCTCTAGGGTTATCCAGAACTAAAAAGATATTCTTGAAAATGAAAGCTTTAAGATTTTGTATTGTAGACAATATTTTATTTTGGAAAAACCATGAAGGGATTTTACTAAATTGCTTAGAAAAGGATGAAACTGACAAAGTGATTAAAGAATTTCATGCAGGGGATTGTGGCGGACATATGTATTGGAAATCAACAGCTGATAAAATCCTAAGAGCTAGGTTTTATTGGCCCTCTCTGTTTGCTGATGTAGAGAAATTTGTAGTTTCTTGCCATAAATGTCAAATCTTTGAAGGCAAGAGAAAACTGTTACCTTTACCTCTAAAACCCATTTCCACTAAGAGACCATTTCAACAATGGGGCTTAGATTTCATTGGAGAAATTCACCCTTCCTCTTCTGCCCAACATAAGTGGATTTTAACTGCCACAGATTACTTCACTAAGTGGATAGAGGCCATCCCTTGTAGGCAAGCCAATGACTCAATCATCATGCAATTCCTAGAAAACAATATCCTATCTAGATTTGGTTGTCCGAAAAAGATCATAACTGACAATGTTGCTGCCTTTAAATCCAAAAGAATGATCAATTTTTGTCATAAATACCATATTACCTTAGGCCATTCCATAGCCTATTACCCTCAAGGTAATGGTCTAGCTAAATCATCCAACAAAAGCTTGATCAATATCATAAAGAAAGTATTGGAGGAAAACAAGAAAAATTGACACAAAAAGCTTATTAATGCACTGTGGGCAGACAGGTTGACCACAAAGAGATCTATTGGAACAAGCCCCTATGAGTTGGTTTATGGCATGGAGGCTATATTCCCTTCATCCTTGGGAATCCCAGTGATAAAATTGCTGCAAGAAATACAGGTAGAACTCAATGATATTCAGAGAAGAATTAATCAAACAATTCATTTACAGCAGACCAGAGAAGAAGTGTATCACAAATCTCAGATCCTACAAGAGAAACTGAAGAATGTTTTTGACAAAAGGACAAAGTCAGAGGATTTTTTCATAGGAGACAAAGTGTTGAAATGGGATTCCAAAAGGAAAGATAAAGGAAAACATGGTAAATTTGATTTCCTATGGAAAGGACCTTTTGCTATTCAGGCTATGCAAGGAAACAACACTTATTTTTTGAGAAGCCTGGATGGTACAGAAGCAGGAGATGGGCCAGTCAATGGCCGGATGCTCAAGCATTATTTTGATCCACTTTGTTAAGGTGTTAAGACTGTATTTTGTACATAATAATGTCTATTGTTCTGCACTTTATTACAGCAATAAGATAGGGAATAAGATGCAGCAAATTTTGAGAAAAGACAAGGAATTGTGCCACTTTTTGTATTACATTTTGAGTTCATTAAAAAAATTGAAGAAGAAGACTTGGGAGCTAGAAATATGATGACAAACACTCAGAAAAACTGTCAGATACAGAGCTGTAATTGTTCAAACCAGCTTATGGGAAAAGCATATATGTTACAGAGATACAATTTTGTTTGTTTTACAGCAAAAGGAAATTTCAGATTACAGCAAGAGTTGAATGTAAGGCTATCTGACCTGCTGTTCTTGGCTTTTCATCTAGAAAGCTATCCCCAGGTGGAGCCACTGTTAGGTTCCTATACCAATAGGTGTCATATTTCATGATTGACTGTGGAAATGCCAAATATGATCATCCTTTCCATGCTGCAAAGGTTCCATATTTTCCAAAAAAAAATAAAAAATTAAAAATGAAAAGAAGGTATGCCCTAAAAGAAAAATGAAAGGGCAAGAATAATGAATTGGTCAATAAAGAAAGAAAATGAACCCCAAAGAAAAGACCAGGAAAGTGTGCTAGCCAAAATTCCACTGCTATCCTATTTTTTCAAAGGAGTTCAAAATATGCAATCAGTGACTTCTGTCACACTTGATGGATGGCCAAACAGTTCAATCTTGGCTAGTCCATGTTTAAATTTCTTGTTCTAGCATTAGAGAATAAGGTCTGTTCAAACAGTTTAAGCTTCACATATCATTAGTTAGGTAGAGAAGCAGTGGATCTCAACAGCTAAATCTGAGCCCTTGGAAGAGATAAGGGCGGACTTAGATAGGAGGGCAGTCAAAAGAAAACAAGAGAGAAAGGGTTTGCTAGTTCAAATGCACCCAAGGGAAAGAAGAAAAAATGTTAGGTATATTAGGCTGGGTAGGCAGTTTGGTGTTGCAGAAGCAAGTTTGTGATCAGTGTTGTCTTTTTTGAATATGATTTATCTCATGGATATCATAGGTACCATGGCAAAGTGGCTGCAAAACAGTTGGAGCATGACTAATTTCCCTCCCATTCCTCCAAAAACATTTACTAACTTCCCTCAAGGACATTGAGATCTGCTCAGTGGTCCTAGTTCCCCTCATTTTATGAGGAATACTAAGTGAGACTTTGTGTTTACTTAGCCGAAACAAGCCACATTTCTTGTGTAAAAAAATAATCATTCCATTTCACTTTCATTTCCCTAAAAACCTAAGTTTTACCTTACAAACTTAGCATCCTACATTCATAAAACCATATTAACATTAACTTTATTGTATAGCTCCTATATAATGTTTCCTCGCCCCTATTTTATAAAAATATATATATAAAAACCCCCAAATAGTTAAATATTCCCCGCCCTGGCAATTATAGCCATAACCATAGTATTTCGGGGATTATAGGTTCACTTGGAACCTTATAATAACCCCTCCACATACACAAATCATGGGATTTAATTAAAATTTGGTTGATTAAATAACCAGCCCGCAAAACCCAAAGTTGAAATACATTGTGAAACCCCGACAAACCAAAGTTTAATACCCCGAGAACATTATAAAACATTGAAAAATTAACGTGGGTCCCCGTGTCATAAGCCTCCGCCAACTCAGACCTCCGTCAACCGTCCGATCCGGGCTTTCCCATCGGATGATCCACGTCGATATCGGAAGCCCCCGACGACCGAAAGATAGCCTCCGGGAAATCAGCGGTTTTCCCACCGTACATAATCCACGCGTCGCCACCATGTTGTATCACGTCCGTTCTGCCAAAAACCGCCATTGTACATAAAGCGGTGCGATAAAACCATAAACCGCCCCCGCTTTCCACTGCTGACGTCGTCGCCCACGTCAGCGCCCACGTCGGCGCCCACGTCCTCTGACACCTTACCACTATATCATCCGCCGTGTCCACCACGTCACCGCCAAGTCAGCTTCCGTACCCCCGCTACCCGAAAAAGATGACGTCATGCTGACGTCACCCGACCAAAGCACGCCAAAAACCCGCCAAAATCAAAATTTTTGTTAAAAAGCCGTTAAACGTCGTTTTTTGTCCATTTCACTTTGTTTCTTCTGCGCGATGTTTGCATGGTTTTCGACATCCAAAATGCCATTTTCGCTGCACAATCCACCACCCAGGGAAATCAACTCCGCTGCTTGGTCCCTCAGCTCGGTCTGCCACCCACATTGTGCACCAGGCGTCCATAAAACAGGTATTTACCCAAATTCTTCTCCCAAACCCTGTTTTTCCAAGTTTTTCTCTAAAAATTGCCCGCAGAACCAAATTTCGAATTAAAATCACAGTGTTGCCTTCAAACCTCTGCATTATAGTCACCGCTTTACCCATTTTTTCAAAAGAAAACCTATGAACTCTGTTTCCCTCTGCAAATTCGCCCATTGAGCTGAATTTAAGCTTATTTCTGCCTGCAATTTCCGCGGAAAAGCCCACAAACTATCATTTTACCATACTGTTGCTGCAAAAGCCCTAACTACAAGTTGAAAGAGTCATAAAATAATTTGAAAAATGGAGGCTCCAATGGCCCTGAATTGGTCCCCCTTGAATGCACCACACAAGGAATTGGAATGGATGCCCCTTGCTGACAGGGATTTCCAAATTAAGGACATGATGGGTGACAAGCCTCACCTGCAAGCCTTTTGTGAAATTAGGAATGGCTACAGAAGCAATACCAATGTCTTTGGAATTTGGGAGTCCAACATGCCCATCTACTACCTCCCTTCAGTAAATGTGCTACCTGATCTCATCCATTTGTGCTGTGCAAATTATGACCCCACACAAAGAGCAGTTATGGCTCCTTCTGGGACTGTACTCTTCTATATTACCCCTAAATCCATAAATGAGATGCTGCATTTTAAACCAACTCAACCTCTGGCCACTCTCACCATGGAATTCTTGCTTGACCAAGCTGCCAAACTACCCAGTTCAGAGATAACTAGAATAGCTCAATTATTCATGAGACCAGAAAGCCAGCCCAGGCAGCCACCCCCTTTTAATCAGGTCTGGTTCAATGAAGCTGGTGTATTCATTACTGATATGATTTCCTATATCTTGGGCTTCAAAACCAGTGAGCATATTGATGAAACTGTCTTAGTGTTGATGTCCATATTCACTCCAGGACAGCCCCCTGCTGTCCAATATGATTATGCCACCTTCATAGCCAATAAAATCCATGAGCAATTCATGAACTTGGACAGAGAAAGAGTGTTCAAATACACATCCTACATATATCATTTGTTGCTGTACAATCAACCTGATAGTTTTCAAATTCCCCTTAGAAAGTTGGACCTCAAAGGAGAAAGGAGGTCTGTAATTTTCTGGACCCCAGTATTCCATGAAGTCCATAACTCCCCTTATACATATTGTGAGTTTGTTGACCTGTTCATATATCCAGCCACTTCTTTATTGGTTACAACTCCTCCTGCCAGGCTCTCTGCTGAAATGCAGAAAATTTTGCATCTCTCAAAGGACTACAGTATTGGTGACTGGTATTTTTACCAAAATCACACAGTGATCAGGATTTATGGCTGTGAACTATCCCCCTACAAGCTGCCAAAGTATGTCCCTATGAGACTATTTGCCCTGGAATACTTTAGGCAATTTATTAGTTCAGATTTGACTCATTTCTATGGAGCTAGGAAAAAGGCACAGCTCAAGATAAGAAATCAATTGGGCCCTTTTATCTTCAACAAAAGGGAAGCCTGGGAGGAGGCAGATAAGATTTTAAGGGATCAACTTATGCTGAAACAAAGCTTTCATTGGGCACCATATGACCCTGAACATTTCATAAGTTATAGAAAAGTCAAAAACAAGCTTACAGGATATGCTCACCACAAAATCCCTGAAATTCAACAATATGCTAACCTATAAGAATGGGTAGAAGGCACACTAGTAGAAGAGATTACTGAGGAAGAGAGATTGGAAAAAGAAATGAAAGAGCTTGAAAAAATGCTTGACCTGGACTCTTTTGGATAGGTCCCTTTCAAATTGCCTCAACACATTGGAGCAGGCACATCATCTGCTACAACTTCACAACAACCTGCCCAGGAAAGTACTCCAACTGCAGTGACATCCAAAGGCAAAGAAGTGCCGCATTCAGAGCAGCAAGATATAATGGCAAACCATCCAGATACATCAAAGGAACAAAGCCAAGGGAAAGGTCCTTCAACACAAACAAAGGTACCTAAAATCCCTATATTACAAATTCCTCTTAATGAGGAAAGAGGCAAGAAAAGAGACAGGCAAGAAGGCACACCTACAAGTGGATCAACACAATAGCAAGGGGAAAAGAGGCAAAGGTTAAATCTTCACTCTGAAGAAGAACTCTCAAGAGACAATAGGCAACTTGAGAGGTGAGGGAAGAACTGAACAACAGGCTCCTCCAATTTTGGAAACATCAACTAGCTCATATCAGCAAGAGCTAGAGAGGCAGCATGGTGTGGAGGTTACATCCACCAGGCTACAAAGCAAACAACAGAGCAAGCAAGGCTCGGATATCAAGAAATCATTTACTGAAATAAAGGCTAGAAATGAGCCAATAAGGATCCAAATTTATAATCAATTGCTGAGAATGGCCCTCACAAATCAATGAAGGTTAATGGCAGCATACGATATACAAGAAGGAAAAATGACCCTTAGTCACTTCAAGCCCACAATGCAGCAACCACAGTCAACTGCTGATTATATCAGGACCAATCTAGAAGTTCTCTCTAAAGACATCCACCCAATGGACCATATTGAATTACATAAACAAACCGGAGAAATGGTGTACTCCACCTTGGCAGACAAAGCATTATTAGCTCACAAATTGCAAAATTTATTACATAATACTTCTGCCCAATTGGAATTGGAAAAGGCTTCCTCTTTGGCTAAGGATAATAGGATTAAATCCTTAGAAGAAATTATCATAGAGCTAGGACATGGTCCCAAGGATCCCAAAGGCATCTAAGCATTAATAAGAAAGAAAGAGGAAGACATTGCAGCCCTCAAAAAGCAATTAAAGTTGCCGATTACAATGCACCCACAAACCACAGAAGTTGCACAGCAGAAAGCAGAGGAGGATATGATGGGTTTACTAATGAGGATGAATGAGATATTAGCAGAAACAGAGCAGACATTGGAGAAAGCAACGAAAGAGAAGCAGGGAGTGTCGACCTCCCAGCCACCAGAAACAGCTCCTCCTACAACCACAACAGCTGTACCTCCTACTGTCCCAGCAACAGGTACATCAGTCACAGATACTTCAGTAGTAACAACAACAGTACCAGATACCAACATGAGCATGGAAAAGATGATGAAGGAAATAAAAGAATTAGAACTCCAAATGGCAGAACTGAAGGAAGCCAAAGAAAAATTGGCCAAGTTAGAGGTAAGCTATGATAAATCCAAAATAACTGTGGCTGAAAAAACAAGAGAGGTAAAGGCCTTGGAAAATAAGGTAAAATCCTTGGAGAAAGATCTTACTCTTCATAAAACTCTATCAGAAATCAAAACAATTTTGTGGACTAAAATTGGCCAGTCCATCACTGATCAATGGAGATCAATACAGACTATCCATGAGCAAATTGAACTGATAGAAATGGCCCAAATAGAGATTCAAAAGGCCAGGACATTATTGGGAAACATGCCCGAGCAGGCCAACAGATTAATCAATTTTTTGAATACTCACACCAAAGAAGAACTGGCAGCTCTAGATATCAGGGATAGGACAGGCACTATTTTGACAGTTAAAAGGGTGCTGACTATGAGGAATTTTATACAAAATCTGGAGAGAAAGTGTCAAGAAATGCAGATAGAAATAAATGCTTTTACAGAAAATTTCACAGTCTTACAGCAAAAGGGTCTACCCAGTTTTTTAACAAGCAATAAGAGACTGTTGACACATGAACAATATGCTCACAGGGTGAATACATATGTTACCAATCAGATCACAGCATCATCAAGCACTTCAGAAGACATAGTACCTCCCTCTGGACAAAGCTTATATGACAAGTTGGAAAATCTGTTCTATATTGAGCATGAAATAACACATCTTTTTGAAATCTAGCCCAATTTCTACAAGTATACTGAAGCTGATGAAATATTGGTAAAACTACAAAGACACCAGTTACCAACGGACCAATGGTGGCAAGGCATGTTAGAGGTTTTACCAAGGTAGTGTTAATTCTATTTTGATCATTTGCATTTAATCAAATTCAATGCACGTGCCACATATCATAAAAATGAAAACAACAGAGGAAGGAAGTCACGCCAAAACGCATTAGAGCGGAATCAGGCACAGATGAAAGGGCCAGGACAGCAACACAGGAACGCAAATTAAAGAGACAGCTACCAGCCGACTTGTTGAGTTAAAAATTCAAATATATCTGACCACCTAAGGCAGCCAGTATAGCGGAAATTACTCCTACATTCATTACGCTCTGTTTTCAATGTCATTTACTTCCTTTGAAGAAGTAGATGGATAAAGTTATTGCTTGATATTTTCTCTATGAGATATTTTGTAACTCTTTTTGTATATATACCTCCCCTAGAGATGTATTGGGGGTTGGTTGGTGAATATCATTCTGGACCTGCGCTGTAGATTTGAGAACTCTTTTGAATAAAGATTGCTGGAATGATTTGTTGATAAACTCTCTGGTTATGGAATTGATGGTAGAAGCCCATGTTGCAGAATTCTTGGATTATCTCATGGATCAATAAGTCTTTTAACTCTTGTTTTACTATTTCTGAGTTTTATATATCATCTAAGTATCATGTTCTAAATTGCAGGAAAAAAGAATAGCCCAGAATTTACTTTGTTGTACTCTGTGTTCAATTCCTGTCTTTTTTATGTTTTCTTCAGGACTAGCATAGGCAGGAATTCTTGACTGCTCCTGTCTCCCTGGTTCTTACACTCTGAATATAATTAAGGAATTCTTAACTGCTCCTTGGTAATATTTATTCATTTTCCCTCTGTTAGCATAATGAAAGATCCTTAATTGCCTTTCATTCCTTGACTCCATTTCATCCTATTCCAGCTTGAAGATTGTTCCATGGGTAATTATCTTGCTCTATAGTTCCTCCTTTTGCCAAAGAAACCATACCCAGAAGTTTATTTTCATTAGACTCCATTAACCCAATGGTCTGAACTTCTCATACTTTGCAGCCCTGTTCTATTGAATGTCACCATCCAAACATAAAACAAATACTTGTGCCTCATAACTAGCCTAACATATAGCAGAACAAAGCTAAAACATAAAGAGAGAGCCCTCTCTGGTTGCAGATTGGCTAGAATCTGTAGCTAAAAGATTGGTTAGTGGTTACCTCAGCCGTATTCCCTTTTCTCAGATCTTTTGGGGAACAACCTGAGCGATAAAACCTTGTTATTGGGTTCCAAAATTTATAACCCTTTAAACCATCCTTATACCCAATAAAGATGCACTTTTCAGATTAAATACTATCCAACTTTGTTTTTTTCTTCTTTGGAACATGTATATATGCATCACATCCAAATACCCTCAGATGTGAAAGAGAGGGTTTCTTACTAGTCCATACCTCTTGTGGAGTCTTATCCTCCAACGCTAATGAAGGTGATCTGTTGACCAGGTAACATGCAGTCTCCACCGCCTTTGCCCAGAATTCATGCCCTAACCCGACACCACTGAGCATGCTTCTTGCCCTTTCCATCAATGTCTTGTTCATTCTTTCTACAACTCCATTTTACTTAGGTGTGTATGAAATAGTCTTCTACCATGATATACCACACTTCTTACAGAATTCTTCAAATTCCTTCTTGCGAAACTCTCCACCATTATCTGTCCTCAACACCTTTATCTTCTTCTCTCTCTGGTTTTCCGCCAAAGCCTTAAATTCTTTAAATTTTTCAAAGACTTCAGATTTATTCTTAAGGAAATATATCCATGTATTCCTTGAGAAGTCATCTATAAATGATACATAGTACACAGACTTACCCAGTGATGGAACCTTCATAGGTCCAAACACATCACCGTGCACAAGCTCTAATATCTATTTCACCCTCTTACCACCAGAGGGGAAACTCACCCGATTCTACTTCCCAGATACACAATTTTCACATAAATCAAAATCCAGAGAGCTATTAGTCCTACCTTCTACCATACCTTTACCATGAAGTATTCGAAAGCCCTTGTCTCTAATATGTCCAAGCCTTTGATGCCATAGCATAGTCTTTTCTCGAGAGACCACTAGATTTTCTGCTCCACTTTCAGGAACCACAAAACTATTGCACCGATCAACAACAGTGCTACCTTGCATCTTGTACAGAGTTCCAATCTGAACTCCCCGCATCAATACCAGTGCTCCCTGAACCATATTGCAAGTATCCTTCTCAAACATTGTTTTAACACCTGCACCATCCAACTTGCTTATAGAAATCAAATTTCTGGCTAATGCAGGAATATGCAGAACACCTAGAAGTGTTCTAATCTTTCCACCTTGCAACTTCAGCTTGAATTTTCTGGGACCAACGATTCTAGCCTTCCTATCATCCCCCAAGAAGACATCACCACCATCATATTTCTCATACTCGCAAAACCAATCTCTATGGGGAGTGAAGTGAAAGGATGCATCTGAGTCAATCAACCATGCCTCATGATCTACATGTGTACTTGAAGAAGCCAAGTACACATCCCCACCTTCATCTGAGGTGGTTTTCGCCTTTGCAGAAGGAGCATCATCAGATCCCTTTCCTTTGTGAAAAGCTTTAGATTTACACTTTTGTAGTGCCCTTCCTTTCCGCATTTCCAGCACACCTTTATAGGTTTTCCTGGAGATTTATATCTCCCTCTAGATTTAGCTCTCCCACTCGATGAATTATTTTTGTTTCTGCTCTGGGACCTTCCTCGTACAGACAAGGCATCACCATTCTGGCTCTCCATATTTTTCTGTCTCATCTCCTCCGTTAGTAAGGATGAGACTATTTTATCAAACTGCAAGGGAGTTGCATTGCTACCTATTGCAATAACCAGGCTATCCCACAAATCTGGTAGAGAACACAACAAACTGATGCACTTATCTTCATCTGAAATTTTAATATCAACAGATAATAACTGACTTACCACATTATTAAATGCGTTCAGGTGCTCTGTCACCAAGTCTCCATCTTTCATCCTCAGGTTATATGGATTTTTCCATAGGAATAGTTTATTCACCAGAGACTTAGATTGGTAAAAAGTCCCTAACTTGTCCCACAAGGCCTTAGACGTAGCTTCCCCTGATACATTCAACAATACTGAATTTGAGACACACAATCATATTGTGCTCTTAGCCTTTCGATATCACCTCTTCCATTCTTCATCAGACACTCCCGTTGGTTTAGTACCTGGATCTACCACGATCGACTGATCTTTATCCACCAACAAATCCTCCATCTTGATTTTCCACAACTCAAAACTCTGACCATTAAATTTCTCGATCTCTATCTTTCCACTGCTTGCCATCTTCTTTCACCACCAGAATCGATCCTGCGGATCTCCCACTGAACAAGGTCTACCATAGGCCTGAGCGAAACCCCTCAGCAACAAAGGCATCCCCTTGAAGCCAAAACAACTCTGATACCAAATATAGGTTTTAACCCTGTACAAAAATTACCTACATACGAATTCTAAAAAACAGAAAATAAACAATGCGAGAGCATAACACATAAAACACATATACACAAAGATTTTCCCCTGGATTCCAAAACCGGGACTACCAGCTTGATTTTTCATGATGTTCCTGTTAATGTTAAAACACATATATATACATGTCGAAGCATCCAATACCATTGACTGAAAACCATCGCGCCCAAAACCATGTGCGAAAACCATGCACAAAACCATACGTAGGTCCGCCCACCTAATATAGGGTCCAAATTTTTTTTCCTCAGGGCGTTGCCTCGAACCCCGTAGAGGGGGGCGCTCAAACCCCTTGTGAGCCCCCCGCTGGGCAATCGGCTGAACGAAGGGGGGGCTCTGCCCCCCCTCTAACCCCCTGGTTAACTAGGGTAGCTAATCGTGGAAAGAATATAACACAACCCATCAATTCGCCTGGGGGGCATGGCTATATCATTGCAGAGGTTGATTACTTTACCAAATGGGCTGAGACAATGCCTACATTTAACAATACTGATGAAACAACTACATATTTTGTTTCAACCATGTCATCACATGATTTGGTGTTCCACAAGCCATAGTTACAGATCACAGAAAGAATTTCCAACATCATATGATGACCTAATTGACTACCAAGCTAGGAATTTCCCATGAAATTTCCACTCCCTACTGTCCACATGCAAATGGATAAGTTGAGGATATCAATAAAGTTCTTAAAACTATGCTTCAATGTATGATAGGGATTCATAAATTGGACTGGCATTTTTTTTGCCTTGTGGGCATGTCTAACCTCCATTAGGACGGCTACTGGATTTACACTGTTTCAGTTGGTTTATGTTATGGAAGCTATCCTTCCGATAGAATGTGAGATTCTATCATTTAAACTAGCTATAGAAATTATTCCTGCCACTTCTGCAGAAGAGGAACATCTTTTACATCTCACGCGCTTAGATGAGACACGACGTGATGCCACTTTAGCTAGTTAAACTCATAAGAGACGTATTAAGGTGTAGCATGAGAAGAGTGTCAAACCTCACATCTTCTCAAAAGGAGACCTTGTTCTGCTTTACGATCAAGAGTCTGATAAATTAGGATAAGGAAAGTTCGAGCCAATGTGGCTAGGTTTGTATATTGTAAAATTTGTTCTTGCAATAAGGTTCTTAAAAATATGCTTCAATGTATGATAGGGATCCATAAATTGGACTGGCATCTATATATATATATATATATATATATATATATATATATATATATATATATATATATATATATATATATATATATATATATATATATATAGATGTATGTATATATATATATATATATATATATATATATATATATATATATATATATATAGATATATATATATATATATATATATATTATATTCTTTTTTGCCTTGTGGGCATATCTAACCTCCATTAGGACAGCTACTGAATTTACACCGTTTTAGTTGGTTTATGTCATGGACGCTATCCTTTCGATAGAATGTGAGATTATATCATTGAAACTGGCTATAGAAATTATTCCTACCACTTCTGCAGAAGAGGAACATCTTTTACATCTCACGCGCTTAGATGAGACACGACGTGATACCACTTAGCTAGTTAAACTCATAAGAGACGTATTAAGGTGTAGCATGAGAAGAGTGTCAAACCTCACATCTTCTCAGAAGGAGACCTTGTTCTGCTTTGCGATCAAGAGTCTGATAAATTAGGATGCGGAAAGTTTGAGCCAATGTGGCTAGGTCCGTATATTGTAAAATTTGTTCTTGCAAAAGGGGCCTATGAGCTAGTAGATTTTGATGGAGTTACAACGCTGCAACCTAGAAATGGATTGTAGTTTAAAAAACACTATATGTGATTTTTTGTAGTACACTGTGTACATGCTGTATATAGGTGTGTTCCTTCAAAATCTCCTTCAGTTTCTGTTAATCCCATTTACATTTGGTTTGTAGATGTCGACATCCTTGGAACCATTTGTTGGTTATGATGATGGTGCTAGTCATAGTACTTGGAACCTATTTTTTGTAAGGTGGGCCATAGTTTCTCTAGATCACGAGTTAGTGAGTCTACAAGGTATTTGTCTCGGTCGCTCTACTAATAACGTTGCTGAGTATAACACAATGATCTAACTACTATCTGACACTATTTCACATGGTATCATTGTATAGTCATCAAATTGGACTCACCGTGCATAGTGCTACAATTGACTAATGTCTACTCAGTTAGAAGTCCAACTATGCTTCACATGTTCTTAAGGGTTCACCTTCTAGAAAGACACTTTGATTACATCCAATATCAACACATTTCTAGAAATATAAATACATTGACAGATGCATTGGATGATCATGTTTCAGATAGACATTTGCAACACATGTAAGAATTTCAATACACATCACATCAGTTGAAAGCGATAATAGAAACATAGGAAACACTGAAGATAGTTATATATAAATGTTTGGTTTTACAAAATTTGTGCCCGAGACACATATGGCCACACGACCTATCATATCCAAAAATATACATGCAAATATGGAAGTATTCCTCCTAGTAGACTAATCATAGTGCTCATGATAACATGCCACTACACGAGACATCTTTCACAATAGCTGACCGATATGCCCTGGCACTCCAATAGTATGTTTTGTTAATCACATAGGAAGCTGGTCAACCATGGTCTCAATTATGCCATGTTTCAACCCCTCCATATGATGGTCTACCTCCGCGAGGGTCTCTGGTATGTTGAGATCTTGTAGTACTTCTCATCCTACTGCACCAACATGTACTGTTGTTGGTGCCAGTTATGGGTCTCCCATTCATTGGAGATATGAGATGCCCACAAGTCGAATGGGTCCAATATCTACATGTACAAATTGATAGTTTAGTCTCGGAAACATCAAAAACACAATTATTTTTGTAAAAATCAAAATAAAAAATAGTCAAAATATCTTACCTATAGCACCCAATTTCTCCCCCTCAGGAAGCATGAGCTCTAGGTCTTCGTGAAAATCCACCCCTGCATATGGATAATCATCTACCGTAATAAACTACATGTAAAACATATGAAGAAAACTGGTGTGAAGCTCATGGAAGATGGCCTTGCATGGCGAGACATGAGATATATCCACCTCCTCATCCGTGGAACTCTCATATCAAAGGGATCAAGTGAGATATTTTTGGGCCATAGCAAGGAATCCTCTCTAGAGAAAAGGAGACCAATATTGATCCATTGCCAAAATTCTTTAGTCTCCTATCTTTTTCTTTAGTTAGTTGTTCTTTCATTTTGACCAACACTGCCTCGCTCCAGTTGAAGACGGTTGGATCTGTACATTCTAGAGAAGACTGTATGTATGACCTATTGACCACATGGAGTGTAGAGCTACGTGCCAATATGGCGATAATGAGCAGGATAGTTCATAGAGGCAGTCAAACCATGTCTTTTATGTTGATTTTCCCATCTTTGTTCGACTGGGCTTCAGGTCAACAATGAGTGGCGAAATAATCCTTGACTATTTCTCCTCCCCTTCTCGGACCTGTGAAAGAGATGGGGGAACCTCGTCAAGATAGACTTGTCAAGAAATATATGTCTTCTACCTTTATCTCAATAATATGTTCTCCTATCCTGAATGCCTACGCTTGAACATCCCATGCACATACAATATATTCAAGTAATTCCATTTATTTCCTCATTTCAAGAAGCCAGTAGAAGAGAAGTGCCTCAATGAACCCAGAACCTTTTGTCAATCCACAAGAACCTCTAATTGATGCTCTCAAATAGGAAATTTATGAATTAGAGATATTGAATAGACATATCAAACAGGAGAATGAGACCTTGAAGGAACAAAATAAATTGGACAAGGCAATTCACGATAATACCATTCTGCATCTAGGACTGTGGTATAAGAAAAACATGAAATTGAAAAGAAAGAATAAGATTTTGAACAGAGCAATCATTAACCTTAAGTACAAGCTTCTTATGAGAAAGCCTAGAATGACAGTCACTTCAAAGAAGAACAAAAGAAGGAAATTGGATGTACTAGTAGAGGTGTCTGAGCAAATGCAGTAGGGAGGAAGAACTCACATTTTTGGCAAATTGCATGAGGACATGCAATGATTTTGCAGTGGGGGTATGTTGAACCTCAGAATTACCCTCTCCTTGACATTTTTTTCTCACCTTTTTCCCTCACTCTCTCATAATATTATAGACCCAATCAATGATAAATGCTACGTTTTGTTTTAAGCAAAGCATTAAAATGATTTCCATATTATATTTTCATGTTCTTGCTATTTGAATAAATTTTTGCAAATTAGCTATAAAATGCAGCCTATTCTGCAGCTAACTGTGGATTTCGTAGCTACTCTCATGGTTTGGTAGGTTCCAGGTGTCAAATGAATAATTGGGCCACATGGGAATTTCTAGAATCATCTCCACATGGATTCTATCCTATTCACTCGATCCAGATTGATAGAAAAGAAAGCCTAAGGTCATGGTCAAAGATGGAGTCAAAGTACGTTATCCGAAAGCAGTAGGACTCTTGATTTTCTCTTTCATAGCTAATCAAGAGTCTAACAGTTCTGTTGCAAATCTAATTTGAATTAGCCACCTGTAGCTAATCAAAAGTTTAAACAGTCCTATTGCAATTTCGAATTAGCCACCTGTAGCAAGTTTATCTCATAAACAATCATGTTAAATTTAATTCGAATTAGCCACCTGTAGCAAGTTTATCTCATAAACAATTATGTTATTTTCCTTTAAATATCGGTTGCATGGAACTGAGAGGAAGTTAGAAGTTAGAAGGAATTGCGTGTTAAGTTTAGGCTTTTCGCTGATACTCTGTTTTCAGACTTTGTTTTTTTCATAATACAAATTTCGTGTTGCCAATGATCATTTAAAGTGCATCCTTAACTAGCTAGCATTCCAACCACGTTAGATGCAGAGGGCCCTTGCACCGAAGGAGGTTTTTCATTTGTTGTTTTTAGTTCAATTTCCATTACTATGTTTTCAACAAATCTGTTTTCTAAATTAGGATGATATTTCATTTTAGTTTTTAATCAATAGCATAATGATAAATCACAACTGTGCAACCTTGATCTTCTAAGATATTTTGTGGAGAAAAACGACTATGTTTCCAAACTGAATTAAGATTGAAGTAATAAGAATATACAGTTGCTTAGTTTTCTTACAGTTTTGTCATTCATTTTATTAGAACATAATTGTCAATTAACTGTGTTAATGGATGTTTTCAAAAGCCATTTCAAGATGATGATGATCCTAAAATAAATGGTTAAATGTCTAATTCATATAGTGATTGAATTTACTCAATACATTGTTATTTGCCTAGGAACTTAGGAACTAAGGTATAATTGATTTCTTGCACAACAATTCAAGAGGGTAATGCTTCACATTTGAATGTTGGAGAAAGTCAAAAATACATTAGTTGTTTATAGTTATTTTTACATGCTTTTACCTTTCTGCTTTCATATCCTCACTTAGTTGCATCACTGATATTCCCAATTATCATTTCAAGGAGATTGATTTAATCATACTCAAAAATTGAATGGTTGAATGTTTAATGAATGCAATTACTGAGTTACCTTCTGCATCAATTTCATCCTTGGTTTTAAGAATTAGATCCATGGATTAGGACTAATGAGAAGATAAGATAGATGCTCTGTTTTTTTTGTTAGGTTATAACTAGCCAACAGTTCTTGGTCCATTTTTAGGAAATTAATTAACTTAGGAACATTTCCTTTCCTTTAAAATTCATTAGATTCACTCAAATTTCCACATAGTTTCAGGTTGTACATTCTTAGACATCAAAGAACAGAACCCCCCCAAAAACAACATAAAATACAAAACAACGAAGTAAGAAAAAGGTTAACTAAGCACATATAGTGCACTACACTTCATCAACTTACAAACCTCGGTTGATAATTTATGCAAGCAATTTAGGACACTAAATTGAGAAAATATCTCACCTTTTGTCCTCCCAAATTTTCATGGATTTAAAAATGAAGTTCCTAAAACCTTTTTATTTGAATTTTAAGTCTTGTGCATAAATTATGATTATTTACAAGACTCTAAAAAACTTAAATTGTTTCCTTCAACATTGAAAGAAGCTGCTTTAAAATGGTTCATGGGATTGATCACTCAGTCTATTAGAACATGGAAAGACATGAAGAGAGCATTTTTGGATAGGTATTTGGCTATTGCATGCCTATCAATCACAAAGATGAAGTGTTTAGAATGATGCAAAGAGAGGATGAAAATTTGGAGGATTTAATTGAAAGATTCAACTATAACTTAAAAAGAGAAAAAATGGATAACTTAGATCAAGTTACTTTAAAATCTCTTTTATTAAAAGCAATTAGAGATGAGTGGATAGGCATCCTTAACATGATGGGGAAGAGAGATATCTCTCAACTCCCATTAAATGACCCAAAACTAGGAAAGGTCTAAGAGATCCTTCTCTTGCTACAGTGAATAAATATGCAACTGGATCAGTGAGTAGGGCATAAATTGGAAACATGCTTGATGAATTTAAAACATATATTCCAGGGAGCCTTAGTGAACATATAGACACCCTTAAGTTACAAAAAAAGCAAAAAGTCGAGACTGATGCTTTAGCTTTTCTCTGTCCCAAATGCAGAAAGAAGCATGCTTTAAGATAATTCCATTTGGATACAAAAATCATAGAGACTTGTGTGATTTGTTCAGAAAACCATGAGACCAAGAGTTGTCCTTCAACTCCTGGTCTTAAGGTTGTTTTTCAAGAGGAAACAATTTCAAATCCAACAGAATCTCTTTGATTTGTCTCTAGAAGACCTTGGAAGGGGCCAGAAAACCAGGGTTTTAACAACCAAATGTATATTTAGCCCCCACCAAATTGGAATTCTTGGCAGAAACCTTGGCCTCAATCTCAATCTCAATCTCAACCTTGGGCTCAAGGAATGAAAAATCCCTATGGAAGATTCTCTCAATACTATCAATATCCTCCATCATACCCAAACTATCCTCCCCAACAAGTTACTCAACAAAATCAACAGCCCCAACTTCAAAACAAAAATCCTCAACTTTCACTTCCATTCCCACAGAAACCAAATCAGTTACCTGCCCAACCATTACCAAACCCCAATAATAAAAATCCTCAGAATACCTATATGGTGAAAGGACATCAATTTCCAACTTATATGATCACTCCTCTAGATATCAATGATATCCAACAAAGATCTGGTAGGATATTAGAAAAGAAAAAGCCTTCTGTAGTTATTCAAGAACAAGACAATTCTGATGAAGATTATCTACAGCCAAATAAAAGTTTTGAAGGAACATCTTTTCAAAACCAGAATACTGAAAATGAAAAATAGAAAGAACCAATAAACTCAACTCTTATCATAGAGCAACCACCAGTATCTATTTCTGCACCTCCTTTTCCTGAAAGATTACAAGTTGATAGAGGGGTAGAAAAGCATATTATGTTGCCTAATTATGATTTTCTAGATGAATTGAAAAATGTCTGTATCAAAATCCCTTTGTTACAAGCCATTAAGGAGATTCCAATTCTAGCTAAAACAATAAAGGAGTTGAGCATGAAGAAACCAAGAAGAAAAACAAAAGAAATAAAAAGAATTCAGCTGGCAGGAAAAATAACAGACATAATGATGGGAAAAATTGCCATATAAAAATATGTAGATCCAGGAAGTCCAGTTGTAAAAACACGTATCAATGGAGTTGAAATTTCGAATACATTGATTGATTTAGGAGAAGCATTCAACATCATGAGCAAACAAACCATGGAACAACTCAAGCTTCCTAATCTTCTTTATATTCCTACATTACTGCAATTGGCAGATAGATCTGTAATCAAAATAGATGGTGTGTTAGAAGATATTTAAATGTCCTTAGACTCTTGGGAGTACCCTGTTGATTTTATGATATTAACCCCTAAGAACAATCTAGGAGGACATACACTTATATTAGGAAGACCTTGGCTGGCTACAACTAATGCTTTCATTAGCTGTAGATCTGGTGATATGTATATCTCTGATGGTAACTCAACTAAGAAATTCACTCTATATCCTCCAGCAAGAACAATCATAGAAATAGATGACAAAGAATGGATTGATGATGAAAATGATATTCAACCTCTCTTTACTATTTCAACCATTAATGAAGATAGTCAAATCTTAAATATAATGGAAAATTTTGAATCATCTCCAGAATATGAACATGATCAATTTCAAGAAAAATCCAATATTGAATATTTATCATCTAGGCAGATTTCTCTTTATTCTATGGAAGAATTTGGTAGCTCTATAGTTTAAATATTTCCAGGGAAAACATGAACATAAACAATAACTTGGAAAAATTACAACAGGAAAAGCTAATCAAAACATTACAACAACATTCTTCTACATATGCATGGGAATACACTGACATGAAAGGAATTAGTCCTAAGACTTGTATACATCACATCTACAATGAGGAAAATTGTAAACCTATCAGACAACCTCAAAGAAGGATGAATCCAAATCTTAGGGAAATTGTGAAAGAGGAGTTGCAAAAATTGCTGAATGTAAACTTCATTTACCCAATTTCAGATAGCCGGTAGGTTTCTCCTCTAGTGATTGTACCTAAAAATAATGGTAAATGGAGGGTATGTATTGATTATCGAGAATTGAATAAAGCTACCCTAAAATATCATTTTCCTTTGCCCTTTATAGATCAAGTGTTAGATACATTAGAAGGTAAGAAGTATTTCTCATTTTTGGATGGTTTTAGTGGTTACAATCAAATTCAGATAGCACCTGAAGATCAAGATAAAACCACATTCACCTGTCCATGGGGAACTTATGCCTACCGAGTACTTCCTTTTGGATTGTGCAATGCACCTGCAACATTCCAAAGAGTAGTACTAGGAATTTTTTCTGATCTAATACATGATTGTGTGCAGGTGTATATGCACGACTTTACAGTTTATGCGAATACATTTGAAGAAGCTTTAGAAAATTTGGAAAAGGTTCTTAAAAGATGTAAGGAAGCAAACCTTTCACCAAGACATGAAAAATGTTTTATGATGTTTAAAGAAGGGATTGTTTTAGGACATCACATTTCAAGAGATGGAATTAAAGTTGATAAATCTAAAGTTGAAGTCATCTCTAAACTATCAATTCCAAGTTGTCAAAAGGATGTTAGAAGTTTTCTAGGATTCATAGGATACTATAGAAGGTTTATAGAAAATTTAATGAAACTAGCATCCCCACTCTTCAGATTACTCACCAAAGATTGTGAATTCAATTGGAATCCTGATTGCCAGTTTGCATTTGACACTTTAAATGCAAAAATGTCTGAAGCACCCATCTTAAGAGGTCCAAATTGGAAACTACTTTTTCACATTTCAACATATGCTTCAGATACAGCTCTGGGAGCTGTATTAGGACAAAAATATTTGATCCCCTATGCCATCTATTACACAAGAAAGAATTTGACTCCCACTGAGTTAAAATACACTATAACTGAAAAGGAATTCTTAGTTGTTGTTCATGTTATCAATAAGTTCAGACATTACATAACAGGCTATGAAACCTTTGTTCATACAGATCACTCTGTAATTAGGTACTTAATGAATAAACCTATTACTAATGGAAGAGTTACAAGATGGTTATTATTCCTGCAAGAATTCAACATCACTATTCTAGATAGACCTAGAAAACAAAACACAGTTGCTGATTTCTTGTCTAGAATTAAAAATATAAAATATGACACTCCAGTTGAAGATAAATTTCTTGATGAATATATTTTTGTAGTAACTACTCAAATCCCTTGGTTTGCAAATATTGCCAATTAATTAGTCACAGGAAAATTACCTTCACATTTGTTTCCTAAGGAGAAAAGAAAAATCATTCAAAAAAGTGCAAGTTACTCATGGATTACTAATGAATTGTATAAAACAGGTCCAGATCTCATGATCAGAAGATGTGTTCGAGAAGATGAAATGCTTGAAATTCTTAAGGCATGTCATGATGAACCTTGTGGTGGACACTTTGCTGACAAGAGGACAGCCTATAAAATCCTTCATTTAGGATATTATTGGCCCTCCATCTTCAGAGATGCCAAAGAATATGTCAAAAGGTGTGATAGCTACCAAAGGGTAGGAAAACTTGCTCCTTCAGATGAAATTCCACTACAAACTCAGGTACTCATTGAACCTTTTGAAAAATGGGCCTTGGATTTTGTTGGACCAATTAATCCTCCATCTAAACAAAAGAAGTATATTTTGGTATGCACTGATTATGTCACTAAATGGGTAGAGGCTAAAGCATTACCTTTTGCTAATGAAAAATCTGTAGTTAATTTTATTTTTGAGGACATCTTCACTCATTTTGGTGTTCCATGAGAAATTGTGACAGATCAGGGATCTCAATTTACATCTAAAATGGTGGAAACGTGTTATGAAACCAGCTCAAGAAAAGATAGATCAACGCCTTAGAATTCAGCCTCTTCGAGGGGGCAACCTCCTTTACATTACATAAATGAACAATTCTTGGATGATTCAAATGACAAAACCTCCTTTCTATATATAGGAGTCTAAGGAGTCACAATATAATCCAGCCGACCTAACAATAATAATATAAAGCCACAAAAATAACAATGGAGGGATTCTATGGGGCACAGTAATAACAATATGGGGGCAATAGGGGCACAACAATATTAATAAGGGGTATAACTACAATAGTAATGGGGTAATCACTAGTATTATGGGGACCCAACATGCCCCTCTCCTTCAAAAAAGTGTTGTCCTCAACGCTTGAGTAGTTCTGGATACTTCTGCATAAAATTCTCATCCTCCCATGTGGAATCTTCAGCGGATAAGTTCTTCCACTTGATAAGATACTTTGAAATTGATCGATTTCGTAGCTGTCGAGTTCTTGTTTCTGTGACTGCTTCCGGTTCCAATATAATTTTTCCTTCCTCGTCAAGTTTTGGCAATATTGTTTGAACTGGGAGCTTGTCGCCTATAACCTTCTTTAAACATGAAACATGGAAAATTGGGTGCAATCGAGAAGCTGCAGGAAGCTCCAATTTGTATGCCATAGTACCAATCTTTTGCAACATCTTGTACGGACCATAATACTTTGGTGATAATTTATTATCCTTCTTAGCTTGCTTGAGGGACATTTGCTTATATGGTTATAGCCGTAGGAATACCCAATCACTTACATCAAAACTTCTTTCACTGCGATGTTGATCTGCTTGTTGTTTCATTCTATTCTGTGCCAACACGAGGTTATCCTTTAAGAGTTGGAGGACTTGTTGTTGATGTTCAATGTGATGTTCCACTGCTTGAACCTTAGAATTTTCTCTTAAATATGATGTGATGGATGGTGGTTGATACCCATAAAGTGCCATAAATGGGGTCATTTTTGTTGCTGTATGGAAGGAAGTGTTATACCACCATTCACCCAGAGGCAACCATTTGACCCATTGTGCCTGTTTATCAGATACAAAGCAACGAAGATATCCTTCCAAACATTTGTTTACTATCTCAGTTTGCCCATCAGATTGAGGATGATAAGATGAGCTATGAGCTAACTGAGTACCAAGACAAGAAAATAATTCTGTCCAAAAATTTCCAGTGAAAATGGGATCTCTATCACTTACAATAATCTTTGGGTTTCCATGTAGCTTTTGAATTGTTTCCATAAATGCAGTAGAAACTGTACTGGCTTTAAATGGATGTGATAATGCACAAAAGTGTGCATACTTGGTAAGTCTGTCAACTACCACCATGATGACACTCTTTCCCTCAGACTTGGGTAAACCTGTGATAAAATCCATTGAAACCTCCTCCCAACGTTGGCTTGGAATGGATAAAGGTTGTAATAGACCCGGTGTCTTAATTGTTTCAACTTTATTTTGTTGGCAAACCAAACATTCTGCCACAAACTTTTGAATATCTGATTTAAGGCCATCCCAAAAAATTCCTTCTTAACCCTGTGGTAAGTTTTTAAAATCCTGAGTGCCCTCCTAAGGGAGAAGTGTGCAATTCCATAAGAATCTTTTGTTTTAGCTGAGAATTCTTACAGAGGTATAAGCGATCTTTGTACCATAATCATTTTACCAGCTAAATGTATCAGACGTACTGGAATCTTGTTGTAACTTTCGAATAAGTGCCCACACTTCTTCGTCATTCTTCCATTCCTCCCTTGCTTCATTTATCCAATCTGGTTGGATAATAGAAATGGCGCACAACAATGCTTCCACATCCTCATCCTTTCTTGAGAGTGCATCTGCCACCACATTTTGCTTCCCTTTTTTGTAGATGATTTCAAAGTCATAACCCAACATCTTTGTGACCCACTTTTGTTGCTCTTCAGAGGATAATCTTCATTCTAAAAAGTATTTAAGGCTATCATGATCCGTTTTTACCTTGAAGTGTCTTCCCATTAGGTAGGGTCGCCATTTCTTAAGTGCATGGAGTATTGCCAACATTTCCTTCTCATAAATAGCTTTGCTTAAAAACTTTTCCTTGATTGGACGACTTTCAAAAGCAATGGGTCTTTCATCTTGCATTAGAACAGCACCAATTCCATTTCCTAAAGCATCACATTCCACAATAAAGGTTTTTGTGAAGTCTGGTGTAGCTAAGACCGGTGCTTGGCACATTGCCTCTTTAAGATGTTCAAAGGCCTTTGTTGCTTCCGGAGTCCATGAAAATGCATCTTTCTTCAATAATGTTGTTAGAGGTGCTGCTATTCTCCCATAATTCTTAACAAACTTGCGATAATACCCTGTCAACCCGAGAAATCCTCGCAGATGCTTTATGGATGTGGGGATTTTCCATTCCTTAATGGCTTTAATTTTGCTAGGGTCTACCTTAACTCCTTCATGAGATACAATATGACCCAGATATTCCACCTCCTGGACTCCAAAGAAACATTTGGATCTTTTTGCATATAATTGTTTCTCCTCCAATAGTTGTAGCACCCTGTCAACATGTTCAACATGATCCTTCCAAGACTTGCTGTAGATTAGTATATCATCAAAAAATACTAACACAAATTTTCTAAGGAATGGTTTGAAAATTGAATTCATCAAACCTTGAAATGTTGAAGGTGCATTGGTAAGGCCAAAAGGCATGACCAAAAATTCATAATGACCCTCATGAGTTCTAAATGCTGTTTTCGGAATGTCTTCAATCTTCATTCTGATTTGATGATATCCTGAACGAAGATCCAACTTGGTGAAGTAAATTGATCCATGCAATTCATCCAGTAATTCATCAATGACAGGAATGGGGAACTTATCTTTAATAGTGAGCTTGTTGAGCTCCCTATAATCCAGACACATGCGCCATGATCCATCCTTCTTGTGCACCAATACTACTGGAGCAGAGAAAGAACTTTGACTCAGTTGAATTATACCAGCCTCTAGCATTTCTGCAACCATACGTTCAATTTCACTCTTTTGGACATAGGGATATCTGTACGGCCTGATGTTTGGAGGAACACTTCCTGGAATCAGATGAATAGCATGATCATGATCACGCATAGGTGGGAGACCTTTGGGAGTCTCAAATACCTTGGAATGATTGTCCAGGACTTTTTGGAGATCTGGAGAAATAGATGATTCCAATGTGGAAACATCTAGCGAACATAATTGTGCAATTACACCTCTTTGCTCCTTTTTTAGAAGCTTTGTCATACCATTAGAGCTGATTATCTTTCCTGGTTTCCCTGCAATACCCCTTAATTCAACTTCCTTTCCTTCCGTAGAAAATTTGATGAAAAGTTCTTGAAAATTAAAAGCTATTGTACCCAAGGATTGTAGCCATTGGACTCCTAGTACAACATCAGCACCTCCCATTGGAATGGAAAGCATTGGGCTAGTCAATACATATTCTCCCATGGATAGCTTGATATTATGGCACTTTCCAGAGCAATTTATTGTTCCTCCATTTGCAATCATCACTTGACACTCTGGTGCTGGATATAGGAAGCAATTCAATTCTTTTGCTACCTTACAATGAATAAAATTGTGGGTGCTTCCTGAATCAATCAACACTATTACCTTTTTCTTCTTGATTTGTCCTTCTATCTTGATGGTTTGAGGAGTGGTAATTCCCACCAATGCATTACAAGATATGGTCGGATTTATTTGTTCTTCATCTAGGCTTTGTTCCTGGCGTATATCCTCTTCTTTTGACCTTTCTTGCTCCTTTTCTTCTTCCTCTTCACAATCTATGTAGAATAATTTCTTCTCAGCACACTTATGACCTTTAGTGTATTTGCTATCACAACTGTAACAAAGCCCTTTTTCTCTTTTTTCTTCCAATTGTTGTGGTGTCAACCTTATAGGTTGTGGAAGACTAGGGGCAACAACACTTCCGTCTTTATAGTTGTGAGTGGTATGCTTCCTGGTTGCCATAATTTTGCTTTCCATTTTTCTTGCTAACCTGAATGCCTTCTCTAATGAATCAGGTTCCCAAAGGCGAACATCATGTTGGATATTATCCTTTAAAGACCCTATGAACACATCAATCCTATGCTCCTCTGGAATATCTTTTACCCTTATGTTCAATTTTTGGAACTCTTCAATGTGCTCCATTATTGAACCCTTTTGTTTGAGACTTATCAATTGGCTAAAAAAAGTGTTGCTTTTTGTATCCTCATAATGTGCTATCAATTCTTCCGTAAAAATTGCCCAAGTGATAAATTGTTTACGAGAGCAAAGCCATTGATACCAAACAAACTGATTTGGTTCAAAATATAAAGTTTTCATACGTACCTTTTGTGTGTTTTGCACATTATTGAGATCGAAGAATTGCTCCATCTATAATATCCATATTGCGGGATCCTTGCCATAAAACTTCCTCATATAAATTTTTGGAATATGGTGGGTCTTCGATCCAACATTAGAGTCTATGGAATCATGATTAACATTTCTTTTGTTCTCATCATGAGTTTCCTTTACTACCCTTTCACCATTAGTGACCCTTTCTTGTAGCAACTTCTTCAATTCTTCCATGTCTGTCTTCAAATCTATCTTCAAATTGTCCATCTTAGCTTCTACGCCTTTCTTTAAACCATCCATATTAGCTTCTACATCTTTCTTTAAACCATCCATATTAGATTCCGTTCCTTTTTGTGCAAGTGACACTTGTTGCACTTGGTCTCGTAATTTTGCTATATCATGTTGCATTTCTTCCTCTTCTTCATAAGTCATGCTAGAGCTTTTAGGTTGCTTACTAGGTGTTTTCATTTTCTTTCCTCAGGGCATCAATTACCGATAATAATGCTTTACTATGCCCTTTGAATTCCTTCAAACCAAGCTTACGCAAAAATTTAAAAAAAAACTACACACCTTTTTTCACTTTGTAGAAGCCTGATATTGAATCTGATGTATCTCTGTAATTTCGAATCATCTAGTTCTGAAATTGTGATCTATATTAGCCTTCTGTGTCCTCTTTCCAATGCCACTAGTCTAATCCAAATTGGATTCTCCAAGAAAGAGTTATGCACAATCTCCCGCAGTGACCTGATTGTAGACTAGTTCAGTAGAGCGAACTTGTATGAAGTTCCATGTGTCACTGTTTCAACCTTTGACTCTAAAAAATATATAGAAGAAAACTACAGTCCGTCCTCTTTCTGTACCTTCTTGCGAAATTTCAATCTGATGCTCAGAAAGAAAGTTATGACGATTCTCCCCAAGTCACCTGTTTGGAATGTAATTCAGGAGTCTGCAAAAAGACCAACTTCCTCAGATCATATCTCCACAAATATAGCGCGAAAAGATCTGAAATTCGGACCCGAGGTTCAGCATGATTTCTTCTCAAATGGGTTTTTTTTGCAACTTCTGAAATGTCACAGAAAAAAGTTATAGCGAAAATGCCACGATGACCTGTTTGGAGCAGCAAAACCCTAGAATCCAAAGCTCCGATACCAAATGTTATGAAACCAGCTCAAGAAAAGATAGATCAACGCCTTAGAATTCAGCCTCTTCGAAGGGGAAACCTCCTTTACATTACATAAATGAACAATTATTGGATGATTCAAATGACAAAACCTCCTTTCTATATATAGGAGTCTAAGGAGTCACAATATAATCCAGTCGACCTAACAATAATAATATAAAGCCACAAAAATAACAATAGAGGGATTCTATGGGGCACAGTAATAACAATATGGGGGCAATAGGGGCACAAGAATATTAATAAGGGGTATAACTACAATAGTAATGGGGTAATCACTAGTATTATGGGGACCCAACAAAACGCTTGTGGAATATTACAAGATCAAACATAGAAAGTCTACTCCTTGTCATCCACAAGAAAATGGTCAAGTTGAATCTAACAATAAGGTTATTGAAGGAATTCTCACTAAGACTCTACATCTACACAGAAGAGATTGGGTAGAAAAGCTTCTTGAAGCCTTATGGGCCTATAGAACTACATGGAGGAACACAACAGGACATACCTCCTATGGGATTGTTTATGGGAAGAAAGTCTTGTTCCCTATAGAGTTACAAATCAGAACCTTCAAGATGGAAGTCCAACTGGGACTAGATTTATCAGAAGCACAAAAACATAGATTAGAGCAACTCAATGAGCTTGATGAAATCAGGCAAGATGCAGTTCAAAGAACCAGTATAGTCTAGCAGGAAAGGGCTAAATGGCATGATAAGTATATCGAGAAGAAGTTTCAAGCAGGGGATTGGGCACTTTTGTTCGATTCAAAATTCAAAGATTTTCAAGGAAACTTTCAAACTCATTAGCTTGGGCCATATGAGATTGAAGAAGACTTTAATAATGGAGCAGTGAGAATAAGGGCAATAGATGAAAGAAAGGTACCTCTTCTTGTGAATGGTCATCGGTTGAAGATATATCATAAGCCTATTTCAAGAGATGATTTTATCAAGATTTTCCAAGATAACACTGAATGAAGTTGGTGAAGAAGAATTCTTCTTCTCCAATAACTTAGCTTTTATTTTTCTTCTTCTCCAATACTACATACCCGCCACATCCTCCATATTTTGTCACATAATGGTCCATAATTAACTCCCTTGTTGATTATTAACGGTCATGACTACGACATGACATACTGGTCTACGTTTCTCCGGAACCTCTACCATCTATTTATTTCATACAAACCCGCAGTTCCTTTCACCATATTCACAACCAATTCATTTCATAAAACTAGGAAGAGTAATTTTGAAGGTTGAGAACTCTGCGTAGTAGAAGGCATGGGGCTAATTGTAAGATCAAAACCGTTAGGAGAAAAGTACATGGAAGGATACCCACGGCTCAAAGAAATGTTACAGAAAGTTGGATGGCGTAAAGTCATCAAGAAATTTGATGGTTTTCATAAGGAGATTACAAAATCCTTTGTTCGATCTTTTGATGGCACAAAGGTAGAAATTGGAGATATCAAGTTTGTAGTGACTGAGTCATTCATGACCAAGGCTACATAACTTCCAAGGCATGGTGAAAGATGGTTCAAGAACAAGGAGTTCCACAATGAATCATGGAAAGTAATACTCAAAAATCCAGGTATGGATGTCTCTGTTTTTAGAAAAGGTATTCCCATTTCAGCTCTTAAAAGTAAGTGGAGGAACATGCTCTTGGTTTTACAAAAAATTATCACTTGTGAGGGGAGGCTTGGTTGCATGTATGTCTACCATATCTGTTTACTGATGCATTTCTTAGAAAATGGAGAAATCAATCTTCCTTTTTTCTTGCTAAATAGTTTAAGAAGGATGGCCTCAAATGTGCAAAAGAGAATATAGTTCATAGATACAACCATGTATCATCATGGGCTAATAAAGATATTGATTGAGTTTCATTTAAAAAGCATAGGAGATACTTGGGAGAATTTCCTTATTAGAAACCATTTCCAAGAAGCACCAGAGTCACCTAAAGAAGATAATGTTAGAAGAAGTAGAAGAAAGAAGACTGGTATAACTATTGAAAACAGACCTGAGTCTTCATTGCAGAAAGATGATGAAAAGTTAATCTCTGAAGAACTGACAGAAATCAGGAAGCAAATCAAAGCAAGAGGGAAGATAAGAAAGGAGAAAAAGGTCACAAATGAGGAGAATGTAAGTCCTCCACAACTTAGAAGGAGCTCTAGACTCCGAGGTTTGGTAAAGAAAACATCATCAAAAGGGATAGAGTTTATAAATTTAGACGAGGAAACCCCAGAACCATCTCTTGTTAACATCTCTTCTGCACACAGTCCTCAAAATTCTCCTGTTCATCATTTTGAAGGTAGCCTAAGTAGAATATCTCCAGGCATAGACCCAGTGCAACAACAAATATATGACTATATAGAATCACTAGAGAAGAGAAGTGCCTCAATGAACCCAGAAACTTCTGTCAATCCACAAGAACCTCTGATTGATGCTCTCAAATAGGAAAGTTATGAATTAGAGATATTGAACAGACATATCAAACAGGAGAATGAGACCTTGAAGGAACAAAATAAATTGGACAAGGAAATTCACGATAATACCATTCTGCATCTAGGACTGTGGTATAAGAAAAACAGGAAATTTAAAAGAAAGAATAAGATTTTGAATAGAGTAGTCATTAACCTTAAGTACAAGGTTCTTATGAGAAAGCCCAGAATGACAGTCACTTCAAAGAAGAACAAAAGAAGTAAATTGGATGTACTAGCAGAGGTGTCTGAGCAAATGCAGTAGAGAGGAAGAACTCACATTTTTGGCAAATTGCATGAGAACATGCAATGATTTTGCAGTGGGGGTATGTTGAACCTTAGAATTACTTTCTCCTTGACATTTTTTCCTCACCTTTTTCCCTCACTTTCTCATAAGATTACAGACGCAATCAATTATAAATGCTAAGTTTTGTCTTAAGGAAAGCATTAAAATGATCGCCTTATTATATTTTCATGTTCTTGCTATTTGAATAGATTTTTGCAAATTAGCTACAGAACGCAGCCTATTCTGTAGCTAACTGTGAATTCTGTAGCTACTCTCATGGTTTGGTAGGTTCAAGGTGTCAAATGAGAATTGGGCCACATGGGCATTTCTAGAATCATTTCCACATGGATTCTATCCTATTCACTCGGTCCAGATCGAAGGAAAAGCAAGCATAATGTCATGGTCAAAGATGGAGTCAAAGTACATTATCCGAAAGCAGTAGGACTCTTGATTTGGTCTTTCGTAGCTAATCAAGAGTCTAACAGTTCTGTTGCAAATCTAATTTGAATTAGCCACCTGTAGCTAATCAAAAGTTTAAACAATCCTATTGCAATTCGAATTAGCCACCTGTAGCAAGTTTACCTCATAAAAAATCATGTTAAATTTAATTCGAATTAGCACCTGTAGAAAGTTTACCTCATAAACATTTATGTTATTTTCCTTTAAATATTGGTTGCATGGAACCGAGAGGAAGTTAGAATTTAGAAGGAATTACGTGTTAAGTTCAGGCTTTTTGTTGATACTTTATATTCAGACTTCATTTTTTTTATAATAAAAATTTCGTGTTGCCAATGATCGTTTAAAGTGCATCCTTAACTAGCTAGCATTCCAGCCACTTAAGTTGCAGAGGGCCCCTACACTGAAGGAGGTTTTTCATTTGTTGTATTTAGTTCAATTTCCATTACTCTGTTTTTAGCAAATCTATTTTCTAAATTAGGAGGATATTTCATTTCAGTTTTTAATCAATAGCATAATGATAAATCACAACTGTGTAGCCTTGTTCTTCTAAGATATTTCGTGGAGGAAAAAGACTCTGTTTCCAAACTGAATTAAGATTGAAGTAATAAGAATACACAGTTGCTTAGTTTTCTTACTATTTTGTCATTCATTTTCTTAAAACAGAATTGTCAATTAAATATGTTAATGGATGTTTTCAAAAGCCATTTCAAGATGATGATGATCCTAAACTAAATGGTTAAATGTCTAATTCATATAGTGATTGAATTTACTCAGTACATTGTTATTTTCCTAGGAACTTAGGAACTAAGGTATAATTGATTTCTTGCACAACACTTCAAGAGGGTAATGCTTCACATTTGAATGTTGGAGAAAGTAAAAAATACATTAGTTGTTTACAATTAGTTTTACATGATTTTACCTTTTTGCTTTTAGATCCTCAGTTAGTTACATCAATGATATTCCCAATAATCATTTGAAGGAGATTGATTTAATCATATTCCAAAATTGAATGGTTGAATGTTTAATGAATGCAATTACTGAGTTACCTTCTGCATCAATTTCATTCTTGGTTTTAAGAATTATATCCATGGATTAGGACTAATGATAAGATAAGATAGATGCTTTGTTTTTTTATTAGGTTCTAACTAGCCAACAGTTCTTGGTCCATTTTTAGGAAATTAGATTAACTTAGGAACATTTCCTTTCCTTTAAAATTCATTAGATTCACTTAAATTTCTGAGTGTTTCAGGTTGTACATTCTTAGACATCAAAGAACAAAACCCCCCCAAAAAAACATAAAATACAAAACAACGAAGTAAGAAAAAGGTTAACTAAGCACATATAGTGCACCACACTTCATCAGCTTACAAACCTCAGTTGATAATTTATGCAAGCAATTTAGGACACTAAATTGACTAAACAACGACCATACCACTCCTTCTCAGGTTTCGTTAAACATACTCAGAGGGATTCATCCGAAGGATGAACTTACAGATCAAGGATATGTTATCCTCCTCAAGCTTGCAAAAATAAAGAGGTATTGACTAGTAATGGTTGGGGAAATTGGGAAAACGGGATACTCCATTTGTTAATGGAAGTGAGTTTCCAATGAACACGATACTCTTCCACTTCATTTCCATGGCTATTGGGTTGGGAAATTTGCTTGTATTTTGGTTTATCATACCTCCTTTAAGGTTTTGGGTCAATGATTCCAACTCCATTTCAGTGTTGCCACTATGTTCAAAAGAATTCATTCAATCAATATCTACTATAATACTCTTAAGCCTTCATTCCATGTCTACCCTTCCTGATCTAGTTTTGTATCAACATCATTTTGATCATTCTGTCTCAACTCATCATACTTGTTTTGTGTCGTTGATGGGGAATACATCAAGGCCCTCCTGCAATGGGTCGCTTCCTGTCGACATCCGCTCATTATCTAGGAAGTTGACTTAGAAGCATGCCTTCAGTACCTTGGTGCTTGCATACATAAATGACAAGTTTCCTCGCTCTCGGAGACAGGTTTACATCATTGGCATTTGACCGAAAGATTTTGTGTGGTGTTCGACATTAACTCATTCATTCACACCGTACAGATTGTACTAGAGTATCTTGAGAGCCATTAACATCATTGGTGGTTTCTCTCATGTCCATTAACATCTTACATCATTGGATGATAATTAGATAGTGTCTGCCATGTTTGACTCTAACTCATTGATTCACATGGTTATACTCGTACATTGGTTGGTTGTGTGAATGAGATAGAAGACCCCGGATCTAGTTTCATCCATTCAGGCTGCGATTTTAGGAGTAATACAAGATCACAATGTATGATGGCCATGATCATATAGACAATAATCCAGTCACGGGTCCACCATCATTCATCCGTGGACATGTATTTTGGTCATTGTAGATGTAATGCTAGCTTATATGCTGAGCATGGGTATGCCTCCCTCAACAAAGATATCATGATGTAAATATATTGTAATAGATGATGATCTTGCTGGTTGTTCTTGATCTTGACTTTTCACAAGGTAAATCCCTTTAGTCATCAGTTTTCATTTCTGACTTTGCACTTTATGGGGAAATGTGTTATAGGCCATTTATTGCATCTAGTCAATAGGCCTTCAAAGGGACCAATTCACATCCTTTCACATATTTTCATCATCCCTACACAAAGCCCTAAGCATAACTCTGTTGAATCCCTGAGTTTATGCTTTGACTGTTGAGTTTCCAAGAATTTAATGCCCAACGCACCCTGGCCCTTTAGGGACTAGCGTTGACTACCAGGTTTACCCTCTCTTCACCTGTGTTTATCACTAGTAGGTTGCTCAGCCTTGGGGGTGTGCTGATTCTAGAAATTCAGGAAAATAAAAAGAATACCGAAGCATCCTCTTCCAGAGGCTTCCTAAGGTTGTTTCAACCATTTACCTTGGATAAGAATCTCAAATCCTATCCTATCCTACCTTGAATTTTTCACCTCTTATCCCTTGAGTTCATCCTTCCATCAAGCCTACATTGGTAAATGGATGAGCATTCATGAACTACCTCCCTCATCTATATATTTATAACCATCTATGGGTAAGGGGTTGGCTTTTGGAGATTGATTCTACCCTCATACTGTTGCTTTGAGAGTCCTTATTCCATGCATTAGGGTGACAAAGAGGTATACTTTGTGGAAAGCAAAGGAAAGTTAATTTGGGGAGCTCTTCTACAAGATCAACTCCTATTTTTGGTTGTAGCTCTCTCCATTTCTATTAATACAAAGCGTAGATTGTTTTCCTATATATGATGTTATGATTTCATGTATTTCAATACCATGTTGATCTATTGAATGAAGTGGTTGGATTATGCTACATAGATGTTGTAGATATTTGGCTTGTCTTGTTTGATTCTACAAGTTTTAATTATAGCAATCAGAGCTAGGATTGGAGCATACAAGCTGAGGAAGGAGCGAAGATTGTGATAGATTCCAGGTAGGCTTCATCCCATAATTCAATTACTTTAAGAAAGACATTGTTCCCTTTGCTTTCTATTGCCCTAGATCAGTTAACCAGGCCTAAGGGATACACTTCTATCCGCAATCATAGATTCTATTTAACAGTATGTATGTATCTCGTTGTCTTAGAAGATCATGATTGTTTTATGCTAATGTTTATATATATATATGTGTGTGTGTGTGTGTGTGTGTGTATTTATGTATGTATCTATGTCACAGTCTCATAGGGTTGTCAGGGATAATTCTTATGGAGGAATGATTGCTATTGTAGGTGAATGGCATGAAGAGGTTCCTCGCTATGAGGAATCAAGTGGGAAGAGTAGTACTGAAAAATATACAAGGTCAGTATCATGTGGTTATGAATTGATATTATGTGATTATACTATGCTTATGTTATGGAAAAGCTATGCTGAGGGTTACTTCAGCAGAATGAAAGTAGTGTGATCTGCGACATGCAAGGACAAGCGTGGATAGTGGAAAGACACTATAAGTAAGATTTCTTGGTAGAGACAGCGTGGCTTCTGGGTGTGCAGTACTATTGTTGTGTATCTATTGTACATGATGTACCTATAGTGTTGCATGCATGTTGCATATATTATATTACGTACGTATAATGTTGTGTGTATGTTGTATGTGCGGTGTTGTGTACATATCGTACTGTGCACATGTTGGATATGTGGTGTTGTGTACATATGGTGCTATGTACCTATGGTGTTGCGTGCATGATGTACATGTGGTGCTATTTACATATTGTGTTGTGTGCATGATTGTACATGTGGTGCTGTGTGCATGTGTTTCTTTGTACATATTGTACATGTGGTGTTATGTGCAGGTGGTGCTGTGTACATGTGGTGTCGTGTACATGTCGTGCATGTGTTGCTGTTTACATGTGGTATTGTGTACACGTTGTACAAGTGGGGCAGTGTACATGCGATGTTGTGTACACGCTGTGAAGATGGTGCCGTGTACATGTGATGCTATGTACACATTATGTAGGTGGTGTTATATACATGTGGTACTATGTACATGTTGTAAATGTGGTACTAGTGTACATGTGGTATTGTGTGCATGTCGTAAATGTTGTGTTGTGTACATGTGGTACTATTTATGTGCATTGTGAAGTCGTGGCATTGTGACATGTGTATTCGTTGTGTTGTACTATGTGTACATATGTGTATTGTGTTGTACATCAGGTATAGGTGTATGTGTCATGATGTATATCAGGTGTAGGTGTATGCATTGTGTGGTGTCACACACTGTGTGTGGATGCATGTGTTGTGATGTACATTGTGTATGTGTACGTCATTGAAGAAAATAAAAAGGCACTTCATGTTTGGTGGGTGTGGAAACCAATTCGGTGTGTGTACGAAAATGACAAAGGATAAAGGTAGAAGCGAAGAACCGATTTAAGGATAAGTATAAGTATTTATTTTAGTTTTAATTATGCATGTGATCTATTATTCTGGTTTATGATGATGGCATATGATTCATGATTTTGATCTATGATTGTTGCGCTTTGAGCTAACCAGATGTGATATGTTTATACATGATGATTTGATCAAACACATAGTTTGACTTGTTGTAATAGGAAGTGAACAAAATTGCAAATGTACCTTGTTGACGGGTCACCAATGAGGTATGTTTTGAATTTATTTCAATTTATTTTGAATCTAATGGAATTTATGTGCTTGGTATAGAAAAGCATGGAAATGCCCGGTTGCGTGGTTGAAACTGACTGTAAGCATTAGCAACATCAACACAAGGAATTGGAACATGCAACAATATGCTGGTAAAGCACTCCAGGAGCAGGGCCATTGTGGGACACAGGTTTCCAGTAGTGTCCATTGATTTCCATGAGCATGCTATGACCGATATGATGGTTTTGAGGCATGGAAATGCCTTGGGTTTTGGACCTCTCGATGTAAGGAAACCTTGCGAATGGATGGATCGTCCGGGATAGGGGATGTCGGGGAACTTGGAAGGTGAGTGATTGCATGGAAGGGGTGACCAGATTTCCCAAGGGACTATGTAGCAGTGAAGGGAAGGTTGGAATGGATTTATTTTGGTCATTAACATTGCTAGATGGAATCAAATGCACATTGGAGTGTGAACTTGAATAGTGAGCCAATAATTGTTCACTGAGTGGACAAGTCGTATAGGATTGTAGTGTTGGACAGTGGATGCAAATTTGATTTTAACAGTGGATTTTGGACTTCTTGGGAAGGGGATGAATCCTGGTATTACTTTGAGGGTGGAGGTGTGAGGCTATGGGTTCCCTTGTTGCGGATGCAGACATCGTATCCCTTTATTTGCTGGTTAGAGAAAATGTGTATATATGTACATGTGTATATTATTGTAAATACTGTATCGAGCTAGATTTATAAAGCTCCATAGACAATATGATTATTTTCTGGTTGAAGAAAATGTGCATGGGAGTATATGTGGTTGTTATTGTAAATACCATAATGAGTTGTGTTATAAAGCTCCATGAGCAGTATGTTTTTTCTTCAGTGATTTTCTGGTTTATAGGTGTCATTGAACATCGAAGACGGTGTTCCCTCAAGGGGGAGGGTTTTGTAATAGCCATGGTAAAAAATAAATGTAATATATATATATATATATATATATATATATATATATATATATATATATATATATATATATATATATATATATATATATATAAGACGAAGGTCATGGGACACGTATTCGAAACTAAATGGTGGGTAAAACATCCTAGTGAGTGTTAATTTGATTTATTATGGCTAAGAGGAAATCAACAAAGGCAATGGAAAAGGCTTTGGAAAGGCATTAGGCACTAATTGGTATTTTATTTATGAAAATAAAGGAAATTAAGAGAAAAGGAAGGTGAAAGGTCACAGATTTGCACCAGGAGGAAAATTAAATAAAAATAATGGAAATTGAAGAAAATAAAGGCCTCATTAATAAAAATGCTTCTGAAGATTAGTTGGTCACCTTTTTTTTAGTTCATTTATGAAGATCTCTCTCTATTCTATCTCTTTCACACTCTTAGACACTTAGAGTTTTCTTGGAAAACTCTAGCATTGGATCAAGGAAAGAAAAGGCAGGACCAAGAAGGTAAATATCAAGCAAGAAAGAGCAGGATCAAGTAGCCACAACGAGATTATTTGCAGGTATCAATTTGCATGTGTGATTTACTTTCTAGTTTTGGCATGCATCGTACATGAATGTGTGTATTTGGTTCTCTTGTTGTCATTGGCATTGGTTTTTCCAGGCGTGACAATGTTCTTCAACCTTCTCTTTCCATTTTTGGATAGTCATGGTGTGATGGGTTCTCTTGTATTTGGTTGAGTTGTATTACCAGATGGTTTCAAAACTAAATGAGGTGGTCTCTAAAAGAAATAGAACATGGGTTAGGAATCCCTGGACCAGACTGGGACTGCGGTAAATATGGATTTTGAGTGCCATGTTGGGCCTAGGAATCCTCGATCAGAGAATGGTAGGATATACGGTAAATCCTAAAGTGTGTTCCCTCGATCAGGCATAGGAATCCTTGACTAGTGAATGGCAGGATATAGGGTAAAGCCTGGAGGGTGGAGTCTTAATTAGGCCTAGGAATCCTCGACCATTGTATGGTGGGATATATGGTAAAGCCTAAAGACTAGGAGACAGGAAAATCCCTCATAGTGTAGGTGGAGAAATCCAGTGGCATCTATGCTTGTTAGGGCCTAGTGATCCAGTGGGGATTGCAGTAAATCTTGAGGAAAGCTAGTTTGGTTTGGTTTGGAGTCCCACATTCATGTTTGGAATATGGCACAGGAATGATTCCCTGCAAAAAAGATTTGGTTTAGCCAATCTATGGTCCGATGGTTCATGGAAGTCCCATACTTGTTTGGATTTTGAATTCATTAATAAGAGCTCTTTCTCCTTGGTATTTCATCTGTAAGTATATTGGCTTATATGCGGATTTTGTGGTTGTTATATCCTTATTATTTCTGTTGTTTATATGACGGTTATGAGTATGTTTTATGACATACTTGATTTATGGTTCTCATCATGTTTTTATTAGTAATTGAAAGTAAAATGAATATATGACCTAATAGATGATAATGCAACTATTGTGATATGGCAACAATGATTCTTTACGATTTCAGATAAGTATGAGACCCCTATGCTCAGATATGTTGTTATGACTTGTAGAATGCATATTTGTGACATGTTTGACGAAATTCCTATCATGTCTAGTAGGGGTCCAATCAATTCATTGATAAAGTGTTTACATTAGTAACTTTGTTCCAATGCCATTTATCATTTTTGGAAGATTCATGAAGTTTTGGGCAGTTTCCTGAGTCCTGACACTGAAAAAATGGCACAAAATCTGAGGTCGCTGGCTCAGAACTAGCTGAAAAAGTCCACAGTCGCCGACATGCCCTTGTTGTGGGAGTGAATGGAAGGCCTCAATTGCATGCATGGCTTCTCATGGGAGCGACTGTGGGTCCAGATCAGTGAAATGTCAAGTTGCCTCAGGGGTTGGTTACTTGGAAGGGTTGGTTGGTTCCTGAATGTTCTGTAGCATGTTTCAAAGGTCAAATTGGTTTAATTTGTCGGTTCCACTTCCTTAACTATACATGGGGAGTTGAATCACATCATAATAGCCTCTCATCACATGTCTACCCCAACAGACCAGTTAACTTGGGTAAATGTGGGAGGAGGGCGTTACACTTCCCTATGGTTGCTAGGTTCAATTTGTGTAGTATAGAGTAGGAGAAAAGGGAACTTAATAACATGAACACATGGAAATGGAAAAGTTTAAAAGGTTAGGGATGATGGAGGAAAGGAATTTAGTGCTTTATTGCTTGGGATTTCGAGTTATAGATGCAATATAAGAGGGTGTTCTGCTAAGGATTCGAAGGCAAGGTATACCAAGATGAGAAGGGAATGGACTCACAATAAAATCTCCACAACCAAACTAAGCATAGAAGTAGTTAAGCATTCACTCGTTACAGGAGGTTTATAGATTTAAACATATTTATCTCTTGCACAAGGGGCAGACTGTAACTCAAAATATGAGATCCAAGGCTTTAAATCTTCCTCTTTAAGGCAAATAATTGTAAACATGGATTTGAGATTATCGACCTACAATCACAAGTATACTAAAGGTGCACTTAGAAAATTTCCAAACATAGATTGTACAAATATAAGATTACAACATCAAACAATAATTTACTTTACTCCATAAGATTGGAGTGACTTTTTCACAAATTTTTCCATCAAGAATTATTCCCCAAGTACGAAATGGAGGGGGAAATTTTTTTATATAAGTTTATTATCAAGGCTACAACAACCCTCCATTTTATTGAAAATAAAATAGATACCCTTTTAAAAAAATTTCATTTTTGATTAAAAGTTTATATTTTCCATGGTAAATAACCTATTTGATTTATTTACATCTTTAAAAAAATCTCAAAGTCTTGAAATTTCTGAAAAAATAAGGACTTCCAAACAACTTACCATTTTTACTAGAAAATTCAGATATTCAGTTATCTGGGAGGTTGTCCATGTTGCATTTTTCATGTGCCCTTGGATAACTAAAATTCCTGGATAAGCGTTTTCAATTGAATTTCCTTTGTTTATTTAATTTGATTCTCTCAAAGTTTTTTTAATATTTCTCTGTGGGTATACAATGTCCGAATATTAGGATCACCCATACTTAATAAAACCATTTTATGGAGTTTGCACATTTTGTCATGTTTCAGTTTTTCTTTAATTTTTTTATTCAAAATGCTTACGATATCTGGCTTAAACAAATTATGTTGCGAACCCTATATTTCTTGGATATCTGGATCACCTGAATAAATGTTATTTTCTTAAGTTCTTTATTATTCTCTATTCGGATCTATATCCAAAATTTAGTTATTTTATAAAAATGTATCATTTATTTTCTTCTTGATTCGTGGATACATGTCAAACCCCAAATTTAATAAACATAGTTTGTCTTTGTTTCTATTTTTTTCACTATTTTAAATATATCCTTATTTTCTTAAAATTGTTATATTTAGTATCTAGCTAAAAATCGTTTGTTGAAAATTCTCTTGGCCTCGGATACTTGGATGTCTAGATTTCAAAATTTTTCATTATAAAATAAACTAAAGGAAATTTATAATAAATATATTTAAATAGTTTTCATAAGATACATCTGGTATCTCACTCGAATCAAATAATCATGTATGGAAAACATTTTGGATTCTTGAAAACTTAGATCAATTATCTTTCAATTCCGAAATTACAGTTAGGTGGATAATTAATTTTGATGTGATAGCCATTAACAATTTTCATCAAGCGCCAATTTTTTTTGTATTTAGCGATTTTCATTAGGGGAATTTTGAGGTCTAAAATGGACCTCCTAAAGAAATTATAAAATAATAGTGGAAATAATAAAATAAAATAATATTACATTATCAAATTTTAGAGGGAAAAAAAAAAAAAAACTATTTTTTCAACATGTATTTTCAATTTATCGCCCTATGAGTTTACTCAACGAGCGGCAACATTCGTTGGATGCAGAATTTGATTCCTTATCCAAGGAGTACCCATGTTTCATACTTTCAATGGACCTTGTGACACGAAAAATGAGAAATACATGAAAAATGTGATTGCAGTCACATTTTTTCATGTATTTCTCATTTTTTTTTTGTAGGAGGGTTCATCAAAAGTATGCAATATGGGTACTCATTGGATGAGGAATTAAATTTTGCATCCAACGAGTGCTACAACTCGAAATTTGAGTAAAGCATTAGGGAGATAAGTTGAAAATATGAGTTGAAAAAGTAGTTTTATTATTTCATTATTTTTCAATCTTTTTACTTTTTTACTCCAAAAATGGTGAATCATCCCCCATGGTTGACATCATCATCTTGAATCCTATTGGTTCTTATAACATTTATTTTGGTTGTACAATTTTCTTAGGAGACCCATTTTAGACCTCAAAATTATCCTAATGCAGATTCTAGACCATGGAAAATTTTAGGGACGAATTTTCACCTTTGGGCTAAATTAAGGGGTTTTATAATTTTATTGGGCGAAAATTTTGTATCATAGCACATTGTTACAAATCGCCTCAAATTTATTTTATAAAAAAATTAGGTATGGAGGTTAGTCCACCTTATTTAAGGCAATGGGTAAAAAAAGTAAATTTAACCCTTGAAATTAAGAGTTACAATCTTCCATTCGCCCTCATTTTCAAGAAAATGTATTTATGATAGTTATAAATAAAAATATAAATATAGTGGAGGTATGGTAAATAAATAAAAATACAAATAAACTAGAGGTATGGTAAATAAATAAAACCTTTTTTTATATTTAGTCCATAACCCTCTTTCTATTTAAGAAGACTCAAAAACAAGGTTTCATTTAAGTGAATCCTATGGGCCAAATACCATATTTATAAAAGAGGTATGGTAAATTAATAAAAATATAAATAAACAAAATATATGATAAATAAATAAAACATTTTTTTTATATTTACTCCATATGTCACCTTATATTTATGAACACACAAGCGTGTAAATAAATAAAAATATAAATAAAATGGAGGTATGGTAAATAAATAAAACCTCTTTTTATACTTCAAAGGTATGGTAAATAAATAAAAATATAAATAAACTATAGGTATGGTAAATAAATAACATCTCTTTCTATATTTAGTCTATAACCCTCTTTTTATTTAAGAAAGCTCAAAAAAGAGGTTTTATTTAATTGAATCCTATGGGCCAAATACCATATTTATTAAAAAACATATGGTAAATTAACAAAAACATAAATAAACGAGAGATGTGGTAAATAAATAAAACATTTTTTATATTTACTCCATAAGCCACCTTATATTTACGAACACTAAAAAAATGTGTTATATTTAGGTGAAGTCTATGGGCCAAATTATTATTAATACATGCAAAAAAAACATTATTAATTCTAATATTAGTATCAATAAAAATAAAGATGGCACATGGTATTGACCCATGGTATTCACATGGAATGTAGCCTATTTAAAGGGAGGAATTAAACTAGCATAGATCCATCTTTACTCTGGATCAAATATCATGATATGCAAACTAACATAGAGTGAAAAAATATTTGATCCCTCTCGGGGCTTGGTAGATCAAGAGTAAAAATGGATCTTGTAATTTAATGTCACTTAAACATTTTAAGTTGGTTAAAATAAAAATCAATTATTAATTTTATTAATTTTCATAACTTACTAATAATAATTTTTAAGCTCCAGGTTTATGATAACCCATGGTATTGACCCATGGTAATACCACGATATTCATGTGAGCATAGACTATTTAAAGGGGAAATTCTATCAGCTTAGATCCATCTTAATTCTGGGTCTACCAAGTGCTAGGAGGGATAAATAGATTTCATCCCTCTAAGAGTGGTAGATGTGGAGTTAAGATGGATATAGGTTGGTTTTTATGATAATGAAGATATTAAATAGACTTAGGAAATTATATTGTAAAAAAAATCTTAAGGTGAATGGTTAAAACTACATTTAGTCACTTCACAAAATTTAGTAAAAAATACCGATATCTCCATTAATATTGGTTTTTCTGATTTAACAAAAAAAAAAATCAAAACAATGAAATCTTAACTCTTTCCGCATCACCCTCGTAGAAGAGAGATAGTCGCTGCCCAGATTTCCCACCATTTTTCAAACATTCTCAATATGATATCTGCATGAAAATGTTAAGGAACTGATCTTGGATTAGTTGTTTGAAAAATATGTTGGCTTGTATAACCTTTCATCTTCTCTGCTATTCTTAGTTTGTCGTAATGATCTGTAGGGGTTGGGTCACTGCACCATATTGTCCTAAAAGGCGAAGATTGTGCACCAAAAAAGAAATTAATCCACATGTTACAACACTATTAAAAATGGTATTAAGGTAGTGAATTATGCTAATAAGAAATTTAGATTCGGAGAGACGTAATTAAATTTTATTATTTAATTGAAGATTTTCAATTAAAATAATAATAAATATACATTTATATATTTATATATTGATTGGAAGGCTTTTGACAATGGTCACTTCTTTCCATTAGATCCCCTTCAGGCCTTTGGGATACCTACTACTTCATTATATTATATAGTTGGGGCTTGCGTGTTGGGGTAAACAAACTTGATGTGGTTTTTTTTTTTTTTTCGCAGTTGGAGTCTATGGTATAAGAAAGAAATTTGATAGCTTGGCAAAAGTGGTAGCTTGACAAAAGTGGTAGAGAAAACATTAACCTATCCTACCATGACAAACATGGCCACTAAAACTTGCAACATTGTTTGTAGGAAGTGAAAATTATGTTTCTTTTTTCCAAACATGTATGTTAGTATATTTACAGTTTAATGAATATGTTTTATTATTATCATATATGGTTTCATACTTTAACAAAACATTCGCCAAGACTTCACAATGTTTTATTATTTAGTGAAAGATTTTCCAAGATCTTACAAGATTTTATAATTCAGTGAAGGATTCGCCATGACTTTACAAGATAATATAATTTGGTGAGAGATTCGCCAAAAATATATATATACATATTATATTAGTGATAAAATCACCTCCCATTTTTCCTATGTATCATATGGATTCGCCCGTTTATTATACATATAAATTTAGGGTGGTTCTTAAAATTTTCCCTGGTCTAGACTAAGCCGACATGCCAGTATGGAAGATCACTACCCCAAAAGTTGCATAACTCTTAAAGGATTGCACCTAGGTAATATTTTCTTTAGCCCTTTTTATTGGATTACATAAGCCCATCTAAAACCACAACCATTTGTATAAATTAGGTAATGTTTTCTCGTAAATAATTTGTTATGTCATATATTTTCCCTGATTTAGATTAAGTTTAATAATTTATTTAGGTCATATTAGCACAAGCAATCAAGCCTATAATTTGATGAGTATTGCCACACCAAATGAATAAGGGTGTGATTGGGATCCTGATCAGGTGATATCTCCCTTGTTGTAGGGGGGATTTTTTCTGCATGTCAATAAATTTTTACCTCCACTTTCATCTACAATAAAACAATATTTGCCTAAGAGAATATTAAATAATTACAATAACTACATATGAGAGAAAACTAGGTCAAGCTCGTAGAGAAATACTTGGATACAATGTTCTAGATTATTATAGTGCCACATGTCGCTTTCCTCCATCTTCATCTTCATTGAAAGACATAATCTAAGTGTCATTTATCTTTCTCATGTGCAAGGTTCTCTGCAAGAGATAACTAACTCCAAAATAATAATAAAAGGCTTGGTCAAATAGATATTGTAAATTTCTACAAGGTGTGCATAAATTCCAAGTGTAATGCTTGAGTACCTCTTCTGGGAGGCCTATTGATTAATAACTCTTCACCAAAATGAGGGTAAATTTTTTGTCTTTTGAATATGCCAAAATATCCTAATGAAGACACAAAAAATTTAGGAGTTTCAAATAAGTTCAGGATGTGGTGTTTTTTATTTTTTATTTTAATTTATAGAAACGATTATTTGTATTGCTTTCAAAAAAGGATCTCAATAAGAAGTGAGAGAGAGATGATACAAAAATATAAGGAGAACCAGTCTTGGAGTTATTATAAAGAAAAAAGATAACTCCTGAGTTTTAACTATAACTTAAATTCATTTATGATGACGAACATACTATCCTAAAAAAACAAAAAATTACATAACATGAGTTACATGAACTTCAAAGTTGTAATCTAGAAATCAACCTTTGCTAGATTTAATCCCTGTCGACGACGCTTCATAGATGAACTCAGACTTGGGTAGTTAGCTTCCATGGTTTTATCATCAGTGTAGATAATTAGTGTATTTACGAATCCTTCAAATGACTGATCCCTGAGCTCTAGATGCTCAATTGTTTTGGTGGTATTTTCCAAGCTATCATGGTATTACTTAATATCAATCTTGAGAGCTTTAATTTCGTTCTCATAATGGATGCAACACTCTCGAAGCTTTGAAATATATCCTCAGATTGCAGCCATATCCATGGAAATACATTAAAATGTTCTCAGATAGTGTGTGTGGAATTGGATTTCCAATTCCATTAATTATCCTAAACCTTTTAAGCTCCAGATAAAGTTTACAGAGGCAATAACAATTTTCCATGGTAGGTTGAACTAGTACATAGTAGTGTAGGCAGGGAGAGATAGATTGGGGGAAGAATAAGGGATTAATGTGTTGCATATCGAGGACACAACTCAGTTCTTTCCTTTAGACAAATAAGAACCTTCAATATTGAAGGAAACATAGGGAGACAAAGCGAGGAGTTGTGCGTTGCACAAAATGGATAGATTGAAGTAGGTGTCCTGAAATGAAAATGAATAATGAGCCAATGGGAGTGCAAATCTTGGGATAGAGAGAAGTTCCTAAATTTGGAAATTTCTCCCTAAAGAGGAAGGAATGTTTCCTTTGAGTGCTTATAGAGTTCATTTTTTCCAATCAGGGAATGGGAATTTACTGAATTATTTCATTAATTTTCTTCCCTTGGCAGTTTGATGCATGCATTGTTGGATAATTGATTTTCCCTATGGTTATTGTCTATGATAACTTGATAAAATTGAACATGTTGTATGCTTTTGAGGATTGATCTTATATGGGTAATGATATGGGATAAAGATATCTTGCTAAAGTGCTCCTTCTATATCATCTAATCTATTAAAATCGTCGAGACTCTGATAATAATAATTGAATTGATGTGTTTGTATTTGATGATATCGAATCCATAAGTAGAGTAAGTGCCTCTTCTCTATTGTTAGTTTCATTTCCTAGCCCCTATTTTGAGGTAGCTTCTTCTTTTAGATCGAGGTCCAAAAGGACCCCCCCGTACATGCCACCCCCAGGATGTGATAATTCCTTACAAAAGGATAATCAGGATTGTTTCTCCTTCGGAAAATCAAATGGTTACTAAAAATAAATAATTTGAATGTGTTCATCCTTTAATTTGATATCACTATGTGTTAGTTGTGCCCAACACTTTATGGAATCTAAAACAAAGGTCATTCACATAAGATATTGCCAATTTTTATCTACCTTCCTAAATTATTCGTTTTATCATTAATCCATTTTTATCCTTTTACCATTTACCTTTTACATTCACCATTTACCATTTACCTTTTACATTTACCGTTTACCATTTATTCTTAATATTTCATTATATTGTAAAAAAAATCTTAAGGTGAATGGTTATAACTACATTTAGTCACTTCACAAAATTTAGTAAAAAATACCGATATCTCCATTAATATTGGTTTTTCTGATTTAACAAAAAAAAAAAATCAAAACAATGAAATCTTAACTCTTTCCGCATCACCCTCGTAGAAGAGAGATAGTCGCTGCCCAGATTTCCCACCATTTTTCAAACATTCTCAATATGATATCTGCATGAAAATGTTAAGGAACTGATCTTGGATTAGTTGTTTGAAAAATATGTTGGCTTGTATAACCTTTCATCTTCTCTGCTATTCTTAGTTTGTCGTAATGATCTGTAGGGGTTGGGTCACTGCACCATATTGTCCTAAAAGGCGAAGATTGTGCACCAAAAAAGAAATTAATCCACATGTTACAACACTATTAAAAATGGTATTAAGGTAGTGAATTATGCTAATAAGAAATTTAGATTCGGAGAGACGTAATTAAATTTTATTATTTAATTGAAGATTTTCAATTAAAATAATAATAAATATACATTTATATATTTATATATTGATTGGAAGGCTTTTGACAATGGTCACTTCTTTCCATTAGATCCCCTTCAGGCCTTTGGGATACCTACTACTTCATTATATTATATAGTTGGGGCTTGCGTGTTGGGGTAAACAAACTTGATGTGGTTTTTTTTTTTTTTTTCGCAGTTGGAGTCTATGGTATAAGAAAGAAATTTGATAGCTTGGCAAAAGTGGTAGCTTGACAAAAGTGGTAGAGAAAACATTAACCTATCCTACCATGACAAACATGGCCACTAAAACTTGCAACATTGTTTGTAGGAAGTGAAAATTATGTTTCTTTTTTCCAAACATGTATGTTAGTATATTTACAGTTTAATGAATATGTTTTATTATTATCATATATGGTTTCATACTTTAACAAAACATTCGCCAAGACTTCACAATGTTTTATTATTTAGTGAAAGATTTTCCAAGATCTTACAAGATTTTATAATTCAGTGAAGGATTCGCCATGACTTTACAAGATAATATAATTTGGTGAGAGATTCGCCAAAAATATATATATACATATTATATTAGTGATAAAATCACCTCCCATTTTTCCTATGTATCATATGGATTCGCCCGTTTATTATACATATAAATTTAGGGTGGTTCTTAAAATTTTCCCTGGTCTAGACTAAGCCGACATGCCAGTATGGAAGATCACTACCCCAAAAGTTGCATAACTCTTAAAGGATTGCACCTAGGTAATATTTTCTTTAGCCCTTTTTATTGGATTACATAAGCCCATCTAAAACCACAACCATTTGTATAAATTAGGTAATGTTTTCTCGTAAATAATTTGTTATGTCATATATTTTCCCTGATTTAGATTAAGTTTAATAATTTATTTAGGTCATATTAGCACAAGCAATCAAGCCTATAATTTGATGAGTATTGCCACACCAAATGAATAAGGGTGTGATTGGGATCCTGATCAGGTGATATCTCCCTTGTTGTAGGGGGGATTTTTTCTGCATGTCAATAAATTTTTACCTCCACTTTCATCTACAATAAAACAATATTTGCCTAAGAGAATATTAAATAATTACAATAACTACATATGAGAGAAAACTAGGTCAAGCTCGTAGAGAAATACTTGGATACAATGTTCTAGATTATTATAGTGCCACATGTCGCTTTCCTCCATCTTCATCTTCATTGAAAGACATAATCTAAGTGTCATTTATCTTTCTCATGTGCAAGGTTCTCTGCAAGAGATAACTAACTCCAAAATAATAATAAAAGGCTTGGTCAAATAGATATTGTAAATTTCTACAAGGTGTGCATAAATTCCAAGTGTAATGCTTGAGTACCTCTTCTGGGAGGCCTATTGATTAATAACTCTTCACCAAAATGAGGGTAAATTTTTTGTCTTTTGAATATGCCAAAATATCCTAATGAAGACACAAAAAATTTAGGAGTTTCAAATAAGTTCAGGATGTGGTGTTTTTTATTTTTTATTTTAATTTATAGAAACGATTATTTGTATTGCTTTCAAAAAAGGATCTCAATAAGAAGTGAGAGAGAGATGATACAAAAATATAAGGAGAACCAGTCTTGGAGTTATTACAAAGAAAAAAGATAACTCCTGAGTTTTAACTATAACTTAAATTCATTTATGATGACGAACATACTATCCTAAAAAAACAAAAAATTACATAACATGAGTTACATGAACTTCAAAGTTGTAATCTAGAAATCAACCTTTGCTAGATTTAATCCCTGTCGACGACGCTTCATAGATGAACTCAGACTTGGGTAGTTAGCTTCCATGGTTTTATCATCAGTGTAGATAATTAGTGTATTTACGAATCCTTCAAATGACTGATCCCTGAGCTCTAGATGCTCAATTGTTTTGGTGGTATTTTCCAAGCTATCATGGTATTACTTAATATCAATCTTGAGAGCTTTAATTTCGTTCTCATAATGGATGCAACACTCTCGAAGCTTTGAAATATATCCTCAGATTGCAGCCATATCCATGGAAATACATTAAAATGTTCTCAGATAGTGTGTGTGGAATTGGATTTCCAATTCCATTAATTATCCTAAACCTTTTAAGCTCCAGATAAAGTTTACAGAGGCAATAACAATTTTCCATGGTAGGTTGAACTAGTACATAGTAGTGTAGGCAGGGAGAGATAGATTGGGGGAAGAATAAGGGATTAATGTGTTGCATATCGAGGACACAACTCAGTTCTTTCCTTTAGACAAATAAGAACCTTCAATATTGAAGGAAACATAGGGAGACAAAGCGAGGAGTTGTGCGTTGCACAAAATGGATAGATTGAAGTAGGTGTCCTGAAATGAAAATGAATAATGAGCCAATGGGAGTGCAAATCTTGGGATAGAGAGAAGTTCCTAAATTTGGAAATTTCTCCCTAAAGAGGAAGGAATGTTTCCTTTGAGTGCTTATAGAGTTCATTTTTTCCAATCAGGGAATGGGAATTTACTGAATTATTTCATTAATTTTCTTCCCTTGGCAGTTTGATGCATGCATTGTTGGATAATTGATTTTCCCTATGGTTATTGTCTATGATAACTTGATAAAATTGAACATGTTGTATGCTTTTGAGGATTGATCTTATATGGGTAATGATATGGGATAAAGATATCTTGCTAAAGTGCTCCTTCTATATCATCTAATCTATTAAAATCGTCGAGACTCTGATAATAATAATTGAATTGATGTGTTTGTATTTGATGATATCGAATCCATAAGTAGAGTAAGTGCCTCTTCTCTATTGTTAGTTTCATTTCCTAGCCCCTATTTTGAGGTAGCTTCTTCTTTTAGATCGAGGTCCAAAAGGACCCCCCCGTACATGCCACCCCCAGGATGTGATAATTCCTTACAAAAGGATAATCAGGATTGTTTCTCCTTCGGAAAATCAAATGGTTACTAAAAATAAATAATTTGAATGTGTTCATCCTTTAATTTGATATCACTATGTGTTAGTTGTGCCCAACACTTTATGGAATCTAAAACAAAGGTCATTCACATAAGATATTGCCAATTTTTATCTACCTTCCTAAATTATTCGTTTTATCATTAATCCATTTTTATCCTTTTACCATTTACCTTTTACATTCACCATTTACCATTTACCTTTTACATTTACCGTTTACCATTTATTCTTAATATTTCATTATATTGTAAAAAAAATCTTAAGGTGAATGGTTATAACTACATTTAGTCACTTCACAAAATTTAGTAAAAAATACCGATATCTCCATTAATATTGGTTTTTCTGATTTAACAAAAAAAAAAATCAAAACAATGAAATCTTAACTCTTTCCGCATCACCCTCGTAGAAGAGAGATAGTCGCTGCCCAGATTTCCCACCATTTTTCAAACATTCTCAATATGATATCTGCATGAAAATGTTAAGGAACTGATCTTGGATTAGTTGTTTGAAAAATATGTTGGCTTGTATAACCTTTCATCTTCTCTGCTATTCTTAGTTTGTCGTAATGATCTGTAGGGGTTGGGTCACTGCACCATATTGTCCTAAAAGGCGAAGATTGTGCACCAAAAAAGAAATTAATCCACATGTTACAACACTATTAAAAATGGTATTAAGGTAGTGAATTATGCTAATAAGAAATTTAGATTCGGAGAGACGTAATTAAATTTTATTATTTAATTGAAGATTTTCAATTAAAATAATAATAAATATACATTTATATATTTATATATTGATTGGAAGGCTTTTGACAATGGTCACTTCTTTCCATTAGATCCCCTTCAGGCCTTTGGGATACCTACTACTTCATTATATTATATAGTTGGGGCTTGCGTGTTGGGGTAAACAAACTTGATGTGGTTTTTTTTTTTTTTTTTCGCAGTTGGAGTCTATGGTATAAGAAAGAAATTTGATAGCTTGGCAAAAGTGGTAGCTTGACAAAAGTGGTAGAGAAAACATTAACCTATCCTACCATGACAAACATGGCCACTAAAACTTGCAACATTGTTTGTAGGAAGTGAAAATTATGTTTCTTTTTTCCAAACATGTATGTTAGTATATTTACAGTTTAATGAATATGTTTTATTATTATCATATATGGTTTCATACTTTAACAAAACATTCGCCAAGACTTCACAATGTTTTATTATTTAGTGAAAGATTTTCCAAGATCTTACAAGATTTTATAATTCAGTGAAGGATTCGCCATGACTTTACAAGATAATATAATTTGGTGAGAGATTCGCCAAAAATATATATATACATATTATATTAGTGATAAAATCACCTCCCATTTTTCCTATGTATCATATGGATTCGCCCGTTTATTATACATATAAATTTAGGGTGGTTCTTAAAATTTTCCCTGGTCTAGACTAAGCCGACATGCCAGTATGGAAGATCACTACCCCAAAAGTTGCATAACTCTTAAAGGATTGCACCTAGGTAATATTTTCTTTAGCCCTTTTTATTGGATTACATAAGCCCATCTAAAACCACAACCATTTGTATAAATTAGGTAATGTTTTCTCGTAAATAATTTGTTATGTCATATATTTTCCCTGATTTAGATTAAGTTTAATAATTTATTTAGGTCATATTAGCACAAGCAATCAAGCCTATAATTTGATGAGTATTGCCACACCAAATGAATAAGGGTGTGATTGGGATCCTGATCAGGTGATATCTCCCTTGTTGTAGGGGGGATTTTTTCTGCATGTCAATAAATTTTTACCTCCACTTTCATCTACAATAAAACAATATTTGCCTAAGAGAATATTAAATAATTACAATAACTACATATGAGAGAAAACTAGGTCAAGCTCGTAGAGAAATACTTGGATACAATGTTCTAGATTATTATAGTGCCACATGTCGCTTTCCTCCATCTTCATCTTCATTGAAAGACATAATCTAAGTGTCATTTATCTTTCTCATGTGCAAGGTTCTCTGCAAGAGATAACTAACTCCAAAATAATAATAAAAGGCTTGGTCAAATAGATATTGTAAATTTCTACAAGGTGTGCATAAATTCCAAGTGTAATGCTTGAGTACCTCTTCTGGGAGGCCTATTGATTAATAACTCTTCACCAAAATGAGGGTAAATTTTTTGTCTTTTGAATATGCCAAAATATCCTAATGAAGACACAAAAAATTTAGGAGTTTCAAATAAGTTCAGGATGTGGTGTTTTTTATTTTTTATTTTAATTTATAGAAACGATTATTTGTATTGCTTTCAAAAAAGGATCTCAATAAGAAGTGAGAGAGAGATGATACAAAAATATAAGGAGAACCAGTCTTGGAGTTATTACAAAGAAAAAAGATAACTCCTGAGTTTTAACTATAACTTAAATTCATTTATGATGACGAACATACTATCCTAAAAAAACAAAAAATTACATAACATGAGTTACATGAACTTCAAAGTTGTAATCTAGAAATCAACCTTTGCTAGATTTAATCCCTGTCGACGACGCTTCATAGATGAACTCAGACTTGGGTAGTTAGCTTCCATGGTTTTATCATCAGTGTAGATAATTAGTGTATTTACGAATCCTTCAAATGACTGATCCCTGAGCTCTAGATGCTCAATTGTTTTGGTGGTATTTTCCAAGCTATCATGGTATTACTTAATATCAATCTTGAGAGCTTTAATTTCGTTCTCATAATGGATGCAACACTCTCGAAGCTTTGAAATATATCCTCAGATTGCAGCCATATCCATGGAAATACATTAAAATGTTCTCAGATAGTGTGTGTGGAATTGGATTTCCAATTCCATTAATTATCCTAAACCTTTTAAGCTCCAGATAAAGTTTACAGAGGAAATAACAATTTTCCATGGTAGGTTGAACTAGTACATAGTAGTGTAGGCAGGGAGAGATAGATTGGGGGAAGAATAAGGGATTAATGTGTTGCATATCGAGGACACAACTCAGTTCTTTCCTTTAGACAAATAAGAACCTTCAATATTGAAGGAAACATAGGGAGACAAAGCGAGGAGTTGTGCATTGCACAAAATGGATAGATTGAAGTAGGTGTCCTGAAATGAAAATGAATAATGAGCCAATGGGAGTGCAAATCTTGGGATAGAGAGAAGTGTTCCTAAATTTGGAAATTGCTCCCTAAAGAGGAAGGAATGTTTCCTTTGAGTGCTTATAGAGTTCATTTTTTCCAATCAGGGAATGGGAATTTACTGAATTATTTCATTAATTTTCTTCCCTTGGCAGTTTGATGCATGCATTGTTGGATAATTGATTTTCCCTATGGTTATTGTCTATGATAACTTGATAAAATTGAACATGTTGTATGCTTTTGAGGATTGATCTTATATGGGTAATGATATGGGATAAAGATATCTTGCTAAAGTGCTCCTTCTATATCATCTAATCTATTAAAATCGTCGAGACTCCGATAATAATAATTGAATTGATGTGTTTGTATTTGATGATATCGAATCCATAAGTAGAGTAAGTGCCTCTTCTCTATTGTTAGTTTCATTTCCTAGCCCCTATTTTGAGGTAGCTTCTTCTTTTAGATCGAGGTCCAAAAGGACCCCCCCGTACATGCCACCCCCAGGATGTGATAATTCCTTACAAAAGGATAATCAGGATTGTTTCTCCTTCGGAAAATCAAATGGTTACTAAAAATAAATAATTTGAATGTGTTCATCCTTTAATTTGATATCACTATGTGTTAGTTGTGCCCAACACTTTATGGAATCTAAAACAAAGGTCATTCACATAAGATATTGCCAATTTTTATCTACCTTCCTAAATTTATTCGTTTTATCATTAATCCATTTTTATCCTTTTACCATTTACCTTTTACATTCACCATTTACCATTTACCTTTTACATTTACCGTTTACCATTTATTCTTAATATTTCATTATTTTCTATCTTGTATTATTTTGGATTTTTCCATACTTCCATGCTTCCACACATAGCCTTTTCGCTTCCATTTTCCTTTATTTTTCCTTTTTACTATTTCTATAATTGTCCATTTCCATTTCTAACTAAATTTTTTATTTCTACATTTTTTCTTCTTCGTATTTATGAAAAGATCTATTTCATTTTCCACATTATTTCCTTTCCATACTTATAAATATTTCCATACTATTTCCATTTCCCCCCATATTTAACATATTCATAACTCCTTTACACTCTTTGAATATATGTTATAACACTTAACTATTTTTGAACATCCATTTTGTGGAGCCTTGGTGCATACAACCTCCAAAAAAAAACATTTTCTCTGCACAATATTTTGTGCATACCCCCCTTCACACCATTTCCACCTTTTCTCCAAACTCCTTTCCTCACATGGGACATTCTCATAGCCATTGTTTAGTCAATTTTACCTTTATTTTCTTTTACTTTTTCACCCTTTCCACCCTTTCTCCACATTCCTCTGCTCACCCTTACTTCTACACAACACTTTTGTCACACTCCATCCCTGCAACCATTGCTTAGTCAATTTTACCTTTGCTTTTACTTTCTTTCAGACTTCAAAGATTTTCCAAATCCCCACATATCAACTCTATATTATTATTATTATTATTATTTAATCCAAAGTTTCTTTGGCATATATCCCAATGCCTCATGGCATCTATCTAGACATATCACGACATGGCATATTGAGGGAATTTATTTGACATTAATGACTAGGCAATGAGTTGGTGAAAAAAGGACAAAAGTTTACATTGTCTACAAATTGCGCAAAGTTCTATGATTCTCTATGCTTAATATATGAAAAATGTAATTAACTAATTTAATGAAATGGGAGCTTTGTGGAATCCATCTTTCGAAAACTAGGGAAACCCTAGCCACCGTCAAACCCTGTTACATTCCTGCAATCTATGTTTTGATGTCAATATCGATGTTGCCGCATCCTATTCGCCCTACTAGTGTGGCTCTCTTCTCATGGATTGGCCTGTATTATATTTCCTTATCATGGTTGTTGTGAGGGTTTTGGGGGATTTTTTGTGATCCATCATGTTCTCAACATTTTGAAGCATGATCTACTAGCTGCTCCTCCTTGGTGTTTCCGATCAAATCTATGTGATAACATCAACCATGTCGAATGCAGTCTATTTGCAGGTTTGCTTGATAGTTCAAGTGTTGATTTCCATTGCTAGAAAATGGTATGATATTTTTCTTAGCTCCTGAATGGTTGATAATATATTTAGTTCAATGGATTGCCCAAGTAGAATTGTGAAAAAAGGCGGATTCAATTCCCTATCTTGATCGAGGGTTTTCCTCCTCCACGAAAAAGGAATGTGACTTCTTTGAAGGAAATAGGGTTGATTGGTAAGTTTACTAGCCTTTGGCCTAACTATATTTATGCTGATGAATGGGTTACTATTAACTAAGTAAATCATGAAACCATAGGTAATTACTATTATGGAAATGGGTATTATGATTTTCTTTTTGAAAATCGGGAGGATAGAGATCATATCTATATGTCTGGGCCTTATTTAATGGGTACCAGAGGAGTTTTTCTCACCCATTGGTATTTGGATTTCCATAATAGTTCAAATGAAAGTGGTAATAACTTCTCCTGTGTCCGAATTTGCGTTGAAATGGATTTTTCAAACAGTCTTCCTGAAGTGATTCAACTTAAATTGGATGGATGGTCCCACCTTCAAACCTTGGATTATGAGTAAGTTCCCTTTAAGTGTAAATTTTTTCATGAGTATGGAATTTTTTTCAAAAAGCTGTCTTAAGGCTTCAACTTCTCATCCTTCCTAAAATCCTTCACCATATATTCATAGAAATTATGAGAAATGAGCATTCAAGCCAGTATCAAGAAAACACAAAAATAATTTGGCTAAGAAGATGCAGGCTAGTAAGCCAAATTCTCAACAACAACCTTCCTCTAGTAATAGATATGAAGTTTTGGATTCCCTAGAGGCAGAAGTTGTGAATGATGAGGTTCATGTTGATAAGTTAGTTCTAGATCCAGTGTTTATTGGAAATGAGGCCAAATTTAATCATTCAATCACATTTCAAGAGTCTCCAAAGGAAAAAAAGTTATGCTTTGAGAGAAAGTTGTCCTTTGACCAAATCCCTCCTATAGAGACAAAAGAAGTTAAAGATGGAGTAGAGAGTGTGGAGAAGTCTAATCTCCCTCGTTGTTATCCTTCCTATCTAGATGCATTAAGAAATAACCATTGTTCTTCCCCTCCATTAACAAGAATCAGAAAAGTTCGAATCAAGAAAATACCAAAATATGATGTTGATAATTCTTTGCCTCTAATGGATCTAGTGGTGCGTCAATTTTTCTCAAATATTAGAATTCTTTTATTTCTATATCATCTTGTGTAAACAATTTGTAAGAATTTAATCACAAGTTCTCAAGAAGCAGTAGTTGTATGATTTAGAAGGACTAGTATTGGATTTCCGCCCCCCCTTCTTTTGTTGGGAGGAGGTTGGTTTTTAGCTATTTTTTTCCTAGACTCATGGAAGAAAAATTTTAAAAGTCACTTTGATGTACTCACTGCATTTTTTGGGTACATATTTTTAAATATAAATGCAAATAATCATTTTGGTTTTTAAAATGATAGACTAAAAACGTAAGGGAAGTTTTATTTATAAATACGTTGAAGTATAATACCATTATGGACGTGGGATTAAAAGACAGGTTTATAAATTAAAGGCCAAAATTGACGTTGAGCAAATCAACAGTTGTTGAGACACAAACTTCCAAAGGCCATAACTTGAGTTCCAATGTCCGATTTCGGATAAATGAGAGCTCGTCAGAACGATGGAAGGATGAAGAACATGTTGGGTTGGTTTCCAAGGATAAAGTTGTCTATATATATATATATTATTTTCCAAGGAAAAAATAAGTAACTTTTTATTAATAAAAATGAAAAGTTACATTTAGTAGATGCAATGAAGCATTCTGAGGTTGTCCCGTGGGACCAGTGTGCAATTCACACACATAGTAGTGAAGCTACCAAAGAACAGAAAAAAAAATAAAAATAAAAATTACAGATTACCAGATAAACTAAACTTTTCTTTTTTGCCTTTTTCCTTTTGGACTCTTTGCCAGACCCCAAGAGGTGGATCAGAAGTGACAATTTCCAACTCATTATTGCATGTAATATTTGGGATATATTTGTCTGAATCATATCTTTTGGATACATGTGATTGCTTGGTTCCACCCGTGCCTTGATTGTTGTTATTCCCCTCTACTGGGTTTTCAAGAATTGGAATAACTACTGAGTTATTTGGATTCTCTGATTGTTTCTTCTGTTCTTCCTTCTTTTCTTCTCCCGTCTCTTGTGAGGCTTGTTGTTTTTTTGTCTCCTGTTGTTGCTGAGTTCCATCCATTTCTTCTTCCTCCTCATCAGACGAAGGGGATTATGGGAATTGCCATCCTTTTTTATTTTGCATTCTCTTCTTTGTTTTTTTCTTTTCTTGTTTGCATGTATTTTGAAAATGCCCTGTTTGATGGAAAACCCTGCGTCAAAAAGTTGTGTTTTCATATAACCACTGTATCCACTTAAAATATTTGTGTGTTAGATTAATACAATTCAGGATACCTTTACATAAATCCATCTCCACACAAATACATGCAAAAGTGAAGATCCCTTTGTCCATTCTTTCTCGATCTTTCTTTGGGAAACTTCCCAGAGAGTTCCCAATGCCTTTTAAGACCTGATGGTGCCAAAAGGGTAGTGGAAGGTTGTTTAGCCTTACCCATACCGACATTTTTGTAACCACCATTGAATTTACATCAAAACCATGAAACAATGGGGTTACAAAGAGGTCTGCCCTTCCCCAGAACCATGGTCCATCATTTATGACATAATTGTAATCTTTTTGGGTATCAACCTAAACCAAAAAAAAACCTTTTTGCGCACATGTAAATATTGCAATCTCTGGTCCAGTTGAGGTAGATCCATTCATTAAGCTCTTCAAATTTTGGCCGGAAACCATTAAAATGAGAAATAATGGCTTTTGCATATAAAGTAGTGAAGAGATCACTTACTTTTGGTAGTTCGATGGACATATATATATATATATATATATATATATATATATATATCTATATATATATATATATATATATATATATATATATATATATATATATATATATATATATATATATATATATATATATATATATATATATATATATATATAATTTCATAAAATTAAAATAATTATGGTTTTGGGCCTATCACCAAATTATTTTTAAAAATGATTTATAAAAAAGGAAACCCCCAATATCTAAAATGGGACCTAGTTTGGAGGATGAATTCATAATTTCACATTTTCAAAATGGATGTTCATTAAATTAACACATCGAGGAAAGCCTAACCATAAAGTAGTTGTAGAGATAATGAAAATATTATGAAGGGAGAAAATCACAATCAAAAGGTGGTTGATTTTGGGTTTTTTTGTTTAAGATAGTTTAACTCTCCATAAAATTTTCTGAATTATTCTACTCAACTTTCCCTCTCATATATTCTTTTAAATCTATCTTTCTATTAAATTTTCCATCTGTGCTCAGCTATAGGAAGATCTAGGTTTGATTATTTCTTATCATCTCTTCCAAGCACTTCAAATTGTATTTCAGGTCTAAGGGAATAAGATCCTTTCTTGTAATCAAGCGAATGTAATTTAATTACATTTTATCTATTTGTAATTTAGTAGGGTGTTTCAATTTTTTATAAAATGTTAAATTTGTGAGATTATGATATTAACATTACTTTCTCCCACAAAGAGTTATTCAAGTTTCATGTTGTAGGCATGAGTCTTTAGGGTGATATATTGTTGGATTCTTATGCAATTGAATATTTACAAACTTGTTTGATTCTAATATACACAATACTTTAAAGCTGTCTAAAGAACTATCTATCATTTGAGAGATTTGATGGAGTTTTTTGTTTAGCACTTACCTGTTGCATTCATATAAGATGACAATAAGAATATTTCACATATGAAAAAGAGGAGTACCGCCTGTATAAAAACAAAGAGGGAATCTTGATAATTCCCTTAGACATTGACTCTAGTCCTTAATAGAAAAAAGAGATCAATTCTTTTGGTGACCATATTGGGGAGGTGATTCATTTTCAAGTAATTTGATACTTTATTTTAAGGATAATAAATCATTGAGAAAATAAAAGCTTTCTGGTTCAAGGTTTAAAAAAAAAAATGGTAGATTTTTAGTCACATAGTCGAAGATGAACTCGGTTCTTGAAAATTTTGTTCAAATAACATCAAATGAATTTCAATATTATGGAAATTCAATTACATATATTATGGTTATTTCATGAAGATCAAGAACCATCTAAGATTTGGTAGAACTAGCTCCCTAATGGCTTCATTATTGAAGATTTTGATTTTGAAGAAAGATGCCCAAATGAATCGACTAACAAGATCCCGTAATTGCATGAATATCTGTAGGGTGACTCTAATGAAGAGTTTCTTCCATATTGTGATTATATTCTTCCTTCCCCATCAATCCCATCAAGAATTTTCCAAGCTATGGCAAAAGGAGAATGTCCCTAAGGAAATAAATTAGTGTACAAAGGTCCCTTCAATATATAAAGAAAAATTTATGCCTTGCCAAATATTTCCATGGATAAGTTTCCCATGTTCTTTGAAGATACTTTAGAGTATGTAGAAAAACATTTGGTTAAGTTTGATAGTTCCTATGATATTGATAGTTTGGATGGAGATGGTGTTGTTCGTAAATTTTTTGTCCTAACTTGACAAGGAAATGCGTGTGAATGGTTTCATTCATTATTACGCCTAGAACCATCACAACCTAGGACGTATTAGAAGATTTCTTTGTTGATCAATATTCGCCAAGGACCCATATTATGTTTTGGTGAAGATAGTTGAAATCCAAATGAATGAAACATAAATAGTTAAACACTTCACTTTTACATTTATGGAAATCCTTTATGAGATTCCTTAAACAATGTTTCCAAATGATTTCATCATCTTTAGATGCTTTGAAAATGGTTTACCTACAAATATGAGATTTTTGTTGAAGCAAGATAAAATTTGCAATTGGAAAATTTAATTTAGCAAACTCAAGTCATTGAATAAAATATTCATGAAAGTGGTTTTGATATTTTAAACTTTATATACATTTTCTTCGTCTCTAGTGACAAAATTTCGCTGGAGGCTCATTACAATGGACAACCTATGGACGACTGTGGTGAACATAAAGTACATTTTCTCTTTCACCCTCAATGAGTAGATTCATAATACTCATAAAAGTTACCAAACTCTTCATCCATCTGGAAGGCAACAGTGGAGGATTTTGTGGTAGTAGGCTCAGGATTGGCATGGAAAGTAGGAAATGGAGAAAAACTAAGAGTGGGACTAGATCTATGGGTGGTGTTAGTGCCTAGATTTACCTTAGGCTGAAAAGGTAGGATCCAGGGCCAACATCAAACCATGCTCAGCCTGGTAGCTAGCCCTACCAGGTCAGGAGAGGGCTCTCTCCGGGTCAATCTCAGCAAATTATGATCGATGAGGGCTTGAGATGACTGATAGAAATACTAATCTTAGGTTAGGTATTTGTGCAAGAGAGTTTGATTTGATAAAATGGAGTTTTGTTGGCTCAGATGGAAAGGTAGATTTTGGGTGCGGGGATTGAGGCTCAGTCTTGTAGAGATCTCAATGGGGCAAGGTAGGCAATTGTTTTTGGCACTTAAAATTGAATGAGATGGAAGGAATAGACAGGTGAGGTGTTGAAGAGGGCAAGAGAAATCTTGGATCCTCCCAAAACAGCTGAAAACATCAAGAAACTAAAGCAAACTTCAAGTATAGCACTGCACTTTCAATGGATTCTACTTACACTCTTGTTTGTTTAGTTCAGAAGAAACAAGATAGAGAATGGAATACATGAAATATAAGCAAATTCACAATTACAAATAAAAACACTGTACCAAGACAAACTGCCACATGGATCCCAAAGAGTGCTGCAAACCCTGGTCTCAATTCCTTAGCCAAAATGCTGATATGAATGTACAATGAAGCTCAAGGCTTTCTCCAAAGTACAACCATGCTAATGACTGAAAAAACATAAGATATAGGCAAACAAAAACTCATCCTAGCCTCCAGGGGTCGAGCTCACAAGTTTAGGAGCTGTTCCAACTAATTCTAAAATGAGAACTAGAAACTACGCAGTGGAATAGCATGCCTCTAGAAACTAGGGAACTAAGTGAAAATTTGACATGTTTACATCATGATCCATCAATGTAAATTAAATTACATCAAAAATTTGACATTAATCATGTGAAAAAGACAAACTGGCAAAAGCTGGGCGAAAAACAGAGCATTCCTGGTCAAACAGGGCCAAATTTCCTCTATGCACCGCGCCTGATTCTATATGCGTAGCGCCTATTTGGACCCACTTTTTAAGGCCTTCCCGGTGTCCAAATTCACTCCAAGTGTTCTTGTTGGAAATTTCTACCTGTCTACTTGCTAACCCAAGTGGAATTTTCCAATTTGGCCTCCATTTTCCCCTCCAAAATTCAGTTCTCCCAACACTACTTCCTGTGTGTCAAAATAGGGGCAGTAAGGTCATTTTTTGAGTGTTTTTTACCTTTTTGAGGGCTCAAAACCTGTCCAAATTTCTTGGCCATTGGTATGAAAGCATATTTTTTCATGCCAAATCCAAAAATGCTGAGTTTTTGTGATTTAGAGGCTCCTAGCAAAAGCAAGCGCCTCGTGGCGCGGCGCGTAGGGCAAAAAATTCTGTGTTCTAGTCCAAAATTTTCAAAAATGCAAAAAGTGTCCCAAATTTTTTGAAATCTGGGTTGAGTCTTCTCCATCAAGTGCTGTGATGGGACAAGGAAGCCTCAGCCAAGATCTTAAGTTTACCTTGCGCTTTTTGCCTCCTCGATCTCTTCTTAACTTTGCCTTCAAGCTCTTGATTCTAGCTTCGCACACCTTGTTTCTCGCCCAGTAATGATGGGCCATGTGCCTCAACATAGTTTTCGCATTATTTTCCTTCTCTAGAATCCTTTCCCAAGTGCAAGTTTGTCCTCTCAAGCCAAGATTCACGATCAACTTGAATTTCTTGCTCAAGTGTGGTCAATTTGATTTTCCTCCTCTTGGCAACTTGCCAGTTTTGCCTTCATGTTTTTGAGCGCCATGGATGAGTGGGACTGATGAGGGGAAGGTTTGATTCTAGCTGTAGGGTTTTAGGGAATGACAGGGTTTAGGGGATGATATTTAGGGTTTGGGATGGCAATTAGGGTTTTAGAATTAGTAGACTTAGGGATATGGGGATTGGGGGAATGGTTTGATAAAATGTAATGAGAGAATGAAAGAGTGAGGGAGTGAGAAATTTTTGGAGTTGGCAACAAAAAACACAAGTGTAAACCCTAAGCAATTGTTTTTTGAGCAAAAATTGCAAGGAGGTAGGGTTTGAGTTTTGTCTCACTAAACCACCATAAATACCAAGGTAACTCATTCATTGGTCATGGGAGAAATGTTAACTTACTTGAACACAATAATATTGAGCAAATTTTTCAATTTGGGAGAGTTTGTGAGTGAAATCAAGCTTCCAGATCTATGAGCCGCGCCACAAACCCAATGCACCGCGCCACCAAACCCAATCCGCCACGCCACCAAACCCTATGTGTAGTGATTTTTGCAGGAGACTTTTGGAGGCCTTCCTGGTGTCCAAATTGGGCACAGGATAGCTCGTTGGAAAGGTTATTGAGTCCAATTTCCAACCCAACTAGAATTTTCAATTTGGAGTTCATTTTCCCTGTCAAAAATCAAATCTACCAAGACTGGTAAAAATGTACAAAATGAGGCCGCCTAAAGGTAGAGTGTTGTTGCAGTCAACTTTTGAAGGTCTTCTTCAACTCCAAATTGAGCTCATGATAGCTCATTGGAAATATATTTGTGTCTAGTTATCATTTGAATCATCAAGAAAGTCATTTGGCCAACCAATCTAGGAGAAAAATTGATTTTCCCAAGGTCACTTCAGAGGTGCATCAATTCTCCTGAGGCAACTGTATTTTTGACATTTCTCTATAAACATGTGCCTATGTAAAAAGTGAAGGAGGTTTTTATTCCTTGGACTATTTTGGACAAAACCTCTCTTAGTTTTCACAAATTCATCTTTTATTTCTCAGAAACATCATTGGATTAAAACCTATCCCGATGTGTGGAATAGGTGATTTGTTGAAATGAAGTGGAATGAAGGGGATAAAGGGCTTCTAAATTCTTGAAAAAAAAAATTGGAAGTAGGGAGGGATGTTAGGAAGTAGGGGAAAGTGGAATTTCAAAGATTGAGTGAGGGGAAAGGGTCAAAAAGAGCAAAACACAGGCCTAGCCTAGAAAATTGTCAAGTTGTAGCAAGAAACTAGGGTTTGTGCGAAAATGAGGAATTTGAGGGATATCAGTGATGGGAAGTGTTTAATAAGGTACGTTAGGGATAGGGGAAGGTGTATGAACATCATGATACAAGTTTTGCTGATGATTTGACCATCCAAGAGAAATTGCCTTCAAAACCCTAGGAGAGGAAAATAAACCTTACCTAGGCACAACTGAAACATGAACAAGGTGTAAAATGACCCATTGGAACCTGACATGATGATGACAACCCTCTGAATGATGGTACACTCAACTGAATAGTGACATGGACCGACATTTGGACAACTTTGACAGGAGTAAAAGCAAACCCTATACCTAATACCTAGTGACCAAATTTTACCTGAAGACTCACTGAAATGACAAAATTTGACCTTGACACCTTAAAATCACTTTGTAAGAGCATGTTTGATCACTGGAGGAAGGCTGCAAAGATTGACACTAACAGGTGGGTGGGGAAGAAAATTACAGGTTTCCTCTCGAGTTGATAGGCATACTGAATGACCAATGGATTTCCTTATTAAATCAGGCCTCATACGCTCACAAAACATATTTTTGGGCCCAAGGATGGTAGAGTGATGAACAACTCCATATAGATGGTGTATTTGCAGGTATGTGGAAATAATACACAAAAACAATAAGGATATCTCATATCAGACTAAGAGAGAGTGAGAGGATGACTTGAAATGGATCTTCTCGACCTCAGGAAGCTACTTGCCAAGGTTAGGATATAGGGTCTTGATTGAAAGAAAACAACAAAGAATTACCAAATGGTGGTGGAAGCAACTGTGGAAATTGGAATTCCTTGTAAAGGAAAGGATTTTTCTCCAATATGTTATGAATAACAAGGCTCCAATGTGGAAAAATATCCAAAATATAAATAAGGAAGGGATGAGGTGGTGTGTTTTATGCAAAAATGCAATGGAATTAGTGGACCATTTGTTTACGTTTTTCCCTTTTATGTTCAATATCTTAGAAAAAGGAAAACATGAAATGGGCTTAAACCTTGAATGGAGAAGTCAAAATTTTAGGGAGGCTCTGGAGTCATGGTGGGACTTGGTAAGGAACAAATAACAAAGGAATATACCCGCACTTCTGTGTTTGGGGGTCTTGTTAGCTAGAAACAAGGAAATCTTTAGAGAACAAACTTTAGCCCCAATCTACCTGGCCTCTAAAATTATGGATATCTACTCTCTAATGCCATCAAAAGAGTCAAGTGCAACCCAAAGGGTGGTCTCCATTGAAGAGGTTAATTTAGAAATACCGTGGGCTTACTTTGATGGAGCAAGAGATGATCAAGGTTGATGTGGAAATGGTATAGTGCTCCATATGAGAAAAAAACATATGCTCAAATCAACCATAGACTTGGGTAGGGGAATAGACAACTATGCATAACTTTTAACCTTAAAACTCCTCATGTGCTAGGCTCTAGAAAAAGACTGCCTCTCCAGACATATTTTTGGCGAATCTCTCAATGTGATAAATTGGTTCATGTTGTCCAGAGGTGTCACAACTAGTTTCTGCTACCTATATTAGATGAAATATTATAGCTAAAGTCAAGTGTTAATTATATTACTTGTTGTCACATATATAGGGAACACAATTCAGATGCAGATTCCTTATCTAAGGATGGTACTCAATAAGATCAAATATTTTGGCAAATCAATGAGTCAGTGGATGGAAAAGTATAGCGGTATCATCCCTAGTCTTATCTCGATTTTTGAGGGCCAAATATGCATATTTAGATCTACTCGTCTACTGAGTTTTTTGCTGCTATTTTCTTTCATGTTTTATGGACATTGTATATATTTTGTTGTTAACATGATTACCATATGTATGCTTGCTAGGTTGGTAGATGATGAGGGGACAATTTATAAATTGTTGAGACTTTGACAGTTTGATAGTGTGGACAATATATTTTTTTATTTATTTTGGTTGGAAGTATCTTACTTTCCCAACCCATTTTTTGATATGTTTTTATATGCTATGATTATATATGGTGAAATTCTTAAATGCATCTAACTTTTTATACATCTTAATAAATGGTTATGATTTTTTCAGCATATATCTATATATATATATATATATATATATATATATATATATATATATATATATATATATATAGTTTGAAGAAAATAAAAAGGGGAATTTAGAAGAGAAATATGAAAACGATGTGAATTTTTTTTCCCATCAAACTATGTTCCTCAATTTGAAAATCAAAATGTTTCAATGCAAGAGAAATACCATGTACCACATGCTCTATGGGAAGGGGATTGTAATCTCTCAAATGTTCAATCTGAAAAAAAAAAAATGTTGATAATGAGTTTAAAGATGGATTGAATGAACCTCCACTAGATACACATGAATACTTCATTCAATATCGTTGTGGTGAAAAATATTGCAAGGGGTTCTCAATGCCCACAACTGGTATGTACAAAACCACAAGAGGAATGTCAACATAATATTAACAAAAGTGACAAGATTAATAAATGCGATGTTTATTTCTCATCTCGACTATATTCTAATGAAAAAGAGGTATTTTAGGCATCAACAGTAAAGGGGTATCTATGAAAAGAGGAATAGATGGTATGCTTTATTTTTAAAGGCAATAATATTGTTTGTAAACAACAACAAACAACCCTCCAGTTTTCCATGGATTTTCAACATCAATTCATTTTTGTAAATTCACCATGGCATAATTTTTATTGATTTATGAAGGAGTTCCTTTGGAGAATTTCCAGTAAAACAAGACTTTCAAAGATAATTTAGGGCAAGCATATAAACTATTTTTATGTACACGTCTCCATTAGAAGCCTACTTATACTTGAGAGCTACCATTCTCTCAAAGTATTCTAGCGTAAGTCTATATTGTATATAATTTTTCTACTTTAGTCAAGTTTTCCTTTATTCATTGTTCATTTTCCCACTTTTATCCTTTTACCATTTACTAGTTATCATAAACCATTATCCATTTTCCATTATTTTTAGCTTCCCATTTTTTTTCTATCTAACCCTGTATTATTTTGGAAATTTCCATACTTCCATGCTTTGATACTTAGCCTTTTCACTTTCTGTTTTTCTCTTTTTTACCATTTATATATTTGTTCGTTTCCATTTCCAACTAGTTTTTATATTTCTACATTTTTATTCTCTGTATTTATGGAAGAATGTGTTTTGTTTTCATATTATTTCATTTCCTATACTTAATAATATTTCCATACATTTCTCTTTCCCCTTTTATTTAACATTTTCATAACTCCTTAGCATTCACCTCATATATATTATAACATTTAATTATTTTTGAACATTCATTATGTCGAGGTTTAATGCCTACTCCCTTTGAACAAACCTTTCTCCGTACTTGTCCACATATCATTTCTTTTACAAAACCTTTTTGTCCACACAACATTTCCTCTACACAACCTTTTCCTCACACTACATCCCTACAACCATTATTTAGTCAATTTTACCTTTATATTTTTCACACTTAGAAGCGTTAAAAAAATTGTTGTCATTGATGTCAAATGACTTATATCATTTAATATTATGTATATGTAAGTATCTGAGTATATCAAAGGAGGGGTTCTTCTTAAAAAGGTGATGTCAAGATAAAAAAATGAAGTCACATGAAAAAGGTGTAAAGTCAATTTACATAAAGAAGTCAAAAATTGAAAGGGTGGTTTAAAACCCATGGTTTAGGAAGTCCATGATATTTGGAAAAATGAAATAAAAGATGAATTGATTATTTAATTAATGATTGACATGTATTTCTGAATTAACATGCATTTTCATGAAGGGTTACGATAATGTACAAAAGGAGAAAGTATTGGAAGGAAAGTGTGTTTCAATAAAATGTAATTTGTAAAGTGAATAAGTCATCTTGGCATTTTAGATAAAACTTTTTTCTATGCTTTGACTGAAATATTTTTTCTCCCCACCTTGATTTCTCTATATTATATAACTTACCCCAAATATCTTTTACTTTGTCATTTTTCTGCATATATCATGTGTAGAAACATCCCATTGTTTTGCACTTTACACATCTCTGTACATAATTCTTTCTACACACTCCTCTCTACACAATCATACACTTAGTCATTTTAATGTGTGTGGGAGAAATATACTACCCAATACTATGCACACCTCTACCCCTACACATCCAATTGTTCCACACAATTAATCCTCTCCACAATTCAACTTTCCACACAAGCAATCTTCCGTACATATCAAATCTCTGTACATGATATGCCATAAATGCCACTTTGTCACTTTTATTCCGTACTTAGTGGATATCATTCGACTTTGTCACTTTTATTCCGTACTTAGTGGATATCATTCGTTCTCTCCTTTCGAGGATAATTGAAAGATCAAATAAGAAAGTTCGATCCTCAAGGTTAAAATATGTGCTTGATATTGTATTACGTGAATTAACCACCAACACACCTCTTAAAGACTTTTCGTAGTTTATTAACTTCCCATTATTATTTTTGTATGGACCGATGGAAGTGGTATTTGAAGAAGTAACACCCTCCTAAATGTTACCATAAAATAAGTATTTAACAACTATAAGTTCCAGTGAATCCTCATTTATCTTTCACATGTTTCTATGTACATTAAATAAATAAGAAAGATTGTAACAAAAAGGATGAAGGAGATAATTTGTAGGGATACTGCTAACTCACTAGCTCATCAGGACAAGAACTTCCATTTTTTAGATATCAATGGTATTTAAATTTGGCCCCAGAAGAGAGGAAAAATAACAATATTTGGAATACAACATTTGGAAAACATTGCATGCATCCCAAAAGTATTTGGATTCAGATAAATTGTTAACTAGTGTGTTCGTCAATTTGATGCCAAGATCAGAACTATTAAACCTAGCCTAAAGAAGAACCAAATTTGTTAACACATAAGGTTTTTAAGAATATATTAAGTTTGATAAAGGACAACAAGTATTTGAAGTTATTTTAGGTTGATGTGCATGATTGAGACTCAAAAGCTAGTTAAAAAATTGGTTGCTAAGAAGTAGATCACCTTTGAGGACCAATATTTATTAATACAAAATACCTGCCATGAAAAGACTACAAAGAAGTGGAAATTTGAGAAGGTATTCATGCAAAATAACATGATTACCAATTGATGGAATTCTAATGTAGATATTTAAGGAGTTGGACATACATAACTCTTGAAATTACACTAGACTACAAGGGATGCCCTTCTTCACTCTATCACTGAGAAAGAGGTATAAAATCTGAGGTTGTAAAGAATAATAAATGAAATTGCAGAGGCTATTAGCCCAACTCCCGTATTCATGACACATTTTTATATCCAACCACATGAAGGTGAAACAAGTACACTTGGCACCTGTTGGGACAGGTTCCACTGGGATAAATTGTGTAAACAATTTTGTTATTATTCTAAAGTCTCTGTAATTTGAGGAGCAGAGCGTGAAGATCGTTAGGAGTCAAAGGGGCTTTAGGAAGGTCAAATCCCCTTAGTCTGTTAGAAGTTAAGTTGTTTTATGGCCCGCCCATGGTTCACGGACCATGGTATTGTAAAAGAGAAAGATATAAAAGAGTCATAAAAGGTCATAGAGAAAAACGTGAAGATAACAAAGAACACAGATAAGCAAGTTTTGGGTCTGTATTGCCTACTCTGTACTTAGGTGAAGGAGAAGGCTCCTGCAATTATGTGTGCAGGGTAGAAAGAGTCTGTAATAGAATATCTCAACATAGTAAAAACTATTTTGGAGAAAAAATGTGTATTTGCGTGTTAATCTTTACTTCTGCATTTACTGTGTATTCGCTCTATTTACTATATTTATTATAAGAAACACTTAAAATATGTGCGAAAGTGGTTGATCTTCTAAGATACATGATGTTATGAATTTTTAAAAATAGTAGCGCAAAGTTAGAATTTGATATATGTAAGTTACTACAATTTCCTCGTTTTAAGGATTAGGGTTTGCGAAGGTCAGAGTAAAGCCCTAGAAGTAACAAAAACACATCACATAGACCTCTGGATGTAGAAACTTTGTTCTGTCGTCCCCCAATACTTCCTCAGGTGAGACTACAGCCTACGCTACGTGGGTTGTTTCCGAAAGGGCCGATAGTGTAGGGTTTTGTTGGTTAATGCAGCTAACTCTGAACCTGGGTCCAAGCCCCGTTAAGCCAACAAATGGTTCCATTACTGGGACTTGAACTCGAGTCTCCCGGTTATATGAATGGTTGTCTAAATTGGTGGACAATCAAGGTACGTGGAAGTTGGATAACCCTATTGTGTGGACTCCAAAATTGGTGAGGCGCTTGGAAGATTCAGAAAACAAGATCGCGAGGCCTGTCAATTATTGGATCGATAGCATTTTAGGTGGATTAATTACTGAGTTTGAAATCAACACATCTGTCAGCTAAAATGAAGCTGAACACCGGTTTTTCAAAGGAACAAGAGGTAAGTACCTGAAGTCCCTGAAAACTTGGATTAAAATGCTATTGTGTGAGAAAATTGTTATGCCATTGAATTGATGTTTAGAAGAGACTTGACGGGAACTACGCGAAGTGGAAAGACATTCAAAAGAGATATAGATTTAGGTGTTGAGTACAGTCCTCTGTTGGGAGTGTCTGATAGTGACAAAGAAAGCGGTACTCTAAAAACACCTCAAGGTGTGCTGCAAAAGGTAAATCAGGGTATCATGGGAATACCACATCCATCCACTCCACCTCCACTATTTGTAGCACTCCTCAGTGTCCCAAGGCTAAGAAAGGAGACCGACGGAGGTAACCTCAAACCAATCTTTAGATTTGGTATCTAGCCCTACCAAACTAGAGATGGCTCTCTCAAGAATCTCACAGCCAATAAAATGACTGGGAAGGAAAATAGATCTTAGGCTAGATATCAGCTCACTAGGGTTTGATTTTAGGATTTGTTGGACCAGGGTTATGGGTTTGGGAAATGGTTGGGGGAGGTATATAAGGTGTGTATGAGGGTGATAGAGTAGGAAAACTAGGGATTTTATGACTGAGATGAAGCAAAAACTTAGAGAAACCAAAAGCACAACGAAGCCCTAAGAGAGGGATTTGCAATGAGTTTTTATGGAAATGACTGCATGAGAGAGGTAGTAAAGGCTAACTTACTTCATTTGGAGTCCCTAGAATCTATTGAATGCTGAATGAAACCCTTTGGATGCTTAGATTTTCCTTCTTTTCTAAAAACACAACAAAGGCACCAGAAGCGCAACGAGCTAGGTAGGAAAGGGTTTTAATGAAGAAATTCGATGCCCTGCTGGCTGAGATGAAGCTCGATGATGGAGAAGTGCTCAATGAAGATTAAATGAAGAATTAGAATGCTTGGATGGTCTTCTTATAGCTCAAAAGTTAATTTTTTGCTTTGGTCATGGAGTGACATCATCATGTCTTTTTGAGAAATGAAACGATAGGATAATGTATTGTAGCTTTGTAACTTTATCAGGCAAAGTTACATCTCCATGAGTGGTACATGTGCCTTTGAAATCCTTTAAAACACCTTTCCCTAATTTCTAACTCCCTTTATGGTGACTATGCTGATGACATGACTCCCTACATGACTTTTGATGACTTGACCTAATGATGATACCAAATTGATATCTAAGACCATGGTTAAGTACATTTGAAACCTTGCATTATGCATGAAAATGATATGATGACCTTTAATGATGACCAATACACTCTTTTTGTGACCCATCACAGGAGTGATGATAAGACCATGGCAACATTTTATGACTTTGAGTATAGAGGGAATAGTAATGACCTGGAACTGGCCAATGATCAAATTTTATTTGAAAATATAACAATTTGACCTAATGACCCTATCAACCACATGGAAAGAGTACATTTGATCACGGGTGACTCATAGACACTAACATCATCTCCAACTAGGGATGGAAGCTCCTTTAGGACGTGTCAAGAACACCATAGACCAAGTAGCCTCATCCATAGTCAAAATAAAACACTTGACACTCAAATGAATGACTGACTAAACTAAGAAAAACAAAAATTGACTTTACTTGACACAAAAAATGACTTTACTTACACATGGCAATAGACCATCAAGATCTTAGGGCCTTCACCTCAGGATTCAAATCATGATGATAACCACCAACTGCTGAAGATATATAAACAATCATGTGATATGATCCCACCAGTGTAACCAATCCAGCAAATGGAAACTTACTTGAAATTTGCTCGTACTTTCCTTGAGAAGGCAGAAAAAACAAAAGATAGGAAACTCAAAGTTTCCATTGAACATGTGCTCATGATCCATAAATATAAGAAAATTCGTCTTCCCAGATGGTTGCAACAAATTGGAAATAGGGTCTTCAATAATCTGGAACATTACCATGTCTTGAAATTCAACAAAAATACAAGGACACCCTTCATTTCCAATGAAATTTTTTTGTCAAGATGAAAGAAGAAAATATGTTCATCAAGTTTTTCATTCGCATCAGAGAAAGGGAAGTTTATTCTTGAAAATTTGTGTTTGAGGTAGCCATATTATCAATAGCAAAAAAGTGCACATCCATAGGATCTAGGACAAACTTCTCTTTTTCAACAAACTCTTCATTTTCTGAACCTGAAGGAAGATCATCCTATGCAAGAGGCTCTAAACAACCTCTTATTTATCATTGCTCTCCTCTTCATAATATGCTTGCAATGTTTGATTATTAATCTCTGTGGTAATTACATTGTCTGGAACCTCCACACATGGAAATTCAAAATTATGATTTGCACAAATCTGCCCTTGGAGTAGTGTTTTAGAAAATGGATGAGTTGGAGAGACATATGAGTGGTGAATTTCTAGAGATTCTTGTTCATGCATTTCATCAGAAACCTTATCTTGGTCTTCACAAACCTAATCTTGAAATAAAAATCCAGAGAAAGAACAATCTGAAACAACAAGTGAATGACTATCTTCATACCTCTCATCAAAAGACTAACAATTCTGCTGCAAAGATTCATCAAAATCATAAGACGGAACATGACTATCATACACAAGCACCACTATTAATTAAAATAGGGCTGAACATTCCCTTGTTCTTATGAAATGTCTACAGGTTGTTTAATGTCATCATTGAGATCCTGCTCAGTTTCACTTTCATCCAAGGGAGAAGACACTTGTTCTTCTTGGTGATGGAAAGGGTTCTCATACAAAGTCTCCAGGATCTCTTCATACATGAACTCTTCATTACCATAATAATTCTCTAGCTTTCAAATGAAAACCTCAAAATTTTCATAGAAATCCTCAACCAATGAAAAAGAAGGATGAGATTATCTATATTTTTCAAAAAATTTTGAATGAAAATATTTAGGAGAATAAATAGTAGCAGATGGAATACTTTCATAACAAGATCATGCTTTTCCTTCTAAGGTTTCCATGAACATCCTCATCATACAATCTTCAGGAAATTGAGCCCTCAACTTGCGTGCATGCATGTGAAATTTAACGAGATGTAGAGTAGCATCATCTCCTTTCTTGTCTTTGAGCTTTAGCAAATAAGTCTGCCAATCTACACAAGGCATGCAGTTCGGAAAACCTGGAATGTGATTTCGTTTTAAAGGAACATACCTTATAGATGTAGAACTCATCTGGATTTCTGGATCCTACTACCATTGGAGTCTTTGGATCAAGTTGGATTCGCTAGGTGAATGGTTCAACCGTCATATGTGTTTTACTGTTGTCCACCATCAATAAATCAAATCTAAACTTTGATGATCTTTCCAGAGGAATATGAAAATGTTCGCTCCCCAGTATGGTCGCCTAAAATGTTAGCACTCCTTAGTGTCCCAAGGCTAAGAAAGGAGACCGATGGAGGTAACCTCAAACCAATATTTAGATTTGGTAGATAGCCCTACAAAATCAGAGAGGGCTCTCTCAAGAATCTCACAACCAATAAAATGACTTGGAAAGAAAATAGATCTTAGGCTAGATATCAGATCACTAGGGTTTGATTTTAGGGTTTGTTGGACTAGGGTCATGGGTCTGGGAAATGGTTGGTGGACGTATATAAGATGTGTATGAGGGTGATAGAGTAGGAAAACTAGGGATTTTATGACTGAGATGAAGAAAAAACTTAGAGAAACCAAAAGCACAGTGAAGCCCTATGAGAGGGATTTGCAATGAGGTTTTAGGGAAATGACTGCATAAGAGAGGTAGTAAAGGATATCTTCATTTGGAGTCCCTGGAATCTGTTGAATGCTGAATGAAACCCTTTGGATGCTTAGATTTGTCTCCTTTTCCAAAAACGCAACAAAGGCACCAGAAGCGCAACGCGCCAGGTAGGCAAGGGTTTTAATGAAGAAATTCAATGCCTTGGTGGTTGAGATGAAGCTTGATTATGGAGAAGTGCTCAATGAAGATGAAATGAAGAATTAGAATGCTTGGATGGTCTTCTTATAGCTCAAAAGTTGATTTTTTTCTTTGGTCATGGAGTGACATCATCATGTCCTTTTGAGAAGTGAATGATAGGGTAGTGTAATGCAACTTTGTAATTTTATTAGGAAAAGTTACATCTCCATGAGTGGTACATGTGCCTTTGGAGTCCTTTAAAACACATTTCCCTAATTACCAACTCCGTTGGTGGTGACTATGGTGATGACATGACTACCTAGATGACTTTTGATGACCTGACGTAATGATGACACCGAATCGATATCTAAGGCCATGATTAAAGACCTTTGAAACCTTGTAGTATGCATGACAATGATATGATGAAATTTAATGATGACCAAGACACTCTTTTGGTGATCCATCACAGGAGTGATGACAAGACCATGACAACATTTTATGACCTTGAGTATGGAGGGAGTAGTAATGACCTAGAACTGACCGATTTTCAAATTTTATTTGAAAATATAATAATTTGACCTAATAAAGCTATCAACCACATGGAAAGAGTACATTTGATCACCGGTGACTTATAGAAACTAAAAAATATCCCCTCTACCTCACACACATACACCTACACCTTCACTTCCAACTCCACCTCCACTATTCAATAAGGCGAACACTATGAAGATGCCCATATTCAAGGATCTGGGGGCAGAAGACCCTGAACAATTTTGATTTGTAGCATATGATGTGTGGAAGTCATAGCAAATAATAGATGATGACTTGAAGAAAGCGTAGTTAGTCACAAGATTGCAAGATAGAGTGCTAAGCTGGTATAATAAGTATTGTTCAACTCATCGAGTTGCGAAACCAAAGGATACAAAGGATGCACTAAACAATGAATTCAAGAAGCCTAAGTTTAAAGCCCAGTCAGTAACAGAAGACAAAGAGATCCAACAGAAGGTAATTGAGTCTATGTGGGATTTCGATCAGAGGTTGAAATGTTTGCTGCAACAGGCTAATATGCAGATCACGGATGACCAACATAAGGACTGGTATATTTCTTCACTATTGCCTTATTTGAAATTGCCACTGTCACAATAGAAGATTGGAACATAGGCTAAGGCACTAGAGATTGCTATGAAATTGGAAGCCTCACTTATTCAGGATACAAATCTGGGAGTGCAACAGATTCAGTCACAGTTGGCTAGCCTGCATATGGAATTGCAGAGCCTCAAGAAGGGAAATGAATTCTAGAATTAGGTCCGCACATAATTTTGGTGTTTAGAATGTAAAGGCCATGGTCGTGGGATCATTGTCAGGTGTACCAGAATTATCTAGTTGTGGGGGGGGGGGCCTATCCCCCTGAAGCTAGAAAATACCACTAGGCCAAGTACATGTGTGGTACCATGGTGCACTATTTGTCAAATTATAGGAAAACATATGACAAACAATTGTCATTTGTTGCAGAAGTTTGTGCAGACTCCTCAACAACTGTTTTGTAATTTTGTAAGTTTGTGGGTCATGATGAGTGAAATTGCCGAAGTTATGAATTGATGATGGACATAACACCACCATATAGAGTATAGATGGATGCAAGTCCTCAATAGGATCAAGGCACAACTGCAACGCGTGAAGGATTTTAGGGATGGGGAAGAGGAGGAGGAGGAGGAGCTGGAAGAGGTCATGGTCAGATCATTTGTTACAATTGTGGAGAACCAAGTCACTTGGCATGAGATTGTTAGAATCCAACACACCCGTCATATCAATATTGTAGACAATTTGATCATGTCATATAATATTTTCCTGTGCTCATCGCGAAGATGCAAGAAAACAAGACCCAGACACAACAACCTACTAAGAACATCGAGATGATCAGATCAAAACCGCATGGAGATGGACCTAGTCTTAATATTTTTATGCAGAGTGGTATAGCTACCAGGGAGGATAAAGGGAAAAAGCTAAAGGAAAATGTATGGGTCCACAATGCTGCTGACAAGGAGCCTAGATTCGATGTGAATAAAGTAAAGGAAACGTTTATGGAGGCAAAGAGGAGCTTCGTGGATACAAGAGCTTCTACATCAAGGACTCAATGTACGCACATGGAGAAGCCTGAAGGAGTCAATACTAAGCAAAAAATAGATCCATCACCATTGGCATCTTTCTTACAAACTTGCATGAAGCTCCTGAGGGACCAAAAAGAAAAATATTATTCCTATGGGGCACCTACATGGGGTGACAGTGGATATTTAAGGGGTGTGCGCCATAGTTGATTTTGAAGTGATCAAAATAGTGGATGACAATAATCCATACCCGGTGCTACTTGGCATTGATTGGGAATTTTATATGAATGCAGTTATAAACCTTAAGAAGCGTAGTATGACATTTGAAAAGAAGGAACTAAGGGTTATTGTTCCATTGGATTCGGCCAAGGGTGCGTGATATACTGAACCAGTCCGCAATTATTATGATGAAGATGATATTAAGAAAATATATAAGATGCCTGCACAAGATGATGATTGGATCAACCCTATGGAGGATGGGAAAATTACTTGGGAGAAGGAAAACTCCTGAAACTCAAATTTGGATGAGGAGGAGCACTGGTAGAACCGATTGCATGAGGTATCGTCCTTGCGATGCAATAGGCTCACTAAGTCACTTCGATGTATATCCACTGAGGCACGCAGTTTAGAAGATGTTAATTTATTGATGGATAAATTTGAAAGGTATGTACCAGAGGAACATCGGTTCCAGGCATTAGACATCGCGTTGAGAGCTACGCCTGGTAGATGGTGGGGTACACATAAGAACAACTTTGCAGATTGGAAGGAATATCGACGAATGTTGTAGCTACAGTTTGGGTATGCCAATACTCTCATTACCAAGAAATATAAAAGAAAGGATGATTCACGCGACCATCTGGTTCAATGGATGAAAGCATGAGGAGAAGAACCACAACCAGAATGGGTTCACATATTCTGCCACACTTTGGATATGATTCCGCTGAACTGTATCTAGAAACCGAGCTGTGACTTGGAACTATAGAATGGGATGTTCTGAAGGAAAGTTTTCTGCTAACTTTAGTTTTGAGGATGGATTTGAGTGTATTGATGAAACGTTACAGGAGATCAAAGCTGCAATATTAAGAATGCCTGAAGAACCTGTTGTGTGGTTACAACTAGACTAGAGTACGTAGTTGTGCCATGCACTAAAATGCTACAATGTGACCACTGAGGAAGGTGAATAAGATCCTAGGAACATCAGTATTCCCGAGTCAGAAGGACAACGTGAAGTTGTAGGGCCTAAGGGGGAAGTCCCTGATATATCAAATCCCTTAAAGACCAAACATGTGAATATTGTATTGGAAGGGCAGCCGAAGTTCACAAACATAGGCGACTATTGGGATGAAGACATAGTAGACAAAGTCGCGGAGTTATTGTGGGAGTATCAGGACTTGTTTCCCACCAATTTCTCTAATCTGAAAGGGATAGTACAGGATCTGGGTGTCATGAATATCACTGTGAAGCCAGATGTGAAGCCAGTGAAGCATCGCCCATATCAATTGAATCCTAAATACAAGTAAAAAGTGTGCGAAGAACTGGATAAGATGATTGCAATTGAGATTATTGAATCTGTCAAAGAATCAGACTGGGTCAGTCTTACGGTGGTTCAGGAAAAGAAGATGAAGGGAGAAATTTGGATCTGCGTAGATTTAAGGAAGTTGAACGATTCTTGTGTCCATGATCCATTTCCTACGCCATTCACAGATGAACTATTGGAGAATGTTTGTGGTCAAGAAGGAAGCCTACTCATTTACAAATGGGTTCTCAGGGTATCATCAGATCAAGATCGCACTAGATGATAGGAGTAAGACTACCTTCGCTATTGAATGGGGCTGTTTTCAGTATACATTTATGCCTTTCAGACTTAAAAATGCCCCTACAATCTTCTCTAGGGTGGTAGTTGCAACTTTCAAAGAATGTATTCACAAATTTTTGGAGGTTTACTTCAATGATTGGACAGTGTTTGGGTTAGTAAAGAGACATGTTTCCAGTCTTCGCCTCATGTTGGATACTTGTCAAAAGTATCAGATATCCCTTAATTTGAAGAAATGCATATTCTGCGTACCGTATGGGATACTTTTGGGCCATGTTCTCTGCAGGCAAGGGTTGATGGTAGACCTTGCCAAAATTGTAGTAATTACCAATTTGGAGCCTCCAAAGAATGTCAAACAATTGCACGCGATGTTGGGACATACAAGATATTATAGGAAGTTTATCAAAGCATATGCGCAGATCACTACGCCCATGAAAAAAATTCTCAGAAAGGATGCGATGTTTTGCTAGGACGATGATTACCAAAAAAGTTTGGATGTCTTGAAGGAAAAAATAGTCATTGCACCTATTCTAGTGTTCTCTGACTGGATGAAGGAATTCCACGTACATGTAGATGCATCCTGCATAGCACTAGGAGCTGTGCTAACCTAGCCAGGCGAAGGTGATATCGACCATCCGATAGTGTTTGCGAGAAGGAAGTTATCGAAGGCAAAAAAGAATTATTCAACCACAGAGTGTGAAGGATTAGCAATGGTGTATGTGCTCCAGAAGTTCAGGAACTATTTTTTGGGTGCACACTTCAAAATGTACATAGACCATTCTTCTTTGAAGTACTTGGTCAACAAGCTTCTGTTTGGGGGGGGGGGGGAATTTGTAGGTGGTTGTTGCTCTTTCAAGAATATGACTTTGAAGTAATTGTGGAGCTAGGGTGACTGAATACTGGACCAGATGACCTCTCGTGGATTGAGAATGGTGACGAACCTACAAATCTAGAGGAAGGGATGCTTAATGCGTAACTCTTTGTTGTACGTGTCGCAGATGACCATTTTTTAGACATAATCCAATTCTTGTCTACGAGTACATCTCCTGAAGGGCTGTAAATTTCTTCGTTATCGCAGGACACTTATATAAAATGGGATCTGATGAAATATTGCGTAGGTATGTCCCAAAGTATGATTGACAAAGTATCCTCATTAAAGCTCATGGAGGGGTTGCGGGGGGACATTATGTGGGAAGAGAAACTGCACAGAAGATCCTATGATCAGGACTATGGTGGCCGGCTGTGCATAAGGGTTCCAAGGCCTATTGTAGGGAATGCGATGTTTGTCAGAGAATGGGGAGGCCGTCACAAAGAGATTAATTTCCTCTGAATCCGTAAGTGTCATTACAGGCATTTGATAAGTGGGCAATAGACTTTGTGCGACCAATTCAACCACTGGGAAAGAAGACAGGAGCTCGATACATCATTACAATGACCGAATATTTAACCAGGTGGGTTGACGCACAACCTATGAAGGATTGTAGTGTGGCCACAGCTGCGAAGTTCAATTTTGAATACATTGTCTCGGTTTGGTTGCCCTAAAATCTTGATGAGTGTTAAGGGTTCACACTTCTTGAACGAAACAATTGCGGCTTTTCTTGAAGAATTCCAAATGTATCACCCTAAAAGTACGTCATATCATCCTCAAGCGAATGACACAGTAGAAGCCTTTAACACAAGTCTGGAGAACACCTTAATGAATATTTTCAATGTGAAGCGGAATTGTGATGTACGCATACCAGTTGCTCTATGGGCATATAGAACTACCTGCAAAAAGTTGATTGGACAAATGCCATTCAGATTGGTTTATGGACAAGACGCTGTAATGCCAATGGAGTACATTGTGCCAAGTTTACAGATTGCTACAATTACAGACATGGCCGATCGAGATACCATGGAAGAATGTCTTGCACAGCTAGTTGAGTTGGAGGAAGATCTCTTCTTGGTGGGATTTAATCAGCAGGTGCAAAGGGATCGCAAAAAGACATGGCATGATTGTTGGAAATAATCTAAGAGGGTGGGGGGGTGAATCAGTATTAGCAAATCAATAACTTTTTCATTTCCATAATCAGATTTATATACGCTACTTTAGTGAAGGGAACTCACGTGTACACGCAACTGTATTTAAGGCAACTAGCGTATATCTAGCAAACTTATGATTCAGTTAATTCATCATATGTTGATCTTTAATCAGTGCATCAGTACTTCATTAACCATATAAATACTAACCAGGTGTAGTAAAAATAGAACAGACCATCACACATAAGAAACACACATGAACAACAAGATTTAAGGTGGAAACCCAATGTGGGACAAAAACCACCTGTTGCTGTCTTCTTTAGTATAAGAAAAACTTGTTTACAATCTTGTACTAGTGACGACTCATACCAGTACGCAGGCACTCACCTGTAGAAGGCTACAACCTTCTCTCATTCTCCAACTTCTACTGGAAGGGAGCTACAACCCCCTAGCTCTTGTACTAGCCGATATGTTTACTAGTACATAGGCACCGACCTACAGAAGGCTACAACCTTCTCTCTTCCTTTAGGGACCACGTTTTATAAATTTTCAGACTGGATACTCCTGGAACACAACACCATAATCTGAAGGCCACGTTTCATCCAATTTTCATACTGGACCCATCAACAACATTGAAGCTCAAAATCAATCACAACTGCAATACAACCATCAGATACATCTGTATCAACCAATCGCTGAAACTCAATCATCAATCTTTGAATCAACAATAATTGAATCAATCAATCACTGACAACCCATCATTACTGAAGAAAATCACAATCAACCAATCTGAACATTCAGAATACTGTCATCATAAGATAGTCACCAGAACACAGAGCAGAACTCACAACTCTGCAACAACCACTAGAACCAACTGCAAATTAAAATATCATATTTCATAATGTATACACTACTCTGATGAGCCGAACCAATGTGTATACACTCTTTTAACAAAGCGAACCAGCATATATTTCTGCAAATAATAATTCATAATTTTGCAGCTATTCTAGACTTCAGTCAGACCTAGATCATAACATTAACAGAACAACATGTGCGTCAGTATTCAGATATAGGCTATACATGATCAAACCACATAATGATAATCTATTTCAAGCCTTAAGATCCCGATCCATCATTAGATCTTATCCTTCATCAACTGCTAAGGTTCATCCTTGGTTTAGATCAAGCACAACACCATAACCCAATAACCTGCATACTAGATCTCACACTTCATCAAATGTTCAATCCTTGCACCCCTTGGCCTAATGATCTTCTCCTCCTTATATAGTTTTAGGCCTTTCTCAATACCATGGACCAAAACCACTTAGGACCAATACCTAGAGTTAATACCTCGGACCAAATACCTTGGACCAATACCATGGATCAAAATACCATGGACCAAATACCTCGGACCAAAACTTATTTTTCCAATATATACGCGCTTTTCCTTCTGTGAAAGTGCGTGTGTACGTATACGCTACTTGTGTTCAGTGAACCTATGTGTATACGCAACTTGGTCAAGGTGAACCTACATATACCTCTCTTTCTTCATTCTTTGTAGTCTAATCTGTAATTCTTTGTTGTTAACCTGCTATACTGTGATCTTTCATCTGAGGGAGTTTCCTTCAAGGACAACACTTGTATCATAATGCCAACAATCTCCCCCTTTGGACTTGATGGCAATAACAACACCAAGTTACTCTCCCCCTTTTACGTCAAGGGAAAAGGGCGGACCAAGATATCCTCCCCCTTTGATATACATTATGCTGTCCACGCTCCCCATGAGTACATGCTGAATTATCTGATTGAGCTCCCCCTTTGTACATGCTCAGATGCACCAAACCGTCCATGCTCCCCCTGAGCACATGCAGAGTCTGCAAAAATATTTTCCAAAAGAATAACATGACTCTATAACTCAACTATGTGAGTATGACCTTCCTATCACCAATGACTCATACATACATCCATCTCCCAACCAAGTGGGGATATACCAAATTTGACTCATCCACCCAACCAAGTGGGGATATACCAATTGTTTATACATGACTAAAATAGAAATTATTACATCATCCTTCCCATGCATAGTGTGGTTACAAGTTAGGTCTTTTCAAAACCTTTACATCAAGTGATATACATGACATTTATAACAAGTACAACCGATTTGAACAAGACCATGATAGTTTATGATACATTTTTCGGCGAAAATCACATGAGAGACCATTTGTCGACGCGTTTCGAACCAACCAGTGTGGTTCATCGTCAGGACAAGTTGAAGAACAGATCCAGCATAGCCTGTTTAAATAGCTAGAGCAGAGACACCAACGGTTACCTGGGCAAAAAATTGACTAAGGAACAAGGTCAAATTTAGTTATATTAGGTATAAAATAAATATACAAATATATAAATGAAAATTAATAAAATAAAAATAAATTATAAATGGTACCATTAGTTAGGTAAAACTAAACAGAAGAAGTTACGAAACGGAACTTCTCTTTTAATATATAAATATGTAAACAAATTAATGGGTTAATTAGTTAGAAATAATAAATAAATAAATTAGAACCGTAGAATAAAAAATTAAATAATCCAATAAAAGAGGAAATAAGGATTAGAAAATAAAATAAAATAATCATAGTTAGTTATAGGTATTAAAAACTAAAAGGAAAGTGGTTATATAAAATAAAGTAAAAAATGTAAGAATAATTAAAAGTTAAAAATATTAAAAGTAATAAACAAATAAAAGGGTTATTTGGAAATAATAGGATACATAATAATAACAATAATAATAATTATAATAATAATAATAGAATTAAGTTATAGAAAATAAATAAGTAAATAATAATTAAAATAAAAAAAATAAAAATAAATAATAATACTGATAAAGATATAAATAAAAATAAAATAAGAAAAACGATAATAGTATTTCAAAATCGTTTATTATATTAGTAATAGTTTATAAATAAATAAATAATAATTAAAAATATAATAAATAATAATTAAGTTATTAAATAAATAATAATAGAATAAAGTTATTAAAAATAAATAAATAAATAAATAAAAATAAAATAAATAAATAACTAATAATAATAAAAATAAAATAAGAGACAAGAAAAACGATTACTAGATACTAGTATTTAGTAATCGTTTATTATAAAATAGAATTTAGTAATAGTTTATTATTTGCATTTATAATAGTAACTGTTTAATAGTTACTTTAATAGTAATTGTTTAATAAATAATAGTAAAGGATTAATAAATAATAATAATAAAAATATAAATAATAATAAGAGACAAGAAAAACGACTAAGAAGAAAGCGCTGGGACCCAGCACCTACTGATTTTCCATCCATCATCTCTATTGAGATTGTTGGGTCTCTTTTCAATCTCAATAGCTTCCCTAAATTTCCTATGATGGAAATGCGAAACCCTAGCGATAACACTAGCTTCCTCAATGCAAACATGATGATTGGTTTTTTCTACATGTTCAGCTAAAGCGGAAGACTTAGCTCTCCTATGCTTAAGGTCAGCAGCGTGCTCACTAATCCTCTGATTAATGGAGCGACCGGTTTCTCCAATATAAGGGGTCCCACAGGAGCAGGGGATAATATAAACCATGGACCAGGAGCAGGAGGTTGATGGGTGCCTCCCATTCCTTGATATTCTTATTTCGAAGAATGATGATGGGTCCATCGCCCACCAGGTTTTTCGAAAGAAAACTCATACTGAGCAGTATCTTCATGCCAATTCTCACCATTTCCCAGCTCAAAAGATGGGTGTTCTCAATACCCTTGCTACTCGAGCCCTAAGGATCTCGGATAATAAGAGTTTTGAGAAAGAAAAATCCCATCTCCTTGATGTCTTTGTTGAGAATGGTTATAGTAGATACTTGGGTAAGAAGGCTTTCCGAAAAGCCGCCAAGAATTCTCTGTCAAAAAGGGAACCTAAGGAACGGATTCCAGGTGTCCATCTTCCTTACGTTCAGGGGACCACTGATAAGGTTGCAAGGATTCTCAGGATGCATAGTGTCCCCGTGACCTTTAGGCCCCTTAGCACCATTCGTTCGTCCCTCATATCAGTTAAGGATCCTATTGACCCCAAAGATATGAAAGGGGTTTATATTATCCCCTGCTCCTGTGGGACCCCTTATATTGGAGAAACCGGTCGCTCCATTAATCAAGGATTAGTGAGCACACTGCTGACCTTAAGCATAGGAGAGCTAAGTCTTCCGCTTTAGCTGAACATGTAGAAAAAACCAATCATCATGTTTGCATTGAAGAAGCTAGTGTTATCGCTAGGGTTTCACATTTCCATCATAGGAAATTTAGGGAAGCTATTGAGATTGAAAAGAGACCCAACAATCTCAATAGAGATGATGGATGGAAAATCAGTAGGTGCTGGGTCCCAGCGCTTTCTTCTTAGTCGTTTTTCTTGTCTCTTATTATTATTTATATTTTTATTATTATTATTTATTAATCCTTTACTATTATTTATTAAACAATTACTATTAAAGTAACTATTAAACAGTTACTATTATAAATGCAAATAATAAACTATTACTAAATTCTATTTTATAATAAACGATTACTAAATACTAGTATCTAGTAATCGTTTTTCTTGTCTCTTATTTTATTTTTATTATTATTAGTTATTTATTTATTTTATTTTTATTTATTTATTTATTTATTTTTAATAACTTTATTCTATTATTATTTATTTAATAACTTAATTATTATTTATTATATTTTTAATTATTATTTATTTATTTATAAACTATTACTAATATAATAAACGATTTTGAAATACTATTATCATTTTTCTTATTTTATTTTTATTTATATCTTTATCAGTATTATTATTTATTTTTTATTTTAATTATTATTTACTTATTTATTTTCTATAACTTAATTCTATTATTATTATTATAATTATTATTATTGTTATTATTATGTATCCTATTATTTCCAAATAACCCTTTTATTTGTTTATTACTTTTAATATTTTTAACTTTTAATTATTCTTACATTTTTTACTTTATTTTATATAACCACTTTCCTTTTAGTTTTTAATACCTATAACTAACTATGATTATTTTATTTTATTTTCTAATCCTTATTTCCTCTTTTATTGGATTATTTAATTTTTTATTCTACGGTTCTAATTTATTTATTTATTATTTCTAACTAATTAACCCATTAATTTGTTTACATATTTATATATTAAAAGAGAAGTTCCGTTTCGTAACTTCTTCTGTTTAGTTTTACCTAACTAATGGTACCATTTATAATTTATTTTTATTTTATTAATTTTCATTTATATATTTGCATATTTATTTTATACCTAATATAACTAAATTTGACCTTGTTCCTTAGTCAATTTTTTGCCCAGGTAACCGTTGGTGTCTCTGCTCTAGCTATTTAAACAGGCTATGCTGGATCTGTTCTTCAACTTGTCCTGACAATGAACCACACTGGTTGGTTCGAAACGCGTCGACAAATGGTCTCTCATGTGATTTTTGCCGAAAAATCTATCATAAACTTGTTATGGATCACAGAAGCCTCAACTCTACAATTGAAACCATGATAGTTATCAGCAACTATCATATGTTTTGCACCATTAGTAGCATCAGGATCAACAGCCTGAATCAAAACAACTATGTGGATCTGTACCAAGATATTCTAAGATAATGCCAACAATGCATTATTAGAAGCATATGCTTCCCCTGAACCTATGCCAACTTATGAGTACCAACACATACCATCATCAAACAGAGCAGATAAGTGACTGAACCATATCAGACTCCTTTTCCTGAGTCTGTCCCACTGATTTTTCCTCAGAGCACCATATACGCGACTGTGCAGCTTCTAACTCACATATATACGCGACTTCTCTTCATAATAGCTACGTATGAAAATTGGAATACTGAAGTTTTACACTTTCAGCTTCCCCTGGGTCTGTTATGTCTGCAAATTGAGCTATGCCACATCTTTCTGACAATAATTCTGTCTTCTTTAATACCTTGGATTGTGATGATGTATGCTCTTTTTGGTTTGGTGCCTGAAATTTGCTCTTGCATTCCTTTACTTTATGTCCAAACTTGTTACTCGCATAACATCTTACATGTTTCATACTCCTTTTATTGCAATCAATAGCTTTGTGACCAAACATATTGCAAGCAAAACAATATCCCTTAAAGTACCTGGAACGTGATGATCTTTCTGTGTGATGATCTTGAACCATTCTACTTCTGCATCTAGCTGCAACATGTCCAAAATTATGACATATAAAACATTCAACATTATTCATTGAAGGAAATAACCAACTATCACTTCAATAGTTACGAGTAAAAGATTTTCTTTGAAGAATTTCTTTCCTTGGTTGTTGATGGGGTTGACTTTTTATCTCCTCGTTGAGCATCTCAGATTTTTCATTGGAGTTCCTTACCTCACCTTGTGAGCTAGATTCACCTTCATGAAAACCAAGACCAGTCTTTATAATGGGTGAATGCTGAACTTTGAGGATTTCACCTAACGTTTCTGATCCTCTAGCAAATCTAAGATTCAGAGTCTTTGTCTTTTCAAGTTCTTTTCTTAGAATTACTACTTCACATTCTAATACTTCATTGTGTTTGTCCTTTTAAGTGAGTTGATGTGTCATTGTGTTTATGACTATCTCCTTTTCTGCCAAACTGATTTTAAGTTGACTGATTTCATTAAGGAAATCTTCCTTTCTAAGGCATTATTTTCATATGCCATGAGTAGTTTAATTTCTCAATCATCTTCATCACTATTGGACAAGCCATCACTATCATCATGAGTATAATAACTTCTATTACCTTCTTCAGACATCTTTCCTTTGACATGAGGGCATCTAGCAGTGTAATGACCAACTCTACCACAAGAAAAGCATTTGAAAGGTAGTTTACCTTTGAACCTTCCAGAACCCCATTGAAGCTTCTTGACAAAATTTACCTCATCTTCTTCTTATGAAATGTGTCCTGATTCATTGTGTTTTTCTTTTTCTTTTCCCTTTGTTGATGCTTTAAATGCGGCTTCTCTCATATCTGATGGTCCTCCTTTTCTCATCTCAAAGGTAGTTAAGATTCCGTGAAGCTGCGTCATAGTGATATTCCTCAGATCCTGTTTTTCTTCTATCGCAGATAATTTGGGTTCAAATTTAGCAGACAAGGATCTCAAAACTTTCTCAACTAAGGTAAATTCCTTAATTTCTTCACCCAGATTCTTCATACAATTGACAATCTCATCTATACGTAGGAAGTAACTAGCTATGCTTTCATCACTATGCATCTTAAGATTTCATACTAAATTCTGAGAGTTTGAACCTTAGCACGTTTTACCTGAGAGTCTCCTTCGTAGCTCAAAATGCTTTTTTCCCATATTTCTTTGGCTGATTTGAGCTGCATGACCTTGACAAACTCTGATTTTGACAAACTTCCCAATAAAATAGTGACAACTTTGGCATTGGTTTCATATTCCTTTTTACCTGCCGTATCTATAGGAATTGTTGTTGGAAATGTATATCCTCCTTCCACAATTTCCCAGACATGCGTTCCAAGCAATTATAGATCCAATAAACAAAATTACTTCCATCGAATATTGGTGGTCTGATGGATCCCATGCTTTCTTGATTATTCATGTTGATGGATCTCCCTTTAAGCAATCAAGCTTCTTCTGAAGGACCTGCTCTTATACCAATTGTTGGAAATAATACTGAGAAGGGGGGTGGGTGAATCAATATTAGCAAATCAATAAATTTTTCATTTCCATAATTAGATTTATATACGCTACTTCAGCGAAGGGAACTCGCGTGTACAGTACAACTGTATTTAAGGCAACTAGTGTATATCCAAAAAACTTATGATTCAGTTAATTCATCATATGTTAATCTTTAATCAGTGCATCAATACTTCATTAACCATATAAATAGTAACCAGGTGCAGTAAAAATAGAACAGACCATCACACATAAGAAACACATATGAACACCAAGATTTAAGGTGGAAACCCAATGCGGAACAAAAACCACCTGCTGTTGTCTTCTTTAATATAAGAAAAACCTGTTTACAATCTTGTACTGGTGCAGACTCATACCAGTACACAGGCACCCACTTGCAGAAGGCTACAACCTTCTCTCATTCTCTAGCTTCTACTGGAAGGGAGCTACAACCCCCTAGCTCTTGTACTAGCCAATATGTTTATTAGTACATAGGCGCCGACCTACAGAAGGCTACGACCTTCTCTCTTCCTCCAGGAACCATGTTTCATAAATTTTCAGACTGGATACTCCTGGAACACAACACCATAATCTGAAGGCCACATTTCATCCAATTTTCATACTGGACCCATCAACAACATTGAAGCTCAAAATCAATCACAACTGCAATACAACCATCAGATACATCTGTATCAACCAATCGCTAAAACACAATCATCAATCTCTGAATCAACCATAACTGAATCAATCAATCATTGACAACCCATTATTACTGAAGCAAATCACAATCAACCAATATGAACATTCAGAATATTTTCATCATAACATAGTCACCAGAACATAGAGCAGAACCCAAAACTCTGCAACAACCACTAGAACCAACTGAAAATTCAAATATCATATTTCATAATGTATACGCTACTATGATGAGCCAAACCAACGTGTATACGTGATTTTAACAAAGCGAACCATCATGTATGCCTACAAATATTAATTCATAATTTTGTAGCTATTCCAAACTTCAGTTAGACCCAGATCATAACATTAACAAAACAACACATGCATCAGTATTCAGATCTAGACTATACATGATCAAACCACATAATGATAATTTATTTCAAGCCTTAAGATCCCGATCCATCATTAGATCTTATCCTTCATCAACCGCTAAGGTTCATCCTTGGTTTAGATCAAGCACAACACCATAACTCAATAACCTGCATACTAGATCTCACACTTCATCAGATGTTCAATCCTTGCACCCCTTGGCCTAATGATCTTCTCCTCCTTATATAGTTTTAGGCCTTTCTCAATACCATGGACCAAAACCACTTAGGACCAATACCTTGGACCAAATACCTAGAGTCAATACCTCAGACCAAGTACCTTGGACCAATACCATGGATCAAAATACCATGGACCAAATACCTCAGACCAAAACTTAGTTTTCCAAGATATACGCGCTTTTCCTTTTGTGAAAGTACATGTGTACGTATACGCTACTTATGTTCAGTGAACCTGTGTGTATATGCAACTTGGTCAAGGTGAACTTGCGTATACCTCTCTTTCTTCATTCGTTGTAGTCTAATCTGTAATTCTTTGTTGTTAACCTGTTGTATTGTGATCTTTCATCTGAGTGAGTTGCCATCAAAGACAACAATTGTATCATAATGCCAACAATAACCATATTAAACAATGCACCTTTAAGAATGGAGATTTGGTATTGCTGTATGACAATAATTTCACGAGGTTTTTGGGAAAGTTCCAAATGCATTCGCTAGGACCATATATTGTTAAGGATATTATGGATGGAAGCGCAGTTCAACTTGTGAAGCTGAATGGGAAGTTGTTTCTAGGAAAGGTCAATGGGAGTCAGTTAAAGTTGTATAGGGGTGATCCCACCCTTGCACAATGACTATGTGGATGCGGGATAGTCTTAGTAGTCTAGGAAGTTGTGAAGTGGAAGGGTTGTGTGACAAATCGAGGAAATGTGTAGAGGAGAGTTGCGCCGAAGGAGTTGCGCTACCACGATGGGTCCCGCGTAGCCTGGCTAAAAGGTGACTGTTGGAAGCACTGTAGATGATTGGATGGTGATTTTTCCATTAAAAGGAGCGAGGGGAGAGCATTTAAGGAGAATATATTTGGAAATTTGCTGCCAAAAGCACATTAATGACAAGGATCTAGAGGGAACAGATGGATTTGAATTCAGATTACGTTATAAATACACCATCCCCCTCAACATTCGAACACTTTGCTTCCTAAGAATTGATCTTGAGCTTTTGCACTTAAGTTTGTGCTAAGAGTATTTTTGTATGTCTGTAGAAGAGTGGGAAGTACTCCGAGAGAAGATATTACAGCCAGGATTCATGAATTTAATGGATTGGCAGCATGAAAGATTCCTAGAGAGAATGACGACAACTCAACCTCAGCCAGAACAACCTACACCTAGTACTGTGCCTACTATAGCGCCTAGGTCGTCGAGGCCTAAACCATCCACGACAAGAGATAAGAAGTAGAAGAAGCCCCAACAGGCACGAGTGTGGCAATCGCCACACCCGACGAAGGTTTGACAGAAGGGAAAGATGGATAGATCGAAGCATCTGACAGAGCCCCTAGAACTAAATGAGGAAGAACTATCTAAGGTATTGAGGAGATTGATGCAAAGGAGGCTAAACCGATAACTCGACTACCACTGTATATACCACCAAGAAAATCCACAACTAAAGTTCCTAAAGACACAGATTCAATGAAGTTCATGGTATCCACACCTTTGCTACTAGAGAATGTTCCGTTTGAGGGCAATCTGCTGACCGAGATACTATACTTAAAAATGGAGGATTGGGACCTATGGGACCACGCTAAGTTCCCAGGGTTAGAGCCGAGAAAGTACCTGAAGAAGGTATATTATGAAGAATTGGAGGTCACACAGCTTGAGCCGATGAAATGGGTGGTTAGAGTTGGGTGCATGGGGCTACTAAACATGTTGTGCGTGCCACATTTTAGTCGCAACACCATTAATGCAGTTTGTGTGCGTCAATTATTGACGCTGGTGCATGATGAGTGCCTATGGTTGGAAGGGCCCATCCCGAATACTGACATGTTGATTCACAAAACTACATTGCTACCTTACCAAGGAATGGACCCTGCGAGTGCATTTTTTGGAAAATCTCTGGAGAAAAAGTTGGTGGACCACATGAAGAGCAATTTCGGCTTGGTAAAGAAGTCACACAGTTATTCAAGTCATTCCATCTCCGATGGCATGGTGCAATTTGCTGCACAAATTTTGGCTGAGAAAATCACGAGGAAGTGTCACACCGATGAAGTGTCAGTGCCAGTAGTATCTTTGGCTACGTAATGTGCCAAAGGAGTCCAATACAATTGGGCTCAGTACTTCTGTCACAATTTTTTGGAGGATTATAGAGAGGCCCAAGATAAGGGCAAGGCATTCCACTATGTGTGGCTGCTATTGCTGATTTTGTTGGTGGCATGGAGGACGCTCGAAGAAAGTCAGTTCCCTCAGCATGATCCATATCTACCTGAGGCCGTGAATTTCGCCTTGTTGTGGGTGACCAAGGAACCTAAGCGTGTTATGGAGACAAAGATATTTTGGGTCTTGTTTGAATCAGAGCTAAGGATGGTGATTAACCAGTGGCCAAGGTTATCACCAAGTTTGCACGTGTAGTACGTCAATGTCACTGATTTCAAGGAATATTTTCATAATTTGCACATTCGTGCGAAGAAAGATGCCATGGGCACATGGCACAAGCTGCTGTACTTAGTCGTCGAGGATGATATTCTGGCGGTCGTTAGTAAATGGTCAAGCGACTAGCTCACCCCTTCTAATTCCGGCGAAGGAACTAGTAAGGTTGTTGAGGTAGAAGTAGCACAGGCCACAACAACGACAACAACAACAAAAGACAAGAAGAAGGAAGCACAAAAGGATTTTGTGAAAGAGAAGGCCATGCCAAAAGAAAAGGTCATGCAACAGAAAGAAGATGCTGCAAAGGAGAAAGAAGCAATAAAATAGAAGGCCTCTGCCAAAGAGATTGACGCACCAAAGGAGAAAACTACCACTATGTCGCAGGCCACCATTGACCTCGACGAGTTTGAAAAAGAGTGCACCAATGTGGAGGGAGAGACAAGGGTGAAGAGGAAGGGGGTTCATGCTTGGAATCCCCTGTCATCATCAAAAAGAGGTAGAAGCGGAGTTCTGTAGGGCCGCGCAAGAAGCATAAGTTAGACAAATTAGCGAGCGCGACGCCTTTGGTCCTCACGGAGGGGGACCTAGATATGATCGGCGATGTGGTCCATGACGCAATGAAGAATATATGGAACCACATCGAGGACCAATACCATCAGATGTTGGATAAGGTGTAACATGGCCTTAGGGAATTGCAGGTCCAAACAAGAATGATTTAAGTGAGCGTTGGATAGGCGAGCTTGAAGTAAGCGAGTGGGTTGGCTTTAGCAATAGAGTTCACCACGGGCCTCCGCACAATATAGTTACCAAAGGGGCCAATGTATGTTGAGGCATCAAAAGACAAGGTGCACCTCTTACACATGAAGGATTTAAGTCTAAACCTGATGGCACTTCCTATTTAGACACTGCACGAGCTTTATCAAGGGGTATCAAATGAGCTCAAAATTCAGGAATAATGTGCACTACTGATCATCAATGAAGTCAAAACCAACAATTAGCAGATATTGGAGAAAAATGCGTAGGCCCTCAAGGAAAGGGAGGAAGTGATGGTGCGTAGTCAGCAACTAGAAGCAGCAATAATGCATGCTTGTAGTGAGCTTCCTGAGCTCTAGATTCTAGCAAAAGCTACCTCTGCAGACAAGATTCAGAAGCTAGCTTCTGCAGTAAAGGAGTCAAAGGAGGAAATTTGGAAAGTTAGATTTGAGCTGCAACTGCAGATCTCTGAGCTCCAACTTAAGCTGCAGCCAACCACTCCTCCAGAAGTCAGAGAGTAGCACGAGGCTACTAGTAAAGAAGAGATGGATACATTAGAAGCTACAGCTAGGGGCTATACCCAGTTGTTTGAACAAGCCATGGAACTATGGACCTCGCTACAGGAGGATCCAACTTTGTAGAAGATTGAAGTATATATCCAAGAAAAGTAGGGGCAGTTCGACGAGATCAGATCTACAACACAAACCATAGCACCAGTGAAAATGTTCGCCAAATTACAGGAGGGAAAGCTCATCCAGAGTGATATTGATGAGCTGCATCGAAACGAATCCATCATATCTTCAAGGACACAACCCTCGGTGGATGAAGCAAGTCAGTTGACACTATCAGTACAGAGCAAGCTGAATGTGTTGTAGCAGATGCAAAGAACCATGGGCCTTGTAGTCGAAGGCCAAACCACATAAAAGTTGGTTGAGGAAATTCGTCAGGCCGCTACGCAGGGAACAACTGATCTTTAAGTATTGAAGATAAAATTAAGTGAGTTGCAGGCGAAGATTGAGGCGCCACCAGTAGAGTGACTTGAGGACGAGTCACGACTTTGTGTTGGGGGCTTGTTGGGATAGGGTCCCCTGGTGTATATTTTATAAACAATTTTGTTATTATTTTAAAGTCTCCACAATTTGAGGAGCAGAGCACGAAGGTCATGAGGAGTCAAAGGGAATTTAGAAAGGTCAAAGCCCCTTATTTTGTTAGAAGTTAAGTTGTTTTATGACTCGCCCATGGTTTGCGGACCATGGTATTGTAAAAGAGAAAGATATAAAAGAGTCATAGAAGGTCATAGAGAAAAACATGAAGATAGCGAAGAACACAGATAGGCACATTTTGGGTCTGTATTTCCTACTTTGTACTTAGGTGAAGGGGAAGGCTCCTGCATTTGTGTGCGTGTAGACCTTCGTAAGACTACAGCTGAGTGTGTAGGCCCTTGCAGTTGTGTGCGCAAGGTAGAAAGAGTCTGTAATAGAAGATATGAACATAATAAAGATTGTTTTGGAGAAAAATCTGTGTATTTACGTGTTAATCTTTACTTCTACACTTATTGTGTATTCACTCTATTTACTGTATTTATTATAAGAAACACGTAATAGATGTGCGAAAGTGGTAGATCTGCTAAGCTACATGATGTTATGAATGTTTAGAAATAATAGTGTAGAGTTAGAATCTGATATCTATAAGTTACTATAATTTATGCGTTTCAAGGATTAGGATTCATGAAGGTTAGAGTAAAGCCATAGAAGTAATTGAAATACATCACATAGACCTCTGGATCCAGAAACTTGGTTTTTTCATCCCCCAATACTGCCTCAGGTGAGACTCCAGCCTGCGCTACGCAAGTTGTTTCCGAAGGGGTCGATAGTATAGGGTTTTTTTGGTTAGTGAAACTAATTCTAAACTTGGGTCCAAGCCCCCTTAAGCCAACATCACCACCCATAAAGTAAGAAAGTAGCCTAGTTGTTAAATGGAATGATATCCTATGTTGCAATGAACATAAATAAGAGAAACACAATTAATGAAGAATAATGGGAGGTTTATCTACATTTGAGAAACCTGTCTTGAATAATCCATTCATTCATTGAATATCTAAAGAAATAACTTGAGCATGATCAATTATTTGTTGATAATGAATTGTTGACTTTCATTAATAAATTCAATACTATCACTAATTTCCAGAGAAATTGACAAGGACTCCCTAGAGGAAAAGAATCAAATAGATCAAGGAGGAATGATCTGCAAGAATGAAAATGTTACAACATGCTATCATGGAGTGTTCAAGTATTCATGAATATAGGAGTAACTCCTTCCTCAAAACCATTAAAGTTATCGAAGACTTATGGGACCCATCAATGTTTAGGGACTCCATGTCGATCCCTAAAGATGTATTAAAAGAAGAATTGGAAGTTATTAAAGTCTCATTGGGTGTTGAATTTGATAGCTTAGCTAAGTTTCCTAAAGCTCAAATCAAGAAATGGTTGGTGTTATAGTATCTTTCATCACTCTTATAGATGAGATGCTCTTATATGGCCTAGGCAGACCCGTTTCCCATTGCAAACCTGTCCTTATTTCAAAAAGGTTCTTTTAAAAATCCATACACGACTCTTCCCACTATTAAAGCACATATGTATGCGGTTTTCATGAACTATATTTGTATACGCATTTTTAAAATTTGAGAAAATATATAACTATTTTTCAGGCAGGGTTTACATGTTTTACTAAAAGCCCACCTATAGGAGCCCGTGGCCTAACCGAATTAACTGATTTGAGGTGGTATGTATACACCCCCTTAGTTAGGCCTAATTAATTCCTAATGAGAGGTATCCATACTATACCCAAATTTCCTCAGATCAGGTCTACATTTTTCTCGTGCCTCCTACACTCCCAGTCTCTAGGAAACCTTATTTCCTTACAGAGATGCTTAACCTCATTTTCTAGCATCTTCTTGCATATATTAGAGAGGAAGTCATCAATGTTTTAGGCTATATGGATCCGAAGGAAGGTTTTATCAGTACCTTTGTTAAGGATCAGGTTGCAGCTTCACCTATTCTTGTTGCTTTCAATCAATAAAGAAACTCATGTTCTATTTCAAAATTGCATTATTATCTTATGAATGTTAATTTATGCTTTGAATTTTGTGATTTTCTTTCGTGTCTGTGATATATTTTCAAGTCTGCACATCTTGGAAGAAGGTTGAGGGTTTGGACCCTATGAGATCTACTTCAAACGTAGGACCTACGGGCACATATCTAATCCATACTTTTGTGAATTCAAGTGCTTGATCTCTTTACATGAGTTTTCTTTGTTATATTTTTATTTCTCTCTGTTGGGGCTCTTAACCCTAGCCCTTGGGAAATTTTTCCTTCAACATAACTAGCGACTCCACTAGGGAAATACTTGTAAATTATTTTCTAAAGGGTTGTCCGGATTGATCTGGGTGTTTTATCTCTTGTTTTAATGCTTTCTCATTCTTTTGGTATCTTGGTTGGCCATATCTTATAGCTTGATATTTTAGATATGGGCTTGCTTTTTATTTCTTCCTCAGTTTACTGTCTATACACAGTTTTTATTCAAAATAATTACGTATATACATAGTTGTAGTGTTTACAAATCGCGTATATGTAGGTTGTCTAAGTAAACAATGTCTACATACACAAACTTTCTTATGGATGGTCGTGTATGTTTCTGAAAAAGTGAAAATTTCACTTGGCCGAGTCCTCTAAAAGATAGAATGTGTTAGTTTTTGGTATTGTATGTCAATTAAGGGTTGAAAATCTTGAGGTCTATAGTTTTTCTTGGTATATTTCATTTGTGTGTGAAAATCTTTGTGTCAACCTAGGGTTTTTAATTTGTGAAGCCTGTGAAGTGAGGAATTGGGTTCCAGATCTTCTCTATGAAGTATAAGATTGTTTCTATTCTTAGGAGCAGCTTTATGTCTATCTAAAGATTGATTGTAGCCAATATTTCACTTTTTCTTCTTTGTATGACCTAGAGATTGGTCATTTTGCAATATTCCGTTTTTGTTCTTGAAAGGGTTTGAGTTTCTTTTTGAATATTTGAGATCTCATTCATTTGAGGCGTTTTTTATCTTTTAAACCTTACATATTTCTTTGCCAATGTTTTTGAGTGTTTCATGCTCTTGTTTAACACATATTTCTTATTAAAATTGGAATTATATCATGGATATATAATTTTTTTACTTTAACTAAATCGAGTTTTTCCAAAGTGAGGAATAAGAAAATCACTTAATTCACTTATTTGAATGGTTATATTGACTATTTTTGTGTTAAAATAATCATAATAAACTACGTAACACAATTTATATAGTATTCATTAAATTTGTGATAAAATTATCATAATAAACTATGTAACACAAATTTATATAAATTTATAGAAGAAAATATTTCAAGTATTCATGTCTTAATAAATAATAATAAGTTATTGTTAATTATTATTTTTCCTGTTTTCTTTTTCTTGTTGGTTTGACCCATAGGGGATTTCAACCTTGAATTTCATCATTTACATAATACTTCATAACACAACCATTTCCAATTGAGCTTCCCTCTGTGGGTTTATTATTCCTTTTTTAACCAATTAGTAATATTTGTAATTTCTAATAAGTATTATGGTTAATAATAATAATTCTTAGCTATTAATAATAATTTACTAATTATTATTAAGAAATTTATAAATTAATAAACTATTATTAAATAACTAAACAACCAATTAATTAAATTATTTATTAATTAAAATAACAAAGGGGGTTGATTTTTCACCCTATTGATCAACTATAAGTCCAATTTTTTAGGGGATTTAGACAAAACAACTCATAATCAAGCAAATTCCTAGTATGACCTTCTATAAGGTCTATCCCTGAAAACTAGAGAATATTCAAAATCTGCTCATTCTTAGGGACTCCACTATTATTATCCATCGTTTGATCAACAATATGGGCCAGACTATATGGGCCTTGCCCGAGGTCGCAATCGAGATGTTGAATGAGGTCAGGGGTCAATCTGAGTCATATTCGTAGGAAAAAGAAAAAGGCGTCCAATCGGTTGGTTGACTTCTCAGTCTGCTTAATGTGAAAATTGGTAGGATACCCCCAACCCTCGACTAGAAACTATTTTGGCTAAAGAAACTTGGTAGCCATTGGGCACAACTCTTGGTCTTATAGATGCTTGTAGAGCTTGAAGGAAGCACATTCTCCACTGTAACATTTGGGATTACATAGTGATTTTGGCTATCACAATGGATTAATTTTGCATAGGCTAGATTGAACTACACATAGAGAAAGGATAAAATGAGGAGATCCTTCCTCATAAGAAAGCCCAAAGGCCATTGCAAAATCATAATAGCATGCAGTGAAAGAATAAAATAATGGGCCACCTTTGCAAATTTGGGGAATTCTGGGAAAATTAAGCCTACCCCTAGCGGGCCTATGCCAAGTGGTCTTAGAGATATCTCGTCTAGTTCCATCGAGATCTAATTAACTCAGACTGTACACTATTATTTTAAACTTCCAATAGGTTGGGAAAATATCCTAACAGAAACATCATATGGGGCATATTTCCCAGCAACCTAAAACTGCTAGTATAAATGGGTCCAAAATCCGCCGAAAATTAGTCAGATATGTGACTTATGGGTGTTGACTATCCGAAACATTGGTTTTTATCAAATCATCACTGGAATTTGGTCAAATAATAAAAAAATTTAACAACCATCGGATATGTGACAGTATACTTGTTGATTATCTAACACATAAAAATCCGAAATGGACATTAAAAAGCTGACATTTATAGGTCAGTTTTCTAATGCTACAAGTTGTCGAATATCCGACGACTGTATTGTCGAATAGCCGACAGGTCTCAGACTAGTCCATAGTTATATAT